>OX459047.1:1926049-3398992 GCA_949775005.1 Orthosia gothica
TTGTTTAATACCAAGAGTTGCTTGATATTAACAGAGATGGAACAACACAACTTGCACTAATAGGAATAACTATGTGAAGTAGAAATAAAACCACAATTAGTCACTTGCACTGATATAACTGTAATTGTTCCAAAAAAATAAACATCGTCGGAACTTATACGCTACGACCGGAGAATCTTAATAGCGCGATTCAGAAAGTAGTACAGCGCCATCTATCGAGGTTTAAAGTAAACCTCGTGTAAACATTATTGGTGTTTGGTTTTACAAAATTTCACTGACATTTAACATGCCGCCCACCAAGGACATTTAGTGAGAAAATGTCCTTCTCAATACATTATTACTTATTACACAAGTATTCATTAGGTAATTGATCTAGATTTTTAATTATATTGTATTCGATAGCTCTTTAAAACCCTAATAGGTTTGTACACAAAAATATGGCTTGAATTTAACAAATAAAAGAAGAAATAGTGTAAAATAAAAAAATAAACAAGTGTATAAAATTTGAACTAACTAAAACTGTAAAAGGTTAAAAAATGTAAAAGTTTAACATGCAATAAAACAAAATAAATAATGCAAGGTTCATTGCTCTAAAACTGGTAAAATACATAATTTCGAGGTTGGTCTTTTCAAAACTGAAGAACCTGTACGCAATGTGACTACACGGGTGATTTTGTCATCACCTGGATGTTTTTGTTCGATACGGCCTAACAGCCAGCGACTCGGTGGTAAATCATCTTCTTTGATTAAAACTATGTCACCGACCTTAGGTCCGGAACCTGCTTAGACCACTTATATCGATGCATGAGATTTGACATGTACTCTGAAGACCAACGTCTCCAAAAAGATTGCAACATTCGTTGCACGAATTGCCAACGCGTCAAACAATTTACGTTTGAGTTCTCATACGTGTAGTCAGGTACATTTAAAATAGGCTCTCTAATCAAGAAATGTCCTGGAGTTAATGGCATCAGTTCCCCAGGATCAGTTCCACTTATGGTGCTTATCGGCCGCGAATTCAAGCAAGCTTCTACCTGAGCAAGAAGTGTACTCATCTCTTCGTAGGTGAGTGTTGATTCGCCTATTACCCGTTTTAGATGATATTTGGTGGATTTCACGCCGGCCTCCCACAATCCACCAAAATTAGGACCATGCGGTGGAATGAAATGCCACTCAGTACCATTGGATTCAAGATGCTCTGCTATTTTGGGTTGAATGGCGGTTAGTTATTGCAGCTCTTGGATGCTCCTACAAAGGTGGTTCCATTGTCGCTCCACAGTTTAGCGCAGTGACCTCTACGAGACACAAATCGCCTGAATGCTGCAAGGAACGCTGAGTGGTCATGTCACTAACAACTTCTAAGTGCAGGGCGCGAGTACACATGCACACAAATAGACAGATGTATCCCTTGTATGCATGATGTCCCCGACCCTTGTGGTGCGTATTTGGACAGGGCCAGCGTAGTCAACTCCGCTGTGCAAAAATGGCCTTGCAGGTTGTGCAGCGAACTGTTGGAAGCGAACCCATCAGTTGATGCTGAGCGCTGTGCCTATACCTAGCGCATCTTACACACTTTCTAAAATGTTTTTTTTACCAAATTTTTGGCTCCTACAATCCAATAGGCCGTTCTCAGATAACCGAGCATTAGTTGCGGACCTCCGTGCAACGTTTTATGGGTGTGCGTCTGCCACAATGAGTTCGGTTAGATGATTATCACTAGGCAATACTATTGGATGTTTTGTTTGCTCATCTAATTCTGAGTTCTGGAGTCTGCCCTTAGCTCTTATTATACCTTGATTGTCGAAATAGGGGCACAAAGATTTCAGCTTACTTTTTGACTGTATTTGTTCGTTCTTCTGTAGTTGTAAATGTTCTTCATAAAAGTTTTCTAACTGTACCTTTTTTATACAACTATTCAATGCATCTTCTAGTTCTCGCTTTTGTAAATATGTTTCCTGATTTTTGCCCTTGTTTAAAATCGTCGACAATATGCTACTACCCTGAGCAATCTTGATAATGAAGAAAACCTTTCTATAATTGAATTGTCTGGAACTACTGCTATGTGTATTTAACGGATTCTTCTAAATTAATCTTTAGAGCCTTTGGCTTTTCATAATTTATAACTTCGTTCTTCAGAAATGATGGTCCCGAAAACCATAATTCGTGTTCCGCCAACAGACTAGGTAATAGACCTCGCGAGGCACAGTCTGCGGGGTTGTCCTTGGTAGATATATGAAACCACTGACTAGGTTTTGTAGCTGATAATATCTCTGAGGTACGGTTTGCAACAAATGTTTTCCACCTGCTTGGATGGCTGTTAAGCCAAGCTAGGACTACGGTAGAATCCGTCCAGGCTTGCTATCCTTTCCTGTGATATGTTCAGAATTTCAGCAGTTTCCATCAGTAGCTGCGCCATCAGCACTGCTCCACACAACTCCAAGCGAGGGATGCTTATTTGCTTAATGGGAGCCACTCGAGTTTTCGCAACCAGCAAGGAAACATGTACTTGTCCTGTCACCGTCGACTCTACGTAGATAAATAACAGCTGCATATGCTACTTTTGAGGCGTCACTGAAACCGTGGAGTTCTAGATCATCGGTGGGCTTGGTCCCAAGCCACCGTGGTACCTGGACTCTGGTAATGAAGGAGAGCTCGGCACGGTAAGTACACCACTCTTGTACTAAATCCATGCTTAGTTCCTCGTCCCAGCTGACTCCTGCGAGCCACAATTTTTGAATGAATACTTTGGCTAACACCACGCATGGTGCTAACCAACCAAGCGGATCGAACAGTCTTGAAATTTCCGAAATTATGGCTCTCTTTGTTACAGGTTCTGCCAACGCGGAAGGAATATTCACGGAGTACTGAAACGTGTCTTCTCTGCGATTCCAGGTAAGACCTAAAATTTTTATTGTATCATCCAGTTTTATTTTTACTCTATCTTGCTCTTCAATTTCCTCCTTTGTATGTTCTATTAGATTGTCCTTGTTGTATTTGCTTGTTTCATCTAGTTGCTCCGTCTTCTTATCCATTTCCATTGCTTGAATAACTTCTAACATGTTTTTACAATTGGTATTCCACTTCTGCAGTTCAAAGCCCCCGGTTTTCAATAACGCTGTCATTTGCTTGAATATTTCAGTTCCTTCTTCCACGCTGTCACACCCTGTCATCAGATCGTCCATATAAAAGGCGTTCAAAACTCTATTATAGGCCAGAGGATACTTATGTCCTTCGTCGTAAGCGATCTGATGAAGCGTTCGAACTGCCTGATATGGAGCCGAAGCGGTACCGAAAGTGACGGTCAGTAACTCGTAGTCTTGTAGTTGCATGTCCGGGCTGTCTCGCCATAAAACTCGCTGAAACATGACGTCATTCTCAGCTACCCGTATCTGCCTATACATTTTGATAATGTCAGCTACAAGACCAATGGCATGCCGGCGCCATTTTAGAATAGTGTGTCGTAAATCAGCCTGCAGCGTGGGACCGACCATCAGAGTATCATTTAGTGATATACTCTTGTTGTTCTTTTCAGACGCATTGAACACCACTCGAACTTTCGTGGTAGTTTTGTCCTCTCGTATTACCGCATGGTGGGGTAAATAAACTGCTTCTTGTCTTTTGTTATCATTTTTCTTTACAGCCCTCATGTGTCCTAGTAGCAAGTACTCTTTGATTACCTTTGTATATTCTCCCTTTAATTTTTCATTCTTTCCTAATCTTTTTTCTAGAGATTTGAACCTTGATTCAGCTATGCCGCGTGAGTTCTCACCTTTGCATAGAGGGTTCACATCTCGAAATGGAAGCCTGACCACATATCGACCATTTTCATCTCGTGTTGTAGTTTGTTGATATAGCTCTTCACATTTCTGTTCTTCTGGTGTAAGTATTTTATTTGTTCTAGTTTTTTCTTCTATTTCCCAAAATTTCATAAGGCTATCGTCTTCGTTTATCTGGGCGTGCATGACGCTTATATTTCTTGTATTAATTTTCTCTTTATTTACAGGATTAACTGTTCCAGACAGGATCCACCCTAAGGCAGTACTTTGTGCGATCAAAGTGCCATGTGGACTCTTTACGATCCCTTCCTGCATGATACAGCTGTAAACATCGGCGCCCAATAGAATGTCAATTCTATTGGGTGTGTTGAATTGTGGGTCGGCAAGATACAAACCCTTGGTTTTAATCCAGTCGAAATTGCTTGTATCGACGTCTTTCTCTGGCAGGTACGTTGTTATTTTATTCAACACGTAAGCGCTCAAGTGAAGTTGAAAACTTGGGTCGACGCGGGATTGGATCGCAAGATGCACCACATGCTTGGCCACGGTTTACTTGCTATTACATAAACCCGTTATGATCCCTTGAACCGGAACTCGCTTCAGTCCTAACAGTTGTACTGTAGATTCTGTAATAAAACAAGCCTGGGAGCCTTGATCAAGCAAGGCTCGAACTATCTGTGGATTACCCATCTTTGATTTGGTGTTTAATAGAGCCGTGGCTAATAAAACGGATCGTGGCTTTAGAACGGTGCCTGTTGAAAGGCAGGACACTATGGGTTCACCACTGGTTGCAGTATCGGGCGAATCAACCAATGCATCGGGATTGCTGACGGGATGCAACAAAGAGTGATGACGCCTCTTACAAACTCTACAGGTAGCGGGATTCTTACACTCATACACATTGTGATTGCTGCCTAAGCAATTAAAACAAATATGTTGCTTGGCTACAAAATCACGTCTCACGTCTACTGGTTGCTTAGCAAACTTTTTGCAGAAACAAAGTTTGTGTGACGCCTCTTGACAGTATTCACAGCGCCTAGATGAAGAATTGGTAGCCAACAAGGACTTGTGACTGTGCCCAGTTGAAACCCTATCCTGGTGACCTGAGGACCGATTTGGCTCTACGAACTCTAACGCGCGGTACCTGGTTTCTAAAAACGTATTAAATTGTATCATGGATGGCAATTCATTACCACTGATGTTACCGATGCTCAATTCCCACTGTTTGCGCGTTTCAAAATCCAATTTGTTAGATACTATGTGAATGATGATTACGTCCCATGTAGTCACATCAACGTTCAGGTGTGTAAGTGCTTTCAAACAATCATTGGTTGTGTCGAACAATTCTTTAAGACCCTTGCCAGACTCTGCAGATAAACGCTTCTGGCCAAACAAACGGTTTAAAATACAGTCAGCTAAATGTCTTTTATTATTATAGCGTTTTTCCAAAATTTCCCAACACTGACTATAGTTAGCGTCACTTATTGGAGTGTATCTAATTAACTGTTCGGCTTCTCCAGTAAGATGATCTTTCAAATAATGTAATTTTTGGCAATCACTGAGAGACTCATTATTATGTACCAAAGCTTTAAATAAATCATTAAAAGTAGCCCACTCACTATACTGACCCGAAAATGTAGGGATTGTAATTTTAGGCAATTTAACAAAGGCACTAGTTTTTTTTGTTGATTTATCCGTACCATTTTCTTGTTCTAACCCTTTAACTGACATCTTATTGAGTACTGTTTTCATGTGAGCCTTGTAATTTATATAGTTATCTTCAGTTGATTCATAAATATTATCTACCTTTTGATCTAACTCTTCAGTACTATAACTTTCATATAACTTACAATGTATACTCTCAAAATTAGACCAGTTCTGCTCTAGTAATTCCTTTCTTGTTTCTATATATTCTATCGTTAGTCTTTCCTTTGGCGTTTTCTTAAAATTAATAAATCCTTTATGGATAGAATTGTGTATTTTTTGTAAGAGATTGATTGATCCCTCCATTGTAAATTCAATAGAAAGCCAAAATAGACTTAGCAATACAATATATAAAGTTTGATTAAACAATTACTGCTCAAAGGAAAACAAAATAATACATGTAAATAATCTGATCCTAATTTCTACCAACTAATTTTCTAAGTTAATTGCTATGTAAGTAAACTCTTAAAATTATTCTAAGTGCCAAATACTTTCGAGTAAATTACAAGTGTTCCCAATTGCAACTTTTACTATCGCTGGAAATCGGGCATAGAGACCACGTTCCCTCGTTTTTTGTAAAACTATTCTAAGTCCTTAATTAAACATGCAACAAATTACACACTATACTATAAGCTACACTAATTAATTTAAGTCCAATAAAACTCCACTTTTAAAGTTCTAAGTTAAAATCTTGATGTGAATAAAGTTCAAAATTGCTGCTGATTGCCTCGAACTATTAAAAGTTAAAATGTACTCACGATTGCACTTCACTCACAAACACGAAGATAAGTTGACCTAGTGGCGCCAGCTGGTGGCGAGTGGCGTCACTGAACTCGACGTCAGACTTCTGTTGTCTCGTAGAAATGGGTGTGACGTCCTTCATATGACGACACGTTGAACTACGCGGATGACGTACAGTCAGTCACCTCACGTTTGCACTGGATGCAAATGGCACCCGTGTGACGTCACTTTGCCGACGCTGCTGACCCCGTCCACAACGCTGGATGAAGCTGTCGCTGCCGCTGCGCTGCGGGGCACCGCCACCGTGTACTTTAGCCGCAGCGATCCACTGCGAGTATCACGGACGAACTCTCAAAAACCGGAAGTCCGGAACTATATCGGGCTCGATGGACCAATGTTTAATACCAAGAGTTGCTTGATATTTACAGAGATGGAACAACACAACTTGCACTAATAGGAATAACTATGTGAAGTAGAAATAAAACCACAATTAGTCACTTGCACTGATATAACTGTAATTGTTCCAAAAAAATAAACATCGTCGGAACTTATACGCTACGACCGGAGAATCTTAATAGCGCGATTCAGAAAGTAGTACAGCGCCATCTATCGAGGTTTAAAGTAAACCTCGTGTAAACATTATTGGTGTTTGGTTTTACAAAATTTCACTGACATTTAACAATTGTTTATTTATGTATGATAGGCTCGCGTTTGACCACCATCTCAGCTGATGTTAAGTGATTATTACGTACCAACCTATTACAATGCTTACGGTTGAAATACAATAAAACTGTTATCTCGTTTGTTGTTATTACATATTTTGTAGACAAGTAAATGCTTATATTTATCTAGTCAGCGCTTTCCCATGAAAAAGTGACCACTTAAATATTATTCAGTCAACATTAAAATTTACTGCTCAACTTAGATATCCACACAATAGGCCTTAACACTTAGGTATGCCATAGTCAGCTAGACTTAAACATTAGTATTTTTCACGCAGTTCCAGCAACTCGAAATGCTTCCCCAACTAGATATCCTCCTTCGTTTAAAAATAATACAGAGATATTCTGATAAAAACCATACTCAAGACTGAACAAGACCCAACTCTTCTCATCATCGCAATCAGTTAAAACACCCTATGATCTCAGTCGCCACAGACGCGTCCTCGCCGGCTCCTATTTCGCACTCCAATGATTTTTATACCGCGTCCCGTGATAATGATAAATCTCTGCGAACGCTGCCTCCATGCGGTCTGAATGGCGGACGGACGGCGGTTCATATTTTCAAAGAGCTTGGTTGCTCTTTCATCTTTTATGGGCCTCATTTCTTTTAATTTAATTACGGGACCTGCTACTTGAGTTGCCGGTTATGGGTTCAAGTGATCCCACTTATGAGATTTGTTCTTTTTTTGAGACTATTAGACAGTCAACAAGGAGATGGATGAAAAGAGAGTAAATAGTGAGTGTGACGGTTGATAGGCTGGAAAAAAACTAGTTGCGCCGACCCCAAGTAATTTATAATTTATTTTATATTATGATAATGGGCCAGTCAGCAAGTTTGTATTTCAGCAGGGAGCATAATCAGTCTTTAAAGTCCCCATTAAAGTGGCCGTGATATACAACGCGAGCCCAATGTGGATTTGTAGTTGCCTCATGTTTTCAAATTTTTGGCCTATAAGATTGGTAAGCCTGGTGAGGACTTTTTTTGTCAAATGTTTGGATCATGGAAACAAAAAAAAAACAATTTAATGAAGTTTTGTTTTTTAATCTATGTTACACTTTATTTATTTTTTAGACTTCATGCAAGGTACAAAGGCGGACTTAATGCCTCAGGCATTCTCTCTCTAGTCAAGCAAGGGATAATATGACAGGTGTATTGTTTAATAATAAAAATAAAATAATAGTTATTATATAACATACTAAAATAGGAAAATACACGTACATATATATTGAAAATAATATAAATATGTATATTTCTAAATTAACAGAAAAGAAGAAAGTGAGATGACTCTGCTTAGTTGTTTTGAAAGTAAATCCGAAATTTCTGCTTGAATGCATACCGACTGGAGGCCGTCATGATCTCGGGAGGAAGCGCATTCCAAAGAAGAATGGACTGTATAGAAATGGAAGAGTTAACGAAATCAGTAGAATGAAAAGGACAGAGTAAGAGGAGATTATTAGAAGAACTTAAATTCCGAGCGTGAAAAGAACATAGATATTGAAAGTTAGACATGAAATGAATGAGGGGTAGGCAAATTGAGTAGGGAGAAAAGTGTGGTCATAGCGCGTAAAAATCTCCTCTGGCGTATGGGCAGCCATTTTAACTCAGACCTGTAGTTCGACATATGGTCATATTTTATGAGGTTAAATATAAATCTGATACAGTTGTTACACCCTATCTAGTTTATCCAGCAAGAACACGTTCAAGTCAAAGTAGCACACGTCACCATAGTCGACCACAGAGAAAAGTTAAGTCTGCACAAGCATTGTCTTTGTCTTTACAGGTAAAAACCTCCTCAAACGATATAAGGATCGCACAGTACAATACTGTTTTCAATAAATTTAAGCGAGCATTGGAAAAAGTTAATTGGAGGATACATGTTCGCGAGCTGGCTGACCAAAACCAGATGTATGCTCCGACTGCACAGCATGATTTTCTTCTTGTTTACGTCTTTTTAGTTCGCTTTTCAAGCAGTCGGGTTTTTTGTTTTAATAAAGGTAGGGAGGCACTCGATTTACCGCAGTGCTTTCCTTACACAACTCCAGGGCAGGGTATTGAAGGCGTTGGAAATGTCCAAGGACACCGCCAACATCACCCCACCCCGGGACACCTGCGATATCGCGTGGATGGTGGAACGCCCATGCGAAAAGCCGAACTGGCTTTTATCCAGGTCCGGCCCCTCTCTGTACCGTTCTTGGCCCGGAAAATGAAAATTTAATTGTGTTTTTGTGTTTTGTGCTGTGTCTTTTGTGTGTACTAAATAAATGTTTTATCTATCTATCTATCATCACGGCCGCCCCCA
This sequence comes from Orthosia gothica, assembly GCA_949775005.1. Classification (NCBI taxonomy): domain Eukaryota; kingdom Metazoa; phylum Arthropoda; class Insecta; order Lepidoptera; family Noctuidae; genus Orthosia; species Orthosia gothica. Next base: position 1,935,293 of record OX459047.1, read on the forward strand.
TCTCTGCCTGTGTTACCTCTGGTACGCTGATGGCTTCCTCTTCTTTAGAGTCTGCGGCCGTGGGTAAAGCCATCGGAGTCGGGATGTGTTCCACTCTCGCCGTAAGAGGTCTCGTCGGTCTTCTACAGACTGTACTTCAGTGAGTGTGCTCAAGTTTGCCACGACCTTATCTCACCGGCCCCTTTCTACCATCGGACATCTAGATGCACTGCAAGTTACAATCCTTACCTGGTTGCCATTTCACCAATTCGCACCAAGCACTTCCAAACATCCTTCATAATGCGCACAGAAAAAGAGTGGAACTCACTGCCTGCGTCTGTGGTTCCGAATGCATTCAACCCGAATCTCTTTAAAGTTAGATAGAACAGGCTTCATCTGAATTCCATATAAAATACTGGTATTCAGCTACCATTGGTTAGATGCGAATGTTGCGCTGGTCGACAGGTATCACCATACTAGATAATATCCGGAATGAGTACGTGAGAGGATGTTTTAAAATCGCTCCAAACATTGACAAAGTAAAAGAAAATCGACACCGATGGTATAGCCACATCCAGCGAAAGTCAGATGATTAATACGGTAAAGCTTGCCCATACCTTGCCAACGACGAAATGCGGACGCGACAGACCACCTGGCACTTGGTTGACGACGGTTGAAAAAGATCTGGAAAAAGTAAATTTGGACTCCAGCACTGCCCAAGACCGTGCACAATAGAGAAAAAGAATACTGAGGGCCAACCCCAAGTAAATTGGATAAGATCACGACTGATGATCATGATGATGATGAGCTGTCTTTGGTTAGACTGGAAGTCGATCCAAACATAAATCATTTTACTAGGAAAAAGGCTACTTATAGATGTAGACTAACTGTTTTCTTTATAATTTTGTAAGAAAAATGGAGTCAAAATAATTTTAAAATGGGAATTAAAATTGGGAACACTCACATCAAAACCAACCCAGCGGAAACTGAACTGTAACGAAATTTTCACATAAACACATGTATGAATTTTAAGGTTCAGATAGAGTTATACAATACATTACATACAAGTGCATAAATATGCATGTAACATTTACCATATTCATCAGATTGCTATGTTTGCTGCTAGCGGATCTAAACATATTTAGTTCATTTATATTTATGTAGTACTGACGCAGACGTAGCACTGGTTTGTGACGTTAACTGGCGTCCTGAAGTCGCATTAACTACTCTTCACTATCAACTATCTAACAGGATACACGTGTGGACGTACAGCGATATAAGTCGGGATGTTTTTAATAAAAAATGCCTGTATGTAAGAACGTTCGTTTCTAATCCGTCAAAAATATGTTCACAATATGTTTCAAAATATGTGCCACTGTGATGAGACGGTAACTATAATAAATCTTAGGTTCTAGACTAAGTGTTATTCTTTTTTCTTTCTTTAAAAAAAAACCTTGCTCCACACTAGGAATTTCTTCCTGTATCGTGGGTGCGTTTACAAACATTTAAACTCACATATACAAGAACCGAACCGCAACAACTATTTATAGGCCATACAAATATTTCAAATTCAATTTATTGCAACCATAATGCATACAGGTGGGCAATATAAGTTACAGAAATAATCATGAACCCTATTTGTGTGTAAAAAAAATTACATTGACTTCCAAAACGAAATACTACTAAGCGAAAAATAACTTTCTTTTCGGCAGTCGGTGTCAAAAACGATAAAAAAATTGATAGCAAAGACACCGACTTACAAAAAGAAAGTTTGTGTTTGCTTTGTGGTGATTTATTTTGGAAGTCGGTTATTTTTTTTGCCAATAAGTGTATTTTTACATTGATTGCGTCGTTGTGCGATTTTACTATTTAATAAAACCCGAAAAGTTTCCAATAAAATCTAAAATCGTTTCTAAGAGCTGTTTTAGGTTAGGAGCAATTGTAGAATAACTACATTTCACGCCTAGCCATATTATATCCCACGCAAGCAATAATTTAATATATTTATCACCCTGCGTCAGTAAATAATCCCGCTTATTCTGTAACCAATGAGCGATATAACATGCACATTCAATCACTATTTGATCCCGTATATATATTTCAGGTGCATACAATCTGTTCCTCCTTTTGTCTGAGCTAAATCAGTCTTCCGATATCTCAAATAAGACTATCTTTTAATTCCCACCGTTCATTAGAGTGAGATTGTCATTTTTAGATCTACCGTTGCCCCCCAACCTACTTTTTCTGATACTAAAATGTTCAATCTTGGATAGAATCTGTGTCGACTGATGTAGAACACGATTTCATTCCGACAGCATTGATTTGGACGATTGGGTCTGGCCTGGTCTGTTGTAGGTAGCTATGAGTCTTTTTTTATAAAAGACTATCACGTATTTCTTTTTTAGGTCACTGCGTCACACAGTGTTGCCTTGCGAATAAAACCATAAGTATTATAACGTATTTTTAAGCATCAATAAATTAAATTATTTTTTCTTCTTTTTCTACAAAATGTTCATTATAGATTATTCTAAGCAATCCCAAAGTTGTACTTTTTGCAAAAAAAAAATAAACTGTCAAAATTGATTAATACTCAGCACTTACTATTACAAGTCATTAGTTACATTGTCCCAGCAAAGGTAATGTAATCCGTCAAAACAATCTAACATTGGATAACATGGGCAATTTAAGAAGTTAAAACTACGAGCACCTACAAAGCTTTGCTTTATTTCCCGAGAGCAAACAACGTAACATTAAAACTTTATTTAACAATGTTAATGTAGAGATAAAGAATGAACAATATTGCTACTATAAACTATAAAACATTTTTGTTCAAGATTGCTGCCCTAAATATTAAAATGTTACTGGCAATAATCCACTTCTTTCATGTATCATTCATCATATCTCTAGCAGCACTCCACATTCTTCTTATATTATGGCTAACGTTTTACCACTATCTCACCTGGACGGTGCGATGATGTCGATGGTCGACACACTGACCTAAGTAAACTTTTCACTCTTGAATTGAATTCTTAAATATCGGACAACAGAAACGCTGGCAGGTAACTTGAATCCTTAGCTCAACGCACAATGGAAGTATGCCCAAAACGTTCTGGCGAATGGTTCCCCCAAGCAACGGTGATGCATAACCGTATGTCTTGTTGTTCGATGGTAGAACGGGATTTCCGCCGCAAAATCTTCTAAATTTAACCGATAGAAAACCAATAGATGATGATGGTCAAGGCTCTGGCAGTATTCCTCGACCAGTGCGTCGTTGCCGATGACCCTCTTGGTACGTAGACCAATTCTTGATGCTGTGATATTTATTCAAGATCTACTTACGTTTCATAACACTCCATAAACCATCTTCATATCTTTTGATATTGTATTAATTTTTGTAACTCTATTATAAGTATTCTTTGATATTCTTATTACCTGTAAAGCATATTTTTAGTTTTTTCGGGTTAATTTATATTCTTTAACTTAATTTGTATTGCTTATTTGCTAAATTATGGATTTTTTTATACTCTGACATTTTCATCTGACATGACATCTGTCTGTCTATTTTATTTTCTTAAAGCCATAGACATACCATAGGTACCATGGACTACCTAGGCCTTTCCTTAAGCTAGTTGTACATTATTGTAAGGTCAGTGCAGAGTGACCCGCTTTTGTAAAGCCGTTTTTATTCGTTCTGGTCTTATTGAGATTTAAATTTGAAATTTAGAAGAAATGGAGATCGAATGAAAAACGGGCTTCAGATTTTTTGCAGTCATAGGTCTGGGCTGAACGCCAGGAGTCCGTTATACGATACGGAGTGTATTTTTCTAGCTGAAACTCTTATAACTGTGAATTACCAGCTCATGTAAATGAATTACTTTCTGAAGTGCAATTAATAAATATATTGTGTGAGTTTATAAAGAGGATTATTTCTTGGAGCCTTACCCTCAACAGTCATCGCTTCGCATCAAAGGCCTCGCTGTTTGGCTTATTGAGTCATAGCTGGTCTCCACACTCCTTACAGCCAACTCTACAACCTACCTGCCCGATTGCCTGCCATGACCATCTGCCCGTGGTCCTGTTCACCTGCCTACCTGCCCGATTACCTGCTTGTCCGTCGTGGTGCCTACTTACCTGCCTACCTCGGGCATTCCACGCCTTCCTGCCCGACCTGCTCCTGGTTAGCTGCCCATGACGTCTGAAGCCGGCCTATAGTTTTATATTCTTTATCCTTTTTCTTAATTTTAATTTTTAATTATTTATTTTTATTAACGTGGCTTACGTATAGCTCTCCGGCGCTATACGTAACGCTACAATGCAAGCCAAATGGTTCCTGTAACACGAACACATTTTTGCATAAGTAATATTGCATAGCTGTTTCCCGATGAATGCAACGATCAATAGGCGTCGAAACAGTCACATTATAAACATCTCTTAAAGTTAAAAGTTGAATTCTTTTATTTCTCGAACTCTTCTACAGAGATTTTATATTCAGATCCAGGCTTTGATTTTATTTCTGTGGTCTTGATGTGATTACCGGCGGAAGGAAGCGAGGTCAGTACTAAAATAGAAACTATGGAGGGATTGTCTAGATTTGCATTAAAAGCAGGTCAGACGCTTAAAACATTTTCAAATCCTTGTCTTTCACTTTTCGAAAGGAGATCGCCCATAGCCCATACACAGGCCCCTTATGAGGTATCATGTCTGCGATTTCAATAATATTCAATAATAGGATTTATATTTTGTATATTTTTACATCTGTGTGCTTTACTTTATATGTACAGACAACAAAATATCAGCGGCCTTCACTTGGACATTTGTATGCACCTTATTACATTGTAATAAGGGTTCATTTCAAGAAACATCGTTATATCTCAAGAACCCCGCAAAATTAATAAATATATTTTTCTAATTATGAATATAACGTGTATTTTCTACAATATAACCAAATTCATCAAGATACAACCATTTTTCAAAGGGGCCCAAGCTCTCTTACAAAATGGGCATTCCCCTTTAGGCAAAGTCATAGCCATAGTCTATGTCAGTTTAAAGAGCCTCCACTCAACGCCGTGTCCATGAAAACGGCAAACACCTCGATTAATGTCAATAAATATAAAGTTATAACTGTCAATTTTCTGCGCCGCCCCGAAGCCGGCCTGCTCCTATCTGGGATAACTGTCTAAGTACTAAGTGCCCCTAACTTCTATTCCGATAAATTTTTCAGATCATAACTTTTCTCACGAATCTTTTCATTATTTGTATTCTTACTCATACAAGAGAATTTCCGATGACTTTTTATCGAAATTTGTAAAGATTTGATCCTTACAAATATCGATTAAAAGTCATTTTTAAAAAGTCACACGGTGAGGATAAGCTGCGGTGGGGTGGCCCTTGAAGAACACTATGTATAAATATCATTATGCGTTTATAAAATTATGCTGCATTATAATTATGACATGTTACAACAGTAGTTTATGGCAACATACATTATGGTAAAACATGTATGCCTAATAATATTATGCGTAATGATCATTATACTGAATTTCGTTATGCCAATGTAAATTATGCCAATATGTTTTATTCTAATCATTAGTAAACCAATGCATTCGACATTAATACTAACAGCAAATATAAATATTTATAATAATAATTCATTTATTTTCAGAAATAAGTAGTCCATAATATTACATTCATTAAATATTACATTATATTAAAAAAACTTTTTTGCAAAAAAATACTACCGACTTCCAAATGAAAAACAGAGATACAAGTATATACAGTGTATAAAATACTTAGATAACTAATACTAAAAACAAATACACTTTAACACAAAAACTACTCACTAGCTAAACCTAAAAATATACTTAACTAAAATATGGCGTCGAAAAACTCCTCCCCATCGTTGACTACTGGTAATGTGCCCAAAAGACTGGCAGCATTGCCACGTTGTATGGCAATGCTAATTCTCTGACCAAGGTAAAAGCCAGCCCTTGGGTCACGCGAAGTGTCAACTAGGCGTTTGGCAAGATCTTTAAATAAAGCGTGAGCACTCGGACCCCACGGACCAAGAGTTTCAACCCCAAACGGCTCGAAAATATAACTACCAATGAGGTTATTATATTTGCGCCGCTTGAGGTTTTCTGCAGCCGCAGCGGCAGCGCCAGCACAGCACGACGAGCTAGGAAGATGGGATGGCGCAAGAGTATCGACACAAGTAGCGTCCCACACTAAAGGCCTACCTATCTTCCATGGAAACAAAGACATCCCGTCCGGTCTTTTGCCATCGTCGCGTGCCAGGCCATGGGGTTCCAATACGGCCGGAACGCCGACGGCGACGAGAGCACGTCGGATGATGTCGTTTAAGTTTCCGTGACGCGCTATGCGAACCGCACTTCGGCTGCATGAAAGACCGTGGTGACCGAGGCTGTTGACAATGAGGAGTACAACAGGGAGCGCCAAGACGAAGGGAAGCAGCGAGGCGGAAAGTAGTGTCGTCAAACAAGGTGCCAATGTTCGACGACGGAAGTGCGTGAAGCCCGACTCCCACTCACCCACAGCCAGCAGGCGAGCACGCTCGGCAGGAGAGGCAGAAGTGGAAATTTGGTGCTCCTGAACTGCTCTGCAGAGCGGCTCATCCCACCGTCTCTGGGAAAAAAATAACTTAACTTTTGGAAGTTGGTGTCTTACGTAGGTACCATTTTTTTGCGATATGGACACCGACTTCCAAAAGTTAAGTTATTTTTCACTTTGTAGTTTTTCATTTGGAAGTCGGTAGTATTTTTTTGCAAAAAAGTTTTTTATTTTTTTCCTTTTTAGTTTTACCTACCTAATAGCAAGTTGTTTATTAAGGTCCCTATAACTCCAGAATAGATTAACCGAATAATATGAAACTTGAACATAACCGGTGAAATGAGAGATCTGTGTACCCCTTTAGAGCGTACTGGAGTGACGTTATGTTATGAAATGGTATAAACAACAAGCAGATATGCGATTGCAGCAATCCCGAGAGTTTTGCCGTTATTTATTGAAGAGTTCTGTTGTGTATCTCCGAAGTTCTTCATCAGACCTTCACCAAATTAAAATGGGACCAATTTCGAAACATACTCTTTCAAATAAAAAAAGAATTTTCAAAATCGGTCCACAATTGACAGAGATATCGATGAACACACACAAAAAAAAAAAAAAAAAAAAAAAACAAACATAAAGTCGAACATAGAACCTCCTCCTTTTTTCGTAAGTCGGTTAAAAACTGATCCATTACAAATTAAAATTAAATTACATTTCACAAAAAATAGGGTCGCATTAAACGTTTAATACACACCAAAGGCCCTAAATAAAGTGATATTCATATCAGTGATAGGTATACATAGTTTATAGAAAATCCAAAAAAAATAGGACTGGTCATGAAATTCCGGCAGCACATGGCAATTGCCAACAATCGTTTTGGCTGATATATTGTTACTTTGTTAAGGGCCTCTAATACTTTAGCTGTAATGCCGTGGGGCAATCCTTATTTACCTTGTTTAAGGCGGTACCCCGAGCAAAACGCTTTTAGGAGCTATCTACTATCTACTATTTAAAAAGAAATATCAATTAATAAAAATACATTAAATTTCTACATAATATTGATTCTAAAATGGTAGATTTAGTTTTTCTTTAAATGTTGTATATATTTCACTAATCTCCATCCAAAAAAACATAAAAATGAGAACGAATTATTGATATTATACATCTCCTCGTAAAGTGTTCATTAATTATTTTTTGTACTAACACTAATGGATAGACAATTTAATAATGAACATTTTTGTAGTTTTTTTTTTCAAAAGACCTTAATTCGATTTTATAAAGATTATATTCTAAAATCAAGGCGTATTCACTACTGTAATTCATGCGCCACCAGTGCCGCTAGACCAATAGGAATGCTCATATCTCATGCCGATTTTTTGGTCAGGGTACCGTCTTAACCAATTTTCAATATTATGTATAATTAAATCGTTACACACGTTGCAGGATATATAAACATCCACCCCACACACACACACGTCTTCAAACTGGAAATTAAGAGAGATGTTCGAACATCAAACCCTACGTCGTATATTTGTAAAAGTCGTGAATTCGTGATACGTTTATTCTTGTAAGCTAATCCAAGCTTGAAACGAAATCTCCGTGTGTTAGCTCTGTAAAGAATATTCAACGTAATCGGTTTAAGGATTTGAAGAGCTTAGTGTGTCGTGGGACAGATGATTAGGTAGCTACTTATGGCGACGATAATATCGTTAACTTCGTTAAAACGATATTTCCTAATAGCTATAGTAGGCCTTTTAGATTTCTAGATGCTTGTTAAGATTTTTATCTTTTTTTTAAATCTTTTGTTTATATAATATATAATCTTTTTTTTAGTTTCTTACGACATATTGTCGGGCCTACGTTGTCCCCCCATCTAAGTACTAATGCTGTAACATGAAAATATTGTAAAAAAAAAAAAAAAAAGTTTAACCGTGGGATTTCTTGTCGGTTCTTCTCCATAGGAAACGATCAACCCGAACCGTGCACCTTTTGTCGACGTTTTATAAGTGCCCATGTGTAATAAAAAAAAAATTATTTAGATTTAGATTTTATAATTTGGGGGTATAGTCAAGAGTGCTTGCGTTACTTCTAGGCAAGCCAGGTTGATTGTTGACCACACCATCGCTTACTATCGGCGATAGTGGTCAAACGCTAGCTTTCCAACAATAATAAAATTTTGTTTTCTATCGAGTTTATTTGAATGAAAAAGGCTTTACACTAACAAAAAAAGGTTGTCCAATGTCTGGTTCTGGTTATGATAGGTATTGTTCTGTTGTCTTTTTAATTTTAGAAAGTAAGCCAATGAGCGATCATATAACCTATTCTTTAATTTAAGCAATTTTCAAAAATCACAATTACTATAAAAAATAAATCAACACGAAATGAGCGGAGAAGCAATGTTACAGGCAAATCTAAGACTGATGCCAAAATGGACGAGACATTTTTTTTTTTTGATTGCCTTCTTGCAGTTCAACCAAATGATGACCATACTGCTTAACCGGACTTTCCCCGTGGAGACTAATCTAGAGCCTCAAGCCAGGCACTGGACGAGTCCATGCAGGCTCCTTCCTTTCATACGCGTGGCCGCGCTGGTTCCCAAGTCTTCAGTATTGTCATCTAATACTATTATAAAAAGGGATAAATTGTAAGTTTGGATATATGAGGATCTGATAAATTACTTTCTATGATAAATTCTGATAAATTCATTATTTTAATGATAAAAAGCTACACTATAACTTCATTCATCATTTTATCCCAAGGAAAGCTTCGTAAATACAGTCAAAACCCGACTCAATGATGCGACCCAAGACTAACCCTATATCAACGAACTGTTCCAACACTTTCGTAATAAATAAACAGCTGAACAACACACAGTCGACAACCCTACACCAGCTAAGTGGTACCCAACTTAAAACAATAGTTCCTCCGCGCCCACCGCAACGGACTCCGGACTCCGGGACTTAAGACTTTCTGCGAATGCTTTGTTATATACTTACTAATAGCTGTGTTTCAAGAAACTTACTGCGGTTATAATCCCCTAAGAAAGTTTCACTTGGCGCAACCAAGTGGGCTACGGAATTTATCGTTCTTTCCCTCGGAGAAACTCCGATGGGTTCAACATTATTACTTTTATTCTTCGAGCTGAGTTTGAGCAGTTTTTCAAGAGATGGTTAAAGGTAATGTATGTTGCCTTGTTAGGAAACTGTTGGACTCAAGGCCGGTCGTTTAGCTTCCTCAGTGCAAGGAAAAAATTTATATACGAATATTATTGGAACGAAGTTCCTTAACGCGGCTTGTGGTAGATGTAGGGAGAAAATGTAACGTCACGTAAGATTATTGCGTTATACCCCCTCCATACGCATTTCTCTTTCTCTCAGTGTATCTTTCTATGAACAGGCATATACGCATATATTATTCACAACGAATCTTTGTGTCTCTGAAGTTGGCTCTGCTAACCGTTGCGCATGAAACTGTTTTTCATCGAGTATACTGCATAAAATAAGCGAGATAGGATGATGCGACTAACGTAAGCGAGTGAAAGAGACAGTTATACAATGCTATCTTCACCTTTAACATTGACACAAAAATAGCTACTGCGCAGGGTCTTGCAGCTAATTCAGAGACACAAAGATCCGCTGTGAGTTTTATACCGCACTATCTTTAAGTCTCTTTCAAGTGTATCTGCGTGCGAGTATCTAGACTCAAGCAGTTTATCAGATGAGTAAAGAATGCATAGGGAACTTCGTTCCTGACGAGGTGCCTCCGGCCGCACACATTTCTAAATAGAAGCGTTCAACTAGCTTTTCTCGCTCATCTCTCATGAAAGGTTATTGCAACTAACGGAAACTGATACAATTATTACTAACTAAGTACAGGAGCGGCAATTAATATACAGAGCTTCTCAGAGAATCTTAGGTAGATAAAATAGTATATCTACCTATGATTCTCTGAAGCTTTATATATTAATTGTCGCAAATGTGCTTTTGCTCTGAAATAAGTATAGGTAATTTACTTACATGAACTTTCACATTTCACTAAGGAGGAATGCGAAAACTTTGTATAGAGCTTCACTTACAATCTTAACGACTATATTCTTGTAAATAATTTCAAAACACATATTTAGAGCCATCATCAATTCAATTCAATTTAATTTATTCATAACAATGCCTTACAACAACAGTATAAAATTACGTGTGATCATTCTCTTGTCCTTCTTAATTTTGTTTTAATTATTCTCATGACGTGTCTTCTTTCGTTCTTCTCTATCTCTCTTCCATATCATCTTTCACACAGTCTATCCATCGTTTTGTCTTCCCATTTGTAGTTAGCCACATTCATACACAAAACCTGCCCCACTATATTTTCCATTTCTATTTAGAATGCTGTATTTTCAGTTCAACAAAAAGTTATTTTCATACTCAATTTCCAATCTCTTGTCCTAGTTATTACAATACCTTAGCTTTTAATTTAGGCCTATTATTACAGTGGTTCCTTTTTTATTTCTGCTCGGTTCTTTTTAATTAAGCCACCACTTTACTTGAGCTTTATTAAAAATCATTATTATTCTAATTCGAAGGGACGAAATAAAAAGATTCCTTCGCATTTCAACTCCCACAAAAGATTATGAATTATACAGAAATCTTTTTAACGTATTTTCTTAACAATGCTTTTGTTTTTCCTTTTCTTAATGGCTGAAAATTGGTCGAGACCACAATAAAAACGTTGTTCTGACATTTATTTGTTTTTATTAAATTAAACTGTGGGATTCATCATGTTTTTGTTTCTTAAGGCTGATTGGTTCTATGTGGTGTCTTATTATCATTCATATATTATATAATATTCGGGCATAGTGCAAATTCTGGGCAAAGACCCTCTACTACTTTTTTCCATTGGTCACTATTCTGCGTATATTAACCAATACATTTTGTTCGCACGCGGTTAGATGTTTTGTTGCCCACATGCGGATAACCAGTAAAAATTACATCAGTTGCGGTTAGAGAACGCACGATAATAGCCAGATTTGGGCAAAGGATCACGATTTTAATCCTGAACCCAAGACTGGGTCAAAACAGAATATACTCGTAGAATTTTATAAAAAATGGATTTACTTGAGGTAGAAGTTAAGTGACGGAGGGCAAAAATCCAGCCCAAAGCGATGAAAGGGTTTACCGTATTTTCGCAAAAATAACATTATGTGGCAAAACAATAATAATTCTGGTAAAGAATTAGAAAATACTGCGTTATGTGACTGTAATATTATTTCTTTGTCTCGTAATTATTAAACGTAAGTACGTATGTGTTGTTTGTGAGAACTTATGAGACGTTTTCAATTCAAATCTACTTTTTGACGACATGGTTGGCGCAATCGTTTGCGATCGACTGCTGCGCTACGTGTCGGGGGTTGGATTTCCGCACGGAACAAATATTTGTATGGTCTTACAGATAGTTATTCCGGATTTGGGTGTCTTGTTATGTGAGTCTAAATGTTTGTAAACGCAACCACGATACAGGACAAAATTCCTAATGTGGGGCAACGTATTTTTTTTAAATATTAATTAAGATGTTTGTTTTAGACAGCACTTAAATCGGTGAAAAAAATCATTATGTTGAATCCTGGACTTCATAATCTGAAATCGCCAAACTGTCTTGAGCAAGTATGAAGATTAATGTTTGTGACTTCTCTGTATGAGAAGAGGCATTTGACCTGCAGCAGGACAATATTCCAGGCAGGTATTATGACAGCTGTTTTTGTTGCCTCTGTTTATCGCGGGAATGGTGGCCATCAACACGCTGGAACTGCGACGTAAGTGTGCGCTGCTGATGCACTACTTCTCGACTCGTCCACGTTGGCTCGCTGTTCACTGTTTGCTCCAGACCGAGTCCGGGTGTCGCGCGCCTGTGCCCCGCGATGCCTGTTCGCGGCTCCTCCTTCGCGTACCCTGACAGCGCGATATGCCCCTACAACCCAGGCACTCAATCTGCTGAACGCCCTGATTGCTCAGGAACCTGGCGTCGACATATATATGTATAAGGATAAAGCTATGTTTATAAGTGTTTATGTCTTTGGCTTGCTGTACGCTTTGGTGCAAACTGTTAGTACAGCAAGCAATTGTTATGAAATAAATAAATGGGGGCTACCGCGTATGAATTCGCCGCTAGAGGCGCTGGTATAGCGTGAGGGAGACCTCATATGTCAAATTTAATAGTTTTTTGGCTATTACCGCGAGTTTATTTACATTATTTTGATTATTTTCCAAATATGGTAGAATAAAATAAGTAGATACAGGATTTACCAACCACTGCTATAGTAGAGTTTTATGTTTCAGAAAATCTTATACTCGTTTTTTCGAAAAAAGGAGATACGCAAAACTGATTTTATATTTAATCGCACTTCTACGGCATTAGAAATGATTTGAATTCAAACTTTTCTTCCGTGCGCGTTATAACAGCTATATTTTGGACCTCTGACAACGGTCCAAGTTTAACCTTATGTTAATTAGCTCATCCTCATTGTATAACTGTTACATCTGATAAGTACGTGCAAATGCATTTCATTATTATATTGGAAGAACAGAGGATTCTGTAAAATCCTCTTTATTTTTATATATAATTGGCTAAAGCATTTTGTAATTAATTGTCCTATCAATATTCTTTACGCTCAGTGTAATATTTGCCTTCAAAGGAGGTAATAATGGAAAGTACGCCAGCCAGCCTGTACGACGGAGTTCCTTTGCCTTGAGTCAAACTATTGAAGTGAAGATACTTTTTTGGCCTCGCGTCGGAGTAAAATTTTATGATAGTTTAAAATTAGTTTTAGGTGGTAATATGACGAAGATTAAATGGCGGGTGATATCTTTTTTGATAATTATAATATTATTCGAGCCTAAAAAAAAAAAAAATTAATATTCTCAGTAGACGTGGCTGATATTAATCTAAATGAATGTTTTATAGATGTAAAAAAGTTGTTTAATATTTTGATTGAGTCTAGATGTGCTGGAACGATTTCAAATATTATATACATTTAGAAAATAACAATAAAGCTGACATGCCAATGATGAATGGATCCTGTGGGACAGACCAAATGAGCGAACCGAAGCCGCGGGAAAACGCTAGTCTACACCAATATTAAAAAGAGGAAAGCGTTTTTGTTTGTACCGAATAGGCTCCGAAACTACTAGACTGATTAAAAAATTCTTTCACCTACAGAAAGCTATAATTTATATTAAAAAAAATGATATCCTTATGTAAATTGCAATAATGTAACCCAAAGTAGCATAATGATGCCTATAAAATTCAATATTTGGCGTGCGCTGGGAAAACTAAAGATGACACATAAAATTATGTACTACATGATTAAAGTACTCATTATTACATACAAAAAAGTCTGCTAGAGAATATATCTCACTATCATAGTTAAGTTACAATAGTAGCTTTTGTTTTCTAAAATTTCATTAGATCGCCGCGCGCTGGTAGAAACAAAAGTTGGTTACATTCGTATTGTAGTATTCATTCTTATTTAATTAAATAGTTTAACAAATTGGTAGGTAGGTAAGGTAGGGTAGGTAGGTAGGTAGGGAAGGTGGTTAGGTAGATAGGGTAGGGTAGGTAGGTATGAAGGAGGCAGGGTAGCTAGGATGATCGGTAGGGAAGGTGAGTATACAGTAAATAGTAAATAGGTATATAGTAAATAGGTAAACAAACAATCGAAATCATCGCGTTAAATTTCCCGTTATAATTATATTGTTTCCAATTATGAAACGCGAAAGTTTTAAAGTTAATAAGGTGAGTATGTTGGTAGGTAGTTAAGTTAGGTGGGTAGGTAGGTAGGATAGATAGGTAGGTGGTAGGTAGGTATCTACCTACTGGCTATCTAGCCAGTTGACGGAAGCGAAGCCGCGGGGGTCAGCTTGTATAAGATAATTTAGTGGTTGTTGAGAAGATGTGGCCAATCCATTTTTTTCCTAGACGCAGAGTGGTTATCCATCCAAATCCTATCCTTAGCCAAACCACTTCACCTCCCAGTCCAATCGATCTATCCTCTGACCTTAACCCAGAAAAAAAACAAAGCAAAATAAACCCTCACGACGAAGAAGTGAAAGAAAAGATCCTTATACGCGTATCAAAAGCTTACCATTTAGCGTGATTCGCCTGAGGGTAGCTCACTTAATTGTCGGGACTTGCAACTCGCTACATAGGTAATTATCTAGTATTTGTGTCATAACACTTCTGGAAGGTTCTTGTAAGCCAGTTGGAGTTATTTGGTGTGAAATAATGATTTTGTGCAATAGGATATTTGAGTTTGTGTTAGTTACAAACGATACTGTGATTATGAAAGAGTTATTTTAACTGTGATAGCAACCTTCTATATCTTTATTATCTAATCACGAGGATAAGGATCAATGCGAAAATTACAATCAAATAATTCTGAAAAGATTGCAGTTGGAATTTTCACAAACTCAAAAGGACCTGCAATTCGGAAACGGCCTCATTTGTTTTTAACAAATCAACTGACTATAAAAAAATGGGTTAATTTATACAAATCATACTAAGACACTGTTTAAATTTCGAAATATACATGAGGCCATATATATTTAAAACAATCTCGACGGTGTTTAGCAACTGATTAGCAGATTCTAAATTTGAATTTAGAATCTGAATTTGAATATATTTCTCAAGACAAAATTCCACTCTGAAAACTGTCACGTTAGTCTGGCGTTTGACACTCGTTATTGGCGGACGATGGGTTCGATAATACTCAATGTGAACATATATTTTGTTCGTGTTGTAAAATGTGCTAAGCAATCATTAAAAATTGACGACATTCTTATAAATAATGGTGATAATATTGATGCATAAATTTTATTAGTAGTAGTTTGATCTCAGAATATTGCCCATAAAACATTCTTCACATTTATATCTACAACCGAACTTCGGCAAGACCTAGAAACGTCCCGTATTTTCCAGTAGTACAATAAACTGAAGATGGATTTTATCGGCTATAAAATCTTGCTTGAGAAATTGAAACAATCGAAGCGTTTATTGAGTTACTTCAACACGTAAAGAGACAACTAGTATCTGCTAGCGTCGCCTCGATAGTCTTGAAGATCTCACAGTGGATTGTGGAGTACTCAATATTTGAAACTTCTCTCGCGAAATTTTATCTCGCTTGTGATATTTTGAGCACGAAAGATTGTTTCGTCTTTATCTTTGCATTTAACGATATCTTTATGACTTTCATATTGTACTGTAAGAGTAAGATTATTGTTTCATTGTAGTGTCATAACTCAACAATCAAGTTATATGTTTTTGTTAAAACCGGCCAAGTGCGAGTCTGACTCGCGCACAGAGGGTTCCAAATAAACAGCTACATTCATCAAAATAAATAGGTTACATTACTAACGTTCATAAACAATTAAAGCACCGAACTTTGCTCTAACAAAAGGACAAAATTAACTTCGCCGTTCGAAAACTGTTGTCCCCATACATCAATATTCAAAATGTTTACTTTCCAAGTACATTTTTTATAAGTTGGTCGACTATTACTCGTTAACTATTAAAGCCTACTAAGCTGTGATAGCTTTCCTTTTTAATTCGTTATATACTATAACTACTACAGCCGTGATTTTTTACATATCCAAAATAGCCATTTAGCTGGCAGGGACACACACTAGACACTGACAAAAAAAGCCATAAAGCTTAATTTTACGCAAACGGATCCCTGAATCCGAAAATGGTTTTCACAGACCGGTAATAGTTTTAGATGGCCTGTCCAAATCCTATATTAAGGCCTATTTTAACTATGGGATCGTCTTCAAAATTAAAAATATCAAGCCATTCATTTATTAATTATTTATTTATGTTGTATGTAGACAAAATGTACGGATTCGCAGTATTTTTCGCGAATGAATCTCGGCGCAATCCCCTGCCGCGAATGAATCCACCTTTATTGTACTTTAACTTCCGTAATCGTCATTAGACTTATTTTTTTTGTCCTTAAATCACCGATTAGAGAAACAGTAGGGATAATATCTAGTGAACAAGGATTTGTTAAAACAGTATGTTGTCATTGACTTACAGGAAGACATTGTCCGTCCGCTTTCCATAATCTTCTTGTGGCCTTTTATGATTACCACAGACGAGGAAGTGGTGGCCTAGACATTGCTGCAAAACTGGTCGAGACGAAACCCGTAAAGGAGGATGTGGTCGCCTACTCTTACCACGCTTAGCTGATAGCATAAATAATATGCATCATAAACTCACGATTTTTCTCATGCCTTATTATTATTATAAGTCTGTCCAATAAATTCCTCATAACTCAGATTATCACACTAAAGTGCCTCTACGGTTCAGTTTTGCCTAGTAAAAATATGTTTTTAACAACTTCTAAAGAACATTAATAATCCTCAATTAAAAATTAAGTTTATTTGGCAAAGTTGACAAGTCTAAAATGAATATAACTTGTCCGAGTTTATCAAATTAGTGTCAAGAATGTCCTAATTAAGCAGACAGTGATTTTCTCTGTACAAAATTAGGCAAATTGTGTTTAAAAATTTGAATAACATTTTCTATACCTACGTAAAGGCGCGTGGCAATTATTTTTTTGTTTAGTTTTTTAATAATAGCCAAGATTTAACTTCAGCAAAGTTTATTAAGTTTTTAAATGGCACTAATGAAAAAACAGTTCTTGTATTTTAGAAACCGTTTAGTTTAAGTTATTCAGGGAGGTTTTTGTTTTATTATTCTCTAGGTCTTGCTTAATTAATTTTCCGTGTTTCATTATCATTATAATATGCCCGAAACTTTAGTCAGTGAACGACCGAAATAATAAATACTTTTAGTACGACAAACTCAGCAGATTTTTTTCACCGATCATCCCTGGTACACTTTCGTTCATCCACTGTTCCCTGCTATCATTTGTTAATATTTAACAGTCGCATCGGGTCACTGGAAGCCTAAAACTCTTAGACAGTATTACCAACGTTTTGGTACGGCCCGTCCCCTTGGCCCGTTGCAATGGACACAATGGGAGGAGGTCAGGTGGTTTGCTTTCTCACTGGCAGACACAGTTGTGAAGAGGTTAGCCAGGTGACCAGATTTGGAAAACTGATCTTTGGTATTAAATTTTTTAGAGGTATTTGTAGAGGTTTTATTTTTATTTTATATGGCTTTGCTATTGACTATATATTTTAGTAAACCTTAAATTTCCTGTCTAAAAGAGAGCGTAGGATTATAATTCTGAACCAGTTTTTTTGTTAAAGGGAAAAAAAACCTTCAAAAGTTGCCTGGACTTTTAGGAGAAAGACCAGCGAGTGTGGGCTTTTTACCTCACTAAAACCACCCCGGTGATCCCCATTATATATATGTCGGAAACACGAGGGCTTCCTTCCATATACCCTCGTACTTGTGGGCTTATCGTGGGTAATGCATGCACGAGGCAGGTAACTTATGCCGTTTTAGAGATATTCCATTGTCCAATTCTAGTAGCAAGTTGACGCGCCTTGTTGTAATCCCTTTCGCTATTCACTAGCCTGATACTTTTAGACGTAACTCCACCGGCACCAATAATGCCACTCATCACACTTAATCGCGATACGATCTCCAATTCTTTTCAAGTTTCCCAAACCAGTCAACCCCACGCTGCCGCGCGCCTTCGCGATTCCCTCCAAAATTGTCTGTCACTGTCACGTGTCACTTTGCTCTAGGATTCAAATCCTTCACTAGCATTGGACACTGGAGAAAACTAAGTGTTACCAATCGAATAAAATCTAATTGAAATTTGAATCAGAAGCTAAATGTTGCCAATTAAACAAAACTGAATTAATAAGTTTACAAGCGATATTTCTTCGTTCCCAACTATTAATCATTTACCTTCCTCCGATACGGCCATCTTGACATTCAAACGGTCCCACGTTTGATGTAGAGCGATGAACAACATCGTTATTCAATTGTGATAAAAAACAAAAACCAAGAGAACAAAAAAAATAATTGAGAACCTAATAGGTTAAGTTCGGCCGCTCCTGACCAAATAAAAAAAAAATACGTTGTCGTGACATCTTCCACGTAAAACCTTCAATCAACACCTTCTATTACCAGCCTACAACAAAAATCAAGTACTTCTTTACTCATGAAAACATAATTCTCATAGCTTTTACACTGTTCATTTGTTTTCTCCATGTAAATCTAGGTCTCCACACCGTACAGCGTACACAACCATCGTCGTACTATAGAAACAGATACCTCACCGTTTAGACAACCATATTAACACTCACACATTCAACGGTTACCGAAGCACCAGAGGTACCAGGTTCCCAACAGACGTCAAATCGGTCTCGAAGCACTTAGTGTGCCAGAAACCACCCAAACGCCCAACACAACATACCATGCCACATACACCAAACAACGGGTCACCGAGGCCCCAGAGGGACCAGGCTCCCCCAGACACACAACAGGTCACCAAAGCCCCAGAGGGACCAGGCTCCCCCAGACAAGCGGTCCTCTCGAAGCAACAAGACTGCCAGATACCCATGCCACATACATTAAACAACAGGTCACCGAAGCCCCAGAGGGACTAGGCTCCCCCCCATACATATCCAGCAATGTTTCTTGGTCCCACAGCAATTGCTGTGCCTCCCGATGGTCAACCCTGTGACCATCCTGCAACCATAGTCATCCTGACCAGGCCTCGTAACCCATCTCGGTTACAGCAGTCATCTTTTGACCACTCACCAGCCCACCTTAGGCTACAGCAGTCATCTCTGACCACTCACCAGCCCATATTAGGCTACAGCAGTCATCTCTGACCACTCACCAGCCCATCTTAGGCTACAGCAGTCATCTCTGACCACTCACCAGCCTATCTTAGGCTACAGCAGTCACCGCAGTGACTACTCTTCACCGCACAGTCAGTCCTTTGACCATGCACACGACCTCACCATTGCTAGATTGATTTGAATCAGTCTTCACCATAGTACATTCAGTTACGTCAATGGGTAAGTGGTCTTTCAGATTTTCTCTAACTCATCATGAACCAAACAAAGCCTTTAATTCAACACATAATTGCCACCATTCAGAATGCCAATTCACTTCCAAACAGCACCTTTAAACCAAAATGAAATTTGTTATTTCAATCTTTACTCTCAGTATCAATCTTTATTCTGAATACTAGGGCAACCTCACATTCAGGATTTCATACACAGCCAAAAGCATACTCAAGAACTCTATTCTATGTTATGTTGTTATGTTCATGATTTCATACCAAACTCTCAGTACGATAGGTATAATAACTACCAACACCCAACATTACCAACGTTGCAAACTAAAAATTAAATCATGCACCGCACATCACCGACTTTATATCTGTGTTAACATTATCTTATCCAACTTGAATGAAATAACACAAAATAACGTTAGGTATGTTCACAATGACCAGCACAGACTATTCAACTCTTCAACAAGTTAGCACAGCCATTACTGACAGTATACTTTAAATTCCAAACTTATTATTCAAGTTAGGTAGGTACTAGACTTCCTACATGACACCACACAATTCACAAATACACACCCTTATTTTAAAGAGATGCTACAATTATTAAAATTTTTGAACAATGTTCAAGATTACCGAGGCCAAGCATCGTTGAACAACACAGAACAAGGAAACCATTCTTAGTTTCCTCCAAAAAAACAAAAACCCATGTACCAAGTACATCAAATAGAACCCAAGTATCTCATCCGTGGTCTACAATTCACAATAACTTAGCAAATACATTTGCTACACAGAATGCACTTTCAACTTAAACGCCGAATAAACTCTTGACTCCGTCATCTCTCTGACCCACGAAACTGAGAAACCGTTCTATGTGAATTAAAATGTTGCCAATTGAACATCTATCTCATCCTCAGCCCCGCTTGGAACAGTTATTGGCTCTCGAGCATCTCATAATACCTGCACACGTCTTCTCGACACCATCTAAATGTCTAGTTGCACTTGTCATTCACCGTAGTCAATTTAAATCATTTTTATTTGTAGGTATCATTAGAATGACATGTTATCAGTAGAGAACTAACCGTTCTCTACAATGCGATATATAACAACTACAGACATTAACTTTACCTTTATTCAACCGTTGGTAGCAACAAAACTAAACGCCAACTGTCTAGGCTATAGTAACGTTAATCCTCGTGATGTTTGCAGGTTGTAAGATTGCAAATCGAGTCGAATAACAAACTATTTCACTAAACTTTAACACCGGTTTGAAAATAATCTTGATTACATAGCTCTTAACTGAAAGTTATTGCATGTCTTTGCAACAATGCACATATAAAAAGTCTAATCCTCACAGTGACTCACACCTTGTAACGATTTATTAATAATCTAGTCTTTATCTAGTAACTTTTAAGTTAAAAATTATATCAAAGTTATTTGTTTTGTATCCTCAAACTTTTTCGAATGTTGACACTTACTTGTCACTCTCTTTATGTCTTATAGAGATGAGCAAGGGATGACGTTCTGTTATCGATTAATCGACGAATCGATTTTAAGGACAGAAAAATAAATAAACGTTTTTTCAATCGATATCCAGTACTGAATCAATCCAGCGAATCGATATTTCACCCTAGAAAATCGAGATAAGATTTTTCTGTTTTGACATGAACCAAAATATCATATAAAAATAATTGAATGTATATCACAAACATAAATGAATTCAACGTAAACAAAATAAATATTGTTCCCTTATACCTGATACTTTAATTTAGTTGTAAAAACAACTCCAATCGGCCAAAGATGCTAAAGATCGACTATTATTAGGTACGATTATTCTTTTTGCGTTCCGTAACTGGATTCAAACTTGTATTGAAAATACCAACGCAAACAGTTAGAAAGTATGTTGTTTCCAAGGAATAGCATATTCACAAATTCCCTTGGAGATCAAATCAACAACAAACTCAGTGGTAGTAATATTTACGGTAAATCTGAAGTGACACCTATTAATAAAAAATGCATGGCTAAAATTCCTAGTGTTCAAACATATAAAAAAAACGGATTGCTAATATCTTTACTTCTCGATTGTCAGTAAACAACAACCTATTTATTATCTGTGTCACAAAACCGTGTATTATTGTTCTAACAACATAATAATGTAATGAAATCTCATTTTTTTTTTGCGTTTCGTCCCCACGTTCCAATGCTCCGAGTACATTAGAAACATAAAATTGCGAAAATCGTTTTGTTGTTTATTTTGTTGGTGAATAAAAAAAGATTAAATACTTGATGAAACAAAATATTTCAAAGCTCGAACAAAGCAAGGATATCAATAGATGGCGTGACATGGACTGACTTCTCATTCTGTCTATGTAAAATTGAATTGTTCATTTTTTAATTGATCATAAAAAAATTCATGCACCTATTCAATAAGTTATTTCAAGCAGCATAGTACGGCTAATGGGGTCCCGAATCTAATTTCGATGATTATTGAAAGAAACATACAGTATCAACACCATTACACAGATAGCGCTGTTTGAATAAATTTTTTTTTACTCTTTTTATGTAACTTACATGACACATTTCCATGAAACAAAATAATGCAATAGTTATAGATATAGAATGCAAGAATTAATTGTAAAACTTAGGTAAATCCAAACCCAATACATACTTCGGCTGCCACAAAAATGCACAGCTGCACAGATTGTTGAATGCAGATCAATCAAAGTAACATACCTTAAGTGGGTCAGGCAGCAGTGCCAACCATGCTCACATGCACAAGTCCAGACTACTAGCTGCTACCAGAAAATATTAAATGGATTGATCACCGCAGTGGCATGTTTAACACCACTAAATTTCCTCTTTCGTAGCGCTGTAGGCTGCGGGTTATGTGTTGCCTTTTGAAATGGAACCTGAGCTCCGCACTTGTATCACCACACACAGCTGGTCACAACAGGTCTTGTGGTATCCACAGCAGCCATGTTGAAGGCCTCAGACGTCCATGCTATTTGTTGCATATTGTACGAATGCCTGAAAAATTCATGTCTATGAGCAAGTTTTCACACAAGCGTAATGTTTTGTTGAATCAAGTTGTAGCTTAAGATGTTTGCTCTCTTGCACTGTATTTACACAAGTCGTCTTATTCTCATGCGAGTTCCGCTGACAGTATGAAACTGGCTAAGTTTCTTTTAGCATCATAACGAAAATAGAAATTTATTTTAAATTTTAGCCACTTTATACCAAGAAAAACAATAGGTATTGTGGCTAAACTTCACAAGCATTAGATAGGTACTAATTATTTTCAGAATACTCAAGTTTATACTTCCCTGTAGTACATCTGTACACCACAGTTGTTTGCCCAGTAGGTATCTAGTCAGAATTGGGCATCGATGTCATCATTAACATTATCTGCAACCCGACTTCGCATATTGTCTAGGATAGGCCACACTATACGGTTGAATTCGGGCAACATAATATTCCTGTCTCCGCTCTCCAGTAGCCGACGAGTTGCGAAACGTCTCTCTATGTAGGTAGGTACTTTCATGCAAATTTTTGCGCATCAAAGAGAGCGCGCCAGCCATTACTCGTCACATTTTGATCCATCATCGCCTTGTTCTTGCATTGGCTCGCACTTCCGATGTCGGAAACACGAGGGCTTCCTTCCATATACCCTCGTACTTGTGGGCTTATCGTGGGTTATGCATGCTCGAGGCAGGTAACTTATGCCGTTTTAGAGATATTCCATTGTCCAATTCTAGTAGCAAGTTGACGCACCTTGTTGTAATCCCTTTCGCTATTCACTAGCCTGATACTTTAAGACGTAACTCCACCGGCACCAATAATGCCACTCATCACACTTAATCGCGATACGATCTCCAATTCTTTTCAAGTTTCCCACACCAGTCAACCCCGCGCTGCCGCGCGCCTTCGCGATTCCCTCCAAAATTGTCTGTCACTGTCACGTGTCACTTTGCTCTAGGATTCAAATCCTTCACTAGCATTGGACACTGGAGAAAACTAAGTGTTACCAATCGAATAAAATCTAATTGAAATTTGAATCAAAAGCTAAATGTTGGCAATTAAACAAATCTGAATTAATAAGTTTACAAGCGATATTTCTTCGTTCCCAACTATTAATCATTTACCTTCCTCCGATATATATATAGCACGTATAAGGGGCCGCTGGGTCTCCCTTGTTTGACCGAAAGGAATTTGACAAATTTACACTTCCCAAAAAAATTTTCGCATAATTTCATTAGCCAAATTATTACTTAGCAATAAATCTATTCACAAAAAATTGTAACGCAAACCTAATGTTTGGGAAATGAACGTTTAAACTATAACTTGTTTACCAACTAGTACTTTTAACATTTTTTATTTAGTCAAATATTTCAGTTGGAATAACAGTTTTAACGCAAAATCAAATAAGCCAAATATTTATACTTTTTTACTTTCCTTTTTTTATATATATTTTTTAGTTTTATTTATTTATTTATTATTTATTTAACCATTAATATACACACACACAGTAAATAGACAAGAAGAAGGAACAGAAAATAGGTACAAAGGTATGCTTATTTCTATCGAAATCTCTTCCAGCATATCTGCGAGAGGAGAATTGCAAAAAAAGATATGTAATTTAATGTAGTCGTTCAACATTTTTTTTTAAATAAGTTATTATCCTAATCTAAATAGTTCAGTTCCGGGTAACCTTCTAAAAACAATCTCTTTTTTTTCTATTAATGCAAGTCGTTCCTGGCACTCGCCGGCCGCTGCCGCGGCACCGCTCGCTTCGCTCGCTCGGCTCGTGCGTAGGAGGTCACAGTTTTAACCTAACCTAACCTAACCATTTTTTAATAATTAACCTACTCTAACTACTTCCTTAAATAAACTAATACCAAGTAACCATAAATTTGACTTGTTTCAGACAAATTGAAATAATTAATCGAATTCTGCAACACAAGACTAAATACTCCGAAATAAAATTGCTAACGTCCTTTGCAATTTTTTTAAAATTGTAATGTAAAAATATTTTGCATTAAACAAATGATTATATTAAAATAATTTTTAAATTAAATAATTCCCAAAACTTCTTATTTTTTTTTTGCCTTAATATTTTTTGTCTTAACAAATCATTTCACCAAACGTTTATTGTCTGAAGATTGTTTGCTGTAATAAATCATTTGATTAAAGACCAAATGCCATAATGACATTATACTTGGTAATATTTTGCCAAGTAAAAATTTGACCAAATAAAAATATGCGTCCTAAAATCATTCGACATATTGCAATGGTATAAAAAAAGGTTGCTAAAATTTGTTTGGGTAATGAAATTTTGTCAAAATCTTTTCGGCAAAACGGCAGGATCCCGGGGCCGCTATAGAGAGAACAATAATATTGTATTGCTCTGTAATTTCATCTCAATTGTAATGCATGTGCCAAGGTCGAGTAGATTTGGCATGACATGCAACGTTATCTGGTTTATGGGAAGCTATTACATACATATTATTATGGTTTGCTTCCATAGTGGTAAACTGTTATCTAAATTGCCTAGAAAATGTGTTATAATATTCACTTTGTCCAAGAAACTCATAAGTATTGGAGAAACCTCACGCAAAATAGTGGCAGCGCTATTATCTGGGTAATATAATGGTCAGTCTTGTTTCTGCAATAAGTAGTAATGAATATTCGATAGACGTCCTCACAGTATAAACCATGCAGTCTATCAATTTTATTCAAGTAATAAGATTTCCAATTGAAGTTTTGTTGCTAATGAACTAGCCTGTCCGTCGATATTAGTTTAGTTTAAAAATAAGCCACTGTAAAAATAGCAGCCAAATTCGTAGGCAAAGATACTCAGGAAAATGTTACCTCTTCCGTTTTCATTCTTGAAATACCTGTACGCATTGAATCTTTTTACCCGACTGCCGAAGGAGGGTAATGTGTTTATCAGTATTTATGTATATGTTTGTTCATATATGGCGTTCTAGAGATCAAAAGCCTTGGCCAATTTTGATGTCTCTTTCGTATCGTATCGTCAATCGATTTGTCTTAACCTTGTGTGTGCCACTGGCTACGTTAAATTTGGAAAATAGAAATCCAGGTTTTAGGCGGATTTGGGCTTTTTATTTTTCTTCCAAACCCAACTTGTGGGGTATCAAAATATGCTGTGCAGTGGGAGGATACATCTGCTTTTGGTCAGCCAGCTCGCAAATATGTGTCCTCCGATTGCACAGCATGATTTTCTCTTTGTTTAAGTCTTATTAGTTCGCTTCTTAAATAGTCGGAGTTTTTTTTTGGTTTATATTTTTTTTAACACGCCTTTTTAGCTTCGCCTGTATTTATGTTTGAACGTTAAGGATTTTTTTTTGCGATACTTATATGCTTTCTCTCTAAATAATATCAAATCTGATCCACTTATTAATTACTTATTAAAACAAGTAAGTCTGTAACTTTATCTTACTTCTTGTTTCTCGAAAGTACTACTTGCATAATACCTAAAAAATACTACAATCAAATTCTGCAGCCCATATTTCATCCAAGGTCAAGAGCAGACAGATCTTCAAGTGGCCGAACTGTAGCCAAGCAGCCGAGCTTGATAACACAAATTGAAACACTACAGAAACTATGCCGGATAATCTAGCTAGCTGGTATCTGTGACGTCAAACCAATCTGTATTTATAGCATAATGTATTTACTAAAACATCATGCAATAAAAACCGGCCAAGTGCGAGTTGGACTCGCGCACGAAGGGTTCCGTACCATTATCGTAAAAAACGGCAAAAAAACACGTTTGTTGTCTGGGAGCCCCACCTAAAGATTTATTTTATTCTGTTTTTAGTATTTTTTATTATAGCGGCAACATAAATACATCATCTGTGAACATTTCAACTGTCTAGCTATCACGGTTTATGAGATACAGCCTGGTGACAGACAGACAGACAGACGGACCGCAGAGTCTCAGTAATAGGGTCCCGTTTTTACCCTTTGGGTACCCTAAAAAGGTACATAGGCAGACTTAATGCCTTAGGCCGTAACGATGGACCATAAATCATTCCGGTAAACTACAAAAAAAAACACAGATGGACAAAACTTGACAACACTTTTACAACTTGGGTAGGTAGGTTTTAGACCCAAGAGTCCTGAGTCCACTAGAACGACGAGCAGTCACAGTCGCAGTATTGTTAGTTAACAATATCATCTATATTCTTCCGAGTATCCTGTTCTGTCCTCTGTGCTCCAAAACGAGCAACCAGGGCGACCTGTGTGCTGCCACCGACGACGCCTGGGATATGGCTAAGTTTTGGGCCAAGCAAATATGAATGACTATCGTGCCAGTGACACGAAGAAGGAATCCGAGGATGTATGTATGTGCCATCAGCACATGGACGAGCCCTGCCTTTTATGTGGTGATGGTGGCCACCACGCAACGGTGTGGCTTCAGTAGATAAGGTACGAAAACCCATACCCACTCTTGTGTCAGGGCACCTTTTGAAGTTTTTCACCAAAAACAACAGGCGTTATCTGTAGAATTAGATACTTTGGCAGGCCCCAACGAAATTTAGCAACAGATGATAGCTTTTCATAAAGACATTATTTTGTACCCAAAGAAAATAAATAAGATACATTTTGTAACTCGTCAGTGATTGAAAGACGTTTTTATGAAAAGTCTAACTAGCGAGCCCCTTATTTTCAGATCACCCAATAGAGTGCTCGGAGTTAGAAACTATTATTTCACACTTCGAGCACTATTGTAACTAACAAATCCAAAATTTTGACTTTTTGTGAGCTACTTCAGAAGACATTCATTATTTTAACAAACGTCCAGCCAGCGGACCCTATTTAAATACTACTGTTTTACATTATACAATAGTACTTTCACGATAAACCGTAATGAATATGGACCATATTTGGAGGAATTAACGCACTTTAGCTTAGGTACACTATATTACTGTAACAAGTGGTTTGTTTACTTTGCTTCGGGGAAAACTTTGTGAAAGCTGCGGCTTTTTATCCATTTTGTCCAACAACGTTATCTGATTATGTGCTTGGAAAAAGCTTTTAAACCAACTTCAAAAAGGAGGAGGTTCTAAATTCGACTGTATGTTTGTTACGATGGCGATTACTCCACCAATTATAAACCGATTTTGATTATTCTTATTTAATTTGAAAGCTGGCGCTTCTCATGTTGTCCCATTTAAATTGGATCAAGATCATACGAGGAGTTTTTTGATCGTTAATAATGCGTATTTTCATGGTAATTTAAGGTACCAAACCAAAAAAGAAAAAAAAGAAAAATATTTTAACAAAAAAACAAACTGTCTTCCAAAACAAAACAAAGCGACAAAAATAACTTCCTTTTCGGAACTCGGTGCAAAAACAAAAATAAAATAGGTACCAAAGAGACCGACTTCCAAATAAAAACAATACAAAGTGAAAAATAACTTCAATGTCGGCAGTCGGTGTCAAAAAACGAAAACAGGAACACCGACTTTCGAAATTGAAGTTATTTTTCACTTTGTATTGTTTTTATTTGGAAGTCTTGTACGAGCACGCTGGACAATTTTATGCTGACGCCCGCGATCACATGTACTTACTTTAATTCATAATTATATGCGCATTACCGCAATTACTTTTGTTCAATAAAGCTGCTTGGTGAATACACATGTCGGTGTTTTCTTCCACATTACATATTAGAAATCCAGGTATCCGGCTGGACTCTAAAAGTCTGTTATATTTTTCAATAAAGTTTTATTTTCGCCTATTAACTAATACTATCACATTGCGATTCCTTAAATAAACGATAAGGCACATCTTCA
The DNA here is from genome assembly GCA_949775005.1 of Orthosia gothica. Taxonomy (NCBI): domain Eukaryota; kingdom Metazoa; phylum Arthropoda; class Insecta; order Lepidoptera; family Noctuidae; genus Orthosia; species Orthosia gothica. The sequence goes on from OX459047.1 coordinate 1,963,634, forward strand.
TAATATACAGCATCATAACACCCCAAAAAACCGTATACTCACTTAAATAAATTGACAACATAAGCCCACATCAACGTGATCAAATCTCGTAACACTATCCGAAGGCCTTAAATATTTTCCACTCAAGTCTTGGCAAACATAACATCTTTCATTTTATACATTTTTTACGCGTGGAAGAAAAACAGAGGGTGCCAAAAACGACGCCTAACTCGATCTTGGATATATTAAATTACCCAGTAGGAATAAGATTTTTGTCTTAGAAGACAGCCGTCTTATTGATTTAGTAGTTTCCTCTTAGCAAGTTGACATTGCCCGCGTGTCGTTTAAAAGTTACAATAGACAAGATGATTTTTTTCTGTGTAGATAAATTTGACAGTGTGTGGGTATTTTAGACTGTGTGTAGGCTTCAGCGCGCCGTGACACGAGACGCGAGACCGAAACAGGAAGCAGAGACAGGAGACCGCGCACTTTTAATATTGATGTTTTTTGTTCTTCTAATGTGGCTTATAGTTTCGAGCGTGAGGGATCTGGGAGAAATAAAAGACTGTTACTGAATTGTAAGCAGCGTTTACTAACTCAAGAATTATGGGAAACTTAAAACTTGCAACTGCATGCATCCTATTGAATGCTTACCCATCCACTCTTAACGTTGACATTGCTTGTCATCATCATTATCATCATTTCAGCCGAAAGACGTCCACTGCTGGACATAGGCCTCCCCCAGGCGTCGCCACATTGACCGATCCCGTGCGTCTCGCATCCAGCGCCTTCCCGCAACCTTAACCAGGTCTTCCAACGTATCGTCTTCCAGTTCGCGGTCGCCACTCCAGAACTTTTCGGCCCCATCGGCCATCTGTTCTGCGAGCAATGTGCCCACTGCCACTTAAGTTTGGCAATTCTTCGGGCTATGTCGGTAACTTTGGTTCTCCTGCGGATATCATCATTTCTGACGTGATCACGCAAGGAAATTCCGAGCATAGCCCTCTCCATTGCCCTTTGGGTGACTTTAAGCTTTCTGATAAGGCCCATTGTGAGCGACCACGTCTCGGTCCCATAGGTGATCACTGGCAACACACACTGGTCATAGACTTTTGTCTTGAGACACTGCGGTAAATTGGACGAGAAGATACCACGCAACTTCCCGAACGCCGCCCAGCCGAGTCGGATTCGACGGTTGACCTCTTTCTCGAAGTTGGACCTACCCAACTGGACCGTTTGTCCAAAGTAAACATAATCGTCTACAACTTCGAGTGTAGAGTCTCCGATCTTGATATTGAGTAGGTGATACATGGGCGTTCACCATGACCTTGGTTTTGTCCATGTTCATTTTAAGACCCACTCTTCCGGAAGCTCTACTAAGGTCATCGAGCATTTTACTGAGGCTCTCCATGGTCTCAGCCATGACCAATATGTCGTCGGCAAACCTTAGGTGAGTGATGAACTCGCCATTAACGTTGATGCCAAGCCCCTTCCAGTCCAGAACCTTGAAGACGTCCTCCAGCGCAGCAGTGAACAGTTTCGGAGAAATGACGTCTCCCTGTCTTACGCCGCGCTGGAGAAGGATTGGTTTCGAGGTCTGATCCTGAAACCGGACTGACATGGTGGCGTTTTTGTACAGACACTTCAACACCTCAATGTACCGGTAGTCGATCTGGCACCGTTGGAGAGACTGCAGTACAGCCCAAGTCTCGATCGAATCGAAGGCTTTCTCGTAGTCCACAAACGCTAAACAGAGAGGCAGGTTATACTCTTCGGTCTTCTGTATAACCTGCCGCAGCGTATGTATGTGGTCTACGGTGCTAAAGCCTTTACGGAATCCGGCTTGTTCGGGAGGCTGGAAATCGTCAAACCTGCGCGCGAGACGATTCGTGATGACTCTTGAAAACAACTTGTAAACATGGCTAAGAAGCGAGATGGGCCTGTAGTTCTTCAGCCGGGCATTGTCGCCCCTCTTGAAGAAGAGTACCACCACACCCCTGCACCATGCCTGTGGCGTTTTGCCCTCGAGTATGACGGAATCAAAAAGCTTCTGAAGGGCCTTGAGGACCGGTTTTCCACCCGCCTTCAGGAGTTCAGCCGTGATTCCGTTATCACCCGGCGCCTTGACATTGCTTGTGTCTCGGTTAAAATTTACAACAGACGAGCCGATTTTTTTCAGTGTAGATATATTTGACAATGTGTCGGTATTTTTAGTGAGTGTACTTTGGTCAGGAAATTAAAGGCTGTGTCATTAAGGTGGGATTAAAACTTGCAACTGCATAAATCCTTTAGAATTCCCATCCATCCGCAATTAACGTTTTGGGAATACTTTCGCAGGAGGAATAAGATTTTTTTTGATTTAGTAATTGCTTTTAGTTATTGCCTTATATGAGCATTGCCTTTGTCTCGTTTAAAAGTCACACCAGGCAGGACGAACTTTTTCCTGTGTAGATACTTTTGACAGTGTATTGGTATTTTAAGTGAGTATATTTTGGGCTTCAGGGAATTTAAGGATGAAAGGTTAACGTTGTTTCTTCTAAAGTGGTTTGAGTTTCGGCGATGTGGGATTTGAGAGATATAAAAGACTGTTACAGTTTGTAAACAGTGTCAACCTCAAAGATTGTGAGAAACATAGGGGTCTCACTGATAGCGCGACGCAATTTAAATTGAGTTGATAGGCGATATCACGCACGTGTTTTCTATGAAAATTGCAAGTGCAAAATTGTCGAATTGAACGTACTTGCAATTTGCGAATGCATGCCATGTTGTATGGCATTGCCAATTCTTTGGCAAGAACCCTCTCAAAGAAAGGTAAAGGCCTCCTCCAGAGATGACCAGTACTCTCTTTGCTCTGCCGCTCGCGGCCATTGAATACCTGCTATTTTTATGATATCGTCTGCCTAGCGTGCGTATGGTCTACCACTTTTTACCTATTATAAATATCAATAGGTACATAATTATAATAAAACTGTAGAAAAGTCGTTCTTGTACATAGAAAAAAAAAAATAACCAGGGTTTTAAAGGATAACCAGCAGAACTCATTTCCAGAATTTTTGGAATTTTTGTATGTCTGTCGGTTTGTCTGTTTAGTTGTGCACGCATCACTTAAATTTACGAAACCAATGTAGATAACTTTTATACATAAACATTGTGCGTAACTTGAACTATTATTTAGTTTTTGTTTCATCGCAATCGGTTGACTCTATCAAAAGTTAGATGAATTAAAAGAGTTTTAGAAATAAAATATCACAAAACACTCAATTCAGATACTCGAACAGTTGAACTCCATATTCAAAAGATGGCGTTGTGCATTTGACGTCATTTTCTGAATGGCGGTATTAAGATTATCCGCGAAAGCATGACCCTAGAAAAAAGTTGGTAGGTAGGTACTTAGGTAGGAAAACAAGTTGGGTATCTAATAAGGCAAGATCCTATCCTACTTACCTTCCCACGTATCCTACGTAGGAAGTTAAGTAGGATAGCGTAGGCAGTTGACGGGAGCAAAGCCACGGCTAGTAGATTTTGTAGCAACAGTAAATATTCTACTTATCTACTACAATGTTTACAAAACAATCAAAATGTTCACGGTATATTTTTTCCTCAACATAAACCTTACCGATAAACACAAGCTTTTCTTATCCGGCCAGCCCTAAATCAGTCGTGTTATTATCACGGCGATATCAACATAAAGGCGGCGTCAATAGGCCTTCCGATTGCGTAATAACGAAGATAAAGAAGAACCGCTTACAACAGACCGTGATAAGGAAATGGGTTGGCGATACCGAGGAAAACTGTTTTAAAAAGGAAAGAATAATCGACTTGAACGAAGGCCTATTGAGAAGGCTACTGTAAAGTAAGTTATTATTTAATTAAACGCGTCTACGGGTGTTCTGAAACGCTGTTAAAAAATAATTCAGTGATGTATGATCAAAAACCTGTTAGAAAATGTAGTTTGATCTTCTTTGCTTAGGTACGAACGTACTTACACACAACCGATAATTTTATGAAAATAACGGGTAAAATTCTTTTGTCACCAAACCATTCATTGAGGTAGCGAACTTCGTAGAACAGTGTGCAGGCTCTGATTAAAACCGCACACTAATTTTAATCCCCAAATAAAATGCCACCGTACACGGAAAAACCAATCTGGACGCTCCAACCTGCACCAGATCAGTTTTAAACCACACATGCTCTCAATGAATTATCATGATATGAGGGAACTGAAACTAGAAGTAATGGTATTAAAGTCTTACATACCTATAACGTTATTTAATAATAGAGAAAAAAGAAGATGGCGGAACGAGCTCGACTCCTACTGAAATAACTGGCTTGCCCTAACAAAAGACAGAATTTGTAGCAAAAGGAGAATGAGGCCATTGTCCAGCAGTTGGCCAAAATAAGCTAGATGACTGCTACACAGATATTTGCTATCTTTATAATATTTGTAAGTATGTGAGAACCATGTTCCTATTTATCAAATTAAGGAATTTTAGTGCTTGTAATACTTTATACCTATACGTAGTATAGTTGTGCTGGGTGCATCGTCCTCACATATATGAGTTTATGTATGTATGTAAACGTTGTAAAACACTTTTTTTTGAAGAATAAGTTTGGAATTTCTTGTCCGTTCTTCTTCATAACAAGCTACTTTACCGAATAGACGGTAGAATCAATTATTATTAACTTTAAATTTATATTTTGACGTTCAAAAGTGCCGCTTAATGGCCTAGTTGAAATAATGGATTTTTGTCTTTGTCTATACACCATTTACACTTCGTATATTTTCTTTCGTATGATTACTTATATTAAACCTTCTGAACATAACCGTAATAAGCTCCCGATCAGTGCTCACGCTATCTGACGTCATAGTCCACTGCCTCCGTGACGTCACTCACGTAATTAGCCGCTGCCTCCAAGGACGCGTTTCTGTATTATTATACAGATAAAGAATCTCGCTTTATACGTATAGAATGTTGTTAGAATGAGTTATGGCTTGGTGGGTAGCTGTAGACAGAAATACGTAGGTTCTAATTGGTTGTTATTTAGGTGCCTTTGGGTGGTAAAAATTTACGAACGAAACGAAATATATGAAACTTTTATCGTACTTATCTGTGGGGTGAATTTATGCTTCATTGAGTGGCACAATTGATACATGATGACTACATCTGCTTAGCCTTTTCCCAACTTTTTGAGATCGGCCAGTCTTACCAGGTAAGTGAGTAGGTACCGGTATTATTCATGAATACTTTTGCTTACCTGACCACCACAAAATCACAACGCAGTTACATAATGTGTAACGAGGTACCCCTGGCAACTTCGTTTGTCAGACTTTTGGGGTTACTTTTTGAAGATCTAGAGATCAACTTATTAAAGAGATTTTTGAGACAAGATGATTTAGGATGGTAGAATTATAATGGTTATTTTATCAATAGATGTAAACGTTTGTTCTACCGAGTGGCTAAGGTAATATTCAGGGGTATTCTTTAAAGCGCAACTATTTACGCGCAAATAAATTATTCCTTAAAGTATCCATCATATAACATCATTAATGAATCCATCATGCCCCTCTCTATATTTTTTTTCATCGTGGTTGCGCTTTTAGGAATAAACATATAATATTTTGAATATAAATTTGTGAGCGCAACTAATGGTTACGCTTTGAGAAATAATTTATTTGCACATAGTTGCTTGCGCTTTGAAGAATACCCCAATATTCATGGTCTAGTCCTGAAAACTTATATACTTGTATTGTCTAATAAAAATCCATAATCTAATTATCTATCCTTAATAATATTACACAAACAAGACTATTGAATTTATTAAACTAAAATTGGAGCAGTGGTGGCCCAGTGGTATCGGCCGCGACTTACAAGTTGTAGGTCGTGGGTTCGAGCCCAGGCAGGCGCTTTACTTTGTGTTAATTATTTCTTCACCACTGCTCTCAAAACGGTGAAGGAAAACATCGTGAGGAAACCAGCATGTCCTAGAACCAAAAATTCGAAGACATGTGACATCTACCAACCCGCACTGGGCCCGCGTGGTGGATTACGGCCCATTCCCTCTCACAGAGCGGAGGCCTGTGTCCCTGCAGTGGGAACATTAATAGGCTGATGATGATGATGAAACCAAAATTAAATCAACGTTAGAATTAAGTAAAAAAAAATAGTTGAAATGTTTTAAAGCAGCGTGTGTCTTATAGTTGAATGTTTCTAATATTGACCTTTCCTTATTTCCAGAAACCAGTGATTGGATGGTGTGACAAAGTTTGTGTTTACCATCAAACCTTCAAGAAAAGCAGTTCCGACGATATTCAGGTAATTCCTTTATTAAATCTTTTAGCAGACATCTTATTACATGATTCCTGCGTAGCTTTACTGTAACTTGATGAAAACGGCGCGTCTGCAGTTTATTGCCATTCCTTTCCATAAGAATCTGAACGTAGGATCGCAGATATTGCGCCAATTAGAATTATTGGAACATTTCATACATTTTATACATTTTCGCAAAATTCCTTGTATTACGGACTTGCATTTTAGCTCAGAGGCCAGAGGTATTTCTCAAACTCTTCTTTAGCATGAAATCGTGTCAAACTTTGGCATGAATGTAAGGTTTGGGTTTCGGTCAATAGGAAAAGTTATATTCTATCACAGTAAGCGCTTGTCAAAATCCGCAAATATAAACGACAAGCTCAGGTCTATAATATTTTTATTAAAATCCGTTGAGTGGTTTTTGCGTGATCTGTGTCTGCCAGGTAAACTACTTTTCTTTCTTATCTTTATTTTCTTTTCTTTCTTTTTTTTTTTCTTTCTTTTCTTTCTTTTCTTCCTTTTCTTTATTTTCTTTCTTTTCATTCATTTCTTTCTTTTCTTTCTTTTCTTTCTTTTCTTTCTTTTCTTTCTTTTCTTTCTTTTCTTTCTTTTCTTTCTTTTCTTTCTTTTCTTTCTTTTCTTTCTTTTCTTTCTTTTCTTTCTTTTCTTTCTTTTCTTTCTTTTCTTTCTTTTCTTTCTTTTCTTTCTTTTCTGACATTTCTTTCCTTTCTGTCTTTTCTTTCTTTTCTTTGTTACCTTTATTGTCTTTCTTTTCTTTCTTTTCTTTCTTTTCTTTCTTTTCTTTCTTGTCTCTCTTATCTTCCTTCATTCTTCTTTCTTTCTTTCATCCATCCTCATAAAGTTTCATGTTTATAATATTAGTAGGATTGACAAAGTAATATTCCAGTGGAGCACGTCAAACATACATTTATGACTTTCTGCTATTAGTTTTCTCTGGTAGATTGTAACTTTGTCTAGTGTCGCAGTGTCTAGTTTGTCGAGTAATTAATTAATCGCTTGATATTTGGATAGCGCTTTACAAACCCAAACATTTTTGCCATTTTTACCAACTAGCTCCGCCTCTGTACATTTGTGTGCATGAAGTATATATATAAATAAAATAGGTTCTGCCAGCGGCTTCACCCACGTGAAACACGAAAATTAACCCGAGGGAACATATTCCCGGAACAAAAAGTATTCTATGTGCTATTCTTGACTATAATCTATCTCTGTACTGAATTTCATCCAGATCCGTCCAGCCGTTTGAGCGAGCAGAAGTAACAAACATACAAACACTTAGTGTAATCGCGATTCATTTGTAGATAGAATGCCTTTAGATGTTCTAAATGCCTTCGAAATCTACATACCTATAGACAATTCAATATTAGGTTAATTTATATCGTAACACATAAAATAATTATTATTTATTTATTTATTTCACGGTTGGCGCAGTGGTTGAGCGATTGACTGCTGCGCTGCGTGTCACGGGTTCGATTCCCTCACGGAGCAAATATTTGTATGACCTACAGATAGTTGTTACGGCTCTGGGTATTGTGTATGTGAGTTTATATGTTTGTAAACGCACCCACGATACAGCAAGAAATTCCTTATGTTGCCCCACAGTTTAAAATATATATATATTACCCCAAACAATACATCATAATTTCGTGTATTTTTATTATTTTGACTACGAAAATCCATTTGCTTGTGTAACAAGATATTAAGAAGCTTCCATTATGAGTTTGGTAATGTGAACCTTTGCAATATTGGTAATTCAGCCGGCTACAGGTACAAAAATAATATAGAAAGATTTTTGAAGACTGTTTGCAGGTGTATGTTAAGATGATTGAATGTTATAACTGAAATGAATTCGGATTCATCCACAATACTCGTAATCCATGTATGCTAATATTATAAAAGCGAAAGTGACTATATATGGCTGTCTGTCTGACTGTAACCTTTTTACGCTTAAATCGCTTAACCGACCAAAATTTGGTATGGAGTTAGTTTGAGATCTTGGGAAGGACATAGGATAGTTTCTATCCCTTAAATAATCCTTAACGGGGAGAAAACGGTGTCAGTAATAGCGTGACGGGGGACAGGACGTTATGGAAGAAGAAATCGTGTTGCGCCGACCCCAAGTAACATGGGATAAGGGCAGAAAGATGATGGGGAGGAAAACCCCCGGTGAAAGTATGGAGTTTAATGAAATCTCAGAGAACTCGCGAGAGAGAACGTAGACGAAGTCGCGGGCAAAAGTTAGTAATATTTGTCTGATACCTTTCCACGCCTTAACGGCTGAACGGATTTGAATGAAACTTGGCAACGCAGTTAGACAGTGTCCTGGATTAGGACATAGGGAACTTTTTAATACCGGAAACATGTTCCCTATACAAATTAAGATTATAGGAACAAAAAAACATATTGATTAGATAATAAATAAAAGCACAGAATAGAATAGACTGGATAAAGTAGAATATACTCTATTGTACACCAAAACATAAAGTTATGTTGGAACTATTTAGTTTTATAATAAACCTTCTTTCTTAGATTTTTTAGATAGGCCACTATAGTCTTTATTTGATCTTTTAAATTATTATATTTTTTTTTTTCTTTTTGTCACTGTCATTTCTCTTGTTAATATTCATAGAAGTTCATTAAAATTACTTTACGTAATACATAATTTTATTTGGAGCACAGAAAACTCAAACATAAAACTATCTACAACCTTCAGGTTATGGGCCCAGAGCTCCAAAAAGTATAAACTCCTTATAATAGTGTGTTACAGAGATTCGAAAATAAAAATGTAGAGAGATTCTTGTGCAAAACCTCTTCATCATACGAATGCAAGTAATACTAGTGTAGTACCCTATGTTTCAACTACACACACAGTAAGTACTCCATCTTTTAACAAATTAGAAGGACGTTCGAACTACACGACATGGGCATTTTCAATGGAAATGATGCTGATTGATTGTGGACTATGGGATTGCGTGAAGCACCCACCTTTGGAAAATAGCTCACAAGAAATATTACGCTGCGATGACAGAGCCCGCTCTAAAATTGGCTTGTGCTGCCACGAAAGAGTCTTTTCTAAAATAATGGGAGCTAAATCCGCATTTGAAGCTTGGAATAACTTAAAAAAAACATACGCAGACAGCGGACTTATTAGAAAGCTCACGTTAATGAAAAGATTAATGAACTGTCGTTATATTGATAACATGGAAATGTATGTAAATGAGATTATGTCGACACATCAACAATTACAGCAAATAAATAAAAAAAATGATGATTCGTTTCTCGCAATTATACTGCTATGTGGTCTACCAGAGCAATTTAAGCCACTTGTCATGGCGTTGGAACATTCCGGCTCTGAACTGACATCAGATAATGTCATTGTTGCACTTCTGAAAGAAGACAGCCATAATCTAACCACCAGCAGTGATACACGTGAAGATAGTGCTTTAGTGATATCATATAATAAGTTTAATAGAGACAGCAAGAACATATTTTGCAATTACTGCCGAAAATCAGGGCATATAAAAGCAAATTGCAGAGTTCTCAAAGCTAAATTACAAGGGGAAAAGGCAGATATTTGTGAGGTAACACTTATGGTTGATGATCAGTCAATAAGTAATTCTAATTTTGATAATTCTGAAGCTAGTGAATCTTTTGTAAATTCTTTTGTTTGTAAACCAATTCTTAATATGTCGCCTTTTGTGAAGAGTGATGACTGGTTTATAGATTCCGGGGCTACGAGTCATATGACCAATAGACGTGATTGGCTACATGATACTGAACCTGTCAAGAAAAGTATTAGAATAGCTAATGATCAAATTTTTTTTTCAGATGCCATTGGTACTGTATAACTAAACACTTCCAACATTACCGAAGTTTTGCATGTTCCGAACTTGTCAACGAACCTGCTTTCAGTGAACTCATTGGTAAAGAAAGGAAATGTCGTACTTTTTTCTAAATCTGGCGGAAAAATTATTGATGGTGACACGTGTAAGGTATACGGAAAAGTTTTATACACAGCCTCAAACGTCAATGGTATGTACAAACTTGATTTACCTATTGCTCAGGCGAATTTAACAGAAGTTAAAGATAATTCAGCTGATTTATGGCACAAACGCCTTGGTCATTTGAACTTCAGATGTATGGAATTACTAAGATTACACTTAGCTCATGGGGTCAAGTATCCAAAACCTGCTGGATCTATTAAAGATAATTGCATTGCTTGCGTGGAAGGTAAACTTTCTAAGCAACCTTTCAAAATGTCGGATTCAAAATCGTCAAATTTACTGGAAATTATTCACAGTGACGTTTGCGGACCTATGAGTACTCAATCTTTGGGAGGTGCTTCATATTTCGTGACTTTCACTGACGATTTTTCTAGAAAAACATTTACCTACCTAATTAAACAAAAATCGGAAGTTGTAGAAAAGTTTCGCGAATTTAAAAATTTAGTCGAGAACCAAACTGATAAAAAGATAAAAATTTTACGTTCTGACAATGGTGGTGAATATTTGAATTCCGAAATGAAAGAAATTTTGAAACAGTCGAGTATAGTTCACCAGACAAGTGTTCCTTACAATCCAGAGCAAAATGGTTTAGCTGAACGAGTTAACAGAACTTTAGTTGAGAAAGCAAGATCTATGCTTTCAGAATCTTGTCTACCTAAGACTTATTGGGGAGAAGCCATTAATACAGCGACTTACTTGAAAAATCGCTTACCTACTAAATCAATTAGAGGGAAAACCCCTGAAGAAATCTGGACTGGACGAAAAGTGAATCTCTCTCATTTACGTATTTTTGGATGCAGAGTATATGCGTACATACCAAATAATCTTCGAAAGAAATTTGATGCTAAGGCCAAACTGTGCATATTTGTAGGTTATTGCACTGAAACTAAGGGATACAGAGTAGTTGATCCCGAACATCCAAAAATTCTTATCAGAACAAGAGATGCCAAATTTTTTGAAAACGATTTTCTGTTCAAATCAAAGTCTACTTACCAAAATAATATTGTTGATAAAGTTGGAACTCAATTAACAGAATCCATTGCTATTATAATTCAAGAAAATTCTGAAAGTACACCAACTGAAGGAGAAGCCAACAAAATTATGACTCAACCTTCAACACAGCTCACAGAACTTTATGTACCTGAAAATGACAACACTGAAGAGGAATTTCATGACAGTGTAGCAGAGATTCCAGATAATACAAACAATCAAGTTTCACAACCCGTTACGAGATATCCATTGAGAAACAGAATCCCGAAAAAGTGGCCAGAAGATATAGTTCTGTACAAAGCTGTAGAAGATGATATGCCTTCAACTTATAAGGAAGCTATTTATTCTGATGATAAAAATAAATGGCAAGAAGCTCTTCAAAGCGAATATGACTCACTTGTAAATAATAATAATAAATAATAATAATAAAATTTATTGAAAAAGGCATTACATCCCAATTTTTTAAATTAAAAAAGTTACAAATCATATAATGAGACTTGGATCCTTGTTGATAGACCTAAAGATAGGCAAACAGTTCGTTGTAAATGGGTATTCAAGATTAAAAGAAAGCACTTAACGGCCTGAAACAAGCGCCTAGACAGTGGAACCTCAAACTTAACGAAGCAATGATGCAACTTGGTATGAAAAGGTCTGAACATGATCATTGTCTATATTATAAAGTTAAAGGAACTTGAATTTTAATTGTCGCAATCTTTGTTGACGATTTTTGCATTCTCAGCAATAATGCTGACATGAAAGAAAACTTTAAAAATAATATTAAACAATTCTTAAGGTCAAGGATTTGGGAAACTTAAAACATTTCTTAGGAATGAGGATCATTCAAGAGGAAAATGGAATAACCATTGATCAAGAAGAATATATTAAAAAAATACTAGATAATTTTGCAATGACTGATGCAAAACCTGCTAGTACACCCGCTGATCCTAATCTGAAATTAGTGAATCCCTCAAATGAAGAGAAAGAGGGTGCTCAACATTTACCTTATCAAAGACTGGTTGGATCTCTAATGTATCTGTCTGTAGGAACTAGGCCAGACATTACACATGCTGTAAGTGTGTTAAGCCAGTTTAACAGTAACTTTGGAACAATCCACTGGAATGCAGCAAAAAGAGTTTTACGTTATTTGAAAGGGACAATAAATCTTAAACTTAAATTCCAGAAGAAAAATACACTAGCACTTACGGGATATACTGATGCAGATTATGGCCGCATGTCTAAATGACCGGAGATCCTACACTGGATATGTATTTTACTTAAATGGACCTATTTCGTGGGAATCTCGTAAACAGCGCACTGTAGCCTTGTCAACGACTGAGGCCGAATATATGGCTCTTAGTGATGCTGCTAAAGAATCAATATATCTCAAAAACTTATTGAAGGAAGTGTTTGGTTGGGACAATGGTGTCTGTATTTACAGCGATAATCAGGGAGCTCAAATGCTAACAAAAAACAACATTCATCACTCGCGAACAAAACACATTGATGTCAGACATCATTTTATAAGGGATACTGTTGCTAGTGGTATGATCAGTATAGAATATGTACCCACAAATGAATTGAAGGCTGACGTGCTAACTAAGTTTTTATCTAAGCAAAGACATCTGTGTTTAACGAAAGGATTAGGTTTAGTTTAACGTTTATGATGGCCTATTATCTATTCAGAAGTAGGGGAAGTGTTGGAACTATTTAGTTTTATAATAAACCTTCTTTCTTAGATTTTTTAGATAGGCCACTATAGTCTTTATTTGATCTTTTAAATTATTATATTTTTTTGTTTCTTTTTGTCACTGTCATTTCTCTTGTTAATATTCATAGAAGTTCATTAAAATTACTTTACGTAATACATTATTTTATTTGGAGCACAGAAAATTCAAACATAAAACTATCTACAACCTTCAAGTTACACATCTCTTTTACAATAATACTTTTTCTACGGGTACAGAGGCGGCCTTATCGCTGACAGCGATATCTACCAGACAACCTTACATATTGAGTAAAAAATAATAAAAAATATATTGAGTAAATAATAAATCAAAATAAAATCTTTATTCCGTCCATTTTTCACAGTACAATAGTTAGTCAATAATACATTACATAGAAGGCCAGTGTTAACAAATTCCTTGGACCACACACTAGGGTTCCCTGTGTTGCGCGGTCCAGTCTATTCCTATGTAGGTAAGGAAAACATGTTCACTAGGTAGTATCACTAATTACACAGAGATAAAACTTAATAAGAGGTTATTATTTAATATATGAATAAAGTTTAAGTTGATTTGGGTGAGTGAGTATGTGTGGAGTATGGGGTATATAGGCGGGTGATTTCTTGCTGAAGTGTGTGAATGATTGTGAGTGGGATTCTGTGTTCTGAATGCCATGTTATTTACCTTGGCTAATATTTTCGAAAGCCGTATTTAAATTGTGTTGGCATTGGGGTAAGTATTTATCCCACATACATCAGATATTATAAATTTTGCAAACGTTTCGTAACGCTTTAAACTAGCTCAGCACTTTTAAAAACGGTGCATCAGACAGAATTCACATTTTATTTTAACAAATAACATATACTGAATTTTAAATAAAAGACTTCATACTTTAAATTCAAAACACAACGTACGTACATCAAGCCACAGAGTTTTGCTAAGTAAAGAAGACATGGCCTGCCAAGAAATTTCGGGCGGTCCGCCAGAGTCTTGAATTCGCTGAATTTCAGGCGTGGCCACGAACGATAAGATGTTATATGCGGTCAGAATGAGTAATATTCAAAGTATTTTTGAGGCTGTCTGGGATGGAGTGTATCTTTAGTTAAATTGTGACCTTTATGCCTAAAGGTATCTGCGAAAATCTTACTAAGTTTGAGCTGCGTGCCTTTAAGTCTCGTGGCGCCTTTGAGTGTAGTTGCCAAGCTTGCTAAGGTGACAAAAGCCGTTAGTTATTCAGTCATTCAAGATCGCCTTGAGGGAATAACAATTACACACTATGTTATAAAAAAATAGTTTAAAATATTTACAACTCTTTAGTAATCAAATTATTAAAGAAATGGTTGATTGTAACATGTCTTTAAAAGCTTTTATTTAACTTGCAATGAATGTATGTATGTGTGTTCGGGTCAAATCGGCAACTGGATTTTAAAGCAGTTATCCTCCACCAATTATGATGAAATTTTGCATACACGTTTAGTTTGGATGACAATGCATGGTTAGCAAAGTGACGTCATTCTAAATCCAATATAGCAGACGGCCCAAGATGACGGACTAGTAATTGTTTTTGCACAGCCATGATAAGGGTATCAAATGAAAGGGTTTGCTGAGAAGAATACGAAAAAAGCTAGTATATTTTTTTTTTAATTTATACTAGCCATTCAGATATTCGATGTTCATATTAAAATCAGTTCAAGTCGTATATGCCACTTAAGGACCCCAAAAACGGTCTCGACGCGACAATGCGACCATTACGAAAACCATTCTTCCTAGAAATTGTTCTACGTATATGAACATTATCCGTAAAAGCAACCATAAGTGTTAAGATTTCAGTAAATACAAGATAGCTGTCTTTGGTATGTTTACTTAGTAACTGCTTTATATCGATAACTAAGTGTTTGTTTAGTGTATAAGTGATCTCAATTGTCTCGGGACGCTAGACAAGGTGACATTGTATCTGCGATAACAATGTGGAAAGTTTGATATTGACTACATGATAATTGGGTAGCTCATGTAAATTGTATGAGAGCAACAAACTGTCAAAACCATCAACACCCTACGGTTTTAGAGTCACGAAATTATGCGGTCATGTGGACTCGCGGGTCCAGTAGCGAGCGGGTCCAGCTGAACGAAGACACGCTGACGGACACTGACCGTCGGCGCTGAAGGGGCCGCGAACTCGTCATTGATCGAGTCTGGCGGCCGTCAGCTCTGAGCCGAGCGACTCTACCAATGACGGTCAGCGCGTCGGTCAGAATAACTCTAAAATCAGCCTTTGCCCATACATTTTGTAGGTATTGCTGATAACTAGCTCCTGAGCTTCTTATAAACTGTATTAGAGAAACCAGCACATTTCCTTTAATATAAATAAAAATTGCCATCAAGCCCATTAAGGGTGCACTAGTCAATCATTCTGCCATACAAACGTAGTCTGGTGATTCCACTGTTTGACGATGTACGTTCTAAACAAAATGATATCAATTTGTCTAATCATTATCTTAGCCTGAAAGGAAAGGTTAAAAGAGTAACCATGGAGTTTCTTGCCGGTTCTTCTCCATAGGAATCGACCAACCCGAACCGTGCACATTGTCGACGTTTTATAAGTGCCCATGTAGGCCTATGTGAAATAAAAATTATTGATTTTGATTTTTGATTTTGGAAAAAAAAAAAAAAAGCTATGAGCGTCGAAAGTTCCATATTTCAACACTAATTTTAACGCATCTTTGGGCGGAAATAAAATTTTCATAAGAAGAAAGAAAATTGCAAAACAGCCACCATACAGAGATAGATTAGTAGTTCAACAATTTTATTTTGATAATATATATTTAGTAGTTTTTTCATGATATCCATACTCCCAAAAGTCTGTTTATAAAATTTCTCGCGCTCGTTTTCGTCCTAAATCATCACCCATTTCGCTACAAATTTGCAAAACTGCTGATTCGTACGCGAACTAGCTTCTTACTTCTCATCACAGCATCTATCTCTTTCGCATTGACAACACTGTCAGATGAGATAGCATGCATTTTAACCCCGCGCACAGAATAGTTCGTACCGTCGACTAGGGCAAACTTAAGAAAAAAACTTAAAAACCAAAAAGGATGGAAAGATATAGATGACTTATCTTAAGAGAAGATAGATACTTAAATAAGATAAATAAAAAACCTAATAAGCCTATAAAAACAACAATGTATGTATAAAACAAAATTTGCACGAAGGTTAGAGTTGATAGAGTCCTCGTAAATACCGTCAGTTGCAACTTGACAAAGACAAGACAAAGACAAAAGATATTTATTTCAACTGGGCCACCAAGCGGCACTTTTGAATGTCACAATTTAAATTTAAATGGAATACAAGTTAATTCTACCGTGCATTCGGAAAGTAGCTAGTTATGGAGAAGAATGCACAAGAAACTCCATACTTTTTAAATTTACATGGAATAAAAGTTGATTCTACCGTGCATTCGGAAAGTAGCTTGTTATGGAGAAGAATGCACAAGAAACTCCATACTTACTCTTTTAAAAAAAAAAAAATCTGCGTTGCATTCGGAAAGTAGCTTGTTATGGAGAAGAATGCACAAGAAACTCCATACTCTTTTAAAAAAAAAAGATTTTTACAATATTTAGGTACATGAGTACATACATCAATAAATTCACATATGTGAGGACAATGCACCCAGAATAGCACTTCACACTATAAAAAGGTATAAAGTATTAAAAGTACTCACACATGTACTGTGCAGTTATACAATAGGTACTAGAAAAACATCAACATCCGAAGCAGTTGAGTTATGACCAATCCCAACTGACGGCGCCCGTTCACGAACATGACGCATGAATCGGCACCACCCAGCTCAACCATCATGAAGGGAACCGAATAATCCAACACACGCGCCACCGTCAGAGAGACATTTGAGAGAGCATGACACACTCAACTGATGACTGACTCTGACTTGTTGGCACATAGTACGTTTCAATCTTCCGCAATGTAAGCGACAAAGCAATATTCATCACCCTTCAATGAAGCTTGAATGAATACTGCTATGCTTACAAAGATATTGCTCGGCTTATAAACATGTAGACCTTTCTAGACTATATTTCATGCTCAATCAACTGGCATTTTTACTGTAGTACCTACTAACTTTTCTCTTTTGCCGTTGGTCGCGGCTGTCATTTGAAGATCTATGACAGTCGTTACGGGTAGTCAGAAGCTTGAGATCTGACACCAGTCTTGCCGAGGGGTATAGTGTTACCCAGTTACTGGGTTGTGGAGGTCAGATAGGTAGTCGCTCCATGTAAAACCGTGGTACCCAGCTGAATCCGGTAAGACTGGAAGTCGACTCCAACAACAATTGGGAAAAGGCTAGGCAGATGATGATGACCTACTAACTTTGCCCGTGCTAAATTACCGTTACCTATTTTTTCGGTACAAAAAGTAGTTAGACTTACAAACACCACACTGCGCTGCAGGACGCAAATTGCCGACGTAGCTCTAAATGCAAAACTGAAGTGGGCCTGGGCAGGCCATGTCTATCGAATGTCTAAGTTTGGGCCCGTTTATCGCAAGGCTGGACCCCAGAAGCCTTATTCCGTTGCCGATTTCACTACGTAATAAGGCTGCTGATACAGCTAGACGAGGTCGTGGCAGACCGACCCTCATAGTTTCGCCATGTCCGTCTGTCCGTCCGTCCGCAGCTTAGCTCAGAGACTCTTTGTACACAAGAACTATAATTTGGCATGGATATAAATATTAATCATGCTGACAAAATCTTCACTAACCTTCAACTGTCCATTTCCAGACACAATAGAAATTACCATTGTTCTAATCCGATTCGGTCTGGTGGACAGATGACCGGATATTATAAAGCTGAAGAGTTTGTTTGTTCGAATGCGCTAATCTCAGGAACTAGTTGGAATTGAAAAAAAATTTTTTGTGTTGGATAGCCCATTTATCGAGGAAGGTTATAGGTTAGGTTATAATATAACATCACGCTACGATCAATAGGAGCGGAGCATAAATGAAAAATGTAGCAAAAACGGGCAGTAGCAATTTTGAGAGCTTCCGTTGCGTGCGCAGCGTAAACGGTTTAAGGCGGTACCCCGAGCAAAACGCCACGCAAGCCGTTTTTTTGTGCTGTTTTTAGGAGCTATCTACTCGTTATTTAAAAATAAATATCAATTAATAAAAATACATTAAATTTCTACATAATATTGATTCTAAAATGGTAGATTTAGTTTTTTTTTAAATGATGTATATATTTCACTAATCTCCTTCCAAAAAAACATAAAAATGAGAAATAATTATCGATATTATGCATCTCCTCGTAAAGTATTCATTAATTATTTTTTGTTCTAACACTAACGCATAGACAATTTAATAACGAACATTTTTGTAGATTTATTTTTTCAAAAGACCAAAATTCGATTTTATATAGATTTTATTCTAAAATCTGGGCGTATTCACTACTGTAATTCATGCGCCACCAGTGCCGCTAGACCAATAGGAATGCTCATATCTCATGCCGATTTTTTGGTCAGGGTACCGTCTTAAGTTACGCAACAATCATGTATGTAGGGTAGGTAGGGTAGAGTAGGTAAGGTAGATGGGCAGGATAGCTAGTGGTAAAATAAAACCATGAAAAAGAAAATGTATGGTACCTCCTGTACACGTAAAGTGGGGATGCTTTTTTTACTCGTATATCCCATGATGTGCGGTATTGTTGGATAGGCCATTCAAAAATATTACGGGTCTGTTGTGAAAATCAGTTTTCGATTAAGAGATGCGTTTGCGTCAAATTAAGCTCTAAATGGCTAATTTTTGTTAGAGTCCAACGTTCTTCCCCCTTGCCAGTTAAATGGTTGATTTTGGATATGTGAAAAAAAACACGTTAGTAATATATATAACGAAATTAAAAGGAAAACTATCACAACTAAGAAGGCTTTACAAGTTTACGAGCAATAGTCGACTAACTTATAAAAAAAACTTAAAAAGTAAAAAAAATGTATATTGATGTATGGGGACAACTGTTTTCGAACGGCAAAGTTAATTTTGTGCAATGTTCGGTGTTTTCATTGTTTAAGAACGTTAGTAATGTTAACTATTTATTTTGGTGAATGTAGCTGTTTATACGGAACACTCTGTGCGCGAGTCAGACTCGCACTTGGCAGGTTTTTTTAAATTATAGAATGCTTACGCTTGACCACTATCTCACCTGATGGTAAGCGATGATGTGATCGACGGCGTAGCATGCTTGCCTAAAAGTAACCTCTTCACAATTGACAGACCCCAAGGCAAACAAAAAAACTAGTAGTTTTAACTACGAGTTTAATTTTGTAAGAATAACTACCTGCTTACAATATGGTAAAGAAAATCAAAAGGGTTGTTAGTGGTACGTACAAAAAATCCCACATTTTCTTCTATCTTAAGGGGTTTTCAAGTGCTGGTCAAGATTTGCTTTGCCAAAAGGAATGAGTCTTCCGCCTGACTAGTTAGTACGACCCGTGATGTTCCAAGTACGATTTAGAGCGCGGATAAACAAAATAATTGGATTTTTCTGTCTCAATTATAGATTGGAATTGGAATTCCGCCTCCTTTCCCATGGGATGTTATACTAAGGTATTAAGATATAGATTTGTATATAGTATCTTAGATATCGATTTCTGGGTATATGACAGTGTACTTACACTAACAAATTAGATGGAAAACGTATGATGAAAACCTTTCGTTGATATGTTTTTTAGGGTGCCGTACCTAAAGGGTAACAATGGGACCCTATTACTCCACTGTCCGTCTGTCAGTCACCAGGGTGTATGTCATGAACCATGATAGCTAGACAGTTCAAACTTTTACGGATAATGTATTTCTGTTGCCGCTATAACGAAAAATATTGAAAACAGAATAAAATAAATATTTAAGTGGGTCTCATTTATATAACAAACGTGATTTTTGTGCCATTTTTTTGCGATAATGGTACGGAACCCTTAGTGCGCGAGTCCGACTCGCACTTGGCCGGTTTTTTTTGTTAGATAGGTTCTTGAAACTGAGGTTTCTACACCTCATTCTTTGTGGTATACCATAAAGTAAAATCATTTTATTAAAAGTCAGTTTTAAGAACTGGCTGTAATGAGAATTTTTAAGTACCTATCTAATTTCGTTCCGGTATGAGATCTACAGAACAGTCTTTTCCTCGGTGTCAAGCATAATTTATTTATCACTATTTTAGTCACAAGCATTTCACCCTCATTATTATATTAAGAGATACACAGACGATTTGCTCATATTTATTCTATTCTTACCCGTTTTAAAAATCAGATATCACAGTACTCTATGTTAGTATGTGATTATCTTGATGTCTTATTTTTAAAGGGAAAAGATTTATTCAAATATTTTCCTCGTAAAAGCCGTCTGGTTTTTCAAGGAAAACGCCAAACCTATCTCAACGGTGATTTTCTCCCTTAAGGCACACATACCCCTGAGTAGCTGATTTTAAAATGAATTACAAAAGCCGTTTTAAATCACGTCTAAACGGCTAGTCGTTTTTTTTTTTTGGAAGAAACTAATGTTACATTAGTTTTAGTATTTTGAGTTTTATTCGTATAACATAGTGTAATTAGTTTGTAAAGTTATGTCTAAAACGGACAAAAACACGACAATCGCACCAAAACCGACAAGTGTATTTTAATGAAATTGTCACCATATTAACGACAATTTAATTATCCACAATTTGAACTAAGGTTGTTTTTTAAAATCATAGAATAATAAGGAAAGTTCAAAAAACTACTGTATTTGGGGACGTGCGGGTGTGAAACGCGCGTTTTGTGCCTTCAAGGTCGTTGGCGAGTGTCGTCGTCTTAATTCCAGTATTGCCTTACCACAAAACGGCAATATCACCGCTTAAAGTGTACAAACCACTTTAACTAGAACAATTCCTATAGTAATTTGTGCTACGGCCAACTATTCGCAACCCCACGCCAAATTAACTCTATCATTCCTAACACCTACTACTTCACAACTGAAATTACATCTTACTGCTTACAGAATAAAGTTCTTAATTGGGTTGGTAAAGTTTACCATCAAAATGTCACCACCTCTGTGATTGACGGGTATTCGAATCTGTCCGTATGCTGTCAGCAATAAGTGTCAAAGTCCTCTGGCATGTAGGACATTGTACGGAACGCTATTTGTGTGAGAACAACCTGTGAGGTAATTAATAGTACCTAATCACTTCCTGTGCGTAATTTGGAGACTAACGTACATAATTTATTATATTATTATTTGTCTATGTCTCGTTATAACTTATTTATTATGTGACATTAATTAATTGTGATTAACTTGTATAATTATTATTAGCTTCGGAGACATTTTGTCAAAGAGGTGTTCCAGGAACCTTTATAAACGAAATTCTGTCGCCAAGTACTTAAGACTCGCGGTGAGTGCTAACGCGTGCTCATGTTCCCGCCATAAGCGGCACAGGAGGACACCGTGTAGTTTTAGTGGGTTGGAGACGTTGGAATCCTACGTAACTGCACTATCTCCCCGTGGTAGTGCAGTATGCATGAGCAATTTAGAAGCTATTTTAGAAGCTATCTACTCGTTATTTAAAAATATCAATTAATAAAAATACATTAAATTTCTACATAATATTGATTTTAAAATGGTAGCTTTAGTTTTTTTTTAAATGTTGTATATGTCGCCGCGTAGGCGTGAATTTGCTGATTTATTATCCTAACTAATCGTTTTAAGTGTCTATGTCTATTTAAGTTGGGTTTTGAGTTCAGCGCCATCTATTGGCTCACTGTGGAATCAGTATTGATTCATAATTCATATGCTAATTTCAATGTTTAATTAATACGAGATGTTTAAATTAAACAGGAACACTTATTGTAGGACTTTTGGATTTGTTCTCATTTTAACTATTGCACATTTGACGAAGTAAATGTGTTTCATTATGTTATTCTTATTAAGTTGTCAAACAATGGCGGATGTTATAATTTCTATGACCAATAACCAGATTTAATAATTTAATACGAGAACTAAACAAATTTGAGTAAATGATTAAATACTAAGAAGTCATAAGACTATTTTACACAGCTATGTAATAATGAGAAACTTTCTAATTAGTAAGATTGTTAGATCACCGGAAACTTGAATAGTTTTGTTATTAGATGACTATTTCAATAATAAACTACAAACCACTTTGTATTTGTGAGTATTGAGGTTGTTTAATGTTAAAATAATTAACTGATCAGCATTTTAGTATTGTTTGCTAACTTTACTCAACTATCCAAGTAATTAGTGTCTAAACAAAAACAATATGGAAGTTCCGCCCACTTAGAACGCGCGTCGCGCGGACTATGTGTGAAAAATAAGAACTGATTAATAAATGTAATCGAATAGATGTTTGAAAACCTAATTAATTGTCATAAAGTGATTGTGTAATCTATAAAAACATTTAAAAAGAGTGTCCTGGAGTTTCTTGCTAGATCTCCTCCAGCGATCGACAAGGGCTTAGCGATCTAGCAAGCCACGCGATGTGGTTTTAGCTTCAAGTTCATTTGAAAACTCAAAGTGCCTGTAACTAAATCAAATAAACACTCTTGAGTTTCAATCCAGTGTTGTGTGTTATTGAAGTAACCCGCTCCAGTCAAGAATAAAGGAATTGCCTCTAGACATTGGAATTAAAGATGGCGATTCTACGATTCATAGGTACTTCGACGTGACATCAGAAGTGGGATCAGCTCCCACTATCGCCTTCTGCCCATGCTATGAAAGCCATCCGAAGAATTTTGTACAACATCGCCAGCGCCGAGGGTATGGCAAAAGATTTTCCTATGATAATTTCCAAGAGTAAGCGATGCCCAGACATAGGCGAAAATAACTGGAATATTTTTACGTGAACGATCTGAACTCTATTGAAACGACAGAAGAAGCTACTGACTAGTGGCATGGATGCTGTCCTACACCATTGTGGCCAAAACTTTATACAGCACAGAATGACCGAAGCAGCTAAGCGAACAACTTGATCTGTCCATTGATAGATTCCATCATGGTTGAGGGGAGTATTCTGTTTTTTTTATTTATGTAACTTAACATTCTTAATTATTTTCATCATACAAGGCAAGGTCAGTGACCTTTTGTGTGACAATTTTAATCAATCTGCCTAGTCTTTTCCCAACCAAGTCCGGGACAGCTTCCATTCTAACTGGATTCAGCTGAGTACCAGTGCTTTACATGGAGCCACCAAAACCCAGTAACTGGGTAACACAATACCCCTTACTGACTGAGTGGTCCCTGCTGTTGTTTGTGTGGCAATTTGTGGAATTAAAATGAATGAAACGGCTTAAATTACTCCATAAAATAAGACAGCTGACTAGGAACTCAATGTTATTGTTTAAATATGGTTCTTTTGTCTTAAGAATTGCAATGGCTCAGTTATTTGAGAAATTTTATTTTATTTGAGGAGTATGTAAGGATCGTAGCAAGTGGCAATCTGTGGTTGCTGCCTATCCCCATGGGGACAAGGTGTGAGTGTATGAATGTTAAACAATTCAAAGTACCTACGTTGAGTTTTGTACCGGACAAAAAGTAACAACTTATTTTTATAGCATTCATTACATTTAGGTAGCTAAAACAAAAGTTTAGTAGGTAAATAAGTTAAGTAAGTTACAGAATGTATGTGCAACAGAAGTAGTAAACATTTGGCAGAAAGTGCCATGACATATTCATGTTGACGCACTAATTGGCATTTTTGCAATTTATTGTTTTTACCCGACTACCAAACGGGGTTTATTATTGAATAATGTGGAACCCGTTGCATGTCATACTTTTTTTAAAGTAAAGTAAGATAAGAAAATGTATTAACACATTCCTTAAACATGAAAAGCACAACAAATAAAAATAAAATTATAGTGTGCTCAAGAAAATACTTACAACGATTTGCATTTAAGTAGCTGGGGTGAGAATAATTGTTTGGTTACAAGACTAAACAATATTTAAAATATTATCTAGAGGTTTTTGTAGAGTGAGTATGCATCTAATATAAATGTATTTGTATGAATGGGTGAAAGGGTTGTGATACACCTGGGTGAGTCATTACAAACTTTATAATCAGGGTAAGTATCAGCAGAGCTTCAGTTCATGCATAATCATAATATAATAATAAATAGTCATAAGCTGATAGCCACCTGGTAACTTTTAATTTACAAGTAGGTACGCTTAGTATGTGTGAGTAACCTATTATGTATGGACCTTGTGATTTTTGGTAAATTAATGGTCCTGTGTATGTAAGACATATTTGAGTGAATCTAATGTGATTACTGTGTTCCATCTTATCTGTCTACATGATCTGGTAGATTTGTTTTGGCTATGGGGTTCTTGACAGTGATAGCGCTATAAGTTAAATCTAATTAAAAAATTGTCTGACCCTACATTCTTGGTTCAGACTGTCAGTTGGATACTGATGGGGCCTTTTATAAGCTCTAAGATTTATGCTTGTTCAAGTTAAGTTTGTTATAATAAAGTTTATTTAATCATTCAATATTTGAGAACCTTCCTAATGAATTAAATCTCACAATGGGTTTAGTTGAATTTTACTTGTTATGGTACATGGGTGTAAATAGATTAGTAATTTCTGACAGATTTCAAAGCTTGTTATTGGATGCACTTGCACAGAATAAAAACAATCAAAAGACAGGTTTGTTTTTTGATAATTTGTCACTTTTAGCATTCAATAACTTTCTTTTCTTTTTGCAACTTTTTACCTAGCTTGTATTCAAACTTGTTCACACATAAATGTTTTGTAATGAAATAGGTTTGTAATAGGTGTGTAAATAGGTTGTTGCGTGTGTGGTATGCAAACATGCATCATTAAAAGTAGTTTTCAACATGTTTTAACATTAATCTTTAGCTAGTGCAAACACCGTCATAAGTAATGCAGCAATCTTCATAGTTATTCATTTCAGTGTCATCAGATTCTAGTTAACTTTGAATTACTCACTTACTATTTCAAAACAATAACATAATTTAATTGTTATCAGTACTAACTCCTACTTATTTAAATATTAATAGGATCATCTTTTCTTTTATTATTATTCAGCCCAGAGTTTTGAAATTGGTGAACCCCCATGCTTCAAAAAGCATGTTGAGCCATTGGCCTTGTGCACCATAGTACCTCCTTATGCAGATGGCTCAACAGTCAGGAGGACTACTGTTATTATTATGTTTTTGTAACTCGTTTCAGTTTATGCTATTCTATTGTCATATTTAGTCAATTATAAAAATGAATAATAAAACAAGCTCTAATTATTGAGATGTCCAATAACCTATAGCTCTGGAGGCACTTAATAAAATAATAGGTTATATCAACACCAAACTATCAGCATCCATGGAGATGGATTTGAGGTAATAATGAGAACACAATAAACTATCTTATTATGCTGTGGAAGCAACTAAGATTGATAACACAACAAACTATCCTATTGGTATGCTGTGGAATCAAGTAATAATGATAACACAACTATCTTGTTGGTATGCTGTGGAAGCAACTAATAATGATAACACAATAAACTATACTGTTGGTATGCTGTGGAAGCAACTAATAATGATAACACAATAAGCTGTCTGTTAGTAATCCGTGGAGGAAACTAATAGTGATAATACAACACACAATCTATTGGTTTGCTGTGGAAGCAACTAATAAAGATTTAATATCCATTGGTTAGGCGTGGAGGCCGCTAATGAACAATCTCTCATGTTATCCTGCTGGGTCCACGGTGTACAAGACCACCCAGAGCCTGGTTCCTTATATCCTGTCAAATCAAAGACTTCGTGCCTGTCACGGAGCAATGATCCTAAACTCCTTAACCTTTAATCCTGTCAAATCAAAGACTTTGTGTCTATCACAGAGCGGTGTTCCTGATCCTATCCTTAAATCCTGTCAAATCAAAGACTTTGTGTCTATCACAGAGCATTACCGTCCCGTGAGAATGAAACTAAACAAAAAAACAGCTGATCACAATACTCCTACACTACCTACACTATACTTACCAAATACAAGGCTGCTATGTAAGCCTTCTTATAAGTAGGTATGTGCTCATTAATGCATCAAATATTTTCATTTGAGATAAACTTAATAGTTACCTAATTTCATAAGTATTCAGTGATAAATTGATAACTTAAACTGACTATTACCTATTACAAATCAATGAATATTGTAAGATAATACAAACAATAACATTCTGCAAACAAGATTCAAATTGGACTAAATAAGCTAGCAACTGATTATTCCATGTCAAAAATCTGAAATAGAAATTGTATGCCTTCATTGACATGACATGTAGCAGTTAGTTGTTTCCTAACAACATTGGTCTTTACCATATAGCAAGTAGAATACCTAAAGCATATAGCTGTGGGTGTAAAAATACATTCAATATTTCCAAAATAAGGCATACTCAGCTTAGATTTATTACAAACTGTCAATGATAAATAAAATCAGTTGTTATCAGATTCTAAACTTAATTAATACTGTAGGATGATAAACAACAATAATCTGCCGACAAATATTTCTCCGCTATTACAGATAACAACCAAGAAACACAGAGACTGAGGACACCGGAAGGCCCAGAGCACGAGCCTCCGATCACAATGGCCGTGTCGCCGCGTAGGCGTGAATTTGCTGATTTATTATCCTAACTAATCGTTTTAAGTGTCTATGTCTATTTAAGTTGGGTTTTGAGTTCAGCGCCATCTATTGGCTCACTGTGGAATCAGTATTGATTCATAATTCATATGCTAATTTCAATGTTTAATTAATACGAGATGTTTAAATTAAACAGGAACACTTATTGTAGGACTTTTGGATTTGTTCTCATTTTAACTATTGCACATTTGACGAAGTAAATGTGTTTCATTATGTTATTCTTATTAAGTTGTCAAACAATGGCGGATGTTATAATTTCTATGACCAATAACCAGATTTAATAATTTAATACGAGAACTAAACAAATTTGAGTAAATGATTAAATACTAAGAAGTCATAAGACTATTTTACACAGCTATGTAATAATGAGAAACTTTCTAATTAGTAAGATTGTTAGATCACCGGAAACTTGAATAGTTTTGTTATTAGATGACTATTTCAATAATAAACTACAAACCACTTTGTATTTGTGAGTATTGAGGTTGTTTAATGTTAAAATAATTAACTGATCAGCATTTTAGTATTGTTTGCTAACTTTACTCAACTATCCAAGTAATTAGTGTCTAAACAAAAACAATATGGAAGTTCCGCCCACTTAGAACGCGCGTCGCGCGGACTATGTGTGAAAAATAAGAACTGATTAATAAATGTAATCGAATAGATGTTTGAAAACCTAATTAATTGTCATAAAGTGATTGTGTAATCTATAAAAACATTTAAAAAGAGTGTCCTGGAGTTTCTTGCTAGATCTCCTCCAGCGATCGACAAGGGCTTAGCGATCTAGCAAGCCACGCGATGTGGTTTTAGCTTCAAGTTCATTTGAAAACTCAAAGTGCCTGTAACTAAATCAAATAAACACTCTTGAGTTTCAATCCAGTGTTGTGTGTTATTGAAGTAACCCGCTCCAGTCAAGAATAAAGGAATTGCCTCTAGACATTGGAATTAAAGATGGCGATTCTACGATTCATAGGTACTTCGACGTGACATATATATTTCACTAATCTCCTTCCAAAAAAACATAAAAATGAGAAATAATTATTGATATTATGCATCTCCTCGTAAAGTGTTCATTAATTATTTTTTGTACTTACATTAATGGATAGACAATTTAATAACGAACATCTTTGTAGAATATTTTTTTACAAAAGACCATTATTCGATTTTATAAAGATTTTATTCTAAAATCTGGGCGTATTCACTACTGTAATTCATGTGCCACCAGTGCCGCTAGACCAATAGGAATGCTCGAATCTCATGCCGATTTTTTGGTCAGGGTACCGTCTTAAGGTTTGCACTAGTCGATCATTCTTCCATACAAACATAGTCTGGTGATTACTGGACCGTTTGAGGATGTACGTTCAAAATAAAAAATGCTATCAATTTGTCTCATTATTATCTAGCCCTTTAAGGAAAAAAAAAGTAAAAAATATATATATTTTATATTTTTTTATTATGAGCGTAGAAAGTTCCATAATTCAACACTAATTTTAACGCATCTTTGGGCGGAAATAAATACCATAAAAAGAAAGAAAATAGCAAAACAGCCACCATACAGAGATAGATTTGTAGTTCAACAATACAAATAATTTTATTTTGAAAATATATATTTAGTTGTTTTTTCATAATATTCATACTCCCAAAGGTCGGTTTGTAAAATTTCTCACGCTCGTTTTCGTCCTAAATCATCACCCATTTCGCTACAAAGCTAATTCGTACGCGAACTAGCTTCTTACTGCTCATCACATCATCTATCTCTTTCGCACGTGTTCTCGGAACTCGTGTTCAAAAAGGACGGCAAGAGATAGTTGACTTATCTTAAGATAAGATAGATATTTTAAATAAGATAAATAAATAAAAACCTAATAACCAATAAAAAAAAATATATAAAAAAACAAAATTAGCATACAGGTTAGAGTTGATAGAGTAAATACCGTCAGTTGCAACTTGTTAGCATTTGGTACGTTTCAATCTTCCACAATATAAGCAACAAAGCAATATTAATCACCCTTCACTGAAGCTTGAATGAATACTGCTATGCTTACAAAGTTATTTCTCAGCTTATAAAAATGTGACTTTTCTAGACTATATTTCATGCTCAATCAACTGGCTTTTTACCCGACTGCTGAAGGAGGGTAATGTGTTTATCCAGGAATCCGTTTGCGTAAAATTAAGCTTTAAATGGCAATTTTTTGTTAGAGTCCGGTTGCCCCCCCCCCCTCCCCCCTGCCAGCTATG
Organism: Orthosia gothica; assembly: GCA_949775005.1. Taxonomy (NCBI): domain Eukaryota; kingdom Metazoa; phylum Arthropoda; class Insecta; order Lepidoptera; family Noctuidae; genus Orthosia; species Orthosia gothica. The sequence goes on from OX459047.1 coordinate 1,992,582, forward strand.
GTTGCTATTGGATATCAGAAAAAAATCACGGCCGTAGTATATATAACGAAATTAATAGGAAAACTATCACAGCTAAGTAGGCTTCACAAGTTTAAGAGTAATAGTCGACCAACTTATACAATGAACCTGGAAAAATACAAAATTGTATATTGATGTATTACAATTTTTTTATTATAGATAGTCTCGCGCTTGACCACTATCTCACCTGATGGTAAGCGATGATGTGATCGACGGCGTAGCACGCTTGCCTAAAAGTAACCTCTTCACAATTGACTTAAAGACCCCAAGGTTGTAGGTGGTACATCCAGATATCGCCTCCCATAAACAAAAAAAAAAAACTTTTTATAATACGAGTTTAATTTTGTAGAATAACTACCTGCTTAAAATATGGTAAAGAAAATCAAAAGGGTTGTTAGTGGTACATACAAAAAAGCCCACATTTTCTTCTATCCTAAGGGGTTTTCAAGTGCTGGTCAAGATTTGCTTTGCCAAAAGGAATGAGTCTTCCGCCTGACTAGTTAGTACGACCCGTGATGTTCCAAGTTCGATTTAGAGCGCGGATAAACAAAATAATTGGATTTTTCTGTCTCAATTATAGATTGGAATTGGAATTCCGCCTCCTTTCCCATGGGATGTAATACTAAGGTATTTAGATATAGATTTGTATATAGTATCGTAGATATAGATTTCTGTGTATATGACAGTGAACTTAAGAAAAACGTGTAACTTTTCGTTGCCTTGTTTTTAGGATTCCGTACCTCAAAAGGTAAAAAAGGAACCCTTATAAAATCACACTCTTGTTCGTCTGTCTGTGTGTCACCACCGTTTTCTCGGGAACTTATGGACCTAGCAAGTTGAATTTATATATTTATTTATACCAGATACTGAGGTTTATATTACCTATTAGGTGTATAAAAATCAAGGTCCTGAGTCAACACGATAAGAAATTAGGGCCAAATTTAGATTTTCGCGAAAACTTGTAACTACCAAAATTTACCTTAATTTTCAACTTTTTTTATTTTCGGCACTTTTCTTTTACATGTGCTATAAGACCTTGTTTTAAACCAAAATTGACAATTATAGGTCAACCGAAAGTACCCTATAGGTTTTGTGTTGAAAACCTATGTGATAGTTCCCGTTGATCTAGAATCACTAAATTTGGTAAAAAATAAAGTTTTACAGCACTATTAAATTTTGGTACATACAAGTTTTCGCGAAAATCTAAATTTGCCCATATTTTTTTCAAACTTAGCCACCAATAAAAAAAAAAATATTATGGCGGTATAATGAGTTGGTACGGAACCCTTTTCTTAAAAGTCAGTTTTAAGAACTGGCTGTGATGAGAATTTTTAAGTACCTATCTAATTTCGTGCAGGTATGAGATCTACAGAACAGTCTTTTCCTCGGTGTCAAGCATAATTTATTTATCACTATTTTAGTCACAAGCATTTCACCCTCATTATTATATTAAGAGATACACAGACGATTTGCTCATATTTATTCTATTCTTATCCGTTTTAAAAACCAGACATCACAGTACTCTATGTTAGTATGTGAATATCATGATGTCTGATTTTTGAAGGGAAAAGAATTATTCAAATATTTTCCTCGTAAAAGCCGTCCGGTTTTTCAAGGAAAACGCCAAACCTATCTCAACGGTGATTTTCTCCCTTAAGGCACAGATACCCCTGAGTAGCTGATTTTAAAATGAGAATCATGTCTAAACGGCTTCTCGTATTTTTTTGAAATAAATATATGTTACATAAGACCATTTTATTAATAATTTGATCTGAGAAAATTTTGGGTTTTATTCGTATAACATAGTGTAATTAGTTTGTAAAGTTATGTCTAAAACGGACAATAAAACGACAATCGCACCAAAACCATCTTAAAGACAATTTAACCATCTACATTTCGATCTAAGACTTTTTTTTAAAGTCATACAATAATAAGGAAAGTTCAAAAAACTACTGAATTTGGGGACGCGCGGGTGTGAAACGCGCGTTTTGTGCCTTCAAGGTCGTTGGCGAGTGTCGTCGTCTTAATTCCAGTATTGCCTTACCACAAAACGGCCATATCACCGCTTAAAGTGTACAAACCACTTTAACTAGAACAATTCCTATAGTAATTTGTACTACGGCCAACTATTCGCAACCCCACGCCAAATTAACTCTATCATTCCTAACACCTACTACTTCACAACTGAAATTACACCTTACTGCTTACAGAATAAAGTTCTTAATTGAGTTGGTAAAGTTTACCATCAAAATGTCACCACCTCTGTGATTGACGGGTATTCGAATCTGTCCGTATGCTGTCAGCAATAAGTGTCAAAGTCCTCTGGCATGTAGGACATTGTACGGAACGCTATTTGTGTGAGAACAACCTGTGAGGTAATTAATAGTACCTAATCACTTCCTGTGCGTAATTTGGAGACTAACGTACATAATTTATTATATTATTATTTGTCTATGTCTCGTTATAACTTATTTATTATGTGACATTAATTAATTGTGATTAACTTGTATAATTATTATTAGCTTCGGAGACATTTTGTCAAAGAGGTGTTCCAGGAACCTTTATAAACGAAATTCTGTCGCCAAGTACTTAAGACTCGCGGTGAGTGCTAACGCGTGCTCATGTTCCCGCCATAAGCGGCACAGGAGGACACCGTGTAGTTTTAGTGGGTTGGAGACGTTGGAATCCTACATAACTGCACTATCTCCCCGTGATAGTGCAGTATGCATGAGCAATTCACCACGCAAAAAGACGAAAAATCCGGCCAAGTGCGAATCGAACTTGCGTACGAAGGGCTCCGTACCATTATCGCACAAAACAGCATTTCAATATTTATTATATTCTGTTTTTAGGGTTCCGTACCCAAAGGACCTATTACTAAGACTCCGCGGTCCGTCTGACTGTCTGTCTGTCACCAGGTTGTATCTCATGAACCGTGATAACTAGACACTTGAAATTCTCACACATGATATATTTCTGTTACCGCTATAACAACAACGTGTTTTTTTTGCAGTTTTATGCGATAATGGTACGGAACCCGTCGTGCGCGAGTCCGACTCGCACTTGTTAGTATTTGTTGTTATAGCGGCAACAGAAATATATCATGTGTGAGAATTTCAACTGTCTAGCTATCACGGTTCATGAGTGATAGCTAGACAGATACGGAGTGGATTCTTAGTAATAGGGTTCCGTTTTTACCCTAAAAAGTACCTAAGACTGGTAAGCCTCGAGCAGTTACAAACACATTACACACATAAATGAAGCAAAGAGAATAGGTAAGGATCGTAGCAGGTGGCGTTCTGTAGTTTCTGCCTACCCCCATGGGAAAAAGGCGTGTGTTTATGTATGTAAGTACAAGTTTCTGCCAGCGTCTTCGCCCGCGTGAATGTCCAAAATTATCCCGAATGTACATATTCCCTGGCTAAAAAGTATCCTAGGTGCTATTTTTGACCATAATCTATCTCGGTGCCAAATTTCATCCAGATCCGTTCATTCGTTCTGGCGTGAAGAAGTAACAAACACACACACTCACAAACATTCGCCTTTATAATATTAGTGTGAAGTGTGACGAACACACACAAACTGCCTCGAGGTCTATTGGTTGGGAGAGTTTAGCATGAGGATCTTGGTTCCATGTGTTATAAGGTTTTCCATCTCGAGTGTTTCATATATCAACTCGAACTTTGGATTAGTGCCCGTCCCACCAACACGCATTGGTCCCGCGTGGTGGATTACGGCCCATTTCTTCTCACAGAGACGAGGCCTGTGTCCCAGCAGTGGGAACATTAAACGGCTGATGAGTCGGAGGATACAGGTTCGCGAGATTGCTGACCAAAACCAGATGTATCTTCCGACTGCACAGCATGATTTTCTTCTTCTTTACGTCTGTTTAGTTCACTTCTTAAGCAGCCAGGTTTTTTGATTTTTTTAATTAACTTTTTTTATTTGTAACTTTTTAGTTAAGATATTTTCGAATTAGGTCCATTTAAACATGTAAGTGTTATATATTTTTTTAAATCATCTCTTAAAACCCTTTATTTTGATACCCCACACGATAGACTAGGAAGAAAAAGAATTGGAGAATAGAATTTCCATTTTCCAATTTTAATGTAGTCAGTGACACTCGCAAGGTTAAGACGAATCGATTGACGTAAGAATCATCAAAATCGGCCAACGCGTTTGATCTCTAAAACGCCATATAGGAACAAACATACATCCATACATAGACTGATAAACACACTACCCTCCTTCGGCAGTCGGTTAAAAACAGGCATTAAAACGGTAACCTGACCAAAAAATCTGCATGAGATATGAGCATTCCTATTGGTCTAGCGGCACTGGTGGCGCATGAATTACAGTAGTGAATACGCCCAGATTTTAAAATAAAATCTAAAATCGAATTTTGGTCTTTTGAAAAAAAAATTACTACAAAAATGTTCGTTATTAAATTGTCTATCCATTAATGTTAGTACAAAAAATAATTAATGAACACTTTACCAGGAGATGCATGTTATCAATAATTATTTCTTATTTTTATGTTTTTTTTTGGAAGGAGATTAGTGCAATATATAACATAAAAAAAACGAAATATACCATTTTAGAATCAATATTATGTAGAATTTAATGTATTTTTATTAATTGATTTTCTTTTTAAATAACGAATAAATAGCTCCTAAAAACAGTACGAAAAACGGCTTGCGCGGCGTTTTGCTCGGGGTACCGCCTTAAGTAATGTTCAGTATTCACACTCATTCAAGATTAACTATTTCTAAACTACCTACTACCTAGTTTATTATTCTAAAGAAGTTGCTCAGTGTTCTGATAACCTACAGTAATGAGCTCATAACTGTTCCGTAATAGTCCGTAAACTACAGGGAATCCGGAAACATAAGCGTTGGTACACAACTCCCAATTAACCTCCACTACACTTTGCTCTACGTAATTTATTCGTAGTATGATTTTATCAGATGAAAATAATTACAGGCACTTCAATTACTCTCTAATAACTAGTTTTGTAACTAGATAGAAATTAGCGCTCGGAGTCAAAACATACAAAATTATTGGAATTAGGAAATCTTGATTCCAAGATTCATCACCAGTAACTTGGACTTTTAAGTCATCAGTGCGCATCAGCCTTTGTAAATGTTCCCACTGATGGGACACAGGCCTCCTCTCTGTGAGAGGGAATGGGCCGTAATCCTCCACGCGGGCGTGCGGGTTGATGGATGTCACATGTATTCGAATTTTTGGTTCTAGAACATGGCAGTTTCCACGCGATTTTTTCCTTCACCATTTTGAGAGCAGTGGTGGCCTAGTGGTATTGGCCGAGACTTATAAGTTGTAGGTCATCAATTGAAACCATAGGGAAAGCTAAACCATTCAAATATACTTTCGGAAACTTGTGTAAACTGCCTTTTTACGCGACTACAGCGAAGCCAAAAGAAATGGCTATATTTTAGCAGTCTAAGTATGAACATGTATTTATATATGTTCCTCCGTAGCGCCTAAACTATTCACCCAATTTTGATGAATAAGGTGTCAATCGATTATGGCCCGGGTCAAAAAAAGCTTAAAAAAGACGGTTTCAGTTTTTTTGGAGTCGTAAATTTTCAGAAGCTTATCGAGTTTTCCCATCACGAAAATCAATCTGGCATCATAATACTAACGCTTGCCATTTCCATTAGCCCTCTCAAATGCCTTTCCAGCGGCATAGATTGCAGTTTGGACCAAAACAAAGCGTCTTTTTTTCGCCCTACGGCATCGTCGGCCCGACAAAATTGCTTGCAGTAGTCTAAAGGTGGTCTTTCACTGAAAGCATTTGCGTTGAATGTGTCCGCGAACTAGTGACTCGCTCCGGCTTTGCCTGGGTCATAATAATTTATAGCCTACTAGCTGCCGTCCGCGTGTTATTTAGTGCTCGTTCACGCAGAGGTCCGTTTTACGGGTCCGCTTTATCGTATAAGTTTTTATTCGGCGCTAATGTATGTAGTTGTATGAGCGAGTTCACACAAATGACTGTATTCCGAATCCAGTAAACATGCTGATTCTAAAAAATATACCTTTTCAACAAAATATACAGCAGTCCGTTTTACAGGTCCACTTTATCGTATACGGTTTTATTCGGCAATAGTGTAGTATGAGAGTTGTTTACACACACACACACCAGTATTAAAATACTGATCCATTTTATTGTACGGCCATCCTTGTAGAAAGTTGGTTGGTGTGAACATTACCTCCAGTAGCGACGGATCCGTTAAAAACTAAACTGGAAATACCGATGTTCTTTGTGAACGTACCCTTACTACATACTTCTCGCAATATCTTTATAAATATAGCTTATGTGTTATTCTGATGTCGAAGCTATATTTCCGTAAATTTTCATCAAAATCCGTTCAGTAGCTTTTGCGTGAAAGCAAACATCCATCTATCCATCTATCCTGAAACTTTCACGTTTATATTATTAGTATTAGGATAATCATCTGGAATAATGTACCTTTCAAATGGTGAAAGATATTTTAAATAGGTGTAGTGGTACGAGAGAACAAACTCACAAAATTCTGATCTCTCTTTATAATATTGGTTAAGATTTGTAACATTGTAGCAGCTCAGTAAATAACAAGACCCGAGCGTCGCTTGTAATACTTGACTGCCATCGATCTGGAGCGCATACTACATTGTGTCAAAGGAAATTGAAGCAACCTTGAAGCAGATAAATGTCACATTTGATTGCAGAATGCGCTCCGCAATCAAATAAGATACGTTCGCTGCGCTCAGCATTACGATCGTTTCGATGACATTGTGAAAACATCTGACACACACTTTCGACTGTTCATCTCATCTCACACACATTGTTGCAATTTGTAACGTTCACGAGTGGTTTCAAAAGCGAATGCTTCTTGTGAGTGCATCGAGCTGGTGTAATATTGTAACGTAATGGTCCAAGTTGAATATTGCATTGTTTTATTGACTGCTCATAGAAAGAGCAAACCACCGCTAACGATTGACGATTGATTGATCACTCGTTCGTTTTGCGTTCTTTAGCGTTTGTTCGCTTGTTTGCTTGGTCTGTGCCCTGCATTACATTCAAATGCTTCTAGTGAATGACTACCTTAACAGCGCCTATTTTGTTTGTAATGGAGCTATTTATATGCAAAATATAAGCATTGTTGAGCATCACGGCAGTGGATGCAATCGTAACATCGCGTGGTTTGAGCTACTGGAGTGAAGCCCATTATTTGAAATAATCGGTGATGGTATGCAATATTCTTGCTTCAGTTGAAATTGCTGAATTGATCGAAATGCTTTTCAGAATGTTGGGGAGAAATCGTGTGTGTTTAATTGGACGATATGATTAGTATCTTTTTATCAGGCAATAATTACTTACATACCCCTACACAAGAACCTCATTAATTAATTTTTGTGTCATACGCCTCCTACGCCTCTATTTGATTTACTTTTTACTAAAAACTTAAAAAAAATGGTTATCAATTCAATATGTATGTACGTAATATTGTTGAAAGGACATGGCTAAACAACTGCCCTTAGCATGAATAGAAATTTCTGATTAACTCGTAACATTCAAATATTCATTAATGAATTACTACAGTTTTATTATTCTTCTAGAACTTTCGTGAATTAATCAAATAATTAAAAGTTGTTTTCATGGTTTTGTTTGACAAAACGAACATAACATTCCGTTCTACGAAAAATTGTGGTCAATAAACCTACTTTTAAAGACATTTGCGTAAGTAAAAACGAACAGTATTCATTATTAATTAGTTTTTTACCTATCACGATAAATTCCAAAACGTTGATTTCTTTAATTGCATTTATCTGATTTCTAGAAATTATTGATGATTTCTATAAATCTGGAAAGAAACGGCACCTAAATAGTGCTGACACTAAAAAGTAACAATCGATTCTTCCCGATTAGACTTGATTCGATTAGAACCAAATTAAAAACACATGTTGGGGTTGTCGTGGGAACTCGCTTTGAACGAAGTTCCTTTCGCCGGGTATAATGTATTAATACATAGCCAACTAGTATGGTCTTAAGTTTCAATTACGTATTTATTCATCATGAGATGCATAAACTGTGGTGTAGCCACAAATGACAGATCTTCAATGGCAGCCAGGACCAACGGCTTATCTAGCTTTCTAAGGCAGAAAGGAAACTCGCTATGTAAAGATGGGATGGACACGATGGATGCACGGAATGACCTCGGAAGCGTTGCTTAACTTTGAAGATAGACGTGAGCGGCTGTTGTTACTTAGGAACGAGCTCCTCTAAATGCCTTACTAAAATATCATAGCAAAATCTTATTCTTTTACAAGTTTTTATACCTATTAATGTAGGCGTTTCTACGATTTTGTTCTCAGAATTGTGACGAAATAAAAAGATCCTGTAACTTTTTCACATGAAATACTAATATTCAGCTATTCAGCATTACATATTACTAGTTAAAATGTTTAAACATGTGCCCTAGCAGGGCAGTCGTCCATACTTTATTTAGCCATGTCCTTTCACAGTATTAACATATATTAATCTATATGCAACTGTATTGCATCGTTAGAGCAATGTTCAGAGCTTTCATTGCATATGATTTTTAGTATTGTTACCTATTTATTTTGGTGAGTGTTTTATAGTTTTATACGGAAATCTCTGTGCCCGAGTCAGACTCGCACTTTGCCGGTTTTTTATATGGTATCGGCACACAAACTATAATGCCGTACTCGAATGACTGACCATCTGCTTACGGTACTCAGGCCGTAGGTACATTTTAGTACCTATCTCCATTCACAGCAACGATTAAATTACACCTAAACTTACCAAAATGACATTAAAACACAATGACTCATCAGTCTTACTCGTAACAAACAAGGACCTTATAAGCCATTTCATTCACAACAGCTCACCTTAAAGTCACATTGGTATGAACTCACAATTCACCAACAAGAATTCACATCACTGAGTTCACTGTCTCATATTTCTGCCAGATAAGACCATACTAAAGCCGGCTGAAGGGGTCAAGAACCCAATGTCCGTCAGGCGTCATTTGGGCAGTCTTTATGTCGGTAAAATGGGACTAAAGCTCAGTAGTTCGCCCGTTAGGCGTTAGGTGTAATGATATTTTATCAGTTTAGTGTTCTCGTAGGGTATATATATTTTTATGTGAGGTATTTTCGAGATAAAGTATAGTTGGTACTATCGTCTGGTCAGAAAAAAATCATTAAAACGTAACGTTTTTGGTGGTACGATCACCAAAAATAATATGTTATGGAATCTCATTTTCAAATTTAGATTGTAGCCAAATTCAAGCATTTATTTTTTGCTATCGTCACAGATATTATAATACTAGCATACAAATGCCTCATCCCATACAAAGAAACCGTGCCGACGTAACTAGTAGCGTTTTTCTGCTGATTATTTTTCTTTTTTCGTCTAATTAGTAATTCGATCGCTTTTGGTTCCGTTCCACAGCTATGGATGGTGTTAGCAGCGAGTTGCAAGTAAAAGTGTTTTCTCGGTTCGTGACTATAGTTTTCTTTAATTACAGTGACAATTTGTTTTATAGTGTTTTTGCATGTTTTTACAGTTTCTTTGTACCAAAATGTGTTACAAAACAATTTTTTTTTTTGTGGTAGCTTCACAATAAAAAATGGTCTTCGCAATAAACGTTTTGACTTTGACTTTTGACTTTTAATATATTTAAAAACGCGCCATCTATTGCAATCAATTTTAAATGATCCGTTCAAATAATCTCAATTCTAGAAAATGTTAATTTTACACAAAATTTAATAACAAATTGATTCATAACGCGCCAACTAGTGAAATTTATTTGAACCAAGTTTTCTTTGTTAGTGCTGGGACCCCGTGCGTGATTGATGATGCGGATTTAAGTATATGTTCATAATTTATTATACATAAACATGTCAGTTCTGTGACAATTGAATTCTTGTCTTTCTAGAGATTCATGACAGTGAGTGAGAGCAGTGGTGGCCCAGTGGACTTACGTGTCGTAGATCGTGGGTTCGAACCCAGGCCTTACTATGTTTAAATTATTTCATCACCACTGCTCTAATAACGGTGAAGGAAAACATCGTGATGAAACCGACATGTCCTAGAACCAAAAATTCCACCAACATGCCTGCGGGGTGGATTATGACTTATTCCCTCTCTCACAGAAAGGAAGCCTGTGTCCTAGCAGTGGGAACATTAAAAAGGCTGATAATGATGATGATATTCATGACTGCTTCATAGGCCTAGTGATAACAATTGAACAATTGATACAGCTGAGCATGAGGTCCTGAAGGTGTTATTGGGTTTTCCCATCAAAAATTTTGTCAGTAGCCTAGAGTCTGGATTTGTGCCTATTCAAGTGAACTTCTGCCTAACCCTTCGGAGAAATCAGGCTAGATACTATGTAAGGCTTTAGACAGATGGACTGAATTTCAACTGCACTCCGACTGCAAATTTGCAGTTTGAATGCAGTTAGTACAACTATAATAAAACTGCACACCAACCGTGCAGCCAGATTGCAGTCGGTGTGCAGTTGGCGTGCAGTTTCAGCGACTGTACGGTCGACGTGCAGTTCCAGCGACTGCACGGTTGACGTGCAGTTCAAATGCAGTTGGTCCCTGCATGGTTGGTTTGCAGTGTTATTGTAGTTGTACTAACTGCATTCAAACTGCAAATTTGCAGTCGGAGTGCAGTTTAAATGCAGTCCACCTGTCTAGTGCCTAAAGTTATATTAAAATCTGAATACTTAGACTACCTTTAGAACTATCTGTATTACAGCGGACAGTTTAGATCAACCGATTCATAAAAGCCATTTTGATATTGTGTGCGATGATTGTCGGTAGTCATCATTTACTTTCATTGCCAATACTTGAGTATCTATTATATAGCATAAGTATGTATTTGTGTATCTATTATAATAGATATATGGTAGCTATCTATCTGTCAATATTAGTAATTTTATTTGTTCAACCCCATAATACAGGCAATCACTGGCCATTCTAGGTTGCCTGGAAAAGATCGCGGTATGCGATAAGGACACCCGTTGTATGTATTTGAGTTTCAAGTTTCCTTTTCTTTAATAATCTGGTGTACATAAATAAATAAATAAAAATGTCCAATATTTTATCAAAACAAATGAAAATCATCTTCAATACAAAACACGAGTACATTTACCTTTCTGTTTCACCATACTCATCATTAAAAACAACAATAGTCCTCACGGGAACATTATCCAGTCTTTATACTTTGTCCATTTGCAATAAAAGCTACCTTTTACATATACGACGCATTATTTAAATCCTCGGTGATACAAAAGGTGGGCTTGTAACCAAACAAGGATCGGTCAAGTGTGAACAACCTTTTATAATGGAGGGTTCTGTACAAAAGATTATACGCTTCATTAGATATGAAGGGAGTTTGTAATTGTGTGATTTTGTTAATATGGGTGGAATTTCTTGAGTGAATTTGACCTATATTGTTTGTCCTTTTGAAGGAAGCTTCCTCCAATTTAATCGTTATAGAAGACCTCCGACTTATGTCAATAAATAACAAGTACAACTGTCACATTTGTTTGAGACGAATGTAGGAAAGGACTTTGAATATGAGTTTAGGGTTAAAGTTAACCAAGTTTAGAACAATTCGTATGAAGACAGCAAGATGAAATAAGATGCTAATGATTGCTCTAATACTTTACCAAAGTACTAGAACAAAGTCTCTGATAGAATCAAACGGTAGAATAAATTTTTATTACTTGAATTTTTTTTTTATTTGACGTTCAAAAGTGCCGTTTATTGGCCTAGTTGAATAAATATATTTGACTTTGACTTTGATATTATTTTAAATAAAATTTAATAATAAAAAGGAAAAACTGTATGCAGTTATGCGGAACAGGGTCCATTGAGAAGGGAGGATTCACCGATCAGACTGGTGTAGTGTCTGATCTTGCTCAATTACTGAATCTTCACTGTTTAAATTTTTCGTGATATAGGAACCCTAATGCTTTAATTTAATGGCATAGTACGTATTCCAATTTTGGTTTGTAACTGTTTTAGCAAAACAATTGGATACATAGATACACTTGTATTGGATACACTCCAAAAAATGTTGTTAGAGTTTACTTGAATTTTTCATACATATCTATTATCGGCGTATGCGGTGGCCTGCATTGCCACTGAACTGTTACTGTTACTATAACTAGGAGTAAGTGTCGTAAACAAATTTATTGTTATACAAGCGCTTATTCCACCGACAAACTGCCACGCAGTTTGGTGGGTTTGTGATTTGTAAGAAAAATATATTTAAAAAAAAAAATTTTTTTTTACCATCGACACAAAGTTCAATTACTAACCTACTTTCTAAATAATAATAAAGCAGTTTAAGCATAATCAGCCAATGCTGGGATACAGGGCTCCTCTCTATGAGAGGGAATGGGACTTAATCCACCACGCGGGCGCAGTGTGGCAGCCTAATTGTGTAAGTGAATTCGGCAAAGGAAACAATCTGTTTCTTTCCCAAAAACGACTTTGCGCTATACAAAAAGTCGATTTTGGGAAAGAAACAGATTGTTTCCTTTGCCGAATTCACTTACATAATTAGGCTGCGGGTTAGTGTCTTCGAATCTTTAGTTCTAGGACATACCAGTATCCTCACAAAGTTTTCATTCACCGTTTTTAGAGCAGTGATGATGAACTAATAAACACAAAGTAAAGTGCCTGCCTGGGTTCAAACGCTCGACCTACGACACGTACGGTATGTAAGGACAATTACCACTGGGCCACCACTGTTCTTGAAATAGCAAGTAATAACAATATTTTATCAGCAAAAGCTCAAAAAGGTCGCAATGACTGATCATGATTAAATTACCCTCTTCCTTCATCCTAACATAATAAAACATCGACTTGAAAAAGTCTTTGAGACGTCAGAAAATCTTAATAATATTACTAATAGAAAAAGTCTGTTTGTTTGAATGTTTGTTAATCAATCATTCCTCATCGGTTTTGGATAGAACGCGACACACGGGCAGACAATGGCTTAGAGCACAAGATACTTTTCAACGGAGATAGCCCGAAAAATTAGCCAATTTAATACAGCACACAGAACACACAGCTAGCTGATTAGATGGCCGGTGGAGACTTAAGATTCAGAAGGGGCGATCACACACCGGCAGATGCTGCGTTAGATAGCTTTCCACAAGATGAATGTCTGACCCGTACCCTAATTGTGTTCAAAGATATGCTTTCCTAGCATTCATTGCTTCATATATTCAAAAATCATTCTACTCAAAAGTGTAAAACACACACTGAATTCTGTTGAATTATTAAAATGAAAGGGAAGGAGTGTATTTGCTGTTAAAACAGATAGGGTGCAGGTAAAGGTCGAGGGAATCCGCTGAATGCGAGACGCACAGAACCGGTCGATATGGTGATGATTGGTGGAGGCCTATTTCCAGCAGTTTACGTCTTTCGGCTAAAACAATGATGATGATGATGACAATTTGCAACTCAGTAGTATATTCGTTTAGGATAAAACCCGTAATAACACTTTTCTCGCGAGCAAAGCCGCGGGCAGAAGCTTATAGCGGATAAGACAAATTCGTGTCTTTTTTTAGAATAGCTGACAGCTAAACAATGTTGGCATCAGAACCACTCAGCTTTCAATACAGTTTGTACGGGACCAATGAGGAGTTTAGCCATCGGAACGTGTTGAAAATTTGAAATACTTTGACAGATTTTATTATAAGACTGTTTTTATAATGTGGTTGCTTTTGTGTGAATTTATATCTTAAAAGCCTCGATTTGATTTGTATACTGAGCAGGAAAATGGTAAACGTAATGGTTTTTTACCTACAAATAAAATCAGCCAACAATTTTCACTTGTATTTTGTGTTATTATTTTCCTGTGGGAGATCACGGCAAGTCTAGTGGGACTTTCCATCTCAAATGAACTTTTAAAAGGACTCATTACTTGCCCCCAAAATAGCAGCGCCCTATTTAAAATAAGTAACTGTCAATGCGATATATTTGTTAAAAAAGAAAATAATTGCCACATTTATGTGGCAGTAGGCAGAGATGATTGCTCACAGAACAGATGGTCGATGGGGCCGTAAGATTCTGAAGTGGCGACCGCGGACCAGAATACGCAGTGTTGGAAGGCCTCCCACAAGGCTGATTAAAGGCCGTGGAAATCCTCTGGATGCAAGACGCACATTGAAAATGTCAAGAAAGTTTGTGGATGAAACTTAAAAAAAATATTATCGGATTTACGAATTATTATTAAACTGTTAACTGTGGACTGTCGGTTTTATTAAATACCCCTTGTGATGCCAGTATTGTTATATATCGGTAATAATCATAGTAAGTACCAATTCTATCAAATTAACGATAATACCTAATTGTTCTCAACACATTAACCGTGATCATACACTGAAACAATTGGATGAGCTACAGATCTAATTATTGCTAATTGAGTCCTGAATGCAGTACATTAGATATGTGTGACCATCTAATGGATAACTCTTGTTTAGTTAGATGAAGACGGCTAGTCAAACAAAGATTGAATTAAGAAATATGACAGAACTGGATAATGTCGTGATTGTTCGTGAAATATTTAAAAGAAAGAGATTTAGGTCATTTGCAAGAGAAACTTGCAATTGTAACAGCCCCAGAGTCTTTATAACAGCGAAAGCGATGATCAAAATGCCAAAACGTATGGATTGATCACGTAACATTTCAATGGTGCTTGGCATTTTTGTAATTTTTCCAATCGCTATCGTAACTTTTTCGTTGATAGAATGTCTTAAGCCTCAGCAATTATTTAGGTAATAAGTATAGACGGTAAATCACTCTTAGAAATAATGACCAAAACTTTCCTTTTATAAGGCTTTCACAACCAAAATCCCTCAAAACAAAACAAGAACATAACAATATAATGTAATTAAAGACGTGTGGAATCTGAGTAGTCTCCGGAAAAAGAAGTTGGAAAAACAATGTGAAACACGTTTCTCGAGTTACAGAAGTGTGAGCCCTTGAGAGTATGGATGAGGGTTGTCACGGAACTTCGACTTCGGATCCGCAAATGCAGAATTTCATGAACAAATCATACCTTCGCGACGACGTATGATTGATTCAATGACGACAATTTGGCAAATTGTCGACCGAGCCATCATGGATTTTGGTTTTAACCCCATAATCGTTATTGGCATCCCCAAAAACCATGAAAACAGAAACCGTCTAAAAAGCGACCTCTGAAAGTGCTGCCTAATCTGTGGCTTCACCGCCCCAGCCATTCAAGGTCAAAAACTGACCGATCCTAAAACCAAGCTTTGGAGGTGTGGCTTTAACTGGTGGCTTCACTGTCATGAGTGAAGAGAAAGAAGTAATCCAAATAAAAATGGTTACCAATCCCACGGCCGCTCAAGATAAAACTCTAACACATCCTAAAACCTAATTAAATAACTATTTACATCCCCAGTGAAGATAGTCAATGATGTAGGTAGGTTACTAGAAGTGTATTCAGGTTTGGTGATATTTAGCTAAGCCTGAATTGATGTACACGATCAATAGTCCAGATCTAAGTTACGACTAGGTAGTTTATGAATTTTCAGTAGACATAAGTTTCTTTCAAGGCAAGTCATAGACCAAAATGTTTGAAATTAACATGTGATATCTAAATTGCCCGTGTCAGAGATGAGAATGTTGGGATGAATGTGCGGATTGACGAGAATGAATAAAGTGAGAAATGAGTATATTAGAGGAAGTTTGAAAGTGGCGCCAGTGACAGAAAAGTTGAAAGGAAACCGTTTGTCCTGGTATGGTCATGTGATGATGTCATCATGTGAGGGATGAAACGCATGTTACTATAAGAGTTATGAATATAATCGCGAATGGATGGAGGATGGATGGGACGGCCAAAGAAAATATGGATGGCCTGTGTGAGGAGTGATTTAATAGAAAAGGGAGTCAGGGATGGCGTGACGGCGGACAGAACGGTGTGGAAGAAGTAAACGTGTTGCGCCGACCCCAAGTAACATGGAACAGGAACAAGAAGATGATGATAACCTAAATGTAACGTAGTCAATTCCATATCCTTCAATTCTAGAATTCAGACAGATCAAGAAAAACTAGAGTGAAGTGAACGTAGGAGGTAGCAATTGTAATGAAATCTATAAATCTCAATATTAGTAGAAGGGCTATTGCCTACCTCCACTTTCGTTGCAGGATGAAAACTAAGCTAGGTCGGAAAAATTACAACATGGGTCTAGCTTAAAGTGAAAGAAGTACTTTGTATTGTACGATGTGGAGCACTATTTAATTCACCGTCAAACACCTTTGGCAAAAAAACAAATAGAAAAACCGCGAAGCTCTCCATTATGACCTTAATGAAAACGTTAATTGTTATGTTAATCTGATTCCCTTATAAATGAAATTAACGTAGCGTTACCTTCACGCATTCATAATTATAACACGTCACATAATGGGTGATACACAAACAAACAGACATTATATTATTATTATATATAGCACGGGGCGCCAGGATGTTTCGCTTTCACTTTCGCGGCTTTCTAATTAAATGTAAATCATATGAGGGTACCGTCTTATGGCGGTAGCAAATCTTATAAGTAGGGAAGGAATAAAGTTTTGTTAAACTACCTAGCGTGTAGGTATGTATAAAGATTGTAATAAAAATGTTTGAATAAGATATATAACATGTCTCTTGTATTCTTGAAGAATTAAGTTGTGGTGTACGTGGTGCACCTAGATTTCACCGGTTATATTTAAGTCTCATGTAATAGAGAGCGAGCCTATTGCTATCACCCGGGCATAAATTCAGGCTCCGAATTGTTACTGAGAAATTACGAAGAGACCAAGAATCGAATCTAAAGCAGGCTTCTCACGGCGCGTTCGCTCGCGCTTCACGCCGTGTAAAGGCAGTGGCTCGACGTGACTCGGGATGGTGCGTTATGTATGGTGCGTCCGATCCGCTAAATGTCGGTAACTTCAAAGGTACGGTGCGAGCGCATTCTTAAAGACGCGGACCCGCGCGTGGCGGCGGCGTGAGCTCGCGCTTTTGAAAACGTTCAAATTTTCATCGCATGCGTGCGTTCATTGCGTGCCTCGGTCTGTTACTATATGCGGCGCAGACGCTTCAACGCGCGCCGCGTCCGTGAGATCGGGCGACGCTGGTTCGCCCGTGGCGCGCACTTGCACGTACGTATTAACTCGGGTGGCGTGGTGCGACTCGTGATATCACGCGCTGTGAGAAGCCAACTTAAAGCATCACACTTAGCAGTAGCGCTTGCCTGACCAGTAGACCAACCACGGAATTATTTAGACAAAATTTCGATAAAAAATTAGGGTGAGAAGTTTATTAATTCCACTCAGCCACAGATAATATAATACTAGCATACAGATGTCTCATCCCATACAAAGAAACCGTGCCGACGTAACTAGCGTTTTCGATTATACCGATTATTTTTTGTAAATCGATCGCGTTCGGTTCCGTTCCACGGCGATAGATAGATCACCATCTATATCCGTGCAACGGAAACGAACGCGAACGATGTACAAAAAAATATCAGTATAATCAGTACAGTAAGTTGGGATAGTTACTTTGTATGGGATGAGACACCACTGACTCAGCCTATGGCAGTTCGCAGCTGGGCATAAGCCTATCCCAAGCTGCGCCACAACACTCAGTCCTCCGTTTAGTTTAAGTATTTTAGGGGTCACAGTCAAATGGAAATTACCCATCAATTATTGACACCGCAATTGACAAGATTAATGAATAATGTATGGGAGTAGGTGTGAAAACAAAACAAGTAAAGTAGTTTCGATCGTTGCTTCAAAGTAGTTTACAAAACACACATTGCTTGGGTTGTCGTTACAGTCAGGTTATAAATAAATTATATCCTTTATTCACCTGTCTGAAGCAATTTTTCCTTCAAACTGTAAATACTTGTAAGAAGAAAATAAAATACAAAATAATATAACCGACTTCCAAATAAAAAAATTACAAAGTGAAAAATAACTTCAATTTCGGAAGTCGGTGTTCATTTTTTTGTTTCTTCTATTTTTGACAACGAAAAAACACAGTCGAATTGAGAACCACCTCCTTTTTTAAGTCTGTTTAAAATACTGTTGATACTAATCCGTTGTAGGATTTCAACATGATAAGTAGTTCACCGTTCTTGGAAAACGGATTGTTCACCGTTCTTGGAAAACGGATTGTTCATTGCTACATGTGAAATGGATTGTTCATTGCTACATGTGAAATGGATTGATCATTGCTACATGTGACATGAATTGTTCATTGCTACATGTGAAATGGATTGTTCATTGCTACATGTGAAATGGATTGTTCATTGCTACATGTGAAATGGATTGTGCAATGCTACATGTGAAATGGATTGATCATTGCTACATGTGACATGGATTGTTCATTGCTACATGTGAAATGGATTGATCATTGCTACATGTGAAATGGATTGATCATTGCTACATGTGACATGGATTGTTCATTGCTACATGTGAAATGGATTGTTCATTGCTACATGTGAAATGGATTGTTCATTGCTACATGTGAAATGTATTGTTCATTGCTACATGTGAAATGGATTGTTCATTGCTACATGTGAAATGGATTGTTCATTGCTACATGTGAAATGGATTGTTCATTGCTACATGTGAAATGGATTGTTCATTGCTACATGTGACATGGATTGTTCATTGCTACATGTGAAATGGATTGTTCAGTGCTACATGTGAAATGGATTGATCATTGCTACATGTGAAATGGATTGATCATTGCTACATGTGAAATGGATTGTTCATTGCTACATGTGAAATGGATTGTTCATTGCTACATGTGAATTGGATTGTTCATAGCTGCATGTGAAATGCAACTGCATAGATGCTAGTGCAACTCTTGTGTTTGATACCAATGTTGGGCAAAGTACCATTCGGTTTCTTCATTAGGTTTGTGATAACCTCGGCAGACATGTCAAGCTGTTGGTTTTTCGCCTGCCCTCACTTTGATTGTGTCGGATTTGCCGACCAGTCGGACTATGAGAGTGGAATAATATCCCTCGAGTCGAAAGATCAATGCTCGAATCGTACTTGGAAATTGTATCGGTTATAACTAAATAAAAATTCCGCTCTCATATTGGCAGTTACTTGAATTCTTATCCACTTATAATACTCGCAATTTGCCGATGAAATATTTTTCAGATGTAGTATTTCAAGAAAATGGACTGTAAGAGAAATCAACCGAATAATTCATAATGACAGGTGACATTTTTATAAATAAAGTCTATAAAATCAATAATAATCACCAGACGTTGAAAAAAATGGTCAACCATTAGAAGGTCATCGAGAAAACGATCAAATCTATTCGATTCATAATGTAGACTAACGGCTAGACCAACCTTTGGGGGGTAATTCGGAATCCAATCCATGTAAGTGGCTACAAATTAGCCCGATTGATCGCTGGGGATATCCACAGAGTAACTATATTACAGTGGTTGAAGATCATCGCATTTGACAGAACCTTGGCAATGTCAAAGTTTTTTAATGTGTCATTATCAGGAAGGAGAAATCGGGCACATTCATTGTTTACTAATTATTTAACGAGTTTTTAAACTGTAATGGTCACTAACATTAACATTAGAAGCGGGATATTTAAACATGGTAAATATCCCGCTTCTAATATTAATTTTAGTATTTATTGAGTGTTACATAATCTGTTTCAAGTCATTGTTTCTATTAGCAAGATAACTACTTATTTTAATGTGCCATATTTTCATAGCACAACAACTGTCATTCTTTAACAGTTGTGTGAAATGCATCTGTCAGAGACAAATGGCGTAGTATGTCAATTAGATAAACAATTACTGTTCGTGTGTGTAATTATTCTTAAATAAAATAACCAACAAGACTTCATTTTGACTCTGCAGGGTCAAGATCTCCCTTTTTTTTCCCTTAGCAAATCAAAGAATTGTGTGGTAAATAAATAACTGACATACTGCAGTTCAAGACATAAGCCCACTAAACCCCGACCATCCACACGATCCGATTTAAAAAAAAAAACCTCCCATTAAGCCACTGTAATTAGTTACACTGTGGTATGACTGACCGATGGGGTCGGTGATATTCTGGCGCGTTAATTCGAGTCACCGATCAATGCCTTTAGTTGCCTTGGTACTACTGGAGGCCGTTGATTGATAGGAGATTTAGTGTGTATAAAAAGATATTTGTGTCATAAACTACAAAATAAATTGACTACAGAATACATTTCTAATACAGTGTGAATTTTCCAAGTTTAACTTCTATGTTATGCAATAAATGTATTATGTTTTACTGCTAGTATGGTGACCAAGCTCTTCAGCCTATAGTTCTTCAGCCGGGCATTGTCGCCCTTCTTGAAGAAGAGTACCACCACACCCCTGCACCATGCCTGTGGCGTTTTGCCCTCGAGTATGACGAAATCAGAAAGCTTCTGAATGGCCTTGAGGACCGGTTTTCCACCCGCCTTCAGGAGTTTAGCCGTGATTCCGTCATCACCCGGCGCCTTGTTGTTTTTAAGCTGTTTCAGAGCCATCCTAATCTCGTACAGGCTGACGTCCGGGATATCTTCGGTATAGTGTCGGGTCAATCTAGCTCTTGGGTCGTTTGCTAGACTCGCAACGGGTTTGTTGATTGATGTGTACAACTGTCCATATAATGTCTCGATCTGCCTCAGAAGCTCCGGTTTGGCGGATACGATCCTGCCATTGTCAGTCTTCAGTTTCGTGAGCTGGCTCTGCCCAATAGCCAGATCCCTTGAAAAAACCTTGGAGCCTTTATTTCGCTCAATCGCGTCTTTAATACGCTCGGTATTAAAGCGGCGGAGGTCTCTTTTCAAGGATTTAGAGATCTGTCTATTAATCTGTCGGTATTTGCACGCCTCATCTGAAGACTGCAGTATCATCTCACGCCTCTCCTTCATAAGCTTGAGGGTATGATCAGAGAGCTTTTTGTTTCTATCTGTACGACGGGTCTTGAAAAACTTAGACCCAACCGTATGGACAGCTTCCACGAACCCGTCGCTGTATTCGTCCATGGAGCTCCCTAGGCACTCGAAACGATTCTGGAGTTCGAGCTGAAAGCTCTCGGGGTTTTGGACCTGGACCTGTGCTGGACGGAGCGTGGACTTCATTAGTCGAGACCTTTCATGCTTAATATTAATGTTCAATGTGCCTCTTACCATGCGGTGATCGCTCCCGGTTTTTACTGAATTGATCACAGAGACATCATTGAACATTTGCTTCTTGGTTGACATGATGAAGTCGATCTCATTTTTTGTTGCTCCATCGGGACTCTGCCAGGTCCACTTCCTGTGTTCACGCTTTTTGAAGAAGGAGTTCATCATATAGAAGCCCTCCTTCTCCATAAAACTGGCCAGTAGGTGACCCCTAGGTTGAGGATTATCGTGTCCTCCCCCTCTCTTCGGACTTCAGATAGCCCTATAATGCTCCATCGCAACCTGCTCAATTCCTCTTCGAGCTCGGTGATCTTCTCGTCTGTCCGAAGTGTGCACGTGTTGTACGTTGCCAGGTCCAGTCGTCGGTGATTATTGGGGTAGCCAGATCTCGTCCGGAGATTCTTAGCACCCCTTGCCATGCCGTAACCTCGACCGCTACCGTAGTCGAGGGTAGGCAGGCTGCCGGCACTAAGGGCCATTTTTTATTTGTGCTATTCATAGGGGGGGTTTTGCCATAATCGACACGCTTGGCAGGCGGGTTGGCTATAACAATAAACAGGCCCAATTCAAGCAAACCATCAAACAAAAGTCTACTACTAGAACTTGATCACTATACCCTAAGCATGTAAGTGTACACAAGTGTGTATAGGGAGCGAGTCTACAACGGATACAAAACCAGGATTTGGGCTCCCACTGAGAAATTTCTGATTAATAACTATCACTTTCAACCCAGCAATCCCACTAGCATTTCATGCTGATCAGTAGAACAAAGAGGCAGACAGATCACTAATATCATTATTAACTTTTTTTAAATATGTCATAGGACTTTCAATAGTAAAATAGCCCTAATTCAAACCTACTAAAACATCATTACTATAAACCCCAAGCCAAGCCTGCCGACCACACTATCGCGCTATTGTGGATATGGATAAACGTTATATGGCCGCCGTTCACACCGGCTTCAGTTTAATAAAGTTACAGTTACATCATAATTATAACATCAGGCTTTTTTGTTGTTGACGGTGGTAAACCTTTCTGGTCGGACACTCTTTCTCCAACAGTTTTAATCATAATTATTTGGTTACATCATTCGTGTTGTAAAAATACATATGTGAGAACGATGTAAAAAGACGTGCACGTAAAAACGTCTAGAGTAAAACAAATGATCTGCAGGACCTGATGGCATTCCGCCGTTTATTATTAAGGACTGCTCTGAAATACTTAGAGAGCCGCTGCTATGTTTTTAATTTAGCCCTACAAACTGCTACCTATACTGCTAAATGGAAAATTTCCAGGGTTACTCCTGTGCCCAAGGGTGGCTTCGGGTCAAAAGTAGACAATTACCGGCCTATTGCGGTCCTATCGGCCTTTGGTAAGGTCTTTGAATCAATATTGAACCAGCATATCACCAGGCAAGTCAAAACTCAACTGGCCGAATGTCAGTATGGTTTTAGAACCGGCAAATCCACCATAATAAACCATATTAACTTTGTGGATTATAAAAAATAAGCAGGTTGACGTGGCCTACTTTGATTTCAAAAAGGCGTTCGACCAGGTCCAAAATGATGTCTTGCTGAGGAAACTATCTGCGATAGGATTTACCCCTAAGCTGCTTCAACTTTTCTCGAGCTATTTTACTAACCGTCTTCAATATGGCAAACTCTTCGGGCATAAATCTAGCACATATGCAACTACTTCTGGTGTGAGTCAAGGTAGTACCCTCGGACCACCACAATTTATTATCATGGCCAATGACCTGCCGCAGGTCATTAGGACGGCACAGTGCCTTATGTTTGCTGATGATTTGAAGCTATTTTTGGGTATCAATAGCGTACAATACTGTAAGGCGATGCAGAGAGATATCGATATGGTGGTAAAGTGGAGCGAAGACAATCACTTAGAATTTAACATCTCTAAGTGCAAGACCATTACCTTTTCTCGATCGCGTGCGCCCATTCAGAATGACTACCACATATCGGGTGTCCCTCTGGAACGCGTCACAGAAATCAAAGACCTAGGACTGACTTTAGATGCTACTTTGACTTTTAATCGGCATATCAGCAATATCTGTGCCAAGGCATTCCAATCGCTATGTTTTGTCATGAGGCAGGCCAGTGAGTTTGAGTACAGGAGTGCCATTATGGTACTGTACTATTCCTTCGTGCGTAGTAAGCTTGAGTATAATTCGCTGGTATGGGATCCGCACGAGCGAAAATATAAGCTCATGATAGAACGGGTTCAACGCAAGTTTGCTCGTTACCTGTATAAAAAAATGTATGGGTACTATCCCTATTTGTATCCGTCTCTGTTTGTCGCGGGAATGGTGGGCATCAACACGCTGGAACTGTGACGTAAGTGTGCGCTGTTGATGCACTACTACCTACTGCTGAACTTTAAGATCGACGACTCGTCCACGCTAGCTCGCTGTTCACTATTCGCTCCGGACCGAATGCGGGTGTCGCGTGCTTGTGCCCCGCGCTGCCTGTTCGCGGCGCCAGCCTCGCGTACCCTGACTGCTCGTCATGCTCCTACAGCCCATGCGCTCAATTTGCTGAACGATCTAATTGCTCAGGAACCTGGCGTCGACATATTTATGCTCAGTGATAAAAATATGTTAAATGTTTGTATTAAGTTTTTTAGTCTATAAGTATTATTATATGTGTAGTGTTGGTTTGCTGTACACTTTGGTACAAACTGTAAGTACAGCAATTAATCGTTATTAAAATAAAAAATAAATAAATAATTCAAAAATAAAACAAGTACGTAATTAAAAGCAGGCCGAAGCAGATAAGTTATGACCAATCCCAACTGATGATGGCGCCCGTTCACGAACGTGGCATGAATTGGCACCACCCAGCTCAACCATCATGAAAGGAACCGAAGGATCCAACACACGCGCCACCATCAGAGGGACATTTGAGAGAGCATGATACACTCAACTGCCAGGGCACACACAAGTCAATGAACGACACAACATACATACATACATACATAAACTCACGCCTTTTTCCCATGGGCGTAGGCAGAAACTACTGAACGCCACCTGCTACGATCCTTACATACTTCTTTTGCTTCACACACATTCATACATCTAGTCATACACACACGCCGGTTATGGGTACTGCGCACTTGGCCTTTCTGAAGAACATCACCTATAAGGTCTATGTATGTCTTTCTAGGGCGTCCCCTCCCGGCGTTTCCATTCACGTCTGCCTTGTAAATACCTTTCGTAAGTCGACTTTCATTCATCCTCTCAACATGGCCAAACCATCTTAACATACCCTTTTCAATTTTAGTCACTACATCTTCTTTTAAACCACAACGTTGTCTTATTACCTCATTCCTCAATCTATCAGTTAAAGTTACACCACACATACTCCGCAAGGAGCGCATTTCTACTGCATTAATCCTACTTTCATGACTTTTTTGCCATACCCAGCCTTCACTTCCATACATAAGTACAAAGATGTAGCAAATGGTAGCTTTACAGTTTGGTACATAGTAATCACAGACATGCTTTGCAGTTATATAGTACTAAAAGAAATTGAGTTTAAATAATACAAACATATTCATACAGTCTTCAGCAGTTCCAACAATACTAAAAACAATAATGTTCTGCATATCACTTGTTTTTGCGCATATGTTTATTCCTATGTGGCGTTCCAGAGACCGAACGCGTTGGCCGATTTTGATAATTCGCGAATCAATCGATTCGTCTAAACCTTGCAAGTGTCACTGGCTACATTATCTTATCTTGTGGAGGGGCCGAGAAATAACTCGGACACTTCGACCCATGGGATCTATTGTGTTCCCCTAGATAACTTACTCCTCGCCGATCTCGTTGAAAACACTTTTCATGAGTTTTACAACGAGACTAGGAGATATGAGCCTATAGTCTTCTGGTTTTGGATATCCAACCCCTACGAGACTCATTCGCTTACCAGCCAGTGCATCGCATGTGCACAGAAGGTGCTCCATTCGTTCCGTATGTTCCCCACACAACCTGCACATGGGTGTCGCGGTTAGACCCATTTTCATGAGCATGTCGTTGGTTCCAAAGTGCCCAGTAAAGGCCCCAAGCAGGTAACGGATTTGCCCCCTGCTCATATTCCAAATGCATTCCCGGGCTTTGAACGTAGAGCCTAGGAATTTCTTGGAGTGTTGTAGACCGGTATTAGACAGCCAATGTTTTCGTTGTTTTTGATCTGCAAACTCCCTAAATGTGGCTTTGACGAGACACGTCGAAATGCCTACACATGGTTCTGGACCCACAAAATCATTTGCTGAGCCCTCTCTTGCCAGTTCATCTGCCACTTCGTTACCATGGATTCCTTTGTGCCCAGGGACCCACATCAGTCTTACCCTGTTATGCTTCCCAAGCCTGTTTAGGGCCTGGATAGCGTCCAGAATAAGTCTGGAGTCCACTTTGTAGGATGCCATGGCTTTGATTGCAGCCTGACTGTCACTAAGAATATATATGGATTTGCCTCTGGTTCCTCTATCTATATTCTCTTGAGCACAGGTTATTATGGCATATGTTTCTGCTTGGAATACAGTTGCCATCTTCCCTAAGCTTCTGCTACATTTGTAACCTTTTGCGTATATTCCCGCTCCTGTACCTGATTCCATTTTGGATCCATCAGTGTACCATACCAGACTATCTTGTTCTGGTGGATCGATTCCCTTCGTCCAGTCCTCTATTGTAGGGATTTGGACCTTGAAAGACCTTTCAAACACAAACATAGTTTGCATTTTATCGGATATCATGCTTGTTACCCGATCCAGGTCTTCATTCCCATCGAACTTTGTATGGTTAGTCTTTGGCTTAGAGGCATCCCATAGTCCAGCAACAGCAAGACGATGTAATGTCTTCCTTGCCTCGAATTCAACCATCATATGCAGAGGAGGGATATTAAGGTATCTCTCAATCGCTGCCGTAGGTGTTGTCCTGAAAGCACCCGTGATGCCGAGACACACTGTTCTTTGTAACCTGGTGAGTGGCGCTTTGCACGAGGCAAGCTTTGTTCTTGGCCACCACACTATGCTGCCGTATGTGATAATAGGTATTATCATTGTCCGGTACAGCCATCGTATCACTTTGGGCTTTAGCCCCCAAGTTTTACCGTAGGTGGAGCGACACATGCCGAACACTCGTAGGGCCTTTGTCGTAATATTTTCCACATGAGTTTTCCACCTGAGTTCTTTATCAAGCGTTACACCCAGATATTTAACTTCGGTGGACCAGGGCAGCTTTATTCCATTGAGGGAGGGCTCTCCTAGGTTTCCTAGTTGTCTTTTCCTCGTGAATGGAATAATGACTGCTTTGCCTGGGTTGATAGAGAGGTGGTTCTTAGTACACCATTCTTCTGTCATCCTCAATGCCTGTTGTAATAATCCAGAGACTATGTTCGGGAATTTACCATTAACCATTATAGCTATGTCATCTGCATAGCCTACTGTGTATAATGGTCCGGTATTGAGTTTGGTAAGTAGCGAATCTACTACCAAGCACCACAGTAACGGTGACAGCACTCCGCCTTGCGGACAACCTCTTGTTGTTTTTGCACTAAGTCTGTCTCCCATCAGTTCCGATCTGACTATCCTGCTTCTCAGCATAATGTCAATCCAGTTGCACGTGGTATCATTGATGCCATGTTCCTTTGCAGCTATGCGTATGGACTCGAATGTTGTCTTGTCGAAGGCTCCCTCTATGTCGAGGAAAGCCCCGACACATATCTCCTGTCCCTCAAGCGCAGCCTCGGCTCGACTCGCAACATAGTGCAATGCCGTTTCCGTAGATTTGCCAGGGCTGTAGGCGCACTGTAGTTGATGTAGAGGGAATACTTTAAGTGGTCCCTCTCTTAGGTACCTGTCTACCAGTTTCTCCAGAGCTTTTAGGAGAAAGGATGATAGACTGATGGGCCTGTAAGCTTTAGCTTCCTCATAAGTCGGTCTACCCACCTTCGGTATAAAGGTGACTTTGACCTCCCTCCATGCTTTGGGTACGTACCCAAAGGCTATGCAGGCTCTGTAGAGCTTGCTCAAATGGGGTATCAAAACAGATGCCCCTTCTTGCAATAGTATTGGGTAGATGCCATCCGGACCAGGTGATTTGAGAGGCTGGAAGCCCGCTATGGCAAGCTTTAGTTTATTTTCATCTACCACTTTCTTTGCCGTGAGCCAGTTATTTTTGGACGTGTGCCTTGTGAGCTCGTCCCTTGTGACTGGTTCCTCTTCATCGCTGTCGCGCAGTATACATTCCGGGAAGTGAGTCCTAAACATCACGCCCAGAGTGTCCTGTCCAGTTTCCGTGAGATGCCCATTCTCATCCTTTATAAATGATAGTGGGTTTGTCTTAGTCATGGACATTGCTTTGCACACCCTCATTCCATTTGGCAGAGTTTCAATGAAGGTGCAATGCTGCCGCCAATTAGTTCTTTTGGCCTTGCGTACCGCCGTGTTGTACCTTGTCAGCATGCTATGATAGCCTGAGAAATCCTTCTTGGCTTTTGCATCATTAAAGGCCTGTCGTGTTTCCTGACGTATTTTAACTAGTTCAGGAGTCCACCATGGTACCTTTTTACAAAAGGCCTTTTTCTCTGGGCAATTATCTTCCCATGCACCGATGGTGCCCATCTTGATTCTGTCCGCTTCAAATTCTATATCTAGTATGGAATTAAGCTTACTTTTAGGGCTCCCTAGATTTATTTTTAGGTCCCTCCTGTACGAGTCCCAATTTGTATGCCTTGGGTTTCTCCTTCGTCTAGTTTCGGCTACTCCCGCCGTCCTAAACCTAAAGCATATATAATTATGATCAGACAGAGAGATTTCGTCCGATACATGCCAGTTTTCAATATGACCGCTGGCCCTGTTTGAAGCCAGTGTCAGGTCAATAACTTCAGTTCTCGCCGAGGTCCTGAAAGTAGGTTTATTGCCTGCATTAAGGATTTGTAAAGAAGAGCTTACCACAAAGTCCAACAAATCCTCCCCTCGTTTGTTGACATCTGAACTGCCCCAAACGACGTGGTGTGCATTCGCATCGCAGC
Source organism: Orthosia gothica (assembly GCA_949775005.1). Lineage (NCBI taxonomy): Eukaryota > Metazoa > Arthropoda > Insecta > Lepidoptera > Noctuidae > Orthosia > Orthosia gothica. Next base: position 2,020,902 of record OX459047.1, read on the forward strand.
CAAGTATCAGGTCGAGGTTTTCTTGGTTGCCGTATTCAACCAGCCTTCTGATTAGTGGTGTTACTGGTTCCTTTTGTTCATATGGGAGATAGGCAGAGGCAAGGATAATTCTCCTTTTCTCTGTTCCCGTCCCCACTTGGATCAAAGTTGTTGTGAGATCCCTGTAACAGAAAGTACGTAAGGGCATTGCCTCTATACCGCCCCTGATATAGATGCAAGTCCTCGCGTCATTAGTTGGACAGTCATAGAATACCATACCTCCTGTCCCACCTAAGCCTTTTATAGTCCCCTTATACAGACAAGGTTCCTGTATCAAGGCAACGTCATATGTGTTAAGCTTCAGTTGCCGAGCCAGAAGGGCAGTAGCGGCTCTGCAATGATGCAAATTTATTTGTACACACCTTAGTCCCTCCATCTTGGATGATTTTGATGGGCCTGTGTTGATATGGGAGGGCCTTAGTTTTGAGGCCCCTCCTCCATCGCCTGGCTCTCCTCGAGAGCAGTCGGCGACTCAATCCCCAGGGTGTCGAATTCCCCGAGGATGTCATCCTCGTGGTCTGCCTCTGACGCCCCGGTCTGAACCTCTGTCTCCTGCGCTGCGTCGTGAGCAGAGATTTCGTCGATGGCCCCATCGCAAAGCGGTGGTCCATCCTCGGAGGGCTCCGCTTCTGCTTCCACAGTGGGCGCCTCTCCCTTGTCTTCTTCCAGGAGCTTGAACGAGTATCGTTCAATACCTCCTGGAAGAGAGTAGCCCGCGGCCTTGATGACCCCAGCGGACACCCCGTCCATGAGGACGATACGACGGATGCCGGTCTGCTCAGTGAGAGTATTTACGACCTTCCAGTCGACCGTCCTCAAGGCAGAGTTAAGTCGCTGGAGCAGTCGAATGGCCCGGGCAGAGTCTTGCAACGCCAAGTTGCGACTCTTCCATGCCATTTTGACTGGCTTTGGAAGGTCCTTGGCGTCGACGACCTTGAGTTTCAGGGAGCCAAGTTCCACATTGTGGATGGCACCCCGAAACCAGCAAGCTGCATCAGAGTCGTCGCAGGATACATGTACTGCACCTGCAACGACTCCGGGAGCAACCGTGAGAACAGGCAGAGGATCCGGCGCATCCTCCAGTTTCCCAATAATGAGCTCCTGGATTGGCGCCAAGTCCTCCGCCTTCAAGTACTCCTCTGGGTACTTGACTGTGACGACAGCGAGTTTCACAGCCGCCACCGCATCCCTAAAGGATCCGGTTGAGGATGAATGCCCTTGGGTCTTCATTCTCTTGGCCACCGTGTCCCCGCTGTCCCCGCTGAGAACAGCACGCGGTCTCTTTGATGGGCCCTCCGTAGGAGTCCCCTCAAGAGCCGCCTGCTGTCTCAGCTTTTGACGCTTTTTCCGCTGCGCCCCAGATCGTCCAACCGGAAGCCAGCCTGAATCATGCCGGCCCCCAGGAGACGACGAGGTGCTGCCTTTGCCGGTCGCGTCCGGGGCTGCAAGGTCCGAGATCATTTGACCTCTAACGCAAGGCTCCCGTGTCGCGCCAGCTTTGGCAGTACCCTTATGCCCGGTGGGCTGGTTTGCAGTTCCGCCCTTCGGTGGTCCCACAGCAGTGCCGACCCTCGACAGTGCCGCAGCAGTACCGTCAATTGACAGTCCCACCACAGCCCCATCTCGAGACGATCCCACTGCAGTCTCGCCTCTGGACGTTCCTGCTAGGGAAGATGCAGTCCCGGCTTGCGCCGGTCCCGCCGTCTGGTGTGCAGTCCCAGCTTTTGCCGGTCCCGCCTTTTGGAGCGCAGTCCCAGCTTTCGCCGGTCCTTTCGCCTTGTGGTTTTTTTTTTTGTTAAAATCCATTAAAAAATCCCGATAATATTTTCGTCCCTCAACTATCCCCACCCGCCATGGAGTGCTCAAGTGGCGATGCTACGGTAGCACCAGGGTTTAGTCGAGGGATATAGCCCCCCCCCATTAGTTGCTCACGAGACTGCACAGCACCAACCCACACCGCTACCACTAGCGATGCGAGCGAGCACTGCCGCCTGCAAGCCCCCAATGGGAGTGAACTCGCCTGGGGGCCGTCTGACCGGACCCCGCAGCCGATTGACCGTAGCTGGCTAAACTACGGCCTCCCGTGTGATGAGAAATCCGGGCCAAAGTGGAGTGTTGCCTCAGAGACGTTAAACCGCCTACGCTCGTCGGCTCAGCCACCAGGATCCCTTCATCCCCCCGTACGGGTCCCCGCGCACGGCACAAACACGCGGGAGGTCATTGCTATCCATCATTGTTCTCGTTCAATGGTGGACACCCAGGGGCATGACCTCGCCACCCCTGTGTTACGTCGCCCGGTGATTTCTGTTACGTCTATTTCATAGGGAATTAGACCAAAAACAGGGCGGCAACCACGAGAAGGAAAATCACCGCACTTGCCTTGAGGATCTACACGACCGTAGCGCTCTCCCTCAAGACCACGCCACCTTGCCGTCTCTGAAGGAGACGGACAAGGTAGGACTGCATCGACAAAGCCAAGCCCTACGAGGCTTGTCGCTGAAAGCTCAAAGCGTAAGTTTGTTAACACAGACCAGCCCCAAAACTGGCTACATTAAAATAGTAAAATAGAAAAACGGCAAATTTTGGGTGCCATATTGTGAGGCCCAAATTTTTTTTGCTTCCAAATCTGTCGTGTGTGGTATCAAAATAAAGGGTTTTGAAAGGTAATTTCAAAAACATAACACTTATATGTTCAAATAAACTTAATTCGAAAAAATATATATCTAAAAGTTGTAAATAAAAAAGTTAAAAAACCCGACTGGGTGTTTTGATTTTTTTTAATTAACTTTTTAACTAAGCTTATATTAACTGAGCATTCGCTTAGGAAGCGAACTAAAAATACGTAAACAAGAAGAAAATCATGCTGTGCAGTCTGAGGATACATCTGGTTTTGGTTAGACAGCTCGTGCGATACCAAAAAGCCTCCCATCTCAGCACTATCGCGTTATGGTGCAGACATGAACGATTGAACGTTATAATGACCGCCATTCACACCGGCTTCAGTTTAATTAACTGGCAAGAAAATCCAGCCTCGCTCATAAACAGGCATTATAATTGGATCGTGGCGTAGTCGGAGCTAGGCTATAGCGATGTAGAAAACTATGAAAAGTTGTAGATATAGATAGAAACTTGGTGAGTGTTTAGGTACCATGTTACACGGCACATGAACATATTACGTAAATGTACATGGTTAATAATAGACTTATTTATTAACCTAGAAATAACCAGTGTAAAGGATAAGATGTTGTAAAAAAATTGTTAGAAAGGTCGGTAACATTCTTTACTAAATCAGCTTGCTGGCCATATTTTTTGTTCTTATCGAGCCATAATAGATAGCTAGATATAAGCGAATCTATAACGTGCAAGGGAACAACAGACCGGTGAGCGTGACTTTCAGGACGGCTGAGCGGGTACAGGACATTGCTACTGTTATTTTTATTAGCACCATTACTGTGACTTACTGTTATTTTTCCATTACATACAACTCTGTCAAGAAAGTACTGCGAAAATATCAACAATACACAAAATGTTAGATAATCATCCAAATTTATTTTATCACCTTCAAAGAAGGCTTCTTTAGAAACGATACACTTACGCCAACGAATAATTCAATCCTTAAAATATTTGTTAAACGCTTTTGCCGGAATCGAGTTCAGTTCTCGCCGCGAATTTTCCTTTATGTCTTCTACCGAATGAAAACTGATGCTACGATGTGGTAATTTGTGTTTATAAAAAAGAAAGAAGTCGGCTGGAACCATATCCGATGAATAAGGTGGTTGGTTGCTCGATGGTATTTGTTGAGTTTTTGGTCAAAACTTCGTTCACAATGATGGCCTTGTGCAAAGGCGCATTATTGTAGTGCAACACAATAATGCGCCCTTGCCTCAGATCTGGCTTTTTCGTCTAATTTTCTCTCTTAAACGCCGAATAACGCTCAAATAATATTCTTTATTTACAGTTCGGCCTTCCGGTAAAATTCCGAGTACACAACACCGCGGTAGTCAAAGAAAACAGTCAACATGACTTTGACTTTTGATTGACTTTGGCGTGGTTTTGTCGGTTTCGGTTCAGTTGAAAGGCGCCACTCCGAAGCTTGTTGACTAGTTTGCATGTCAACACGTCACGCCACTCATCTAGTGATTCATGTTACTGGTGTAACAATGCGTTTCATGAATGTTGGGTCAAAATTGACTCGTTCTAGAATATCCTCAGCGACTCTTATTTATGCGATTGAGTTTTTTGGAGAAAATTCAGGTCTTTTGGGACTAGCCGAGCGGCAGCATGTTTCGTACCCAAGTGATTATTTAAAATGGTATGGACCGACTCGTGAGACACAGAAAGTTCGGCGGCTATTTCTCTCAAACTTGAATGAAGATTTTCAGTCACTATTCCCTTCACTTTAGCGATGTTACGTTCAGTTGCAGACGTTGGTGGCCTACCAGGGCGAGGCAAATCTTTCATCACATCTCGACCGCTTTTGAACTCTTTATGCCACTCATGAGCACGTGTTTTTGATAAAGTCGATTCACCGCCTTCTGCAACATTTTCAGTGACTCCGAACACGAAATTCCGCGAAGCAAAATTTAAGACAAACTCTTTGTTCGATGTTTTTATCCATTATGGAATTCGCAATACGCACTAGATATGATATAACTAAAAACGAGCACTGTATTTAATCTAAATAACAGATGTAACTCAAACGCCGCGCCAAAATGGAAAAGTTGTGCCAATCTAAGAACAATAAAAAATGACAAAAAATTGTATTTGGAACCATAAACAAATCACCCATTCCCGAAACTTTTTTGACTGAATGTACTTAAGTTTGACATCAAGGTCACGAAGAAACACAATGTTTTACGAGATAAGTTTAAACCTCCTGATCACTTCGTCGAGTGGTTCTCTGATAGTTCCAATCTTCGGTGTTTGTGTGGCGTCTCCCGCAGACCATGGCCCACCTTTCAACTTATCCGCATGTTGCCTGATCACGTGAGGACTTCATGACTGCGTCAGCGGACGGTGTTGCCGTGGCCGAATATTGGGACAGGCAAGAGATTTAACTAAGAAGAGCCTGTATTTGTCATCGACACGCTAATAAGAAGAGAAAGAAGAATCTATTTCCACGGTTTTGCAGCTGTTGTCTAGCTCTTAGGGCTAGACCATAGCTGCAAAACCGTGAAATTTTTCGGTACTAAAAGTCAGCAATCGTGTCAATGTAAAAAGTTTTGTATAAGGCTCTAGACAAGTGGCATTTGATGTCATCGAAGACAGTAGTCGAAATTTCAAAACGCCAGGCCACTAGAAAACTGAACATCAAAATGGTGGTGTTCTGACATAGACCACAATGATATACCTGTGTACTTGGGTGCCACCTTGGACCGATCATTGACATACAAGAAGCACTGTATTAAAACTGAATTTAAAGTCAGCACCCGCAATAATCTGCTTAGCCATCTGACATCTACTGCCTGGGGTGTCTGTCCACATGTCCGTGCCCGGCAAGTTAATTTAGCTCTCAAAGAGACATGCAGGGTAATTACGGGCTTCCTAAAACCAACACCACTCGCTTGGCTGTACCCCCTTGCAGGAATAGCCACTCCGGAGGCCCGAAGAGAAGTGGCCTGTTCTTCAGAAAAAACACCAGCAGGAGCCAGATAGACGACAGTCTTTATACAATGTGGACAAGCGAAGGGGCAGATTGAAGAGACGGAAAAGCTTTCTGAGGTTAACCAAACCAATAAATGACAGCAAGTTTAATGAGGTAAAGAAGAGACTATGGCTCCTCAAACATCCTCCTCCAACTGACTATGTTGAGCCTGCAGAAAACCAACTTCCATGGCCCAGCTGCAAATGTTTAAACCTACTCCGAAGCCAAGTGGGTCCCTGCAGGCACAACTTAGTTAGATGGGGGTACTCTAATGACCCACAGTGCGATTGCGGAGCTGCGTCCCAAACAATATTTCACCTCCTATCGTGCTCCCTGCGTCTGCGTCTCACAAAGTCCTTCAGGGTGCAGGTGTTGTTGACACCTGCACCCTGAAGGACTTTGTGAGGCAAATGAAAATCGTGGCTGAATTCTGGTCATACGACGACGAAGAAGGGATAGATCACGTGATTTTTCGATATCGCTTGTCAATCCCATACAATTTTGCCTTTTCGACAATCGCTATCGCCACGCTTTTGATGAATGATGATAGAATGTCACTGGTCTAGGGCCTCAGATCAGTACATCGAGATTACCTCGTACAAACGAAACAACTTAACTTATTTACAACGGTTTTTAAATGTTAATGAAAAGGTATTGAAATATCGCGTTGCAGCTTATACCAAAAGTTAAATGTTTATTTTACACCAAAAGTTAATATAATAAGGTTTATTTTTCAAAGTCGCACAGGTTGGTCTCCAAAGAAAAACATTTGACTTTTGAAACTCTTGCAAAATTAATTGCTTTTCGTCTTGTTCTTAGACGATAAATCGATTTTGAGAAAAACAAATTCGAGATGAGAGAAAAAGCTGAACCGTTACAGTTTTACGTAATATATTGATAACTTATACCTGGGGAGAAAGTTTTGTTTCTCCGTTGGTAATGTTTTTTTACTTTTTATTACCACTTAAGTTTTTGTTCCATATTTTAAACATAATCGGACATCCCACCCAAATTTATGACATATTTCGGGAGTACGTTCAATTTACGAACAACCAAGGACTGGAACAAAAAACAAATTTTCAGTTAATATCCCTAATATTAACTAAAAATTTGTTTTTTGTCTGTCATGTAGATAAATAAAAAATATTGGTCACGTATTTTTCTTTTACAACGACGACGATATAATGCGTTGAAATATCGAATATCGTCTCGCCGTTACTACACTTTATACTGACATAGTGATGTCACAAGCCTCCACGCCTAAACTTTGATGCGCTATATCTTTGTAATTTTTAGGGTTCTGTAGCCAAATGGCAAAAAACGGAACCCTTATAGATTCGTCATGTCTGTCTGTCCGTCCGTATGTCACAGCCACTTTTTTCCGAAACTGTAAGAACTATGCTGTTGAAACTTGGTAAGTAGATGTATTCTGTGAACCGCATTAAGATTTTCACACAAAAATAGAAAAAAGACACTTCATTTTGGGGTTCCCATACTTGAAACTGAAAAAAATTTTTTTTTTTTTCAGACCCATACGTGTGGGGTATCTGTGGATAGGTCTTTAAAAATGATATTGAGGTTTCTAATCTAATTTTTTTCTAAACTGAAAAGTTTGCGCGAGAGACACTTCCAAAGTGGTAAAATGTGTCCCCCCCCTGTAACTTCTAAAATAAGAGACTGACAAAACTAAAAAAAAATATGATGTACATTACATTGTAAACTTCCACCGAAAATTGGTTTGAACGAGATCTAGTAAGTAGTTTTTTTTTAATGCGTCATAAATCGTAAACCGCAATTTACCAAGTACGGAACCCTTCGTGCACGAGTCCAACTCGCACTTGGCCGGTTTTTTTATTGATTTCGTAAAGCAATAAATAAGTATCCAATAAAATTTGATAATCTCACTGACGTTAAATATAATTATAATCTTTCTATCCAAGTAACATCCCCATTCCCTGCCGAAGTTGGCGTTTCCGTATAGCAATAACTTTGAGTATACTTGTACTCTATTCGCTGGTGCAAAAATAAAAGATAAACAAACCATACAATAGTTTTTACAGTATTTTCTTTGACGTAACTAAAATCTAAAATAAAAAATATCATGAGAAGATTTTATTTCCTATAACAACCAAATACACACATCCACAAATATGTCAAACATTTAAATTACTATTTTCTTAACGGTATTTTAAAACAACATCAATATTTTTAATAAATCAACAAAAAAAAATGGAATTATTAAAACCACAACCAATAGCCGACATTAAAAAGCATCTCGAAAGCCTGGAGTTCGGAACTATTATGACAATAAATAAAAATTGCTATAAAAGTAACCATTTTGCGATGTAAGGTTGTAATTTTAAAATTAGTTGGATTATAACCGTTTGACGTTTGTTTGATTACCTTTTAGTTTTTGCTCCAGCGAATAGAGTATAGGTTACTTGTAGGCAAGTGGGATTTATGGTCGACCACATCATCTCTTACCATTAGGTGAGATATTAGTCAAACGCGAGTCTGACGATAGAAATAAACTGTCAGAAGATCTTAAAGCTTACTTTTGAGAGAATAATCAAGATTTATAAACAGAGTACCAACAGAGTGATCTCGTAAATCTTTAAATTTTTAAATAGACATCTATTTCAATCTTCAAAAGCTCGTGATAAAAACCATCACACGTCTTCAATAATCCTCACCCTTCCACCTCATAAGGTGAGGCAATAAATAAAGTAAGCTATATTAATCGCGCAGCTAATCCACTGGAGTGCAGGCTTTATAACATTTTTACGACAATACCTTTATGAGCTCTAAACGTTGAAAGGAAGTGTGTATGAGGTGAAAAAAGTATATTAAAAGCATTGTCTGCCAAAGTAATGTACTTGTAACTGTATTACGACGTTGTTAAAGCTTAAATTAGATTAATAACTCGTTGTGGGTGTTCTTTATATTTATATGGAGGTCAAAATGTTACTCACCATCCTCCCGCAGCACAGAGCACAAAATTGTGAGAATGTGGTGGCATGGTAAAAAGGAGTGACTGTTTCCATGCGAGTATGTGATGCGGAGGAATTAGCATATACACCTATTTTAAAAACAAAAAACAAGAAAATTAAAAAAAAAGCCCGACATATTTATTTCAAGCTACATAATTTATCTATAAGAGGACACGCGCTGCGATCGACAATCTATTTAACACGTAATTATGAAAAAATATCTTGCGAAAACAGTCTGATTCTAACAGTAAAACGTCCATAACTTTTAATCGGCTGTACCTATTTACATTAAACTTAACTAAAAACACCCTCGATAAAGTCACCATTCAAACAAAAAAAAAACGAAACCAAAGTCGGTTCATCCATTTAGGAGCTATGATGCCACAGAGGGATACACAAATACACATATTCAGAAGTACACAAACACAAAGGTACACACGTCCAACTTATAAAACCCCTCTTTTTCCGTCGGGATTTAAAAACTACTTACTGTAGCCCTGTTCAAAGTGGGATTAACTACAATGAAGGTACCTAGGCAAGGTACGTAAGCTGAACAGCTGACCTTAACTTGATATTTAATATCTTGTAAAAAAATACGTTAAAACATTCCTTTAGAGCATTGGTACAGAGAGCAGTGGTGGCCCAGTGGTATCGGCCGCGACTTACAAGTTGTAGGTCATGGGTTCGAGCCCAGGCAGGCGCTTTACTTTGTGTAAATTATTTCTTCATCACTGCTCTCAAAACGGTGAAGGAAAACATCGTGAGGAAACCGGCATGTCCTAGAAACAAAAATTCGAAGACATGTGACATCCACCAACCCGCACTGGGCCCGCGTGGTGGATTACGGCCCATTCCCTCTCACAGAGAGGAGGCCTGTGTCCCAGCAGTGGGAACATTAATAGGCTGATGATGTGATGTGATGTGATTCCTTTACAACTCTTTTGTTTAAAAAAACTTAAAAGGAACGGATCTCACAATTACCGTCGTATTTAATAAAAAACTAAAAAATAGGTTCCCTAGAGTTGGATCACTGTAATTTCACCGCGGTTGTATCATTGTTTTTCCTCTTTTATTCTAACGCTTGCCTGAAATATTGTGAGGGTTTGTGCCACACAATAGACGAGCACAGAAGGTTGGATCTTTATACATGATTTATGTAGGTACAGCGAGTGCAGACGAACTCAGTTCGCGGTTTCCTCGACCAAAATAGTCCGAGATCACCGTATGTACGTGTCCATGGGCTAAATATAGATCTTCATACTGTGACTTTGCATTTTTAAGTAAAGTTAATAATGGTTTCATACGATGGCTAACCTTATTTTTATCTGACTACGGCGAAGCCAAAAGGAAAGGTTATGATTTTAGCAGTCAGTGTATAGATGTGTTTGTATTTACGTATATTCCTCCGTAGCGCCTAAACTATTCATGCGATTTTGATGAATAAGGTGTCAATCGATTCGTTATTAGAGCCCGGGTAACATAGGCTAAATAAAAACGTAGCCGGGTTACAGTTTTTATTAAACTTTTTTAGTTTATATACACAAGATGGAGTTGGAACACGAAAACGACCGGTAGGGTTTATTAAAAAGTTATGGTATCCCTAGATACCATAACTTTTTTCTTAAAAGACATGTATAACTATTTTTACCGACTTAAAAACATGGAGGTAATCAATTCGTCACGTTATGTAATATTCTTGGAATTGCAAAATAAACATATATATTACTCTGTATGGGATTCTAAACACGTGTGCCAAATTTCATAAGTGTATGTATGTATGTTTATATGTATGTATGTATGTCCACGCATTTCTCCGAAACTACTAATCGGATCGTGATCATTCTTTTTTGTGTAAATTTCATCAAAATCGGTTTAACAGTTTTCAAGATATGAACTCCTTAACAACAAACAGCACGAATGTGTAAATTAAGTTATTATGTGTATTATTTCAATCCTTTAGGTAGCAAAACACTAAAAAGCACAACAATAACTATGGTTTCGGAAGTCGGTGTCGAAAATCGATAAAAACAATAGGTACCAAAGACACCGACTTCCGAATCGAAAGTTACTTTTGTACTTTTAAGTGTTTTGTTTTAGAGGTCGGTTTATTTATTGTGAAAAGTTTTTATTTCTCTCTTTTTAGTTTTGGTAGTCAGTGTTACTGTTTTTGTTTTTTGACTTGAAACTGCTGAAATTGAAGTAATTTTTCACTTAATAGTGTTTTTTTTGGAAGTAGGTTGTATTTTTTTGTAAAAAGTTTTCCATACTAATTTCAAGTACATGTTGACGCTCACAGATACTGGTAGTTTGTATGGACTTACCACAAGTCAAATAAGTCAACAAGCCGAGTCACTATTGTCAATACATTCCAAACCTGTCAGTGAGTATCACCGTTTATTCAGAAATTGACAGCCCGTGATCAATTTAACTATGCCTGTGACACGGCCACGAATTTGTAATGGCGCTTCTAGTCGCTGCCAAGTCGGCAAATCCGAGCTCCGTTACATTTTTTTTTAAATAACCGTTTCCCCATACTAAGAATTTATTATGTATCGTGGGTGCGTTTACAAACACTTAAACTCATATAAACAAACACCCAGATCCGGAGCAACTATATGTAGGCCATTTTTTTTTCCGTTTGTGACACTGCGCAGAATCCGCAGAAGCGCCAACCGTGTCTTCATATCTCTATTACCGTTGTTAACAGCTACCGAAGCAGCTTTTCTCTTCTCTGTGTATAGAATCGACCTTCTGCACTATTTTGCTGCTATGCAAAGAGTTCGACGCTCGTTAGTAAAGAGTAAAACGATTGTGATTTCAGCAGGTACTGTTTGTTCTGACATGATTATGAATATCTACACTCTCTAAGCTACACAGGTTACGGGTAAGTGGTTTGTGCTTTTTAACCCCCGCCGGAAAAAGAGGGGTGTTATAAGTTTCACGTGTGTTGCTGTGTATCTGTGTGTCTGTGTATCTGTGTGTCTGTCTGTGGCATCATAGCGCCTAAACGGATGAACCGATTTCGATTTAGTTTTTATTGTTTGAAAGGTGATTTTGTCGAGAGTGTTCTTAGCTATGTTTGAATACAATCGGTTCAGCCGTTCAAAAGTTATGGGTGTTTTACTGTTTGAATCGGGGTGTTTTCGCATGATAAATGTGTCGGGGGTTTTCTAAATTTTGAAATTTTACTTGTTTTACCTGTTAGTTATAAAAGATGACTAGAATTATTTTAAAAATGGTAATATGAAGGACACACATTTATCTTCATATTTTTTTTTCTATTTTATCGGTGAATCTTCAAAAGTTGTGTGGAAAAAGACCGGGGAATGTGGGATTTTTACCTCACTAAAACCACCCTAGCATCAGCTCTTGGAAAGGGACCCGTTACCTCTTGAAAGACCACTCAGGAACCCCCTCTCTGCAACGCCTGTTAGGGCACGTCCCTGATGAGACTGAGAAGCGTTTCCTCTGAGCCTCCTGTGCACGGCAGCACGTGATAACTGTGCCACCGTCTCTCCTGCAGTCACTTGGTGGACGGACAGAGTCCCCAGTGTGAACTCTCGCAACCCCGAAGTCTGCATCAGGCAGGCGGGACTCCGGCGTTTCGGCGTTTTAGGCATCGAGGCGGTTGCCTCCCCGACGCCTTCTTCTCCGAAAGGGATCGGCCCTCTTACGATCCCGCTCGGCGGCTTCCTTCTGGATCATCACGGTCTCACAGAAGGATTTCCTTCCAGTTTTCTGTCTCTGCCAGCATGGCCCTCACAGCTGCTGGTAAAGATAGGTCTCGCCCAATTCTGGCGACCAAGATCTGCCGCTCAGAAGCCCACGCAGGTCATCTCCACATTGGTGGCAATTAGCCGTGACCTCTCGCCCAATCCTATTCGGGTACTCACCGAAGCAACCATTCCCGGAAAGTTTCTGATTGAGCCTGTATTAGATGCGCTCCCCTCTTTTCAGCCAACCTTGGAAGTGCGGCAGGAATGCTTCAAAACGCGCTTGCATCACGCAAGCGCGTTTTGAAGCATTCCTATAATTGCCGCTCCTGCAGCCGCTTGCGCCACCACTCGAGCGCGTGTCGCCATTCCTGCCGCTTCAGCCTAACTGCAGCGATTCCTGGCACGCTATTGCCACTTTGACGGATGGCGCGAATCCGGTCATATACCCTCTTGTCCATATCCGCCAGGATGTCCAGTGGTGGAAAGCGTACCAAGAGTGTCGCCGCCTCAAAAAATACCTTTCGGTATCCACGTGCGATTCGGATGACCATTTGCCGCTGCAGGCTGTTGATTTTAGTCCTATCTACATATACCATATTGGTGTTTTAAACGAAGTAAAATGCTATGTGGATAAGGAAGTCTTTAGTTTGTGTAGCTTGTGTGTGATACTATTAATAAATAATAATAATAAAAAAAGAAATCTCTTCCACAAAGGTTTTTTATAAACTATTACATAACGGTGCCAAATTATTTGATAAATCCTTTGGGACTGGTATCTGCACTAGGAAATCCTGTCCCACAGATTACCAGGCTGAAGCTGATACTGAAACATGCATTTTATATATTTTAAAATATTTATCTGCTTTAGGTAATTTAAGTTCTTATTGCTTGCTGCAAAAATACAGTTTCGGGTTTTCTCATCATCCGCCTTTTTTAAGTTTCCACTGCACACAGGACTGGCTGGGACACAGGCCTCTTCTCTGTGAGAGGGATTGGGCCCTAATCCACCACGCGAAACTAATGCGGGTTGGTGGATGTCACATGTATTCGATTTTTTGTTTCTAAAACATGCCGGTTTCCTCAGGATGTTTTCCATTTTGAGGGTAGTGGTGGTGAAATAATTTACAAAAAGTAAAGCGCCTGCCTGGGTTTGAACCCACGACCTACAACTTATAAGTCACGGCTGATACCATTAAGCTACCACTGCACTCTATTGGGGTTTTCTCTAAAGTAATAAAAGCATTTCTGTACTAAGGACCGATTTCTAAATTGAGTATTTGAGTTATGAATGTCACAAACCCAACTATATTGCCGAATTTTGACAGGTTTTCAGGCTAAAGTAGAGTTTGACAAATACTCAACGGCAAATGCTTAATTCAGAAACCGGGGGCTTGCCTCCTGGATAATTTAATTACTTATGTCTCTCCTTAATCTTTTCTACCGCAAGGTGTCTACTGCTGGAAATAAGCCTCCCTCAATTGTCCCTAATACTTTTTGTTACTCTTTAGCTAGACAAAAATATATCAAAACTTAGACTTAGGAAGAAACTACGATTTTCCTTCTTGGCATAATCCTTGATTCATGGCACACCATTGAAAGACAAAGGCTGACTACTACTAAGAGACTTTGCCGGATCCTTAGGGTAGTTTTGCACTAGAGTTGCGAATGTAAAGAGGAAAAATTGCACCAACTGGATCACTTCAACTTGCTAGCCTGGTTTAGTGCAGGTCTAGTGTAAATTGCTAGCGGAGCTAGGTACATACATTTAAGCGAGAGATGGGTGTTAGGGATGCGTGCAAGGACTCATGTGTGCGAGGGATTGACCGCGAATTGTGAGCTGAATCCGTCCGCTACGTATACTTGCACTTAGTAGCTTCACACCGCTTCACACAGCTTCGCTATGTAATCCACCTCACACAGCTTTGGTGAAAACAACCACAGATTTTCTTAGTGCCGTTACAAATTCTCTTGCCGCCTAGCTAATCTCCACTATAAAATCACCCTTACACGCCACAATTTTACCAAGAACCTACCTAAGACCGTAGTACAAAAATCGTCTCGCTTTAAAATGTCGCCTTTTCAATATAAAATATGCTTTACATAATTAAAAGAAAATAAATTAGAAGTGCTTTAGAAAACCTTGGAGCCTTGGCTTGAGGCGTCGCGTCGCAAACTAATTTATGTATTCTTCGTCAGTAACGTGTAATATTCACTAAGGAAATTATTTTAGTTCGGAGTATCTGCCTGTTTTATAAATATTTTCTGTGGGAACTAAACATAACACGCCACTTCTTATTTCTAGCTAACCCATTAGGGGATAGGCTGTCGTTTTGGAAAAATATCTAATATAACGTAATATTGACTTAAAAAAATACCGATTTTTGGTCTATTATTACCAAATTTACTGTAGATTTTGAAATCAATATTTCGGCAACGAAAATTGATTATAAAATTCCTACTTTGGAAAACATAAATAATTGCGTTGGGCGCGATTTTCTTGTAGCTGTAAGATATAAATTAACAGACAAGAGGACCCTGCTTTGATGTTTGATTTGTCGTTTTTGACGCCTATACGCGGCAAATTTGCCTTTGTCTACCCACGCAATACACCGTATCCTTCAAAATGGTGCCAATTCACAATATACGCACATACATGACCAAAAATATAAATACAATTTTATTTATTAAATTAACCCTCTCATGCCAGAGCGTCCTAAAAAGGCGTCAAAACGAAACAACATGTTTTGTTCTGACAAAATTGTTTAATTAAATAAATGTTTCATATTAATTCGTTTAGAGGACACAGCTGTGCGCTGGTTAACGAACTGGTTTAATCCAGAATCGGGTCAAGCTCGAGCGGCTGAGATACGGGGTCGTCGCTTATTTCCGTACCGTCTTAATATGCTGACCGTACACCTTCGGTTTGTGGTGCGAGTGAGAAGAATTCGGTAACAATCTTACCTAAGGTAGAATAGAATGAACAGAGAATGTTTATTCAACACAGATACAACATAACAGCAACAAAACAAAGCAAAGAGAAGAATATTTGTTTAGGTCATAGTATGGTAGTCGTGATTAAGAAGAACTATGATCAAAGAACATTACTTATCGCTGTCATTGTGCTCTTGGTTGGTTGACATAATGTGCTATGATTGTCGTACATCATTTATATGCATTGCTTATATTATCATATTAAGTATGTATGTATTTATGTATCTATTATTTAATATTATGTATGTATTTCTAGTAGGTATTATTGTATCTATATTGTGTTCATTGTTAGTATTGTCGCACCACTGACAACCCCGTGTCATGTCCAGATAATCTCTGTCTAACCCGGTTGCCTGAAATAGATCGCCTTTTCGATTTTCTTTTTCTTGTATATTATGGTGTACAATAAAGTATATATAAATATATAAAGTTGAGTTAGTTGGTACGTTTGCCTTTAAAATAGTAAAATACAACATAAAGAGAAGTCAGAAGTCGACTAACGAAAGGTAGTTACAAGGCAGACGTGAATGGAAACGCCGGGAGGGGACGCCCTATAAAGACATACATAGACCTTATAGGTGATGTTCTTCAGAAAGGCCAAGTGCGCAGTACTCATAACCGGCGTGTGTGTATGACTAGATGTATGAATGTGTGTGAAGCAAAAGAAGTATGTAAGGATCGTAGCAGGTGGCGTTCTGTAGTTTCTGCCTACCCCCATGGGAAAAAGGCGTGAGTTTATGTATGTATGTAAAGAGAAGTCAAAAGCTTTAGGTACATTTACTATAGAAAATATTTTCAAAATCAACTATCGAAGTGCGCTTTACACTTTCTATCATTTTAGACCTCAAAAGGCAAACTTCTTCAAATATAAAACATCGAACACATATTTGCATCTTATCGTCTTTCAACCCGCTCGCTCCAAACTCATCCCTTTCACCATTCCTTAACCCTCACACAGCGACCATTTGGCCCCAACGTGGAGCAAGTCACGGGTTAAAATTGGGACGAAAAAGGTCCCCACTAACGCATGACCGGCGTAAGGATGATTTGCAAGCCAAAGTTTTATGATTTCCAAGTTGCGAACGTCAATTTAAGATTACAAAAGCTTTTGGGGTCGAGTTTTAATACTAGTGGTGAAATCGGCGAGGTTTTTATGAAAACCTTTTTTCTCCTCAAGAGTTTTCTTGAGGGCAACACTTTTAATAAAATGTTATTAGATTTTGGAGCGGCGTGTAAATATTTTTGAAGTGTTTTTTGTGTGAGTATTGAATATGAATGTTTTTTTGGTTGAAATGGGCTTTTTATATTTGTGTAATGTATTTTTAGATGAACAAAATGGCGAAAAAAATGTGTGTACTTTATTTTATTTTTAGTCAACTCATTTTTATCATTCAATGAATAAAATAACATTGATGTAGGATCATTTTATTAAATATTTTTATTTAATACCTTACGCAAGATCAGATTTAATGCCTTACACATTATCTACCAGTCAACTTTTGGCTGACGCAGAGACAAAGAGTTGTACATCCAATATTGCGAATAAAACGTGAAAAATATTTATTTAAATACGAAGATGTACGTATAAACTATACTTACAATATATTGCTACTTTATTTAAAATATATAATTTACGTAAATACCATTTGCCCAAGTTTAACACAAAATGGCCCATACCGTTTTCATGTATTAGGAAGGGTCATAGCTAATGGTAGTGTCTTATTAAGGACATAACAAGGCATATAACGAGGGTCGTCCGAATACATCACGACCAACAGACTGATGTTAAGTGTGTACGATGTAAGGGATGTATTATATGTTTAAAAACAAAACATTCGTGAAATGGAGCTGGGTCATATTCCTTCTGTAGTTAAGAGACTTTGAACTTTATGCTTTTGGGCCTTATAATAATATCCTTAGGCTTTAAACAAAGTGTTATTGTATCAGCGATGGCGATTATTGAAATGCCAAAATGTAAGGTATTGATCACACGATGTTTCGTTAGCGCTTGGCAATCCCATCAATTTAACCTGGCGTTATTGCCACGTTCCTGTTAATAGAATGTTACTTGTGGTCTGTTTTCAATTTCGATAACGGCGACCTCATGAGATTATTTTCTAGAATGAGCCCTAAAGCGGCTCATATTCAGTAGTCGATGGAAAAATCTATCAATGATGATGATGATTGTAAGAAAAGAGACAGAGAGTCATTTAGTACTGTCCCTACTAATCCTATTTGTTAAAAACTTTAATTAATTGCCCAAGAAGCAGATTCCAATGAACTCAAATGTACGCACCGGGACTTACAGCTTAGTATGGCCGTTATTCCAAATGCGTACAGTGTGGCTATGTTTGCATCAATTGAGCCTGGTACCTATGAGATACCTAAGAACCCATTGACTAAAAACATAACCCTATAATAATTACCTAACACCCTAGTTATCCGGCTCGAAGGACCACACTGTACGCATTTGGAATAACGGCCTTACTAAGCTGTAAGTCTCGGAGCGTACAGGTCTCTTGAGTCGATAATTGTAACGGTTTTCCGTACGGTGTTTTTTGACGGAAATAGTTAGGCACAAAGCTAGTTTTTTTGAAGATTTTTGTAAGATGCTGTACTAACTACTTATTGTAACACCGAAAGAAAAAGACGATCCTGGTCGCCAACACGATGGTCTCACCAAGTGAAACAAGCAACGTCTTCAACCAAATTTTAACAGGTAATGATGGCAACTTTGGGCCGAAGTCGAAAGAGACAGATTGTCCACTTAATTAAAGGGATCCAGTGACCACGATCCTTAATAAAGAGAGGCCGATTGAAGAAGAAGATTTAAGCTTGACAGGAACAACACAATCGACATAAACCAATGAATTAAACCACACCTAATATTTTATTGCCTTCCAAAACCAACGACAAAAGTACACCAAATTAAAACGATTCATATATTTGGATAAACTTACTTTAATTAAATCAGCGTAAGTAATTAAAATAACCAGTCGAATGGAAATCATTGTACGTTCCATTAGCGAGTAACAAAACTCAAATGCATGGGATGTAATGTTCGCATTCAAGCGTGTGTCAGACTTTTGGAGTCGGGTTCCGTACATGTAAATAGCTTGCGCATTTCTTTTGTAGTCACAGTTTTATGTAAATTATAAATGATATTTATGTACCTACTTTGTGGCTAGGTTGTTTATTTCAGAAATATTTATTATGTTGACCTGTCGAGTAGTTGTTACTAAACAAAATTAAGTCATACTAAGTCAACACCTATAAAAGAATATTAAATAAATAAATAATCAAAAATAAGAAAAACAGTTAAGGCCCTATCAGTCTATAGATAATACCTGCTGATTTGCTTTACATAAAATCTATAGGTTAATCTACCCCTTGGGTAAAAACTATAAAGCAGGCCTAAAGGTGGTTTTACACCGGCTAGGCGAGGCGTGGATGGGATGGGCGAGAATTGAAATTTGTGTGCCAAAATTTGTATCCACGCCCTGCAACACAATATTGAACTTTATTCTCTAAGAAAAGAGTATTTATTTACTATGCGAAACGGATATACATTAAGTGCACTATGTACCTGTATGTTGCATGAAGTTTTAATAAATAAATAAATATACAAATCTCGCACCGGCCATCGAGGATCCGAGGTAAACGCGATGGATACCTTTCGGTGTTAAAGGGTAAGGCGTGGTTTCAATTCTCGCCCAGACCATCCACGCCTCGCTTCGCCGGTGTAAAACTACCTTAATACTATTCGTGTAAGTTTATCTCTCGGCCAGACCTTGAACCTAGTCCTTGATAATAAAATTATTTTTTATCATCCACGAATTAGGTACATTAGCTAAGCGAGGATCCAAATTAATGTAATTAATTTTCTTTATTTCAGGTAAATGAAGAGCCCATATTAATTACGAACACTGGCTGTAGGTAAGTTATAATTTTATATCTTTAAGTAAAATCGGCCAATTATTATATAAACCTTATCACTTTCACAATATTTCTCGACTGGATTACTTCCGTGGCTTCGCTGCCATGACGTATTCCGCAAAAACCATACATTTATTTCGGAATATAAGCCTTAATGCCAGACAAAAGTATAGCTTTTTATCAATGAAATAATTGCCGCAATCGTATAAACAACCTTGATGGAACAAATAACCTTTTATTACTAACAATAATTTAAAAAAAATCGTAGATAAAAATTTTCAAAATCAAATTGCCTTTTAGATTGTGAAAATTCATAAAAATACGCCCAATATTTTTTGCGTGATTGTCGTTTATGGTCCGTGTTAGACACTACTTTACAAATTAATTAAACTATGTTATACTAATATATTTTAAAATATTCTTAGATGAAATTATTAAGAAAACGCTCTTGTGTAACATATATATTATTAAAAAAATTACAACAGTGCATTTAGACGTGATGGTCACTTCAAAATCAGTTACAAAGGGGTATCTGCGCCTTAAGTATCATTCTATATACACATACATAATCTACATAAACCTTTACATACATACATTTATACACAATTTTAAGTCTGTATTACAATAGACGAATAAGAAGATTAGGTTAAGTCTATCTGAAGTTTTTATCAAGACAAAGATACTTTTATACCATTAAAAACATAACTTACTTTTGTTTAGGGAACCCTAAATCTCTCCCGTCCTTTATCAGTGAATGATCCAAGGTGGAAAATTGGAGATTCGCTAAAAGATTGCTGGAGATAAATAGGCCGGTCAATATTGTACGAAGCAGGCGGCTCTGTTGATTATCTCAACATCCAACTGATTTTAAATTTATCGGTGAGCTCCCGAATTAAGAGATAAACCTTTATGTATGAATTAGGCAAAGTATTGGTTAACAAGAAATTTGGTGAAAGTTATGAAGAGATAAACTGCAGTTACCTTCTGTAAGCATGAGAAGCCTAAATAACTAAGAAATATTTAATATAAAATAGAACGAATGCTGGGGTGCTAGCCCTTCTCCGCCGACTTTTAGAAACATATAACTCACAATTTATTGATTTGGCATTTTCGCGTTGCCGCTATCTAAATTTAAAAGAATGGTTTCTTATTTTTTTGCAAGTCACTCATAAGAGGCAGGCTCTTGCGCTCTTCTCATCTCAGCTTCTTTTGATTCGTATATATAGTGTTGTTCTGCTAAACATTATTATTATTTTATTTTTATCTCATTTAACATGCGTTCGTTATCATATCCCGATGTCACTTCGTGGACAATAGTGTGGGTTATACGTTTCTTCGACTGTAATATAACTGCTTTTTGTATATGCCGTACTGTATAACTGTTTTGTTCGAAATAAATAAAATAATACCGTTCGTTACTATAAATTTAATACGTTATAAAAATTAATTTCTGCTTGCCTAGTGTTTTATTAAATGAACAATGACAGTTGAATTTTAAAACGTCTATCGATATTTTTTTTTACGAAACCTTCATGCTCTTCTCCATGTTTCATCATTGGTGCGTTTCCAGGATTATTTTTGGTGCGTTTCGAAAAACTATTTCGAATTAGAAAAAAGATTTTCAGTCGCTGTTTGAAAGTTGCTTTGTTATAACTTCGCAATGACGTGATTTTCAATTATTTTATTCAATACAATTCTGTCTGAAAAATATACTAAACCTTGACTTATTCATACCCCAAGCTAATTGAAATTTGGGCTTCATCTCATTTCACGAGTTGAGATTAAGAACTGATCAGTATAAAACGGTTATCAAGATAATATTATGAAGCCGGACGTCTTATTGGCTCAGCCTTTACGTGAGCCAATAGCGAAGAGTGAACGTAAAGAATAAAAATTCATAAGCTGATCACCTGTAGATTGCAGAGAAATTTAGGTAGGTACTTATCTGTGACGGCTGATTTTTATAAGAATGTTAAACTGATTCTTTGAAGCTTTTTCTAAATAAGTGCACGTGTATCTTATTTTAATAATATTCAAGCTTTAGAGAATTGGTCAGTGTGAATGCGGTGCTCCCGATCAAACTATATAGCAGTCAGGGTATCTGAAGTGCCGTCTTGCATTTCTGAGGACATTAGAACACCACTGACTGTATTGGCTTGGCCATGCATAAACTCATTTGATTGACATGTAATATGCATTATCAAGCTTTCCATTTGAAAAAAGAAGAAGCAAGCTTTTACCAGGTCGATAGGGATTCCTACTATCTTTGTAGGGATCTAAAATACTTGTAGATAAGTATTTTCAGTTCAAGGTGTTCATACCACTAAAAATAATGTTGTTGATCAAAACAAATGCCAAGATGACGTAGGTGCTACGCCATCGTAGCTCTGTGCTACGCCGTAGCCGGGCCAAGTGCGTAGCGAGCAGCTACACGACCTCGAGGACTCTTGAGGATATCATTCAGCCGAACTACGCGATTTAAATCGAAGACTTCTTCTCATTCATAATTTTGTCCAGATAATGTTTTATTTCACGGCCTAATAAATTACATACTCGTTGCTAAACAATTAATACAACGCTTAGAATATTGTATTCACAAACGACCCGATGAATCTACTGCTATTATTAACGTGAAAGTCTATGATAATGGATGGATGGATGTTTTTTACTCTTTCACACAAAAACTACTGAACGGATTTTGATGAATCTTTACAGAAATATAGCTTATTTATATTATTACTTTATCCTTGCACTGGAACGCCTTGCAGCAATTACTCCAATGGAGCACAATCTTATAATAAGCTCACTATAAGTCCAGGTTTCCTCACGATGTTTTCCTTCACCGATGTCAGCAATGTCCAAGATAAACTTGGCAAGTACGTATGAATTGAAAAAGTCGCATTGGTACTTGGCCGGCTTCAAAACCATGACCTCGAGCACAAGAGACGAGGTCTTACCCACTGGACCACCACGACACAACACACACACATTACACATCAGAATAACACATATGCTATAATTTATAAAGATTTTAGGAGAAGTACGAATACCACACAGTTGGAGCCGCGGGTGGCAGCTAGTATATCATAATATCAATGCAACGTTCGATTAAATTGAAATAGTATTAACGGATTAATTAGAGCAGGCGAATAGTTAGCAATACCACACATTCACTAATCAGACAGCAATTAGCGACCACCTGTTAATCACTGCGATTATGTCACTCGTTATAATTGCTGTACGTTTAAATTTTAAATTTAATTTCAATGGAAAAGCATTTGCAATACCTAATATTTCGGGCGACTTTCGGTTTTGCTAGCATTGAGTGAATATCTGTATTATACGAGATCCATCGTCGCAGTCAGATAAAAAGGCTGGCAACATTTTTGGACAGCTTTGAATGGCAATGCTGATTCTTTGGGGGGAAAATGGGCCAGTCATGTTAAGAGACAACCAACCGCTTGGCGATGACTCTTTAGACTACACACACCGGCAAAATTTGCGAAACAAAATAAAAACGTTTCTTTAAAATTTAAGAAATTTTTAACAAAACCTTAGGGGATATAAAGCAAACTGCTCTCCAAATTATGTGAGTTCAAATAAAGTTAAAAAGATCTCATGAAAAGTAAAGTTCAATTGTTTTATCAATTACGAATAATTGGTTTTAGTTAAAAACAAAAGAAAAAAATCACCCAGCTATATATAGTAAAAACAGGTTTGCGAACATTCTTTCTTGTTCCGCTAATTTTGTCAGTGTGTGTAATTGACTAGTACCTATAACCTAAGTTGGTTTTATCAATAAATGAATAAAAATCAAAGCTAGCTGAAATATAGGAAAAATATTGAAGTACCTTAGGATCATGGAGAAAAGTTTCAACAGAGATTCGAATCTACTTATATTTTCTAGAGAATTCATTTTTCTCTTAATATTAGTACCTGGACGACCGAGTTCTGCTTGTGTGAAAATAGCGAAAACGACGTTTTCTAAAAATTTTACCAGCTTTTTATCGCCCCCGAAATCCCTGCATACTGGAGCTACGTTGAAGCCGTTTCCGAGATTCAGATTATATATATATATATATACAAGAATTACTTGTTTAAAGGTATGAGATAGAAATGGATATAATAAATCGTAAACATGTTAAACATAACAATAACCATAAGAAAACGTATGACTTAATAGTCTCATGCTTCAAAAACGGTCACATTTAAAGCCATGAAACATCTCTATGCACGAAAAACAATTCCCCATCTAAGCCATAACCCTGGCAAGCGCAGCTGGGACCCTCACACCAGCCATTAAACCAGGAGCCCCTCATAAAGAGTCCTTGGAATCTCCCATTAAACCCCATGTTACGTCTATGGCCTATGATCTACTACCAAGACTATCTCGACTAACTTTATAAGGCCTTAACTTGACAATTTACTGTCGAACGACTTTCTAGTTGTCGAGGACTCTTAAATCTTGGAATGAGAGTAAAAGCTTTTGGAATAAGGATATAAATTCTTCGAAATGAGATCAATAACTTGGAAATTAGGTAATAATTACTGGAGGAAATAATGCCGTAAGCACATAAGAAACAAAAACCACAACACAAACACACAAACAAACGCAAACAACGCAACTGAATGTGTAAAAGTGTTTTATTCAAAATATCGTTTTTTATAATCCAAAATAATTAAAAGGTTTTTTTTTTACTTCTTTTCAGTTGAAAGACGTCCAGAGCTGGACATAGGTCTCCCTCTAATGTCACCATATCGACCGATCCTTTGCGTCTCGCACTCAGTGGATTGGTGCATCTTTAACCTGGTTATCAGTCCACCTTGAGGGATGCCTTTCAATACTGAAATACCGTAAATTAACATGTCACTTTAGAACATCAATCTAATTCATAAAAAAATCTCTGAACTGTTCAGCAGTTACGCAATTGATTAGCAAAATTCTTTTCAGAGAATTTAAATTGCACTTGATGTGCTAAATAGTTTGGTGTTTTTATGCGCAAAATTCAATACAAAATCTAGAATTCAATATGAAATATCACAAAATACTCCAAAAAAAAAGACAACATAGGCCGTAAATCGTATCAGCGCATTTTATTCGTAACACAAAAGAGAGACACGCTTTGAAAAATAAATATACAATGAAAATGCTATTCAAATGAACAAAAAACTAAATCTAGCCTAAACTCACTATGCAAAAAATCAAGCGCTGTCGAAAAAGTAAGTATTAAGTAGTAGGTATTCTCCTTTCTCAGTTATATTTGATATATATTACTATATTTTGTATATTGTATGTTTGTATTTTATGTTATTAGGTCTAAGTAGTGTATTATTTATGTTAATTTGTACACTGACAGCCCTAAATTCTTCTCCTGTTGCTCAGTCCATCCAAAGGTTGTCTGTAAGAGATTGGCTAGTGCGATAAGACCGCCCATTGTACACTTGTTATTGTGAACGTTGGTCCTGTATGTTTTTTGTGGTGTACAATAAAGTATATAATAAATAAATATTATCCCTTTTGTGAAAGTTATATTGCAAGTAATTTTTAATCTGACTGTTTTTCGGTATACACAGCTAACATGTTGCGACTCACAAAAGGTAACAAATAAGCAAAAAAAAAAATGGGGCGTAACTACCACTTTATCGGGCCGTATCAATGATAGGGAGACTCTGAACCACGGGGACCCAACATATGGCATCAAAAGTTCGTAAAATGTTAGTATCCACAATCTCATGAGTTTTTTTTTACAAAATCTTTATTTGCTAGTACATATTTGACAGTTCCACCTTTCCGACTAAGGATGCGCAAATTTTCTACATCGCTACAGTCGCTCGTACATTCTCTAATAGTAAAATTAACGTGAAAACTTTGTTCCTCATCAGCGTAGTCAAAAATCCAGACTCCTATTTTATAAATTTTGTAAGACACTGGTATTTGCTGGAGTTGGGTAAAAAAACACCAACAAATGTTGAAACAGGGCCCCTTTAGCTACGCCACTGTCTATAAGCAGACTATATCCTATTTCAACCGCCTACATCGACTAAAACGCCAATAAGTCTAGTCTCTCAGACTTTAAAAAAAGTAAGTATGTATATTATTCGAGTAGGGTATTGCGTTATAAATAGCTTGATGTCTGGATAAGCCTGGATTTGCATGTGAACGGCGGATTTAAGTAAGTAACCCTATCATGTATTACAAAAAAACAAACAATGATCTTTCGTGAATAACGATTTTAAACTAGATACACACACCTAAGTAGAGTGCACCTATGTAGAGTTTTGTGGCATTCTTATCTTTTTTCTGGGTTGACCTCGATCTGAGGCCAATTAGAAAGAGAGGTTAACTCCCAGTATCTGCAATGAAAATTACCTAAGTGTCTCGAACTGAATGTGATAAATTGTCGTAATTTGTGGAATGCCGTTGAATGTCGTAATTAAATGAATCAACACATTTTGGGAACCACCTGTATCAACTTAAAAACTCTCCACCACTTTTGTTTTAAGGATGGAAGGCCGGAGTGGTCACTGTTGTGCGCTTGTTAGTATTAGAGAATTATTTTGCATATACCCACTGTACTTTTTTTCTTTTTAACCCCCGCCGGCAAAAGAGGGGTGTTATAAGTTTCACGTGTGTTGCTGTGTATCTGTGTGTCTGTCTGTGGCATCATAGCGCCTAAACGGGTGAACCGATAAGATAAGATAAGATAAGATATATTTATTTGCCCAAACATGTGTATACATAAAACAAATCATTACACTTGCATGCAGGATGACAAAAAGAAACAAAGGTTCAGCCATGTTTGCCATACTATTTATGGCGTGCAAATATTATTTAAAAAAAAAGATATTAATTAATTCCTCTTATGAATTTAAAAATAAAATAATTCCAAATGTCAACAGTAAAAAGACAACAAAAAATTATATAAACAGATTTCGATTTAGTTTTTTTTTCTTAGCTATGTTTGAATAAAATCGGTTCAGCCGTTCAAAAGTTATGGGTGTTTTACTGTTTGAATCAGGGTGTTGTCGCAAGATGTGTCAGGGGTTTTTAAATTTTGAAATTTTACTTGTTTTAAATTTTGAAATTTTACTTGTAGTTGTTACTTTTTTACCTAAGTACCTACTTAAGTGGTTAAAATTTTTTGTTTGTATTATGTAGGCGATGTTTTTGTTGCACGGTAAAACTCTAATGAGTTTATGTTGTCATCAACTTAATTATAAAAAATGTATGTGTTACTACTGATTGCGCACATGCGCACGGTTGGCGCAGTGGTTGAGCGATTGACTGCTGCGCTGCGTGTCACGGGTTCGATTCCCGCACGGAACAAATATTTGTATGACCTACAGATAATTGTTCCGGCTCTGGGTATTGTGTATGTGAGTTTATATGTTTTTAAACGCACCCACGATACAGGCAGAAATTCCCAGTGTGGGGCAAAGTTTTTAAAAAAAAAAACAGCCAATCCTAGCAGTTTACTCGCACTTGACATTTTGTAACAATAATTTTGCGATGCGTTTCGTTCCAGGAACGGAGTCTAGAATGCAGACCCAAGTCTTTACGGCGTACGATCGTTCTCTTTCACCAGTAACATGAATGTAACATAAAATTGACGGCTTTGTAGATCAGTTGACCGTAAAGCTGATAGAATGTTAGCATCCCAGAACGATGTTAACATCGATACTATGGACAATCAAACATTAAAAGCTCGGACGCGGTGGGCACAAAGGCGCTTCACGGAATTATGGCGTCAACACAGGCCCAATTAGCTACTTTGTTTGGCACTCACATTGTGGCTAGCAAACAAAATACAGAAGGATAGTTCCCGCGAACATCGAGTGAAAATACGTGCACATCATCAGCCTATTAATGTTACCATTGCTGGGACACAGGCTTCCTCTCTGTGAGAGGGAATGGGCCGTAATCTACCACGCGGGCCCAGTGCGGGTTGGTGGATGTCACATGTCTTCGAATTTTTGGTTCTAGGACATGCCGGTTACCTCACGATGTTTTCCTTCACCGTTTTGAGAGCAGTGGTGAAGAAATAATTTACACGAAGTAAAGCGCCTGCCTGGGCTCGAACTCACGACCTACAACTTGTAAGTCGCGGCCGATACCACTGGGCCACCACTGCTCTTAGATGCTCACGTACAGTTAAACCTGAAAGGTATTGTTGCGTTAGAAAAGAAGAAGAGAAACACTTAACGTCACATTAAAACGTGTTATTTAAATAATATTTTTAGAAAATAAAAATAGAACAAACACATAAAAGAGTACAAAAAGGTAAAACTCTTGAGTACTTAACTAGATATGAGTTTATTACGCTAAACGTCTACGATTCTACGCAATTGCAATGTTTAGATTCTGGCTTATGCATCCAGGTGTAAAAAAAACATTTACGACTTAAAAATAAGTTTAATCCGTGGCATTTTACGGATGGACGAACGGACATGGCGAAACTATAAGGGTTTCTTGTTGAACAGGGAACCCTAATAAAAAAGGCGTTATGGCAATACAATTTGGAACGATCTGCTACAGTATGCACTTCGGTAACCTTCGTATTTCCGAATTAGCACGAACTTCGGGCCATAGAACAACTCATAAAGGCAAAGGTTCCAGGTTTATACTGCGCTTCGTAAAAGTATACGTAGTAAGCATTTTATTACACCTACCATTGTGCGTTTCTATGTTTCGCAGATCGTTATTTGTCTCTCAAGTTATTTCTAATTGCATAGTTGGTAATCCATAATTTTGTATCATGGTAATACACAATGCACATGTAGGTAACTTCCATGGTTGCTACAGATCTATATTAAATCTCACCATCGCGCGTTCGTTTAGCCGAAGATAAACGATGATTGCCAAAGCGTATTCCTAGGATGTCTAAAACAAATGCCAGTCGCGAGAGCGCTTGCACCCACTGTACGTGAAGCATGTCTATGTGTGCGTGCGTTTCTGATCGTTACACAGAGTCGACCTTCTGTTCCTATCTACCCTATAATAGCGTGTATTTATAAATACGTGGAAGTAATTATGTAAAAATATTGGCATGTTAGCGTAGCTAAGTACATTGTAACCTGTAAAAATATTCTACTTTCGTGACTGATATGAATCGGAGAACACCTCATTTATCAAATTCAGGGAAGTTTTTAAAGGTTAATCATGGATATGGTGGGGTTTTTTAGGAGTTATTGATCGTGTCGTGATTACTACGTCTGATAAAAGATAAATAGATGTTATTATTTTTAGGTGATTTGAAGGGCAAAGTAGGACAATTACTATCATGCGAATGAACATATATTGTGTCTGTCGTGTCAAAAACAATATTCTGTTATATTCTATAAAAGCAAAGCCGATGTAGACTATTCTGCCAATGTCTAAAGTTAAATGGAAGAGCATGTATGTAAAAAAAAAAACAATATTATAAATGAGGTTTAATTGGTTTGATATTTTTGATACTTAGTACCTAACCTTTTGATATCTAATACCTTTAACCGAGCAATTCTTCTTTATATGTATGTATATATATATATATAATCTTAATCTCGGCAACGGCTCCAATGTTTTTCATGAAATTTGGTATGCTTTTTTTCGGGGGCAACAAATCGATCTAGCTAGGATTCATTTTTAGAAAACGTCGTTTTCTCTATTTTCACCCGAACAGAGCTCGATCGCTGATACTTATCCTAAACAGAATTAAAGACGAAGAAGACCTCGGCATGGTTGTAAGTGTGAGTTCAAACTTTTCGCCTTCCTCAGATAAGTAGGTAATGGGAAACGGTGAATATATCTTTTTTTTTTATAATTAGTAACTGCTCTACTGTCGAACGACATTATCGTTTAATATCAGGTGAAATAGTGGTCAACTGCGAACCTACCAATAATAAAAAAAAATAAACGATAAGGCATTCGCTTTTCTTTGCATTTGTTTACCTAATCCTGTTCTTATTGAAATATATTAGCAAACTTTGGTTTTCAAATAATAAAAAGTTGTTGACAAAGAAATAACCAAACTAATATTCATTCCTGAAAATTGTTCTTTTTGCACGTGTAAGTCCAAATTCAAATTCAAGTCAGCACCTAGCAAATATCACAAATTG
Organism: Orthosia gothica; assembly: GCA_949775005.1. Classification (NCBI taxonomy): domain Eukaryota; kingdom Metazoa; phylum Arthropoda; class Insecta; order Lepidoptera; family Noctuidae; genus Orthosia; species Orthosia gothica. The sequence goes on from OX459047.1 coordinate 2,050,316, forward strand.
AATCGGATACAATTCTACGTGATTTCAAACCTGTCCATAAATTATACCCAGAGATAATTTACCGTCCAATTTACAATGTGGAAAATTGAGCTAACGAAATTAATGAGGCGTATTAGGACGTAAGGTTAATTCTGACAAACCAAACTGGAATTATTGTATCTTGAAAACGATTTTATTACAAGGTCAATAATAATCACTGCAGGTATCAAAATCATCATCATCATAATATCAGCTGAAAGACGTCCACTGCTGGACATAGAGATCCACCAAGCGTCGCCACATTGATCACAACCTTCACCAGTTCATAATATAATATCACAATATCAATAAAGGAGAGAGGAGGAGCTCCTGGCTAAATAATAACAGCCGCACTGGTCGATCATTGACGAGGTCGGTCCGTGGATGGGTGACCATTTCAACATACCAAGTTTCCTACGTGCCTTGGAAAGCACGTTAAGCCGTTGGTCCCGGCTGTCATTTGAAGATCTTTGACAGTCGTTACGGGTAGTCAGAAGCTTGAGATCTGACACCAATCTTGCCAAGGGGTACCGTGTTACCCAGTTACTGGGTTGTGGAGGTCAGATAGGCAGTCGCTGAATCCGGTTAGACTGCCGACTGATAGCCGACCCCAATATAGTTGGGAAAAGGCTGGGTAGATTTATTGAAAAGGTATCTTTGAATAACCAAGTCAATAATAATAATTTCGATCACATAACAGTTTTAAATAAGACGCAATCAGACAAGCGATGCTAAAGACTTGACTACCGAGTAGGTTTCTAATCCAAATCATAATCATTTCAGTCGAAAGACGTTCACTGCTGAACATATAAAGGCCTTCCCAAAACGTCGCCACATCGACTGATCTTGAGCTTTCTTCGTACACAGCGGTTGCCTGTGGCCTTGACCAGTCATCGGTTCATCTTGTCAGTTCGCCCTTAAACGTTAAAAACAAAAGGGGTTCAAATGACAATGAAAGTAACTGACCGCATAAACTTCTCTTTTCAAACCACTTACCAAAAAACTGGATTGTAATGTTATTACTTTGACTTCAGCAAAAAGCAACGACGACGATTATAGATCACACGTGATAGACACATCATTGCATTAAGCCGGATGACTCCCCAATGTATCTTAATGACCCTGAACAAATCAGTGCTCTATCTTATCACAAGAAACTGCACAGGTCTACGGACGAAACCGCACAGGTCGATCTTCAAGGTTAAGCACCGGTTGCCGAAGTCAGCCTGTGGATTATACCGGAACTCTTCTGGGCCTCGTAAAGCACGTCAAGTTGTTGGTCCTGGTAGTTATTTGTAGATCTTAACAGTCGTTACGGTAGAAGCTGAAATCCGACACCAGTCTTACCTAGGGGTATCTTGTAATTTAGGAACTAGATTGTGGAGATCAGATAGGCAGTCACTCCATGTTAAATATTAGTACTCAGCTGTGCCTAGTTAGATTGGAAGCCGACCCCAACGAAGTGGTTAAAAAGCTAGGTAGATTGGGGCGCGTGTTTAGTCAAACAGACTATCAGGCGTCCGACGCTGCAGGACTAAAATTAATAGCCCGTAGCGGAAAATGGTCATTCGCATCGCACGATGTTACGGAACGGTATCCTTTGAGGTGACAACTCTCCTGGCACGCTTTCCTCCGCTGAACATGATGAATGAACGCGAGGGTCTATAACTGGATTTTGCCATTCGCTAGAATGGTGATAGCGTGCCAGGAATCGCTGTAGCAAGGCTCAGGTGGCAGGAACGGTGACACGCACTCGAATGCAATTTTCGGGCAAGCGCGTTGTTGAAGCCGTCCTGCCAGACTTCCTGAAGAAGCCTGGCTGATGAGAGAGGAGCGCATCTCCTACAACCTCATTCAGGTACTCAGATGGTGTGCCACTACTGTGGTAATCACGTGCTGCCGTGCACAGCGAGGCTCAGGAGGGGCGCTTTTTTTCTCCTCAGGGATTTGTCCTAACAGGCGTTGTACAGAGTGGGTTCAGGGATGGTCTTTTGAGAGGTCACGGGACCCCTTCTACGTGCTGATGGTGATCACCAGGGTAGTGAGATAAAATAGCTGCTAACACACCCTGGTCTTTTCCTCAATATTCCAGGCGCCTTTTGAAGGTTGCAACCTGTGAACAAAAATAAAAAAAGTAAGATTGGCAGCACGTTAATGACTTTGAACAAATCAGAGCTATACTTATTCACTTGAAACCGTATTTATCTCCAGTATCAAATTATGTTTAGCCAATCATGCGTATGTATTGAATTTGATAGCCATTCAACAAGTTGAACAAGCCACTTGAGACGTGTGAATGAACTTTTGTGGAGGACGTTTAGGCAGGGTTTGTAATACAATCAATATCAATTAATTGAATTGTTTGAAGACACGTGGTTCTTCGTGGCTTTTTTGTGGTCAGATTATTATCGATTCGAGAAATAGGTACCGACATGAGTGGTTTATTGTAAATAAGTTTTATAAGGTTTTTTTTTTATTTGGGGAGGTTTGTCGATCTTAACCTGCTAGTATTATAGGATGAAGTTGCGTTAGTTAGTATGTTTTGACGTTTGAATCGTGGATACTCAATGGAGCACGTCTTAATTGCTGATAAGATTTAAATGAAAATTGGCACTTGGAAGGATCTGGATTTGTACATTTCCTTGGGATAATTCTAAACTTTCACGCGAGTGAAGCCGCTGGCAATCGATAGTTCATTAAATAACCTTTTCGGGGCACTTTTGTAGAGCTCATTTATCATTAACAATCTAGTATTTAAACCTAGTCTGAGTCTGTTAAAATAAAGGTTAGAATAAAAGCTCAATAAATTACTTATGGACAATCTGACATTAACTGTACGTGACATTTAACATGAATGAATTAACCTTTGTAGGACCTAGGCCGATTACGATACAAATTATCCATTGATTTTGTTCAAAAATAAAAGTAAAAAGCTTTTCAATACATTACTATCATTTGATACAAAGAACAAAGGAATTTGTTTGTTTGTGATGCTCCTGAACTACAGGACGAACTATTCCACCTTTTTGCACCGGTCAATTAAAGTAGTAGGACGCACAGATTGTTCGCCGTACCGAGTCGAACCGTCGCTCAAGCCCAGTCTCCCATCGCCCGTACACTCTCCGCGCTCAACGCTCTCTTGGATGTTGGATGCTAAGCCCGATTGTGATGTGTTCGCGGACGAATAGAAGATCTTGTCTGTATGTCTGGAGTATTGTAATATGAGCGTTTGACTGTCGTGTAATTATAGATATTATTATTGTTTTTTATTGTTTTAATTATTTCTACTTTTAATTTTTCTTTCTAGACTCCTAACTGTTACTGAGAAATTTCATATGAGAAATAATCTGCACAAACCTAGAACCGAACACATGACCTCATGATCAGTAATAGCTCTTGCAACCACTAACTAATAAATAATAAAAGAACAACAATATATACCAGCCCACAGCAGGGCAAAGACCTCTTCTCTTAAATTGAAGGCGTTTTCTCAAGATGATTTCAAAATTAAACCTCTGGCCAACTACCAACTTCATGCACTTAGTTGATGGACAAACGGGCCAAGAGGGCCGCAAAGATGTACTGGTCGCCTCAAAGCTTCAGAGCCTTGAACATCGACACCGAGTTACCAGCCTGTTGGTTTTTTATCGGTTACATTTCGGGGATTGTGCGATGGAACTGCACAATTCAATTCCGCCTGGCCCTTTCCATTATCGGAAAACAAGACGTATGGCGATGCGCCATCGGTACATAGTGGACACCCATACGTACAAAGCGTTTTGCTAATACTTTCATTGTGCGCACAGCTAAAGAGTGGAATTCCCTGCCAGAGTATTTGTTTGCTGATAGCTACAACCTTGGAGTCTTTAAGTCAAGAGTGAATTGGTTACTTCTAGGCAAGCGCGCTTCACCGTCGGTCGACCACATCATCGCTTACCATCATGCGAGATAGTTGTCAAACACGATCCTATAGATAAAAAAATAATAATAATTAAACACTACTCGTAAGAAAGCTAAGATAGTGAATAAAGGTTTTTAATATTTTTTTATTATTAAACACAGCAAACAAAAGAATTTGTAAAGTAACACGCGTTCTATTCCAATGGTAATAAAAGCGGCTATACATTACAGGGTTATCAATATGTATGTCAATATCTCAGGTGTAATGTATATTCTGTCTCGGAAAAACATTGTTTTCTCGATCAATCATATTTTCTAGGAAAAGACACTATTTTGTGGGATTAGGTATGTTCGTGGAAGTATTTTGTCATTCACTCTGTATTTACGTTCGTCAAAAAACTGTAGATAGGTATAGTTCTCGCCAAACTTCTTGGCTGCCCTGCAGCCGATTTGTGCACGTGAATTCGGCAAAGCAAAGGGTTTGACCGCTATCAAATTGTTCAATCAAATGCGAGACGAATGACGCGATGTGGATTTCCGTCTGTGTGATTTGTCGATTGATAGCGATCAAACCCTTTGCGCTTCCGTATTCACATACGCAATAAGGCTGCGGATGTTGGCTACCATGGCGGCGCAGTAGTAAAGCTCATACAAAAAAGCACCGTTTCGTGCAACTTCAGGGTGGCCCAGAAATTTGGCAAGAACTATACTAGCGCATAATAAAGTCGTCGATGCGAATCAATCAGTATAAAAAACATGATTAAAAATTGAATGAAAAATGATACTTATTTATTATATGAATGGGTTAAAACAACTATTTTTTACGTCAATCTGTTTTATCAATTTAAACCAGATTTAAGTAGATAAGTATGTACCGACCTAATTTCCTGGGAGACTCTTTTAGTCCCTTCAGGTGTGTCCCTAAGAAGCGTTGCACAGAGGGGTTCCGAATGGTATTTAAAAAAATCACAGGGCCCCTTCCATGTACTAATCACCGGGGTGCTTTTGAGTGAGGTAAAATATCCCTAAAGGCCGTAACAAAAAAAGGTACCTTGTTGATTTGCTATACTTAACCACGGTATAAACCAGTTATTATCAAATATGAGTAAAAAGCTCAATGCAAACGAAACTACACAATCAAAGCAATACTTCAATCATTTAGAAGCACATTGCCAGTGAATACTTTTAGAATACTTTTCATGCTGATAGTAAATTGCCTTGGGATAATCAAACAGCTAGTACTTCTCTACTCTTTCTATGAATTTGTATTATATATAAGTTTATGTATAGTATTTATAACAGCAATATACTACCCCCTTTTCATACTAATTTCTTTCAGTCTATCCAAAGGTTGTCTGGTAGATATCGCTGTCAGCGTTAAGGCCACCTTTGTGCCCGTATAAATATTTTATTCTTGTGAGGTGTGTAATTTTTATGGTGTACAATAAAGTATATTCTATTCTATTCCATTATATATTGACTAGAAGTCATAGTCATAAACCTCACGTCGCGCATCGATATATAAGTAAAATGCTATAATGTTTTTTTTTTAATTATTTAAACACACAATAATAAAAAACCAGCAACCAGATTACAAAAAAAAAACATAAGAACAGTAAATATATTTTTGAATTGGCATCTTAGCTAGGTTACAAAGTAACTTGTGTTAAAGATACCGATTCCATTCCCCAAAATTTATCAATTTTACATGTAATTATTTTGTGAGGTAATCCAAAGTGACTGGTGATTTTAATAATTTAATAGAGCAAGGATAATATGCAAACGATACCACATAATCAAAACCAAAGCAAAAAACTTAAAACAAATAAAAAACCGGCCAAGTGCGAGTCGGACTCGCGCACGAAGGGTTCCGTACCATTATCGCAAAAAACGGCACAAAAATCACGTTTGTTGTATGGGAGCCCCCCTTAAATATTATTTTTATTCTGTTTTTAGTATTTGTTGTTATAGCGGCAACAGAAATACATCATCTGTAAAAATTTCAACTGTCTAGCTATCACGGTTCATGAGATACAGCCTGGTGACAGACAGACAGACAGACAGACAGACAGACGGACCGCGGAGTCTTAGTAATAGGGTCCCGTTTTTACCCTTTGGGTACGGAACCCTAAAAATCAGCTAAAGATATCACATACATCGTTGAAGCTAGTATCCAATCATTTAAAAGCACATTGCCAGTGATCAGGGACTCATTATCGTATTGACAGCTAATCAACGGGTTTGCATGCTACTCGAGTCGATTGAACGCCGGGCGCCCGTATGCACTGGCTTAGTAACTGCGATTAGGTTAAGTGATTGATCAGGGTTTTACTGAAAGTTATTATTGCAAAAATGTTAAAGAATTTTACTACATTTTGGACAGGATTGATATAACATTAGCATTTGAAAGAGGACGAGCATATTTCCAAACATATTTTAAGAAACCTAATCTTTACTTTCTGCCATACTGGCCGGTTCTGTGCGTCCTTCATCCAGTTGCGTCGTTTACTATTACCGAAAGACTGGCGAATGTAAGTTAAGAAAAAAAAAACGGCCAAGTGCGAGTCGGACTCGCGTACGAAGGGTTCTGTATCATTATCGCAAAAACGGCAAAAAAATCACGTTTGTTGTAGGGGTTAAATATTTATTTTGTTCTGTTTTTAGTATTTGTTGTTATAGCGGCAACATAAATACATCATCTGTGACAATTTCAACTGTCTACCTATCACGGTTCATGAGATACAGCCTGGTGACAGACAGACAGTCTTAGTAATAGAGTCCTGTTTTTACCATTTGGGTACGGAACCCTAAAATGATTTATAAACGAAACTTAAAACACCTTTAAATAAATTCTTTGCCGTTCTATAAAAGATTAGGACACGAAACTCAAAGCAACAAGTAACCCGAGTAGCTAGAAATGTGCTTAAAAGCTAATGGAATACCCATTAGCTTCCCTGCAAGCACTGAAAGTTACAGCTTAAAATGCTTTTACATTAACCGTACTTTTAGAATTAAAAAAGGTTACAAAATCTTGATTCTGTGACTAGTCTCATCCTAATGCTAGTATAACCTCGTTACTTTTTAACCATGTTGAGGTCGGCTTTAAGTCTTACCGTATGCAGCTGAGTAACTATAAAATATGAACTAGGTATGACCTACCTATTTGGCATTCAAAACTTATTAAATGGGTGTTTGCGCCTAACCTCGATTGTATTTGTGACGTGCACCTAGCGTTTCTCTCCATACCCTTGCGGGTAGAAACGCTAGGTGTTTGGCTGGATTTGTCTCTTACCCTCTTTTTCCCTTCCCGCACAAAGCCATAATGCCAGATGAGAGCGAGACTGGCACACCACACCTATATATTTGAGATTCGAATGAGCTCGAGTAATTCGCGAAGATGAACTCACCAAGAATTCTAGCCTTCACATAAACTCGCCAACAGCGGTCTACTTTCGGACGTCCAAACCCAGTATTTGTGCTTTCCCTTTTTACCCGACTGCCGAAGGAGGGTAATGTGTTTAACAGTCTTTGTATGTATGTAAGTATGTATGTATGTATGTATGTATGTATGTATGTATGTATGTATGTAAGTATGTATGTATGTATGTATGTTTGTTCCTATATGGCGTTCCAGAGACCAAACGCGTTGGCCGATTTTGATGATTCATACGTCAATCGATGCGTCTTAACCCTGCAAGTGTCATAGGCTACATTAAAATAGGATGATAGAAAAATGGCGGATTTTGGGTGCCATATTGTGGGGGCCCAAATTTTTTTTTCTTCCAAACCCATCGTGTGAGGTATCAAAATAAAGGGGTTTAATTTATCATCTATAGGCTTGCGCTTGACCACTTTCTCACCTGATGGTAAGCGATGATGTGGTCGACGGTGAAGCACGCTTGCTTTGAAAAAACCTATTCACTCTTGACTTAAAGACCCCTACGTGCCTAGATTGTAGCTATCGGGAAACACAGACTTCCCTTACCTTATTGTAGGCGAGTCATCGTCCACTTGATCTAAAATCGCTTATCATCCTCTTTCTTTAAAACCAGCCCATCGCATTTCTGTGTTTCGTTCTAACCGGCGCAACCACTGGGTAACTGGTAACTTTAACTAGTTACAGATTATCTGGCATCCCGTAACGACTGACAAAGAATTAGAATATTAGAAAGCAAGAAAATAAAGAAAGAAAACACATTTATTTGACACAAGCCAGAGCACACAACATAAACATAAAAAAAGAAAACTTAAACAAAACAACAATAATAAAAAATAAAATAAAAAATGAAAGCACACACACAAGAACACTAACAGCCATACTCCTTGACCAATGCCTGAACGTGTTTTCTGAGGCCCGGATAAGCCTAGGTGTGTAATTGTTGGTCTCCCATCCACGGGCTGATCTTGGCAAGAGTTGCTTAACCTTGAAAATCAATAGTGCGGCTGTTTAGCCAACGAGCCTCTGTACTGTTTCATTAACCATGGTTAATGTTTTAGGCAACCGACCGTTCACACCATTATTCGTGATTAAACTGATGTGGATTCATATCACTCGTCAACAGTAGATACACGCAAGCCTGTTTGACTTACACTTTAGGCACTAGGTATATTGGTCAGTGGTGTTGTAGGTATTAGTGTATATGCAAAATATTAGGCAAAAACCATCATTATTTCAGCTGAAAGACGTCCACAGCTGGACTCAGACCACCCTCAAGAGTCACCACATCGACCGGTCACCAGGTCTGATGGACTATGTAAGTCGGCTTCAAGCCACCCACTTTACAACGCTGTCTCTTACGGTATGCGGTCACTACTCTAGAAACTATAGCTAGAATTCAAAACTAACAGCAGTGCATTAGTCTTACCTAAGGAAAACACTTATTTAACACTTAGAACCGAGCCAGACTTTCAGATGCTGAATATTATTGTTTACTTCTATCTACTCTTACGACTAAATGATGTAAACCATACTTATAATAAAATTGATCAGAAGTAGGTGTTTGCAATCATTATTTATCCATTTTCGGAACCCTCAACAAACATTCACTCATTAAAATAATCTCACATTAATTATTTCCACAATAAATTAATTACCCAGTAAAATAATAGGTACGTTATGGCACCATCAAAAATGTCTCGTTAAAATTATCGAATGGAAGACAAATTACTGCTTTAAAATATAATAAAATTCTGAGCCATTTTATCGGCACTCTCAAATATTGAATAATTTCTATCTCCTCAAATGAAATATTCTTAAGGACTCTTCACATTTAATAACCGCTGGGGTAATGGGCATTGGTGGTGTTAGGGCGTCTACACAGTGACAGTAGAGAGTGGCAGGAAATTATTTATTTCTCCTCCTAGCGTCTCAAATTGGTTGGAAATAATAATTTTATATTTTTCCCCTTTGAAGCTCGGGGATGATTGTATGCCCCAGGAGTAGCAGATATAAAAAGCGAAATTGTGAAGGAAAACCTCTGTATATTTGCCACACTCTTCAAAACTAATATTTCCTGTTTGTTGTTATCTGTGAAACTGTTGGTTATCTTTCGAAAATACTTTTATTGATAGAAAGGTACAATATCTTTACGTACCATATGTCAAAAATGTATACTTTACAGGCGACGACACGGTTGGCGCAATGGTTGATCGATCGGCTGCTGCACTGCGTGTCGCGGGTCCGATTCCCGTACGGAACAAATATTTGTAAGTTCTACTGTACAGATAGTTTTTCCGGATCTGGGTGTTTTGTATAAAAATAAATAAATAATATAAGCCTTTATTGCTGTTTTATCATAACTTACAATTCAATATTATTTATTCCTATCGGTCGGTTGTCTCTAACAACTGCTTTTCTTTCGACAGAGGCCTCCTCCAAAGACTTCCACATATCTCTGTCTCTCGCAATTCTGATCCATTCTGGACTGGCAACGTTTCATTTGTCGACCTTTACTTGTTTTGCCATCCCTGGGGTACCACTCTGTTACTGTTTTAGCCCATTTCTCCGTTTTCTCTCTTAGCATACGTCCTGCCCATTTCCATTTAAGTGTTTTGCATACTTTATTCACATCTTTAAATTCTGTTATTTTTTTAATTTTGTTTAATCAATTTTTTTTTTTTTTATAAAAATGGAATTGAGAGAAGTGTGAGTTTAAATTGTGTGAGTGTATGTGAGTTTAAATGTTTGTTAACGCACCCGCGATACAGGAAGACATACCTAGTGTAGGACAAAGTTTTTAATATTTTTTTGATTAAAAAAATACTGTTTAATTCAGTTAGCTACATTTGAAAAAATATTTAATATTAACTTATTGAGCTATCTCCTTTCTGATTGATTGAAAGACACTATTATTTCGGAAAAATGTACGGCTCCTATGGCCTACTACGGCCGCGAAGCTGCCTGAATAGCTAGTTTCTATTAAACGAAAAGCTTTTTCTAGTTGCCGGGATCGAAAGCAAACACTTTCAGCCACATCTTTATTTTTAAAAGCGTTAGTGAACTTTTTAGAGGTACGAACTTTTTATATTTACAGATAAGCTTACTGAAGTCTGGAAAGATTTTTATTAATTTTATTATTCGGTATAGTTCAAGTTCACTAGCCCGTAAAGGACATGCTCACATCTCTAAAAAGGCCATCAACCCGCATTTATAAAATCATTTAGAAATCTCAAGCATATCAAATTAAAAATTTATATTTCTGGAATCAATTTTTATTACTTGTAAATTGCAATTTTTCAAAAGTGTCGCTTAATGGTCGAGTTGAAATAAATGTATTTGACTTTCACTTTTTTCGTGAAAAACATTCTTCAAAAAAAAGCTTTTAAAATTTTCTCTTAAAATTATTTAATTTTTGCCAACCACTAACTTAAAATACATCTAACACTCTCCTTTAATGTAATTGAAACTTAATATTTATCCTTTTCTAGATAAGTTAATCACTTTTTCCATGAAAATGAATAATTTAATTTTTAGAGATGGGCGTTCTTGTTATTTTTCATCAACAATATTCATCGTAGTTTCGTTATCGTCATCAGTTGTCAACATCGTTGTTGCCAACAACGGTCTCGGACATCCAGCTAGTGTCAATGTTGTTATGTTGAAGTTTGATACCAGTGCTGCCAACTTAGTGCTTTCAGCGCCAGATCTAGCGCTTTTTTTGTTCAATAGCGCGTTATAGCGCCTAGCGCGAAATCTAGCGCTTTTTTAAACTTTGGACTTTCTTTATAAAAATATTAACTGCGCAAATTATCAACTCCCAAACGACGTGTTGAGGAAAATTTCATCCACAGATAAATATATATTGAAGTCCAAAACTGATCACGACCAACAATTTTGGTAGAATCAGACGATGATGTATTAATTTAATTCCTTTATTTTATAAAATAATTAAATTAACACGTTATTACTTGTTTTTTTTATTTTTACTAAACAAGTACTCTAATGTCTGTATTTTTTGTTTATGACATATTTTGATTCAATAAAATAAATAAAAATACGTTTATGCATCCCTAGTCTCAAATTATTAGGCGTTTTGTTTGAATTTGGCGCCAAATACAGCAATTTTTTTATCAGCAAACTTTTATTCAGCAACAAAAATTTTTTTTATTAGCGCTTTCTAGCGCTTTTTTAAAGAGCTAACAGCGCGTTTTTGCTTAGACGAGTTGGCAGCACTGTTTGATACGTTTGTTTTATTATGTTCTGTGCGTTGTTCGGTCCCAGTCGCACTCGTTCGTTCGTAAGCCATCGCTATATTTTATATGACCTCGGTCGTTGTCAATTATGATTCTGTTCTATACTACGTCCATTTCTTTGACACGCTCTACAGTCAAACGGCTTCAAGGATTATAATATATCATTTTTAAATAAGGCGCCATTTTTTATATCAAATGAAAGCTACTAAATAGACCATACCAAAAATAAATATATCGTAACACAGCTCAGCACAGTTTCAGCTTACTATTTTGGCACAAGTTTAAGATAAGCGTAACTTTGGTAACAAAATAAATAAGTCAAACAGTCACATACATTTTTATTCACCAAAACTAAATAATTAAGTATTCATAATATCTTTTACCATATAACTTATTTGGAGAACTCGTTCATGAATAAAACCAAAAAGTCTGAAGTAAAAGAAATTATTATAAAAACAAAACACCCAACTGCTGCAGAATAACTGAAAAGAGAAAAACGTAATAAGTACTAGATATAATTTATTAAATTCTGTGCAGTGATCTAGAATGCACCATAGTAAATATATTATTTTTGACATATTTATTCAGGTAAATAATGAATTATAATAAAATAGACATTAAATATTATTAGGTGCTGCAGGCGTTGAAAACACAAAAAATATAGAAAAACCTACCAAAATTCCGTTTGTCACCGCTGTATGGCATTTTTGATGCAGTCAAGTTTTTTGTTTTGAGAATCTTCAATTCACTTTAAAGTTGGTAAGCATGATAGCAAACTAAGACCAGATATTTTTTTTGCAATTTCCCTAATTCACAATACCGTCATCATTATAAATGACGAACAATGCTGGACACCGCCCCCCATAGCCCCCCACCCTCCCCCCAAGTGGAGGCACATCAATCGGTCCTGTGCTTCTCGTTTCCCGTAAATTTTTCCTAAGCCTTCACCACGTAATCAATCTACCGTTACACCTTCAGGTACGCTATCACCACCAGATAGTTAACACTACCACGACATAATAAATTAATACTACCACGCACTAAACCAATAAATTAACCCAAAATCTTTCAATTAAAAAACATTAATCAAACACACATTTCCTCACCTTTTCGAAACTTTTAATCCAGTCTTCCACTCTTAAAGGTATGATTAATGCATTCCACTCCTAACATCGATTTGCAATTTACTTTTCATCCTGCGTTAATTTTGACCTTACCCCTAAAAGGTGGGGACCCTACGCAATGTGTGCGCTGAATAAATCATGGCGGTTATTTGTGAACGGTGAAGAGGCTTTTGAAATGTTTATTTTTAAATATAAACCTGTATTTTGTGTGGCGGGGTTGTGAGGAATGAGTGATGACACAGTTGAGTGGTATGTTCTTCTCGGCAAACTTAAGTCACCTAATACTTGGACTGCCTTTGTTAATAGCCCTAACTCACTTAATACTTACTCATTTCATAATTATCGCTGCCGATTTAATAATGACGCCGCACAGTGGTGCAGGTAGTACGGGCATGCGGAAAATATTATTTTTAAATGAAAAGACGTTGCGTTTCTTCATAATACTTTATTAAAATGATATAATGGATGTACCAGTTTACAAAGAGAAAGATATAACACGTATTTTTTTTTTATTAACATGAAAATATTCATCAAATTTTTTCACATGAATTTCATATAATTAAATCAGCATTTTTAAATAAATAAATATTAATAAATTAAATATTAAATAGAGAAGACATATAGTTTTAGAGATGGGTACTATCCACACACTTATTATCCAAACACTTAATAATTAATGCACTTTTTCTTAATTACAGAGCGTCATTAGTTAAGGACCTGGTATTTCCAAGATCGCAGGTTATCGCAGCCAAAACTAATGTATTCTTAATCTATAGGGTCTAATTAATCTCCGAAAGTATATTATTACGTATCGGTCGATAACGGAGATTAGTTATGATCTCATGATTGAAAACAAAAGGTTCCAAATGACCTTCTTCACTAAAAATGTAATAGCAAGTAATTATTCATTATATTATAACATTATGTTTACTATTTTATTAATACACACAATAAACTTATGACTAAACTAAAAATTAAAGTTGATAATTATAGTATTTTGGTTCTATTCATACTTGAAATAACAATATTTTTTGCACGAAATTTGTAAATTCTCGATCACCCTACTTTGGCATCATATAATTAAATACTGTATAATTATTTATCCGTATTAATTTTAGGACTTGTTTCTACTAACATTCTAGTATGTGTGTACCAAATTGTAGACATTTTAAACAAGGTTGAAACAAAGGACTTTTTTCCGCCCTTGTACCAATGTGCGCCGTGATGTTGACTTTTTTATTTGTATCAAAATTTATTTTAATTTTATTCTTTTTTCTTATTCTTTTCTTTCTTTTTTCTTTTTAAAAAAACGTTGCCCCACACTAGGAATTTCTTCCTGTATCGTGGGTGCGTTTACAAACATGTAAACTCACACACATAACACCCAGAGCTGGGACAACTACCTGTAGGTCATACAAATATTTGTTCCGAGCGGGAATCGAACCCCTGAACAGACCTATATAGGGTATTTTTTACAATGAACCGATGAATAAGTACTGTCCACTAGCTAAAATTCTTGGTCCTTTCTTGTTTCTTATCTATATTAATGACTTGCCTTACCTCATAAAGGATAACCATGACATAGTGATGTTTGCAGATGATACTTCACTTTTGTTTAAACTTAAACGGCAGCAGCTGGTTACTGACGAAGTAAATAGCGCGATCTCAAAAGTAGTTCACTGGTTCAATGTTAACAATTTACTCCTTAATGAAAAAAAAACCAAATGCATTAAGTTTACCCTACCTCACGTTAGGCAGGTGAAAACTGATGTGTTGATAAAGGGCGAAGAATTGAATCCTGAGAATAGCACAGTATTTTTAGGCTTAACTTTGGATGCTAAGCTTCAGTGGGGCCCACATATAGATAAATTGTCAAAGAAGCTAAGCTCCGCAGCATATGCTGTTAGAAAAATTCGTAATTTAACTGACATAGAGACAGCCCGTTTAGTATACTTTAGCTATTTTCATAGTGTAATGTCGTACGGTATTCTGTTGTGGTGAAATGCCGCCGACATCCAGAATATCTTTGTTTTGCAGAAAAGAGCTGTTCGATCAATATATAAATTAAGCCCGAGGCACTCTCTCAGAGAGAAATTTAAGGAGATTAATGTAATGACTGTGCCCTCTCAGTATATTTATGAAAATCTTTTATATGCTCATAAAAATATAAAATTGTTTAAAAAATACAGTGATATCCATAACATAAATACTAGGAACAAACACAAATTTGTAGTACCTACAACAAGGCTCAAGAAGATAGGTGGCTCGTTTAGATGTCAATGTGTACGCTTTTATAATAAGCTTCCAAGCCACGTACAAGATCTAAGTCTTAATAAATTCAAATCATTCATTAAACGTAAGTTGTGTCAGAAAGCGTTTTATACTATTAAAGATTACGTTGAGGACAAAAAGGCTTGGGATTGAGCTGCTCCAATTAATTTTGATTTTTTATATTTTGCACCGTGAATTTTGTTTTTGTTTTTAATTTTGATATTTTTTTTGTTTTCTTGCAATGACAAGAATATTTACTTTTTAAAGTATTATATTATTTTATTTTTATTATTGTGAATGTGAAGATTATGTGGATTTTTGTTTTTTATTATAACTTAGTTAGTTTTTACTCATGGTCTGGCAGTTTGAGTAGTTTATGCGGCCTACCCGAATGTCCTTTCTTTGGTATTGTTCGTCGAATCGTTGAGCTCCTTAAATTCTGAGTTGAGCTGCTCGGTTATTGACAAATGCGTGCACTGACTGGACAGGTCCACTCAATCTGGCTGGTTCTTTCCTCAAAAGACCATTTCAGACATATGTCTACATGGTCTTCACATGATATAACCAAGTTTTTGTCAAGACTTCAAAAGAGACTGTGACCTCCGAGTTTGTTTCGGCCTTTCTTCTCAGAGTAGTCAGATAGGAAACGCCGACCTCATCTAGTTTTAAAAAATATGATCGACATGTAAAAGTGTTTGTACAAACCAACTTACAGAAATAAAATCATTTATCATTTATCATTATCATTAAAAAACCGGCCAAGTGCGAGTCGGACTCGCGCACGAAGGGTTCCGCACTTGGTAAATTGCGGTTTACGATTTATGACGTATTAAAAAAAACTACTTACTAGATCTCGTTCAAACCAATTTTCGGTGGAAGTTTACATGGTAATGTACATCATATATTTTTTTTAGTTTTATCATTCTCTTATTTTAGAAGTTACAGGGGGTTGCGTGTCCCCCACATTTTACCACTTTGGAAGTGTCTCTCGCGCAAACTATTCAGTTTAGAAAAAAAAAATATGAGAAACCTCAATATCATTTTTGAAATTTGTTTCAGATTCAAGTATGGGAACCCCAAAAATTTATTGCTTTTTTCTATTTTTGTGTGAAAATCTTAATGCGGTTCACAGAATACATCTACTTACCAAGTTTCAACAGCATAGTTCTTATAGTTTCGGAAAAAAGTGGCTGTGACATACGGACGGACAGACAGACAGACAGACAGACATGACGAATCTAAAAGGGTTCCGTTTTTTGCCATTAGGCTACGGAACCCTAAAAATGCAAATGGCACTGTTTTTTTAATGTGGTGTCTCCTCAGTATAACCCTTCGGGGGCTTCTAGGAGTACTCAAAGTCAAAGTCAAAATTCTTTGTTTCAATTAGGCCATTAAACGGCACTTTTGAATGGCATTAAGATAAATTTAAAAATAATAATGGATTATACCGTACATTCGGAAAAGTAGCTTGTTACTGAGAAAAGTACTGACTTGCTGTAACGTTCAACTTTGTCTTTTTGTGACCTTATAATTACTTACTATTAAAATTGCGAGAAAATTGTCTTTATCTGTGGTCTTGTTGTACCTATACGAGCATTGTCTCAATCTTATCTTGTATCAAAAAAAATGGTGGTTCAGCCCTATCCAAACAGTGCTAAAACTACATGATGTGTTGAATATGAGATGCCTTGATGTTGGCGTTCCCTTTTTGTCTAACTTTCATTCTGTTGTACATACAACTTTCACAAAGGGCGTAAAGTTACACATTTACATATTTTTGCCAGTTATATTTTAGTTTCTAGCTAAAAACAGAAAGTATTATTTTTCTACTTTTTGTTTGGTTTTGCTGAATATATCGCGTTTTCAGTATTAGCAAAGTCCCCGTTGTAGAATTTGATACTAACTTTTTTATGTGTCTGGAACATTATTTTTATTTATAATCCTATAATCTCTCTTGCGTCTAGTGAAGATAAAAGTAGCTTAAAATGAGTAACACACTGTGTTTAACCATTATTTCGAATAAGTTTCAAAAAAAATACCTCGGTGCCATATCGCGGTTAAAATTACAATTTAAAAGCATATATATATCAGTTAACGAAACTTTTGCTTTTTTATGTCTCCATCAAGCAAGTACATTGTGGTATTTATTCATGATCTACTTACGTTTCATAACACTCCACAATCCATCTTCACATCTTTTGATATCGCATCAATTTGTGTAACTCATTTTTATATATATTCTTTGTATTATTATACCTGTAAAGCATATTTTTAGTTATTTCTGATTGTTTCTTTATTTCTTTAACTTAATTTGTATTGCTTATTTGCAAAATTATGGAATTTTTTATACTCTGACATTTTCATCTGACATGACATGTCTGTCTTTTTTATTTTCTTAAAGCCATAGACATACCATAGGTACCATGGACTATAATACCTAGACCTTTCCTTAAGCTAGTTGTACATTATTGTAAGGTCAGAGCAGACTGACCCGCCTTTGTAAAGCCGTTTTTATTCGCTTTGGTCTTATTGAGATTTGAATTTGAAATTAAGAAAGGATTGCAAATCGAATGAAAAACGGGTTTCAGTTCTTTTTAGTCTTAGGTCTGGTCTGAATGCGAACAGTCTGTGATACGATACAAAGTGTATTTTCTATTCTAAAACTCTTAAGCTCATGTATGACTATTAATATCTTTAGTGCTCCAATAATATATATGGTGTGAGATATATTGAGTATCATTTGTGTGAATCCTGCCTATCGTGTACCTTCGTATCTGCGGCGTGAAACGCCACAGCCCTGATTCCTTGACACTCCATGCTGCCTATCTACTGCACGTGGAGTAAGAGCTGTGGCAGACAGGTCTACGGAGACGCGCGCGGCCACAGCGCGCCCGTTTCAGCCCGCGCAGATTCCTGCGCCTACTCATCATCCTGCCCGACCTGCTGCTTGTGTGCGCACGCTGGTAGCGCACCATCAGCCGTCCCTCACACCATGCCACGTCATCCTGCCCGACCTGCTCCTGGTTAGCTGCCCGACCTGCTCCTGGTTAGCTGCCCAACGTCGTCTGAAGCCGGCCTATTTTTATACTGCTATATCCTTTTATTTTATTTTTTTTATCTTTTTAACTTAATTTTTATTAACGTGGCTTACGTATAGCTCTCCGGCGCTATACGTAACGCTACAACATACATACATAAACTCACGCTTTTTCCCATGGGGGTAGGCAGAAACTACAGAATGCCACCTGCTACGATCCTTACATACTCGTTTTGCTTCACTCACATTCATACATCTAGTCATACACACAAGCAAGTACCTAACCAAATTCCACTAAACTTTAACGATAAACACTGCATAGCTTCAAGGCTCCCACAGACATGTACGACGAGACAATGGAGCATTCTTGAACAACGATATGCGATGGCGGTTTTTCAAATTAACTATTCTATATCATAACAAGTCAAGCTTTGTACCATTGATAAGTAATCAGCAAATAATACAGACATTTAATTCGGCCAACATCACTACAACCATACGCCTGTAAACTACATAATACTCTAGAACTATGCTAATAGATACCGAGTACCAATATGAAAAAAAACGCACATACTATAATTATAAGTGACTACATTATAATTACGTGTTTGTGGTAATTCGCGTTGGAGTACCACAAACACACATACTGCGTTATTAGGCTCCGCTTTTCAGGTTTCAGACCGCGTGAGACTCAATACGCACAATCATAATAATTTATATATTTTCTTACTAGCTGTGCCCGCTTCACTCCCGTCAACTGCATACCCTACCCTACCTATCCTATCTTCTACCCTACCCTCCCTACCCTACCTACCCTACCTTACCTTTCCTTCTCTACCCTACCTATCTACCCTACCCTACCTGCCTACATACCTACCTTTTATTTTATTTTTTATTCTATTTAAGAACCTTCTAATAACAAACACAACAAAAAAGATTTAGCGAAATCGGTAAAGCCGTTCTCAAGTTATAGTGTGACCAGGAGAAATATTGGTTAATTTTTTGTAATATTTATATAGACATTTTTGGCTGATTTTTAACAAACATCACTACAATCTTGCTCCCGTAAACTTAAATAACACTGGCACAAAAAAAAAACTACGCTAACACCCGTATCAAAAACGCACTCGTACCTACTACGCTATAAATATACCTTCACGCTGAAGTGTCACAAGTGGCGCAGCTTTGTGCCAGAAGTGGAACTGCGCGATACTCCACCTAGCATTCTCGCAGCCGTGGCCGATAGACTTAATTATAACCGTAGTAGGTACTGAGTTTTTTAGGGTTTCGTAGCCAAATGGCAAAAAACGGAAACCTTATAGATTCGTCATGTCTGTCTGTCTGTCCGTCCGTATGTCACAGCCTAGAAAAAAACAATATGTTTTGGGGGTTCCCATACTTGAAACTGAAACCAATTTTTTGATTTTTTTGTCCAACCCATACGTGTGGGTATGGATAGGTCTTCAAAAATGATGTTGAGGTTTCTAATATATTTTTTTTTTCTAAACTGTATAGTTTGCGCGAGAGACACTTCCAAAGTGGTAAAATGTGTCCCCCCCCTGTAACTTCTAAAATAAAATAATGATAAAACAAATTATGATGTACATTACCATGTAAACTTCCACCGAAAATTTTTTTGAACGAGATCTAGTAAGTAGTTTTTTTTTAATACGTCATGATTCGTAAACCGCAATTTACAAAGAACGGAACCCTTCGTGCGCGAGTCCGACTCGCACTTGGCCGGTTTTTTTTTAAAATTGTTCTTTCGTTTTTAATTTTAATTTGATACTAATGGTCATTATTTTTAGAATAATTTGTTACTGGATATAAGTTTTCTATGTTTATCTTTTAATGGTTAGATTAGACCATGACGAACTGTATAGAAATATTTTATCTATAATAAAACTTTTTTGCATAAAAATACTACCGACTTCCAAATATAAAATTACAAAGTGATAAATAACTTTATTTTTGGAAGTCGTTGTATTTGTAGGTACCAATTTTTAGCGTTATGGACACCGACTTCCAAAAACAAAGTTATTTTTCACTGTTTAGTTTTCTTATTAGGAAGTAGGTAGTATTTTTTTGCAAATAGTTTTTTTTTATTTTTCCCTTTTTAGTTTTACCTACCTAATAGGCAAGTAGTTAAGAAAGGTTCTTATAATGCCAGAATAGATTACCCGAATATCATGAAACTGAAAATAACCGGTGAAATGAGAGTGTACCAAGGTAAACTGTACACTTCAGCGTACCCCTGTAGAACGTACTGGCGTGATGTTATGTTATGAAATGGTATAAACAATAAACAGACATGCGATTGCAACAATCCCGAGAGATTTGCCGTCATTTATTGAAGAGTTCTGTTGTATATCTCCAAAGTTATTGATCAGATCTTCACCAAATTAAAATGGGACTAATTTCCAAACATACACTTTCAAACAAAACAAGAATTTTCAAAATCGGTCTGCAATTGACGGAGATATCGGTAAAAAACACAAAAAAAACTTACATAATGTCGAACATAGAACCTCCTCCTTTTTGGTAAGTCGGTGAAAAAGTGATACTACGAGTAACATGAAAATATGAGAGAAAAATTGTTTCTTAAAATAAAATTGATAATTTAAACGTAACCAATTAAAGTTAAATTAAAAAGTTTTATCAGTGGAAATTCCTAGGATAGATTTACGTTCAGTAGTGGGTGAACGATGGATTCCTTCAGTCTGAAATGATGCTGATGAAAGATAGAGCAGTTAATGTTTAAAAACAATTTATATTTGTAATTTAAACGTACCTTTTAAAATTCTTTTCCTTTTTTTTAATTTTCCCTGTAACTACCAAGCCGCATTACGGTCACATTTTTAAATAAAAATGCAGAAACGATTGCATCATACGCTAGTAATTTGTTGGAGGTTGGTAACTGTTTCGTAACATGCTAAGTACCACCTCGCCGCAATTTGCTCATTACCGCCTGGTTAGGTCTCGAGTTTGATTTCAAAGAGCTATTGAGTGTCTGTCAGGAATTTAGTAGCTTGAGAGAACATATGGAACTCCTTACTTTACATATATATGTAACGTCAAGTATTACAGAAATCATCATATGCCTAGCCTTTTCCTAAATATGTTGCTATCGGTGGCATCCATGGTAACGAAGTGGAAGATGAACTGGCACGAGAGGGCTCAGCAAATGATTTTGTGGGTTCAGAACCAAGAGACATTTCGACGTGTCTCGTAAAAGCCACATTTAGGGAGTTTGCAGATCACAGACAACAAACACATTGGCTGTCTAATACCGGTCTGGAACACTCCAAGAAATATCTGGGCTCAACGTTCAAAGCACGGGAATGCATTTCGAATATGAGCAGAGGGCGAATCCGCTACCTGCTTGGGGCCTTTACTGGGCACTCTGTAACCAACTACATGCTCATGAAGATGGGTCTAACCGCGACACCCATGTGCAGGTTGTGTGGGGAACATACGGAACGCATGGAACAACTTCTGTGCACATGTGATGCACTGGCTGGTAAGCGAATGAGTCTCATAGGGGTTGGATATCCAAAACTAGAAGACTATAGGCTCATACCAGGCCCCTCAGAAAGTATTGCGAAAAAAAGTTTTTATATATGGGAGACTGGCCAGTTATAATGTTTTTCGAAAATATGATTATTTATAAGTAAAAATAAGTAAGTTCTAATTTCAAAATTTCCCTCCACATTTTTTGCGAGTTAATTCAAAGTATTGTGTCTCACTGAAATATGGATCTGCGCCGGGAACATTTTAGAGCTATGATTTTATACGATTTCAAGTGTCGCCTGAAACCGGATGAATCGTACGATAGACTTCAAATGGCATTCATGGATGAAGGCCCTTCCAAGGCAACCGTGTATCGTTGGTATAACGAATTCAAGCGCGGTCGACCAACTTTGGGGGATGACGAAAGAAGCGGTCGCCCTTTGACGGCTTTTACCGAAGAAAACGTGCTAGCAGTGAAAAATTTAATCCAAGACAATAGGCGAATTACATATCAGGAGATTCAACACATATTGAAGATTGGATCGGGAAGCGTTCACGAGATTCTACACAGCCATCTTCGCGTGAGGAGAATAGTATCACGCTGGGTGCCGCACAACCTCACCGATGCTCAGAAGCAGGCCCGGGTGGAATGGTGCCGTGATATGCTTAACAAATTTGAAGCAGGCTCGTCTCGGCGTGTTTACGACATCGTTACAGGTGATGAGTCCTGGATTTATCAATACGACCCAGAAACCAAGCGCCAGTCGACTGTTTGGGTGTTTCAAAATGAGCCAACGCCTACCAAAGTGAAGCGATCTAGAAGCGGGGGTAAGATTTTGATCGCTAGCTTTTTTAATTTGACTGGCCACTTGGTATCAATTCCCTTACGGGATCAAAGAAGCATTAATGCCGAATGGTATACTACCAAATGTTTGCCAGAAGTTTTCTCTGTTATAAGCAACAAGCGACCAAACACAGGGCTCCGCGGGCTACTGCTCCACCACGACAATGCACCTGCGCACACCGCACTCAAAACGAGGGACTTCCTGGACAGCACGCCAGTCAAACTCCTGGGTCACCCTCCTTACAGCCCTGATCTAGCACCGTGTGACTTCTTTTTATTCCCAAAAATAAAAAATCAGCTCCAAGGGATACAATTTTCGTCGCCGGAAGATGCGCTGGCTGCGTTCGAGCAGGCTGTAAACGAGGTGTCTGCGGCGGACTGGAAAAAGTGTTTTGAAAACTGGTTTAGGCGCATGAATCTTTGTATAGAGGCTAGTGGAAAGTACTTTGAAAAGATTTAATAAAAATATATGTACGTATAGAACAATTTTTTTTAGTTTCGCAAAACTTTCTGAGTGTCCCACGTATCTCCTAGTCTCGTTGTAAAACTCATGTAGAGAATTTTCAACAAGATTGGAGAGGAGTAGGTTATCTAGGGGACCACAATAGATACCAATGGGTCGAAGTGTCCGAGTTATTGCTCGGCGTCTCCACAAGATACGATAAGATCGACGGCATTCAAACTGAATGCAAATGAAAACCAGTATTGGTTGATGGGCAGTCGCTTTATAACAAAGATGAAATGATTTATAGCAAAGATCCGTCATGAGTATTATACCTCTTTGTTGACAGATTTTTGGGATTAAACAAGCAGTGATTCTTTTTTCTAAAAGCATGGTTACTGGTTGCATAGTCTGTAAATGCGAATAAGGGTTTTCAAGAAGATAATCATTGTTGGACAGCAGTATTCTCCTACCTGATAGTAATTTCAATAACTGTGTCCATGAATGAGCCTGCCGAGCGATTAGAACACTTACTATGTGATTGTTAACTACTGTAAAAATTTACGTACTATGAACACGTTACGAATTTATAACAAGTTACCCAAAAAAACTCAGAGAACATACAAATGATTATAATTCCAAACTTTATAGCTGGCTCTGTGATAAATGTTTTTACTCCATCAGTAAATATGATAAATGACGTTGCTATTTTGACATTTGTTTTGGTTATTTTTACATGAATTTGACGTGCATTGTATTTTTTATTGTTAATTTTGGCACTTGCTTTCATTAAATTTTTACATGGTTTTGACATACATTATTTTTTATTTTTATTGTTTTGACATTTGTTTTAATTAATTTTTACACGGATCTGACATGCATTATTTCGTTTATTTATATTCATTCTTATTTAATACATTTTTAAATATAAAAAAAACATTTAAAAATATAAAAAATAGAGGCCAACTGGTATCGGGAACAAGGTCCAAGCTACCGGTGGTTAGGGCTCCAGAGACAGGAACCTCCTCAAAGGCGAGCCGTATCAAGGAGTACTGCCATCTGTATCAGGGCCTTGATTCCACCGCGCAATGACAGACTCGACAGACGGTCATCGAGGCTATTGGCCCTCAGACCGTTGGCCGTAACGACAATCACCACAATGATCGCCGAGTCCACATTCCACATATCGACAACCTCGTGTGCTAAGTCGAGATACTTGATTTGTTTCTCTTTCTCAGCTTTCACGAGGTTCTCGTCATGCGGGATGGTGACATCGATTATCATTGTGCGGCGTGCTAATCGGTCTATCACCACTATATCCGGCGTATTGGCAACAATAGTTCTATCAGTGATGATAGACCGATCCCAGTACAACGTGACATGGTCATTTTCGAGAACTGGGTCGGGCACATACTAATTGGGTAATTTGACAAAAAATATTGTTGTTTGACATTTGCTTGATATTTCAAATTTTAATTATCTTCAATGTTTTATTTTGGTTTATTGACATTTGTAATAATATCCTTTAGACTCATTTCATTCACTGTTTTTATCATTCATTATTTCATATACTATTATTATTGTATTCATTAATTTTATTCAAGATTTGCACGCCATAGTAAGTTAAAGATAAGCAAACATGTTTGAACCTTTTTCTTGTAATCCTGCATTCATTTATTATTATTATTTGTTGTATGAGTATACAATTATGTAAATAAATATATCGGAATCTGAATCTGAACATTTCAACTGCCTCGAACCTGCTTGAACTTCATCGTTAGTCTAGTGATCGCCAGTGGTACTGCTGAGCGTGAGGTCCCAGAATCGAAACGGGACGGGCGTAGTGTTGTTGGGTTTTCCCATCGGGATTTTCCCAAAATTGACCCAGAGCCAGAGTGTATTTGTAGCCGGTTTATGGCAATATACTCGCCCACTATTACATGGGAGTTAAACACACCTAGCGAAATTTGGGTGTACTATTAGATGCACCTAAAGAAGAAAGAAATAAAGAAAGAAAATACATTTATTTAGCACAGACTAAAAGACACACAAAATAATATTATATATCAGTTAAAATACAAATAAATAAAAAAATGTAAAGTCTGACGTAAGAAGTTAGCAGGAAAGTGAGCCTCACGGCTGCGCCAAAAAGGCCCAGTTCAGCAAAAATGCCAGACAACTAGTGCCTGACGCTGGTTTTCAACTGGACCTGATGTTTGAGGTGACGAATGTAAATCAGTTTTATACTGCAAGGTAACGTGTTTCATCATCATCATATCAGCCGAAAGACGTCCACTGCTGGACATAGGCCTCCCACAAGCGTCGCCACATTGACCGGTCCCGTGCGTCTCGCAACCAGCGGATCCCCGCAACATTCACGAGGTCATCGGTCCACCTGCTGGGAGGCCTTCCAACGCAACGTTTTCCGGTTCGCGGTCGCCACTCCAGAACCTTTCTGCCCCATCGGCCATCCGTTCTGCGAGCAATGTGCCCTGCCCACTGCCACTTAAGTTTGGCAATTCTTCGAGCTATGTCGGTAACATTGGTTCTCTTACGGATACGAACGTGTGTATGTATACTTAAACAAAAAAATAAAATAAAAAATGTGTTCGTTAAAAATACCTATTATCTCTGCTTACTCTTAGGGGAATACGGATGTGAAGTTATGTTATGTATGTATGTATAAATATTCCTGAACCTCAATAATCTTTTACTTTCCCCATCATATAAGAACGATATGCCGTCCTCCAAAATAACCATCAACGAACACCTATGAAAAATAAATACTACCCCCACAAAACCCTCACTATCTGCGGCATCTATTCTCTAAAACAATATCCTCTAATAGTTATCAATTTGGGCGCACATTTCCGGACTAGTTTCCGAACTAAGCGCGGCTCTATCACTTTGAATAAAATGTTACGACTGCCTAACGCAGATGCACAATGGTTCCATATGAAATAATGGCTGTAGAAGGTTCAGTTCGTTAAATATTACAAAGGTACAGTAGCCCACTTTTTTGTTTGTTTTGAAGATCATGCAATGACTTCTCCCGCTCTGGGTGAAACGGGAGAGCGTGTCAGACAGTTATTGACTAAAACCCATCCGTGTTCCTTCTTGTGTCAGGGCCGAAACTCTCTTTCAAATTTATCCGCAACAGAAACTCCTGTGAGGCATTCTAGAAATTACTCCACAGTGCAATTTGCCAAATATTTAATAATTTGGATCCTGTTATTAAAAACTTGCAATTAAACCAGGGTTACCGACATAGGCCGAAGAATTGCCAAACTTAAGTGGCAGTAGGCAGGGCATAATTATTAGCCGTAGAATCGATGACCGTTGGGGAAGATTTGTTCTTGAGTGGAGACCGCGAATTGGTAAACGTAAGGCATCTCCTAACCCTCCCGAGGAGGCACGGCTCGTTGTTGTTACGGGTGACGCAGGTACTCTCGGGTTATGGTTGCTTCGGAAAGTACCTGTGTCGCATAAGCAGGGAACCGAACGCCCGGTGGCACCACTGCGTCGACTGCCGGGAGGGCACGGCAGACTGTGCCGTTTGAGATGGCCCTTTATTTGGGATTAAGTCAGTACGAGTCTGAAAAAAACAAAAAGTTGTAGCGACGATGTTGACACGTTGGGTGATAGCAGCTAGATTAGAGTTGCGGAAAATTTAAATAAATGGCGTGCCATTGGAGAGGCCTTTGTGCCCTGGCTGGAGGTTCAATTTTACTAGATTAGTCTCCACAGGATCGCCCGGTTAAGCAGTAGCCAATCACTTTGATTGAATTGAGAGAGACCCTTAAAAAAATGGCGTTTTTTCAGCAGTAGACTGCTGTAGGCTGATGATGATAACTTGTTCCTATTATGCCCATTATACGTGGTTAGTTTAATAGGACTTTTGCCTTCTGTACTTATTTTAATGTGTCACCGCGTTGCTGGTACAAGCAATATCAACAAATCTGTGCAATAAAATTAAATTAGGGTCAGCAGCGGTGTATAAAATGCCTTATAATGTTGTCCGCTGTTTTATTTTACTGCACGACAGACGACACTTTATTATTATATGTAGTTAAGTTTAAAATGTGAACTTTAAAGAAGAATGGAGACTTACGACCTTTTAATGTTTATGTTTACCAGATTTTCTGTTAATGGGACTTTCAGTCTTAAGCGACTGGAATTAGAATTTAGTTTTTATAGTAATAGGTGGAAGGCAACAAGTCCTGAGGAAAGTTTCTGGTTGTAAAATATGATGACCATACTATATTATCTGTGACTATACGTTAGTAGAGCAGTGTTGATAACGACCCCAACTTAAGACGGTACCCTGACCGAAAAATCGGCATGAGATATGAGCATTCCTATTGGTCTAGCGGCACTGGTGGCGCATGAATTACAGTGAATACGCCCAGATTTTTGAATAAAATCTTTATTAAATCGAATGTTGGTCTTTTGAAAAAAAAAATACAAAAATGTTCGTTATTAAATTGTCTATCCATTAGTGTTAGTACAAAAATAACTAATGAACACTTTACGAGGAGATGCATAATATCAATAATTATTTCTCATTTTTATGTTTTTTTGGAAGTAGATTAGTGAAATATATACAACATTTAAAAAAAAACGAAATCTACCATTTTAGAATCAATATTATGTAGAAATTTAATGTATTTTTATTAATTGATATTTCTTTTTAAATAACGAGTAGATAGCTCCTAAAAACAGCACAAAAAACGCCTTGCGCGGCGTTTTGCTCGGGGTACCGGCTTAAGTGTCGTAGGTCGTGGGTTCGAACTCAGGGAAGCGCTTTACTTTGTGTTGATTATTTCATCACCACTGCTCTAAAACGGTGAAGGACTTCCACTAGCCCGCATTGGGCACGCGTGGTAGATTAATGACCATTCCCTGTCTCACAGAGAAGACACCTGTGTCCCAGCAGTGGGAACATTGGAAGGCTGATGACGATACGGTAATGGAAGACCACAAAAATCTATACATCTATACAAATAAATAAAATTGAAGTGTCTGTATGTAATATCATTTTAAATATTTTATTTATTTGTACATTTATATTTTCACAAATAAATAAAATTAAAGTGTCTGTATGTAATATCAAAATAACAACGTTTTATTGAATGCATGCATGTGAAAGTATATACGGTACTAATAATAAATACGCAATTTTAAGATTTTTGTCTGTTGTTTGTAATGGTAATCTCCGAATCGGCCGAACCGATTTTGACGGGACTTTCACTGGTAGATAGCTGATGCTATAAGGAGTAACAAAGACTACTATTTTTTCTTTATGTTACGAGTTTGACGCGGACGAAGTCGCGGGCAACAGCAAGTGATAGATAAATTGTGTGAATGGTGATATGACTAGAAAAGATGATGACTATTTGAGAAGTTGACTAAAAGAGAAGTATTGAAGTAGAAGACATGTTGCGCTGACTCTTAAGAAATTGAGATAAGGTTTACATTGCAACGATTTTTTTAGGGTTCTATACCCAAAGGGTAAAAACGGGACCCTATTACTAAGACTCCACGATTCGTCTGTCACCAGGCTGTATCTCTAGACCGTGTTAGCTAGACATTTGAAATTTTCACAGATGATGTATTTCTATTTCCGCTATAACAACAAATACTAAAAACAGAATAAAATAAATATTTAAGTGGGTCTCCCATACAACAAACGTGTTTTTGCCGTATTTTGCGATTATTTATTTATTTAAACTTCATGTACAATAGTGGTACATAGGCGGACTTAATGCCACAAGGCATTCTCTATCAGTCGACCTTTGGGTTAAAAAAGAACAACGTTGTGAACGGGTACAAAATAATATTTAAAAACAACTTGTATACGAAAAAGTATATACTTACATATATATTAATAATACACATATATAAATAAAATAGACTTATAAATGCCAATAAAAAAACGAGAAACCTATTAATAATTATTATGACTAGACTTCTGTCTCTAGATGAGAGCTATTTTGTCTGACACAAATAGATTATGATACGGAACCCTTCGTGCGCGAGTCCGACTTGCACTTGGCCGGTTTTTTTAAACATAGATTTGGCATATGATTGACTTGAGTTTGAAATGATTGATGAGAGTATCATAATTTTTGAGTTGTGGATTTATTATTCCAACCTTCTTAAATACATCATCAATAATTTCATTGGCATATTATTTTCACGACTGCTTCGTTAGTCTCGGGGTCGCAATTGCTTAAAGTGCCAATTAAACTCGACTTCCTGGGTTCGACACCCCGGTGGGGCAGAGTTATTGGCGTTATTCAACTCGAAATTATCAGTAGCAATGCGGAGTCCGAATTTGCCCTTGCTATCAATAAGCTCATCCTCTATTACTCGTACAAGAGACGTAAACATAACTTTTTTAATATGAGTGTACAGTATCTTAATGACTCTTGGCAAAATTCGTGTTTCGTCAGTCGTCGGATTTGTATCAGTTGCCTTTTGCACTTGGTGCAGACCGGACGCTTTCAATCAACTTGGAAGTCTGATAGAAATCCAACGACTGACGAAACACGAAGTTTGCCGAGGGATATTAAATAAATAGTTTTACTTTATACGTACACCTCTGCAAAACTTTTCGGTAAATGCTGTTGTGATGTTATGTTGAATGCATCCTTGTTAGTACACTAATGTAGTTATTAGACTTTTCTAAGCTTCAGTTGGTTGTTTTCCCACACTTGTGAAGTACTTTATAACTTAGCTTCCCTTGTTGTCCTTGGTGTTCATTTGCACGATTGTCTTTGACTTTAGTTTTCATGTGTTGAAAAGTTTCTTCAGCACAATACAATTTAGTGGCAAAATATAGCATACTAACTTTTATGACCTACCATAACCAGTAACTACTAACATAACCAGTGGCTAATCATCTTCATCATCATCATCAACCTTATAATGTTCCCACTGCTGGGACACAGGCATCTTCTCTGTGAGAGAGGTAATGGGCCTTAATCCACCACGCAGGCCCAGTGCGGGTTGGTGGATGTCACATGTCTTCGAATTTTTGGTTCTAAGACAAGCCGGTATCCTCACGATGCTTTCCTTTACCGTTTTATAAGCAAAACGGCGGATAAATATTATGCCTTAAATATTTATGCAACTCCAAATTATGCCAAAACAAATAAGACCAAATGAAAGTCATGCTAACCTTTGCATTATGCCAAAGTATTATTGTGCAACAGTATTATTATGCTAATAAAAGTTATGCGAAAACGTTATGCCAAACATTATTATACCTAAAAATGTTATGCCAAGAGGGGGATTCCCGGCCACCACTACTCACGCATCAATGGCTAATATTTTAATACTATCAGAAATTGCCTTTTACCACCTTTTTACGCGACTGTCAAAGAAGGTTAATGTGTTTATCAGTCCATGTATTGTGGTATTTATTCAAGATCTACTTACGTTTCATAACACTCCACAAACCATCTTCATATCTTTTGATATTGTATCAATTTTAGTAACTCATTTTTATATATTCTTTGTATTGTTAACATCTGGAAAGCATATTTAGTTATCTCCTGACTGTTTTTAATATCTAAAACTTAAAGGATATTCTTAATTTATAATTCTTGCAATATTTTCTACTGTGACATTTTCATTTGACATGACATCTGTCCGTCTATTTTATTTTCTTAAAGCCATAGACATACCATAGGTACCATGGACTACCTAGACCTTTCCTTAAGCTAGTTGTACATTATTGTAAGGTCAGAGCAGACTGACCCGCCTTTGTAAAGCCGTTTTTATTCGTTCTGGTCTTATTGAGATTTGAATTTGAAATTGAGAAGAGATTACAGAACGAATGAAAAACGAGCTTCAGCTTTTTTAGTCTAGAATCTGGGCGGAACGCCGAAAGACGGTTATACTGAGTACTATACTACGAAGTGTATTTTCTATTCTTAAAACTCTTAAAAAGCCTTAAATCTAGCTTGTGTAACAATTTAAAAATTGCTCTAGTTTAAATATATATTACTATTGTGTGTTATACTGTGTATAATTTTGCCTACCATGTACCTGCATATCTGCGGCGTGTAATGTCTCAGTCTGATTCCCCGAAACACCTTGCTGCATATCTATCTCGTTATGGCAGTCAAGTCTACGGTGACGCGCGAGACAACAGCGCGCCCGTTTCAGCACGCGCAGATTCCTGCTGCCCACTCGTCTACCGACCTGCTGACTAGGTGCACAAACTGATAGTGCACCATCAGCCGTACTATCACACCGTGCCACGTCCTGTCTGCTGACCTGTCTACCTGCCCGTTTGCTTGCATGTCCGTCGTTGCTGCTTGATCACCTGCCTACCTCGGACATTCCACGACTTCCTGTCCGAGCTGCTGCCTGGTTAGCTGCCCACGACGTGCGAAGCCGACCCATAGTTCTGTACTCTATATCCTTTTAATTTCATAGCTTTAATTTAATTTTTATCTTTTTAACTTAATTTTATTAACGTGGCTTACGTATAGCTCCACTGAGCTAAACGTAACGCTACAGTATGTATGTATGTATGCATATATGTATGTATGTATGTATGTTTGTTCCTATATGGCGTTCCAGAGACCAAATGCGTTGGCCAATTTTGATGATTCGTACGTCAATCGATTTGTCTTAACACTGCGAGTGTCACTGGCTACATTAAAATTGGACGATAGAAAAATGGCGGCTTTTGGGCGCCATATTGTGGGGGCCCAAATTTATTTTTCTTCCAAACCCTTCGTGTGGGGTATCAAAATTTAGGTTTTCAAGAGGTGATTTCAAAAATATATAATACTAAAATTAGTAGTTTAAATGTACCAAATTCGAAAAAAAACTAACTAAAAGTTATAAATAAAAAAGTTAAATCTAAAAATCTAAAAACCCGACTGCTTCAAAAGCGAACTAAAAAGACGTAAACAAGGAGGAAAACATGCTATGCAGGCGGAGGATACAGCAGATTTTGGTCAGCCAGCCCGCGAATCCTCCGACTGTACAGCATGATTTTCTCCTATTTGACGTCTTTTTAGTTCGCTTTTGAAGCAGTCGGCTTTTTTGATTTACTTTTTTTATGCTATCCTTTTCAGTCCCACTCCAGGTCAAAGACTACACTCCTTTCAACTTTTACGAGCCCGCTCTTCTTCAATCCAATACTGGCGAAATCTGTCTAGTTCGTCTCATTTTACTTCCTATTTGATTTATTAGTTTAGATAAGGTATACAGTTTTCCTACAAACATCTATAATAAAATAAAATCGTGGAGACCTCCAAACTGTACATTGAATATTTTTGAGAAGAAGTAAAAGCTACGTTGTATATGAAGGATAAAATTGAAGCAATTTTTGTTTGTCTGCTGCAATGCATTCAATTGGCGCCAAAACTACTGAACAGATTCTGTTAAAATTTTGCACATACATTCCTTAGAGATCAGAGCAACATATAGCCTATAAATTATCACGCTATGTGCCTTGGGGGATAAGCAATGTTGCATTATGTGTGTTTTCTACGCGCGCTATAGTTTAGCGCAGACCTGGCAATAGAGGAAAAAGATCATGCAAAACGTTCTCTATTGGTATGAATTACTATGAAGGATAAATAACGTTACATTATGTCCAATTATTATGTTTTCAGTAAATTCTAGAAACTTATCAAAAGTAGTATTTTCTTTTCTTTCAACCATTAAGACTTTCTAACAAGATTGAACTAGTTTAGGTAAAATCTTCTAAGTCAAATCAGTTTTGGCACAGAAACTAGCCACAAAGCACGTCATTCGGTTAAGAAGACCCGTGGGCGGTTTAAATAAACGCCCACACACACATTAAATAAAATCTCGTTGAAGAAAAATCTTGTTAGAAAATACAGTATTGCCAACAACAAGAGTGGATTATTTCTAGTACTTTTTTTTAAACCTTACCCCTCACTAGGAACCTGTTTCCCCTGTTCCTTATTTCGCGTATTTTGACAGGCAATGTCTTGAAACACTAGATTTCCATCAGATTTTAACACTTATTGTCGATTTTTCAATAGTAACTTTTAACTGAATAATAAAAATGGACGTTTGACGTTTTTTCTATAGAAAAGCTGTCAAACCGCCATTGTTATTCCTCAGTTAAAAGTTAACAGACTATTGAAACGTTAGGCTTAAAGCTTTTGATTTTTAAAGTCGATGTCAGGACGACCTGCATGCGGCTTAGGAAAAATTATTAAGATTTTTATTCCATCTACAATATTACGCAGAGTTCTCGTTTATTTTTCGTTCTCTCTTATATGCATTTGTATACGAATATGTATGCGTGTTCTTCAAACCATCGTATAATTAATTTATCATCTTCTTCCTACTAGTATCCTTATTAATTAGGGGTTGGTTCAATATATCTCTTTCATTCATCGGCCGTAATTTTTCCTTGTCATAATCATCTTTCACAAGACACATTCATCTTTTTTCATACTTCATCCTCTTACCCCTATCTAGACCATATTATTTGGTGAAGAAAAACATCGCGAGGAAACCGGCATGTCCTAGAACCAAAAATCCCAAGATATGTGACATCCACCAACCCGCACTGGGCCCGCGTGGTGGTTTATGGTCCATTCCCTGTCACAGAAAGGAGCTATCTGTCCCAGCAGTGGGAACATTAAAAGACTTATGACAATACAATATTATTAAAACTAAACGAACTCCAACCAAACCACCCTACCCCTGCCTTAGTTACCAAACCCTAGTTAAAAAAACAAATAAGCCAACAAATAAAAATCTGTATGTGTATAATCGTATGATTCAAATATATCGTCGAGGAGAAAAATGTAAAACAATGAACACACGGTACGATAGAATAACAAACAATAGGAATATTTCCTGGGTAGAAAAATGATTATCAAATAATATTACACCCATACTTTTTGCATTATCAAATAAATGTAAACTGAAAAAGATAAACCGCATAAAAGTTCAGAAGTGGGGGCTTGTGACGTCACTTTGTCAGTATAAAGTGTAGCACACCGTGACGTCACATGATATTTCAACAGATTTCAACGCACTGTATCGTCGTAATTTTTTGTAAACTTGGTAAAATATAAAATACGTATCCAATATTTTTAGGTTATCTAACTGACGGACTAAATAGATATTTTTTGTCAACTACTAATAATTCATACAGAGGCGTGTTATTGTACCTACAAGTTTCTTTGTAATGAAGACATAAGGTCATGTTTAGTGACTCCTGAGTCACAGGAATATACACCTAGTTTAGGATTTAGAGCATTTAAAAAATCCCCTATACATAATTTTAAACTACTATGAGTGTTTGTGAGACAGGCTTTTTGGTGTAAAAATATCAAATTTATGTTAATATTTAGGTTCGGAGTTGATATGAATACAGGTGAAAAGCTGGGAATTATTCTTATTTTTAATGGCTGAGTTTTAATAAATATGCAGGTAGGTATATTTAATAACTACGTTTGACATTTCAAGATCAGGCACGCATGTTTGCTAAGTTTGACGACACGGTTGAGCGATTGGCTCCTGCGCTGTGTGACACGAGTTCAACTCCCGAACGGAACAAATATTTGTATGACCTATATAAATTTTTCCGGGTCTAGTTGTTTGTGTATGTTAGCTTATATGTTTTTAAATGCACCCATGATACAGGGGAAATTCCTAGTGTCTGGACAACTTAGTATTTATTTAAGAGAAAAAAAGCACCTATTAAACTTATCGTCTCTATACCAACCATCTTCTCTTAAAAATGTAATATTACATATGATATAAGTTGGAACTCATATAATAAACTCATACCTTTTATACCACTGGGCACTCATAACTATAACGTTGAAAATTGTTTTTGCCATCAAAATTAAGTTTTACCCCGAGTTTCTCACCTCAAAATTATCGCAGAATTAATGTGATAAATTGTCAAGTACGCGTTATCAGCTGTGATTGGCTGTTGAAAATTCTTTCAGCCAATCATAGCAGATAACGCGTGCTTGACAATTTGTAACATTAATTCGGCGATAATTTTAAGGTGAGAAGCTCAGGGTAAGTCATTTAAAAGACAAGAAAATTAACATACATTTTGTAGGAAAAATTCTCATGAGTAGTTTATATTATATTCGAACGGAATTTTGATTTAGAGCAGATTTTTCAATAGCACGATAACTTTTAACTGAAGAATAAAAATGGCCGTTTGGCACATTTTCTATATCACTCACCGCCTGCCGTCCGCCTCGAGAGGACGTCCCGCTGCTCGCCGCTCTGCTGCTCGCCGCCCCACCGCGCGCCACGCCGCGCCCCCACCCTCTGTCTCGTCGCGCCCCTGCGTGACGTCACTGCGGTGCCGCGTCTCTGCGCGCCGCCGGCTTTTTTGGCCCCTTCCGGGTTAAAACCACGACTTAGTGGTCCTTGGTGGATACCTTACGGTGTTAACGAAGCCAAGTGGAGTGCTGCCCCTTGCACTCGCCAAGCTCCTTCAGAGCACGGCAGTCAGAAGGAGTCGGGAGCAGGATCAGTTGGCCTTGGTAGATAGCCTAGCCAACCCCTGCTCTGTTCCACAGCTACACCTGGTACGGTAGG
The DNA here is from genome assembly GCA_949775005.1 of Orthosia gothica. Taxonomy (NCBI): domain Eukaryota; kingdom Metazoa; phylum Arthropoda; class Insecta; order Lepidoptera; family Noctuidae; genus Orthosia; species Orthosia gothica. The sequence continues at coordinate 2,085,733 of OX459047.1, forward strand.
GTGTCTCTACCCCTACGTACCAGACTCTGGTACACAAGTGGTGGGTGGCCCACCTTCGGTGGGTTTACCGGTACCTTAGGACCCCTGTCACCCAATAAGATTGGTGACAGGTGAACAAGCTTAGGGCTCACCCAGGTACACACCTCCCAGTCTCACCCGGCTGGGAGGGTAGGGTTCACACATCCCCGGGCGTACCCACCCGGGGCTAAATTCTCTTATTTTTCTCTTTTAAATTCGCCGACTATGTCTTTTAAGGCATTAGTCGTTCTCCTCCAGGAGATTCTACTTTCTGAGCCTCAGCTCAAAAAGAAATATGGCCCGGCCTTCAAAGCCGCCATCACCCCTGCCCTCGCCCAATCCACTTCGGGCCCAATAGAGGAGCCAATCAAGGCTTTCAAGCCCTTCCCCGATGACGACACACCCAGTTCGCCTTCCGTTGAACCTAGCCAAGAGGCTAGGACACCGTCCCCTTCGCAGGCCAATGAGCCAGATTCCCGCCCCGACTCCCCTATGGAGCAAACTCCGTTTCTTGAAGAGGAATCACATGAATCACGTGACGCTTCCCTTCCCTCCACCTCCTCAGAGGATGACGACTTTCAAGTCGTAGGAGGAAAGAGGAAGAAGAACAAATCCCCATCAAATGCCACCAAACCCAAGAAAACTTTTGCGGCAACACCGTTTGCCTCTCCCGCTGCCTCCCCTTGCTCGTCTCCTGAGCCGACAGGCACTCTCGCCTCCTCTACCGCTTCCCAGCGGTCTAGTCGCCCCCCTAGCCCCATGATTACAGCGACCACTAGGAAGCTGCCTCCTCCTCCTCCGATTTATCTCCAGGACAAGGCTAAATGGAATGTCGTGTCCAACGCTTGTGCTGAGCATAGAATCAGCTACACCAAGGCCACTGCATGCCAACAAGGCATCAGGATAATGGTCCCCACATCCCAGAATTACCGAGACCTAACTCGTCTCCTAAAAGAAAGGAACATTTCGTTCCATACTTACACCCTTCCAGAGGAGAAATCCACCCGTGTTATTATACGGCGTATCCCTAAAGAAATCCCGACGGAGGAAATCCGCCAGGATTTACTAGCCCAAAACATCCCTGTATTAGAAGTCCACCGCTTGCATAAAGCAAGAGGAGGGCAACTTTACGACATAGTTTTGGTCGTGTGCTCCCCCACCGAGGGTTACCACCCCATTTTCAACATTAAAACAGTGTGTTCACTGTCAGGCATTTCAATAGAAAAGCCTTACCGTCCCCACCTCGTTGGTCAGTGTCACAACTACCAACTGTATGGTCACTCCCAGACCAACTGCTTCGCGACCCCCAGGTGCGTCAAGTGCCTGGGCGAGCATAGCACACGTGAATGTCCCCATCCCAAGGACCGTGCAGAATGTACGGAGCCTCCTAGCTGCGTACTCTGCGGCCAAGTCGGACACCCGGCTAATTACCGGGGCTGCCCAAAAGCCCCTAAGCTCGCGCCAAAAATGGCCAAACGCTATGACGCGCGTCAAGCTCGCATAGCTCCGAAGCCTTCCCAAGCCCCCCCCCCGTCTAGCCCCTTAAAGGACTTCCCCATGGGGGAAGCTGAACCACCAAAGTGTGGCCCCTCAGAATCGCCCCCAACCCATCCCGGCACTCATGAACCTTAACGTTCCAGTGCCTAGTGCAATCTCGGCCGCTTCGGCCCCAGCGCAAAACAACAAAGTGGCTCCCACCACCGCAGTTGCTGCGCGCCCACCCCCTGTAACCCAATCCGGCCCAAGCTCCTATCGCTGTGTCGCTGAAACTATTTTCAACGCATACGCGATCTGGATGACTCCAGAGGCCCGAGCACTTCATGCTGAGCTTTCCAACCCAGTTAATCCCCCTAACATCTTCGCTTCCCTCGAGATCTTCTCGAGGTATCCCTCCATAACAAAAGAGCTAGACAGCCTTGTATTTATAAACGGTGAATGGGTTCACAATTGAGAAGCAATTGCCTGAAACCCAGATCCCTAAAATTAGGTTTCTTCAATGCCAATGGCATTAGTAAACAGCGTGATGAGATCGCCTTATTTCTTCGCGACCATCAGCTGGACATCTTCCTCATTCAAGAGACTTTTCTAAAACCCCACAATCGCGATCCTAAAATTGCCAACTACCGTGTAGTTCGCAACGATAGGACGCGCTCCCATGGTGGTGGCACTCTCATTTACTACAAAAATGAGCTCCACTGCAGCGTGATCACTCCACCCGATCCCATTTCTTGTTTAGAATACTCTGCCTGTCGGTTAGGAATGACTGGTCATCAATCGATCACCATCATCTCCGCCTATTGCCCCCCTCGCTCGGCGTCATCGGGCGACAACCCAGATGGTCTTGTCAAAGACCTCACTGTCCTCTTCAGCATGAGTGACTCTGTTATCTCTCCTAGCAGGTGATCCCAATGCTAAACATCCAGCCTGGAACAGCACCGTTACTAACCCTAGGGGAAAGTTGGTGCTGAGCCTAGGCACAACCCTACACTACGATGTCCTTGCCCCATCGACTAACACTCACTTCCCGGACCAGGCTACTTATAGACCTGATGTCCTAGATGTAGCATTGGTTAAGAACATTAACCTTCAGTTACGTTCCATTGAAACGCTAGACGAACTACATTCTGACCACCGCCCAGTAGTTCTGCACCTAGGTAGTCGCTCAGGCCTCCCAGATCTAGGACAGCCGCCCCCTATGAAGACGGTCACTGACTGGAGGAAAGTAAGCGAGAAGCTGAAATCCACCAAGTCACCGCATTTAGACTCAATCCCCGACCTCATAAACTCTGTCGCTGACACGACGGCGGCGATCGACTCGGTTACAGCTCACGTACAATCCATCCTGAACGAATGTTCAAGGGAGGTTCCAGTACTGGACATCCAGCAAGGGAAACTTCCGGATGATGTACGGAAACTGATAACCGAGAAGAACGCAGCTGCCCGTGCCTTCAGGAATGATCGTTGTGCCGCAAACAGAGCTCACATGCATAATTTACAGCTCGCTGTAAAAGAACGTACTGCTGAGCACCGTACTGCGGCTTTCAATAAGATACTGAGCGAACTAGAGCCCACCCACCATGCCTTCTGGCACCTTCAGAGGAAGTTACGCTCCACTGAAGAATCAGCCTTACCCCCACTTATTCGCCCTGATAAGAGTGTTGCATTCGATAATTCTGAAAAAGCCGAATGTCTGGCTGACAGCCTCGAACTCCAATGCACACCCAGCTCCCAACCAGTAGACCAAGCTCACCTAGACATGGTAGACGCTGAAGTCAAACTTAGGACCTCACTCCCTCCTATTGAAGACCCTGATGACCCGCTACCTCCCGTCACCCCAGACGAAGTAGAGGAGGTCATCAAAAGGCTTCACTCCAACAAAGCCCCAGGCCTAGATGGCATCACCAATAAGGTGTTGAAACTCCTCCCTCCCCAAATAATATTGCTAATGACGGCCATTTTCAACGCTGCATTAAGCAAAAATATCTTCCCACAAGCTTGGAAACAGGCCACTGTGATAGGCATCCCTAAACCGGGTAAACCGAAATCGGAGCCTACCAGTTATCGTCCCATCAGTCTGCTCAATTCCCTCGGAAAGGTCTACGAGCGGCTTATTTATAAGCGGCTCAAAGACTTTGTAGAGCGAAAGAGCCTCATTCCTGACGAGCAATTCGGCTTTCGTTCCGAACACTCATGCGTCCAACAAGTTCACCGTATCGTTGAACACACTAGTGCTGGTTTCCAGCGTGGTGTGTTGACGGGTGCCTTGTTCTTCGACATAGCGAAAGCGTTCGACAAAGTCTGGCACAATGGCTTAGTTTATAAGCTATATAAACTCGACGTGCCAGATCGTCTCGTGCTCATCTTACGAGACTGGATGTCGAACCGTACTTTCCGCTACCGTGTCGAGGGAGAACTCTCCTCCCCTCACCCCATACGAGCCGGAGTCCCACAAGGCTGCGTACTATCCCCCCTAGTTTTCACGCTGTACACCAGCGATATTCCAAAAACCAAAGAGGGCCAGTTGGCACTATTCGCCGATGACACGGCCCTCTATTGCACTGGCACATTTCCAAATGCCATCGCTCTAAAACTCCAGAGAGCCGCCAATGCGTTGGCCAAATGGTTCCGCCTCTGGAGAATTGAAGTCAATCCCGACAAAAGCCAGGCTGTCCTTTTCTCGAGGCCTGACCGAAAATACAACAACAGATTTAAAAACCCCCGTCCCCCCAAACCCATCACGATGTACGGCAAGCCGATCCCTTGGGAACAGCAAGCCAAGTACCTAGGTGTCACCCTCGATAATCACCTCACTTTCGCCAAGCACATTAAGGCGGCGCGCTCGCGAGCCGCCTTCGCTATGAGCAGACTCCATGGGATGGTGAACGCTAAAAGCAGCTTGTCACTTAGGTGCAAGATGCGCATTTTCACCGCGGTCATCTGTCCCATCATGACCTATGCTTGCGTTGTCTTCGCACACGCAAAGCCCCACTATACCCACAAGCTTCAGATTATACAAAACCGTTTCCTCCGCAAGATCACGGGAGCCTCCTATTACGTTCGTAATGAGGAACTCCATGTTAATCTGAAAATTCCTACTATCCAGCAGTTTATGAAACGCATTTCAAAGCGTTTTTTCGACTCTGCTGAAAATCACAGTAACCCCCTTATTCAAGCGGCCTCCCGCTATGAACTTTCCCGTATCTCTAACATTCGCCGACCGAGGCTCACTCTCGCCACCCCCGATGACGCCACTACCCTGCTCCAAGAGAGCAAGAAAGAGACCAGCACAACTCGTAAACACAGACCGCCTTCGTTCCGTCCTCGCCGACGAGGCCCGCCGCGACGTCCCCGTCAAGATTTGCAAGCCAGCCCGCGTAATGCTGCGCCGTAGTTAAATTCTAGTAGTTATTGATTGGAGTTTCTTGTCCGTTCTTCTCCACGTAGGCTTTTCCGAACGGATGGTAGAATCACTTTATTAAGATCCAGCCTAGTTAGCTGTCCCCCCAGCGACGCCCTGAGCCGAGGTTCGACCCCACAGGGGGTAGCCCTCAGCGTTGTCGCTTAGGTTTAGAAATTTTTGCCTGGCTGGAGGCTATATAGCTTAGTCTCCACAGGAACGCCCGGTTAAGCAGCAGTCGGTCACTTTGACTGAGCTGTGAGACGCCCCATAGAAAAAAATAATAATAATAATAAATAACATTTTCTATACAAAAGCTGTCAAACCGCCCGCGCCATTTTTATTCCTCAGTTAACAGACTATTGAAAAATCGGCCCTTAGAGTAGATACATTTACATCCGTATATCACACAGTTCATTGTCATTCCTATAAGAGGAAAGCAGCGACGATGAAATCTGGATCCGCGCCTCGGAAATTCTTAAGTTAATTACCAACGCGCACAGGGTTATCCGGGCTACCCGGGTTCCCGCCTACCCGGTTACCCGGCCACTTTCAACGGGGCAAGACGACGCGACTTTTTTGCTGACTCTAACTTAGTTATATCAACATGGCACACAAGGCAGATAAATTTTATTATAGTCAAACTGTCAAAATTGTTGCAAATTACCCGGCAGATTTTGTTAGCGTGGACGGATATGGGATCAAAGAGTTAGTTTGTTTAAAGAGGATGGACGCACTACAAGAGAGCACTTTATTATGTGTTAGTTTAATTTAGATAATCTAACAGCTACCACTAAAAGTTATTTAACTGAAATAAAACGCGAAAGTTTTTGAGGGCAGGGTGAATGGATTTGACAATCTTTTACGTTTGCGTTTGCCATTTTTATGGAATTTACTGTAATATACAGATGAGATTGTGGTCAAGCGCGAGCCTATAGGTTATAAAAAAATAAAATAATATATATATAGCTTTTACATCAGAATAACACATAGGCACATATAAATATATTTTGCATTTTGGCCCTAATTGAAGAGGAATGGGGGAAGTACTAACTCCATGCGGGTGGAGTTGCTGGCGGAATCAAATCTGAAATATACAGTAGAAAATTCTATCCCACGATGGCATTTTTTTTTGTAAATCACTACAAACGACGAAAAACATGAAAAAATTGCCAACAATAGTGATACTTCCAATGTCTGCTACAATCGTTAGGAAACAACACTTGAGGTTATTAAGAGTAAGAACTAATCTTGCATTAAATTACCATTCACATGTACATTGGTATTCTGGCACATCCTGTGCAGTTGCCTGGCTGGCTAACCGACTAGACTACATCAACCATATCTAAGAGCGAATGTAGCTCTATCTATCTGTCCGTTTGTTACCATTTCACGCCTTAACAACTGAGTGAATTTAGGCGTATCTTGGTTCACGGGTAGACCATATCCTAGATTAGGATAAACTATCCTAGATCCTATTCCAGGATAGTTTTAAACCTAGTAGCGTGTTACCTTGGGATAATTTTCAAGAAGCCGCAGACAGAAGACAGAAGCTAGTACAAGGTAAGAATAACTTTGAAAAAGCGCCGTCCTGCCGTACACAATATGTTGGCAAAGCTGATTGAGGCAAATAAATTACAAAGTAGACTGGAAAAACAAAAGAACAACAAAACAGAACTCCAGACAAGACAAACTAGGTACCTACAAACGGGGTGAATAGGTTTGCAGGGGTGAATGGGAACAAAGCTTCGATTAGGATTTTAACTTTGATACCACTTTATTGGTTTCAAACAAAGCATCTTTTTTATTCATTAATTAATATATTAGAACACATACTTAAATGCTGCAAAAAATATTAAGTAACGTGAAAATTCCCTTCAAAGTTTGGTTTAGGTACCTACAAACGGGGTGAATTTGGAAGAAAACTTTGATTAGGATTTTAACTTTGATACCACTTTATTGGTTTCAAACAAAGCAATGTTTTTTTTTTTACAATTAATTGATATATAAATGAACTCCTACATAAATGATGCAAAAAAAATACGTTGAAATTCCTTTCAAAGTTTTGTTTCTATTCACCCCGGATTCCTATTCACCCCGTTTGAAAGTAATTGAAAGTTTCTACTCGGTTTAAAACTTTAACTAACTTAAGCACTTGAACTTTCCTTGTGGTTAAAATGACCTGGGATTAGCACAGTAGCACAATGCCGGACTAGTGTTGGGCCAAGGTGAAATCGATACCGATACCAGGTGGATGGTAATTGGTACCGATGAATGATACATGTTGGCTTGCTTTCATGCTAACTCAACCGGCAGGTGAATTGTTTATTTAGGTCTGGTATTTTTGGAGTTATCGTTTTGTGATTAGCTGTATTTAATACAAGCGGACGCCTCGCGGTTACATCCGCGTTGTTCCCGTTCCCGTGGAAATACAGGGATAAAAAGTAGCTTACGTCACCCGGGGATAGTGTAGCTTTCCAACGGTGAAACAATTTTTGAAATCAGTCCAATAATATAGATTGACGTGTGTTTAAATGAACGGGTGGATTTGGCTTTATAAACGAAACCCACAGAGTAGATCTAAAAGCTGTCCAGGTTGAAAATCAACCCTGAGATACTATTTCGATGCTTAATTTTACTCTTTCTCAAGTATGAGACAATCTTAGTAGGTTTATTAATTAGCCGACTTACGAAAAATTAGGAGGTTTTATGTTCGACTTTAAATATGTTTTTGTATGTTCACCGATATCTCTGTCAATTGTGGACCGATTAAGAATTTTTTTTTGTTTGGAAGAGTATGTTTCAAAATTGGTCCCATTTGAATTTGTTGAAGATCTGATGAAGAACTTAACTAAAACTACCGACTTCCAAATAAAAAACTACAAAGTGAAAAATAACTTTACTTTTGGAAGTCGGTGTCCATATCGCAAAAAAATGGGCAAAATGACACCGACTTCCAAAAATAAAGTTATTTTTCACTTTTTTATTTGGAAGTCGGTAGTTTTTTTTGCAAAAACAGTTTTTTTTTTATATTTTTAAGCACACAAACCTACAGAGACGGGCTTAATGCCTTAGGCATTTTCTACCAGTCAACTTTTGGGTGATGCAGAGACAAATATGTGCAATAACGATAGTAAAATGGTTTTAAATACAAGGCAGAAATCTATACTAATATAATATTATAAACAGGCAAGATTTTTTTGTTTGTTTATTTGTACCGAATAGGCTCTGAACTGCCAACTTCTAACGAAAAGAAGTCGGTGAGTAAGATGCCAAAGTAAGGATATTTAAACACATAAACAAAGTATTATTGCAAAATAGTACACAAATCCCACGCGAAATCCTGTCGGATATTACAATATTTGACAACAAACTAGTTAAAACTGTACCTATCTAAACTTGCTGAATGCTGTCATCAACGGATATTGAGACAGACAAACTGTGGAGTGATTGCATAATATAATACCCAGAGGGAACGCTGACGTAGCGATGACGGGTTTTCATTGTAACTATGGAAGGCTAGCCTACGAGTAGATGGATCTTTTTAAATACTGGAATTGAATGTCAAGGTAAGGTCGACGTTAGATATATTTAAACCACAATTGAAAACTTGTTTTAACGTTTTAGTTCAAGGCTGAGAAGTGATGTCCCAGTGGAAATGGCCCCATTTTGTGATTAGTAAGTCGTGGATCCAAATCTATGCAGGCAATTTTATCTCCTCTGATCTCAAAATAGCAAAGGAAAACCATCGTGAGAAAACCGGCTTGACCTAGAACCACCAGAGAAGACTTGATAACAATGACATTTTTGTGTATGCTACCATCAACGGATATTGGGACAGACAAACTGTGATTGCATAACATAACACCCAGAGGACACGCTGACGTAGCGATGACAGGCTTACATTGTAACTGTGGCAGACTTGTTTAGGAGTTAGGAATAGTTTTTTTAACAGTGAAACTATGGCCAAGTTAAGTTTGGATGTTGGTGTAATATTTTTATCCATTAAAATCAACAGAGACACTTGAAAACCAGACTTGACTTGATAGTTTTATCATGTTAGTGTTAGGCCAGACAAATTATCTATTAATAACTCCTTAACATTGATCATTGCGGACCCAGAAGCCTTACGACTTACGAATTGTAGGTCGTAAGGCTCGGCGCAAACGGGCCACCGACCACAGCCACCGGGGGCTATTGCGCGCTACCGCCACTTTTGTAACAGTGACAGGCACCAAAATATCAGAATCCCAAATAGCGAAACGTAATTGGATTTCTGTTATGAAAGTATCGATATCCATTGAGGCGTCGTCGTGCTCCATGGTGACGCGTGCGATGCTTAGGATGCCTAACGCCTAACTGCGCGGAGCTGGAGCAGCGCGGCGGGTGTCGGCGTCTTATGTGGCCCACAAAAACCAAAAGTGGCGAGTCGTGGACACTGCTGTAGCGAGTGGCCGCCACCGTCTACACGAGTGCGGTACGTCTATACAAAATATATGGAAAAGTCACCGCTGCACCGGTGGCATTGGTCGGTGGCCCGTTTGTGCTCAGCCTTAACTCTCAAAACGTTGAAGGAAAATATCGTGAGGTAACCATGCCATAGAACCTACAATTCGAAGTCATGTGTGACATCAACCAAACCGCACTAGATCCGTGTGGAGGATTACTGTCCATCCCACATAGAGGAAGTATGTGTCATAGTTGTGAGAATATTTAGGTTGCTTATTTACTTGCCTTAACATCTATCTATCTTTTATAATTTGTCATTAACTCAAGCACCTTGAATTTTAGCGGTCATTAAATTAATTTCAGTCTACTATAAAATACTTCCAACCAATAAATACCCCTATAGTTATAACGGTATATACGCCAACTATAACTATAACTCAAACACCCCAAAAATTCAAGGTTATGACATTAAGCATCAAAATCAAATATCAATGAATACGCCTAGCATTTTCCCAACTATTTTGGGTTTAGGTTCCAGTCTAACCGTACGCAGTTGAGTACCAGTATGTTACATAGAGCGAGTGCCTCTCTGACCTCCACAACCCAGTAACTGGGTAACACGATACCTCTCGGCAAGACTGGTGTCAGATTTCCCAGATTCCGACTTGCCGTATCGACTGCCAGAGATAACTGGCAGGAATCGCGGTATGATAAGATAGTCACCCGTCCATAGACCGACGTCGGCAAGCTCTACATAAAATTGAGTAAATTAAATTTGTGTTGCCAGAGTTCGTTAAAAAGTGGAAAAGCATCTTCTGGAATCGCACGTTTCATCATAGACACGCGATAAATGTGCGCATCTCCTCAGGTGCGATCAAGGCCAAGACCAGAACAAGATTGTTTTACCTTCTACGCAATATAGCGGTAAGCAAAAGTTCCAGGTGGCATTACCATAGTCACCATTGGGCCATCAATTTCTATAAACAAACAGTTACATTCAAATTTTGAGAATGCTGTCTCTAGCAGTGGCCACCGAGTTATTTCGTTGCTCTGTGGACATACTAATAATTGGACTTTTTTAAACTACCTGGAAGTTTAATTATGTTGACGTTATTAGCGTAAGCTGAAAGCTTAGACATTATATTTATTTCATTTAATTTTCAGGGATTTTCCATTGATCTTTGAGGGAAAACGGGCTCTCAACTGGAAGAGAATGGCCAACAATGAAATAAAAAAGGCATTCGTAGAGAGGCAACTTGTGCATGCAGTCTAAAGAAAGATTATGATGGTCATCACCTGTGTTTCTCAATACAATCAAAGCTGAGCAATTTTCATGGGTTATCAAGCTTTTCTGCCAACCATAGGCATTTTCAAGCTTTTCGAATAGCAAATTAAATCAGTAGTCGACGGCACGAACTATTTTGTGCGCGGGGTTAAAATGCATGCTGTCTTACCCGACAACACGTGCGACAGAAATAGATGCTGTGATGAGCAGTAAGTAGCTAGTTCGCGTACGAATTAACACTTTTGCAAATTTGTATCGAAATGGATGATGATTTAGGATAAAAACAAGCGTGCGAAATTTTATAAACAGACCTTTGGGAGTCTAGATATCATGAAAAAACAACTAAATATATATTTATAAAATAACATTATTTGCATTGTTGTATTACTAATCTATCTCTGTATGGAGGCCGTTTTTGCAATTTTCCTTCTTATGGTATTTATATATGGGCGGAAGCCCAAAGATGCGTTAAAATTTGTGTTGAAATATGGAACTTTCGACGCTCATAACTTTCAAATGTATTATTTTTTTACATTTTTGTTTCCATACAGGACTAGATAATGATGAGACAAATTGAAATATTTTTTATTTTGAACGTGCATCCTCAAACAGTGGAGTAATCTCTAGACTACGTTTGTATGGAAGAATTTTAGACTAGTGTAACCTTAAGGTTTTCTTGAATACATAGACAGAATTAAAATTTCAAAAAAAAATACCTTTCCAGAGGATAGTCTGGATTGGAGCAGCTTAACCTGGCATTTAAATTAAATCTCGCGTTCTATATCCTCTATTCCATAAGAAAAATATGCATAGTGTTGTGCATTACAAGTCGACATATCGATAGGTCTTCGTCATTCGTACCCGACGAAGCGTTTCTTCCATTAACTGGCGAGTTAATTGAAAAACCGGTCGCAAGGGAACTCATCCGCCGAGAACTGTCCGATTGTTTTGTTGCAAACGAAAATATTACGCGAACAACAATATGAAAAAATGTTCTTTGATGGTTTGGGGCAATGGATGGAATGAACTTTCTGTGGTTTGCTAGAGTTTATAATTAAGTCGCTGTTGTTATTTGGTGATTTCAGTTATTACACAACACCTATATTTATGTATCTTAGCTATTATTTTATTTACAAAAAAATGTCTTTTGTCTTCAAAACTGATATAATACTGAAGTAACATTATTGATAACAGGTACACTATGGGAATACTGTTCCAATTATAAACATAATTTCACTAAGAGAAAGATACAGTATTTTTGAGTGTCGTACGCTAACTTATATCCCAGTAACTACAAGGTTTTTGTGGAATAGGATACAAAATAAACTAATAAATATTATAGAGAGTGAAGGTAAATTTTGTGAGTTTCTGTATAATATATGTGGTGGTAATCGCCAGAAGCACAGCACATATTGAAAAAAAAAATTTCGCTTTAAGAAAGGTGAGCATACATATTATTCTAGAAGAGCCTAATACAATTATGTGTAACCCGGACAAAGCCGGGACTGACGTAACTAATCAAAATAATACACCCTTTCCTATAAACTAACAACAATTAGTAACGTAAACCACTTACTGTTTCTGATTGACGTAAACTCAAAACGTTATTATAAACTTCAAACAAAATTGATCCTGGAATCGACCCCGACTCCGGTTAATCAACAGGCAATTCACAGGTGAACTTTAGATTTATAGGATCAATTAAAGTGGAGGTTCTTATCGACGCACACATTAATTCATCCAACGCTCGAAGTTCGCGTCGCAACTTATCGAATTAAACTTTCGATATCGATAAAGACGATGGAGAGACGCATGCCTAAATCATTCATGAAAACGCCTCCTTTATTTTAAAGGGAAAACTTTAAAGAAATTCTGAAAAGGTCTTCATTTACATACATACGTCTTGAATTCCTTGATCAGGAAATACCGATTGACTCATTTTTTTCTATCGGGGATCTAAAGCAATCGTATTTAATTTAGCATATTTAAATGTCAAAGCCCATAACCCGGTCATAATTTATTTAAATTGCTATGTGGAGAGAAGAGAATTGGAAAGTTATTTATCAACAACACATCACTCGAATATTTTGACTCTCTTTGACTTAGTGGTCGTAAGCGCTTCTAGTGAGCAAGAGCCGCTAAGTTCGATTCTTGGACCATGCTAAGTATTGATTGAGAATACCATATATTGTGGTTTTTAATTTCGTAGACTAAATTGACAGCTGCCAATGACTTTATTTTGTAATGTTGTAAGCGCGGAGCATAGTGTAGACATGTCACCTTAATTAAATTTTAGTAATTGGTGTGAACATTATATATTTAAATATAACAGTAACAATACACATAGTATATAATTTTTCATTGTAATAAATAATATTTTAAAACAATAAAATAAAAGCGATCGATAGAATGAAGATATATATAAGTAAAATTAAATAAGGGCCGATATAAATTCTTAACAAATGTAATATTTCTGCCATGAAATAGTAACATTTTCGATCTACTTCGATTTTCGATCAACTTTCGATCACTCAGGATACGACACCATTTTTATGTAATGATGTAGTGTTAAGCCCCCCAAATGTCAGTTAAGTCAACCAGAAATCTAAAATAATCTGAGATTAGTCTGAATTTCTGCTGTACCTATGTGTCGTTCGTTGACTAGTGTGTGCCCTGGCAGTTGAGCTTGTCGTTCTGTCTCAAATGTCTCTCTGATGGTAGCACATGTGTTGGATCATTCGGTTCCCTTCATGATGGTTGAGCTGAGTGGTGCCAATCCATGTGACATGTTCGTGAACGGGCGCCATTAGTTGGGATTTGTCATAATTTAACTGCTTCGGACTGTTTTTAATTACGTACTTATTTTATTTTTGAATTGTTTGTTTTACTCTAGACGCTTTTAAGTACACGTCTTTTTACATATGGTATATTCAACCTAAACATAAGTCACGAAATGTGGATATAACAAAATTTTTACTCATTCTTACTCGTCTCTGAACCTTCTGGAATACAATCTTGAGTAAAGGTAATTTATGTAAAAACTCTTCAAAAAAACATAGGCGTGTCCTAACATAATATAAAACTCTTCAGATTGCCATTAACGTGATTATTCGCAGTTGTCTCTGCCTCCTCCGTCCCCTACAGCGTTGACGGCAATTCAATACATTTCCTATAAGATACCCCCTCCATTCCCGTTTAACTTAAAACTGTTTACGTTCTACTAAGAGATCTCTCAAATTGCCGGAAAGCAATTAGAGAAATAAACAATGAGGATTAGAGTTTACTTACACGGCACAGAAAATTTTCTTGTGTATCTTTAAATACGAATAAGTACAGTTTCTTTTGTTTTACCCTAAACGGCCTTAATGGAGCAATGGTTACGTCAATTTATTTAATCACCACTACTCTAAAATGGTGAAGAAAGACATCTTGAGAAAAACGGCATGTCCTAGGACCAAAAATTCGAAGGCATGTGAAATCCACCAATTCGCACGGGTCCCCGCGTGGTGGATAAGGCCCATTTCCTCATATGGAAAGGATGCCTGTGTTTCAGTTAAAAAGGAACGTTGAAAAGGCTGATAATGCAACGTACGTTGCATTGGCAATCAATATTGCTGATGGAACCGGAACTTCGTCTAAGACACTTTACCTTACATCATCACACATCATCAGCCTATTAATGTTCCCACTGCTGGGACACAGGCCTCCTTCTCTGTGAGAGAGGGTGGGCCGTAATCCACCACGCGGGCCCTGTGCAGTTTGGTAGATGTCACATATCTTCGAATTTTTGGTTCTAGGACATGCCGGTTTCCTCACGATATTTCCCTTCACCGTTTTTGTGAGCAGTGGTGATGAAATTTACTTTAATTTACACAAACTAAAGCGCCTGCCTGGGTTCGAACTCACGACCTACAACTTGTAAGTCGCGGCTGATACCACTGGGCCACCACTGCTCTCTTGACCTGTAAATTGATTAATTACATTCTTCATTAATCACTCTCTTTACTTCTTGTAGTCCTTATAATGATAATCTTTTTTCGAAACCATAACCTGGTTCGGAAAGTAAATGTATTTATGCCAGTTATTAAAATAACATCAGCCATCGCTTTATTTTATCTTTAGATAAATTGCCGTAGAGACCTTAAAAGGCTGCCTAATCTTTTTCTAACTATAGCCAGGCAACCGTCTATTTTGAAGACTGAATAACTTTACAATACCTACAGTTATCTATTAGTTTTATTTTTCAAGATTTTATTGCTGAACTGTGTTCCTTAATAATTTGTTTGAATAGGACTCTAGAAACTTTGAGCTTGTGCTGTTTTTTACCCGAATGTTTACATATAAGTAAAGAATTTAAAAAATCTGCCACTACATGTAGTTTTAGTGGCACAAATAAATGAAATCTGTGGGTCACATAAACAATTCACCTGCTTAAGTCCGATTCGTGCGTTTTGTAGCTGGCAAGTAGTTGCCAGAATTTAAGACCGTTGTCAGCAAGTATATGCCAAAAATAATTAATTAGATTTATAAATTGTAAAATTTAGCCGAATAAATACCTAAGAGAGAATTAAACCATAGCAGCCAGGTGTTTTATTCCGTTTTCACAACGAAAACAGACCCCCAGAAACTATAATTTTAATAAATAAATTCACAAGACCCACTTTAAAAACATAACCCACAAAATATGCAATTACAACTGTAATTCTTAATACAACTGCGGTTCCATTTCAATTCAGTTTCATCGCTTCTCGATTTTCGGTCGAAAACATTTTTATGTCATCCAATATCGAATTTCGATACAATCGAAATTGTATCGATATCGGTTTCATTGTCTCTCGTAGATTCGATAAGGTACCTATTGTATGAATAGAAAATTTTATTAGGGTTTATCTTAAAAGCAAGAGATCATCTGCTACTAAAATTATCCTAATAAAATTGGGATACCTTGGTATTTAAGTTACCTTCCAGCTTTTAAGGCGACCTGGTTTTAGCTACGGTTAGTTAGCTGTAAGACGAAAATTTTGTGCTTTTAATGAAGGAAAATATAGGTGGAAAAGCTTAAAAAGAACGTTAAAAGAAAATGAGAAAGTTACGGCAAAAAATGTGCTGGCTTTTTTGTATTTTTGCTTTTAATTTGCTACTTTGGTATAGTACAGAAATATTAAGGCCGGATAGTTTTATAAATGTAGCTAAAACAAAACAAACATAAAATCAAGAAGCCTAGGGTAGGGTGTGCTAAATTCTCACCCGGTGAGTTCCCGCATTGTCGAGGCTGAGGGGGCTCAGTAGCCGTGGCTTAGTCACCCACGGTGAAGCGAAGAGGAATCTGAGGAGGGAGCGCTCGTCAAGACTTTTGCTGACTAAGCTGACGACGTAGCGCTCAACAAGTAGGTTGCGGTGCCACTTGGGCTAATGTTGCCGCTCGGGCTACATTGCAACTGAGGCAAACCGCGATCTCGTATGAAATGGCATCTAGCTGAGGGTTGGGGGCCGCAGCGGAGCAGTGCCGGTATTGCGGTGCACCTCTCTCCTTACCTGCCGCGGCCTGGACGGGGTTGCCACGGTCTGATAGCGGACGCGGTGGGACTGCAGGGAAGGAGGAATGTCAGAATAGCATTGGCCGCTCTCTCTATCCTCTGCGGCCGGATAGGTGGCGGTGCCCTGACCTGGCCTGTCACAGGGGGTGCAGGGTGCCATACATGGGGTCGCCTGGCACCCGTGTGCTGGTTTGGTCCCTGGGGTGGGCACGGCGTTCAATGCGCACCAGAGTGAGCCAGAGCAGAGGAGGGTCCGGTGGCAGACAGCCGCGGCGGGTTCATGGAGGAGAACTAACGTGTGCCCGTGTTCCCGCCATAAGCGGCACAGGAGGACAGCAAGAAGTTTTTGTGGGTTCGAATCCCACATAACTGTGCTATCTCCCCGCGGTAGCGCAGTAGCCGGCTTTGTACCCACGACCTCAAGCACGAGAAGCGGGGTTTTAGCCATTCGGCAACCACGATATCGCCAACTCCCAGGCTTTTTCCCTGCACCAGGCTGGTATTATTATTAAAAATCTTCGCAAGTTAAGTCACAACAATCTACGCCCACCTAACTCACAGAAAAACTTTTCCCTATGCCATTCTATCTAACTATAAAACGATTCACAGAACTTATCAGTTGTACTCGTATTCTAAGTACGCGCACCACCCACGAGTTCAACCCGCGTGCATCTAACGATAGCATTATTGCCAGCAATTTCTCTAACCGCCCACATTTTCAATTATAATCCTACGCTAACACTTTGTACTGCCTACGACCGACGCACGCAGGCAAATGACAGCCGTACGTACTGCGAAATGATATCCATTGATAAAGTGGCGGTTTTGTTTGATAAATAAATGGTGAGGGGGAGCTGGTTAATTATTTGTTGGATTATATTGGCAGTGGTTATACTGTTGCTGTAATGTAACTTTGGATAGCGGCTCTTGTTTCCGATAATAAAGGGTGCTTTGTACGAATCTGCTTCTTGAACGAAATTTAAGTTTAGGTGGGCTTCCTTTAAAAAAAGGATTATTTTAAAGTTTTTTTTTTAATTCATCCACACAATAGGCCACCCCTGTACAAAATAGTGAAGAAATTAAGTGATTAATATCATCATCGTCATCATCATAATATAATAAGAAATAATTTCTGCGAATCATTAATTAGTAGTAGCAAAGTATTTCCATATCTTCCGCCAGCGGCTTCGCAGGCGTGGACGTTGGAAATTATCCCAAAGCAAACCCCTGCATAAAAAAACTCCATATTAAAATTCATCAGAATTGGTTCGGTGTCCGTAACAAACAAACACCGACAGACGGTCATAATAACTTTCCCATTTATTTATTAATAATTATGGCGTATGGATTTCGGCCACCAAATCTCAACAACTAACCATAAATGTTACGGCATAATTATCCAATTAGGTACAGCCACGATCCACAGACACACACAATCCGGTGGAACTCGATTGAACGGGACGATTCTATCGCAGTTCATCGAGTGTGATTCTACAACCGCTCACGATTTCAATTATGTTCCTCTACGATCTTTTGGTATAGTACTCGCAAACCTCGAGCGCGCAATATGACTTTTGTCAGACAATGTAGGTAAATTCTATTAGTGACAGCGAATGTTAAAATGCTTGGGATAGACAAAAGGCTCCATACAAAGTTTCAATCTATCAACGCAAGTGTCGCGTCAACGATTGGTAAAATGTCAGAAATGTACAGGATTGCCAAACGCTATCGAAATATCTCGTTGGAATCCCTTACATTTTGACATTTCAACCATTGCCATTGTTGACATCGAACGACACTTGTCTATATATAGCTTCAGATGACATTTCAGTAACGCATTGTTAATCCTGTACATTATAAACTTTTTAACCAACTTAAATAAAGGAGAAGGTTCTCAATACATCTCATTTTTTTTTAATGAGTTTTCTCCTTTGATCAATAATGCTCTCCGGTAACTCAAAGACGCCTAGACCGATTTGGAAAATCTTCTTTTGTCTGAAAGGACAAAAGAGGGGTTTACCCAGGTAGTCCAATGGTCATCAAGTCAGGATCTGAAGATGGAATCCCATGGAAATCGAGGGAACTCCTCAAATATTATAGGCATACATAGACCCATTATGGTATTTTCATCAATAATGCAATCATTTGCGCACAGATGTATGTTTATCATTTGGGGAAGTGAACCTGATGAAGAAGACCAAAGATGACAACTGGAACTCCTTAATGAAAATTATGGCATGGGTATAAGATATCTTGTTCAGTGAACCGACTATGATGAAGCATATACATATAAATAAATGGCACTGATGAAATGGAACTCCGAAATAAAACAATGTATCCTAGTCGTGTTTGGGCTTATTGGAATCGTCATGAGATGTACTGAGTTACAAAAACAAAAAAAACAAAAAACGAAGTCGGTGTCGAAAAACAATAGGTAAATACCAAAGACACCGACTTCGGCAAAAAGAAAGATATTTTCAGCTTTAAATTGGTCGAAGTCGGTTTAATATTTTGTTAAAATATTTTTTGACATAAGTCATCGCTGATAGGCAGTCACTTTGCCAAAGATTTAAATTGCAATGATTGATTTGCGTTCGTGAAATGCAAAAACTGTAGTATCGTGGAAAAAGAAACCTTAGAAGGGAACTCATACTTCTAAAGCGTTAATTTAGAATGTTACCTTTTGGATCAAAACAGTCCACCTCTATATTGAACCCGATTATTTGCTTAGGTTAGGAGTTGGAGAAATATGCTGCCAAACACTTTTGTCTGTGATTTTGTGTTTAATCATTCATTAAACTTTCAGGTGCGTCAGTGTAAACATTAGAAACATTAAAGATATCTAATGGCTTAGAATAAATAATGCGTGTTGTCCATTTGACCAGTGAAGGCAAATGACGATTGAATGGGCAATAACACTAATGACGTAGATACCTAGTCACGGATATAAAATATATAAAAATAAATAACGAAACAATAAAGGCTAATGGGATATTGATGTCTTTTAGTTTTATGTGTCAAAGTTTCGGTTTTTTTAACCTTTTAGGTAGATACATTAAAATATTTATACGAAGCAGACAAATTGGGAATGAAGCTCTGACACGTTAACAACGGTAAGTGTGGCCATACTAAATAATATAAATTTGTACAAACGACAGATATTTCGATGGACGTATATTTAAGTTAACTGGTAGAAAATGCCTAAGGCACTAAGGCCGCCTCTGTAAATTAAATAAATAAATACATTCTAACAGCGATAAATATTGATTCAAAGCCAAAATAAACAGGAGTTTCATGCATTTGTTCAATCACAAACATTTTGGAGATCAGATTTTTTTTTTCAACTTTTTCTAGTTCTAGAGCCCTTAAAGCAAGCACAGCTCCCTGTTGAGTGGTAAAACACACAGCTGCCCAAAATAAACTCTGAATTTGGACTGATGTGAATCATGGATATGAATAGTGAATACTGACGAAGGTTTCAGGAATTATTCATATATATATTATGAATAATTCCTGAATAATAATAATATATTACAGTAGTAAGTAGTTTTCTTGCGATTATTTCCTCACGTGGGAGAAGCAGCAGGTGGAGAATAGTCCTTGATAAAAGTCAAGGTTGTAAACGTGTAGCAATGCTTTTGAAATGTATATAAATGTCACTTGGCACATACACGTGTCGCATTTTCATAATTGCTTTTATCGTATGATACTAACGTATGATAAAAACCTCATCCGTTCATTGAAACGGTGATAGCATTTATTACCGTTTCAATTTATTTACCGTTTTTATTAGTAACCGTTATAGACTTTCAAGTGTCAATTAGCAGACACAATAGAAATTACCATTGTTTTAATCCGATTCGGCAATATGGACAGTTAAGAGGATTACATATTTCCAATAGGACTAAACATTTTCATAAGTCATATTTTAGAGATAAAAAGTTGAAAAAAGTTTGTTAAGGCCCTTACTTCGCTTTAGTGCCGTAAAACGATTACTTTCTACTCCTTAGTAACAGCTAGGTTAAAAGGTTGAAAAAAATGTATGTAGTGTGTTTATTATGGGATATTCGAAATAAAACTGGTTGAGTACACTTTGACTTCTATTTCTTTTATTCTTCGTAAAATTCGTTACATTACTTTACCGCTTTCAACTTATAACGTCTTTCGTCTTTTTTATATCGCGTCCTCTCACATGCTCGCTCTTTCACACAGTGTTGTCGCTCCATCATCTTACATTCCCTTATTCCAACAGTGTTGCCACTTAAGTAACACCTTACATTCATACATTCCCACATTCGGCCATTCTGACTTTCATGACTGTCCCCAGTCATACTTTGCTCTGCTTACGCCCACATACACTCATTACTTTAACAGCTAAACACATACATACCATTAACAGCTTATAACTACTTAAAACTCATTATAATTATCTTAGACTAAATACCATACAACAATATTTTGTAGTTCCAACACAACTTAACTTTAACATCATAAGACACAATTATTTTTTTTAATTTAACAACATTAGTTACAAAACAATAAGCACAGCGTCACTACATCATGTACATATTTATTTTCAATAAATAAGACAGATTAGACTAGCACATAAACAGCTTACATTTTAAACAAAGAACCAGATTGCAAACGTGTCTCCTTTGTTATCCAGAAAAAGAAAATGTTTACAATTAAATTGTGCAGCTTAAAACTAATCATGCATTCATCATCATGCATACATTCCTTACACTACACACCATAACATAGTAACACTCACCTTGCATAACATGTTGGCCACAACTTCATACTGTCGGCCGCAGTTGATGTCTTATTTGGACCTTCACTGCTACTGTCACACTTCTCTACATCATAGCGATCGTTTCCTTTCACTTTGGTGACTTTGTAAGGGCCAAAATACTTTGGTTTGATTTTCAAACCTGTTCCAAATTGTGTTCTTCTTATTGCTACTTTATCTCCTTCATTATATTCAACACTCTTCTTCCTCTTCTTATTGTATTTTCTAATATTTTCTTGTTGTACTTTTAATATTTGTTCTTTGGCCTTCAGTCTGAGCTCATCTCTTTCTAGAATAAAGCTGTCCCTTTCTTCTTGCTGTAGCAACTCATAAATGTTGACATCTTCTTTGGTCTTCATTTTCACACCAACTAGAAGTTCATGTGGTGTTGTACCTGTACTCCTCTGATAAGTGCTGTTGATAGCTCGCTGCACACGACTAACGTGCCGGTACCACAATATAGGGTTTTTTATACACAGCTTCGACAGGACTGAAATAATTATTCTATGTATACGCTCGACTTGTCCATTACCTCTTGGCATTCCTGTGGTTATTTTCACATGCACTATCCCTTCTTCTTTGCAGTAATCCTGGAACTCAGAACTGGTGAATGCTGTTCCTCTGTCTGTAACAAGCCTACTTGGATTTCCAAATTGCTGTTGATGAATACGTAGCTTGTCTAACGTCTCTTTGCTCGTAGTGCTCTTTGTTGGGAAAATCCAGACAAACTTAGTGAATCCATCCACTACAGTCAAGATGTGATTGTACTGCTTTTTAGTGTCTGACATCGGTCCAATGTGATCAACATGCAGGGTATGCAAGGGTATTGCTTCTTTGTCAATCACATGTAAGAATCCTTCTTGTTTTCCTTCCTTTCTGCTTGCTACTAAACATGGAATGCATGTTATTAGAAAATCTTCAACTTTTTTACTAATGTTTTTTATAAAATAATCCTTATCAAGCAATTCCAACATCTTCTTTTTGGAAAAATGACCATTTTGGTGAACTCTATTGATAATTTCATCCTCCATACTTCGTGGAACCACCAATTTCTTGTCTGCTCCTTTATAGACAAGACCATTGTCCAACACATAATCCTCATATGGTGCACTCTGCAAAATACTTGTAATGGCTTTCAGACCTTCATCTGCTTGTTGAGCTTTTCTAACGCTGTCAAACAACTCATTGATAACTGCAACATAAGGGTTACGGCTTAGTGCATCAGCATGTCGCATACTAGAACCTTCTCTGTGTTCTACAGTAAAGTCGAAATCCTGAAGAAACAAAATCCATCTGGCTACTCTAGTTGACATACCCAGTTCCTTTTTCTTTAAAGTCATTTGAAAAGCTCTACAGTCTGTTATAATCTTAAAGCGCTTACCGAATAGGTAGTGTCTAAACTTTTTGAAACCTTCGATGACTGCTAATGCCTCAAGTTCATAGCTAGTATACCTGCTCTCTGCATCTGTTATCTTTCTGCTCATGTAGTAGACAGGGTGTAACTGCTGATCTTCCACACTACGCTGCATAAGTATAGCTGCATAACCAACACAGCATGCATCAGTGTGTAACTCTGTGTATAGTTTTGGATTGAATATCTTTAACACAGGATCATTAGACAACTTATTTTTAATTGTATTGAAGGCACGAAACTCATCATCATTAAATTTAAAGTTTGAATCTTTCTTCAGTAAATTAGTCAATGGACTAACTATTAATGCAAAATCTTGAATGTACTTTCTAAAGTATGAGGCTAAACCAACAAAACTATGTAATTGTTTTATCGTCTTTGGCTCTGGGAACTTAAGCACTGCATCAGTCTTGTCACTGGAAGGCCTCACCTTCCCATCTTCGATCACATGACCAAGGTAAGTAATTTTACGACATACCAGGACTGCCTTTTTCCAGCTGAACTGCAATCCATACTGGGATGCTACTTCCAGAACTTCCTTTAGTCTTTCCACAGCTTGATACTCATCATTTGCCGGAATCAAGATGTCATCGATGAAGATCATCACTTTTCTTTCTGCTATTAGATCTCTGAAAACATAGGTGATGAAACGCATGAAGTACTTAGGACACACAGACAGACCAAACGGTGCTCTCAAGAACTCGTATTGACCATTGTGTGTAACAAAAGATGTGTATTTTACACTGTCTTCATAAACCTTAAGATGAAAAAACCCATTTTTCAGGTCTAAAACACTGAAAATCTTAGCACCTGCCAGCTTATCAATGTAGTCTTCTATCAACGGAAGTGGGAATTCATCTTTCACTATCTTCTCATTGAGCCGTCTATAATCTACACAAATACGGGTGGTGCCATCTTTCTTCCGCACCAGTACCAAGGGACTAGCATATTCTGAATAGCTTACCCTAGCAATTCCTTGGTTTAACCACTCCGCTACCTGTCTGTCAACCTCTTCTTGTTCCACGAATGAAATTCGGCGTGGTCTTTGAGCAACGGGAACATCATCCTTGAGAACTATCTTCAGTTGAATGGGAACATCCTTTGTTTGATTTGGATGGTAGTTTTCGATCACAGTTACCACTTGGCTCTTCAGTTGTTCGCTGCCAATATAACCTATACTATCTGAAATACAGGGAAAACAATTTAATCTACCTAACCATTCTTCATCTATTGGTCTCATCCATACCAAACTTCCATTAAATACACACAACACATTCTTCAAAAACTCTTGACCAATTATCAACTGAAAGGGCATACATGTTTCCGGAACAATGTGGAAACCTATGTTCATGTACCTGTAATCATCAATTTCAATATTCGTTTTATAATATCCCGTGGAGAACACTTTTGCTGAACCTAAACCTGACATCGTAACTTTATTGTTGGTATCACATGTTGGCGACCCTAATATATCGTAACACTGCTTCGACATCAAGTTTATATCGCTGCCACTGTCTATCAATGCCGTAATTAGAATATTGTCACCTAATTTCACTGTTTTCAACGGTTTGTCCGAAATATTACGTGCTTGTTTACTTGATAAATTACTGTCATTATTCACTGAACCGTTAGTGCCAACATCACGGCAATTCGAACTTTGTAGCACCTGCACAGTGCTGCCATCGACTTCCAGCGGCGAACCCGATGAACTAAAATAAGTTTATTTCGGTTGGGAGCCCTGCTGCACCTGCCTGGATGATGATAATGACTTGCATTTTGTTGATGATAAAAGTTTTTCTTCATGTTTACCGGCTTTGCAGTCTGATGCGACATGTCCAAAATTATTGCACCTAAAGCACTTTCGTCCTTGAGTCTTGTTCGGGCACTCGGATGACAAGTGATCGGGTTCTCCGCAGTTATAGCAACGCGATGACTTTCTACTATAACTCGGCTTCTCATTTTTCACGACCACCTCCTTTTTGACTTTTTCGACCTTTTCTTTGATAGTCTCGTATATTTTCAGTTTATCTTTCAGCTCAGGATAGGTCTTCACACCGTATAGCATCATTTTGTGTAGTTCTGAATCGACGATACCGTCCACAATGTACTTTATCGCTACATAATCGGGCATCTTACCTCTTTTGCCCATCTCTTTCATGACAAGCAAATAATCCCTACACGTTTCGTCCTTCCTTTTCTTTCGGGCGCTCATCATCTCATGGATCGTCTTGAGGTCGGTGGTGTCTGCGAACTCCTTGAGTAATTCCTCCTTCAACTCACCCCATGTCTTGAATGGCCTTTCCGACTTCAGCCAAAGCGCCGCGGTGCCTACGAGAGCACGCCTCGCCACCAGCAGTTGTTGCATCGCAGTCCACTCGAAGATCAAGGCGTTGTCTTCCATCTCCTGAACCCATCGAGATGCCGGATAAGATTTATCCTGGCCGCTGAATTTTGATACCAGGTCCGCGCTCATTTGAAGCGTGGAACCTGTTACTGCATCCGTCTTCGGTCGTTGTTCGGCCGACGTCATTGTGGTTGGTTTTCTTTTTTCAAACCCGCCACGCGGCCACACTTTGCTTCGCTTCGTAACTTTTATTTCAAATCCCGGACGAGCCCCCAAATGTAGTGTGTTTATTATGGGATATTCGAAATAAAACTGGTTGAGTACACTTTGACTTCTATTTCTTTTATTCTTCGTAAAATTCGTTACATTACTTTACCGCTTTCAACTTATAACGTCTTTCGTCTTTTTTATATCGCGTCCTCTCACATGCTCGCTCTTTCACACAGTGTTGTCGCTCCATCATCTTACATTCCCTTATTCCAACAGTGTTGCCACTTAAGTAACAACTTACATTCATACATTCCCACATTCGGCCATTCTGACTTTCATGACTGTCCCCAGTCATACTTTGCTCTGCTTACGCCCACATACACTCATTACTTTAACAGCTAAACACATACATACCATTAACAGCTTATAACTACTTAAAACTCATTATAATTATCTTAGACTAAATACCATACAACAATATTTTGTAGTTCCAACACAACTTAACTTTAACATCATAAGACACAATTTTTTTTTTTTATTTAACAACATTAGTTACAAAACAATAAGCACAGCGTCACTACATCATGTACATATTTATTTTCAATAAATAAGACAGATTAGACTAGCACATAAACAGCTTACATTTTAAACAAAGAACCAGATTGCAAACGTGTCTCCTTTGTTATCCAGAAAAAGAAAATGTTTACAATTAAATTGTGCAGCTTAAAACTAATCATTCATTCATCATCATGCATACATTCCTTACACTACACACCATAACATAGTAACACTCACCTTGCATAACATGTTGGCCACAACTTCATACTGTCGGCCGCAGTTGATGTCTTATTTGGACCTTCACTGCTACTGTCACACTTCTCTACATCATAGCGATCGTTTCCTTTCACTTTGGTGACTTTGTAAGGGCCAAAATACTTTGGTTTGATTTTCAAACCTGTTCCAAATTGTGTTCTTCTTATTGCTACTTTATCTCCTTCATTATATTCAACACTCTTCTTCCTCTTCTTATTGCAGTTTCTAATATTTTCTTGTTGTACTTTTAATATTTGTTCTTTGGCCTTCAGTCTGAGCTCATCTCTTTCTAGAATAAAGCTGTCCCTTTCTTCTTGCTGTAGCAACTCATAAATGTTGACATCTTCTTTGGTCTTCATTTTCACACCAACTAGAAGTTCATGTGGTGTTGCAACGAGCATGTGAGAGGACTCACATGCTCGCTCTTTCACACAGTGTTGTCGCTCCATCATCTTACATTCCCTTATTCCAACAGTGTTGCCACTTAAGTAACACCTTACATTCATACATTCCCACATGTATAATTGTTGCATCAAGGCTGGCTAAAAGATGCAAACCATCTCGAATTCAATTCAATCTTGCTCACTAATATTATGATAATGATGATGATTATGATGATGATCGACACTGATTCTAAGAAGTGTTAGCTCGAACGCGGTCAGTACTCGACTGCCATATTCTGCTGTCCCCGCCACGCCAGCGGTTAGAAAAAGCGCGCCAATGCGTAGTTCTTGATTTGCTACCAGGTGGCGTGCTTGTGATTTGACTTGACATCCGTACTATTGACTAGACCCGACATATTTATTATTGATACATATACATTATTTGAGAAACATGGTTTTTTCTTATGACTTTTGCTTTGAAAAATAATTGACATCACGATATTTTTTCGCTTTTTTGCTTTCTCCTTTAAAACAACTTTAATGTATAAACATATTTTTACACAGAAAAATGTATGGTTAGAATTTCTTCTTAACCTACATAGGATATGAAAATCATAAGGAAGTTCAATATTGATATTCTGGCACGAAGCGGGTGCACGGCCAGTACAGCGTTAACATTGGGCAATATTATACGTCGTAAGTACTTTGTTTATAGTAAGTAATCTATTGCTTATGTGAAGACCTTATGGCTGCGACAGCGAATGGTTTTACCGTAGCGGACTACCGGGCCAAACGTTATATTTTAAAAAAATTATGTCATCTACACGCTAAAAAGAAGTAGCGCTCATCCGATTATAAAAATTATTTCACAAATAGGTAGCTACAATATTGCTGAGTACTAAATACAACTTTTATCTCGAAAAAATGTACGGATCATTTTATATATTATTAGGATGTGTGTAGCAAAACTCACTGGGTTAATACTTATAACGTTTAATTACTGGAAACAACATAGGTACACAAGTAATATGAACAAAACTTAAGACTAATTATTGATCCGCAATAGAGTCGGCGCGCGTACTTTATTAGCTAGCAGCGCGCGGCGTATGCGCGGTCCCAACTGCATGGAGGCGGGCGCATCGCCGACTTGGTTCTGGGGAGTGAGGGGTCTGAGTGGTGGCGCGATGTCGTGCTCTCAAGGCAAGCTATAATTTATATATTTAATTAATTTATAAATATGATTTATATATAGATTTGAATTTATTATAACGTAAAGTTTTCAAGTTGTAGAGATTTCCCATGCAAAAAATAAAATTATATATATCTGCCTAGCCTTTTCCCAACTATGTTGGGGTCGGCTTCCAGTCTTACCAGATTCAGCTGAGTACCAATGTTTTACATGGAGCGACTTTTTATCTGACCTTCACAACCCAGTAACTGGGTAACACGATACCCCTTGGCAAGACTGGTGTCAGATCTCAAGATTCTGACTACCCGTAACGATTGTCAAAGATCTGCAAATGACAGCCGGGACCAACGGCTTAACGTGCATTCCGAGGCACGCAGTAAAATCTCGGTATGTTGAAATTGGTCACCCATCCACGAACCGACCCCGTCAAGCGTTGCTTAACCTTGAAGATCGACCCGTGCGGCTGTTATTATTAAGCCACGAGCAAAAAAATAAAATTATTCATAAAAGAATATTTTGTTAACAAGCTTTTTTTCGTGTTTTTCTCAGCAAACCCTTTCATTCGATACCCATATCATGGCAGTGCACAAAAATAACTAGCCCACCATATTGGATTTAGAATGACGTCACTTTTCTAACCATGCATTGTCATCCAAACTAAACGTGTATGCAAAATTTCATCTTAATCGGTGGAGGATAGCTGCTTTAAAATTCAGTTGCAAGATTTGATTCGAACACAGTTACAAATATATATTGCAAGATAAATAAAAGCTTGTAAAACATAAAGACCTCCTCCATTTTTATCCATTGCTTTCTATCACTCGTCTTCGTTTGCCATTCGACTTCTGCTATAGCATTGATGTCGTCGACCCATCTTCTAGATGGTCTCTCTCTGGTTAAGGCGGATAAAAAACTAGTAACAGAAAATTGTCCAATATGTAGATCAAATTCAGTACCTAGTAGCCAATTGAAAAATTATACGGTACAAAGTAAGGTTACTAAGTAAATAACATCTTGAAAATGTTCCTTTTATTCTATCGTATAATTTTCGACTTATTCTAAGGTTATTAGTTAATGTAGCAAAAGGTGCCACTTACATCCGTGTTTAGCAAATTTAGCTTTGTTTTCTAGAGGAGCGAAACGTTTTTTTCAATAATTAAGTAGGATCTTTGAAATAAGAGGGAACTCTAGACTGCTAGACTGGAAGCCGACCCCAACATAGTTGGGAAAAAGCTAGGCAGATTGATTGATTGATATTTAAAATAAGTTCTAAATAGGAACCGTAAAATGTACGGCGTACATACCGACAACAACAAATAACAACATACCACATACCGACAGCAACAAACAACAACATACCACATACGGACAACAACAATGTACCACATATCGACAACTGACTTACATATACGGGTGAAAAATCAAAAGATTTGAATCAAGCAACCGCAGGCTTAAAACGTATCTCGCAAGAGAAATATGATAGCGATTTTTGCGCAATAATTGCTCTTCAATACCGAAGTTTTAAAGTATTTGGAGGTTTTTTTTGTAAATAAGTGCATTTGACAAACAGGGAGTAAAAAAATTAAACCGACATCCAAAAAAAAATACTACAAAGCGAAAAATAACTTTATTTTCGGAAGTCGATGTCTTTGGTGTTTTGGCACCGAAAGAAAGTTATTTTTCGCTTTGTCGAGTTTTGTTTTGGAGGTCGGGTAATTTTTTTTGTTACAATGTTTTTATTTCTAGTTTTGGTACCTTATATTACCATGAAAATAGGCATTATTAAGAATAACTTAAAACACTACTATTTAAATCTTGACCAAATTTAAATGAGACCACATGAGAAGCTGGCTTTCAAATAAAAAAAGTATTATCAAAATCTGTTCATAATCGCGTAATAACTGTTACAAAAACATACGGTCTCATAATTATAGTTGAATCGAGAACCTTCTCCTTTTTAAGTCGGTTGATAAGTCAAAAATACTCTGATTTTATCAATTCACAATTAAATTTTATTGTTCCGTGAATAAAAAAATACCAACGGTTTTTTATTTAGCTCAGTTTTTCCATTTAAGATAAGCATAAAACATCCAAATATAATACTTTCATATTCCATAACGTAGTTTCAGCATCTGCAATGCGCCTCCCGCCGTAAAAAAACAATATTATGGCTACCTCGCCACAATATCAATTTCATGAATGAATTGAAAGGTTTTTTTTATTAAGGAGTTCGTGACATGCCATGGTCTCGTTTCGAAGACGAACAGCTGATATTGATTATTGTTTTAGAAGTAAGATTTTATGTAAATAAAAAGTTTTGTGTTCTGTGGTGGACCGAAGGTTTTCAGGAAGGCAAGGTATGGGCAAGATCAAGCAGTTAGTCTACATATTCTATACCAATATTATAAAGAGGAAAGATTTGTATTTTTGTATGTAACGAATAAACTTAAAAAACTACTGGACCGATTTCAAAAATTCTTTCACTTATGGATAGCTATATTATTCCGAACTTCCGAAGTAGCATAGGCTATAATTTATTTTCAATAAAATTAGAAATCCTTATAAAAATGGCAATAATGTCACCTAAAGTAGCAAAAATTTGCCAATAAAATTTATAAGGTGGGTAGAGTAGGAAGGTAGGTAGCCAATTGACGGGCGCGAAGCCGCGGGGTACAGCTAGTCATTAATAATATTAAGTGATTGATGGAAAACTAAAACTTGAGTCTTCGAAATAAAACAATTCCATGGCAGTTTCTTACAAAAGCTATTCAAAGTTGTTTATTAATGTTGATCGGTTATGTTGTCGTTTTTGACAATCAGTAATACGAGATTTACAGAATCCCTATGAAATCCCACGTTAAAGAATTGTACATGAAACCCTATAAAGCTCAGAATATTATCAAATCTCTACCGTACCCGATCACAACTCTATCGGATGGTGACGTCGATCCTGACCACAATATGTGTAGTGGACCGACGGCGATGCGAGGGCGATGACTGAGAGCATCTCATGTCAGCTGCAAACGCATTAGTTGCCGGGCCAGTAGGTACACCAATAGTATAAAAGTATTCATGGATGCCATCGGGCTCTATGCGACCTGATTTGTAACGGCGGATAAATATCGCAGAGCCGAAACCATTCAAGATAGATAGAAGTTTTACTCTGTAAAGGTACACTCAGAAAATTTATAATTTCAATAAAATCACTGAGTAGATTTTTAAGGATAGGTCGCATCTCCAAATGTTGCTCACTGTACAAAACTAAAACGGCGTATAAGTATGACGTATACACGAATTATATTATTATGATTGACCTTCCTGTTGGCGCGTCGCAATTTAAAATGCGTCGAAACTGAAAAAAAAGATAACCGAACAGTTTTCTAACTTTAAATTTAAGCAAACTTTTGTAAATAAACTTTAATAAAATAATACGAAACTACAAATAGCAATTCAGTTTTGTTGCTAGGAAAGCAAAGCTCGGAAGTCCCAATAATTTCGTAACTAGCAACAAAAAGTTTGGTAATTGCTAACAATATTTTTTTCACTGAACAGGCGATATGGGGCACATCAGGCAAGAAAGGTCAGTCATTTGCATGTTTTACATTAAATCCCAAACAATACAATAACTTAATCAGAAAACAAAACACAATCAAACAAATGGACTCACCTAAGCCGTATCCTTAATCAAAGTATTTGTAAACTCAATTTAAATGTTAACCCCACAATTAGGCGGGTTAATGTAAAGCGATAGTCTGACCAGTAACATAGTTCTGTGGAGCGATTGGAAAGTCAAACAAAGGCCAACAAACGTTGAGGGTTAATTAGTGAACTGGCTCACTTGACCCGCTGGAGCGTGGTGCAAGAATATGTAACCTAGACCTCGTTGGTTGGTGTCAAGAGGAAACTAGATTTCATTCATTGTCTGCTTTAGAACTTGCATTTTTTAACTTTTATTCTATGTACTGTGACGCTATTAACCACAAAAAAAGAGTGTCTTACAGCATATAATGCAATTTTGTTTTGGGATTTGACTTGCGTCCTAACAAATAAGCATCAAATGTCTTGCATAACAAGTAAAATTTCAAAATTTTAAAAACCCGGCACATTTATCTTGTGAAAACACCCCGATTCAAACAGTAAAACGCTCATAACTTTTGAACGGCTGAACCGATTTTATTCAAACATAGCTAAAAACACTCCCGACAAAATCACCTTTCAAATGAAAAAATCTAAATCAAAATCGGTCCACCCGTTAAGGCACTATGATGCCACAGACAGATACACAGACACACAGCAACACACGTGAAACTTATAACACCACTCTTTTTCCGGGGTTAAAAATGAATAGACAACATCAGCAATATTTATCGGAAAATGTCTCTTTACATATTTCGAAGTTACCTACTGATCCGTAGGTGCCAAATGAGGAATATAATTTTAAATAATAAATGATTCCACATTTGGCACCTGCGAAAAATATCGATAATTGCCGTATGTGGAATACCTCAGGTGCCATTCTCTTAGGTGCCGTTAAAGCGGGTGCCCAATGTGGAATACATCCTCAGCAATGGCGACAGCTTTCTAACAGTAAAAGAAAATTCGTTACCGTATCAGAAAAAAAAACTTTCCACAGATTTTACAAACGTACAACTCTACTACTTTATAACACTAGTTTAGATAAAATCGACTCAAAATTACTTGAATTACATGAACATATCCTTCCTTGTACCACACTCAATCCCATCTCTATAACATGTAATTCGAATTCCTATTTGTTAATCTGAGTTAAGTTTAATTGAGAACTTCTATCCCACACACTTATAGGTCTTTGAAGTACACGTACCATGTATAATCATGGACGATCCTAAAGCTGCCTTTCCAAAGATGTGCTAAACAGCTTAGCGAAGGATGTGTATGATATCAAAAGTGTGGAGCTCGTGGCTAAATAACAACAGCGGTACGGATTTTCAAGGTTAAACAAGGCTTGCCAAGTTCGGTCTGTGAATGTATCTGTCGTGGCCAGATCATATTATAGAATTGACCACTTCACTATGTGGCCGAACATTTCATAAAATGGTTGTATTTCATGTTATGGCCAGCTAAAACTGACCATATCGTTTAAACGTTTGATGATATGTCAATTCACGTTTGGCTATATCATTAATGAAGGGTTTCCATGATATCAAAGGTTTAATGTAATGTTTTTTCTTTAATAGTTTGATATAATTGAAGTAGTTTGTGTCGTAACGACATTTCACTACAATTTTATCATGAAGTGACATATTTTTATTAGTTTTTTATCAGAATAATTGTCCGCCGCCATGATGCATCACAAAAACAGAACGATATCAGCGCCGCTAACGGTGAATTATGTAACTATTTTACGACATAGTCACTAATATTTGACCATATCATGAAGTAGCCGTGCGTTTAGCTGTTTATATCATCAAACGCTGATCATTCATTGATCTGGCCAAACCATATAATGATGTGGGCAGCGGGTATTTTCTGTATCACGAAATGCAACCATTTCATGAAATGGCTGGCCACATCATAAAGTGATCAATTCGGAGATCTGGCCACGACATATCCAACATATACCAAGACCTCTCCATGCGTTAGAAAGCTCCAAGCTGTTGTTCCCGGCTATCATTTGGCAAAACTCTCATTTGGACCGTTGTGCATGCAGGCCTCCTCTCAGTGAGAGGGAATGGGCCGTGCTCCACCACGTGGGCCCAATGCGGGTTGATGGATCAACCCGCGTCACCCTCGTGTCTCCTGTGCGGGTCACAAATAAATATTTTTCTTTCTTTCTTTCATTCTTTCTTTCTTTCTTTCTTTATATGTTTTAAAATTTTTGGTTCTAAGACATGTCGGTTTCCTCACGATGTTTTGAGAGCAGTGGTGATGAAAAATTTACACAAAGTAAAACGCCTGCCTGGATTCGTAACCACGATCTACAGCTTATTAGTCGCGGCCGGCCGTTACCAATGGACCACCACTACTCTGAAATTTTCAATGAAGTTAGGTTCACGCAAAGCATACCTCCATAGCTCTTTACATCGGCTACGGATTTGTAGCTTAGCTTCACCGCTTATCTACCTCGCTCGTCTCTAGTGGTAAGGCAGCCTAACAGAGTGTGTACTGAGTATTAATATTAATGAGTTTCGGTGAGGCATGGTTCTTGACAATTTTGGGAAATGGCAATCCCATTTATTTAAGGAGGGTGGAGTGTCGTTGATCATGCTGGGCCTGTTAGGTTGGTAGTGCTGGTTGGTTTT
Organism: Orthosia gothica; assembly: GCA_949775005.1. Lineage (NCBI taxonomy): Eukaryota > Metazoa > Arthropoda > Insecta > Lepidoptera > Noctuidae > Orthosia > Orthosia gothica. The sequence continues at coordinate 2,119,339 of OX459047.1, forward strand.
TAATTATCTTTATAAGACAACCAAGCTCAAAAAAACTATTAAAAAACTATTTGTATGTGAAGTGTATTTGCCCCGCAGTGGTACAGCAATGGCTATACATAAAAATGTGTAGTGTGTTTTCTCGTATGAATGTCTGAAGGTTTTAAAAAGCAAACAATGTTTTAAAAGGACCCGTATTTTGTATATTTGTAGTACATTTTACAGAATAGTACTAAGTCATCATCACCCTCCCTTTGCCCGGAGTCGGTGCAACACGTTTTATTCATTTTCCGTGCTTAATTTCAAACGTCACGCTATGACTGACTGCCTTTTCTTTCATATCACTCTTTACAAAATTTATCCGCAGTTGTAGAATAGTACTATTTTAAAATAATAGACACATTAGAGACCTACACCAAGATACTTCAAATTTTCTTCTCATTTTCTTCAAAAGTCTGTCTCTCGTTGCTTAAAATCTTCACAGCCCACTCGATCATTATAATACCTGAGCTTAAAAATAGCTCAGCAGACTTACCTAACCAATTCTCGGATAACACCGACGTACATTCATGACGTCATGCCGCTTCAGGGTGACGTTGTACATTTCAATACAAACCTATACTGTTTTAATTATTACTGGGCGTTTGAAAGTTGATTTTCTTTTTTTATCTATTTTTATAATACAGTTTCCTTATTGAATAAGTTTAGCCTGAAGAGGTTTATACCTATAGACACGGAATTTATATGTAGATGCTGCAAGTTCTTCCTTATCTTGCTAAACAGTTTTTAATAAAATGTAGACCAAAAAAAATATGGATGGATTGTATGAGGAATAACATGAAAGAAAATGAAGTAATTTATACTAATGGTTGACAGGGGAAAATAGGAGAGGAAAATGTGTTCGTCGTCTCCAAGTAACATAGTACAAGAGCAAGTAACATGTTGATTGTGTTTCTGCAGAGAGTCTGTAAAAAAACGAGGATATATATTCGTGAGCTGCCTGACCAAAATCGGATTTATCCGCCGGTATATTTAAACATATAAGTATTACACATTTTTGAAATCACCCCACACGATGATACCCCCACTGTGGGTTTGCGAGAAAAAAATTGGGCCGCCACAATATGGCGCCCCAAATCCGGCATTTTTTTATTTTCCAATTTGAATGTAGCCAGTGACACTCGCAGGGTTAAGACGAATAGATTGACGTAAGAACCTTCAAAATCGACCAACGTGAGAAACACATTACTCTCCTTCGGCAGTGGGTAAAACTCCGTTTAAATAGATAATTTTGTCGAATCAAGAGGTACTGAACCTCGAAAATTATCACGTGTGGGGTGACCCCCGCTATCTATATACGAAGATTAAACTTAACTGTTTCTTTATAATACAAACAAACTCATTTATTTTCTTCATTTTTGACATCGCGCCTAATGAATAATTTTGTCCGTTTCAATAGTGGTCTTGCTTCTAGTGCAATCCAGTGAATGATTTTTCTTTAAAAATGAATGGGTACCAAAGTGTGAACAAATTCGCGGGCATTAGCTAGACGTCTGACTGTAAATAGCTTATTTATTCGCACCTCTTGTGTGTTCATGATTATGGATACCTTTTCACATAATCCATCTAACTGATAGGCAGCCGGGCGTGGGAGCTTGGGTTCCTAATTCAGCCAGTATTATCAGAAGTGTGGGTTCCTAATTCGAACTGTGGGCTTTTTGCTGGATATTTTTTCAATATTTTATAATTTTGGGATTATTAAGAATCTTTATTGTGCAAAGGTCAATAGATGCTATCAAAAATTTAAATCCCAAACCTTTTGAGAATTTCGAAAAACCCTGTTTTTTTTTTATTGAAAATTAAATTTTGAGATAGTTTATTTTTTAATTTATTTAAATGTTTATTAAGCATCATTCATTAGTTAGTAGGTTTATTGTATCGATGAACTCAAATTGTTTCTGACCAGCGTGCAGCTACCTGAGGCCCTAGACAAGTGAAACTCTATCATCAAAAGCGAGGCGATAGCGATTGTCAAAAAGGCAAAACTGTATAGGATTGACGAGCGATATCGAAAAATCACGTGATCAATCCCTTTTGATATTTTGATTATCGCCTTCGCTGACATCGAATGCGTCTAGTTTAGAGCCTGTGGACAGCTCTGTCTCTCGCTTAGTTCAGATCCCAAAAGGTGCAGCCGACTGGATAGAAGATGTAAAACCTACCTTTAATGAAATTCAACAGATTTTTAACACAGATTTTCTCATTATTGCAGAACCAAGCACTATGCCAGTAACAACCTGAAGGCGAGCGGGCGATGCGCCGCGCGGCGGCTCGCGCGCGCGGTGCGACGCGCGTAATATGCGCTCACTGAACGAAACAGCGTGTCAGGCGCTGCTCGAAGACGTCCGCTGGGACGAGCCCGTCAGCCTCGTCAGTTTAGCCATTCTCGCCCTTATCGACGTGCTGGTTATTGCAGGTAAGCACAGCGTGAACCCCTACCTCTCGCGTAACGAAACAGCGTGACAAAATGAACTTGTTACACAACCTGCATTACTACTCGAGCTCATTAACATAATAAGTAGGTAGGCAAAACTATCTCTACTGTGATGAAACAGCGTGTCAGGCGCTGCTTGAAGACGTCCGCTGGGACGAACCCGTCAGCTTTGTCAGCTTAGCCATTCTGGTCCTTATCGACGTGCTAGTAATTGCGTACTGACTGTTAATTGATAACCTTTTTTTTGTGACGAAACGGAGTGACCAAACTTTCACTCATTTGTCAAAACAGCGTGACAGACACTCCTCGAAGCCGCGGTTCCTGACTGAAATAATTTTAATCTTTGTGCGTTGCGGAGCCCAATTATTTACAGTCTAATACGTCGTAAAAACTTTGTGACCTTTTAGCACGGCAACCAGAGACCATTATAAATAGTAAGATTCAACAAAAAATTGTAATGTAATGAGCGATGAATTTGTACAGTCCCTCCATTTGTTTTAATCATTTCTTGCTGTTGGTTTCCATAGCCCTACTTACTACATATTGTTACTTTACATACAATTTTATGGACAATCAGCATCGAGTGATTCTGAGCTAAAAAGTATGATGATTTAATAATAACTATTATGGTACCGACAGGTGATATGACATACAATCTGACAATTTTGAAAGTTTATTACTTACATCTTCTGCTTCAGTTCTTTAGCATCTGTAGCAAAAATGTGTAAATTTAATATATGAAACGTGCAGCTTAAGAAATAATGCAAACAGGTACAAACTAGGTACCTATAGAATTAATATTTGTTCCGGGATATTAACCATGTATATTTAGATTTAGGTACCTATATATACATAGCATCGTTATAGCTATCGTACTGTACAACGTAGATATATAGATTTATTTTAGGTATTTGTTTCGGTTAATGTCAAAGGTGAACATGCTATTTTCTAAACTAGTTCCAGTTGCTAATTGAGCTGAGAAACGCCTTAATTAACATGACATCGAAAGTGAAAATCAATGCGGACGACATAATTATTTTATTACTTTATAGGAAGGAGAGCAGTGGTGGTCCAGTGGTATCGGCCGCGACTTACAAGTTGTAGGTCGTGAGTTCAAGCCCAGGCAGGTGCTTTACTTCGTGTAAATTATTTCTTCACCACTGCTCTCAAACCAGTGAAGGATAACATCGTGAGGATACCGGCATGTCCTAGAACCAAAAATTTGAAGACATGTGACATCCACCAACCCGCACTGGGCCCGCGTGGTGGATTACGGCCCATTCCCTCTCACAAAGAGGAGGCCTGTGTCCCATCAGCTTAGACCGCATAAAATTTTAAAAAAAATTGACTATGACTTATGTATCAACAGTGTACATGAATTTTACATAAATAAAAAATATCCCACGGAAACGTACTGCTGAAATAAAAAGTCTCCTATTTCCTAATCCAGGTAATGTGTGCCAGATTTCGTTCAAATCCAATCAGCCTTTAGGGGTAATTGATTAATAAACATACAAACTTACACACGTATGATATTTGTAGGAGTAAGGTAGAATAAAAGGAAAAATATGAGAGTATTAAGATCAATAACTACAAATGTACGTAAGATTAAACCATAATAGTATAATAATAATATACAAGTAGTAGGTATGTTCGTAAGGTGGTGCATTTGTGATGTAAAAGAAAGCCTCTCGAAATCAAACGTAAAAGTTTGGCGAATTTAGAATTAAGTAAAAACTCTGTATTAAAATATCATTAAATAAAAAAAATAAAAAAAAACCTCTGTTACACACAGTCGAAGATTGAGTCTAGTTTCCACGCCAATTGTCGAAGCAGAAGCGTTTATATCTCAAGATTAAACATAAAGACTATTTCAATCTCAAAACCATCTTAAAATAATATTAAGTATCTTTTTAGAGAACCAAGTAGGTGAACCCGATGCCAAAAGTTAGATGTGCTACATAAAACAAACTATTCTAATAATTATATTGAAGCCACAATGTTCTAAATATAACTCGTTCACCAAAACAATTTAATACCAAACATGTTGTACTTAACATCACAGAACACGCCTTATCTAAAACAGAATTAGGATTTACAAAGCAAAATTCAAACGTGGAACTCTTAATTGAAATCGGTTACAAGACAGTGAATTAGGTACTTTAATCATTTTGCTTCTTGATGTTTCGATAAGCATTTTCGTTTGTTAGCTCATAACACCCAAAATTCACATAAAATCCTGTTCCCCTACTGTGCCGTGCTACGCGCTACGCCGTAGCACGTATACGCTGCTACGGCGCTACGAGATTTATATGCACATCAGTGAGTGATTTTAAAAAGAGATTTTTCGTTTCAAAGAAAATTTTTGGTTTCAAAGAACCGGTATCGGTATCGGGTACCGTCCATTAGAGCTACGAAAATAAACAGTGTACGGAATCAAAACAAAAACATTTGTTTAGAAACGGTGCGATGTTCGAGCTTGTATTCTCAGTTTGCCGGTTAAATAATGCAACTAGCTTTTTTCATTTTGAAAAGCTGTTTGAAGCTAACTGAAAATAAAATTGTAGCTCAAAGTTCTAAATAATGTTAATGTTACGCGTACAGAAACACTTCGAATTTCTTTTACAACTTTGTTAAAAATAAAATAGTAGATAGTATTTACTTCCTTCTGTCTCAATTTAATACTTAAATAAATTTTATACTTAAAATACACAGACCTACAAAGGTGTCTCTTGTTCTACTCTAACATTTTTATCAGTGAAAACTTATTACTGGGTCTTAACTGATGTTCTACCATCTGAATTCTAACCGTAAGTGCACTGAAGAAATATTTTTTTAATACCTAGCCAATGTACAACATCAGCTATCTACCAGTGAAAGTTCCGTCAAAATGGGTTTAGCCGTTTCGAAGATTACCCGGAACAAACAGACAGTCAGACAGTCAAAATCTTAAAATTGCGTATTTGTTATTATTGTCGTATAAATTTCAAATGTATAGATTTTAATTCATTCCTATTTCCTCTGAATTAAAATCTCCACTTGAACGACCTGTAAATATACTTCAAACGAATAAACTGCAAGATCATTAATCTCAATCATTCATTACAATTTACCATTCACTCTTTTATTCACCATTCAAACAAGTATCTCTGAAAGGGACACTGGCTTCAAATATTTCCGACATGAAACAAATCTAAACTCTCAACATTCGACACGCTTTAGAATAAAGGCATGGACTCTTTATGTAACCGGCATTCATTTATACTTGACAAATAAAGGAAAGGACAGAAGATACACAAGGTGCACTAAGAGATTAATTTGTTCAGAATATTTTTTTAATAGTAGTTTATGCAATGGTCATATAATAGGGGTTATTAATACACGAGCGTGGGTTTATCGTGGTGTTAATAATATCACGCGAGTGTTTTAATACCTAATTATAGGCCAATGCATAAACTATTTTATCTTCACTCACAGTCGAAATAAAAAAAAGTGGAGACGTAAACAATATGTGTCATGGCGGGCAATTTAGATAAAAAAACTTTAACTTACCTACTTTAAGTCAATGAGCCTATACGCAATAAATTAATAAGTAAAACGGTGCTATAAATATATAAAAGTTATTTTATGATGCAGAATTGTTTGAAAATCGAAGGAAAATCTTGCACTGTAATGGTATTTCTTTTTTATTTTACCTATCCACAAATATAAAGTACGTGTTTATACAATAATTTTTAAATTCGTATTTGGAACATTACATTGTGAGTGTAGATAAAATCATTTCTTGTCTGGTAATCACAAGAGTTTATGTTTAGGAAGACTTGCATTCTTAATTCAAAACCTTGTTACACACTATTTGTGACAATCTGAATTTCGTTTGCTAAATTCATCTGCTTAACAGCGGTAATAACGCAATGGAAGTTATTGTTGTCAAAATGAAAATCATTGCCAATGTTTGTTGTATGTTACACTATTAAACTAGTTGCGTTGATTTCCAGATCAAGTAATGTATGATTGGGCATTTTCCTTCAAAGATTCTGAGCCAGTAGCCTTTTTTTATTTTAGCTTGGTGAAATGCTCATGCATACTGCGCTACCACAGGGAGATAACGCAGTTATATGGGACTTCAACCCACTAAAACTCCACGGTGTCCTACTGTGCCGCTTATGGCAAGAACACGGGCACGCGTTAGCACTCACCGCGACTGTCAGTCTCCGGACCCACCTCTGAGGAGTACCCCCATCACCGGCGCACCAGAACACACTGTGTGCCGTGACCACCCCAGAGTCCACACAAGCACATAGGCGCCAGACACGCAGGGGTGCACCCTTGGTCCCCTTGTGACGGGTCAAGGTCAATGGCCCCGCCACCTACCATTTTACGGCCGCAGAGGATAGGGAGAGCGGCCAACGCTATACCGACACACTTCCTCCTCTGCGGCCCCCGTCCAGGCCGCGAAACGTAGGGAGAGCGGTGCGACACAATACCGGAACTCTTCTCCCGCCGCGGCCTTCAGCCTTCAGTCGCAATATCGTGTGGGTATGTGAGACCCAACACTCTGACGAGCAGCCCCTCCTCAGGTTCCTCTTTGCTTCACCGTGGGTGACCAAGCCACGGCTAGTGAGCCCCGCCGCCTCGACAGTGCGGGAACCTACAGGGGGGGAGCCAGTGCCTGCAGTCTGAATTCTTGCCCGTTTATGCAGGATTAATATGGTTCTATAATAACTTAATAGAAGGTCAGTTTCTTCTCGCTCAAATAGCTCATTAACTTGTACATAACAAAAAACACAAAACCAAGAGAATTCCACTGAACAGAATACTTTCATTTTACGTACAGCTGTACGCATAATGAAAGTATTCTCCAAACATTTTTGTGGATTGGATTTTCTGCTCCCAACTATTTAGTATGGAAGGTGAGTCCACTCGGACGAGGAGACTCCATTAGTCGATTACATCGGGGACTACACGTTTCAATCGCAGAGTAAACAGCCCAGTGTTTACATTGTTAAAAATGTTACAGTGATAGTTGGGTGCGAGGATTTTTAGCGCGGCTATATTGCCTGATGTTGTGTATATAATGTTAACTAACCTGATATGTGCTAGGGTATTCCTTTGGGTAATCCTTGTAGAATTATGCTATACATACTATTTCCATATTTTCCATTTATTAAAAAAAACTATTTGTTAATATGTTTGTAGGAAGTAACCCTTGAAAGTGCTGATCTGATTTCGCAATTGATAGAAAGCTACTTATTGCCTATTACTGTACCATATAGGTGTAGTTCCATAGTTATGGTGGTATAGGCCGTAGAAACGAAACCAAGAAAATAAAAATAGTGTTTTGTAATGTTAAAATATGGGTTTTGTGTCCTACGGAAACTCATAGTCCTTAATATTATGAGATTAGGCCTTAACGTATGCCACAAGACAAGCCTGTCCACCACCAAAACTTAACTACATAAATATTAACTTATTCCCAAGCAATACAACTCCTGATAGCCATAATTAACAGTTGTGAACACCACAAAAGCGCCGAGACAATGAAGCGTCCCGGAGAAACGATTCAGCTGTTTTGGATGCCGCAAAAATTAATCAGAGAGAAGACCAAAATGATATCCACTTCTCTCTATATCAAGCGGGACGGAGATAGAACAGAGCTAGGCAATAAGACAACTAAATTAATAGTATCATCATCATCATAGCCGAAAGACGCTAATTGCTGAACATAGCCCCTCTCCAAGTCCCCATTCAGCAGATTTTGGAAGCCATAATCAGGTTATTGGTCCATCTAGTGGGAGGCCTCTAACGCTGCGTCTTTCAGAACGCGGTAGCCTCGTCAGTACTGTTTAGACAAATCAGGTCGTCGACCATTATCGACCACTGCCACTTAAGTTGATCAGAATAGTATCATGTAAAAATACATTGACAAATTCATGTATACCATTATCCGACTACAAACCAAATAAAAAATAAAATCCACAGCCAACCATATCGACATTTTACCGTCCAATACTCTGATATACAAAAATAATGACATACCCTTACAAAAGGCAGTATTCGTGTACAAAGGCTGTCTATATATAAATCTGAGGAATCAATCGAGCTTTCGAAAGCGGTTGTACGGCCATATTGTGAGTGTGTTTCGATAACACTTATCATTCATCGGTGTACGGGAACTATTCAGAATGAATGGTTTGGTTTCTGGTTGATAGTTTTCGTTTTTTATGCCGCTGGTATTATATATTTGGAGTAACGTTGTCGAATATGTTTTTATGGTACGCCTTTGTAAAATTGACACCATAACGCTTTTATTCACGAAAAAACTCTTCTGAATTATTATTATCATTGTTATTTTCAGATTGATTTTCTCGCGGATTTGAATCTGTCAAAATATGCGTATTTTGTTGCTGTTCCTGGTGAATAGTAGCTTGGTTAAAAAAAATCCTACCTTTAGCTCCACGGTTAAACGTGCCGCGGCCACGAGATCTCCATCCACCGCGACCTGTTTGCGATATTCGATCATCCCTCCGTTCCGCCGGTGGCGTTGATTGTCCTCGTCCTCGTGACATCCCCTGGCCTCTGGAATTCCTATATTGGTAGTAATTGTTATTACGACGCATAAATAAAATGTCACCTGACGTGGACGGTGTTGAAACTTCCTCATCGATGGCTGCTTGTATGGCATCACTTAAAGATGTAAACTGTCGTGCTGCTATTATTATGCTTAGTCGACGATTTCTTAATCCGTCGGCAAAACTTTTAATGGCTGATTTTTCGTTAATAGGCTTCAATATATCGAAGCTAGACTCATTGCCTTCAGATTGGGAAATCGTCAAGTCAACAAACAAATCAGTTATTTTCTTACCGTAGTCATCTATAGTAAGATCATTTTGTTTCAAATTGTACAATTTGTGTTGTAGAGCTATTGCTGATTTTTTTGGTAACAGACATGTTTTCATAGCCTTTACTAACTCATTAACACTGTCATACTTTGCATTAAGTTTAAGTTTAGCAGACTGCGAAAGTCGACTTTTTAAAACAAAATTTATCAATTTAATTTGTCCGTCTACGTCAAGTTCCGTTTCATAGTATTCTACGCCATCAATGAGCTGTTTTGTATTTGTGCCGTCGTCATTTAGTACTGGTAATAAGCTCAAGGCGATTTTTAAATCGAATTTCGCCATATTTTGTTCAATAATTGACTCTTCAGTCGATGAATTATTACACAAATCTAAAATATTGTCATACAGGTTAACAAAATCTTTGTTTAATTTATTAAATTTACATAATTCCTCGTCTTTTAATCCGGTTTTAAGTAGCCTTAAATGGTCTATGCTCTCATTGAAATTACTCAGCAATTTATCGGCCTCTTTTAGTTTTTTCAAAACAATTTCACCCTTTCGTCTACTTGGTCCTATTTTTATTAAATATATTCTTATCTTACCAAGGTCATTGTATATCGGTAACAATTCGTCATACATAACTGTCCATAATTTTATAGTTCATATACCAAATGCAAGTTCATATCGCGACTATGATTCCACTGTTGCACGCATACACTGCCCATGTTAGAATTACCACACTTTCACATTCATTAGAACACAGAACTCACAAGAACACTAGCCGAATTGTATGATTTGTTACACGCCTCTGTGTTGTCAGGGATTCTTGTTGGAAGCGTGGACCCGACGTTCCTCGCCTGCAGACACGTTACAAGCACCGTCGCGACACCTTCTGGATCGATCCACAGAACGCCTTAAGATGTGTCTCGTTATCTGCTCTCGCGCCCAGGACTCATGACATCTTTTGTAAATTTTAAAGATGGAGTATAGTGCACCGATGAATAATATCGTGCAAATGATTGTTAACACGATACTTATGGCCGATAAATGAAATTTAAATTCCTCTACCGTCGCTGTGTTTTTAGCGGCGCTATTTTGATTGAGAAAAACCTCCTCATTAGTTACTTTTGAGTTGCACATTTTTCAAAGTCACTTTTAATATATTTTTCACTTAAACAGTTGCCACACTGAGCAAAACCGATACTAATCGCGTACATGATTCAAGCCCTGTTTAGTGGCAGGGTCGCCATGTATGGTCGGGTGTCAGATATAATAAAACATCCCAAAATGTGGCGTAAGACTGCCTTTATTATGTTGATACTATGACTTATATATTGGTTACACACATTGAAATAGAGGTTGCATACGTACTACATCACAAACTATACAAATTGGGGTCAGCCAAGTCCAATCTAACGAAATACAGCAAAATACTGATAATGTACATGGAGCGATCGCCTATCTGATCGCCACAAACCAGTAACTGGATAACACGATATCCCTTAGCAAGCACTGTGTTAAATTTCCTGATTTCTGACTTTCTGTAACGACTCTTAAAGATGTATAAATCAACAGTGTAATGAGTTCTCCAAGGCACGGAGGAGTCTCGGTATGTTACAGATGTCACCCAATCACAGATTGACTTCGACACGCGTTGTTAGGAAACGCGTGTTCCTCGGAGATCAACCCTTCTGGCTGTTATTATTTAGCACAAGCTCCTCGATATCGACACTTGTTTTGAGACACTAGGAAAAGTGTCATTCCTTAAGCCAGTGTCAAACATAACTGCGAACCGAACCGAACCGAAAACGTGAAGAACGTGAACCGAAGCGGAGACGGCAAACTGGCAAACGGCAGCTAACGAATAGCGAAAAAACTTATTTGAATTTGTAAATGAACAGAACAGTCGCACGTCGCTTTCGCTTCGCTCGCATTCGCTCTCTGTTTAACTCCCGCGCCGTGCATACAAAGCCAGCTAACATTTATTTCGCTGAAGCCTCGCTAATAACTATTTCGCGCGCTCGCCTTGGGTTTGTTATAGCGTCACACGCCTTTCGGTTCGCCACGGTGTCGGTGCGCTTTCACTTTTCTTTGTGACTAGATTCAAAAGATACCAAACTGCCTAGCCTTTTCCCAACTACATTGGGGTCGGCTACCAGTCTTACCGGATTCAGCTGAGTACCAGTGTTTTACGCGGAGCGACTACCTATCTGACCTCCACAACCCAGTAACTGGGTAACACGATATCCCTTGGCAAGACTGGTGTCAGATCTCAGGCTTGCGACTATCCGTAACGACTGTCATAGATCTTCAAATGACAGTCGGGACCAACGGCTAAACGTGCTTTCCGAGGCACGGAGGAAACTCGGAATGTTGAAACGGTCACCTATCCACGGACCGACCTCGTCAAGCGTTGCTTAACCTCGATCAACCCATGCGACTGTTATTATTTAGTTACGAGCTTTTCAAAGATACCAGTGCATACATTACAAAATAAAAATACTTCGCTATGCTATCGGTTCGCTGACTATTTGACAATGGCTTAAGCGATGGCGATTACCAAATCGATCACTTGTCATTTCGATAGAGCTTAACAATAACATATATTATTGACATTATAACAATCGCTGTCTCGACGCTTTCGTTGACATACTGCTTATAGTCATTTGTTAAGAGTCCCAGTTTTACACAGGGAGCTGTTACAAATTCTCTACTTTGTCGATAGCGGCACTGTCTCGGTAGGTACTTGAAATGTTTGTGTGCTTGTGAGCATCTACTTTTATAAAAAGATGAGGATCAAAGGCAACCAGCCATCCTGTTCCAAAGAGCTTTCCGGTACCATGTAAGTACAGTCAACAACATCAAAAGAAAATGTGAACAATGTCTGTTTCAAAAGTGTTTATATCACCTTTCTATGATTTTGTAAATATTTACTCGTCGTAAAAAACTAATAACGACTTGTATAGACAAATATTTATTAAATAAACATAAATCTGCTATTTTATTATTAATAACATGAAAGTCATCAATCACTTTGATTGCCAACTTTTGGCACGGTGATCACACAAAATTATCAAACTTTTATTACTTTCACACTGGAATTATAATATGCTCAGAAATTCTTTTTTAGTTCAGATTCAGAAATCAATGGGTCTATTTCTGAATAAAAAATTTGAAGTAGAGTGTTTTTCAAAAAACACTTTAGCCTGATACCTATCAAAATTGGGCACACATAGTGTTTTACACGTGCAACAACTCCTAATATTCTTTTTCAAAAATCGGCGCGTTTTTCTGGAAATGCCTCAATCATCATCTGCCTGCCCTTATCCCATGTTACTTGGGGTCAGCGCAACACGTTTTCTTCTTCCATACCGCCCTGTCCCCCGTCACGCTATCACTGACTCACTTTTCTTTCATATCACTCCTCACACAGTCCATCCATCTTTTCTTTGGCCTGTTTTGACATATATATGTGGATGGAGAGGGAGGTCCGCTCCCTCTCCATCCACATATATATGTCAACAGGCCTCAGTGAATCTATTTATTGGCTAACAAGCAGAGCTCCGCCAAATCCAGTGACAATTTTAGGAATATAAAACATTCCTCCATTTTTTTCTCTTTACAAAGTAAAGAACTACATCAAGTCATACAAGGAACGAATTACACGTCACCCAAACATCCTGGCAGCCACCTTATGGATGGGACAGGGGCCAGAAGGCTTAAGTACAAAATACCTCAAGACTTCATCAGACAAACATAGCTACATAATTATGTAACATAAGTAAATAGGATGTGTCATAGGACACATACCGACCAAGACATCCAAACACATCAAAAAAATTACTTAATGTCCATAGTACTGAGACAGATTGTAAACAAAGAAGAGAAAAAAAAAAAAAAAAAAACTCAATACCTTTTTTTTGGGTTGGGAAATCATCCAATGACTTCTCGTGCTCTGGGTGAAGCTAGATGGCGTGTCAGACTTTTACTACCTAAAACCCAGCCGTGTTCCTTCAATTGCTTGTTCTAGGATCGCGGTAACTCTCAGACTTCTCTCCTTTACTCGCATTGTACTAACCTCATAGGTACTCCAAGCCACACAATAGAGCCCTATCTACCCGTACATCATACTCATACTTCAATTCCTTCGATAAAGATTTTCTCAAAGAAAAACAGGGCTCGCAATAAATAATGGCGCACAATGGACCGTTGTTATGTTTTATAAAGCAAAATGTGTATGGAAGCAATATGTCGCTCTTAAATCTGAATAGGGCCATTTTACGGTAAATTAACTGTACAACGCTTCAAAAATAAATAGTAGGTAGATATACAATCACGCTTATGTAAAGTAATCTGAGGCCCCAGACGTGTCGTTTCGTTTTGTTTCTTTTTTTTTAAAACGTTGCCCCACACAAGGAATATCTTCCTGTATCGTGGGCGCGTTTACAAACATTTAAACTCACATACACAACACCCAGAGCCGGAACAACTATCATACAAATATTTGCTCCGTGCGGGAATCGAGCCCGCGTCACGCAGCGCAGCAGTCAATCGCTCAACCACTGCGCCAACCGTGGCATTTTATCATCGAAAGCGTGGCGATAGCAATTGGGAAAACTTTTTAACAAAATATTTTAACGGACTTCCAAAACAAAACACTACAAAGCGAAAAAATATTTTCATTTCGGAAGTCCGTATCGAAAACGAAAAAATAAAATTATGCCACAAAGACACGATTTTTTGTAATAAAGTTATTTATTTTAATATATATATTATATTTAGTTTTGGCACCATATATTTACAATAAAAAGCATTTATAGCCAGAGGGCTTACCATAACAATTCTAACAAGCCTAAACACGACAGGGATACATTGTATAATTACGGAGACCATTGGGTCTGTCAATGCCTATCTACCAACCTCATCACCAAATCAGTTCGATGGTACCATTTTTATTAGAATAATTTATTTATATTTGTTTCATCGTATACCCAAAACGAGCTAAGCTGTGGACGGACAGATAGAAATGGCGAAACTATAAAGGTTTCTTGTTGATAAAGGTACCCCTCAAAAATAAAACATAGACCTGATTCATCGCTTACCACCAGGCGAGATCGAGGTCAAGAGCCGACCCATCACGACATAAGAAATATATGCGTGTTCTGTTAAAACCAACCTTTTCTTAAGGCAACAAAAAATATTATTTCGGGAATTGGTAAAGCTTTTAAGATTTATACCCTCACGAAAAAAGCCGCGGAAAACCACTATTCTTAAATAGTTTTGCGTGACTAGCAAGCGATAAACGATGGTTTATTGGTGAAATGTATTCGAATTGAAATGTGGAAATGCTGATTCGCTAAGCCAATACAAGTTGTAATAGATTTGTTTGTTTTATAACTACCGAATAGAGGTACCGCCCGCAATTTATGGGGAAGCTATCAATATTTATTTGGTATCGTAAAATAGATAGATATATCAATAATGCCTTTGAATGGGTTGGTTTTGAGCATAATGGGTTTCTTACATTAGTGGTCTACCCTCTATCTGAGCATTTAATTCCGTCTCTGTTCATCCTTGCCTTTGGGTATTAGTCACTTTCTTGAATTCTTTGCTATGAAGATTTCATTTAACAGCAGTCATTTAAATGCTTGGCCAAATAAACTAAAAAAAGGCATTAAAAAGTTTTAGTGTTTATAAAATGTAATCTCTTGACGTACATACTGCTTATTCGATCACTAACTTAGTCAGATGGGGGTACTGTAATCAGCCACAGTGTGATTGCGGAACCACCCCACAGACCATGCCCCATCTCCAGTCCTGCTCTTTATGTAAAGAAACCTGCACTATGCAAGACCTTTGTGAGGCCAGCGCTAAGGCTATCGACGTGACTGAATACTGGCCTTAGAAAATTTTGTGAAGAAATCATCGACACGAAGAAAAAGAAGAAGATCCGATCACTGATAGTAAGCTATGATATTGTTGAGAATCAGAGCCACAGAAAAATATACGAATCCTGTAAATACGTTGGTGAAGTTACTGGAAAAAACCTGCCAAGTGCGAGTCGGATTCGCGCATCGAGGGTTCCGGACAAACCTGTAGGTATATTAGTAAAAGTGGCCCGCCGGCCGGTGGTTGGCCGGTTTTTTATATTTTTATATGATGTTACTAAAAAATTACGGTTTACGCCATTTTTCCTTTATCTGTGCTATAAGACGTTGCTTCGTACCAAATTTCAAGATTCTAAGTTCACGGGAAGTACCCTGTAGGTTTTAATACCCTTGCGAGTGCGTTCCTAGCGGCATAAACGGCTGTATCTTTTGATTGCAGTGGCTTAGAAATTTGATTTCTTCACAGCTTTGAGGGACAGTAGACTTAAGTATTTGGTATAAATTTCAGTTTGATACCTCCACGCATTCCCGAGAAAAAGGGTCTTGATAGACAGACGTACGGACAACAAAGTGATTTTATAAGGGTTCCGTTTTTCGTTTCGAGGTACGGAACCCTAAAGACTAGTAATTTTTGTGCTGTGAACAATAATACATTCAGCAGCAGTGAAAATGTGTAGCCAGATAAATTATATCAAAAATAAATTAAAACTCACGTTCCCTCTACCACATTTAATACCATACTGCAATTGCAAACTGTGCTGTGGTCGACTGACAATACTATGCAAAAACGATAATCGCAACAGTTGTAATAAAATGTGGTGGGAATTGGCGTCGTTTTAAAAATCAACGTACTAATATTTAACGCGATAAATAATTAAAATTATACTTGTTGTGTCCATAACGAAACAAATAGGTACAGGTACCAAAGTCACCGACTTCCAAAAAGATAGTAATTTTTCACTTTGTAGTGTTTTGATTTGGAAGTCGGTGATTTTTGTTTGCAAAAATGTTTTATTATTTTTCACTTTTTAGTTGTACCTAATAGGCAACTTGCCTTTAGTAAGGTACCTATAATACCAGAATAGATTACCGGAATACCATGAAACTTGAACATGACAGGTGAAATGCCGTACCGGTGGTGTGTACCAAGGTGAACTGTACACATCTGCGTACCGCTTTAGAGCTTACTGGCGTGATGTTATGTTATGAAATGCTATAAACACTAAACAGACATTCGATTGCAGCAAACCCGAGAATTTGCTGTAATTTATTGAAGAGTTCTATTGTATATCTAAAATGTTTATATAAAATGAGACCAATTTCGGAACATACTCTTTCAGACCAAAAAATAATTTTCAAAATCGATAAACAATTGACGGAGTAATCGGTGAACATACACAAAAAAAAACATAATGTCGAACATAAAACTTCATCCTTTTTCGAAAGTCGGTTAAAAAGATAGTATCTGTTTTCCACGGCTTAGCACCCGTGATCTATCTCATGTAGAAACCCTGCATATTCAAGTGTAAAAAAGTTAATTTAATCAAAAAAACCCGACTTCAGAAGCGGTTTCTTATTAAATAAACTTTTTTATTGACATCTTTTTTTTTCATCATTTTCTTTCGCGCGCATAAACATAACCCTTTCCTTGCAGCCGCACCCTATCAGTAAAAGACTAGTATTCGAATTAGTTTTTTCGAGATTACCTAGTAAAAACAAATGATTGAAATTCTTATAACATTAGTAGTATTATAATGTAGTATTATAATGTTTCGATAACATTGAAACTAGACCACAATTCAATCAACACTTCCTTTGAGATTCGATATCAAAGTCGATACATAAAACGTAATGACCACCAAGAGCTAACGTCATTCATAATTTAAAACTCCTATCTTCAAACCGGTCAGTCCTATCAAACTACAAAGGCTCAATAAAACCTTTTTGATAGCAACAAGAGGCTCTTTCAGACCCAACCTTCTTTATTTATTTAGAACTTTTCCAATATTTTCCGTTTTCTTGTCACCACCATCTGTTAGGATTACTTCATGAAAAGAAAACAACAGATTGTTCGGAGTTGGGTCTGTTTGAAGGTTTATTATGGCATAGGTTTCAAGTGATAAGGTTGATCGATTCAGGGTTATATTTTGGGTTCAATCCGGTGAATTGATATCGGGGGAACCGCAGCTATTTGTGTTTCTCCAGACAGTGCTTATTTGCATAAAGCCTGTGTTTCTATTGCATAGTGAAACATAACTATTGGGAAGACGATAACGGTGAAATATGTAGTTATAAATATTTCATGTTGGAATGGAAGTGTGTGTCAAATAGATTTCTTCATGAGGCATTGGCCTACAACAGCAGAAGTAGACGGAGTGGAGGAAGGCCCTTGCTCTGTACTGGGGCAGTATAGGCTGTTATTATAATAAAAAATAAAATTGAAAGCAGAGTTCGTTTTGATTACTCAAGAGTCAAAAGTACCAAAGTCTTGAAAGCTTATGGATCTAATGTTAGACGTTATATCTCGCGTCATCCAACAAAATAAGGCAGAAACTACAAAATGATTCAAAAACAAGGTTAGCTGCCATTAAAATTCATAAAGTAAACAGATAGGTATGCATTTAGATCGCTGTTCCAACCCAGGTACATACCTAATACCGTATCGCACGGAAATTACCCCGTGCCGAAAGTACGGAACGCCATAGGCCCCATAATGATCGTTCCTGCCGGCAAATTGCGATAATTATCGTGCAGCAAGCAGGGTGATAACCGTCCGGGGATATTATCGTATGATGCAAAAGGTATTAGCAAGCAGGTTTGATCATGTGAAAACCGGTTATTATCGCCATGGAAACCCTTTTTGGAAGCCAAATGTTGTTTTATAATGGGTAATAGGTCCGCCATTATGCCTTTGTGCTTGAAGTTTTAAACAAATAAATAACTGATAAACGGTAGTTTTTTTGTTTTGAAAGTAAAAGTAATAGCTTTATTGACTGCCTGTAATATTCAACGATTGCAATATCGATAGTCGTTCTGAACAGTTTATGCCCGTTATTGTCAAGCTTTTTTAATATAAATCTAAAAAATAATAATTAGTATGTGTCCGACCCAGTTTTCGAAAATGACCATGTCACGTTGTACTGGGATCGGTCTATCATCACTGATAGGACTATTGTTGCCAATAAGCCGGATATAGTGGTGATAGACCGATTAGCGCGCCGCACAATGATAATCGGTGTTCCCATACCGCATGACGAGAACCTCGTGAAAGCTGAGAAAGAGAAACAAATCAAGTATCTCGATTTAGCACACGAGGTTGTCGATATGTGGAATGCGGTGTCGGTGACCATTGTGGCGATTGTCGTTACGGCCAACGGCCTGATGGCGAATAGCCTCGATGACCATCTGTCGAGACTGTCATTGCGCGGTTGGATCAAGGGCTTGATACAGAAGGCAGTACTCCTTGATACGGCTAGCATTGTGAGGAGGTTCCTGTATCTGGAGCCCTAACCACCGATAGCTTGGATCCTGTTCCCGATACCGGTGGGCCTCTATATTTTTATATGTTTTTTAAGATACTTATCTCTTTTTAAATATTTAAAAATGTAGTCAATAAATAAAGAAAAATAATTAATACAATATTAATAATAAAAAATATTACGCTTATAATGAAGCAAAGTGGATATTGTATTATTATTTTGCTACCCTATCTTAGGTTTACCTACGTCGGACGATTTTAACAAAACATCATATCTGTATTACTCGAAGGATTGAACAGAGGTATAGATAGGTACCTGAGACACCCATATTTCACCGTAATCTTTAAGTCCCATGTGGGGACGAGCCATAATGCACGCATAAAGCCAAACTCCGGGTGTTGTTATCAATTTTCAAATAGTAAAACCCTAATAACACTGTACCCTACTCTGGTGATCAAAGAGCCATATCAAAAAAATAAGACAATTTAATTATAAGTAGGTATTCCATTATGTAAAGATATTTTAAGAGCATAAAATATCATTAATCAACAGGTTACACCGTACTTAAGTAAACACAAAAAACCTTCTTACGATCGTGACTATGATAATAAATTATCATAGTCATGCGTTGTAAAATTTTCTGCATATTATATCTTACTGAAGGATACACCCATAAGCCTCTTTTTCGTGTGACAGAAAATGCTTTGGCTATTGAGTTAGTACTATGCCATGTTCACGACATCGGGTGACTTGCAACATGATTGGCGTCAAGCGAAAAGCGTTCGCGACTTCATGCACTACTGTCAGACCGCGTTTGCCGGTCGCAATCGCCTATTGCATGAGTCCGTTACTGTCTTCGCAGGCGACAACGATATATACGTATACATACGGTATCGGAGGTATCTCTATACAAGTTCAAAGAAAATGTATATGAACCAGTAGTGTCGCTTGTTGCTGTTGTCTGTCGCTGCTGTTTGTCGCCGATGACGGAGTCAATCAAGCCTTAAGTCTGCTGCCACGTTGTTAGCAAATAGGTACATTATTATGGATCGTAATTACTTTTACCTGTTTTCGTCGCGCATTTAATACGTGGGACACTCAGAAAGTTTTGCGAAACTAAAAAAAATTGTTCTATACGTACATATATTTTTATTAAATCTTTTCAAAGTACTTTCCACCAGCCTCTATACAAAGATTCATGCGCCTAAACCAGTTTTCAAAACACTTTTTCCAGTCCGCCGCAGACACCTCGTTTACAGCCTGCTCGAACGCAGCCAGCGCATCTTCCGGCGACGAAAATTGTATCCCTTTGAGCTGATTTTTTATTTTTGGGAATAAAAAGAAGTCACACGGTGCTAGATCAGGGCTGTAAGGAGGGTGACCCAGGAGTTTGACTGGCGTGCTGTCCAGGAAGTCCCTCGTTTTGAGTGCGGTGTGCGCAGGTGCATTGTCGTGGTGGAGCAGTAGCCCGCGGAGCCCTGTGTTTGGTCGCTTGTTGCTTATAACAGAGAAAACTTCTGGCAAACATTTGGTAGTATACCATTCGGCATTAATGCTTCTTTGATCCCGTAAGGGAATTGATACCAAGTGGCCAGTCAAATTAAAAAAGCTAGCGATCAAAATCTTACCCCCGCTTCTAGATCGCTTCACTTTGGTAGGCGTTGGCTCATTTTGAAACACCCAAACAGTCGACTGGCGCTTGGTTTCTGGGTCGTATTGATAAATCCAGGACTCATCACCTGTAACGATGTCGTAAACACGCCGAGACGAGCCTGCTTCAAATTTGTTAAGCATATCACGGCACCATTCCACCCGGGCCTGCTTCTGAGCATCGGTGAGGTTGTGCGGCACCCAGCGTGATACTATCCTCCTCACGCGAAGATGGCTGTGTAGAATCTCGTGAACGCTTCCCGATCCAATCTTCAATATGTGTTGAATCTCCTGATATGTAATTCGCCTATTGTCTTGGATTAAATTTTTCACTGCTAGCACGTTTTCTTCGGTAACAGCCGTCAAAGGGCGACCGCTTCTTTCGTCATCCCCCAAAGTTGGTCGACCGCGCTTGAATTCGTTATACCAACGATACACGGTTGCCTTGGAAGGGCCTTCATCCATGAATGCCATTTGAAGTCTATCGTACGATTCATCCGGTTTCAGGCGACACTTGAAATCGTATAAAATCATAGCTCTAAAATGTTCCCGGCGCAGATCCATATTTCAGTGAGACATAATACTTTGAATTAACTCGCAAAAAATGTGGAGGGAAATTTTGAAATTGGAACTTACTTATTTTTACTTATAAATAATCATATTTTCGAAAAACATTATAACTGGCCAGTCTCCCATATATAAAAACTTTTTTTCGCAATACTTTCTGAGGGGCCTGGTATGTGGCAAACAATGGCTCCGGAAGTCACGTCATGGAGACTCGTCATAGCATGCTCTATATAACTTCTTTCATTTGTGAACCGACTTCAAAAAAAGGTTGATTGATGATGATTCAACTCTTTAGTAACGTATACCTGCAATCTCTTAGATCTGTGAAAAAATCAAACTCCTTAATCAACGCAATCAAAAGATATGTGTATGTCCCTTATTGGACTAATCGCTAGGGAATATTATTTATTTATTTATTATATTCTTTATTGTACACCACAAAAAAAAAATACATACAGAACAAATATTTTCTAACAAAGTGTACAATGGGCGGTCTTATCGCACAGGGCAATCTCTTACAGACAACCTTTGGATGGACTGAACGATAGGTGAAGAATTGAGGGCTGTCAGTGTACAATATAATATAACTTACTTATACATAATAACATAAAATACGTACATACTATACAACATATCTAATATACTAATAAATATTGAATATATGACCGAGAAAGGAAAAAAAATAAAATTATAGTGAAAGGTAATGCTCCTTTACCATTTTCTTAAATGTTGGCAGTGTTTGAGCGCGTCTTATTTCTATGGGTAATACATTCCTCAATCGAACTGCTTGAATAGTAAATGATTTGTCAAAGAAGGAAGTGGAATGCATACGAACACTCAATTTTAAATTCTCCGATGATCTCAAGGACTTAGAATGGGTGTCACAGAGGAACTGAAAACGTTCTTTAAGATAAAAAGGAGTAAAAGGATTAAAGAGCACATTATAAAGCAAAGAGAGTATGTGGGCATGCCGGCGAAGGCGAATAGGAAGCCATTTGAGCTTATTACGAAATTCAGAAATGTGATCATATTTGCGCAAGCCAAATATAAATCTAATACAGAGATTTTGAAGTCGCTCAAGCTTATCCAATTGGTCTTGGGTGAGATCAAGATAGCTGGCAACAGCATAGTCCAGGATAGGGAGAAGAAGAGATTGTGCTATCGCAATTTTAGTGGCAATGGGAAGAAAATTCCGAAGACGTCTCAGGGAGCCCGCAGAGGCAAATAGTTTTCGACAGACTTCCTGCAGTTGTTTGGTCCAAGATAGAGTGCTGTCGATATAAATCCCCAAGTTCTTCACAGTATTAGCTATAGGAATAATGGTGTTGTTGAAAGAAACCTGGGGAAGCGTCGACCAATCAATCCTAGAAACAGTCCAGGAACTACCAACAACAGTCACCTGAGTCTTCGCCGAATTAATCCTCAGCCCAAACTCAGCACTCCAGTCACCTATTCGAGCCAGGTCCTTATTAATCATCTCAATGGCATCAGGTAACTCTCCGAGAGGGGCTTGGGTGTAAATCTGGAGGTCATCAGCATACAGGTGGTAGAAAGAAGAAAGTCGTTGAGTGATAGCATTAATAAAGAGTGAGAAGAGAAGAGGAGATAAAACGCCACCCTGCTGCACACCGGCAGAGGTGTGACACCAAGAAGAGAAAGATTCATCAGTGCAAATACGCTGCCGGCGGCCAAACAGGTAACTATGAAACCAGTCAATTACCGGAGGAGATATGTTAAAAGAGCTTAGGACGCCAAGCAAAATGTCAAAGTCAACGGTATTGAAGGCATTGCTAAAATCAAGCAGAGCAAGTACCGTTAACTTTCCCACTTCCATGCCTGACCTGATATCGTCCGTAATGTGAACAAGTGCTGAGGTAGTGCTGTGTCCGCGTCGAAAACCAGATTGGAAAGGATTAACCAGATTTTGTTTGGTAAGGAACGTGCTGAGTTGATGGTGGACAAGTTTTTCAAAGACTTTGGCTAGGAAAGGAAGAATAGAAATGGGACGATAGTCAGAAAAAGATGCAGGATGAGATTTTTTGGGTAGAGGAATAATTTGGGCATCTTTCCAGGATTGTGGGAAGACACCACTGGAAATAGAGAAATTAAGGATATAAAGGATGACAGGGATAATGTTATCAAGGATGGGGATGATCATCTTACGGCTGACACAGTCACTACCAACAGCGTTGGATGTAATTGATACAATACTCTTTTTAACATCACAGGCAGTGAATTGACTTAAGACAAAAGGGGAATAATCAGGTATCGGAAGCTTTGAAAGATAACTAAGCGTAGTAGCTTTAGTGGCCCTATCCAATACGGGCGAATTAGAAAAATGACTGTTAAGTAAGTTGAAGTCTAAGTCTTTAGGAACCGTGTCATGAGACTTTTTTCCGATACCTAATGATTTCAGAAATTTCCAGACCTTGGCTGGATCACCGTTTTGAACAGAATTATGGATATGTTGGCGTTGTGCGTTCCTACACACCTTGCTGCATTGGTTCCTTATTGAGACGTATTTCTCCCTGTTGACGTCGTTGGGCCGAATTTTAAACTTAAACTTCGCAGCAGAATAAATAGCTATAGGGTACTTCCCGTTGACCTAGAATCATGATATTTGGCAAAATGCAATGTCTTTTAGCAGAAGTAAAGAATTAATTTGAAAACCGTAAATCTGCTACCGATATAAAAAAATATATCACTTTATTTGCAGTTGGTGGTCTTAATTGTGTCCCTCAATCCAGTTTATCTTTTCTTTGGAGTATAATGCTTTCATTGTTTATAATTATTTTGGTAAATGTTGCTATTTGTACGGAATCCTCGGTGCGGGCGTCCGACTCGCACTTGGCCGGTTTTTCATATGGTGTACCAAAACTCAAAGGACACAAATGAAAACTTTTTCACAAAAAACTAAACCACATAAACACAAAAAATAATTTCGTTTCGCAAGTCGGTGTCTTTACTACCTCTTGTGTTTATCGTTTTGCGAAGACTTTTTTTTTGTAAAATCCTTTTTTCCCTGGAATCGCTTTCGCAAGACGCTTGTCGCTTGAGCGTGTGCGCTGTCAAAGCAGTAGTAACAGAGCAGAATAAAGAAAATAACGAATGATTGACTCGGAGCTATTCAAACTGTGGCCCATCAAAGGTCGTAATCTTTTGAAGTTACTCCAACGTTGTCTTACCATTTCAATCGTTTATTCCCTCTGTTGGTTAGTAATTAGCTATATGAACGTTTTAATTAATTATTTCTCCGTGTTTCCGTCGTATTCATTTCTCTTTCACTTTTGCGTGGGCTTTTCAATTTATTGGATAGTGGGTACTGATGGGATTGGTTTTAGAACTCGGGCAGGGAATAACGTTTTGACCTTTAGATTTCTTTAACAATTTTATAATACTCACAACGGATCTTTGTATCCCTGAATTGGCTGCAAGACCCTGCGCAGTAGCTATTATTGTGTGATTGTTGAAGGTGAATATAGCATTGTATAACTGTCTCTTTCACTCGCTTAACGTTTGTCGCATCGTCATATCTCGCTTACTCTATGCTTTATACTCAATGACAATCTGTTTTTTGCGCAATGGTTGGCAGAGCCAACTTCAGAGACACAAAGATCCGCTGTGACTACTGTATCAAAGTATTCTAAGTCTTAATTTGGAAATTTGTCATCATCATCAACATCAGAAAAACACTATGATTAACTGCTAGTCCACTGTTCTTTCTTCGTTTACCTTACGGCCAACTCTTATCTATTAATAACCAGGCGTCCAGCAAAGATCTAGGCTTTAACTCGATTCTTCTGCACAGTACCTACACAGCAATGAAATATAAATGTGGATGGATGGAGAGGGCGGAGACGGCCAAAAAAAAGATGGATGGACTGTGTGAGGAGTGATATCTATTTTATTTACCCACGTCCATGTGTCACTAGCGGTTTGTCAACTGAAAATCAGCGCTGGATGTCTGACGCCCAGCAAATGCTGAGTTGGTAACCCTTGCGGTGTGGGCACGCTCGGCGCAATCTTTCTTAAATCTTGTTTGTACTTTTTTTACTATTCTTCTGTTACTTTGTGATTGTTGTGGTTGTGTTGTGTCTATGTCGAATAAATGTTTTCTATTCTATTCTTTTTCTATTCTATATGAATGAAAAGTGAGTCAGTGATAGCGTGACGGGGGACAGGACGGTATGGAAGAAGAAAACGTGTTGAGCCGACAACAAGTAACATGGGACAAGGGCAGGAAGATGATGACACTGCAACGGATCGACATTGATGTGCAGATTCTGATACTCTAGAAACTAGTGGTTATTGAACAAAACTAATATCAATAAATTCGAATACTTAAAAGGCACGTGACAAGTAGTTTTACTGCCTAGAATAAGATATATATATATATTTGTATTAGTATTGTTACTAAAAACTTTATCATTTACGAGTTCCACGTTCCAGAGAAAAAAATAACTTCCTACCAAACTGGTACTACATAAATCATATGATAAACTAAAGGGAAACATACGAAAAACTACTTACTAAGTGTAGCGTAAGATACTCAGAGCGTGTTTACTTCTCGATGATCAAGCATACATATTTATATCTTTTATGTTTTGTATCGATTTATCCTAACCCTCGTCTTTTTCGGAAGTTATATCTTTTGGCACACATGGATTGTGACGGGTTAAGATAAAAGTGTGTTTGTGACTTTTCCTGATATATTTTCTCATAAATATCTGATCTTTTCTTAGAATTTGACTTGTTTTAATTTGTTTGTATCTATATTTAGCATCTTTTGAAGTCGTTTTCCAACCATTTTTACTTACCAACGTTACATACTAAGCCTACTTCGCGGTCTCAAATTAAACAAATTTCCACCATATTTTCAAATCAATCACTCATGAAAACTCGTATTATCATTTTTTTGTAAATGATATGTCAAAATTCTTTATTTCAATTAGGCCATTAGGCTGCTTGTCCACTTCGTGCGGAGTGGAGAAAAGAGGTGTGGAGCCAACCAATCGAATTGCATAAAAACTCAGCTCCGCTTTAGTGAACAGGTATTTGAAAACTAGTTTCAAAATTCATACATATTTACGTGGAGCGGGGCCGCGGTGATGAGAATCAGAGCAGTGAGGTGGAGCGGGGGAGTGAAGCGGGGAATCGACAAAACACAGTCCGCTCCGATACACCATTCCGCATTTCTTTCTCTCTCCACTCCACTACTTGGCTCCTCATTTCTTTCTCTCTCCGCTCCGCTACCTAGCTCCGCGTCTATGGACAGATACACTCCGCAACTCCGCCCCGCATCTCCTCTCCGCTGCCTCGCTCCGCTCAAGTGGGCATACAGCCAAAAGTGGCACTTTTGAACGTCAAAAATTAAAAAGGTAGTAATATTTGATTCGAAATTAAATGAAAAGTAGCTGGTTTTGGAGAAGAACGAACAAGAAACTCTATACTTACTCTTTAAAAAAAATGTTTTACAACATTAAAATACATACATTAATGTCTATACGTTAGAACGATGCACCCAGACTAACACTTTTATACTACGTATTTAGTATTACAAGCACTAACGGGTAAATTCATTCATTTGATAATTAGGAACATGGTTCTCACATACTTACAAATATTACAAACATAGGTAAATTACCTAATTCAACAATAACGGAACAGTGCGTGAGTCAATGTCTTCAAAAAAAGAGGTAATAAAGAAAAAAAGTAACACAATTTATGAAAATATAAATTAACCAGTTTGATTTCGTCTACACCAAAGATTATCATGTGGAGAATGACCAGCATGTTTCCAAGCATTTTTATTTTAAAAATAATCATCTAATTTGTTATATGCTTGGTTACAAAGTGTGTTTTAAACAAAAGTTTCAAATTATCTTTCATGTTTTAAATATGATCGTGCCTCACTACTATCTCACCTGATCGATGATGTAGTCGACGGTGAAGCACGCTTGCCTAAAAGTAATCTATTCACTCTTGACTTAAAGAGTCCTGGGTTGTAAGTAACTATCGGGGAATATCTATAGACTCCGGTAGAGAATTACACTCTAAGCTGAGTTCAAACGAACATACATGTTTTTTTTTTAATTCAGTATTGAAAACCCGCCGTACCATGTGGTCTCGTATAAATTTGATTAACTTAGGTTGCAGAGTTTATTGAATTATCTTCAATGCACAACTCTAGATTCACTTAATCTGTCTTAAAGATGCGGGTGTTGAACACACCCACACACACACGCACATAGTCTTATAGTGAACAAGGGGTTCATGAATTTGTGTGGGTTTCTACATCTAAAAAGTTTTTAACTAAACAAACATCCACTAAACTAGATATTCAAATCGAGCTAGCAACAACAAATCCTATTTTCCTATCATCTACAATTCATAACAGCAAATCAGAGTTTCAAAATTACATTACAACTTCCATAGCTACATGTCCTAACAAGATTTCTCCATCCAATCCGTTTCGGTAATTGATATCATCAAAAACTGTCAACTCTCTCTATCTTTTCTAACGACATGTTGAGAAAAATTCAATTTTCTTTGGGGAAATCGATTAAAATCACCTACTCGACCCCCGAAACTAACTTCATCGAAACTTTTGCGATTCGATATATATTCGCGGAGTAATTGAAGACGAAACTTGGGCCTCGATTTCTCTCTGTAATAAATTAGCGTTTGTAACATTGCAAGAATTTATAACGATGTTGTTTTTCTCGAAAAAGTTTTAAGAGGGCTTTTTCAATCGATATTTTTTCCATCTGTGTTTCATGTGTTCTTGCTATATATGTTTATTACAATGCTTGATGCAAAACAATTTTAATTATTGACGTTCTTACAATGCTTGCATATTTATTTGATAAGTGATAAGTTTCTTAAGGTCGTAGCTTATTTACACAACCGCGCTCCATCCGTCTGCTAATTTGTGTTGTCAATGTAAAGTATGTCTACAGAGGACGCCCTAAAGGTCATATTTCAGTGAACATAATTATTTTGCCGGGTGGGAGAGTCTTATCCTGCAACTCATCAGCCAATCTCACACCACTTACTACAATTTAAACCTTCTTCTATAAAGTCACGCACACAATTCTCTCGTCTCTAAAAGACAAAACAATTTGCCCCAGAAACTATAAATCACTGACTCACAGACTCCTGGCACTTACTTTAAGCAGTAATTACACCAAAGTAAATTGGAAGTATTCGAAAGAGTCTTAAAATGCAAGTCATTCCCGGGTTGAGCTTTTCACGGCTCCATCTCGTTAGTAAATTTAATGTGGCGTTCCAAATCCAAAAGGTATTTTTTTCACTCTACAGTGTTTTTAATTCGTCACTTCTTTTGAGCCTGGGCTTTTGAGTATTAAAAGATTCTCGTTAGTGTTATAATTATGAAGTTGATAAAGTTATGTCGCATCAGCGCGTTGACAACTGAGTTACTGGTCAAAAGACTATTATGATATGAGTTCATGTTTTTAAGTCGATGGACAGATAATTCATTTTAAAATCTGATGAAGTAGGTATGTTTCTTCTTAGTGACTATATAATGCTAATGCCCTGAGGCTCTGGACAAAATGAAATTCTATCGACGATTGCGATTGAAATGCAAAAATTAATGGGCTTGATCGCGTGAAATTTCTGTAGTGCATGTCAATCCCATACAATTTTGATTTTTCGACTATCTTTATCACTAATCGAATGTCACATGTCTAGTGGCATTGTCGTCGTTGTTGTCTGAGGCCTTACCGATACTTGCTGGTGTACTTGCGGTCGACCTTGAAGTGCAGCGACGTGCTGCAATGTACTATTCCGCACGAGAGACCGCGGACGCGAACTTTTTAACGCGGAGTGACCGTGAGAAAATCTCTAGATTATTTAAACCACCTATTGACGTCTGGGAGGAACTTTTATCCGAATGGCAATGTAGGTGGGATAATTCTATCAAGGGCCGACACCTCCACCAATTCTTTCCATCCGTTCGCGTGCGGCTGGCCAGCACGTGGCTGGAAGTGGATCACTGTGTTGCCCAATTTCTCACGGGACATGGTAACTTTAAAAGTAAATTATTTTCTTTCAAGCTCGTTGCCTCGCCTTTATGTCAGTGTTCTACATCTGACTGCGAATATGTACAATCTGCACATCATATCTTATGGGAGTGTATTCTTTGGCAGAATGAACGTAATATTATGTTGAATAATGTACAGGCTGCATCAGGAGTTGTTTACTATACGGACCTTGTGGAAACTATAACAAATTTCCGTGCGTTCAAGCGTTTTTGCCATACCTATTATTGGAACCAAATATAACAGCTCACAATGTTAGGACCCATTAATATGTATTAATGCTAATTTTTTATCCGTGGTGCTAGGCAACTGGGCTTATCCCAGTTGTATATGACCCTTTTGTGCCTATTGGCCTTGTTTGTTCTGTCTCCTGCTTGATATGGAGGGAAGTGGAAATTTACATTTTCCTACTCCTCCGTTATTCTTTTCTGATTA
The DNA here is from genome assembly GCA_949775005.1 of Orthosia gothica. NCBI lineage: Eukaryota > Metazoa > Arthropoda > Insecta > Lepidoptera > Noctuidae > Orthosia > Orthosia gothica. Next base: position 2,148,736 of record OX459047.1, read on the forward strand.
ATTTCGTTGCGGGATCCAAGACAGGTAAATTCATTCTCCGGGACTTCGTCGAGCTTCATTGCCTCGGCGCTTTTCTGGTGGTCGCCACTGTTGATTCTGGCTTTCAGGAGTTGCAGTGGTTTGGGAATAGTGCGGTGGGATTGTCCCAATAAAAAAAAAAACAAAAAAAAAAATGTCTAGTGGCTCTGGTTCCTTCTGCGGACTTGTTTTTCTATTGCAAAATTCATTAAAGTCTGTATTCTGTATTTGCGCCCGATTAAAAGAAGTAAATGAGGATCCGATGCCATGTCCTAGAACCAAAAATTCGAAGACATGTGACATCCACCAACCCGCACTGGGCCCGCGTGGTGGATTAAGGCTCATTACCTCTCTCACAGAGTGGATACCTGTGTCCCAGCAGTGGGAACATAATAAGACTGATGATGAAATAAGGATCCGCTGGAGGAACGGTCGATGTGACGACAATTGGGGAGGCCTATGTTTAGCAGTGGCAGTAATTTAGCTAAACTAATGATGACCATGATGCCAGCTAGGTATTATGGATTATAAATAACTTTTCGTCTTTTGCAACAGACAACATCTCCGTAGGACTCCTGGAAAATGTTATATTTACCGAGTTCATTCATAAATATAGCGTACACTTTCTTTAAGAAATTTCTCTGTGGTATTTTTTCAAAGAAACTGTCCAAAGCAGCTAGTTTTTATATTCTTCATAATAAGAATTTTCTTAATAAAACTAACTGGTATAGAAAAGTATATTAAAAAAGTTCTTACAATATTTATATTAAAACAACTTGTTTGAATGGAGAAATAATATTTTGGTTATTCATGAAAATAAAAACTAATCATGAAATTGTTAGTAAGTATTTATGAAATAACTTTTATAGAAACATTTATTGTCAAATACATACATTTTTTTTCGCAAAGGAAGTTATTTTAAGTATACAAAGTAGAATTACCACAATTGGTAAGAAAGATTGATTTCACTAGAGCTCACAGAGCAATGAAAAATGCTCTACAGATAAAAAAAACACGCACGGCAGTGCACACTGACAAGTTCGACCTCGTTCTTTTGCACAAGAAAATTCTTAGAGCTTTTCAAATCCTTGTTAATTCCTGAGTCCAATTGATAATATTTTCACTAACAGAAGTATCACCTTTATAAAGATGTAAATCCAGTTTATATCAGAATGGCTAATACCACTTTTGTTTCAGGAAACTGCCTGGTGATAGCGGCAGTGCTGTGCTCTTCAAAGCTGCGCAGTGTCACCAACCTGTTCATCGTGTCTCTAGCGGTGGCTGACCTGCTGGTCGGCCTCGCCGTTCTGCCGTTCTCAGCCACCAGAGAAGTGTTTGAGGTATACTAGATATAGACGATTTTTTCCATTAGCCGGCACAAATCTGTGGCTGTTTGCCCTCCGTTGCTATTTGGCAACAAGGTCTCTTGCTGAAAATGAATCTCTTATTTGACCTAGAAACCCTCCAGTGGGTTCCCGCATTGTCGAGGTGGGGGATCTCACAGCCATGGCTTGGTCACCCACGGTGAAGCAAAGAGGAACCCGAGGATGCTCGTCAGGGCTTTTGCTAATTAAACTGACGACGTAGCGGCCAACAAGTATTATTATTATTATTTATTTATTATTAAAAATACAGAGTAGACTTATAAGCTACGCATACTCCCGCAAAACTGCACATACAGTTTGACTGCGGGATCAATCATACTCGCTTACTTAGGTAGGTACATAATTACGCAAGTAGGTTGTGGTGCCGCTTGGGTAACATAACAACTGAGGTGGGTCGCGATGTCGTATAGGAGGCGTCGCCGCTGAGGTTTGGAGGCTAAGACGGGAGAGGAGTGCCGGTATAGTCGTGCGCCGTTCTCTCTACCTTCCGTGGCCTGAACGGTGTCGTCATCGTCTGATGGCGGACGCGGTGGAGGAGTGTCGGTATAGCGTTGGCCGCTATCCCTGCGTTGAAAAGTGATAGATGGTGGGCCACTAACCTGACCCGTCACAGGGGGACCAAGGGTGCCATACACGGGGTCGTCTGGTACCCTTATGATACTACAGGGTGCTCCTGTGCTGCTTATGGTATGCACTAGATTTTCTCAAAAACAAAAAAATAATATCTAGAAAAGGGTAGCCATTGAATGATCGCAAGGAGAATCTACGGTGGCTTTGGTATAATAGTTGTGTGTTTTCGTAGATATGTTACATTTCCATAGTTTGGATTTCTGTTATTTCCATCTTTTGGGTGGTAAGGGAATCACGATAACAGCAATTACTTACGACCTTAAAGAAATACAAAGTATATAATTTAAGTCATTAGTTAAACATTAATTCTATGAATGATTGATGACGATTTTATCACGCGTGTTACGAATGATATATGTGCCCAAAACTTTTCTGAAGCTCTACCATGTAATACACAGAGTTTTACCAAACTATATGAAAAGCCCACTACATACTCATTCCACTCAAACACGGCTCCAAAGCGGCGCTACCTCGTAATAACCAACAGATTTGGATATTCGCCGCCCTCCGAGAGGCGGTGTGATGAAAAAAGTTAAATAAACTCCGGAACGGCCTATGAAGATAGTTTTATTGCACTGGCAAGTTATTCAGTCGCTCGGCTGTAAGTCATCAAGTTTTGTGATGGTAAAAGTACTTGTTTATTGCTTGGGGGTGAGAATAGGGATATTCTCAATATTAAAGGTCGGTTTAGAATGTGAGTGTTCTTCATTTTATGATGTCACATTTCAAAAATATATACCTGGCCGACCGAGTTCTGCTCGAGTAAAAACGGCTAAAACAATATTTTCGTTTTTATTTTTATTTTTCGCCCCCGAAAATCCCTATATAGCAATTTTTATCAAAATCGTAAAGAGCCGTTTTCGAGAACGTGATTTGAATATTTTTTTGTTTTTTTTTTTATTTTTTTATTCAAAACAGAATGGTAGGTTGGATAGGGTAGGTATGTAGGTAGGGTATGGTAGGGTAGGTTAGATAGGTAGATAGGTAGGTAGGGTAGGGTAGGTAGGGTAGGGTAGGTAGGGTAGGTAGGTAGGGTAGTGTAGGTTAGGAAAGAGTAGGTAAGGGTGGGTAGTGTATGGTTGGTAGAATAAAAGCACAATGAATTCAAAAAAAGAATGTTTGGTGCTTTGTCATTTTTATGGCAAAACGACGTTTTCTGGGTCAGCTAGTAATATATACAAATGTTTACGATTTTGAAAACCTCTTCCATACAAAACAGGTAAAATTGTTTGTTTTACGGACGGAGCAATCTTTGCATGTACTGATTGAATTACAAAAACACTTCCACTGATAAAAAAACTACATTATAACTGAGTGCCATAGGCTACTGGGTACACTCTGCATGATTTTTTATCCACACAATGAACGGCATCTGTTAGGCAAACCACGGCATCGAAACCTCGGGCAAAAATAAGGCGCACGGTTGGCGCAGTGGTTGAGCGATTGACTGCTGCGCTGCGTGTCGCGGGTTCGATTCCCGCACGGAAAAAATATTTGTATGACCTACAGATAGTTGTTCCGGCTCTGGGAGTAGTGTATGTGAGTTTATATGTTTGGAAACGCACCCACGACACAGGAAGAAATTCCTAGTGTGGGGCAACGTGTTTTTAAAAAGGTTAAAAAAAAAAAACACAGTATACTACCCGATTTCCTGAAGCTAATATTGTGTCAAAAATAATACAAATTCCAGAGTTTCAGAATCTCATTCGAATATTACTGTTGGCAGTGGTGTCTCATCCCATACAAAGAAACCGTGCCGACGTACTGTACTGATTTACTGATTATTTTTTGTACATCGATCGCGTTCGGTTCCGTTCCACGGAAATAGATGGTGATCTATCTATCGCCGTGGAACAGAACCGAACGCGATCAATGTACAAACAATAATCGGTATAATCAGATGAAAAACGCTAGTTACGTCGGCACGGTTTCTTTGTTATCTGTGCTGCAGAATACCGGCAGAGAATTTGATGACAAATATGTAATAAATTATTTTCATATTGTTAATAATGAAATCGTTGTTGACCGCATTGGAAGAATGAAACTGCGTACATAGTTGATGAACTGTCTCAACTCTCTGCTGTTGTCTGTCTCTCTGTGTCTGTCTGTGTTTGTTTTGTGTTTCTGTCTGTGTCTGTGTGTGTGTGTGTTGTCTGTCTGTCTGTTGTTCTTTTTGAAGTGTTTGCACAAAAGTACTAACACTTCAGAACAGAGCATGAAGTAGTCTCATCAGGGTAAAAAAAATATTACAGACTAACTTTCTTAGTACGGTACACACGCATTCATGAGCCCCTTGTACCTCTGTATTTCAGTAACTGCACGGCAGTAACGAAATAACAAATGAACGTTGTAACCCTCATGAAATATCACAAGGTACCATCATTTTCAGTAATTAGACGCTTTAAGAGCCCTGCAGCAACAGATGTTGCGAAAATAAGTGTTGACAAACTGACACAATAATTCTCAACCTTAAAAACCACACCATAAAGGCCTAATTCAAACAACACACTACAAGATATCATTTTAACTGATTTTAAACTTTGTTCGCGAAGATATAGACGCTCGTTTTGTGTTTAATGGAACGAAATTCTTTGAAGATGGCAAGGGAATTTAAAATTTATGCGCAGGAAAATAGGATTCAGTTTACTTTGAATTTCTTATATAGCTAGGCGGTGTTTTCAATGACATTATTTGAGCGCGGTAAACGGCTATTTCTAGGCTTTTGCGTTCATTGAAGCTTGGAGAAAGTAAATATATTTCTGATGGTAATGGAGTCAAAACAATTGTGCTATTTATATAGGAAGATAATAAATAAATTATCCGAGTCTGAAAGACGATTAAAGTGGAAATGTTGAGTATTGTAATTGCTAGAGCTTTGATAAAAGCATGAACGATCAATGTAAATAATCGTGAAATAATTCTTCTTCTTTATACCCGACTGGGTTATGTGTTTCGCGCGTATCTTGTATGTATGTTTGTATGTATGTAATATTCTTTATTACCTCATATCTTTTAAACCACTTGACCGATTTATATAATTAAAACATCGATAGATAAGTCTTGACCGCCCAAGTGTTCTTAGATAGGTGAAGTTCAAAAAAAACAAACATGGCGGATTTTGGGCGCCATATTGTGCGGGTCTCAATTTATTTTTTCATTCAAACCCATGGAGTGGGGTATCAAAATGAAGGGTTTTAAGTGGTGATTACAAAAATATATACCTTTTATATGTTTAAAAGTAATTCGAAAAAGAAAAATATAACTAGTAAAAAGTTGTAAATAAAAAAAAGTTAATTCGAAATCAAAAAACCCGAGGATCAGGTGGTCAGCCAGTTCGCGAATATGTTTCCTCCGACTGCACAGCATGATTTTTTATTGTTAACAGCTTTTTAGTTCGATTCTTAATCAGTCGGGTTTTTTGATTTTAAATTAAGTTTTTTTTAATTTTAATGTATGGCATTGATAAAATAGTAGCCATTTTTGGGCAGTCGTGTAAAATCGTATATATCATAATAGTTTTTTTTTTATATTAATAAGCTTGCGCTTGATCACTACCTCACCTGATGGTAAGCGATGACGTGGTCGACGATGAATCACGCTTACCAAGAAGAAACATATTTACTCTTGAGTTAAAGACTCCCAGGTTGTTGCTATCAGGAAACACAGACTCCGGCAGGGAATTCCACTCCTTTGCTGTACGCATAATAAAATTATTTCCAATACGTTTGGTACGTATGGGTGGTTTTTCTTAAACTTCCTTAAAAAGTAGATAACTATCACGAATTTTTGACCCACATTCCACAATTCCGCATATCATCACGTATGTATGACGTAAGTATGACACAAAGCAGCTGCGACAGTCGACTCTTTAAAGTCAACTGTTTCGCTCCCACGCAAATTAACCCATTAGAGACGACAAAGTGCATGAACTTTTTGTTGCTAAGCAAACTCACCAATCACTTGTTTTTCAATATTTTTGAAAATTTTCCTTTCAAGGGCAAATATTGTTTTTCGTCACCTAGCACGTGTTTATACCCGACTGCCGAAGGGTAATGTGTTTATCGGTATATGTATGTATGTGTGTATGTTTGTTCCTTTGTGGCGTTCTAGAGACCAAACGCCTTGGACGATTTTGATAATTCTTACGGCAATCGATTATCGTCTTAACCTTGCGAGTGTCACTGGCTAAATAAAAATTGGTAAATAGAAAAATGACGGATTTTAGGCGCCATATTGTGGGGGCCCAAACTTTTTTGTCTTCCAACCCCATCGTGTCGGGTATCAAAATAAAGGATTTTAAGTGGTGATTTCAAAAATATGTAACATCTATATGTTCAAATGTAATACAAAAAAAAATATGTTAACTAAAAAGTTATAAATAAAAAATCAAAAAAACCCGACTGCGATCTAAAAAGACGTAAACAAGAAGAAAATAATGCAGTGAATTCGGGGGATACATCTGTTTTTGGTTAGCCAGCTCGCAAATATGTATCCTCCGACTGCACAGCATGATTTTCTTCTTGTTTACGTCTTTTAACATATTTATTCTTGGTCAAGGGATGAAGGAAAACATCGAGATGAAACCGCGGCATGGTCTTAGAACCAACAACTTGAAGACATGTGACAGCTCGTGGCTAAATTATAATAGCTGCACGGGTCGATCTTCAAGGTTAAGCAAGCTTGCCGAGGTCAGTCCGTGGATGGGTGACCATCTTTACATAGCGAGTTTCTTCTGTGCCTCGAAAAGCACGTTAAGCCGTTGGTCCCAGCTGTCATTTGAAGATCTTTGACAGTCGTTACGGGTAGTCAGAAGCTTGAGATCTGACACCAGTCTATCCAAGAGGGATCGTGTTACCCAGTTACTGGGTTGTGGACGTCAGATAGGCAGATCGCTTCATGTAAAACACTGGTAATCAGCTAAATCTCTTTTGAGCTTGCGATCACTAGACCAAGAATCATCAACATCTGCCTAGCCTTTTCTCAACTAAATATGTTGGGGTCAGCTTCCAGTCTACCGGAATAAAACCGACTACCAGCGTTTTACATGAAGCGATCTGCCTATCTTACCTCCACAACCCAGTAACTGGGTAAGATTTTTAAATGACAGCCAGAACCAACGACTTAGCGTGCTTGCCGAGGCACGGAGTAAACTAGTTATTTAAAGATGGTGACCCATCCATGGACCGACCTCGGCAAGCATTGCTTAACCTCGAAGATCGACCTGCGCAGCTGATATTATTTAGCCACGAGCTACAGTAGGCCTACAACTTGCAAAATATGAGTGAATTATTATAGGCAAGCCCCTACCGTACACTTCAGAGAACACAGACGTGATTTTAATAACTATTTGAGGACCTTATAATGCTAAAAACATTCTACGAATAGACACCATTCATCTCCACAAACGAACAGAAACAAGACAAAGAGTTAGAAGCATACATATTAATACAAAACAGTCCATTTGATCTCTAAAAACATTCTGTCTTTGTTTTTGGTAGAATGATCGATGATGGAGCAAGCAAATTAGTACAGAAGGTTCACTATACAGGCAAATTAGTTTGGTTGTTGAAGTAAAATAGAAGAGAAAATGACAATCAGTCATACAAAGACATCCATAACACATTTGGGTTGTGAAGGTTAGATGGGCAGTCGTTCCATGTAAATATTGGTTTTCAGCTATATCCGGTTATATATTAGTATTAGTTTTGTTAAAAAGTTTTATTAGTCTAATAAAACTTTTTAACAAAAATATAAACCGACTTCAAAAGCAAAACACAAAAAGTGCAAAATAACTTTCGTTTTAGGCAGTCGGTGTCTTTGGTACTTCTTGTTTTTATCATTTTACGACATTTACTTCCAAATAAAAAGTTATTTTTTGTTTTGGAAGTCGATTTAACTTTTTTGTAAAAAATATTTTTTTATTTTTATGTTTTTATTTTTGGTACTTTATACTACCGTAAAAATACACATTATTAAGGATAACTTAAAAACTACTCGTCAGATCTTGTTAAAATTTAATTGGGACCAAATGAGAAGCACCAGTTTTCAAAATCTGTTCATACTTGGCTGAGTAATCGTCACAACTATATAGTCATAACTTTCTTACTTTGGATACACATTTAACAGTAACGAAAATACAAAAACATTCAGTCAAATTGAGAACCCACTCCTTTTTGAAGTCGGTTGAAAATCAGCCCCAACATAGTTAGTCAAGGCTAAAGTGATTAGAAATTAAATTAAATTTAAAAAAAATCTTTTATTTCAGACAAAGTCCATAGTAAATAAGCATAATAAAATAATTAATTAGTTATGCACTAAAACGTTCGTGTGATAATTGTGGGTCAACCATACATTAGCGATAACACATGCTCTACGGAAACGACCTTTACTGCTAAGAGCTGTCAATATCAAGCTATTACCATGAACGTAGAGTTGACTATACGAATGCGTATTGCTAATGCAACGAGTAGGATTCAAATTCGAGATTTTACCCCTAAGAAGTAAATATACAAGATGATGTTACGATCCTCAAGCTTAAAGGGCTGATTCTCCAATCAGGCAGGTCATCATGCTCGACTAGCCACGGCCCAATAGCATTTGTATTGATGCAATTGCCTTGCGTCTATTTGCTTATGTTGTTCTAGATTGTGAGAATCGTACAATGGTACCCTTGATGGTACTTGTGCTCTTGTGTTGTGTATCATTAATAAATTTTCAAGCTCATTATGTTTGCATCTTATAAAAGTTTTTAGTTACTCTCGCACGAAGGGTTTCGTACCATTATCGTAAAAAACGGCAATAGAATCACGTTTGTTGTATGGGAGCCCCACTTCAATATTTATTTTATTCTGTTTTTAGTATTTGTTTTTATAGCGGCAACTAAAATACATCATCTGTGAAAAATTCAACTGTCTAGCTATCACGGTTCATGAAATACAGCCTGGTGACAGACAGACAGGCACACAGACAGACAGACGGATCGTGGATTCTTAGTTATAGGGTCCCGTTTTTACCCTTTGGGTACGGAACCCTAAAAAGCCTCTTCTTGATGTCGATCATGGTCCATAAGTATGGCTTAAAGACTAAGCCAGTCTTTAAGCCATACTTAAAGACTGGCTTATGGACTTCTTATCTTAAGTTCATAAACTTATGCTACTGTTAAGATCAAAGGACTATCTCACTATTGAAACCGTATCATTCTGTAAAGTGAACCTTCTGAACATGTTTATTCCATGGATAAATCGAATGACGTCATGACTCTCACATTCAACGCGAGGGTCGCGAGAGCTTTGTCTTCAACCTTGAGAATCTAACCTTCGCAGTTATCAGCGGAGTTTTCAGTTCGGACACGTGTGGGAATATTTTTAGAATTGGGTTTATCATTTCAGCCGAAAGACGTCCACTGCTGGATATAGGCCTCCACCTAGCTTCGCCACACTTATCGGTCATATGTGTTTTGCATCCACTGGACTTCCGCAGCCTCGACCAGGTAGTCGCTCCACCGAGAGGAAGGCATACCAACCACCAACCAACGCTGCGTCTTCCGTTACGCCACTATAAAACTTTTTTGGCCCGAACGGCCATCCGTTCTGCAAGTAATGTCCACTGCCACTTAAGTATGGCAATTCTTCGGGCTATCTATCTATCTATAATCAGGTAACCTTGGTGTCCTTGTCTTCATTTCAGAATGGGATTTGAATTGGCGAATTAAATAGGAGATTAAATCCTTATTGAGGTTTCTTTTTATCGTACTGATCCAAGTATTCGATATTGCCTCCTTTCAATGTAATTAATGCTGCTATTAATACTGTCCCATTGCAGGGCAAAGGCCTCTTCTCACAGAAAGAAGGCATGAGAATGGTGATAAATGCTTCTTCTTATGAGGCACTTGCTCGAGATGGATGATAGTCCAATAGTTAAGGGCTCGCGTCTCAATCCTGAACCCACGAGGAGTTCAGATACGGACAAGAAACAATTGAACTTTGCCAATTCAACCGAATAATATTAAGTACTTTCTAGGTTAATATTAGACACTACTGACATCTCACTAGTAGGTCTAACTTCAAGAAAGATGTTAACCGGCTAAAATCAATGACCAGTGTGTGTTGCCTGTGATGACTTATGGTATCGAGACGTGGTCAATCACAATGGGCCTGGCTGACAGTAACCTAAAAGGCAGAGAGAGAGAGGGCTATGCTCGAAGTTTTCTTGCGTGATCGAATCAGAAATGATGATGTACGCAGTAGAACCGGAGTCACCGACATAGCCCGAAGAATAGCCAAATTTAAATACCAGTGGGCAGGGCACATTGCTCGCAGAACGGATGGCCGATGGGGCAGAAAGGTTCTGGAGTGGCGACCGGGAACCGCGGACGCAACGATCAGTGTGACGACGCTTGGGGGAGGCCTATGTCCAGCAGTGGACGTGTTTTGCCTGAAATGATGATGATGATGACTATTGATATCGAGGAAACCTAGTCTATTCCCTTGCTACCGCTTTCAAAGCTTTATTTCTACAGATTGATGTCAAGCAGTATTGTAATTTAAATTTTAATTAAAAACCGTGACATCATTTATCCAGGTTAGGTTGGTTAAAAAGTTAATCTCTCTCTCTTTCTCTCTAAACATACTTTTTATTAATCTTTTGAAAATAAAATAAAAATAACCAAAGTACTCTATGTTCATTAAAAACTTTCACATTCAACTCAGGCTACCATTCGAACATTCATAAAAGGTTGCCAAATAATCTGTGAAATCGATTTTATTCCAATGAGTTCGAATAAATATGCGATAGTAAATAAAATTCTGAACTATTTATAGAACGGAGAATCAAGTAAATAAATATATCCTGTGTTGAATATACCTAAAAGATTTTCTCAAAGCCTCCATTCAAGTTATGGCCAAAAGGTTTTCACACAAAGTCTCTACCTTCTTATAAGCTAAATTTTCTTATTGAGACCCTATTTTCTTTAGAGGTACATACTCGTCTTTGAAATAGATTCTTCTTTTTCTTTTCAACTCTTTAGTCTCAACATTTTTTAAATTTTGACCGATCAACTTGGACAGCAATGAAATTCGCCATGTTCAGCACCCGAACGGCGCAGTTTACTGTTGGGCTATATCCTGCGAAGGTCACGGTGTTAGAGGCGTTTAGGGGTCGTGGTCCAACTATAATGTCCAACTGGTAAAAATAAAACCAATTAAAAATAATGATTGACCTGGCCCACCTCCTTGTCTGCCCGTCTTGCCTAGCCAACTGCGCCTTTCGGGTACTAAACGTGGCGAATTTCATTGCTGTCCAAGTTGATCGGTCAAAATTTTTAAAGTTGAGACTAAGACATTATAGTTGGACCAGGTTAAAATCATACTTTTTAAAGCTTTCTGTACCTCCCTATACACGTGCAGCCTATGGGCATCTTACTCACAAGCTGCTTACAGTGCCCTTCGTGTCCAATACAACAATGCGTTCAGGGCAGTGTTGGGGCTACCCCGCTTCTGCAGCGCCTCGGGCATGTTTGCGGAAGCGCGCACCGACTGTTTCCACGCCACCATGCGCAAGCGGTGCGCGTCCTTGTTGCGCAGGGTGCGGCCTAGCTCCAACACTGTCTTGGCGATGGTTGCTCAGCGACTGGATTGCCCCTACATAAGTCATTGTTGTAGCAGGCATATTGTTGGTGGTTGATTTAATTTAGATTTGTTACAATTGTGTCTCTTGATACTATAGTTTTTGATTCTGACATAACTTAATTCCATAATTTAATTCGTTGTCATAATACATCTAATTTAGCTTTATTATATTTTATTTTGATTTCTGCTTTTTGACATCAATCGATTCCATGTTATGATATTATATTTTTGCTACTGACATAACTTGATTCCTCAATTTTATTCATTGTCATATTTCATTTTGTTTTGTTTTGTTTTAATTTTTCCTTTATTTTTATTGCATGAATTGACTATAGTGTATTTGTATTTTTGTGTTACTTATATGGGTCAAGGACCTGAAATAAACGTTTTTTTTTTTTTTTAAACGATTGAAGAAAAAATAAAATAAACGTAAAGCTTTAAAAAAAAGTTTTTAGTAAAATAAATAAACTTAATCTAACGTTATTATAGAACTTAAACAATTAAAGCTTGAGCTTAAAAAAAAGAAAAAGAAATCCCTTTTTAAATTGAAACTGCAAACGATTTTTATCGATTAACCCATCCGATATCACGATAGTCGAAAAGCCAAAATATGTACGAATTGATGGTTTCTAGTCTTTAGATAGACAAGTTGTTACATTTAATCATCAGTCTTGCTAAGGAATATTTCCAAACATGAATACCACAAAAGACCAAAGACATTTTCTTGTTTGCTCTTACATCCCTAATATAGCTTCAGTACCATGTTCCACCGTTCAACTAAAACAAACAAGTGTCGCTCACTTGCATATGTCTTCACTCTTCAAACCCATTAACTTTGACGCCTTGGAGATAAAAGCAGCACGTATGCAATTACAGTTCACGGAACGCATAGCTAATGCGAAACGTCAAGATATTCTATTGCAAATATTTGTAAATGTAAATTAAGGCTAAGGACTGACCATCGATGTAAAACAATTTTGTGGAATAAGTAACCTGAGGCTCTAGATCAATGATATTTTTTCAACGAAAGCGATGTTAACATGTTTAAAAAAAACTTGAGAGGTGTCAAGGGACACCCGGATGGAACTAAGTTTTAGTTGATTCGCTATTAAAATGAAAAAGGCAAAAAAAATAATTGTACATATACATACACACACACATATATATATATATTTATATATATATATATATATATATATATGCACTCTGTCTGTCTATTCTTTCGTAAAAGTAATAAAAAAAAAAAAATGTACCTAATAAATAATAAAAAATAATAACAATCCTGACAGTCCGGAACTTGTGCAGAAACACAAGTTACGGGGAACGGATATTGCTGATACAAACAACAATAATAAAATACAAACAATAATAAAAAATATACATATGGATATTTTTGAAACACTGTCAGGATTCATTATTGTTATTATTTTATTGTTTTTTTCGCGCACGCCGCACGGCTTACAACTATAGCAAAAAGTGTCGTTACAACTTTTGGTCTTAATTTTTTCCGTCTAGCCCCCTTTCGCCACGCGCGATAAGGAACTTCGTTCCAAAAAACATTTTAACAAAAATAAACAAACCAACTTCCAAAAAAAAACACTACAAAGCGAAAAATAACTTTGGTTAGCTTGCATGTGATTGGTCGATTGGTGGCGGTCAAATCCTTTGCCTTTCCGAATTCACTTGCGCATTTAGGCTGCCGATGCTCCGCTATCAAGTCTGTCACAGTTACCTTCCTAAAGTCGTCGGTCCACCTAGCTGGGAAGCTATTATACAATTACATATTTTTACATTTCCAGAACAAAATCAACCAGTTTACCAATCGTTCCAATAACCAAGCCAGTTACCGTCTAAGCACTAAATCGTCCAATCGTATTATCTGTCCCCAGCCTAACGTCGAATAGCCCTAATACAATTTGGCACAGGTCAAGCCAGTCGATGCGCCCGATTCACACTTGTGTACTGTGTTCGGTAAATTATTTAGCACACACACATTTGGGTTTACGTTAAACTGTGCCCCGGCTGTATTGGTTGGAAGGCAATCGGTTGAGACGATGTGGTGTGGTTCAAGTTATAAGAGCAAACGGTTTTTTTTAACCCCCGACGGAAAAAAGAGGGGTGTTATAAGTTGCACGTGTGTTGCTAGAGATACACATATGTGTGTCTGTGTATCTGTGGCATCATAGTGCCTAAACGGATGAACCGATTTTGATTTAGTTTCTTTTGTTTGAAAGGTGATTTTGTCGAAAGTGTCCTGTTAGCTATGTTTGATTGAAATAGGTTCAACCGTTCAAAAGTAATTCGCATTTTACTCTTTGAATCTGGGTTTTTTCGCAAGATCCATCTATACATATCATAATTACGTGTTTCGATAGATTTTCGAATGAAGCGTGTCTACTACTAGGAATGCAAAAAAAAGCATGAAATAAAAATAAATCCCGATTTAAAACCTTTAAAAGTATAAAATAAGCCTCGTACTCTCAACGTAGGCGGTTCCCCGACGCGAGCAAGAAGCTTATTTTTTTACTTTTTAGTGGTTTTTAAATCGTGTTTTTTTTTTAATAATATAATAAAACCCTGCAATAGGCGTTGGTCATGTGAATAGAACAGAAAATTGTATTTATTTTACACCATAACGCACTGGACTGGTCGATGTGACGAAGATTGGAGCAGGCCTGTTTCCAGCAGTGGACGTTTTCCTGGTGAAATGGTGATGATGATACACCATAACAACTTACAATAAAATGATTTAATATACTTAATTAAGCCTCCGCCAAATTATTTTAGGTATCCTTTGTGCTACGTGTAGTTATTTGGCTCATTTAATTGGATCAAGTTGGATTTGAATTAGGAACACTAAAATAATAAACAGAAATTCATTACTGATTCTAGGTACGAACATAAAATACGGCGACGGAAATTTGTAATAATATTAAACAGCTTTCGTATATTTTAATAGATACATAATTAATTACAATGAATGAGTGGGCATTTAGTAATTTAAATGGCATAATATGAAATCTTTTTTAGGATCCGTACCCAAAGGGTAAATTCGGGACCCAATTACAAAGACTCCGCGGTCCGTCTGTCTGTCTGTCTATCTGTCATCAGGCTGTATCTGATGAACCGTGATAGCTAGACAGTTAATTTTTCACAGATTATGTTTTTCTGTGGCCACTATTACAACAGATACTGAAAACAGAAAAATAAAAATATTGAAGTGTGGGGCCCCACTTCAATATTTTTACAGCAAAGGTATGTTTTTTTTGCCGTTTTTTGCGATAATGTTACGGTACAATCGTGCGCGAGTCCGACGCGCACTTAGCTGGTTTTATTAATTGTGAATTCTACAAACCAAAGCATATATAAACATTTTATTTAATACTAGCTTCTGCCAGCGGCTTCGCCCGCGTGAAAAGCGTTTTTTTTTTTGCTAGAGAACATTATTCAAATTCAAAAACTTTATTTCGAGCGAAAACTCATATAGGGTTCGTAACAATGTGCATTAAAACTAAGTGTTAGTAAACAACACGATACGGTGACACATGTAACTGACAGCAGTGAACTATATACGTACAGTCCACTCTATCAGCAATCATTTTCAGAACCCTGTTAGGGCTGTCCATAACTCGGGCCACCATTGATGTCGCGCGCTTGCGCATTATCGCGTAAAAACAATCCACACGCGCCGCCGCAAACATCCCAGACGCACTGCAACGCCAAGGCAACCCCATCAGTTTTCTGAACGCGTTATTTTACTGAACCCGAAGGGCTCCATACGACGCCCACGAATACTTCTCCCACAGACTGCAAGTGTAGAAGGTGGTACGGAATGCTTTAAAGAGCGTTACCTTTACTTCTGCAGTACAACGTGCAAACCTGCGAGCTATCATATTCGCACGCACGGAAAGAGCCCTTCGTTCCCTTTCTATGTCAGCATTGTCCTTGAGGTCAGTGGTGACTAAGTGACCTAGGTACTTAAATTGTTCCACTCGCTCAAGAGTAACACCGTTTAGCTGTATGGCTATAATCTACATATTTCTGTGCCAAATTTCAATCATCCAGATCCCTTCTGGCGGGATTGAGTAACAAGCAAACATCCATCCGATCATCCAAACTTTCGCATTTATAATATTAGGAAGATTCATTTAAAATGTCTCAGTCGTAACATACATAAATGAAGAGTCGAACAAATATTTGGATTCAAAACAAGTTTCTTGTATTTGCTTTCTG
Source organism: Orthosia gothica (assembly GCA_949775005.1). NCBI lineage: Eukaryota > Metazoa > Arthropoda > Insecta > Lepidoptera > Noctuidae > Orthosia > Orthosia gothica. The sequence continues at coordinate 2,164,628 of OX459047.1, forward strand.
AACAAGTATTGAGTAACCCTGAATTTTACATATCATTATAACTTTTAGATCAAATACTATTTGTTTTTGACCCAGTGAAACGAATTGTTGATTCAGTCTCAATAGTTTTGTTCGTCCTTAATAACTCGTTCTATAGGAATGTACGTTCTATTGTAAGGCTAGAAATGTAAATTGAAAAAAAAGTAAATGATTTTTTTCACAATCGTGAAAAAAAACTAAAAATAATGAACTCATACGATAACCGCCTTACCATGTTTTTATTTTCGTACTGTTGAAAAAAAAACCTACTCCAGAAAAAAACTGTTTTTTTATGTTCTTTTTAAAGGTATTTTTTTTTAACTCCGTATTTTTACTACTCTATGCAAGGCTAAAATATGTTACTTTAGAGTCTAGTCTACACGAAACAAATACAAACTGATCCAATGGGAGTCCGTAAAAATGAGACCTATAAAAACTCCTGCAGACAGGTGCGTCGCGAAGTCCTTTTTGGAGGAGGTTCTATGTTTGTTTTTTTGGGTTCAGTACCAAAAGGGTACAAACGGGACCCTATTACTAAGACTCCACAATCCGTCTGTCTGTCACCAGGCTGTATCTCATGAACCTTGATAGCTAGACAGAAATTTTCACAGATGATGTATTCCTGTTGCCGCTATAACAACACATACTAAAAACTGAATAAAACAAAAATTTAAGTGAGGCTCCCATACAACAAACGTGATTTTTTTGCCGTTTTTTGCGATAATGGTTCGGAACCCTTCGTGCGCGAGTCCTACTCGCACTTTACCGGTTTTTTTGTGTATGTACTCCGATTTTTCCGTCAAAAGGGGAACAAAAAAATATGGACCGATTTTGAAAATTCTTTTCTGTTTGTAAAATTATGTGCCCAAATTGGTCCCATTTTAATTTGGTGAAGATCTGATGGAGAACTTTGGACATATACAACATAACTCTTCAATAAATTTGGAAGTCGGTAGTATTTTCTGTAAAAACGTTTTTTTCATAGAGATATTATTATTCTGTAAAGCAATTTTAAAATCATTTATATGAAGACGCATTATCGGCTTCTTTTTCTCGTCACGTCTCACTTGTCTGTGCGAACTTTACTTTACAAACATTAATTTAACTAATAAATATGCACTACATTCATTCTATAATAAAAATATAGTAGGTACATATATGTTTTATAAACGAGTAAAAATATAATTTATGTTTGTTTATTTTTTAAACAATAATAAAACTTTATAAACATCGCCACAATGTATACCTTGCACCACATGTTTAGTCTAAGGAAAAAAAGTATCATTGGAAACGGGTAGTCAATATCGTGGGATACAACCACAGAGCTTTTAAAAAAGATAGAGGAGGCTGTAAGCTCTTTGGCTTAGGTAACAACCAGCCTGTAATCCCAGAAGGAGTAATCAAAGGTTTTAGTAAACCTACATATTTGCTAGTATAGGATTTTATAACACTCGAGAAAAATATATACGCGTGATGGCCATAAGTGTCTTCTGTAGTTATCTATCCGTTTATAATATTTTCAGCCCAAGATCCAAATAAAGAGCAATAAAAAGCGCCGAAATTAAATTAATATCCACGACAACTATTGTCAAAAGTCCAAAAAGTTTGGGGTTGAGCACTTCAAACCCACATGCCAGGACCGCTTGACAATCGTTTACAGAATTTATTTAGGGTCTAGAAATCCATGTCTTTTATTGTATCTCAACAAAAACTATTGGAACTTTTAATTCCATAGTAATCAACTTATTGCTGTATTTTACGTCATTTTCGTCAATGCAATCGACTTCATAATAATTTTAACAAGCCAAAGCCAAAAACCACACCTCTATCTGTATCTTCTTTCTAAGCTCTGTGGACACAACCGAAGGATTCGCCACGGGGTGCCCACGTGTGCATCTGATTTTATGTGAATATTTATATCATATTCTACGCGGCCTCATTTATCTGATGGGTGCAAGCGAGTCTACGAGAGGTTTTGGAAACGAAAAGTGTGTTACGGTTTAAGGTTCTTTGGAAGATAAAATCCGGTAAAGAAATGTAGTAACGTACCAACATACCCAATTATGTTTGCATAAATAGCTAGCTGAAATGAATAAAGATGGTCTAGACAAGTGACAGCAAAGAAAATATCGCGATAGCCATTGGAAAAATATATGTCATGTGTGTGAGGATACCATCACACAGAACATCCGTATTTCCAGAATCGTTTTTAACGGATACGTCACTACTGGGGGTAAAGTTCACACCACATTTAGTCAGTGTACCACCAACTTTCAAACATAACGGATCAATATTTTAATACTGTGTGAACTCGCTCATACAACTAAGTACCTACGCCATTGCCGAATAAAAACGTATACGATAAAGCGGACCTGTAAAACGGACATCTGCGTGAACGAGCACGAAGGGGTTTCATAGAATTGTCAAACACTATCGAAATTTCACGTGATCAGTATCTTGCATTTTGGCTTTTTGACTTTGGTAGTAGGCGGAACAAAGTATAAAGTCCCACAAACCTCCATAGGAAAGGGAGGATCATCCGACCAGACGGGTCAACTGCCCGACGGATATTGTCGGACTGTTGTTTGTGTTGAAATCACGCCGAAAACTTTGCTTGCGTGATGCAAGATTTGTGTGACGTCATGTCATTCGTTCTTAGGTGGCGGCGTTGATGCACGACCATCAGCATCGCTTGAAGAATGACTCTTGCCTACACGAGGACTGAAAGTTGTTTGAGAAGAATTTTGATACTTTTCATTTGATCTACCCATATCATTTCAGTGCACAAAAAATATCTAGTCCGCCATCTTGGGCCGTCCGCCATATTGAATTTAGAATAACGTCACTTAGCTAACCATGCATCGTCATCCAAACTAAACGTGTATGCAAAATTTCATCTTAATCGATGGAGGATTAAAATTCAGTTGCAAGATTTGACCCGAACACACTTACCTACATCCATACATTGCAAGTTAAAATAAAAAGCTTGTAAAAACGACAACAATGTATGAGATTACCAAGTGTTATCGAAATAAAAAGAAAGGTAGAAATAAACACATTTATTTATCACAAGCCACTTGAGCACACAACATAAACATACGAAAAAACTGGCCAAGTGCGAGTCAGACTCGCGCGCTGAGGGTTCCGTTCAAATAGCTAAATTCACCAAAATGTTTAAATAACACTACTGAAGTTTGTTAACTATGGGGGCACCGAACATTGCTCTAACGATAAGAAAAGGTGAAAGGTGAGATAGTGGTCAAGCGCGAGCCTATAATGAATAAAAAAAAAGAACAGAATTGAGGGATAAAATTAAGTTTGCCGTAAGTCGCGGTCGCAGTTTATCAATTGCATTTTTTTTTATTAAATACGAATTTACGGTTTTCGGCTTTTTTCCTTTACTTGTGTTATAATACGTTGCTTCTTGCCAAATTTCATGATTCTAGGTAGGACCCTGTAGAATTTGATTCCTTTGCGAGTGAAAAATATGCGTCACTAACGCCTGTATCTCTTGATTGCTTCGACCTAGAAGTTTGTTTTTTTTCACACCCTTAAGGGTTGCAAACATAAGTATACGATAATCATTTCAACTCGATACCACCCCGCGTTCTTGAGATAAAGGGTCTTGACAGACCACCGGATAGACAGACAGACGGACAACAAAGTGATTCTATAATGGTTCAGTTTTTTCCTTTTGAGGTACGGAACCCTAAAAAGAAAAACCGGCCAAGTCCAAGTCCGAGTTCCGTACCATTATCGCAAAAACGTCAAAAAAATCAAGGTTTTGTATGGGAGTCCCCATTCAATATTTATTTTATTCTGTTTTAGTATTTGTTGTTGTAGCGGCACTGCATAGCTATCACGGTTCATGAGATACAGCCTGATGACAGACAGATAGACAGACATACAGACGTACAGTGGAGTCTTAGTAATAGAGTCCCGTTTTTACCATTTGGATACGGAACCCTAATAAAGTGAAAAAGTAATTTTCGTATTTCGACCCTCGATATCGCTAACGACACTAACTGAGTGACACTTTGTGTCTAGCTAGAGCCTCAAGATATTTATAACTTTGACTAATTTTACAAAACATAATATCAATCAGAGGAATTGGACACAAATTGTTCATTCCATTGCCAAATAATTCCATTCCTCTAAATAATCCTTATCTCTCTGAAATATGTACCCTCATTCCTTTCGGTAACCATCCAAGGCAATTAACTAAATGGTCTATCGATTAAAACAATTGCTTTCAATCCATTTTCACGTTCTGTCATTTTGTTAACCACCGGATAGGAAGGTCATTCCTTTGAACTGAGGGTTAAATTCTGATATTTATCAGGTAACCTTTCCTGTTGCTCTTTGATCTCCTAATATACCACTATGATTAGTTGTTCTGTGAGCTGTAGACCTCGCGAGACTGCGTTTTTGTTTTTTTTGTCGATATAATTAAGGAAACTGCTCATAAAATCTCACGAGAATCGGTTAAAAATGCGACCTGTGGAGGAGAACAGCCGGACATACGAAAGTATTTTTGCCCAAGCTTTGCGCTTAGCGCTCGCTCGGTCAATAATAGTATTCAGATGCATGCGGCTAGACTGAAAACCGACCCCAATATCGGTAGGCAGATTGATAGATTTGCAATTACTCTGATTGCTCTTGTAATACTTCTTATTTCAATTACAATAGGGTTTAATATTACAAAATTAGAAATAACAGTGGCCATTGGTTTCCCACGCGCGTATGTAGCTGTAATTGTCCCATTATTTAAATTGAATTGTTCAGTTTCATGTTCAAGTTTTTTTTATTTAATTTGATGTTTCGTTTTAATTAGCTTTTGATATGTTTGCTGCGACATGACAGGGTCTACAAGGGCTCTTAGCTTGAAGCCATTTGTTAATATCTTCTTTATTTTGTGGAACGTAAAAATGAATACAAATCCTAGGGCAATATCTTGGTCACCATCCTAATTATCTCCTACGTCTACGTCTACTTTCGCGGGCCTAATGGTCATGGGTTCGATGCCTAGGTCGGGCAAAGTGTTATTGGATTTTTCAATTTAGAATTTGTCATTACCAGCCCGGAATCTAGACTTCTGCAAGGTTGATGGCAAAGGGCTAGCCCCCCTTTTACAAGGGACTTCCAAATAAGTGGCGTAATTAAGCTGTACTACAGGACCACCTCCTTCCAACCGTTCGGGACGTGGCATGGTGTTATGTATGATTTGCTCTACCTTTTATCCAAGCTTTGACAAACCTGCACCTGTAGCCAAGTCGACAATCTACAATCTATAACGCTAGTAGAAAACGAATCAATGTATGGGAATGACACATCTGAACGTTAGGTCACGTGATCAGACCATACAAATAGCAGGTGTTAACGATTGTAGAAAGAGATTCGATACGAAACGTTTGTAACTTAGCTAGGGGGGCAGAGTTACGAGCTTATGTTCCTATTGCCACTTCTGGATTCCCTACATCACTCTTTAATACGTCTACTACTAAACATAGATCTCCCATATATTCGTTAGTAAAAGAACATGCGGCCTTAATTACCTGTCGTACAGCACCAGAACCAAAACTCTTGTAACCAATACGTTTTCGACTTAACACCAGTTAGCTCGTTTGTTAGATTACCCACTTCGCTAGACTTCACGCTTCGCTACACGCTATCTGCCACAATCAGGTTCAATTGGGATGTTCGGCAGTACATAGCTATCGTGCATACATGTGCTTGTAGATTTGATTATTTTTAGGGTACCGTACCCAAAGGGTAAAAACGGGACCCTATTAATAAGACTCCGCGGTCCGTCTGTCTGTCTGTCTGTCTGTTTGTCTGTCTTTCACCAGGCATGAACCGCGTGATAGCCAGACAGTTGAAATTTTTACAGATGGTGTATTTCTGTTGCATAGCGGTAACAACAAATACTAAAAAAACAGAATAAAATAAATATTTAAGTGGGACTCCCATACAACAAACGTGTATTTTTTGCCGTTTTTTGCGATAATGTTTCGAAACCCTTCGTGCGCGAGTCCGACTCGCACTTGGACGGTTTTATTTATTGGGAGTGCATGTATTTTTAACTCTAAGCCTAAAAAGGATCAACAGAAACCCTAGAACTTGTGACATTGAAGCTGTCGTCCCGAGCGTAGCCGCCGATGACATTAAAAGAAAAATAAAGGGAACGAAATCTTGTTTCTTCTGCACAGACAAAACGCACACATAAAATAAATATTGAAACCAAAAATGCAAAAGAAAACAAGTTTTTTTAACAAACCTTTATACAAGTAAAATGTCAAAACCCCTGACTCATTTTGATTTGAAAGAAAGAAAGAAAGAAAAATATTTATTTGTGACCCGCACAGAAGACACGAGAAATAAGCATACAATTAAACAATAATAAATAAAAAACCCTGTGCGAGACCAAAAAGGCTCCTATCTCATATCGAATGGGCGGCGATATCCAAAAAAGGTAATAACGCTGCGATTTTTTGTTATTTCATACTATATAATTTATCTAGAACATATAACATCGGCAATCTATTGAACACGTAATTATGACACGATATCTTTCGAAAACACCCCGATTCAAACAGTAAAACGCCCATAACTTTTGAAAGGCTAAACCGATTTTATTCAAACATAGCTAAGAACATTTTCGATTAAGTCACCTTTTAAAGAAAAAAAACTAAATCAAAATCGGTTTACCCGTTTGGACGTTATGATGCCACGGACAGACACACAGGTACTCACATACACAGACACACAGATACACAGCAACACACGTGAAACTTATAACACCCCTCTTTTTCCGGCGGGGGTTAAAAATAGCTTTAGTGGCCTAGGTAAAAGGATCAACAAAAACCCTAATAATGCTCAATTCCCTAGTAATATTCACAATCTGTTAGAAAGCCGTTGTGAACTTTCAAACTGTTCTCGTAGCCGCTACGAGTGGCGTAGCCGTGACATTGTAGCTGTCGGGACCTATCGTCCCGAGCGTAGCCACTGACGTCATTGCTACGCTTGCTACGAAGCTACCTAGTCTCGTAGCAAATCGCCGAAGGATTTTGCGTGGGTTTGTTTATATTGAAAGAAGATAGAGGGTTATTACGCGTTCGCTTAAATAAGGACCGATAAGCTTTTACATTATGAAAAGTTGCGTGGGATGAAAATTCTTAATCGAAAATTAGATGGTTTTAATAAATATTTAGAAAAACCATTCGGTAAAAAATAACTCAATATTATCAAACCTAAAATTTGATTTTAAAATTATGTGCTATCAAATAAAAGAGAATGGAGAAAGTGCTCATATGCACGATGGTAGGATGCGAGGAGCTGTGGCGTGGTTAAATAATAACAGCCGCACGGACGATCTTCAAGATTAAGCAACGCTTGACGAGGTCGGTCCGTGGATGGGTGACCATTTCAACATAGCGAGTTTCCTCCGTGCCTCGTAAAGCACGTTTTGGACCTTTGGTCCCGGCTGTCATTTGAAGATCTTTGACAGTCGTTACGGGTAGTCAGAAGTCTGAGATCTGACACCTGTCTTGCCAAGGGGTTTTTTTTAAAAAAAACTGAAAGCCGGAAAAAGGCTAGGCAGATGATGATGATGGAGAAAGTGGTCATATGACATAAAAATACAATTGAAAATAAAGTTAAATAACAGACACAACAGTTTGTAATATAACTTACTTTCGAACAAAATGGTACGAGTAAAATTACTAACTTTATTGACTGGCTAGCCATTAGCAGCCCATACCACATCCCACCATACGAGGCTTGCACCTCAAGTCCAGGAGTATCAACATCGCATTTCCGCACACCACAGCGATAATAAGCAAAGACTTTATTAACTATGCACCGTAGCTCTAGCATTCGTACCATAGAATAAAATCGTGCAGATCTTCTATCTTTATTCGTGCGCATAATACGTGAAGATTTTGTATCATCACTTATTCGGTTATCTACCGAAATTTTTATTTTTTGCGGCACTTTCGAAGGCCAAAAAAAAAAATATCCTTATAATAATTGATTCTACCCTCCATTCGGCAATATAGCTTGTTATGGAGAAGAAAGGACAAGAAACTCCACACTTACTCTTTTAAAAAAAGTGTTTTAAATGTATTTGGTTACATTATTCTTGTTGAAAAAATATAAATATGTGAGAACGATGTAAAAAGACGTGCACGTAAGGTAAGTACGTATATCTGAGAGTAAAACAAACAATTAAAAAAACCGGCCAAGTGCGAGTCGGACTCGCGCACGAAGGGTTCCGTACCATTATCGCAAAAAACGGCAAAAAAACACGTTTGTTGTATGGTAGCCCCCCTTAAAAAATAATTTTATTCTGTTTTCAGTATTTGTTGTTATAGCGGCAACAGAAATACATCATCTGTGAAAATTTCAACTGTCTATCTATTACGGTTCATGAGATACAGCCTGGTGACAGACAGACAGACAGACAGACAGACGGACCGCGGAGTCTTAGTAATAGGGTCCCGTTTTTACCCTTTGGGTACGGAACCCTAAAAAACCAATCAATACAATCTTGATAGTAAAACGTATTAAACGCCCAAAATCGGGCATTAGCGAGCGACTAATTCTGAGGTTCTCTAAAAATATAGAACATAGTTGATTGGGAAGTAATATCCTACCTATCCTTAGTATTTTTGGCTTTGGTGATTGTTAATTAACCACGTCGCAACGGCTGAATAAGTTTGGACTAACACGCTAGCTAGTATGAAGCAAAATTCTTCTTATGAATGTGGTCAAGATACCGCTAATTGATGCGATATCTTGACAGTTTACGTTTCTGAAAAAAAATCTTCGGAAATGTTTGACCATCGTTGACGCTAGACAATCGTTAACGCTTGTAAAAATGTGTGACAAAACGTTAATCTTTTCGCACTTATGACAATGGTTATCACTATTAGAGGCCAAGGATTTCTCATAAACTGGACATTAAGTAGAATAAAGTAAAAAGCCTTTTCCCAGTTACTTCTACCCACTCTTAATCTCCAATCTGTTCCAATCTGGTCGTACCCACAGCCGACCTTTGCGGCTTTGTGTTGTTCTAGCCTTAAAGCCGAAGGCTAGACTGCAAGTTCGTTATCGTAATAACCTTAAGGTTTAACCGAGCCTTTAGTTACGCTAAACTGCTTGGCTGAAGTCTGAACCCAGCTATAGTCTAGGCATACTAAGTGCCTAAGTTTGTAGCCGCTAAATTGGTCTGTTAGATATGTGAAGTGATATTAAATTCTGTTTTAAAGTGCTGTTTGTTGACTTGGGCTCTTACTGTGTCATATTAATACCATCATTAGTCCGATATTAAAAAGGAATAGTGCTATTGGTTGCGCCGGTTAAAACGCAACGCAGATACGCGAAAGGCTGGTTTCGATAGTTAAGAAGATGATAAGCGATTTTGGATCAAGTGAAGGTGACTCGCCTACGATTGGGTTAGGTGAAACACAAATACCTGGGTTCGGACGTCCGAGAGTAGACTGCTGCCGCTGTCGATTAGTGGTGTGAAGGAAAAGAGGTTCTTGGAGAGTTCCCTGTCTTCGCGAGCTTGTTCGAATCGTGCTCGTCCTGCGTGCTGTGCTATAGACTGATCTCCGTGACGGTTGATCAACAAAGAAGCAAGAAGGGTTCTTGCCGACGACACGATTTGAAGAAGAAGGCGAAAAGAGAGAGAACCGCACAGGTGTCGCAGGCCAATATATATGCTGCTAGTTGACGTCTGTCAACCTGTCACGACTGTCACTTTGAAAATACGCAGGTGGGGTGTGGCGGTCTCACTCACACCCGATACTAAGGCATTGTGCCGGAAAGGATAATAAGGGTAGGACACGATTCCAGACAAACATCACGCGTTTCTCTCCCTACCCGCAAGCACGTCGCAAACACGACCGACGTTAGGCGCAAACAGCTATGCTTGCTTGCTATGTTGTATAGCTCTGACTTTCTCATACTAGCACCATAATGGCTTTAAAACATCATAGTAAGAAACAAGATTTCAAATCATTCTAGCAGCAAAAGAGTGTTTTCAGATGCAACCCTCTTTGAAAGTAATGAGAATGGGTAGTTTTAGTTTTGGAGCTCGAGGCTAAATATTACTGTTTCAAACTTAAACTACAATGTTAAGCAATGCTTGCCGAGGTTGGTCTGTGGATGGGTGAGATTTTATTACTTAAGGAGTCTTCCTTCATGTTGTGTCCAAGGTGCTGGTCCCGTCTGTCACATTAGTAGAACTTTGACAGTCTTTAAGGGTAGTCAGATGCCAGAGAAGGGTAGTCAGCTGCGTCCAGACATATCTATACTCCATTTGAAATAACATTAGAATTTTTACAACCCCTTTTTACGGTCAGTTCAACCGATTTTGAGTTATATCCCGTAAATATAAGGATAGCATAAAAAGCATAGGTCATGATACCAAAAGTAACTGTTTAATACAGCTGCGATTTGTCATATCACCAACGCAATAGAAGTCAAAATCTGTTGAACGGACTGTAAAATGGGATTACTTAAATGTCTAAAGTTATCTAAAAAATCTGGCTAGATTAATTTCGATAATACTGTTTTTATCTGAGAGTTAAGTATAATTTATCAACCGTCAAAATTTATTTATTTATTTAATCAATTTACACACTCGGGACCTTTGACAAAAATATAATTGCCCTGACACCTAGCGGGCTTATATTCCACGAAAAGTAAAATGTAATTAGTTTCGCTGTTTTATTTCAATACAGTTGGTACAATTTCATTGATTTTCGATTTAATTGACTTATTTTGTTGACAGGTTGGCAAACTGGGAACAAAACGAAGCACTAATTATTCCTTCTTTATGTTTTGTGCAGTCATCATAAGTTTCATATTGTTACGAGCTGGGGTTCAGGGATACGTTATTCAAACTGCAGACTTAAATTGATCATACATTATTACTAAAACACTTTTCTTCTGTGTCGCTTTCAAATTGAAACTATCCTGACCGCCCCTTATAGCACAGAAGATATTTCAGGAACGTTTCATACTGTTAGACGTTCTATACTTTAGATACATCGAGAACTTGCCAGGATATTCGATTTTCGAACAATGGGTTCCCGAAGCGACGAGAAAGTTGAATTCGACTCGAGCTTTCGAGAAGATTAGTTTCACTATTCGATATTAGATGGCGCTGGTAGTTACTACTAGTTCTTCTTCTCGTTACTAGATGGAGTTGCCATCTTGTAACAGTATTGTGGAAGTAGTATTTCTTACAAAAACATCTAAGGCAAGTTGTTTAACTACCAAATGAACATTAATGTCAACACACATGATTTTATTAGTAAAAAATGTTTGAAGAGACTGACCTCTTGAGATTTTAACAGTGTTTCTTAAAGTAGAAGGCTCCAAAAATTGTGTAAACATGTTAGTGTTTAATATGAACAATTTACTGAAAATATCATTGTTTTATCGTTTAATATCTCACAAGTTTAATTCTCTCTGGTGTTAAATCTTAAAAATCCTCACACGAAGTACCAAACACCACTCAACAAAAATCACGAAACAAAATAAATACAGACTCAACAGGCTTTATGTACGGCTGACAAAATCAATTTGTACCCATGATCTTGCCTTTCTAAGGGTGGGAACAAACTTGAGCGTTCACTTGTACGGTTACAGTGAACGGTCAAAGCAAACATTGAACATTACATTAGCTACGCAACAGTCGAGGATCGAGCGAGGCACTCGTGATTTTTAAATCCTTGTCATCTTTTCTTGTGGAGAGGCCGAGAAATAACTCGGACACTTCGACCCATTGGGATCTATTGTGGTCCCCTAGATAACCTACTCCTCCCCAATCTCGTTGAAAACTCTTCTCATGAGTTTCACAACGAGACTAGGAGAGAGTCTTCTGGTTTTGGATATCCAACCCCTAGAATACTCATTCGCTTACCAGCCAGTGCAACGCATGTGCACAGAAGGTGCTCCATGCGTTCGGTATGTTCCCCACACAACCTGCACATGGGTGTCGCGGTAAGACCCATCTTCATGTCGTTGGTTCCAAAGTGCCCAGTAAATACCCCAAGCAGGTAGCGGATTTGCCCCCTGCTCATATTCCAAATGCATTTCCGTGCTTTGAACGTAGAGCCTAGGAAGTACTTGGAGTTTTCCAAACCGGTATTAGACAGCCAATGTGTTTGTTGTCTGTGATCTGCAAACTCCCTAAATGTGGCTTTTACGAGACACGTCAAAATGCCTACACATGGTTCTGGTCCCACAAAATCATTTGCTGAGCCCTCTCTTGCCAGTTCAAATCCTTGTTACTAAGTTACTGAACAAATTATTGAAAGTTATGGTTCAAAAAAGAATGTTACACAAGTACAAATGAAGTGGCCTGATTCTGATACTGAAAAATAAGTAGCCCATACTCTACATACATCTGTTATTTATCCTTCGACTCAGGAGTAACAATTCAATAGGGTATAGGAAGGGGTAATATCCGAAGAGTTATAAAAAACTCTTCGGATATTACCCCTTCCTATACCCTACTAAATTTCTACTTGGTGTTTTAAATTTTAATTCTCTCGAAGTAAGGCGTAATTACTTCTTGCTTATCTCTGCCTGCCGTATTATGCGGGGAGAGTCCGATTGCCAGGAGCACGTGGCGCAGTTGCTTGTGGTGCCCAAACAACAGCTTAGACCACGAAGCCACCGGGTTTTGGCCGTTCCTTTGGCACGTATGGTGTCCTGAGCTAACTCACCTCTAGTTCGGGCGCTTACAATGCTAAATGCCCTTCTGACATCAGCACCGGAGTGTGACCTGTTTGCTGGGCGATGGATAGATGTGTGTCGTGAATGTTTAAGTTTTTGTGAGAAGATGGATGAAATTTTGATTAGTTAATAATTGTATTATGTATTCTTTGTACATTTTTTTTTTTACTTTTGTATGTTTTTTTCTTTTTTGTAAATTTTCTTCATGTTTTTTTGTTATATCGTGTTTTTCATTTGTACATATATATATATTTAATTAAGCTTATATCTTCTCTGATCCATTAGTTTTTTTTTTATCTCATTGTGTAACGCGTGTAGGTGTGACCTGTAATGTTACACATGTATACTTAAATAAATAAATAAAAATTCATCCGTCTTGTCTGTAATTTCTCTACTGTTTTTAAGATAGTCACGTAGTCGTGTCGAAAGTTAGGATTTTGACAATTTCCGTGAACGGCTTTGATAATTCACTTAACTTTACATATCACTAAACACCTAAAGCGAACATTATCCTGTAACATTCACGCGAATGTTACACAAGAAAGAAACACGAGACACTGTCTAGTCTGTCCTAACCTTAACTCAGACTCAGAGATTCATACTCAGCTAGTCGAGACATAAAATACGCTTTGAAAGCAATAAGAGGATTTGGTACAAAGGCAAATTGAGATCCCAGTTCGTATAGGATTTGCGAGTATTGTCGCTGTCATTTGGCTCTGTTAGCAGAAAAAAAAGAATGTGTAAAAGGTCTGTTGTTCCTGATTACGGGGCTCGGATTTTTGGGATGAATAAGGAATTGTGTGTTGTATAATATATTTTCTAATCTTGCTGTTACTGCTGTAGTTAAAGGATTTGTTTGGTTATTAAATTGTATGTTATAGAGTACGACTACAACACTATATTTGAAATAAGAATTCAAGTTAATTATCTAACTAAATTTTGTATCAAACACAAGTAAAATTTCAAAATTTAAAAACCCCCGACACATTTATCTTGCGAAAACACCCCGATTCAAACAGTTAAACGCGCATAACTTTTGAACGGCTAAACCGATTTAATTCAAACATATCTATGAACACTCTCGACAAAATCACCTTTCAAACAAAAAAAACTAAATCAAAATCGGTTCATCCGTTGAGGCGCTATGGTGCCACAGACAGACACACAGATACACAGATACACAGCAACAGCAACACACGTGAAACTTATGACACCCCTCTTTTTCCGGCGGGGATTAAAAATCACTTTTAATTAATACAAGACAAAGTTCAAATTACATTGCAACCGATTCTTTTTAGGAACTTTTAAATACAAATGGTCACTTAAAAATCAAGAATACACAAGGTTATAAAAAGTGAAAAATAAAAAAACGTTAACAAAAAAATACTACCGACTTCCAAATAACAAAACTACAAAGTGAAAAACAACTTTATTTTTGGAAGTCGGTGCCCATAACGCAAAAAAAGGTACCCACAAGGTACAAAGACACCAACTTCCAAAAATAAAGTTATTTTTCACTTTGTAGTTTTGTTATTTGGAAGTCGGTAATATTTTTTTGTAAAAAAGTTTTTTTATTTTTCACTTTTTAGTTGTACCTCCCTAATAGGCAAGTTATAGTTACGTAAGGTACCTATAATGCCAGAATAGATTACCCGAATATCATGAAACTGAACATAACCTGTCAAATCAAAGTGTACCAAGGTGAACTGTACACATCTGCGTACCCTTTTAGAGCGTACTGGCGTGATGTAATGTGATCAAATGGTATAAACAATGAACAAACATGCGATTGCCCCAATCCCGAGAGATTTGCCGTTATTTATTGAAGAGTTCTGTTGTATATATCCAAAGTTCTTCATCAAATCTTCACCAAATTAAAATGGGACCAATTTCGGAATACACTCTTTCAAACTAAAAAAGAATTTTCAAAATCGGTACACAATTGACGAAGATATCGATGAAAATACATAAAAAAAAATAAAAAACATACAATAAGTCGAACATAGAACCGCCTCCTTTTTGGTAAGTCGGTTAAAAATAGATACTTGACTTGGTGGCGATGGATTAAAAATTATCTTGAATTATGCGTTCAAGTATAATTCAATACCAGAATAAAGGTTGTAGCTCTTTTACAGCACCCCGCTCCAACACCACTCTCAAACATTACCGCCTTAAACGGAGATGACCGTTCCCTGACCCCACGCGCCGACAGCTAGCAGGCATCCAGCTGTTCACGCGCTTACAGCTAGCAGTCAACTAGCTATCTCCGCGCCGACCGCTTTTGCCTTACCCTTTTCGACAAGCTACAGCGTACAGCGCGCGGGCCACCCGCTTGAAGCGCGTGGTAAGCTTGCGGTAAGCGAGACGTTAGCTGTCGAGTGGTACGATGGTGAGCTGTCTGCTTATTTGCGTTGTCAATGTAAACTATGTCTACAGAGCACGTCCTGAAGCTCACATTTCAATGAACATTATTATGCCGGGTGGGAGCGGTGTCGTATAACTCGGCCTTCCTTTAAAATAAAATTTCGTGATGGTCAACCACCAAACAGACTAGATACGCCTAAACGTTAGATTGGCAATCTAATAACTCATTCATGGCCTAAACCCTTTGCGTTTTCAGCGTTATTATTTAATTCCGTACAGACCCGACTGAAACTCTGACCCGTGAAGGTCGATCTCTCATCGTCGACAGCGACTGTCTGAAATTCAGGTTATTTCTAAAATAGAATTTATTTTTACACAATAAATGAAAGGTATTAGATATTATATTGAAGTCGCTACTATTAACCTCTTGGTTACCCGAAACGTGGATCGACGCAAGACACAATGGTTTTTAATTGTTCCGGTAATTACGGCATTCATCCGGTTTAAAGATTCTTTAAACCGGATGAATTTGCTTTAGACTTTTTAGAAATTATGCTTTAGACTAAGTATCATTAGAAGTTAGCTTTGGCGATGATCGAAATGCCAAAATGAACATTATTCACGTGATTTCAATTATCATCAGCCTTTTAATGATCCCACTGCTGGGACACGGGCATCTTCTCTGTGAAAGAGGCAATGGGCCATAATCCAACACGCGGGCCCAGTGCGGGTTGCTGATTTTGACAGCGCTTGACAATGCTATAAATTTTTGACATCTATGTTATATGTTAGGAGGTTTGGTTGCCGCACTTAGTACCCAGGTGGACCATTGTGCGTGGGCCATGGCAGCCTTTTGGTGGTTATTCAAACCAGCCCACATCCCTCCAGAAGTTAATTAGGGTTCTTGGTCTTTGCAGAACATCAGTGTAGAATCTATGTGACCCGAGGGTTTGTGTTCTTATCTGGGTAATACCTGTGCATTCAAAAAGCACGTGCGCGAGGGTTTCCTCAGCCTCCATGCATGCCCTGCACAGAGGACTGTTCGTTATGCCTATTGTGTGGAAGTGTCTTTTAAGTCGGAAGTATCAAAGTGCAATTTTTTACATCTTTCCAATCGCTATCGCAATTCTTTCATTGAAAGAATGCCACTTGTCTAGACCCTAATGACGTTTTTTCATTCGTAGCGAATTAATAATAAAATACGAAAACAGTGCTTAAAATTGTCTGCGTGCGTGTGCGGGTCACAAATAAATATTTTTCTTTCTTTCTTTCAAAGACTTTTTTTTATTTAACGATAGTCTCGCGTTTGACCACTTTATTGCCTGATGGTAAGCGATGATGTGGTCGACGATGTAGCACGCTTGCCAGGAAACAAAGACTGTGGCAGGGAATTCCACTCCTTAGCTGTGCGCACAATGAAAGTATTCGCAAAACGCTTTGTACGTATGGGTGGAATGTCCACCATGTACCGCTGGTGCATTGCCGTACGTCTGGTGGTTCGATGATGAAAAAAGACATGCACAAATCTACATCATAGACATAAACAAAACCTCTATGTAGATTTCAACCGGTGTGCTTAAATACTATAAGGTCGGTAACAGACTACACGTCCGTGTCCGTCATTAGAGTTCCGTGTTTAAAATGTTCTGCATTATGACAGATTAAGACAGATAAAGTTCGGATGTAGTGCGTAAGCTACACAAGAAGTACTACGGCTAATGATAATGATAGTTTATGTATAGTTATCTGGTATAGTAGAAAGACTGGCTACCTGTAAGTTTAGAAAAATAATGTCAATATAGTAACTTTTACGATTTGAACGCTACGAAATCCAAAAAATATTAATATTACTTTTTAGATTAGGATTTGCCGTTACCAAATATAAAGAAATAACTATATGTGCTGAGAATTAAGAACTAATTATTAATTTATTTCATTTCTATACATAATCAAGTGAAAAACGGGCATTCTTCTTTCATGGACACGGATAGGAAGTATTGCATAACCGGCCTTATTCTCCGTTGCATTTGTTTCTGCTCTTTGCAAATACCTTTTGTTAGTTGCTTTTCATTCATCATCTCAACATGGCCAAACCATCTTAGCAGTTTTTAAATTTTTATCCCACCACCGTTTTTTAAACCATGACGTTGTCTTATTACTTCATTCCTCAACCCACCCTTCGAAGTTGCGCAACACATACATACTTCATAAAGTACGCATCACATCACATCACATCATCAGCCTATTAATGTTCCCACTGCTGGGACACAGGCCTCCTCTCTGTGAGAGGGAATGGGCCGTAATCCACCACGCGGGCCCAGTGCGGGCCCCATGCAAGTACGCATAAAAAATACAAAAGCCTAATATGTTTAAATCTAATTTTAACATTAGGTATGTTGAAAATAGATCTATCTATATAAAAGCGAAAACTCACTCACTCATCACGAAATATCAAAAACCGCTTGACGTATAAAGATGAAATTTGGCAGAAAGGTTTCTCAAGTAACGTAAGTGAGTACTATGAAAGGATTTTTGGAAATTCCACCCCTGATGGGGTTTAAAGAGGTTGTAAGTTTGTATGAAATCTAATTTCTTCAGCTAATATTCTTGAAACTTGGCACAACTAGTAATCTAAGCAAATGATAAATGTTGACATTATTAGTTTTTCGATACTACCCCAAAAGACGATTTAGGGGGTTTGAGGTTTTTATGAAGAATTTTATTTCTTGGGTTAATAAACTTAAAAATTGACACAAATATAAATATCAACTTAAGTAAACAATAAAGTTTGTCATTCTAAATTTGTCAGAAACACCCCAAAATACAATTTAGCGGGTGTTAAAGTTTGCTAAGAATCTTACTGGACAGGGTTTCGTTTTAGATGTAAGTATAGTGTTCCCCTACTCCTCCTAGGGGAGCACTATGAAGTAAATTTTGGAAAAACCATAAACTTTTTAGGGGATGAATAGGTGGCAATTTGTTTTAATGAAAAACTACTTCCTTGGAGATAAAGTAAATAATCTATATGATTTTTTAAACTAGCCCCCAGTTAAGGTTAAAGGGTGTAAAAAAAATTTGAGGTATCTTACAGCGCAATCTGACTAACATACCTAAGTAAAAAGGGCCAAGTGCGAGTCGGACTCGCGCACCGAGGGTTCCGAACAAACCTCAGCTTAAAGGTATTATAGACCTGAGTATTTGATATGAATTTCTATTTAATACCTCTACGCATCCATGAGGAAAGGGGTAGCAATTTTAAAATTATTAAACATATTTTTATTATATGTTGTAACTAAAAATTTACAGTTTTCGCAATTATTCCTTTATCTGTGCTATAAGACGTTGCTTTGTTCCAAATTCCAAGATTCTGAGTTTACGGGAAGTACCCTGTAGGTTTTGATTCCCATGCGAGTGTCGAAAATTTGCGGAAATTGCGGCATAAACGGCTGTATCTTGTGATTGCGTTGACTTGATTTTTTCACAGCTTCAAGGAACAGTAGACCTGAGTATTAGATATAAATTTCAGCTTGATACTTCCACGCGTTCCTGTGAAAAAGGGTCTTGACAGACAGACAGACGGACGGACGGATGGATAACAAAGTGATCCTATAAGGATTCCGTTTTTTCCTTTCGAGTTACGGAACCCTAAAAGATATAATGGCGGAGAAAAGAGTAAATAACATATATTTGGGTTGTTAAAAACTCGAGCCACATCAGATCACCTTCATCACGTAAGAAAGTCATCTGTAGGATAAAATACGAAACCACGCGAACGTAGTCGCGGGCGGAGTGCTAGTCTTCTATAATATAAAATGAATCGCAAAATGTGTTGGTAAGCGCATAACTCAACAACGCCTGGACCAATTTGGACAATTCTTTTTTTAAAAGTTCGTTGAAGTTCAAAGATGGTTTTTACGGGGAGAAAAATCTAATAATTGCCGGCAAATAAATAAAAACAGCCCTTTTTCTTTTTCGCATACTTAAGTTTTCTAACTAAAACGTACAGTCAATTTGAGCTTTATTGCTATTGTATAAACTATTTTTGCTTTGTGTAGGGTAGGATAGGGTAGGGTAGTGTAGGGTAGTGTACGGTAGGGTAGGGTAGTGTAGGGTAGGGTAGTGTAGCGTAGGGTAGGGTAGTGTAGGGTAGGGTAGGGTAGTGTAGGGTAGGGTAGTGTAGTGTAGTGTAGGGTAGTGTAGGGTAGGGTAGTGTAGCGTAGAGTAGGGAAGGTAGTGTAGGGTAGGGTAGGGTGGTGTAGGGTAGGGTAGTGTAGGGTAAGGTAGGGTAGGGTAGGGTAAGTAGTGTAAGATAGGGTTGTTTAGGGTAGATAAATGTTTAGTGTTTTTATGGCAAAACAAAGTTTGCCGGGTCAGCTAGTACCTCATAAAATTACCACAAACATCCGAAAATCGATTACGCTCTCCACGCTCGCATACCATTAACCGTAAAACCGAAACCATAATGAAACCCAGTGAAACTAGGTGACCAAAGCCCCGGTTATAAATAGCAGAATTATGTAATATACACGGTGAATAATAACCGGCCTATCGGGGTCCAACGCTTCCGCTGTACGGTTTATATCGAGAGATAAACGGTAACCCTGATATATTGCATTTATATGGTGTTGTATTGGAGTTATTTTATAGCAATTTTAATGGTTCAGCTTTGCCTTTTGACTAAGGTGAAGTATACCAATTGTGTTTTCTTAAAAGCGATTGTTTCAATTTCAGTCATAGATGACAACTTATGAATAAGATTGAAGAATTTAATTTGAATAAATCTGACAATTGTAAGTCCCTAAGATACAGGTTTTACCTAGTCTGGGGGCCACTAGACTAGGTAAAACCTGTGGCCGCCAAACAGATACAAGTTACGTTCGAAAAATATAACCCTCTTAACCAACCCCCAACTCAACCCCTTGCAATCGCGTAAAAAGTCGAAAATGAATGGGATTGCAAAGCTCTATCGAAATATTTCGACCATATACATCGCTGATAAAATAAAAGTATGTCTAGAATCTCTGGTTACGCATTACAAATTCAAATTTTCATTCATAAACCTTAGAAAAACCGTCACAGTCACATAAACAAAATCATTTCTATATGCATAACCTACAAAATTAATGACCTAAGTTAATGTTTCACGTTATTTTCTACACCGATATTGATCTTACAAGATGTTTATGGGTCGCCTAATGTAGAATAACGTGGCCAAATCGTGTGCGTGACGATTTGGTGACGTTGTGAACTCGTAATGTTGTAAAATTTCGGTGGCCGAGTTTGGTTACTTTAACCTACTTGTACTATTAAGGAATGGTGGGTTAAAAATAGTGTTTCGAATAAACTTTTTGAAAGTTTCTTCAGCTTGTAGGACTAATTTGAAACAAGTTTTCGAGTTGTTTTTGTCTAGTCATTAAGACAAAGACAAGACAAAGACAAAAGATATTTATTTCAACTGGGCCACCAAGCGGCACTTTTGAATGTCACAATTTAAATTTAAATGGAATACAAGTTGATTCTACCGTGCATTCGGAAAGTAGCTAGTTATGGAGAAGAATGCACAAGAAACTCCATACTTTTTAAATTTACATGGAATAAAAGTTGATTCTACCGTGCATTCGGAAAGTAGCTTCTTATGGAGAAGAATGCACAAGAAACTCCACACTTACTCTTTAAAAAAAAAAAAGATTCTACCGTGCATTCGGAAAGTAGCTTGTTATGGAGAAGAATGCACAAGAAACTCCATACTTACACTTTAAAAAAAAAAAAAGATTTTTACTATATTTAGGTACATGAGTACATACATTAATAAATTCACATATGTGAGGACAATGCACCCAGAATAGCACTACACACTATACTATGTAAAGGTATAAAGTATTAAAAGTACTCACACATGTACTGTGCAGTTATACAATAGGTACTAGAAAAACATCTACATCCGAAGCAGTTGAGTTATGACCAATCCCAACTGACGGCGCCCGTTCACGAACATGACGCATGAATCGGCACCACCCAGCTCAACCATCATGAAGGGAACCGAATGATCCAACACACGCGCCACCATCAGAGAGACATTTGAGAGAGCATGACACACTCAACTGCCAGGGCACACACAAGTCAACGAACGACACATAGGTATAGCAAATGGTAGTTTTACAGTTGGGTACATAGTACCCACACACGTGCTGTGCAGCTATACAATACTAAAAGAAATCGAGTCTATACAACACAAACATAAACATTTCATTTGTTTTTGCGCCCTAGTGGTTGTGGAGCAGGACTAGCATCATAACACTCTCATAGGTATGCCCGATTAAATTTTCGTTTCTTCCATAAAATTCTTCCATACAAACGTAGTCTAGAGATTACTCCACTGTTTGACGATGTTCGTTCAAAATAAAAAATGATATCAATTTGACTCATCATTATCTAGTCCTGCATGGAAACAAAAATGTAAAAAATATATATATTTGCAAGTTATGAGCGTCGAAAGTTCCATATTTCAACACTAATTTTAACGCATCTTTGGGCGGAAATAAATACCATAAGAAGAAGGAAAATTACAAAACGGCTCCATATAGGGATAGATTACGAGTAGTAATTCAACATTGCAATAATGTTAATTTATCAATATAAATTTAGTTGTTTTTTCATGATATCTAGACTCCCAAAGGTCTGTTTATAAAATTTCGCGCGCTCGTTTTCGTCCTAAATCATCATACATTTCGATACGAATTTGGAAAAGAGCTAATTTGTACGCGAACTAGCTTCTTACTGCTCATCACAGCAACTATTTCTTTCGCACGTGTTGTTGGAGAAGAAAGCATGCATTTTAACCCCGCGCACAAAATAATTCGTGCCGACGACCAGTTCAACCTTAAGATCAGTCTTTCCGACTGATTTATTAAAAATAAATTTTCAGATCAGATTTTCTCAATTGTAGCCTGGAGTCAGGGTGTGTGCCCGGTTGACATCATTAGGATCACATTTTATTACATCGGACTGAAATATACCTGGTGGAAAGTGGATGACCTAAAGGAACACCTCTGACTGACCCTACGGAGAAAAATCCAAGCAAAATACGTTGACAAATCCAAGTCTGAGCAACCTTCCTGATGGCTCGACCCGAGTCGATATTTATATCACTTCGATAAGCGATTTTTACTAAGCGAAATTGCAAGTACGCTCATACGGACGCAATTCGATGCGATGTGGGCTACCGCGTTTGAATTTTCCGCTAGGGGTGCTAGTGTAGACTGAGGTCTTCAACATGTCAAATTGCATAGTGTTTTGGCATTTGCCGTGGTTTTTTTTTGTTTTTGTGAATATTTTCCAAATATGGCAGATTAGGATAGGTACAGGATTTACCAACCACTGCTTTAATAGAGTTTCTTGGCAAATGCTATCTGAAAAATAGGAGCTAGCAAAACTGCGGCATACTCGATTTTATATTTAATCGCACTTTTACGCGATTAGAAATTAATTTTAATTCATAATTTGCTTCCGTGCGCGTTATAACAACGTTTAACAGCTATATTTATGGAGCTTAGTCAAACGTTAGATCCCATTCGATCGATTTGTACTTGACATGAAAATACTTGTACAATTTAAATTGCGTTGCGCCATCAGGAGATACTGCTACAATAATATTAGTCAAAGTCTGAACTTTTACACAATGTATCTCCTAAATCACCGCAGACAACAACTATTTTCTTTTTGGTTCTTCGAATGTAAAATAAACCGGCCAAGTGCGAGTCGGAATCGCGCACGAAAGGTTCCGTACCATTATCGCAAAAAACAGCAAAAAAAAAACACGTTTGCTGTATGGGGGCCTACTTAAATATTTATTTTATAATGTTTTAATATTTGTTGTTATAGCGGCAACAGAAATACAGCATCTGCGAAAATTTCAACTGTCTATCTATCACGGTTTATGAGATACAGACTGTTGACAGACGGACAGACAGACAGACGGATCACGGAGTCTTAGTTATAGAGTCCCGTTTTTACCCTTTGGGTACGGCACCCTAAAAAGATATTAACAATCAGCCTGACCAGAAAAAACAAGTTAACTAATGCATAACCTAAGCAATGAAACTATTACAAGGGGCTGATTTTTCAAGGCTCTCTATATTATTCAAAAGAGAGGTAAATTGCTACCTCTGAACACGTAAACTCTGTTTTATACGTAAGTCTGTTCCACGGGTCTGTTCAATAAAATTTTGGTAGTCCATTTGTATTGGTATTGAAATATTAATTATTTACGTAACGTAGTGTGTCTGTACAGAATGAGTTATTTTGTTCAGTAGGTATCTTTATGATCCTCTAATTCTGACTAGGCGCATAAAACAACGAAAAAACGTGGACGATATTGTTAATCCCGAAATACTTTCACATAATTTTGATCAGTTGGTGATGAAAGAAAAAAATCGGCCAAGTGCGTGTCGAACTTCGCACATTTCGGGTTCCGTAAAATGAGGGCATTTAAAAAAAACTGATTTATCAATATTGGTATTTGTTAGTAAAATCATCAAATCATCATTATCATCAAATTTCAAGTTCATAGGTCAAGGGGAAGTTAAAAAAAACTTCAAAACAAAATTTTGCAAAAAAAAAACCTGACTTTGGTGACTTCTCATTCCTTTGTTTTCCAATATTTTTTTAAACAAAAGAACAGTATTTATCTACTCAACAAGCTCTAAACAATGCTACCCCCCTCGATGGGGTAAATCAAATTTTTATTCAAACCCTATTTTGGAAGCCCTTCATCAAAACATTTAAAAAAGAAATTGGCGGTTTGCATGGCTTTGGGTTAACAAGATGATCATACTGTGAAATTTTGAAGACTTTAGCTCCAATCCCTCGGCTGTAAAACCCGTGTGACAGACGACGGACAAACGGACAGACAGACGGACACGTGAGTGACAGTAATAGTGCTCAATTTGGACCCTTCGGGTATGGAACCCTAAAAAAACATAATTTTGACCGCAAGTCGATCCCAAATAGTTCAGAAATGGAGCGGCGTCGCAGCAAAGGGTTCAAAGAAGATTATACCAATCAAACTGCCTAGACGACTGCCTTTCTAACCTCCACAGCCCAGTAACTGGGCGACGCGACGCGATGGCAGATAATGATACAATCATCATCAATTAGCTAGTTCAGCTAATTATTTCACTACCATCATCATTTTCTGCCGTATCTACAGCCGAGTCGACTATCTCAATCTAATTGAAGAATGTAAGCCTACTTTTAAGTAATTATACGTATATACCCTACTTCATTTCTTTCCTAGTTATTATATGCCGATTTCTTCCTATCACAAATAGGAAGAATTCGGCTCATTTTCAAAATGTTGTCTCATCTACCAGAATCATTCTTCCCTATATTCTCCTAGTTACCCCAGATTATTTGCAACCAATCCCCCGATACGTTAAACCACGTGGGAAAACTAATTTGCTGAACTAATGTGGCTGTAATCGGCTTAGTATGGCTGAACAAAAATCAATGAGCTCCCAAGATTGGGGAGCCGTGGAGCGAAATAATTGCAACACGCAACCCAAAATTACTGGTTTTTTTTAGGAATATTGGACTGTGTTTCTCAAACAATCGTCTTGACTTATTTCAGTTAACTAGTAGAGGTTGTGAATTTTTTTAAGTTATATTTGTGAGCTATTCTGTGAAAATCTTGTAGCACATATGTAACCTCAGGAGGTACGGCGAGTAATGGGTAGCTCGCCGTCCGATTTGGCCAGCACCGAGCTGACGGCGCGTAGTATTCCACGCGCGGCTCAAATAGATGTCAGCAAAAACTGACGGGGTCCGCGTGGGTCGGGGCTAATTTGAAAACGAGTTACCGCGGCCCTGGCATAAGCAACTGAAGGAACACGAGTGGGTTTTAGTCACTAAAAGTCTGACACGCCCTCCCCTTTCACCCAGACTGAGAAGTCATTGGATGACTTCAGACCACAAAAAAAATATGTGTAGGTAGTTTCTTGCTTTAAGAATTGCTTTATTATTTGAGCAAGAAGACACCTTTTTACACACCGATTTTAAATGTGTCTGAAATATTCAACGAAATTTTTATATTTTTCGACGACTGAAAACTTCCCATCTCTTTCTAGCGATTATTCTTATTTTCGTGTGAGGATGTGGCGATCTCTGTGCCAGAATTAATTCAGCCGCCTCTAGGAACCTCACAGGCCTCTGACTAGGCTATTTCAGACTTACATTAACTATATAAGTCCAGATTTCACACGATGTTTTCCTTCACCGTTGCTTGTCATGTCCAAGATAAACTTAGAAAGTACATATGAATTTGAAAAAGTCACATTTAGCCCGGATTTGAACCCACGACCTCAAGCACGAGAGGCGAGGTCTTAGCCACTGGGCAAATGGTAAGCAGATGATGCTGATTTGACCCACAACAAAATCACGCAAATTTAGCACAAATCTGACTACAGGGTATAAACTAACTATTTTACTGTTTCATTCAAATACAGGCTCGTGGCGTGAACTTGCGTGAGTTTTTGCATTAGTAGAGAAGGAAGGTATCGTAAATTAAAATAAAAACACGTCATTAATTATTTTATAAGACTTTTATTTCATATTTTAAGTACTTTACTTCGTGACGTGACAGGAAATGGTGCTAAATATAGTCATAGTAGTAAAAAGCAAAGCTTTCGGGAAAATTCTACAATAGCTTACGTTGACCTGATAATCAAGGGGTAATGAACCCTGTTCTTTACACTATTGGCTTGATAATTTCTTCTACCCTAAACCTTAAAAGCGCGGCGCTCAACTTTTTTTATTTAATAGATATTTGTGCTTGTAATACATTCTTGCAGAATTATTTTGTTTGCTGTCTTTCGTTTGATTTGCTAGGATCCAAAAATGAGACTCTTTATCTGTGATTCTTTAAGTACTAGATCCTGAACTACTTACCGCAGCTAAGAAGTCGTTATAAAATAATGAGGTAGCAGATTATACTTGAACTCACTGCATCGATGGTTGAATGAAAGCGGTACTTCCACTTACATGAAACTAGAGAACAATATAACAAACTAGTGCTGTGCTGGGGCGGCTGCTGCTAGTGTAGAAAACCACAAACGGCGCAAATTAACAACTACAACTTTATTGGAAGTTATATGTTTGAGCCCTTTGGGGTTGAAACATTGGGTCCTTGGGGTTCGAGTGCACATCGAGTTTTTCGAGAAATTAGCACAAAGCTCGTCGACTCTTTCTCTGGCCTTTTCTTTGGCCAGAGAATCAGCATTGCCATCCAACGTGGCAATGCTGCCAGCGTTCTGGACACTGATGTTTCCCATTGACATCGATGTGGACGAATTTTTTGATGCACAATGAGCTGTTTTCCCTTTCCCCTTTGTATTTGTATATAGGTTAGTTTTTGAATATTCAATTGTATGTAATGTTAATATATTTGTTAGTTTCAAGTTTAAATATGGAAATAAAACAAATTTGAAGCAAAAAAAAAAACAAACTAGTTAAACCTATTGTTATTGATCCCGTAATGCACCGTCTCTCTATCACAATGGAACCATGATGGCTTTAACATGTCTTAGTACGGCCCCTGATAGGAGAATATATAATATAATAAGTCTTCGACTCCAAATAAGGTTATAAGCTAGATATTATGTTACTCAAGAAATTCAACCTTTATATCACCTCCGACATATCTTGATAAAATAATGCCAACAGCTGCATTACTACAAAAATACTTTGAGAATCTCAGTATAAGCCGTTGAATCGTGCAAGCATTTACGAAACTTGTGTTTTGAAAACTATCCTACCTATTTGTTACGACATTCTTGTATTTGCATAACTCCGCAAAACTAGGCCGGCTACAAGACGTGGCTATATAAGATAGGTATAAAAGATTGGCGTCAGGTAACACTGGCTATCTTTTAAGTTACATTGATCGTTGTAGAGCGGTAAAATAGGAACGTAAGGGCTTTTCTTTTGCAATTACAATGGTAATGTTTTGTCGAGTAGCTAAAATCGAGTTATGTTGAGTTCCTTAACTTCGTCTGAATGAGTGCCCTGGAAATTATACTATTGAACATCTGAAAGCTGCCAATCAATCCGCTAAGCCTTCTTTTTATTATTTGAAATAGGCTCGCGCTTGAGTACTGTCTCACCTGAATATGGTAAGCGATGATGTGGCCGACGGTGAAGCACGCTTGACTAGAAGAAACCTATCCACTCTTGAATTAAATACTTCTAGATTGTAGCTATTGGAAAACACAGACTCCGGCAGGGAATTCCACTCCTTAGCTGTACGCATAATAAAAGTGTTACCAAAACGTTTAGTGTGTATGGGTGAGATGTCTACCATGTACCGGGCATGAAACGGGCTAGGCGGCATTAGAACATGCAATTCCAACCCACACAAAAACCCAAAAAGCTAGCAACTCAGTGACGATGTTCGAAGCTCTCTGGAGCTTTAACTTGATCAGTACCTCATTACCGATGAGCCTCTTGGTCCACTCTTCGATCGACTCTAGTGCACCAAGCTGGTATTTGGCAGATCCGTCCCAAAGATGAGGACAGTTGTACTCCATGCATCGAACTTGCGCTTGATACAAACTGAGCAGCTTTTCCAGCGTGAAGTACCTTCTCACCTTTGCAAGGAGCCCTAACTTTTTGGCAGCCAGCTGAGCCTTTGCCTCAATGTATGGCCCAAAATTGAATGTCAACGTAACGACAAGAAGCTCAAGATGGTCCGTTTAGCATTTCCCTAACTATGTTGGGTTCGGCTTCCAGTCTTACCGAATGCAACAGAATACCAGTATTTTAAATAGAGCGACTGCCTATCTAACCTCCACTGCCCAGAAACTGTGTAACTCTTACCGCTTGGCAAGACTGGTGTGAAAGACTGTACGCCTCAAAATCTTAACAGATTTGGCCTAAAGACACACGAGTAATGGAGTCTCTTGTACGTTCTTCTCCATAACATGCTACTTTTCCGAATGCACAGTAGAATCAATTTTTATTACGTGTAAATTTTTGTTGACGTTCAAAAGTGCCGTTCAAAAGACTTTGACTTTGGATAGTCTATAACTGGGATTAGGACATAATTTTTTATAACGGTAGTACAGAACGTACATGAGATAATTTTCGACTGCCTAGCTGACTAAACCACGAGCTAGTGAAGCTGAAGCTAGTATATTGTGCCTATTTAGGGATATAGGTAAAACTTAGGACATATGAATCGAAAGCACAGAATGTTTAGTCGACTAGCCGTTGCCCGCGACTCCGTCCTAGTCAAACCCTTAAAACTAAACAATAATTAAGGGTTTTTTACTCGGAACCCAAATGCTTTTTTCCAAAATAAACGTAGCCTATGTTACTCCTTATAATATCAGCTATCTACCAGTGAAAGTCCCGTCGAATTCGGTCCAGCCGTTTCGGAGATTACCCGGAACAGGAAGACACAAAAATCTAAAAAATTGCGTATTTTTTATCAATACTGTACATACTTTCACATGCATTCAATAAAACTTAGACTAGAGTCAAGAGCAAACCTATCATGAATAATATAAAAAAACGTTGTTATTTTGATACTGTTAATTATATTAATTTTATAGATAGTAGCATTTGTGCTGTTCAACGAAATTGATTGCTAAAACTAGTAGGACATATTTCAGGATACCATAAACAAGAAAATGTAGTCGTATTAGCTTTTTACGCACGATTGATTTTCTTCGTTCTATTTGCACCCATCAAAATGTGCGTATGTAACATTATAGTCTATACGAGTATAATATTACTACGGTTGTATTATGTACCTACAGGATTTCTCTAAACGATCAAAAGGTTTTCAGCACTTGCCTTCAGATATCACAGAGGTTCGTTTTACAGGTCCTCTTTATCGTAAAGGTTTTATTCGGCAATGGCGTAGATAGTTGTATGAGCGAGTTTACACACACAACCTTCGATCAATAATATACTAGATAAATAATCCCATAATAAACTTCTCTTTAAAACTGGCGCCAATTTTGTTTAGGTAATTCTAAGAATTCTAGTTGAAATAAACATAAATTAATGCAAATTCAACCTTAAATGCAATGTTTAAAGTTTCGTTCACAAAACTATGTACAAAAAGCTGTGTGCATCAGAATGGCGGGTGTATGACTACAAATGGTCATGCTTTATGCGTGAGAGCAATGTACGAGCAATGTACCGAATGTACGTAAAATTTGAAGCAATGTACTATTTTAAAACCACAGTTTTTTGAAAAAGTATTTGAGTCGCCATCCTGATATCAGAATGGCGGGTGTATTTAAAATCTGAACAAATTACCTACTATCTGAGTGTGAAATGTCTACCGTAGCAATGTACGACCAATGTACGTTATCATATTAAAAGCATCACCAGATGCTATCAACGGTTAAAGAGTTATTATAAAAATAAAATTTCTCCACATTTAGAGCCTGTTCAATTTTATTAGCAACAAGTTGTGTCTACGTAATACGTTGCTATGTCTAAACTAAAGGGATTTCTTGTGTGAACAAATGTCCACATTGGCCATATGATATGCGTGAGAGAAATGTACGAGCAATGTACCGAATGTACGTAAAATTTGAAGCAATGTACTATTTTAAAACCACAGTTTTTAGAAGAGGTATTTGAGCCGCCAACCTGATATCAGACTGGCGGGTGTATTGCAAATCTGAACACTATCTGACTGTGAAATGCCTACCGTAGCAATGTACGACCAATGTACGTTATCATATTAAAAGCATCACCAGATGCTATCAACGGTTAAAGAGTTATTATAAAATCAAATTTCTCCACATTAAGAGCCTGTTCAATTTTATTAGCAACTTGTGCCTACGTTATACGTTGCTATGTCTAAATTATTCGCCGTCCAACCTGTCATTTTACACTTTGACAGCTCAAAAACTAATCATTTAGTGATGAACTAATGTGGTAACCGATTCGATTTCATTTAACAATTGAATTTAACAATGAAACATATTTAATCGATTAAACACATGGTTATTTTAGTTTTGCTTTATACCCGACTGCCGAAGGAGGGTAATGTGTTTATCTCAGTCTGTGTATGTTTGATGTTCCTAGTGGTGTTCTAGAGACCAAACGCATACGCCAATTTTGATGATTCATACGTCAATCGATTCGTCTTAATCTTGCGAGTGGCACTGGCTACATTAAAATGGGAAAATAGAAAAATTCCGGCTTTTGGGCGCCATATTGTGGCGTCCGAATTTTCTTTTCTTCAAAGCTCTTCGTATGGGGTATCAAAATAAGTGTGGCGGGCTCTGGCTTGGCCACCAACTGGGATTTTAATGTTGATAACACAAATATTATGTCCGTAAGGATTGAGGAGCCATTTTTTGTATCTTAATTAAATTAATATACTTATTTAGTGACTTCGAGACTTGGGCTGTACTGCAGTCTCTCCAACGGTGCCAGATCGACTACCGTTACATTGAGGTGTTGAAGTGTTTGTACAGAAACGCCACCATGTCAGTCCGTCTTCAGGATCAGACCTCGAAACCAATATTTCTCCAGCGTGGCGTGAGACAGGGAGATGTCATTTCTCCGAAACTGTTCACTGCTGCGCTGGAGGATGTATTCAAGGTTCTGGACTGGAGGGGCCTAGGCATCAATGTGAATGGCGAGTACATCACTCACCTTCGGTTTGCCGACGACATAGTGGTCATGGCTGAGACCATGGAGAGCCTCAATACAATGCTCGATGACCTCAGTAGAGCTTCCGAAAGAGTGGGTCTGAAAATGAACAGGGACAAAACCAAGGTGATGTTGAATGCCCATGTTACACCCACTCCTATCAAGGTTGGAGACTCTACACTCGAAGTTGTGGACGACTAAGTCTACCTGGGACAAATGATCCAATTGGGTAGGGCCAACTTCGAGAGAGAGATCAACCGTCGAATCCGACTCGGCTAGGCAGGGTTCGGGAAGTTGCGCGGTGTCTTCTCGTCCAACTTACCACAGTGTCTCAAGACAAAAGTCTATGACCAGTGTGTGTTGCCAGTGATGACATATGGCTCTGAGACGTGGTCGCTTACAATGGGCCTCATCAAAAAGCTTACAGTCACTCAAAGGGCAATGGAGAGGGCTATGCTCGGCGTTTCCTTTCGTGATCGAATCAGAAATGTAGAGATCCGTAAGAGAACCAACGTTACCGACATAGCTCGAAGAATTGCCAAACTTAAGTGGCAGTGGGCAGGGCACATTGCTCGCAGAATGGATGGCCGATGGGGCAGAAAGGTTCTGGAGTGGCGACCGACACCGGAAGACGTTGCGTTGGAAGGCCTCCCACCAGGTGGACCGATGACCTGGTGAAGGTTGCGGGGATCCGCTGGTTGCGAGACGCACGGGACCGGTCAATGTGGCGACGCTTGGGGGAGGCCTATGTCCAGCAGTGGACGTCTTTCGGCTGATATGATGATGATGATGACTTATTTAGTAGTAAGTTTAAAAATTTTGTAGGTTCGATCCTCGATTTTGTAGTATAATACTTCAAAAGTTATATAGACATAAAGGTGGCTCCTCAATCTAAATGTTTGGATTGAGGAGCCACCTCAGAACTAGGAACATCATCGATTAATATTTATCATAATTTGGTATGATTTTGTAGTATTTGAGAGTATTTAGTACACAAAAAATCTGAGCTCGGTTGCATAAAAATTAAATAAGTTATCATACATTATATGTGGCTCCTCAGACCATACATACGACTCGTGATTTTTCAAAGAAGCAGTAGTTCAATTAATGCGCAATTTCTTCGTCATTTAGTAGTAAGTAGTTAGTAGTTTAGTTTTATTATTATTTTATTATTTATTTAGTTTAGTTCATTTTTTATTTTTTTCTTTTCATTGTCGTGAAAATTGGATCGACCGATGAAGGCAAATCATGTACATTTTTGAAATTGTCGCTATACTTAATGAAAGCTTCTTTTTGTTCTTTTAATGGAACCAAACTTTGTTTTCCTCCTCTCTTCTTCATTTTTAATTTTATTTAGTTCAGTGCACTTAGAATAAAACGCACCCACGATACAGGCAAATTTCCTAGAATGGCCAACGTTTTTTATAGAAAAATAAATATCACAATGAAAGTAATGACTGATCTTTAATTGATTATAAGTACATATTTTTTTTAAGAATGGATAAATAATAACTTAAAATAAATTGACATTATGCATATTCATTTAGATTCATCTTCACTACGTTATTAATAAATATACATTCATAAAAAAAAAATAAAAAAAAATAATAACAAATATCATGCTGGGCAGTTGGAGGATACACATTCGCGAGCTGGTTGACCAGAACCAGATGTATGCTCCAACTGATCAGCATGATTTTCTTCTTGTTTACGTCTTTTTAGTTTGATCTTAAGCAGTTGTGTTTTTGATTTTTTAAATTAACTATTTTTAATTATTACTTCACATTTTTTTTCGGATTAGATAGGTATATTTAAACATAAAAGTGTTATATATTATAGATACACCACAAGAAGGGTTTGGAAGAAAAACATATTTGAGACAACAATATGGCGGCAACAATCAGGCATTTTTCTATGTTGCAATTTTAATGTTGCCAGTGCAGTAACACTCGCAAGGTTAAGACGAATCGATTGACGTAAGAATCATCAAAATCGGCCAACGCGTTTGGTCTCTAGAACGCCACTAGGTAAAAACATACATACACACATTACCCTGATAAACACGTTACCCTCCATCGGCAGTGGCGTAAAAATAAAAATCAAAGCAAAACTAAAATAACTATGTGTTTAATCGATTAAATATGTTTCATTGTTAAATTCAATGGTAAAAATTTCAAAATACGTCGCCATTTTAAGGGGTTGTGAGTGGTTGGGGGGAGGGGGGGGGGAGGGTCCTATCCCCCCCTCACCATTTTCACTCGCTGGAAATACTTGGTTTTCTTAGAAAAAATAAAAAACAAATTTGTAAAAAATTGATTATTCCACTTTATAAACATGTTTTATCGCTTTTATCAATTCCATGAATGGATCATCCTGTATTTTACGTTATTTCGCCGCCACAAATATTCAAAAATAACATCTGCAAAATTTTGTGTGTTATTAAAATTGTCTTTATATATATAAAAACTGGCTTCAATTATGAGTCGACGGAGCCCCGCTACCCGGGGCTCCTATTTCTGGGTGGTTTGGCGCTGCGCTCTCGCCTTAGCCATCTAACCTAACCCAATGAAGTCGGATTGTGCCAACTCGGAGTAATACATTGCTATTAATTACATAAGAATTATATCCTGTTCTTATAGGTACATTTGACATTAGCTGTCAATATCATCCATCCAAGATGGCGAGTTGCGTTTCGTTTCACGTTTTTCACATAAAACCTAAAAATTCCATTTGAAAAACTGTACTAAAGCATAAAAATTACGTTCCGTTTTGCATAATTGCAATAGTATTTAAGATTTTTTCGAAATTGTTAAAAAATATTTAGACGCAACTCCGGCAGCCAAAATTACTTTGGGGGGATTAAGACTAACTCCTTTAAGCCCCCTATACCACCAATACCCCCAAATTCAGGCGACTCGTTTTAAAATCCAACCCAATTCAATTGTTAAATGAAATCGAATCGGTTACCACATTAGTTCATCACTAAATGATTAGTGGACGGCGAGTAATTTAGCAACGTATAACGCAGGCACAAGTTGCTAATAAAATTGAACAGGCTCTTAATGTGGAGAAATTTGATTTTATAATAACTCTTTAACCGTTGGTAGCATCTGGTAATGCTTTTAATATGATAACGTACATTGGTCGTACATTGCTACGGTAGGCATTTCACAGTCAGATAGTGTTCAGATTTGCAATACACCCGCCAGTCTGATATCAGGTTGGCGGCTCAAATATCTTTTCTAAAAACTGTGGTTTTAAAATAGTACATTGCTTCAAATTTTACGTACATTCGGTACATTGCTCGTACATTGCTCTCACGCATATCGCATGGCCAATATGGACATTTGTTCACACAAGAAATGTGGCAAAATTTTATTTTTATAATTACTGTTTAACCGTTGATAGCATCTGGTTATTCTTTTAATATGATAACGAACATTGGTCGTACATTGCTACGGTAGGCATTTCAAATCAGCCAGTTGGTAATTTATTCAGATTTTGATTATACCCCCGCCATTCCAACATCAGGTTGGCGGCTCAAATATCTTTTCTAAAAACTGTGGTTTTAAAATAGTACATTGCTTCAAATTTTACGTACATTCGGTACATTGCTCGTACATTTCTCTCACGCATATCGTATGGCCAATATGGACATTTGTTCATACAAGAAATATCTTTAGTTTAGACATAGCAATGTATTACGTAGACACAACTTGTTGCTAATAAAATTGAACAGGCTCTAAATGTGGAGAAATTTTATTTTTATAATAACTCTTTAACCGTTGATAGCATCTGGTTATGCTTTTAATATGATAACGTACATTGGTCGTACATTGCTACGGTAGGCATTTCACACTCAGATAGTAGGTAATTTGTTCAGATTTTAAATACACCCGCCATTCTGATATCAGGATGGCGACTCAAATACTTTTTCAAAAAACTGTGGTTTTAAAATAGTACATTGCTTCAAACTTTACGTACATTCGGTACATTGGTCGTACATTGCTCTCACGCATATAGCATGACCATTTGTAGTCATACACCCGCCATTCTGATGCACACAAAAAGCTTGCTTTTCTGCTCAACACACATCAAAACAAATTTAGTCTTACACGCATGTTTTAAAGACTAAATTACAAAGTTCTAGAACAGTCGATGTTTGATACAATATTTGGCGCGTTGTCGACGCAAACGTTGGTCAAACAATCATAATATTTGGTAATTGATTCTTATTTACTATTCAAATCGGTTTTTACTTTATGAAAAACACTTAATAATAATTATAAACTTTCCGGAAAAAAGATATGCCTTCCAAAATCAAGGCACAATTTTTTAACGCACATTGCGGCATTTTAACGTCTCAATGTTGTCTATGATTGGACCATACTAATTTGAAATAAAACCACAACCGTATCTGTGTTTTTTGAAGCGGTGACCGGGCATCTAGTGTATTATTGATCGAAGCACACAACAGTATTAAACTGCCATGCGGGGTAACGCAGACGACTATGGTACCAATACAACACGAGAACGTCCATCCTTGTAGAAATTTGGTGGTACACTAAATAAATGTGATGAGAACATCACCTCCAGTAGCGACGGATCCGTTAAAAACGATACTGGAAATACAGATGTGGACTATGATGTTCTATGTGAACGTGGTGTGAACGTACTCTACTCACGAGCTAAATGGCGGAATGTGGTTGTTCAGTAGGGACATCACTGCCTATACCATTGAGGATCACAGGCGTGTTATGATTTGTTCATAGTTTCGTCCTATCCATCAGATTTACCTCAACTAGGTTATCTAGAATCACTTTCAGGTAGAAACCTTTCGTCAGCATAACACCTGCGAAACCCGAGGATATTATGTAGATACGAGTATTACCTACACAAATATAATTACATACGTAAATGTAAGGGAATCTCATCCTTATTTACATAATGTAATCCTTACGAAGGTACGAACTAAGATTGAAATAGTTGGAATGCTCTAAGGAAGTTAAGCCACGACTTTGAAACTACTGAGGGAGCGCCAAGTTCATTAAGCGTAATCTTAAATTCGTTTAAAGATTAAATAAGAGTTGGTTTAATATTATTAAACGTTGTTGGGGAGGTATTAATTGATTTTGTAATGGAGAAGGATTTGGAGAAATCTTTTGCTAAGATTAAACTTTTGGTAAACTTGAAAGTTGGAATCGACTTTTATAAATCTTTGCTATTTTTCGCTTTGTAGTATTTTGCTTCCTGGGAAAGGACATAGGTAGTGTGTTCTCTTGAGATGATAAAAACCTTTTACGTGGGTAAAGCCACAGGCAGAAGTTAGTTCATAATAATCTGTACAAGCCGAAACAACGACTGCTTGCTAAAAACCATTTATCACCACGTGCTTGTTGCCACTACGAAAATACAATATCAAAATTCTAGTCTCAAACGTTTTTGGTTCAGTTTCTCTAGGTACTCTAACTTCACGGTCACGTCCTCACGTCCTTAGGAGCTTATTCTCTCTTATTTATGATTTTCATACCTAATATTTAATTTTGCAACTCTGCTTAGTTTTACTGAGCACTTCAAATATGTTTAGATTGTAGCGGCTTTAATTTTGCTTGAATCTTAATAGTTTTTTGAACTTTCAATGCTCAATTTTCTTGCATTATGTACGTGATGTAGAAATAAGTATAAACAAAGTATTTTGAACCTTGGGTTGGTTTAAAATAAAACAAGGACTCCTTCGTTCGGTCATATTATTATGGCAGTTTAGAAAGAAAAAATGAAATAACATCGCTGTTAAACTCTTTTTAGTTTTATGAACAAAAGTTTAATGTAATTAAAGAAAATATATGAAAATTTACCATATCTCCAAAACAAGCCAATTTTTTACATAATATACTAGATTACTATAAAAAAATATATGCATTTATATTAATATTCACAATGATTCGTTCGGAACCCTTTCCGTGGGAGCTCGACTGCACATGCCCATTATTTTTTGATCAACTATCCGACCAAATTGATTTTCACACACGCCTTATAATCACAAAACACTATCCTATATTTAAGCCAAAACCACCTTATTATGTACCCATCAATTTAATAGAGATGTTAACCCTACAAGCGGCGAGGTATTCCGTCTCGCGCCGATCGTAAAGCAGGGGCCCTTTAGACCCTACTTGATACTTTGTCAGCTATAAACACACGGAAATAAGGTGTCAGCATGACAAGGGTTAATATGGTATTACTAGCTAGATTTATTTGACATTTTATGCTTGATGCTAAAGTGGACTATTAGTTTTTGTTGGTGACTTATCGTAATTAGAGAGGGAGAGAGAGAGTGGACAATAATCAGCTGAGTTTGAAAATGTGTGCAAAGGAAAGAGGCAAAAGAAAATAGTGCTATGATATAAATGAGGAACGAGGCAATATTAAGTACCAGTTAATGCTAGGCTAAGAGCCAGCTTACTAAACTGAAGACCGACGATAGCAGGATCTTATCCGCCAAACTGGAGCTTCTGAGGGAGATCGAAACATTCTATGGGCAGATGTACACATCAATCAGCAAGCCCATTACGAGACTAGCAAACGACCCAAGAGTTACAGTGACCCGACACTATACCGAAGATATCCCGGACGTCAGCCTGTACGAGATTAGGATGGCTCTGAAACAGCTTAAAAAACAGCAAGGTGATGACGGAATCACGGCCGAACTATAAACCCATCTCACTTCTTAGCCATGTCTTTTCAAGAATCATCACGAATCGTTCGCGCGCAGGTTTGACGATTTCTAGCCTCCCGAACAAGCTGGATTCCGAAAAGGCTTTAGCACCGTAGACCGCATACATACTCTGTGGCAGGTTATACAGTAGACCGAAGAGTATAACCTGCCACAGCGTATGTATGTGGTCTACGGTGCTAAAGCCTTTTCGGAATCTCTGCTTAGCTTTTGTGGACTACGAGAAAGCCTACGATTCGATCGAGACTTGGGCTGCACTGCAGTTTCTCCAACGGTGCTAGATAGACTACCGTACAACGAGTTGTTGAAGTGTTTGTACAAACACGCCTTCATGTCAGTCCGTCGTCAGGATCAGACTTCGAAACCTATCCTTCTCCAGCGCGCTGTGAGACAGGGAAACATCATTTTCAGACGTCGTTCATCCTTGTGTGATCGCATCAGAAATGAGGATATCCGCAGAAGAACTAAAGTTACCAACGTAGCCCGAAGAATTGCGAAACTTAAGTGCCAGTGGGCAGGGCACATTGCTCGCAGAACGGATGGCCGATGGGGCCGAAAAGTTCTGGATTGGCGACCACGAACTGGAAGACGATGCGTTGGAAGGCCTCCCACTAGGTGGACAGATTACCTGGTTAACGTTGCGGGAATGCGCTGGATGCGAGACGCACGGGATCGGTCAATGTGGCGCCGCCTGGGAGAGGCCCATGTCCAGCAGTGGACGTCTTTCGGCTGAAATAATGATAAGAGGCACAATTCCAACTCCGTGGATCCACTGAAAATGTATTAAGACGACCTCGACTAGTATGAACAAAACGGATTGTGCGTTTCTCCGTCATACTAGACCGAAACATATTCGCCACGTGGTTGACTATCATCGGGAGCGGTTTTAACATTAAAAATGCCGTTTTTCTTGTACGGTGAACGCGTATAAGCAAACGTTCGGACATACCTATTTTTACCATACTTATTTTTATTGTTTAAATCTATGCGAAACCCGCATTTTTTTTTTCAAAATTTTACCAAAATAAAGAATAGATATACTTGGAGAGGTGCCACAAGTACTTTAATATTTTTTGGTAATAATGTTAACATTTCAAGCATGCCGTAGTATCATATGCCGTTTTCCGTTAATTAAAGTCAATTAAATTTAATATCCGGGACATCTGTCGCTTCCGTTCTCAGCCCCTACTAATGTGTTCAGAAGCACCTTCCCACTACTAACTAGGTACCAACTGTTTAATGAAGATCTGAACTCGAAGACATTTTATTCCGCGTAAAAAATCTCCGATTAGAGCTTGGCAAATTCGTATGTGCCAATCACATGGTCCGCGGGCGCGGAGGACGTAAGGCAGCGGGGGTGGTAAAAAGTGCGCGCGGGACGGGGGTCACCTGATGGGAGCATCGTCGCGTCATCGCGCCATCACGACATTGAGTAGTTACGTCCCCCACCATCCGCGCGGACCATGGGCACACCCAAATTTATACAGTCTCCATTTATTTGTTATCAAAACGCTTGTACTAAAAGTGGACTTTTTGTCACAGGAAGGAGCCCCATTTTTGCCTATAGTTACCCCATACATCATCATCCTCTTGCCTTCATCATAATTTATTTGGGGTCTGCCCAACATGTCTTCTTCATCCATACTTCGTTGCTAGTTGTCATTCCATTCACAAAAATATAGATATACGTCTAATATTGAAAAACAAAGCCACTTAGCATCGACCCGATTTACAATTGAAACGCAAACCTTTTCCAATAAACATTTCATTATTTTACAAAAAGGTCACATAAACTAGATACTAACCCTAGGCATTGAAATACAAAACCAAATTGCCTTACGCCTTACCCAAACTTCAATAAAATTCAATACAGTACCCTACTTTAGAACCATCCCTAAAATCACTGGCACACATTGCCTAGTGGCAACTTACTTGACTAAAGAAATCGTATATTTAAAAGCAATTCGGTGCCACGGCGAAAAGCCCGAAATTTTTAATGTTGCCCTACTCTGCCTTCTTTATGACCTAAGGAATGAGATACCTACTCTCTTAAGGCTTTGTACAATAAAGTATTAGATTTAAAGAATGCAATAGTACTTTAAATATTGACTATTGGAAAAATTTAACCCAGCGCAAGTTAGGGTTGGCAGTAATATTAAAACAAGAAGTTATGGGGCTCTATGAACTGTGACACTCTACCAAAGTCGAATCTTTTATTTCAATTAGGCCATCAAACGATATTTTTGAATGTCAAATTTAACAGTTTTTTTTTAATTATAATTGATTTATACCCGCGACACTTCTACTATCCGCGGTAAAAAAATGTCAAATGTCCTGTCAATCAACCATACAGTTTGAACTTTGGGGCACTCCTGCTTTTTCTAGGACCTCAGGATAAATCAGTAACTAGCTTCTGCCCGTGGCTTTGCTCGCCTAAAAAGTTTCTTCTAAATCGGTTCAGTAGATCCAGAGATTACCCCCTACAACCTGATAAACTCACAAACTTTACCTCTTTATAATATTAGTATAGATGTATGAAACATTTACTTCATCAATCAAATAAATGATTAAGATTCTGTTTTCTAAATCATCATAATTTAGTTCAAAAGACGCCAACAACTGGACATATGGTTATATAGGACCTCCAAGTTAGTTAGTTTCTCAAGTTATAAATAGATGTCTAAGAAAAAGGGCCCGACATGACTTCAAAAGAGACCCTTTTGTTGACCATGTCTCAGTTTGTGTACCACTTGAATAGCCAGCATAGTGAAACTAGAAATAGCCTAGCCAAGGGCCGCAGCAAAGCCCAAAAATGTAATGTTCATCCAGAGTAAGCCATAAAGTTGCCTAACACGCTTTCTATAACAATCATATTTATATATTATACTTAATTGTACACCAATATAAAAACAATAATACATACGGAAACCTTAACATAAAAACAAACATACAATACGCGGCCTTATCGCGTTCTGCGATCTCTTCCAGGCAACCCAGAATGGAGAGAGATAGCCTGAACACGACATGGGGTTGCACTTGGTGCGATTTTAAAACAAATCATAAGCTACAAACATAGTAAGCACTAAATATAAAATACTGAAATAGATACATATAAATATACAGGCAAGAAAAAAATACAGCTTAAACAAGAATAAGATCACAGTGTCAGGTAGTACTCCTTTACCAATCTTTAATAGATCGGTAGTGATTGCGTGCATTTAATTGTCACAGGCAATGCATTCCATAGACGATTTGTGTAGGAAGGTAATGGAACCATAACAAAAAAAAAACAATCAATTGTCCAAATCCGGTTTCCTTCATGTGTTGAAAAAAAATGTTTGCTTAACAACGTTATTAACACTGTCTATATTGTTGAATTGTATTATTATTATATTTATTCTATTAGTGATTGCCCTAGTACTACCAACTTATTGAACTAAAAACGATACCATTGCAATTGGCATTAGATTGATCGTAGTTATAGATTTTGCGGGCGGCCATATCTCCTTGGCCTTTAAAGTCCTTAGTAAGGATTTAAACACAAATGACGGTCTAGGAACTCTAGGATATACGACAACAACAAACCGCCGCACAACAGACGATGGAATTATGTCAAAACATCTGACTATAAAATCTGATGTTATACTAGTCACCATTTTAGACTGAAAACAAAAATTAGAAGAGCTGTGTCTCAATTTAAAATATG
Organism: Orthosia gothica; assembly: GCA_949775005.1. Lineage (NCBI taxonomy): Eukaryota > Metazoa > Arthropoda > Insecta > Lepidoptera > Noctuidae > Orthosia > Orthosia gothica. The sequence goes on from OX459047.1 coordinate 2,205,877, forward strand.
CACTTTATTCCCTTACCTTTGAAATACACGCAACTGAGTTTAGCATTTAGCCCTGTCGATCGATCGGCAAGGGCAATCAAAATACAATCTAGTTGACAAAAGCCACTGACACTAGGAGTGCCTGAATAGTCACATAGGTGTTCATCATATTTGTACTCATTTACTTTCATTTGACAACGTAGGCGTCGTATACCTCTTAGTACCCAGTTTTAGCGAGATTGCTCTTGAATTATTTTATCAACTGCCAACCCTAGCCACCGCAATATCGTACATCCTTATTTACATGGGATTGTTACGAACCATTCCATTGTAGTTTTTCATTTGCTCTAAAGAAGCAATAAGATGCAAGTTTTGCAATAATACCACCTTTATTTACTCTATGCGTACTCTTAAAAATGTCTACTGCCACTCTGGTTTTCCTTATTTCGATTTTTGAATTTTATATTAAATTTGTAATTGAACAGCAGCTTTATTCTAGTTAATCTTCATTGTTTCTTATTCATCATCATCATCAACAGCCTTTTTAATGTTCCCACTGCTGGGACACAGGCCTCCTCTCTATGAGAGAGGGAATTGGCCGTAATCCACAACGCGGGCCCAGTGTGCGTTGGTGGATGTCACTGGTCTTCGAATTTTTGGTTTCAGGACGTGCCGGTTTCCTCACGATGTTTTGTTTCTTATTACGCTATGCTTATTCGATTTTTAACTACGGTTAAGCTAAATTCACACTAGATAGAAAAAACCGGCCAAGTGCGAGTCGGACTCGCGCACGCAGGGTTCTGTACTTGGTAAATTGCGGTTTACGATTTATGACGTATTAAAAAAAAACTACTTACTAGATCTCGTTCAAACCAATTTTCGTTGGAAGTTTATATGGTAATGTACATAATATTTTTTTTTTAGTTTTATCATTCTCTTATTTTAGAAGTTACAGGGGGGGGGACACATTTTACCACTTTGGAAGTGTCTCTCGCGCAAACTATTCAGTTTAGAAAAAAATGATATTAGAAACCTCAATATCATTTTTGAAGACTTATTCATAGATACCCCAGACGTATCGGTTTGATGACAAAATTTTATTTTAGTTTCAGTTTCAAGTATGTGAACCCTCAAAATTTATTGTTTTTTTTCTACTTTTGTATAAAAATCTTTTTGCGGTTCATAGAATATAAATACTTACCAAGTTTCAACAGCATAGTTCTTATAGTTTCGAAAAAAAGTGGCTGTGACATACGGACGGATAGACAGACAGACAGACATGACGAATCTATAAGGGTTCCGTATTTTGCCATTTGGCTACGGAACCCTGAAAATGCTTGTAAAAAAATTGTGGTTCTGAGTTTAACTGAATTTACAATCAACAAATATAAATTAATAATTGATATAAATAATACAACGCACAGCCTTAAGTACTAGGTCTAGGAGCATATAATTTTATACAAAGGTTCCTATTATAACGAAGGTGAGAACTAAAGAAGGATTTTTGCAAATGAACCTTGTAAAAGAAAGGGTTGAAAGACTGCAAAAATTCGTCAATATTTTGCCGATTGTGCATGGCTTTTTTATATAGAAAATCTTTCTCTAAATATCTAGGATTCGAGATTATTTACATTTACAATATAAAAGGAGTAAATTCTCACTCTTTTCACAAAGAACTCGAACCAAAATCAAATAGTAGGTGACAACATCTGTAGATCAACCTACATACAGACTTTACAGACAGACATATTCACTAGGATATATTAAACGGATTTGTGGTCTGCCATGTCGCACGTGGGGTACATTGTGCCTAACGTGTCTACGTGTCATACCTTATAAGCTATGCTAATCTGTGGGATGAGCAGGCCTGTCCTTAGTTGAGATTCTATGTGTCCATTATGATGGAAATGGTCTTTAAGTGTGTATGAATTTTGAAATCATCTAAGGCTGGTTTTAGAGTCACACTGAGCGTCGACGCTGATAAGTCAATTCAATATGTATGTATTCTTATGAAGCGTTTTTGAATCACACCGAGCGCTCAGCGCCAACAGTCACCGTGACTCTAAAACCAGCCTTACTGCATTAAACTAAAGCTTAAACATTGTGATTCCGTGCACAGCGAGGCTCTGGGGAGACGCTTTTTTAGCCTCCCCAGGGATGTACTCTTACAGGGGTTCCGGGTGGTCGTTTTAGATATTACAGGGTGTAAAGGGTGAATTATCCATGTGCTGATGGTGATCACCGGGGTGGTTTTATCCCACAATCCCTGGTCTTTGGTCCCCAAAAGTCATGGGCCTCGTGGTAGGGTTAAGGTTTCCCTCTTTTCACTGAAAAATAGTACCAAATTACCTGTATTTTAAACTGATACAGGTTATTAACACGCTTAGCATGTAGACAACGTTTAACTATGAAATCATCGTGATTTCTCCTTTTTAACTCGACTCCCAGCAGGATTAACTCATGATTCAATCAGATAGGCCACCAGTTTGAATCTGAAACTAATCGGACAAATAAGAGGCAACCTTTAACGGGATTGCAGTGAGTCCACAGCAGACTCCGTTTTGGCTTACAAAGTGTAAGACACTGTGCAATGCTATGCAAAAGTGAAAAGGCAAAAAGTAGGCTGTCCTATTGTTTGGCTTCAAACTTTTATCACTTTTTATTTAAGGGCGTCATTAATTCTGGAAATCACACATAACATTACCGACACCGTACACCAGTAAAACTCCCCATTAAAAACTGAACTATCCAGCTTTTTATCGCTTCAAATCCCGCTAGATTCAGCCTACAGCGCTGCTGCCACAGAGTATACAGAATGACCCACATCTAGAGTTCTATTCACTCAATGAGTGGGAGTATCAAAGGAACGATGGATGCACGTAATTCTTTGCCGCTGACCGGGCAAACAGCTCGTACAAAGAAGTTGTACACTACGGTAATAGTGGGTCTATTAAAGTAGGTGGTTTAGGAGACCTGAAATAAATGTCAGACTCGTAACTAAAGGAAAGGGGTTTGCTTTGTTTTTTCTTTTTAATTGCACTCTCGGTTACATAGAATGCCGTGCTTGGGTTTGCTTGGGTTCCAGACATAGCAACAATAAATATATAACGATAGTTAAAAGTACAAAGTGCTAGGGATTGGTTTCGTAACATTGCCGTAGCGTATGTCGACGGTCCAATAAACGTGGCCACTATTGGGCCCAAATAGTTTGATCTAATGTACCATCGAAACGAAAAAGAAAGAAGCATAATAATACTGTGGCATAATAATACTTTGGCTTAATGCAAAGGTTAGCATAACTGTCATTTGGTCTAATTAGGTTTTGCGTAATTTGGAGTTGCATAATTTTTTAAAGCATAATATTTATATTAAGGTGCGGCGGGAGTGGCCCTGGAGCCAGCCTTGAGCCGCAAACATGTTTGTTTCTAAGATGCGTATTATGTAGAAATATCATTAAGCCACAAACATTATTATATCCTACTGTATTTGCTTTAGTATGTTTTTTGTACAATAAAGAATATGAATATGACAATAAACATTATGGCAAAATAGGTTATCTATACTAATATTATAAAGAGGAAAGATTTGTATTTTTACTAAAAACTACTGGACCGATTTCAAAAATCTTTCACCGTTGGGATGCTACACTATCCCCGGGTGACATAGGCTACTTTTCATCCCTGAATTCTCACGGGAACGGGAACTACGCGGGTGAAACCGCGAGGCGTCCGCTAGTGCCTAATAATATTATGCGTAATGATCATTATGCTGAATTTCGTTATGCCAATGTAAATTAGGACAATATATTAAACAGCCCGTACAAACATATTAAAGTTTGCTCCCGTGTGTCGGGCAATTACGATTATTAATAACATGTCTCAGCGATTGGACATTTTTTCCTGCTCTTTGGCAGAATTCCAGAGGGTGACAGTGAATGTATTGTCCTCTATGTAACTTGTCGTCACTGTATGTAACAGTGGCATTGTATGACTACTTTTATTATCTTGGGTTTTACCTGTAAAAATAAATGTATGTGTAAATGAATAAATAAATAATTAATAAATAAATATTTTGCTTATCATTAGTAAACCCTTATGTTAATTAATTAATTAACTCATTACTAAATGCCACGTGATCAATCACTTACATTTGGCATTTCGACCTACGCCATCGCTGACATCGAATGACACTTGTCTAGACCCTAAGCCCCTTGCCTGATAGTGCTGATATGCGTTATCGCGCTCGTTTTTATGAAAATTTCATGCGCAAATCCGTCGAATTGCATCGCATGGCGTCCATGTGAACATAATTGCAATTTAGCTTAGTAAAAATCACATATCGGTGTGATTTATATATTGAATCGCGTCGCGCCATCTGAAAAGGGTCTAAGTTCGCCGCCTCTATTCAAGTATCCGCTCACAATTCGAAAGCGAATTTAATTTGTTCTTAACCGACTAACCAAAAAGCAGGAGGTTCTATGTTCGACTTCATGTTTGTTTTTATTTGTGTTTTCAGCGACAGCTCCATCAATTGTGGACCAATTTCGAAAACTCTTTTTTTTTAAAGAGATTCCGAAATTTTTCCCATTTTCTTTGGTGAACATCTGATGACGAATTTCGGAGATGTACAACAGAACTCTTCAATAAATAACGGCAAATCTCTTGGAATTGCTGCAATCGCATGTCTGTTTATTGTTTATACCATTTCATAACATAACATCACGCCAGTACGCTCTAAAGGGGTACTCAGATGTATAAAGTTCACCTTGGTACACTCTCATTTTATTGGTTATGTTCAGTTTCATGATATTCGGGTAATCTATTCTGGCATTATAGATAGATATAGATACCTTACTAAACTACTTGCTTATTAGGTAGATACAACTAAAAAGTGAAAAATAAAACAACTTTTTCCCAATCAATACTACCGACTTCCAAATAATGTTGAATTTATATATATTTATATATATATTTAAGGTTCAATAATACAATAAAGACGGGTGAAGTACTGTTCTCCTAGATAGGCTAAAATTTAGCCTGTGTTAAGGAGAAATGAAAAATAACTTAATTTTTGGAAGTCGGTGTCCATAACGCTAAAAATTGGTACCTATAAAGACACCGACTTCCAAAAATAAAGTTATTTTTCACTTTGTAGTTTTCTTATTTGGAAGTCGGTAGTATTTTTTTTTATTATTTTCATAGCTACACCGTTTGTTTTTCAAAATGATGTGTAACCAAAATAGAACTTAAAACAAAACACAAGCAGTTTCCTTAAAAGCAATAAGGGCCAGATGAAGGGAATGGGTCGTTAACATGATACATAGCGTAAGTTTGCAGCCTGTCACCATTCATATTGCAATTTTGAAAGTTCACTTCGACTTTACGATGCCTCGAATAGCACCCGTGTGCGTCGTGTTATTACGGGGAACTTCTAACACCGATATGGCGGTGAAACAGGAAAACTTTGAGAGTTTTTTATTTACATAAGCTTATCCAATATTTGGTGGAGACGCAGAGGTGCAAAGTTTTAATTTTTGCGAGTTGTTCAAGCTTCTGAAGTTCTGACAAGTTATTGGCTTTGAAGCACTGTGAAAAGTATTAAGAACTTTTTATCAGGATTTTAGTCAGGATTCGTGTAGTAGGCACTTAATAAGTACCTAGGTATTATGCAGAATGGTCTGTTTAACTGTCTGGTCTTTGCAAATCTATGTGACTAGAAATTAATAAGTGTTTTTTTATACTTTTTGCGCTGTCCGCCTCTGGAATCTCTTCCACACTCTATACGGGATAGCCCTTCATTTTAGGTGTTCAAGAGAAGAATTAAGGAATATTTCCTATCAACATGACACATTAATTCATGTATTTACAACTGTAATATTGTAGTTCTGTATTATATAGTATACTGTATGTATTTTGTTTATGCGTAAATATTTAAAATTGTTAAGAGTTTTTGATAAGCTTTTGTTGTGCACATGGATGTAATATCTTCAAATACATATTTATCTTCGCAACTGAGGTTTGATTCTAGAGAACCCAACTATGGGTTAAGATGTCTAACTGTCTTATTGTATTTGTATATTTTTATGTTTTGTGTACAATAAAGAATAAGAATGATTTTGTGATTGTGACAGACTGAACTCAATCATTTAGCAGAATACTGACTGACGACATTGTCATCTGCGTTGCATCTACCAGCTTCATAAAACAGTCTATCAACTCTTTCCTCACACCCTTAAAAATCCTTCTCTCTTTATTCCAGGTATGGATATTCGGCGACGTCTGGTGCTCCGTATGGTTGGCTGTGGACGTCTGGATGTGCACAGCTTCCATTCTGAACCTGTGCGCCATCTCCCTGGACCGCTACGTGGCTGTCACGAGACCGGTCAGCTATCCTAGCATCATGAGTCGAAAGAGAGCGAAGGCCCTGATAGCAGGGTTGTGGGTCCTCTCCTTTGTGATCTGTTTTCCGCCGCTGGTCGGTTGGAAGGATAAAAAGGTTAGTTGATGTTATTTTTTTTTCCTTTTCTTCTATACTATATATACTATCTATATCTATACTTCTATAATATAATCTATACTAATATTATAAAGAGGAAGGATTTGCATTTTTGTATGTAATGAATAAACTTAAAAACTACTGGACCGATTTCAAAAATTCTTTCACCGTTGGGAAGCTACACTATGCCCGGGTGACATAGGCTACTTTTTATCCCTGTATTCCCACGGAAAAGGGAACTACGCGGGTGAAACCGCGAGGCGTCCGCTAGTTCTGTATAACTTTCAAGAAGTGAGTGCTGTCTTTCCTTTTTAGGGTTCCGTAGCCAAATGGCACCCTTAAAAAACGGAACCCTTATAGATTCGTCATGTCTGTCTGTCCGTATGTCACACCCACTTTTTTCCGAAACTATAAGAACTATGCTGTTGAAACTTGGTAAGTAGATGTATTCTGTGAACCACAATAAGATTTTCACCCAAAAATAGAAAAAAAACAATAAATTTTGAGGGTTCCCATACTTGAAACTAAAACTAAAAAAAAAAACATCAAACCCATACGTGTGGGGTACTTATGGAAAATGATATTGAGGTTTCTAACATAATTTTTTTCTAAACTTAATAGTTTGCGCGAAAGACACATCCAAAGTGGTAAAATGTGTCCCCCCCCCCCCCTGTAACTTCTAAAATAAGAGAATGATAAAACTAAAAAAAATATATGATGTACATTACCATCTAAACTTCCACCGAAAATTGGTTTGAACGAGATCTAGTAAGTAGTTTTTTTTAATACGTTATAAATCGTAAACCGCAATTTACCAAGTACGGAACCCTTCGTGCGCGAGTCCGACTCGCACTTGGCCGGTTTTCATAATTTAATTCGCCAGATTCGAATACTATGTTCGCAATGTCGGGCTGATGATGGTGACGATGATACTTATACGCAGAGTCCTGCATTTGTATATCCCGTAAAAAAATATTGACCAAAGAATCAGAAGTTTCAGAAACGATGAAACGAAAAGAGTGTTAGGGGCAACTATAAAAGAGACCTTAGAAAACAAGCTTTATAAAAATCTACGTAGATTTTAATAGATGGTAGTGATACCTACTCTAAGTAGAGTAAGCTAATAAACGAAATAAGTAAAACAGGAAATTTGATTAAAAGCTTTGTAAAATATCGCAGAGCAAAGCACTCTCATAACTGGCATTGTCTCCTCCGTTTACTTTGCATAGATTTGGTCCCATAAATTTAAACTACCTTCATTGTAATAAGCTCTTTCGGACTTGCTTGAAATGCATGCTTATTTTAACATAGTCGTCTAGGTAATGAATCAAGTTTCACATTTCTTATCATTTTATAAGCTCTTTAGGAAGAGCTTCCAAGGAATTGTGTGAACTCATTTGAATTAAATCTATACGTATGTGATGTGATTGACAAGCCTATTGACTTTAGCATTGCAGTACATTTTTGAATAGCAAAAGGGTCGAAGCTAGAGACCAATCTCATTCAGAAACGCACATCCATTGAAAAACGTAAATTAAACGCCCCCCGAATCAAAAGCACACGTATCACAAAAGGCACCATTTTCTGCCTGTCGGCCGGCTCCGGGATGTTACGCGTTACGTCTTGTTTGACGTTCCGGTCCGTTTTCCCCTTTGATAGCTGCTGTTCCGACGGGCCAGTTCCGTTTCCGTGCCGTCTTTTATTAGCCCGGTAATTATGGTGTATTGGAGAATGACAGGTTTTGTTGAAGATGCGTGAGGAATTGGGATAAACATGAAAAAATATCGAATTGGTATGAACGATATTTTTCGGTGAAATGTGTGCAGCCTGTTTTCACCAGTTACATTATTAATTATCACGTAAAATAGGGCAAGATTATTGCCAATTTGCCATCAACCGGTCCCTTAGGGGTCGATACTCTCAGCAACATTATTCTTGCTGCACATAAACGATCTGCTAAAACCGTTCGGGTATGCAGACGACAGCACTGTTGCTGAGAGAGACTTGTCCAATGCACGGGCTACCGAGCCGCAGATCCGGTCTCTCCGTGCGGCCATCGTGGAGCGCTTGAACCTATCCTTGCAGGCAATCTCCGAATGGGGCGATGCCTGTCTAGTCAGGTTTAATGCTGCTAAAACCCAGGCGTGTATTTTTTTCCCCTGAAAAGACCCAATTTCAACCGGCTCCAACTTTCCAAGATGTGACCGTGCCAATAACGGACCATCTTAAGCTTTTTTGCTAAGGTGAGAATGTACCTACTTCACGCCGGAATAGGTCCTCAATTTGTATCAAGCGCAAGTTCGATCATGCATGGAGTACTGTTCTTATCTCTGGGACGGATCTGCCAAATACCAGCTTGATGCACTAGAGTTGAACGAAAAGCGGGCCAAGAGGCTCATCAGCAATGAGGCACTAGTCAAGTCAAAGCTCCAGAGTCTTGAACATCGCCGAAATTGCCAGCTTGTCGGTTTTTTATCGGTTACATTTCGGGGAGTGTGCGATGGAATTGCGCGATCTAATTCCACCTAGCCCGTTTCATCACCGGACTACCAGAAGTATGGCGATGCGTAATCGAAACATAGTGGGACCCATACGCACAAAACGTTTTGGGAACACTTTTATTATGCGTCCAGCTAAGGAGTGGAATTCCCTGCCGGAGTCTGTGTTTCTTTAAGTCAAGAGTGAATAGGTTATTTCTAGGCAAGCATGTTTCACCGCCGACCGCATCATGGCTTATCATCAGGTGAGATAGTGGTCAAACGCAAGGGTACAAAATATAAAAAGAAAAAAGAATTGGGCACCGGGCTGCTACTGAGAAATGCCAAGTGAAAGTGCTAAGTGAAACAAATGGAATAACTTTTAACTAAAGAGTTTCTACAGCTTTACTCACGTGGATTCAACAATACATACAGCCGAGTTATACTCGCTTCAAGGTTGCCTCGTGACCACATCACTTTTAAGAGTTCAGATTTAGTTTTTGTTTTTGTTGTGAGGCTAAGCGTATGCTGAAACGCAGGTGACGCAGGTTCACGCAGCGCAGGGCTGAGCGGATTTTGTAATACATGAACGCACTAAGGCTTAGCACGCATCGCGGTTTTAAGCCGCAAATTCTGTAACATATGCTGCACGCACTTGCAGTAAAAAACCGCGCGGTAAAAAATCCGTAAGAAATCTGTTTTGCCACAGAATCCACCGCAACGCGGCGCGGAATAAATTCGTGCGAAAATTTTGAGCTCTATGAACAGGTAGAAAGAGACAGAGCTGCGTACGGCAGTGAGGAGTAGGACTGCGCAGCGAAAAGCGTACTTCACAGACGTTATTAAGCTCGAATTGATCTATAGGTACTTACTTCTAAACATGATAAATCGTATCAGTACGAGTATACCTTGAAAATATATTCAGTGAGCTCTGTCTAAGACGACATCTAGCAATGTAAGCTAAGACTTCAAAGCTATGAGATGCCAAGAATTGTTTTTCCTACTTATGTAGATAAAGACACCAAAGGTGTCCAACGAGGTCCTTTAAACTATCTTGACATGCGGGCTTTTATCTCACAAGACCTTAAAACTCGCCTTTTTTTGCAGCCTGAAGAAGCAGACATGAAAGACGGCTGGGTCCCCAACCCCCCCTGCGAATGGACCTGTGAGCTGACCAACGATGCTGGTTACGTCGTCTACTCAGCGCTCGGCTCCTTCTACATACCTATGTTCGTCATGCTGTTCTTCTATTGGAGGATATACAAAGCCGCTGTGAGGACTACCAAAGCAATTAATCAGGGTTTTAGAACTACGAAAGGTGAGAGTTCAGATTTATGGACAGTAGAAACACAGAAGTCAAGACGACAGAGTGGAATCTTAGCCACTTTGTCGTATTGCAAAATCGTACCCACACACAAATATCAACCAAATCTTTATATGATTCAGAAACACACAGTAATATTCTACCAGCGATGAATGTCAAAAAGTTAATCCCTAGCATTTGACTTTTTGACAATAGTTTTCTCTTGTAAATATAAAACCTAAATTAAACCTTCTGATCCAATACTAAACCAGGCTAATTGTCAATAAAAATATTAGTATTCAAAATTAATTCCTGCAATCCACAATACTGGTGTTAAAGAGCAATCTAATTTGTATTATCAGCCTGTTCACAATTCGCAGGTAAAGGAGGCATGGGCAGTCGTTTTGACGACAACCGCTTGACCCTCCGAATACACCGGGGTCGAGGTTCGAACCGTCCGCATGGGTCTCCAATGTCTAATGCTTCCAACCACTCTACCAGCACTTCGCTTAGTGCTTCTCCGGAACGATTAAGAAGGTACAGATAAATTACTTGTTGAAACTACTTTCAGAAACAGCTTACCATCAGGTGAAATAGTGGTCAAGCGTGAGCCTATCAAAAATTTCTATGACATAAAACTTTTGACCACTATCTCGCCTGATGTTAAGCGATGATGTGGTCGACGGTGAAGCACGCTTGCCTAGAAGTAACCTATTCACTTTGACTTAAAGACCCCAAGGTTGCAGCTATCAGGAAACAAAGACTCCAACAGGGTATTCCACTCCTTAGCTGTACGCACAATGAAAGTACAGCTACACTAAACTGCTGCAAAAATCCAAGCATGTGATTCCTATTTAACAAAAATAAATGATAGTCCTTAAAAAATAAACCACGAGATGAATTGAAAGCTTGATGTAATGAATAATAAAAATCATTCAAAAATGTCATCTCTTTCCAGACATTCAAGCGCAAGAAGAGCTCACGAAAAAGTCAAGATTTCCGTCTCTTACCCGTCATCAGAACAGATCTGTCCTGCCCACGAGAACTCCAGGTCTTCGAGTAGATCCCCAAGCCCTTCCCTCTATGCAGTCCATTATGAGAGGGATGGGAGGGAGCTGACAGAAAGCAGGCTGAGGGTGAGACCCTCCCATCACCTGGCTCCGGGACCGTTGTATGATGAATATGATGATAAGCCTAGGACTACTCGGAGGATGGGAAAGAGAAATATTAAGGCACAGGTTTGTTAACTTGAAATTGTTTACAATATTGGTGTTCTTCTCAGAGCAATCACTACTCTTGGCAACTTACAAATTATTTTAGTAGTAACTCATTAAAGATTGTTATGTGGCATGCCATCTCTACCCAAGTCGTTTTTATTTCGAACCCTTCCCGAAAAACGGGATACATTTAACGGAAACAAAGCGGTTACTGTCGATCATAATTTGCACCACTACATAGGCTTTATTATGCCTGTCACGTATGTAATCGACTTTTCAGAGCAGAACACAATAAACTTTGCATATCTAACAGTAGAAACAACTATGGTAGATTCCTTAGGCCTACCAGTCTCTTACCTATTAAGAAAGCGGCTCTCTTTCAGGTTTTCCAATTCTAAATTGAAAGTTATTATTACTGTTTCCAGGTAAAACGCTTCCGCATGGAGACAAAAGCAGCCAAGACCCTCGGCATCATAGTGGGCGGCTTCGTGTTCTGCTGGCTGCCCTTCTTCAGCGTGTACGTGGTGAGAGCCTTCTGCGGCGACTGCGTCAGCCCCATCGTGTTCTCCGTGCTGTTCTGGCTGGGCTACTGCAACTCGGCGATCAATCCGCTGATCTATGCGCTGTTCTCGAAGGACTTTAGGTGAGATATAATTTAAATATATTCTTAGTAATACTATAGAATTATTGTAAATAGCCAACAAAAAGATAGAAAATAAAATTTGAACTATTATGCGACGTTCCGCCTCACAAGAGACCGTAATGAAAATTCAACCTTGGCTAGTCTGATGAGGCATACCTACATAGGTTACTAAAGAGAAAGTGAATCGATGAGAGGCGATTAATAATAGCCACTCAGTCAAAGCATCCAAAAATGGCTAAAGTCAATATACTGAAAAACCTATTTACTCCTTAGCTTTTTCTTGCTGGTGAGATTGTCAAACCAATTTGAACGAAAATAAAATAGTACATACGACAACTTGTGTCACTAAAAACCCTCGCCTTCGTCTCGGGCTAGGCTCGTGCTTGATAATGATAGCTCGTTTGTAATAACCTACTTTCCACCCTTGTATCACACGACGTTTTTCAATACAGTTGTGGGAAATAGTAAAAACAAATCAAAGAATTGAATTAAATTTTCAGAAAATGTCGCGTTTTTGCAACTGTACCTACATATTTTTTTTTACAACAAAATCAGCCTATTCGATTTTTGATGTGAAAATAATTAAATTAAAACTGGTAACTAATTAAATATATAAAACAACCATTTAAAAGACTTTTGAGAATTCAATGCTAAGACGTCAGAGGTCTATTCCATTTTATTCTATGTATGATTGAAAACTCGTTGCTACTAAACTTTATTTAAATTGACATACCTAATTTAAAACTCAACTGCAAAAGTAATGATCGAGCTCTTAAAAAAAAAGTCACGACCCCTTATCAGAGAGATGCCTATGCAAAAGATTTAATTTTCGAATCTTATTTATAGCCTCTGAAAGTACAACTGTATTGAAAATGAAAAATAATTAGTATAGAGCAAAGAAACATCTTGATCAAAGTTAACCAAATGCTTTACCTCCTTGCACCTAGGTATAGGTATTCGTTCAGAGTTGTTAAGAACCAACGTAATAAAGTAATTGTTTGTAATTTTTACAGATTTGCATTCAAGCGCATAATCTGCAAGTGTTTCTGCGGCGGTGGTGGTCCGAGACGAGAGTCGGACGGCGAGGGTTCTCGTCGGCAGAACAATAGACCCACTCACTCCCATTCACTTGAGGAACACGACGCGAACAACCATACTACTTCTACCACCACTACTGCTGCTGACAGGTAAAACAAAAGTATTGTATTACTTAGCAATAATTATAATACCCGATTCTCTTATTTTGAGTTATTTTAAAAATAGTTAATTATAGAACATGACTAAAACTTAATGTACCGCCATCTATGTTCGTACTTTGTAACTAAAGCCAGCGATCTCACGTTTTTTGTTTGCACAGTTGCTTACAATTAAATTCAAGAGATGTCACTGTGCATCCTATTAATCTCCAATAATGTGGTTTGTAATAGGTTTATAATCTAATTTTATTATTCTTTTCAGGTGACGGCAAGCAATGCGACGGCAGAACCCACAGTTCCAGTCAACCGTCGCATGCGTTTAGCGAATCGTTAAAATAACGTAATACAGTCATTAAAACCGTTTTTATCTGTATATTGTTACTAAACGCGTCCTACTCTGTAGCAAAGTCAACATAACTGTTTAATATTAATGTGTGTAAAAAAATTGTCGTTGTAACGTATAAATAACTTAGTTATTTTACCGTTATAATGTAAGAATAGCTTAAATAATGAGCTATTTTAAAACTATAAATGTGCGTATTTCAGTGAATGTTTTTTAAAAGTGAATTTATTTATTGAAAAGACTGTCAGAACTTAATTGTACCTAATATTACGTAATAAATGATGTCAGTTATCCAATATGTTGTTATAAAGAGGAACTATAAAGTGTTAAGTTAGAGAATTAAGTAGTCCTAATTAGACGACGGAGTGTGATATTCACAGGATATTTCGATGTTCGTGTTCGTTAGAGCGTGTACAAACACGCTCTAAGTCTGCTCTAGTAACTCCAAATTTAAAACGCTTATATCTGAAACAATGTAGTAGCTACTTATCCTAGTTACTTTATCCTCACTCAACTCTAAAGAGTACATAAACTACTTATGTATAATGCCTAAAGCCTATAAATAATGATGTAACTTTCCCATAAGTAGATAAGCTAGAGGCCCTTTAAGGCTAACATTTCGGACCTTATTGTTGTTTCCCTCCGTCATTTCTTACCTTCTTAAATTTTCACCAATGTCATAGTTCGGTTTTATAACATGGTTTTTCTTGAAATCCACTTTCAAAGAAAATCATTTGGCTCACAATATATTTATAATTAAATGATATAATTGATGTGTTTTTATAATTAATACTAACCCTACTTATTTTTGACAAACTCAAGACATGCAATGCCTTATTATTAAAAACAGGTTTTGTTATAAACAGGTTAAATATACGTACAAAACTAAGTAATATTTGATATTATAATATTTCAAAATAAGTCAATAGCTGTAATTGTAGTTTGAAAACTGACCCTAAAGTATCGGTCGACAGTGCCTGTTTTTTATAAGTAAACTTCACAATCTTTAAAAATAAACTAAACTATGAAATTGGACAAAATATAACTCAATGAATATTTAAAACTAAGGCAAATGTACAAAACTTTTAGTGAGATTTCAAACAGCCGACCATTGGTTGACTAAACATACCATATTACTGTAGTCGGAGCATTTCAAAATATAAATTAACTTTACCTAATAATGACTTGCCTACCAGCCGATTAGCATAAACGGGTATCTAAAATAGTCGATGGATAAATAAAGATCTCAACGTTCCTTAAATTTATTCGATTGTGTATTCGATGTTTTAACATTATATTCGTTAGGCGAGACTTGTATGTTTATGTGTGAGCGATATCAATATTACTATGGATTAATATACGAGATGTTACCTACTTTGTTGTTTTATTCTCCACATTTTGTACCTACAAACTTTCCTCATTCCTGTCCTGCCTTTCAGTGCGAGTTCGATGACAAGCAGATTTAATAGTCTGGTCCTCACAATTACTAATAAGAATCTAATAAATATTTGGATAACATTTCATTTGAAGTTTGAATATTAAAACATTGTATTACTCAAGACGTAGATTCAAATACAATTGTGGCTGTAGAGCGTTTGAGCTTGGGTTCGATTTCTGTAATGGTTTTGTAAATAAATGTCTTGAACAACAAGAAATTGAATGCTGTCATCATCGTAGGACATATGAAACCCTGCATAATATATAATTACTATCTTCATAAGTAACACAAGTACCTCAACTTTTCGTTTAGAAGTATTGATAATTGTATTATTTATATAAAACTGAATTGATGGCTCTGGAAGTAATCTACAGTAAATCTTTAAATCAACAAGTTGAATGCACTGATGTAGACTTATCGTGTTTTTATCGAGAATTTGTAGTTAAGAACGTGTCAAACCTAATTTCATGCTAAAATTTGCGAGGTTTTCAGATAGACTAGAGTTTTACAAATACTCAAGTTTAAAATCTGCATTTAAATACAAAACATAAACTATTAAATAATAACTTCACGACTTTACTAATAATGGAGGAATATCGCGTTAAAATTTGCTGCTAGAGGTGCTAGTGGCGAGTGAGGTCCCCGAAATAACAAATGTCACTGCTTGTGGGGTTTCAACGCTGTTCATTTAACTAAATATCATTATTGTTGTGAACATTTTGATTAATTACGCTTCGATTATAGGAGAGTTTCGTCTTTTTGAAACTTATGTGTTCCTTTTGCCCGATCAAAAAGGGATTGCCAAATACTGGTGCGTACTACAAATTATATTAATCTCATTTTCATGGCAAATTTTTAATTGAACTTTGTTATTGTGCGCGTACTTTAACAACTTTTATTTACTATATTTAAGGACCTTACTCGCCAGAGGCACCAACTGGTGAGCACTATAAATGTAACCCTCATTCTCTGAAGAAATAACGTTATTATCATTAAAATCAAATAACAAAAATTATTTGGGTATTTCTGACACAATAACGTTATAACAGTTATCAACAAACGACAACTTGTCACAACACTAAAACTGTTGTCGTTCAACGCAATGGGTCGTCCTCACTCGTCCATTCGCTTTTATTTTCATTCAACAAGCAAACTTCATTCATTCAGTTGAGCGGCCGCTTTCGTTTTGGAAGGCCGTGGTTGTCGTTATCGTAGTAACACACGAGTTGTTATTAACGAGAAAGTAATAAATCGTATCAGTACTATCAGTTATTTATTGTGTTTTACACGTCACATTAGTTTAACAGTGGGATATAAGTCAGTGACATCAAAATGTATTTTGGAGGCGTAGAAGGGTAAGTGATCTGTGTGCATTCAATATTTTATGTGCACCAATGCTAATATCGAAAGTTGAAAGGCTCGCCTTGAGAATATAGCATTCCTAGGTTTCGCAAGAGTTAATTAATGCCTAATTGCAATTTATTTATGAACTATATCATTTATTTTTGCCTAATCCCGTCTGCCGGAATCTTTCCGCGCGTCGAAAATGTCAATGCCGATTTTATAAATGCTAAATAATTTAATTTCAATGTTAAATATCTGTAAGTATTTCGGAACCTAAGAGGAGCATAACCTAGAAAATTAATATTAAATAAAACTGACAAAATTATTGCGTTCAGCCGAGAAATGAACCAAGTAGCTATTTTTTTGTGTTTGTTGTGAACTTTGGTTCCCGCTTCTTCTTCTTCTAAATATGTATTAAAGCTTACTTGTCGAAAAAACTAATAAGACTTTTCATAATAATAAAAGCCCGCAGCTATTCAAAATGTTATTTGAAAAAGTACGTTTTACCAAATTATAGCTAATCTATAATTTAGAAATCAATTATGTAATTCACACTGTTTGTTTCGAATGATTTAAAAAAAAAATATTGGGTAATTTTTTTATACATAAATAAAGCGTAATGTCCACAGGTGTGTAAAACAAAACAATGCATTTCACATGCTTACATTCACAAGCGTAACGTGCGACCAATCAGAATCCAGCATTCGATCGGCTTGTCAGCCACGCCGACAAAACTAACACAGGCTAAATTAAACTTTAAAACCTCCAATTAAGGTGACATTTTAATTGATGAGTGTTAAGGAATTCAAGATATTTCATATTCCCATCTGTGGACGGCCTTGAATTTTTATAAACGTTTACTTTTGATTCAGATGGATATAAATGTCAACTGGTTTTAATGCAGTTGATAAAGATACGGTGCACGTTGCTAAATGACAGCAATGTAGGTACCTAAAGACACACCCCCGTACACAAAATAGTTTTGAATAAAAATTGCTAGAGGTAGAGTCCAGCCAAGTTGTCAAAATTTTGTCCAGCTACCGTCACATTTTTATTTTATTAACTTTTGTAAAAAAAAAAGTTACTTTAAGAATTGTGTTGTAATAGCTGTAGTCCGTAAAACACGCTCGGATTTGGTACGGCGGACTAACTCCGCCTACCAAATCCGTGTGTTGCCGTATTTAGAACATTATTTTCCATTTCTATTTAAGACTATTATTCATGTTAAAATATCGGCAGATAACCACCAAAATTAGTAGATCTGCCATAAATTACCAAATATATATATATATACCCAAAAACTACGAAATATATAAAAGGATAAATACCCAATAACTTCGAAATATTTAAAAGGAAATGGGTAAATTGCTTGAAATAGGTACTAACAAAAGCCAAATATAATAACATTAATAACATAATTGAATCTTAATGAAGATACCTCAATCATTTTCTTAATAATTACTTATTTACTATTCATATTCAATCAATATATTATACTTATAAACACAGACATAATTTATACATCCAAATTAACATTTATAATATTTTTTATTAGTTGTTTGATACTATGCAATGCCTTGAAATGCTACATAGCCCTCTTCCTCTCTCCTAATTTTTGCTGTGCCCGACGGGGTCCATATTGATCTTTTACCATGTCTATACCATCTATGTAATACATATGGAATGCAATAAAGTATTGAGTAAATCGGGGACTTTTTCAAAGCTGGTTGCATTTGGTACGGCCCAACCAACCGACAAACGTACACACGTCCGGATTTGGTACGAAGCAGACTATATCCGACGTGCAAACAAGCGGACCGAGTATAGTTCAGTAGGATAACTAGCACATCCGTGATGCGCTTGTACCAAATCCGAGGGTGTGTACGGCCATAACAGACATACGACAGGACAGGAATACTGTTACAATGTTAAGTATGTAGGAACTACCGGTACTACCTACCTACTTCTTTAGAAATATAATTTTGGCATGGAGAGAAAAACTAATAAGATTCTGCTAGTGAAGATTAAAAATCTGAACTATACTTATTTTAGACACTTGTCTACTACCTATTTAGTAATATTGCATTCTTTTACTATAGACTACATAAGCCAAAAGAGTAAAGCACCTCTTCGGTGAGTGTAGATCCTAAACGAACCAGAATATGTGTGCCTAAATACGTAAACTATATCACCATAGACCAATGCCGAAACTGGCTGAAAATTTACAGCATATTGAAAATTTTACTGCACTTCCCTTTAGTCGAACCCTATCCGAAAGTAGCCAGTCTTCGAAACTCTTTAATACAGAGTTGAGTAAATTCAGAGTTATGAACAAAACGATTATAACTGTACCCCTAACGATCGAGCGAAAAACAATACAAAAGCTATCTGTGTTTTTAATAACACACTACAGGTGGCCTGCATTATTATATCTTTTTACAACTCATTGTTTACTTTCCTTACCGCGGGCATACACAAACAATAATTAAATATCGAACAGAATGACGTACGATAAGATAGTGAGAGTATCTATATTACTAGCAGATATTAAGTGAGATTGCATGTAAGCTGTTTATCAGGGCGTGTCGATGCATGCAGAACTAAAGTCGGCCTAGAGGAGTTGGCGATGTGAAAGTATCTGCAAGGTACTTGTTTTGCTACTTGAATCTTGGCAAGCTATGCGAGAATCGCTCTACCTGTGGGCAGATTGGCTGATCAAAGAGGAAGCAAGTAGTGGAACTAATTCTGGGTATACCTACAGGTTCCGGACGCATCAAGTCCTTATTGACAAACCTTAGCAAGAGTGCTATAAAAAAAAATTACCCTCTCTCTCGTGTATTTATTTGTTACCTAGGGATTTCTCCTCTATTTAAGATGCGTTTAAAACACAAGCAGCCAGACTCGGAATAACAAGTATACACTATATCAACATTAATTGTTCCGTGCAGGATTCGAACCCGCAACACGCAGCGCAGCAGCCAATCGATCATACAAATTATTATCGCTTCAACTAGATTTCCTAACGGCAGTTGAATACGTGTATGAAACATTTCCAAGTAGGTCGTAGTTAATTGCAAAATCAAACATTAGACTGTCAAATAACAGAGATAGGTACTACATAATATATACCACTATATCGCAAAAACGACTAGAAGACTTTGTGCCCGTAAACCACCCACATTAGAAAAACCATTGTCTTGCTTGAATCCACTTCAAAGGTTTAAAAAAAACAATATTGCTAACTGTTGAATTGTTCAGTCAAAAGTCAAATAAGACGACCTCGTGTACTACTTCTATTTTAAGAAAACCAAACAGTCGTAATGGCTCATTATTTCTCGCAAAAAGTGAGAGTGCTGGACGGAATTGGGTCACACATTGAGTAGGTAAGCGGTTGAACGGAAACTTTCTGATGAACTGTCACTACTTAAATAAATATTGCAAGTAAAAATAGAGCCAAGTCCAAACGGTTTGTTTTGCGATTCAAACTAGGCTAAGTCAACAATGCAAGTTGCGTTTTCGATATAAAAAGACCCGCTTACACAATTTTTATCGGTCAATAAATGCCTGTACCCAGTCGTATAAGCCAAGCCTCTATTTATTCTTCGGTTTGACCAACATAAAATTGGCATATTTTTGCACTCTAGGTTTCCTCAATGTAGAACAATTGCAATAAGGAAAATTCTATAAATTCCTAAACATTATTGTGTCGGTGGTTGAACTATTTCTCAAAGTGTTTTCCTGTATAAAACTTAAAGAAACATCATTCAGAAGGTTTATCATATTTGCCTTTTCCCAATTTATTTTGGTATCGACTTTCAGTCTTTCCTGGTGCAACTTATGCTAGTATTGTACATGGATCTGACCTCCACAACGGGGTAGCAGATACTTATTAATTTAAGGTTATTTTTTTTAGTCTTGGCGATATTTGTTCAACAAAACTTTTATCTGAACACCCAAAATTTTCATTTTAGGTAACAAAACCTCTGTAAAAAATAATTTAGGTCATGAATCATGATGGAGGTTCTTTCCGCAAAACATATCCTATCGCCCGCATGATTATTTGATAAGACTTATGTCCTTGATAAGTTGATTCAACTAAAACTGTCTGTCTGTTATCTGTAATTCTGCTAAATGCACTTGATATGTTGTTAGTTACAAAATTGCTGTGTTTGTGCAGTGTCAATTCGATATAGAATTTGTTTGAAAGATATTTGACTTGTGATTTTCTTGAAACGGTCAATGACGCCCCTTACCACGATACGTTTGTTTTGATCGTGTTAGCGACACTGAATTTACATTTTTTCGTATCGTTTTGAAATATTGGAATACATTGGTACAAAGGTGTTAACGACTTTTATTTTTTTGTTATCTGGCGGTGACTTTAGGTATCTGTATTTGTGCAGCTCCGATTCTATGTTTGTTTATGTGAAGACTTTGCTTCGTCGCAGATTGTCCCGTTCGCAAAATTTTCTCTATAGGTCTTACTATTGCTGTCTGTCGGATACGCAATGTAAACGGGTTAGTGCAACAGAAAGTTGTCCAATCGTAGACTGGTTTATTATTGACTTTAGTTATGGTTTACTGGTTGAACTGAACTTAAATAAATATTGCAAGTAAAAATAGAGCCAAGTCCAAACGGTTTGTTTTGCGATTCAAACTAGGCTAAGTCAACAATGCAAGTTGCGTTTTCGATATAAAAAGACCCGCTTACACAATTTTTATCGGTCAATAAATGCCTGTACCCAGTCGTATAAGCCAAGCCTCTATTTATTCTTCGGTTTGACCAACATAAAATTGGCATATTTTTGCACTCTAGGTTTCCTCAATGTAGAACAATTGCAATAAGGAAAATTCTATAAATTCCTAAACATTATTGTGTCGGTGGTTGAACTATTTCTCAAAGTGTTTTCCTGTATAAAACTTAAAGAAACATCATTCAGAAGGTTTATCATATTTGCCTTTTCCCAATTTATTTTGGTATCGACTTTCAGTCTTTCCTGGTGCAACTTATGCTAGTATTGTACATGGATCTGACCTCCACAACGGGGTAGCAGATACTTATTAATTTAAGGTTATTTTTTTTAGTCTTGGCGATATTTGTTCAACAAAACTTTTATCTGAACACCCAAAATTTTCATTTTAGGTAACAAAACCTCTGTAAAAAATAATTTAGGTCATGAATCATGATGGAGGTTCTTTCCGCAAAACATATCCTATCGCCCGCATGATTATTTGATAAGACTTATGTCCTTGATAAGTTGATTCAACTAAAACTGTCTGTCTGTTATCTGTAATTCTGCTAAATGCACTTGATATGTTGTTAGTTACAAAATTGCTGTGTTTGTGCAGTGTCAATTCGATATAGAATTTGTTTGAAAGATATTTGACTTGTGATTTTCTTGAAACGGTCAATGACGCCCCTTACCACGATACGTTTGTTTTGATCGTGTTAGCGACACTGAATTTACATTTTTTCGTATCGTTTTGAAATATTGGAATACATTGGTACAAAGGTGTTAACGACTTTTATTTTTTTGTTATCTGGCGGTGACTTTAGGTATCTGTATTTGTGCAGCTCCGATTCTATGTTTGTTTATGTGAAGACTTTGCTTCGTCGCAGATTGTCCCGTTCGCAAAATTTTCTCTATAGGTCTTACTATTGCTGTCTGTCGGATACGCAATGTAAACGGGTTAGTGCAACAGAAAGTTGTCCAATCGTAGACTGGTTTATTATTGACTTTAGTTATGGTTTACTGGTTGAACTGGAACTTGAACCGATGTCTTGGACCTCGTTTCTGTAATATCTGTTTTCAAGTCTTATGTCAGGTAACATTTGTCCGTATATTTTTTTTTTGTTAAAGGCTTTTCGAACTGCTTTACAGGCCCATCGATCGAAGCACAACTTTTTGAAATATGAATTGGAAGATTCAAAGAGACTGTTGTATTACATCAAACAAATTAAAATCTTTTACTTAGGTAGCTGTTCAGTCATCAAAGGCATTAACCGATTAAAACAATTTCCTCTTTCCCCAAGTACATGCTTCAATTTCAGTTAATTACAATCGTACGTGTCCACTCAATTTCAAGAGTTGTACGATTAGACTGGCAGTAATCTGATGACACGTTTTAAGTATAATATCAATATTGTACTTAAAAGGTATACCTACCAACAAGTTTTCCTCGATCAATGTAGAATTAGTTCTTCCCCTTCCATAAATTGCAGATTGTGAATTTGTGACAGCTGACAGCAGAATCATTTTGTTTTGCTCTTTGCAGCAAATATTTATTAATTTGCTAAGCAAATGGAAGCTTCAAATGGGTTTGAAAAGTTTATCCAAGTTGATAAGTAGTTAGTAATAGCAGGCCATCTAAAGAAATAAGCCTAAAATATCAGCTGTTTGTACGCTTAGATCATTTAAACTACGCAACGGATTTAATTGCAGTTTTCTGTAATAGATTTGCAACTTCAGGGCGGCCAAGAAGTTTGACGAGTACTATACAGAAGATTGTGTTTGGCGTTTTTTTAGAAATAAGTTCTAATAGGTAATTCCAAGTTTTATGACTCGTTTGATCGTGCGATGTTTTGTTTACTGATTGCTGTTTCTTACGTTATAAGCCTGCGTACTGATTGTTTTAATTAAGGCGGTACCCCAAGCAAAACGCCGCGCTAGCCGTTTTTCGTACTGTTTTTAGGAGCTATCTAATCGTTATTTAAAAATAAATATGAATTAATCTCCTTCCAACAAAACCATAAAAATGAGAAATAATTATTGATAGCATGCATCTCTTCGTAAAGTGTTCATTAATTATTTTTTGTACTAACACTAATGGATAGACAATTTATTAACGAACATTTTAGTCGTATTTTTTTTTTTCAAAAGAATAAATTTTTCTTTTTATAAGGATTTTATTCTAAAATCTGGGCGTATTCACTACTGTAATTCATGCGCCACCAGTGCCGCTCATATCTCATGCTGATTTTTTGGTCAGGGTAGGTACTGCCTTAATACTTCGTAAAAACGGAATCATTAAAACAAAAACTGCAGCTATAAATAACAAAGAGAAAGGTTCAAATACTAGAACGACATTCCAAATAAGATAAAATGCAGACTTAAAAACCAAATCACGACTTCACTGCAAAACTTACATGAACTGCTTACTAAGTAATTGTAAATGTGGTGAAGAGGTGATGCGTCACCCGCATTGAAATTAACTGTATAACGTATAATACCTACGTCTGTTTTGAACACGTGTAAATCAAGATAAAGAGGAAAATGATTTACCGATTGGGTGAAAATACGTACGAAGTACAAACATACATAAATTCACTCCTATATTCCACGAAGGTTTAGACAACTGTGTACTTTTAGTAGTTCATTTCGACAGTTACATTGTTATTTGGGGCGAGACATAAGAAATCTTGTGTGAAACCAGCTCAAATACCAAGTCGTTTCGAAGCGATATGATCGTATATGGCGCGGATACCCCTCAGTAGCTGATTTTAAAATAAGAATCACGTCTAAACGGCTGGTCGTAATTTCAAAATAAAAATATATGTTACATTAGACCTTTTTCCTAAAAAAAATATTTAAAAATGTTTTTAGATTTATTTGTATAACATAGTATAATTAATTTGTATAGTTATGATGCCTAACATAACTTTACAAATTAATTATGTTTAACACGGACAAAAACACGACAGTCCCAACAAAACCGCCGAGCGTATTTTAATGCAATTGTCTTCATCTCAAAGACAATTTAATTATCATTATATGCATTATAATAATTTGATGTAAGGCTCTTTTTTAAGAATAATAAGAAATGTACAAAAAACTACTGAATTTTGGGTCGCGCGGGTGTAAAACGAGTGCGCGTTTTGTTCCCTTAAGTTGGTTGGCGACTGCCGTCCATCTCTCTATATCTCTTGCTTTGTTAGACAACACTAGTTCTTTCGCATGTTAGACGCTTACCTTACATCAATTTCCCACCTGCCTTTTTAAAGAGATTTCAATGTATGAGCTGTGGTTTGCAAACTCCTACTAAAGAGTAATCTAAAATTATTTGTAACTGTCGCGTTAAAATTTTTAATTATCCCAAGGGATCCACGTACAACTACATCTGTCGACCATTGACGCGTAATTGAAAATTCAAGCACAAACTTTCAAACTTCGTAATATTCGTATAATAGAATAAAAATTACAACCGACTTCCAAAAAAAAACACTACAAAGCGTAAAATACTTCAATTTAGGAAGTCGGTGTTCCGGTTTTCGTTTCTACGTTTTTTGACACCGACTTCTGAAATTGAAGTTATTTTTCGCTTTGTAGTGTTTTTGTTTGGAAGTCGGTTGTAATGGACCAGGTCTATAGGCTAGCTACCTATAATGCCCTAAATGAAGCCAGAATAGATTAACCCAATAACATGAAACTTAAACAAAACTGTGGTATGAGAAGGTGAACTGTTCACACCTGCGTACCCCACTAGAACGTACTAGTGTGATGTTATGTTATGAAATGGTGTAAACAATAAACAGACATGCGATTGCAGCTATCCCGAGTGATTTGCCGTCATTTATTGAAGAGACCTGAAGTATATCTCCCAAGTGCTTCATCAGATCTTGATGAAAATGAGACATGACTGACATGACAACCACCAGCGTTCCAATAAAAAAGAATCGTCAAAATCGGTTCACCCAATGAAAAGTTCTGAGGTAACACACATAAAAAAAACCGGCCAAGTGCGAGTCGGACTCGCGCACGAAGGGTTCCGTACTTGGTAAATTGCGGTTTACGATTTATGACGTATTAAAAAAAAACTACTTACTAGATCTTGTTCAAACCAATTTTCGGTGGTAGTTGACTTCGTAATGTACATCATATTATTTTTTAGTTTTATCATTCTCTTATTTTAGAAGTTACAGGGGGGGGGGACACACATTTTACCACTTTGGAAGTGTCTCTCGCGCAAACTATTCAGTTTAGAAAAAAATTATATTAGAAACCTCAATATCATTTTTGAAGACCTATCCATAAATACCCCACACGTATGGGTGTGATGAAAAAAAAAAATAGTTTCAGTTTCAAGTATGGGGACCCCCAAAATTTATGTTTTTTTTTCTATTTTTGAGTGAAAATCTTAATGCGGTTCACAGAATACATCTACTTACCAAGTTTCAACAGCATAGTTCTTATAGTTTCGGTAAAAAGTGGCTGTGACATACGGACGGACAGAAAGACAGACAGACATGACGAATCTATAAGGGTTCCGTTTTTTGCCATTTGGCTACGGAACCCTAAAAATACAGTCGAATTGATAATCTCCTCCTTTTTGCGTAGTCGGTTAATAAGGGAAGTCCTTGAAATGAATTTAGGTCAATACTTAAATCCTCTAGCCACCATAAGCTCCTGTTAGTATCTGTCTTCTTCAGATGATAAAAATATAAGCCTTTTAGTCGCTTTACTCTCGGTTTTCTTGAACTTGGCCGTTTTTGCAATCAATGAATTACTTTATCTATTTGATAATGCAATTGAGGGTGTTTTTTTATTCAGTTATCACAAAGATAAAGATTGTAGACTTAATATCAGACTGTACAAATTATGTTGTATCTGTTAAGTGCTTCTAAGATTAGATATGATACATTTTTCAATCATATTGGTAAAGGAAGTGGTATAAACAAAAGACAGATTAAAATCAAAGGCCAAATTAACAACAATGCGGCAATAAATTATACATAAATTTACCAAACTTGACTGGAACACTACCGTGCTAGAAATTCATGATTACTCTGTGATATATGAAGATGAACACATTAGCTGACCCCCGCGGCTTCCCTTTCTTCAACTGGCTATCTCCCTACCTACCACCTACTCACCTGCCCTACCCTACCCTACATATCCTACCTACCTACCCTACCCTACCCTACCTACCAATTTGTTTGAATTGGTATTGAACTATTTATTTAAATAAGAATTAATACTACAATACGAATGTAACCAACTTTTGTTTCTACCAAATAATGAATTTAATAGGCAAAATTTTTCTACTTTAGGTTACAATATTGCAATTTTCATAAGGATCTATAATCTTTTTGAAAATAAATTATAGCCTATATTACTCGGGAATAATGTAGCTTTCCATAGATGAAAGAATTTTTAAAATCGCTCCAGTAGTTTCGGAGCCTATTCGGTACAAACAAACAAATCTTTCCTCTTTATAATATTGGTATAGATATAATCCACAATTACCAATTGCGCTACGTCTATGTTGTGTGACGTCACTTGTGATAACACGAGCGACCATATTGTCATTTTGTCCTTGGCAGTGGTAAAATGACACGGCAATATACTCTGAAATGACATTTATAGGCTCATAATTTGCATACAATATTCGCATTACACATAGTTGTATGTACTTGTTGCATGTATTACATAATGCTAGTATGTGGCATATAACGGGATTATGCATGTAGGTAATAATTATGTCGGCGATACTGTATACTTATCTGTCGTGTATAGTGAAATAAGGATAGTTGTTATTCTACTCGTGTTTGAAAAATTATTCATCAAAACAGACTTGAGTGTTCAATTGTTCATTTCTCAGCACAGCATGTTTGTGCAAACTGTTTACAAAAACTGAAAGAGTATCAGAACCTGGCAGTTTTATTTCTTTGTTATATGCTTTATTGTACACTTAATACTATTATGAAAAGAAACTTAAAATTAATAGGTATAAATACAATGGGCAGCCTTATCGCATTCCGTGATCTCTTCCAGGCACCGGTATGGACAGTTATTGTCTGGACTTGAATTGGGGTTGTCATTGGTGTGACATTAACATTGTTAAAATACTATATTATAATAGATACACAGATAAATACATATACTATGTAATACAGTGTAAACTCTTTATAACGAAACTCGAGGGACTGAGCATTTTTTGTCGTTATAGAGAGTTATCGTTATATGGAGTGAACAAAAAAAAACCAAATTAATAAGAATTTTTAATACAAGAATTTTTAATTGTATGTATGTCTTAGATAAGGCCATGTTAACAGTTTCAAAGTAGGTTTACGACTGATAATACGATAGGTACCCAGTATGCTTGGTCGAAGACCATCACTTCCGAGAAAACAATGCGTCATACTGCACGTGTACAAGGCAATTAAGGATAACAAAAGCTAGACCGACCTCGGATGTTTCGGAGCTTCAAAGTCTTTTGTTACCTGATAACATAACATAAACAATAATACCGATAATAAATATTTACTGTCTACAAATATGAACACATTTCTTCGTAATAGAGAATGGCGTATCGCTATAAAGAGTGTTTCAATATGTGAGTTTTAACGCAAACCAACCAACTTGGGCTCACTCCAACGTTATAGGGAGTTTATCGTTATAAAGGATAACGTTATAAAGAGTTTACACTG
The DNA here is from genome assembly GCA_949775005.1 of Orthosia gothica. NCBI lineage: Eukaryota > Metazoa > Arthropoda > Insecta > Lepidoptera > Noctuidae > Orthosia > Orthosia gothica. Next base: position 2,233,740 of record OX459047.1, read on the forward strand.
TATATACATAAATACATACATACTAAATATAATGGCAATAAAAATAAATGATGAATGACTATTGATAATCACAATCACAAATCAACACGCTAAGACGAACATGCACTATGTTCGTCTTAGCGTGTTGATTTGTGGTAATATTCCTTTACGAGTCTTTTGAACACAGGCAATGATTGAGCACGTTTGATTGGAACGTTTTTTTTTTTGGTCATCTGTTGTTTAACAAAAGGGTGCTTAATGTTCTTATATTACCCGTGAATGCAACACACCCTCAATGGTTGACTAATCAAGGGGTAAAAATAACCCTATAAGTTAAATATTGGGACATCTGGCCAATAAACGAAATAATTTATTATAGTGACCCCTATACACCTACCTAAGAGTTAGCCGTTTCTTGTTTATGACGACGGTAAGACCGTTTAATAAATATATTAAGAGCAACTAGAATTTTGTTAATCAGACACAATTTCCAATTTTGAGTATGAATTTATGTCATATTATTCTTGTAAATGAACACTATACTGAACACCCATAATATATCAGTGGTATCTTTTATCAGTCTGAATTAATAATAAAACAGGCCAAATGCGAGTCATACTCGCGCACAAAGGGTTCCGTATAAACAGCTACATTCACCAAAATAAATAGGTAACATTACTAACGTTCATAAACAATGAAAGCACCGAACATTGCTCTAACGAAGAGACAAAATTAACTTTGCGATTCGAAAACTGTTGTGCCCACCATACATCAATATGTATTTTTTTTCTTTTCCAAGTACATTTTATAAGTTTTATTTTATTTATTTATTACCACATACATTTGTTTTAACAGGTAAGACCCAAGCTAACAAAAGTAGTCATAAATTGTTATACAATATACAATCCCAAGTAACGGTAGACCCGTTACTATATATACTATAATTATATAGAGGCACAAGTTATACAGTGGACAACACACTAAGTGTCACCCTCTGGAATTCCGTCAAAGAACAAGAAAATATGTCTAAACGCAGAGAGATGTTATTAAGTATTCCTACTGCACGAATCACTGGTGCAAACTTTAATAAATTTGTACGGGTTGCCGGGACTTTAAAAAGCCCCTCCCTAGGTCCTAACCGTAGCCTCCTGTTTGGAACGAGCAATTCCAATGATTCTAATATTTGTGGATTATTCAACATGCCACGAAAAAGTTGGTCGACTATTACTCGTAAACTTGTAAAGCCTACTTAGCTGTGATAGTTTTACTTTTAATTACGTTATATATACTACTGCCGAGAATTTTTTCACATATCCACAAGCAACCATTTCGCTGTCAGGGGAGGCGGACACCTGGCGCTAACAAAAATTAGCTTAATTTTACGCAAATAATCCCTGAATACAAAAATAGTTTCCACGGACCCGTAATATTTTTGAGTGGCCTATCCAACGATACCCCACACCATGGGACAGACGAGTAAAAAAACATCTCCTTTTACGTGTACTGGAGATACATTAAAAAATAAAGACATAGTTTGATTTTACTACTTTGTCGGCGTAATAAAAAAGAAGTTCCATGCCAAATTATATCTTTCTAGTACTAAAAGTCTCTGAGCTTAGCTGTGGACAGACGGACATGGCGAAACTATAAAGGTTCCTTGTTGACTACGGAACTGTAAAACAGAGAGTCATGTCGTAAATCATACCTACTTATGTAGGGAATAATAATCTCTCTGCAATATTGTTTATCACATACCTAGGGTAAACACTTCAGTTTGTTTTGCATTCTACGAAAAATTAATAAAGCAGTCTACGTCAAAATGCATACCTAGGTTACCATATATACCTGCCATGCTGCCATTATAAAAGCCTGTTATGTGCTGAATGCAATGACGTTAAGCATTGCTGTTATGAAATATAAATTGCAGATGACTTGGCGGGGCACTACCGCACCCCTGATATTTTGAGAGAGAATACATTGTTCATAATACTAGGTTAGAGATTATTAGTGATGATGTATTAACAGGATGGCTGTTAGTAACGGATGCGAATGATTGAGTATCGAGCTCCTCAGTAACTCTTTTTCAAATTTATCCATGACCCAGACAGGCATCGGCGCTAGCGGACCCCGTCAGTCTTGCTGACATATCTTTGAGGCGCGCGTAGAACACAACGCGCCGTCGAATCGGGCCTGGTCCTTATCGGAAGGCGAGCCACCCGTTACTCGCAGTCCGCAAGCCCGCGCCTAGATGGGCGGGAATCGTCTTGCGACTCCCGACGCCCGGGGCGTCTCCTGCGGTAGAGAACTTACACCCTGCTGCTTTATCCATACTTAATTTGAGATTGACGCGACGTTTCTTCTTCCATACAGTTCTATCATCACCGAATTCCCAGCATCAAACAAGCTTTTAAAACCACTTATGCTAACAAGAATGATTTTCCTCAACAGGGGCGCAACCCACTCCAACCTCGTGATATGTGACGAGACAGGCCAAGTGGTGGGCAGGACTAAAGGGCCTGGCACCAACCATTGGACTCTGGGCATCGATGAATGTGCTAAGCGGATCATTGATATGCTTCACTTAGCTAAAGATGATGCAAACATACCTAGGGACAGACCTTTGGATTCTTTGGTGAGTAACCTCCGCAATATCTATTTCTGCGGTATGTCTGAGTAATTCTATAATTACGAGTACTTGCATGTGCACGAGACACTTTTCAGCGTTATCTGAGATTCTAACGCATTTGCGATGCATCTGGTATTACAGATGTCTATAAGAGGCTGTCCCTTCTCACCATCAGATTGCACAGTCGGCTAGAAAAGCGTGGTGGGCTTGGTTAAAGAGATCAAGATCTGCCCAGTTTTATCAGTATAGACTGCGTGCTGAAACGTCTTATTAACATAGCTGATCTCCCCGAGACAACCACCAAAAATAGAGGGTCAATCACGTTTGGAAGTTTTAAACCACAGTACAATATACCATCTTATAAGTATTTGCAGTAGTACAACCATTATCTACTTTTGGTATCCCACATCCTATTATTCTCATAATAAAAATAGACCGAACATTCCAGAAGATGAGAAGATGCATTCATCAATTACTTCAACTCATTCCTTGACCTCATTCATTCAATCAGTTTTATTAGGTACTATCAATTCGACCTTAACTTCCTCAGGGGCTGACTTTGTCTGGGTGCGAGCAGGAGAGCAGTAATTCAGAGTTAGCTGCCCGTGTGAAAGAAAGGGATGGAAATGCTGCTAAGGCGATCTACGTGGCTTCTGATACAGCTGGATCCTTGTTTACAGGAGCTCCTAATGGAGGGATGGTGTTGATTGCTGGTGAGTTTCTGAAAGACTTTCTGGAATCTAGGAATTAAGGGTATGGGTATAATAATTGTATGGAACAAAACGCTGGATAAAATGCTTCGTGAGTACCGCAAGACCGAGTTCCGATTTGAAGAGAAGAGATGAAACCACAATATACCTTTTGCCAGGGTCGGATATGGGCAACCTAAAAGAGCGAGCAAAGAACACGAAGTGTTTTAGGTTACAGCAGAACACTAGTATCTATTTACTTAGAGTACCTAACCGTCAGTTATATTTCGTCACTAGTCTTCGAAAAGTAACAGTTAATATTACGGTCAATGCCTTTCTTTTTTTGAATGAGAGTAATTGACTTCTATTGAACCCGCGAGTGATCGGCAAATCAGTGAACGGATCTAATGTTGAGAATAAACATTTGAACTGAAAGTACAGCTAGAAGATGCAATGAGGAAGAACATGCAATTCTATGGCAATGTTACCAGATTGTGCAACTTGGCAAATGATTTTCTTGAACTTAAGTATGGCCACTAGTTTCTGACCGCGGCTCCGATCGCATTTTCATCAATAATGATGCCACTTTTTAGGAACAGGGAAACTTATGTTTTTTTATCGTTTTGCGACACTGACTTCCGAAATTAAAGCTATTTTGCACTATTTAGTGTTTTGTTTTTGAAGTCGGTTCATTTTTGTGTGAAAAAGTTGTATTTCTCTCTTTTTTGTATTGTTTCACTATCACTACAAATTGCGCAAGTTACATAGTAAGGTACCTAATGGATTGACAAAATATCTATAATAACTCAATTAAATTAAAACATTCGTACTGTTTGTCGCTAAAGAGTTCGGTTGTATGCTCCATATCTTGACAACTGCCTAACCGATTTCGTTGTATACCAAAACCTTCTCTAGAATGTAACACATACTTTTCTGAAAACCGCATCAAAATCGGTACAGGCAAACGCGAGAAAATCAAAGACTAACATACAAACATACAGGTCAAACTGAGAACCTCCTTTTGAAGTCGGTTAAAAAATATAATTTATCGGTCTTTGCACTGTGTTCTACATAAAAAGTAATAAAACATTGTTTGACAACAGAAAAATCGTCTGATTCAACACTCGGATGTTTTTACTTCAACGTTTAGAGCGTGTGATTAGATTAGAAACCCGCTCGTATTGAACAGCTGTTGTTAATTTTTTTGCAAATATTTGTGTTATAACCAGTTATTTTACTGTGTTTGTTATCAAACAAGAGACCTACGTCAGAACTGTTTTGATTGAGGAATATAAAAAAGCGTCTTGTCAGAGACAAGATTTTTCCCTTAAGGTTACACTAGTCAAAAAATCTTCCGTACAAATGTAGTCTAGAGATTACTCCACTGTTTGACGATGTACGTTCAAAATATTTGTCTGATCATTATCTAGTTCTGTATGGAAACAAAAATGTAAAAAAAATATATATTTGAAAGTTATGAGCATCGAAAGTTCCATAATTCAACACTAATTTTAACGCATCTTAGGGCGGAAATAAATACCATAAGAAGACGGAAAATTGCAAAACGGGATACAGGGATAGATTAGTCATTCAACAATGCAAATAATGTTATTTTATAAATATACGTTTAGTAGTTTTTTCATGATATCTAGACTCCCAAAGGTCTGTTTATAAAATTTCAAAGGTGCTAATTCGTACGCGATCTAGCTTCTTACTGCTCATCACAGCATCTATTTCTTTCGCCCGTGTTGTCGGATAAGATAGCATGCATTTAAACCCCGCGCACAAAATAGTTCGTGCCGTCGTCGACTAGTTCAACCTTAAGTTTCGTTAGTCAAAAATACTTACCTAAATTCAGGTTAAGGCACAATGTCTACTTCAAAACAATAGTACCTTTATCTTACGTGGGAATACCAATGAAAAATTTGTAAACACAAAATCAATTAGTACGTACAAATATACACATTTCCCTGCAAAGTGAATACGCAACCGCTAAAGGATGAATGACATTAAACATAGACGCTTGATATGCGTATACAAACGTTAAATCGTAAAAGGTTAAGGACCTTTGCGTTGCAAAACAGATGGCTCAGTGACGTAACTACCTATTGAAGATAAATGTATTTAGATATCAATATCGTTTCGTTGATTTTAAAATTGCCACGTAGTTCGGGTCAACAAATTCGTAGACCTTGTGAAGGTCTTTCTAAAAGTAACTTAGCTTGGTTTAATAAATAGGCAGTCCAAAAAAAATTGTAGATAATAATGTAAGTAGGTAATAACCACTGTCTGGGGCAGTCTAGTAAACCCGTAAACCCGACTGCTTCAAAAGCGAACTAAAAAGTCGTAAACAAGGAAAAAATCATGCTGTGCAGTCGGAGGATAGATGTAATGCAACCAGATGTATCCTCCTCCTGCACAGCATGATTTTTTCCTTGTTTACGACTTTTTAGTTCGCTTTTGAAGCAGTCGGGTTTTTTGATTTTTTGATTTAACTTTTTTTATTTATAACTTTTTAGTTAAGTTTTTTTTCGAATTAGAAATATTTAAACATATAAGTGTTATATATTTTTGAAATCACCTCTTAAAACCCTTTATTGATACCCCACACGATGGGTTTGAAAGGAAAAAAAAATTTGGGCCCCCACAATATGGCGCCCAAAAACTGCCATTTTTCTATTGTCCAATTTTAATGTAGCCTATGACACTCGCAGGGTTAAGACAAATCGATTGACGTATGAATCATCAAAATCGGCCAAAGCGTTTGGTCTCTGGAACGCCATATAGGAACAAACATACATACATACATACATACATACATACATACATGCATACATTCATACATAGACTGATAAACACATTACCATCCTTCGGCAGTCGGGTAAAAAATACACCCCTCACCCGTTTGGTGTGTGATGCGTCGCCCATTTCTTTACTGAACTTGGCTGACACTACCATATCTAAATTTTTGCCCTCTTACGTTGTGATAATTATTCTATTTGTGAAAGAGGCTCGAAATAAAGTTTTTAATTAGAATTACCAATGCAAATAATACCAGTTACCGATTACCAAATAAAAATGCCGTTACATGAGGAAGCTTGAACGGCCATGACACAAATAATTTCAACCGGTGGGTGACCAGTCAAATGACTTATTATTTTTATAATATGGCAATCTAATGCCGTGTTCACTTTAAACGATTTTTATGTCCTTAAAATTCTATTTTAAATCAGGCTTGATTAAGGACGCTGTTACATTTTCGACGAACTCAAATTTAGGTATCTAGTCGCACACAGCAACATTACGCGTACGCACACATTGAAACTACTGAGCGCTCGATTGTATACATCACGGAAATAATCTTGGTCCTTGATATTATTTTTTAATTTTATTGAAGTTAATTCAGGAAGGTTATTTGGCACTTTGAAAATGCATTTGATAACTGTTACAAACCGTCGTCGTAAAAAGTAGGTTAATATTTTCAACCGACTTCAAAAGAAGGAGATGCTCTATCTATTCGGCCAAACTACTTATCCGATACTTATCGGGTTTTCATCGATAAATGTATGTGGTGGTATTTCCAGGGAAGGTTTTATTGTATAATATATTAGGATCTGATAAGGATCTTCGGAGATAGACAATGGAACTCTTTAATAACAAACAGCAAATGACCTGCGATTACTGTGATCGTATGTTTATGTTTTGTTTCAACCATACCATAATATATCATCACGCTTGTACGGCTTTAGGGGGTAAACAGATGTATTTAGTATACCCAATATGGGGTACCTACAAAAATTTAAAAGAGAAAAATAATAGCTTTCCTGTGACGAAAACCAATAGGTACCGACACCGACTTCCGAAAAGAATTTTATTTTTCACTTCGTTGTAGTAAGTAGGTATTTAAAAAAAAAACGCTACGTGAAATAAGTAGATACCTAAAACGAATTCATTTCCGGTCACAAGGATTAAAAAATGACTTGAACATTTTTCATTATATGGAATATTTTAAATATTACTATCACATCATCAGTCACTATTAATGTTCACACTGCTGAGACACAGGCCTCCTCTCTGTGAGAGGGAATGGGCTGTAACCAACAACGCGGGCCCAGTGCGGGTTGGTGGATGCACATATCTTCGAATATTTGGTTCTAGGACATGCCGGTTTCCTCACGATGTTTTCCTTCACCGTTTTGAGAGCAGTGGTGAAGAAATAATTTACAAAAATTACTGCGCCTGCCTGGGCTCGAACCCACAACCTACAACTTGTTGAACTTGAACACACAACCCAAAAACCATGAAAATGACACCCATGAAATGAATGGGTGGTCATGGGTGTGTCATTTTCATGGTTTTTGGGTAGTATGTCAATAGCTTGACTTACAAGTTGTAGGTTGTGGGTTCGAGCCCAGGCAGGCGATTTACTTTCATGTCAAATTTTAGTCGGCGCCATCTTGTATTTTGGTTTTGATCCCATATTCGATATAAGCGAACCCAAAAACCATGAAAATGACACCCATGTCGAAAAGCGGCAATTTTTTCGTCGGCGCCATTTTGTATTTTGGTTATGGCCCCGTATTTGTCATACATACATACATACAAACCGGTTAAAATCATAAATCTCCTCCCACCCATCCACTTCTAAACTTCCCCGTCGGCAGCTTAACCTTACCCATCCAAATCCTAACCTTACTCAGAGCTGTTTGAACCCACCCATCCATTTCTCAACCTTGTCAACAATTGCTTAACACCAACTATTCAAATCCCGATCTTACAAAAAATAATTTCTAAATCACATTCTAATAATAATAGGAAACTCAAAAATACGTCCGATAAAATATCAACTCCTTTCGATCACGACGAGGACGGTACTCACACGCATGCACACTACAATCTTTCTATTACTTTTATCGTATTTATTTCCTGCGAGAAAGCGATACGCCCGTCCTTCCACGAGCGCTTCTGAGCGCGGAATGATGAGCGGCGGGTACAAAATGTATGAAGACGTCGGCAAGAGATTTTATTTTAGCTAATAATTAAAAAATATAATTATTTAGGTGAAAAATAATTAGCTGCACCTGTAAAGGACTATATATACCGCAGTTTTTTATAATTTTGAAGAAAAAATATGCTGTAAATTTACCTGAACTGGAACCTATTCGGACCCTACTTTTTTTATTTTTTGCGATTATTGTGATGGTAAAAAGGTATTTGTGCGAAAATTTTGTATGATGTCATACAATTTTTCTGATGCTTATCGGGAGCTGAATATAATATTATCTTTAAATTAAGACCATGATATCTTCACATCGGTGATTGCTTATACATTAAAATGGGGTCCATATTGGCTCACCTAAAGTTGTTTACCCGAAATTGTTCTTCCTAACGATTTGTAATCCGAATGATCACTCTTCCTAAAAATTTTCATCCTAAAGTTTTCATTCATACTATTTGTAGTGCTACCGGCGATGTTCATAACACTCGTGTTTCCGAAAGTGATATATTTAAACTCCTACTGTTTTTTATCATAACGCTTTTATCCCTAAACATAATTACCATAATATTTTTACTCATACTCAGAAAGAAACATTTACCAAGTGTAATAAAAAATATATTTGGTTAGAAGATGATATTTATAGTTTTAATTTGAGGGATGATTATTATTTGGGGTATGCTTTACATAGCGTACTGAGTTGTGTCTATTGTTAAGTTCATGTCGGTGTATTATCATTACGAGCATGTTTGTGTTAATGCTTTATTAATATAGAGAAAAATTATTTAAAATCATTTAAAACCAGTCGCGGAGGATTAAAATTAGACGTACATGGATTTACATATGAAAAATAAAACCGAATAACAGTGGATAAACAATATTGGGCGTGTGAATTAAGAAGCAACAAAAAGTATAAGTGTAAGGTTAAAATTTCGATTATATGCCGTTGATTTTTGGCGCGGATAGGGTAGAGGGGGGATGGGGGGAGGTTTGGCTACCCCTCAGTACCACACCAACCACTCGGAGCCCTATAGTTATGGAGATATCCATGGTTAAAGTTTTCAGGTTAGAATAAAAAATTCCATAAATTTCCATCGATTTAAGGGGCGCGAAAGGGGGAAAGGGAAAGGAGGGTAGAGGGGCTACCTCAATGTACCATCCCAACCCCACGGAACCCGATGGTTATGGAAGATTTAAGCAACTAAGTCGACGGAGCCCCGCTGCGCGGCGCTCCTATTTCTGTCTGCAGGGTCTAAAGTAACCTAACATGAAGGAGATGACGGGAGCTGCGTTCGCTCGCTTTGCTCGCTCACTTCAGCTTCCGTCATCTCCTTCGAACCTAACCTATCCGTGTCGGGGTGCCCTAAGTTCCCGAGCTCGCTTCGCTCGCTCTTGGACTTTTTCTCACTTTTTTACCTCACGAAAAACATACAAAAAAACATAACATTGCCGAGTCTTGAAATTTTTTATAAAGCTTTCTATTTATGAGTACTACCTACAAAAATAAAATGAACTTCCAAATCAACGGCAAATATGATAGAATTAAATATATATTTAATTTTAAAGCAAAATACACCAATAAAAGTGATTATTTGAAAGCTATAGCCGCTATTATTAAACTAATTTAATTGAAATGTGTATATGAAAACATGTATTTATTTGAATACTTGTACCATGGTACCTGTTATTCTTATATGTTATACATGTTAAGTGAAAATAAAGTTACGCAAAATTAATGTATATAATACTGATTATTATGAATAAAAACAAATCTAAACAAAAAAGATATGACTTTGAATAATAGTGTAAAAGATAGTTATGTTGAGAAAATATAGGAAAACAAATAAAAGTATAATAAATGATTATTGCTACTGACATTATGAAGTTGAATACTTCTGAATTAAGACATTAGAGACAGAGTAGTTAGGAATTGTGATTGTTAGGATGAAAAATGTTAGGAAGAACATTTTCGGATTTCCAATTATCGGAGTTGAAAATTTAGGTGAACTTTGGCGCACCCATTAAAATGGTACCTCAAAAGTACTGTTATTTGTAGAAAAATGTAATAGCGTCCTTAACGCCCATTTTTTTATTAAAGGAACTGGTTGAAACCAGTTGTAAAGCAGGTAGTAAAATTTCGTGTTGTTATGATGCAACTTTTTATTAAGTATGTTAATGTTTGTGAATCATTATTAGCTGATATCCATAATACCTACCTACTTAGATAGAACTAGTTTTAATGTTTTGGTCGTTTTAATATTTGGAGTTTTTACCCGACTGCCGAAGGAGGGTGAATGTGTTTATCAGTCTATGTCTATATGTATGTTTGTTTGTTCCTATGTGGCGTTCTAGAGGCCAAACGCGTTGGCCGATTTTAATGATACTTACGTCAATCCCTGCGAGTGTCACTGGCTTCATTAAAATTGACAAATAGAAAAATGGCGGATTTTGAGCGCCCTATTATGGGAGACCAATTAGAGAAAAACAAATTGTGCCGAACCCATCGTGTGGGGTTATCAAATTATAAGGTTTTAAGAGGTGATTTTTTGGATTATTCCCAGAGGATTCTATTGTTCCAGTTTTCCCACAGGCTCCATGAAAAATTATCATAATGTTTTACATGTTTCATGAATGAATTACCAACGGGTCCACGAGATATATCCAAAGTACAGTCAGTAAAAACAACTTGTAAGAAGGAGCAGGTTGTTGAAAACATAACAAAATAAAATGCGGTCTTGAATGGTGACCATACGTAAGCATAAACTAGGGGCTTAGTAGGCGTTTCAATTTTTAGATGTTGAACATTATAAGCATTTATACCCAAACTACCAGGAGGCCAGAATAATGAAGAAGTCTTAATATTTGCGGGGCTGGAATCATTACCGGTAAAGAAAAACTTAAGTACCAGGAGATTATAACCATGTGAAAGTATTACCGAGGCTGCCTGGAATCATGAGATTTAATAAAAAATACCGGTTGTTTTTTTATTCGGACTTCCTGGTACTCCGTTAGCCTCTACCGCTTATGGTTCTAGGCCCGCAAATACTTCTTCATGATTCTGGCCTCCTGGTAGTTTGAAGTTTGGGTATTAAAAGTTCTACAGGTAACTAAAAAAGCAAAAGAGGAGGTTATATTTTTATCATGTTATTAATCTCTCAACGGATTTCAACTTATTTTTTAATATTATCTGAATATTATGAAAATTATCGGGTTCCCTCTATCTGGCAGAATCTTGATACTCCGAAATTTATTTGGCATAACACATTTGGCATAATCTTCTTTAAACGAATATTCTTAAAGCATAATTATTTTTTAATATAATTATTGTTTGGCCGAATGTTTCTATATCCGAATTTACAATGGCTTATTTTTAAAATGGCAGAATTTTATTTGGCATAATTTCACTTGGCATATTATGAAGATGATAGAAATTTATTTGGAATAATTTTATTAGGCATTTCTATAAAATAGCATTTTTAACCTTAAATTAAAATTGAGATACTGTCTTAAAAAGCCAATATGTTGTGTTACAAAAGTTAGTGACAGAAACGAATCGCTGCAAAACCGACCCACGTAGTCTTGTCTGCCCTACCCCTAGAGTGTAATTTAAGCCCGCGTAGGCGCGTAGGGGCGAGGCGGCCAGCGAGCTAAGGAGCTGGTGGTTTAATAACGGTCGCGGTGGTGAGGGTTTAAACCATCTGTGACGATAAGCTCGCGTGGGACCGCCGGAGCCCCGCAGCGCCGAAGCCGTGACAGAAACCATGCCTGCTGTATGCTCACTTGCATTCTTCCTTGCATGTTGCATGCTCACTTGCATGCTTGCTTGGATGTTGCATGCTTGCTGTCTGCATGGTGTATGCTTGGAATGCTGCATGTTTGCTGCATGCACACTTGCATGCTTGCTTGGATGTTGCATGCTTGCTGCATGCATGGTGTATGCTTGGAATGCTGCATGTTAGCTGCATGCATGGTGTATGCTTGTTTCCAGGTTTGCATGCTTCATACAGCGAATTAAAACACAAAAAAATTGCGTTCGGTCAATCTTTTATTATGGTAAAAATACAAAATTACTCTAACTATGTATTATCCGTAATGTGATAGATGAGTATCTCAATTAATATAGATATGAAATGTATGCCAAAAGACGATTCTGACTGTGAACTTTCTGCGATATGATGGTTCTGCCTTTTAATGACTATCGAAAGAAATTTATGCCTAAAGATGATTCTGATTTACAAATTTATGAGTTTGAATGTATGATAAATGAGTGTATGCCAAACGATTTTCTGCGAAATGATGTTTATGCAATCCGTTGTTATGCTTAATAATATTATGATATAAAAAGTTCTGCTATAAAAGGTAGACCCAAAAATATCATGTAAATAAACAAAACCGAACAACTATGATTTTTTAAATGCTTATTAATGTCCGTTTTATTTTAAGATTGAGACGATTAACTGTAATTCTTCTAAAACAGGGTTGTTAATTATTTATTTTTTCGATTTTAGTCTACGATTCACATCATCATCATCACATTATTAATGTTCCCACTGCTGGGACACAGGCCTCCTCTCTGTGAGAGGGAATGGGCCGTAATCCACCACGCGGGCCCAGTTCGGGTTGGTGGATGTCACATGTCTTCGATTTTTTTGTCTAGGACATGCCGGTTTCCTCAAGATGTTTTCCTTCACCGTTTTGAGAGCAGTGGAGAAGAAATAATTTACACAAAGTAAAGCGCCTGCCTGGGCTCAAACTGGCTTGTAAGTCGCGGCCGATACCACTGGGCCACCACTGCTAGTCTACGATTGAGATGATTTTCAGTGATTATTCTGAAACTGTGATTTTTAATAATGCTTAAATATATTTTAGTCTAAGATTAAAATTACTTACTGTGATAGTCATAAAACTGTGATTTTTTAATGGTCATGACCATTCATGTGATACAGTAAATTTGTAGTTCTTAGTTACCTATAATTCAGGGTGATTTATTTCATAGAAATAGTTAACATTTATCCCTTAGCCAAGCTTTTATTGCTAACTGTACAAAACATTCTCATGGACCCATTGGGAATGAAAATATTTCATATTTTAAAATGTCGTGGACCCGTTGGGAAGTAAAGTATGAATTTTAATTTTTCGAGAACAATAGACTCGTGGACCTCTGGGAACGATTTTTTAAGCCGCAAGTACTTTACCTTGCGATGATTTCCGACTTTCACGGGGGCGTAAAATTATATCCGAATTGATATGACCAAAACGAAAAACGAAAATATTGATATGACGCGATGACGTATGAATTTTATGCGAACCTCGATGTAGCACGATTATCATCACTGAGGCATCAAAATTCTTCGGTCACGAGAAGTTAATTAACTCATTTATATTCATGAACCGAAATCATCCTTAATCACAATTCAAGTTGCAATTAATTTATGTAGAATTTTGATTGAAATCACTGTTCTACTTTTAACGAGGCAACGAAAGAAATCGTGAGATCATTTTGAGTGTTGAAAATAACATTCAATTGTTTGTAATGTCAGAATAATTGGATTTGATTGGACTGAATAACAAAGTTACCTTGTTGTCTACGTTCAGAAAGTAATTAATTAATCCTTTTAATAAACGGTTTGAGTTTGAAGCTAAATTGTTTCTGCATGCAGGTAGTTTTAGGCATTGCAGTTTTATGAAATAACTAGCTTGCCCCCGCGGCTTCGCTCCCGTCAACCTACCTACCATAACTACCCTACCCTACTCTACACACCCTACCCTACCCTACCCTACCTACTGAATAAAAAAAACATAAACCATCTACTAAATAGTCCGAACAAAGCCTAAACATTTGGTTTGGATAGGTGAGCCCGTTCTTAAGTTATAAAATTACAACGAAAAGTGGCATTGATTTTTATATTTAAAGATAGATAATTAAAATTAAGTATTTTCCTGTTGGAGCAGTGGTGGCCCAGTGGTACCGGCCGCGACTTACAATTTGTAGAACGTGGGTTCGAGTTCGAACCCAGGCAGGCGTTTTACTTTGTGTATTTTTTTTATCACCACTGCTTTCAAAAACGATGAAGGAAAACATCGTGAGGAAACCGGTACATTCTAGAACAAAAATTCGAAGACATGTGACATCCACCAACCCGCACTTGGCCCGCGTGGTTCCCTCTCACAGAGAGGAGGCCTGTGTCCCAGCAGTGGGAACATTAATAGGCTGACGATGGTGATGATTTTCCTATTCGCGTGATAAAAGCGAATCAAATAAATAAGTCAATTGCTCAACAAGGCCAATCATAATCCAATTTCTTAGTCTAAAAAAACCTAATTCTAGTTGTCTAACAATTGGCAGTTTTATTGGCAATATGCAGGGTTTGGACTATTTATGCATATTTAAATTAAAACAACCTTGTGGTGACCGGTCAATAATAAAGGACATCTAAGAAAAGGAAATTAAACGAATTCAAGGGTAGAAATATAATACCACCTTGAGTTTAGAATAATAATGTAACGTAAGAAGTAATTTTGGTTTTACGATAAAACACAGCATAAAAAGAAACTTATTGGCTGGGTAGTTCGATTACAAAACACAACTCATGATGGTTGAGCTGAGTGGTGCCGATCCATAGGTCATGTTAGTGAACGGGCGCCATCAGCTGGAATGGTCATAACTTAGTTGCCTCGGCCTGTTATTGTATTTTTTTTTACTGTTTTTTACTCTAGACGATTTTACGTGCACGTCTTTTTACATCGTTCTCACATTATATGTAATTTTTCAACAATAATGATGTAACAATTTACTTGTAATTAAAACTGATGGAAAAGAGTGTCCGTGGAGTTTCTTGCAAACTTTTCTCCATTGAGACCTACTGACGCTTGCGAATTTGCAACTAGCCATCTTTTTTTCAAAAGCACCTCTGAAGTTTATTTGAAATAAACTATTTGATTTTGATTTTTGTGTCAACTCAACAACTGTCGGAACCTTCGACGCGCCCCGCTTCTTTAACAAAGAGACCTAAATAACAACTTCTGGCTGTCTAACGAATCTTGCCAACTTATGGTGGCCATACACAATCCATCCTATTGTCCAATCGGCATGACGCTACTGATTTGATCAGTTAGAACTGACCGTGTATGGGAATGAATTGGCTTGACGGCACAATTGAATTTCTAATCTTTTGGCTTGATCATGGCGATTGGACCATGCCGATTGGACCGTGTGTGGCGGTCGGCGATTGTCAGTTCAGTCAGGTCAAGATTTTTGTCGGTGATAGACAAGATAAGGTTTATCATAACACTGTCTTACTTCTCAATTAGAGGAGTAACTAACGTTAGAATTAGAAGTTTCATGTAAGTTTCTTCATTAATTCGTAAATGATTACAATAATATTTTTGCGTGATCCTCAATTCTGTTAATATTTTTTTACGAGTAAACTGTTTTCCACTGTTTGCACCACTCTGCTCGATCTTTTCTTTTTTTTTTTGTTTCATTTTAACGAGTAAAATTACCAAAACGGCTAAAACATCGTCGTCTGGCACGGGTGACGCTGCCGATTGGACAATTTAAACTGATCGTGTGTGGTGTATATAGTTTTTTTTTTTATTATCGATAAGCTCGCGTTTGACCACTACCTCGCCTGATGGTAAGCGATGATGCTTGCCTAGAAGTAACCTATTCACTCTTGACTTAAAGACTCCAAGGTTGTAAGGCTCTCAAGGAACAGACTCCGGAAGGGAATTCCACTCCTTAGCTGTGCGCAAAATAAAAGTATTAGCAAAACTCTTTGTGCGGATGGGTGCGATATCCACCATGTACCGAAGGCGCATGGCCGTACGTCTTGTAGTCCGATGATGGAAAGGGCTAGGCGGAATCAAATTGTGCAGTTCCGTCGCACACTCCCCGAAATGTAACCGATAAAAAACCGACAGGTTGGCAACTCGGCGTCGATGTTTGAGGCTCTGGAGCTTTGACGCGACCGACGAGTGCATCGTTGCCAATAAGCCTCTTGGCCCGTCTGTCAATCGACTCAAGTGCATCAAGCTGGTATTAGATGGCTTGGTGGTAGATGAACTGCAGATTGGATCAAGCCTGCTGCGTTTTGCCGATTGGACGATAGTAAGGATGGTGTATGGCCACCATTACGTGCCGGGGATTATATCTGTCAATGAAATATTATAACATCAAGCACACCACGCTTTTTTATTTATAGGTCTTCTTTTTTCGTTGGTTTTCTATTAAAGCGAGGTTTTAGTTTTCTTTTTACTATTATTTTTCTGTTCTTGTGTGTACTATACACCTGTTTTTGCACACACGAATCACATTCTGCACTATAAGCGTGCTTCCTCGCCAATCGATCGATTATATTGAACGACATCCATCTTTGATAATGAGCGACGCGGAACGATCAAAGTGGTAGCTTTTAGTTCAGTAGGAACAATCGATAGGTGTCGACATATCTATTTTACCATTTATCGAACGGAGTGGTAACACCCTAATATCTCCAGAACGATGGCTGGTCTCTCCGAAACGCTGGAACCGACCACTATGACTAAAATTCGATCAGGGGATCAACTTATTATTAAAAGTCCCCGGCATGTTAGTTGGCAAGGTTTTGGCGTAGTGGGGATAAGTTCGCGCGATCTGACCAACCGCCATATAGAGCGAACGGAACGTGGACGCGACGCGATTGGTCAGTCGATCCTTGTATCAATTGACCAACCAATCGCGCGCTCGGAACGTTCGAAGCGCCCCGCTTCACTACCAAAGAGACCTTAAATACGACTTCTGCGCATCTAACTACTCTTGAAGGATTATATCACTTGGTTTACTCATAAATCAATCAATCTCGGTCCTATCAAGGATAACAAGAGTGACAGTCTACAGACACGTTTCCATCTGGTAAAAATGTTATGATAGTCAGAAGTAGGTCGCGGTCAACTAGGGCGTTCAACGAGGCTGCTAGATAACCCTTAACCTTCGTGCTTGAGGTTGGCAACAACAATACTGATTACGGGCAGAGACTGGGGCGTCTTGTTAGTATCAGAAGTTATAACAAGTAAATTTCTCTTCCTGAACATTTTAGAGGGGTTTTTAAACGAGCATATTCATGGGAGATAAGAAAACTTTTAGATAAGAGCTCTTTGGTCAAAAGTCCACTTTCAGATTACCAAAAAGGACACTTAAAGTGCAGGGTTATTCAGTTTCATTGGAAGCGGCTTGACGCCATCATCGTCATCATTTCAAAAACGTCCGAAAGACGTCCACTGCTGGACCTAGGCCTCCACCAGGCGTCGCCACATTGACCGATGCCCGTGCGCTGTGTTTCGCATCCAGCGCATGCCCACAACCTTAACCAGGTCATCGGTCCACCTAGTGGGAGGCCTTCCAACGCATCGTCTTCCGGTTCGCGGTCGCCATTCCAGAATTCTTCGGCCCCATCGGCCATCCGTTCTGCGAGCAATGTGCCCTGCCCACTGCCACAAAAAATTTCGCAATTCTTCGGGCTATGTCGGTAAGTTTGGTTCTCCTGCGGATATCCTCATATTTGATGCGATCAAGCAGGGAAAACCGAGCATAGCCCTCTCCTTTTGGGTGACTTTAAGCTTTCTCATAAGGCCCATTGTGAGCGAACAGGTCTCGGTACCATAGGTGATCACTGGCAACACACACTTGACGCAAAATAACATAATGATAGGCAAATCTGACGAAAAAATTGGGGACTTCTAAAAATCGACAAAATCTTCTAAAAATTGTATGGTGTCGTACGACAACGATATTGGCATCTCCAAGTCGAATTTATCACATGCTGAAAAAATTGGAGACTTCTAATAATTTTCAAAATCTTCTTAAATTGTATGGTGTTGTACGACAATGATATTGGCATCACCAAGTCGAAATTAGCACAGGTTGCCTATGTTATAGGCAAATTATCTATTAGCATTTTTTCGTGCCAACTGCTTTGCTGCCGCGCAACTATAGTGTTAAAATCGTAAACTAACGAGGTTCGGACTTACCTAGCTACGTGCCTATAACTACTAACTACATTCCCTTTTGTGCTTCAACACTGGTAGATAAAACTAATTTATTATTAATTAATCCATCTATTGATCTATTCTGTGGGTTTGGTAACTGGTTTATCAAACACGCCCACTTTGTTGTAGGTACTGAGTTGTGTCAATGTAAGCTTGATTGGTGTTATCAGTACCTTTAAGAGATAATTAAATAGAACGTTTTTTTAAGGAAGCTGGGATGTTGACTACAACCACGGGGCCACACCAAAATTTTTGTTCAAATAAATCTCACTAGATGGCGCGTTATGCACCGATCTGTTAGTAAATGTGTGTAAAATTAACATTTTCTGGCATTGAACATAAAAAAAAATATGTTCTTGTTTGAGGAGAGTTGATCCTAAGCACAAAATTATGGAATATTGGGCTCTTAATTCACATTTCAAAGATTATTTGAACGGATCATTTATAATTGATGCCAATAGATGGCGCGGTTTTAAATTTATGAGGCATTCCACTCGACTGTTTAAATTTGCATTACCTATAACACATTTTCGTGCTAAGAAACTATAAAAACGTACAAAAACATACCATATAACAAACCTTCACTGTATTTAAAGAAAAAAACATTCACGAACCGAGTTAACCCTTTTACTTGCAAGTTGCTGCAGCTAACACCATCTGTCTATCGCCGTGGAACGGTACCGAATGCGATTGATGGACAAAAAATTAATCTGTTTAATCAGACGAAAACGGCACGGTTTCTTTGTATGGGATGAGGCACCTGTATGCTAGTATTATATTATCTGTGGTAAAACGCACTCTTCAGTTCGCACGTTCAGTAGAATACCAAAATGTCTTCTTGACACAGCCTTCACCATGCGTCACCTCTGTGGTCCTAAGAGCGTTACGTAACTAGATACGGTACTGTGCAGTCATTTACGTGCTTCCATATCAGCACTCCTGAAGTCCCTAGAGTTGGCAACTGCATAATATAGTTGCATACGCAATAACAAAGTCCCCTGGGATTTATTGGTTAGGCTTTGTGAAGAAGGAAATGGTTACATTCAACGAAATCAGTAGAATTTCTATCAGATTGCATAACCTCTTATTTTTTTGAAGTCGGTTAAAAATCGCGAAGCTCTTTCAGCTTATTTACTACCGCAAATTGCATACTCGACGCTGATAATAAATAGATTAGCTGTGTTTATAATAAAAATAGCAATTTAATATTATGTTCGCTCGATTTATTTCTGAAGTGTTGTTGATTCCTCTACATATTATTTTTATGGCCATGTTAAGCTTTCTGTACATGGGTAGAACTTTGCTTACAGCCTTAAATCGTAACTATTATAGCAGTAAGTTTTTAACCAAATTACATAAAAACTTTTCACGAAAAAATAAACCGACTTCAAAAGCAAAACACTAAAAAGTGCAAAATAACTTTCGTTTCGGAAGCTGGTGTCTTTGGTAGGTAGTACTTTTTTTTGACAGACTGCCGAAACAAAAGTTATTTTGCACTTTTTTGTATTTTGCTTTTGAAGTCGGTTTATTTTTTTGTGAAAAAGTTTTTATTTCTCTCTTTTCAGTTTTAGTACACCATCAATAAAATGAGCATGTTCTGGTACCTAAAGGATTGACAGAATACACATAATAACCCAATTTACACATTTGTGCTGTTTGTCGCTAAGGAGTTCGGTTGTATGCTCCATATCTTGAAAACTGGTGGACCGATTTTGATGAACCTTACACTATACCCTAAGTTGAGAGATATCTAATCCGATAAAAAAAGAATGGTCACGATCTGATAAGTAGTTTCGGAGAAATGCGTGGACAAACAAATTTCATAAGTGTATGTAATTTTGCACACGTGTTTAGAAGCCCACATATTGTGCAACTCCTACAATATTACACACATACGTGTCAAATTGATTACCTCAGTTTTTCTGAAGTCGCTAAAAAAATATACCTATAATAATATTGTTGAGTTTCAGTGGTTGTATAGTTGATAGTGTGTTTCTCCAAAATAAGGGCTAAACTACTTCTGTAAAAATCTTTAATTTATATTCTTCATTGTTTTCAGGAACGGGTTCCAACGCTCTACTGAGGACAGCTGACGGACAACAGCATGGTTGCGGTGGATGGGGATATCTTCTAGGAGACGAAGGCGCTGGTATGTATCCACCTTCTTTAATTTATTTAACAACAATTAATGTACACTGCATCATCGGACTACCAGACGTACGGCGATGCGTCATCGGTACATGGTGGACAGCCCGTGCGTTGGACAAGTATCTCTCGGCAACAGTGCTGTCGTCTGCATACCCAAAGGTGCCGGGTTTTAGCATATCGTTAATGTGCAACAAGAACAATGTTGCTGAGAGTACCGACCCCTGAGGGACCCTGGCATTAATATCCAATTGGTCCGACGAGCAGCCATCGATAACCATTCGAATGGACAGATCTTTCAGGAAGTCTGCAATCCAATCACACAGACCACCGGGCAGACCGATTGAAGGAAGCTTACCAATACGGCTTTCGTGCCAGACCTAATTGAAAGCCTTCGATATGTCGACCCATACGCGCAAAACGTTTTGGGGAATCTTTTATTATGCGAACAGCTAAGGAGTGAAATTCCCTGCCGGAGTCTGTGTTTCCCGATAGCTACAATCTAGGGTTCTTTAAGTCAAGAGTGAATGGGTTTTTCCACAGTTTTCCTTGGCAATCGTGCTTCACCGTCGACCAAATCATCGCTTACCATCAGGTGAGATAGTGGTCAAGCGTGAGACTACAGACTATAAAAAAAACTAAACGGACAAGAACGGACACAAAAATTACAAAGGTCTTTTAATTAATTATGTTAGTAGAATACATTTATATTCATGCATGTAAGCACCAAGAAGTGAGCAGCCGTTGACTCGACTTTTAAAGCATTCCAAATGTGCGGTCCAAAAAAAAAAACCAAATGTGCAAATCTCCAATGCTCCACTTCTTACCAGATATTGGTCATTTCCATGCTAAAATGCCCAATAATCTGGAAAAAGTGGAGCAAAAGTACTCCATAATTCAATTTATGTTGGGTCTGAAACTCGTTGCCTAGGTAACAAACTCTTGACCCACTATGTTGGACATTGACCTTACCCCAATTACTTACATATTCATAAAAGTTGCTAAGACCATTTGTTCAAACTTCTGCGGTCAACTGTAAATTTTGCCGGCCTTATCAAATTGAACACGTTACAATAAAATTCGAAACCCGGTACAGTTGTTCTATTTCACGACGGCGGGTTGGTCTTAGTCGTGTGTGTGACGCTTCAACCCGCTGTCGTGAGACAGAACAACTGTATATTGCGTGCCACGAAAGATGAGACTTGAGACTCCACGTGGTTTCACTTGCGCAGTAGACGAATTATAGGTATCTTTGGCGGTCTGAGTGCGGGAAGGGACCGGGCGTCATCGGGGCGGCAGTCAGAGCGCGTGAAGCGCGGTCAAGTCTCATCTTTCGTGGCACTCGCTGTACCCCTAGTTGCTCGAAAGAAAATGATCGCAAAATGTGCATAAATTGCACGCTTGACTACTAATTGTGGAGTAGTGCAGTTTCTAGAAGGTTCTCCATAGGAAACGACCAACCCGAACCGTGCACCTTTTGTCGACGTTTTATAAGTGCCCATGTAGGACTATGCGAAATAAAAATTATATTTTGATTTTGCATTGTTAAATTGATTTTGCGACAGTTTTCGTTCTAGAAACGAGGTAAGAAATTCAAATGAAAATCATCTGATAAAATCTATAAGCCGGTAAGGACTGCAATTGCAAGCACTGTCTGCAACAACTTTGTTAATAGTCTCAACAGCTAAAACAATCCAAACACAAAAACAAACCTAATCGCCGTCACAGAAGGCCTATAATCCTCTCTCCTTCTTTCCCCAGCATACTGGATCGCCCACAAAGCAGTGAAGACAGTGTTCGACGACGTGGATGGCCTGCAACCCTCACCGCACCCAACTGACAGAGTGTGGGAAGTTATTAGGGAACATTTTGATGCTGATACCAGGGCTGATCTGCTGCCACATGCTTATAAGCACTTTGACAAGTCTATGTTTGCTGGTAAGTCCTTTTATCATGTGCTCTAAACTCTAGACTTAGGTTATGAGTATTATGTCTCCTTTAAAACATCTACTGCTGCTCCCGTTGACCATCTTCATGTGTGGTAAATAGATTACCCACCAATCGCAATAATATGCTCTATTGCAAATATAGTAACGGCCGCGACTCACAAGTTGTAGGTGCTTTACTTTGTTTTATCACCACTGCTTTCAAAACGGTGAAGGAAAACATCGTGAGGAACCAAAATGTCCTAGAACCAAAAAGTTCGAAGACGTGACATCCACCAACCCGCACTGGGCTCGCGTGGTGGATTACGGCCCATTCCCTCTCATAGAGAGGAGGCCTGTGTGCCAGCAGTACGAACTTCCAATTAACTGTCTAAGTGTATCTTACTATGACCAATCCGTGCGCAACTCTTTCGCAAAACTTGAGTAACCAGGCCAGCCACTCGAAGAGGGTTTCTGTAACATTTTTTTTGTTTGGGGTGAATATTGCCTAAGTCTATGACCAGTGTGTGTTGCCACTAATTTACCTATGAGACCAAGACGTTGTCGCTCACAATGGGTCTTATCAGAAAGCTTAAAGTCACCCTAAGGGCAATGGAGAGGGCTATGCTCGGAGTTTCCTTGCGTGATCGCATCCGAAATAAGGATATCCGCAGGAGAACCAAAGTTACCGACATAGCACGAAGAATTGCAAAACTTAAGTGGCAGTGGGTAGTGTACATTACTCCCAGAACGGATGGTCGTAGGGGCCGAAAAGGTCTGGAATGGCGACCACGAATCGACATGCGAGATGAAAGACGCGATGTGGATTTCCGTATATTTGATTGTTCGATTGATGGCGGTCAAATCCTTTGCTTTGCCGAATTAACTTACGAAATTAGGCGGCTGGTTAAGGTTGCGGGAATGCGCTGGATGCGAGACGCACGGGATCGGTCAATGTGGCGACGCCTGGGGGAAGCCTATGTCCAGCAGTGGACGACTTTCGGCTGAAAGAATGATGAATATTGCTTGGCTGACGATGAAATAACTCATCAGTAATCCTCTTAGATAAGCATGTTAGTAATCATATTCCATTCGATGGACTGCTATGCGTCGGAGGCTTTCACCAAACTTAACAAGTGAAATTAAAAAAAAAAGCGACACATTTTTATTTCATGCTACATAATTTATCTAGCAGTAGACACGCTTCGATCGACAATTTATTGAACACGTAATTATGACAAAAAATCTTGCGAAAACACCCCGATTTAAAAAGTAAAACGCCTATAAGTTTTGAACGGCTGAACCTATTTTCATCAAACATACACACACGTCAAACTTATAACACCACATTTTTTCGTCGGGGGTTAAAAACAGAACGTGGCTTGAAAATACCAAATAGTTACGATTCTATACTTCTGTAAGAACTGCGCCATCAACTGGCTACCCCTACATCTAAAGTGCGTTAAGAGTACCCGTTTTTTTGCATTTATTTGAACCTAATTTAAGAATCAATCATTCTTTGTCCACAGGAGTGACCTCAAAACTGTCGTCTCTAGCCTACAAAGGTGACGAGCTCTCCCGGCACATATTCGCTGAGGCGGGCGCGCAACTAGCTTCGCACGCGGCGGCGCTCGCCGTGCGCTGCGCCGCGCCGCGCCTGCGAGTGGTGTGCGTCGGCTCTGTGTGGAAGAGCTGGGATATACTGAAGCCTGGCGTGCTGCAACAGCTGAAGAATAGGAAGGTTAGTTTTAAAATAAGTGTTGCTATCTAATAATCCGTCGTCATCGTGAGCTTGACTCCGCATTGGTTGGCTCAGTATCGAGTTAATTCCCCTCCCCCCCCCCCCGCCCTCGTGCGTTCTTGCATTGTCGAAGTGGGGGGGCTCAGTAGCCGTGGCTTGAACACCCACAGTGAAGCGAAGAGGAACCCGAGCCGACGACGTAGCGGCCAACAAGCAACTGAGGCGGGCTGCGATGTCTTGTATCTGAGGCATCGCGGCTGAGGGTTGGAGGCCGGGCGGGAGAGGAGTGCCAGTATTACGGTGCGGCGCTCTCCCTATCCCCTGCAACCGAAATGTGGTAGGTAGCGGGGCTGTCCTGACCCTTCACAGGGGGACCAAGGGTGCCATACACGGGGTCGTCTGGTACCCATGTGCTAGTTTGGTCCCTGTAGTGGCTGGTTACGAGATGCACGGGACCGGTCAATGTGGCGACGCTTGGGGGAGGCCTATGTCCAGCAGTGGACGTCTTTCGGCTGATATGATGATGATGATGATGAGTGGTCACGGCTTGCAACGTGTTCTGGTGCAGGTGATGGGGGGTACTCCCCAGAGAAGGGTCCGGTGACGGACAGCGTTGGAGTCCCACATAACTGCGTTATCTCCCCGTGGTGTCGCAGTATGCATGAGCATTTCCCAAATTTACTATAAAAAAAATGCATAGAATTAAGTACAATCTGCGGGAACTGATTACCCAAAAGAATTTTCAAATGCTAGTGCGGCGCTACTCTTAGTATGTTTGGTCCCAGAATTGTTTTTTTATTTGGTAGGTACTTAGTGTATAATATTTCATGCCATAAAAGTACAACACACAAAAACTTAAGAAAAAAATATGTAAATCAAATCTACCGAAAAGAGACCACATTATATTCACCATTTTAACATCCTCGTTTCTTTATTCACAGGTAAAAACAGAGCTCGAACTAGTAAGACTGCGAGTTTCAAGCGCCATGGGGGCAGCCTGGCTTGCAGCTAAACACGTCAACTATGAACTACCCCGTGACGACTCAGCCTTCTGTACTGTCTTCTACACTTACCACCCAGAAGACTTGTTCAATGGTAACGGGGACTCGGTAAATGGGAAGACGGTAAACGGTAAGCTGAATGGTAACGGTGTAGCGAATGGTAATGGTAGCATTCCCACTGAAGAGTGCAGCTAATGGTAGTTTTTTAAGGTTTGGTAGAAAAGGGTAGAAATTATTTTATTTATTGGCAACATTTGACTGCCATAACATGATAAAAGCGCGTAGACGACAATGATAGGCATGGAAAATAGTTTGAGCGTTTTCTAGATATGAAATTTATTGGACTGGCAGAAACGTATGAGGCAGATAAAGCGATCGTGCGTTTATTATACAATTTTTTTTTTAATTCTGCTTGAGCCAGATCACAGGCTTTTGGGCATACTTCAACAAACACAATAAAAACTTTTTCTTTCTTATTTAAGTTCTGCACATAGTCATAGAGAATGTGAAAAGAGAAAAGGATTGGCTGCACTTTACTTTGTCTCTTTCTACAGAGTAGTAAATTTTGTGAGGGTATTCAGTATATTATCTGTCTATGGTAGAGGGCATACAACTTGCACTACGATGACTGCCACAGTCTCCGATAGTGGCGCCCCATTATTATCTATTCTTTTTTACCAAGCAGTAATTTAAGACCCGCGTAGTTTTCTCAAAAAGTTTTCAATGTCAAAATTATTCGCACATTTTTTTTTCTAATGCACAGAAATAGTTTATTTTTCTTTGAGATACTCTGTTCTAATTTTTGAGAAAATTACGATAGTAAGTTTATTATTTTATAAATACAATATGAATTTAATATACCAAATGGAATGTTGACAAGGAGTATAATATTCACAACGTATCTTTGTGTCTCTGAAGTTGGCTGCAAGAGCCTGCGCAGTAGCTATTTTTGTATCGATATTGAAAGTGAAGATAGCATTGTATAACTGTCTCTTTCACTCGCTTAAGTTTATCTCATCATCCTATCTCGCTTACTCTATGCAGTTAAACTGTTTCTTTCGCAATAGTTGACAGAGCCAACTTCAGAGACACAAAGATCTGCTGTGAATATAATAAGATAATAAAAATAATTTGTGGTAAAAGTATTCTGATGGTAATTTTAATAGTCAAGAAAATATAGTGTCAAGCTTTAAGATACGTTATACACATGCATATCCCTGTAAAAATGTTATACTGTAGAAATAAAACTTAGTATCCATAGCTTTTCGGCCTGTATAGTTCGATTCAAACTTAATGAGAGCTCCGCGAAGCGCTGCGCCGTAGCAAATTCATATGACTGCGGCCGTCAGGTATGCGATACTGCGCAGAGAGAAGTATACTATACAACCACGATTGAGTTTGAATCATATATACCCAACAAAATATTATGAATCAACTACTGTGAGTTCTTTTTAAAGATCATGGGTAATTATAATAGGTACGTAATAATCACAACTAACTATACCGCCTATGTATCCAACTAATTTATTATTGCCCTCAAATGGAGCTCAATCAATGATATTCTAGTAAACAGGTGCGTTATACACTCACAAAACCGAAAAAGTGTACCGCACAGCAGCGGCAACACACATATACACTTTTCATTCATCTGATATTTCACTACAAGTCGTGGCTTGAAAAAACAACAAGAAAAAAGAGACAGCTAGTGTTTGTCACTTGCGTGTGAATGTAAACAAACATTATTCTGACTACTAATGGTTTTTCTTTTTCTAGCCTCCAAATATCAGAATATTAGGAAAGAAAATGAATTAAATTAGTAAATTGAGGTGTATTGCGTCCTTACATATGGTATGAGATCCCTTCTGTTTTATATATGTACTTTGGTATCATAATTGGTACACTTTCTAAATACACACAATGGCATTTTTAAATTTTGTTTTTGTTTCAACAAAGCGTATCGCTCTTCGCCATGCGTGACATAGACTAAAGACTATACGTCACAATTAGGACGTATTCGAGTCTTCACAATGTGCGCGCTCATAACATAACTGTTTACTAGAATATCATTGGGCTCAATGGTTTAAAACTGGCACTTTTGTGACCCTATTGGAACCTGATGTCACACAGATTATCTTAATAAAATAAATGCATTGATTATGATGTTAATTATAATAAATCGCATATTTTATATTATTTAAACGTGTATTTTGAAGATGAGGAATTATTAAATAATGTAAATTAACCTAGAAATAAACAGAGATTGCAAAACGATCTGACAGTTGCCACAACACATCGATCTGATTGACTTTTAAAATGGCGGGAAATATTATCTATGGCTTCTATGCATAATTAATATCTGTGGTTGTAGTATCTATGGAGACCATAGATGCAGGAACGGATAAATATTAGGCTTATGAGCTTATAAGCTTTTTTGGGATATAAATCCATGTAAATAGTTATAGTTCCTATTTTAACTTAGGATTATGTAAACTTTATTTGTTTATGATAGAAACAATAGATAAGTTACTGTAAAATATTGTATTATTCATTGTACACTTTACTTAACTATAAATATATTGACCTTTTATCGATGTTTGATGTTTTTATTTATCAATACCCCCTGAACACTTTTCTAGTAAGCACAAAGGACATTTGGGTCAATAATGCATCCTGTACAAGGACCGTAAGTAGATTCATACTTTCTATTCGTTGTAAAACAGTCATAAGTCTTATTTATTAACCAACTTCAAAAAAAGGAGGAGGTTCTCAATTCGTCGTTTTTTTTTTTTATGTATGTTCCCCGATTACTCAAAGACGCCTCGACCGATTTGAAAAATTCTTCTTTTGTTTGAAAGGGTATTATTTTTTAGTTAGTCCCATAGTCATTAGGTCAGGATCTGATGATGGGATCTTGGAGAAATCGACGAAACTCCTCAAAAATCAGAAATCTTTTCTTTCTTTCTTTTATAAATTATAGGCTCGCGCTTGACCACTATCTCACCTGATGGTAAGCGAGGATGTGGTCGACAGTGAAGCACGCTTGCCTAGAAGCAACCTATTGACTTTTGGCTTAAAGACTCTTAGATTGTTGCTATCGGGAAACACAGACTCCGGCAGGGAATTCCACTCCTTAGCTGTACGCATAATGAAAGTATTTCCAAAACGTTTAGTGCGTATGGGTGGTATGTCTACCATGTAGCGATGGCGCATCGCCGTACGTCTTATAGTCCGATGATGAAACGGGCTTGGTGGAATTAGATCATGCAGTTCCATCGCACACTCCCCGAAATGCAACCGACAAGCTGGCAACTCGGCGATTTTCATCTACAATGCAATAATTTGCACTCAGAAAGTTTCATTTGGTGAAGTGGAACTGGTGAAGAAGACAACAGCAGCCTAATTGTGTAAGTAAATTCGGCAAACGAAACAATCTGTTTCTTTCCCAAAAACACACACATACACAAAAAAGCTGAATAAAGATTGAACTTGTTTGTGTATGTGTGTGTTTTTGGGAAAGAAACAGATTGTTTCGTTTGCCGAATTTACTTACACAATTAGGCTGCAGATGGCCAATGGAACTCCTTAATGCTAAGTTTGTCACATGTCTACGATATCTCGAATATTTAATAGTACTGATGAAAATGGTACCATTGAACTGATCTGATGATGAAACCGGCGGCGGCGGGTAGGCACTTGAACTCCGAAATAAAACACTGTATCCTAGTCGTGTTTGGGCTTATTGGAATCGTCGTGAGATGTACTTTGGCTAAATGATTTATATGGCAATTGGAGGTACCTACCAAGACTAAACAGAGATAAATAAAAGTGTTTTGTTTTGGAAGTCGGTTTGATTTTTTGTTTATTTAATACTTCATGCTCACAAAAGTTAAGCAGAAACCAAAAAATAAAAGCTACGGCCTGCAGCCTCGTTAAAATAGTTGATCGAGGTGCTACTGCTATAAGTGGTCCTGGGTTCGACTCCCGGGTTAATCAGTGTTATTTAGTTTTTACCCGGCTGCAAGGAAAGGGTTATGTTTTTCGCGCGTATCTTGTATGTATGTATGATTGTATGGAATATTGTTTATTACCTCTTCAAACCGAACGGATTTTTATATTTATGACATCATTAGATAGGCCTTGACCGCCCAAGTGTTCTTGGATAAGAGACGTTAAAAAAAAGAAACATGGCGGCTTTTGGGCGCCATTTTGTGGGAGACCTATTTTTTTTCCGTCTAGCCCATCAAGAGGGGTATCAAATAGAAGGGTTTTTAGAGTTGATTACAAAAATGTATACCATTTCCGTATATGTTTAATTAAAAGTCACTAGAAAAAAAAAAACTAAAAAGTAGTAAATAAAATCAAATAACCCGAGACTGCGTAAGCGAACTAAAAAGATGTAAACTAGAATAAAATCATGCTGTGCAGTCAGAGGATATTTTAGCGTTTTGGTCAGCCAGCTCGCGACTATTATGTATAGGTACTTACTCGTAACTGCACAGCATGATTTTCTTCTTGTTTATATCTTTTTAGTTAACTTTATTGCTATCAACGATTGAAGAAAGAGTTTCGTATCGAAACTATTTCTACAATCGTTAACGCCTTCTATTCGTTTGGTCTCTGACCATCGTTTTCTAATAGCGTTATCGATTGTAGGTTGTCAACTTGGCTACTCGTACAAGTGCAGGCACCATCATCATCACATCAGCCGAAAGACTCTCTTCATCTCTGTCCACTGCTGGACATAGACTTCCCCCAAGAGTCAGGACATCGACCGGTCCTGTACGTCTCGCATCCAGCGGATCCCCGTAACCTTCACCAGGCCATCGGTCCACCTAGTGGGAGGCCTTCCATTGTAACGTCTTCGGGTTCGCGTTCGTCACTCCAGAACCTTTCTGCCCCATCGGCCATCCGTTCTGCGAGCTATGTGCCCTGCCCACTGCCACATAAGTTTGGAAATTCTTGGGGCTATGTCGGTAACCCTGGTTCTCTTGCGGATCTCTACATCTCTCAGTGGCAGGCTCCCTGTTATGTGGGACATTAACACATATAATATTCACAACGGATCTTTGTTACTCTGAATTGGTTGCAAGACCCTGCGCCGCAGCTATTTTTATGCAAATGTTGAAGTAGAAGATAGCATTGTATAACTGTCTCTTTCACTCGCTTACTTTTGTCGCATCGTCCTATCGCGCTTACTCTATGCAGTATACTCGATGGCAAACTGTTTCTTGCCAATGGTGGCAGAGCCAACTTCAGAGACACAAAGATCCGCTGTGACTACATACTACGGTAGGGTATACTATTTTAGGTAGGTAGGACAAACAGGCGCCATATCAAATGACACAGTCATTCGTGCGGTCAATAGATTGTTACATAACAAGTAAAATTTCGAAATTTAAAAAACCCCCGACACATTTATCTTGCGAAAACAACCCGATTCAAACAGTAAAACGCCCATAACTTTAGAACGGCTGAACCGATTTTATTCAAACATAGCTAAGAACACTCTCGCCAAATTCACCTTTCAAACAAAAAAAAACTAAATCAAAATCGGTTCATTCGTTTAAGCGCTATGATGCCACAGACAGACACACAGATAAAAAGACAAACATGCATGCAAACACGTTCTATGTATGAATTCTTAAAAAAATATTTAAAAAAAACAGGTTCCTACCGCAACTAAGTTATAGTTATTGTGGTCGAATATTACGGATGCGACCTTGACTCGTTCTCTAATAAAAGA
Source organism: Orthosia gothica (assembly GCA_949775005.1). NCBI lineage: Eukaryota > Metazoa > Arthropoda > Insecta > Lepidoptera > Noctuidae > Orthosia > Orthosia gothica. The sequence goes on from OX459047.1 coordinate 2,264,611, forward strand.
ACCTTGTGAGGTAGAGGAAGGCCAAAGAAAATATGATTGGATTATGTGAGGAACGACATGCAAGGCAAGAGTACCTAATTAATAGCGTGACGGTTGAGAGGGGAGAATGGAAGATGTGTTTATTGCAACATACAGGTAGGTACTTAAGCAGACTTAATGCTGCCGATCCCATGGGATTAGGACATGAAGATGATGAGTTGCACTAAGTTTTAGTCCAAGAAGGTAGGTACATAGATGGACCAATGACCTGGGTTAAGGCGCAGATACCCTTCAGTAGCTGATTTTAAAATGAGAATCAAGTCTAAACGGCAAGTCGTAATTTTATGAAAAAAATATGTTAGTTACATTGACATTAGACCATTTTCTTAATAAATAAAATAAATAAAAAAATAAAAAAAATAAAAATCATTTAATTCAGACAAAAAAGTCCATACAAGGCAAGGTTTTTAGTAACAAGAATTTTATAACTATGTTAGTAATAAATAAGCTAAGAAACTAGACACACCTTAATTCTTCTCATCTTAATCTTAATAATTTGATCTACTTATAAAAATTTTGAATTTTGCTCGTATAATAGTGTAATTAATTTGTAAAGTTATGTCTAACACGGAAAAAGAACCACAAACTCACCAAAACAAAACCACCCAGGGTATTGTAATGAAATTTGCTCCACCTCAAAAGTACCTAATCTAAGTATCTACATTTTGATCTAAGGCTTTTTTTTTAGTCATAGAATAATAAGGAAAGTACAAAAAGCTACTGAATTTTGGGTCGCGCGGGTGGTAGTGACTTTCGTCGTCTTAAGTTTCAGGTGACAGGAATCTGAAGGATGCGAGACGCACATGACTGGTCGATGTGGTGACTCTTGGGGGAGGCCTATGTTCAATAGTGGAGGTCTTTCGGATAACGTGATGGATGATGAGGTAGGTAGGGATAGTTCTCGCCAAACTTCTTGGCCGCCCTGAAGTTAGCTAGGTACAATGGTTGCGCAGTACTAAATCTCATACAAAAACAGCGCTGTTTCGTGCCTTGCGCATAGAAAAGCCAACATCAGGCCGGCCCAGAACCTGAATTATTTTGTAGGTCAAGTGCTCGTCAAGTGTTAATATACCTTCGTCCCCTTTTTCTTATTTGGTACCAAATAAATTAAGCAAAGTCGACAAACCAGTTCTCGTTTTGATTTAGTTCCCGCCTTCGGTCAAGTTGAGAGCAAGCAAGGTCATTTAAATGGAAAAGTAAAGAAACTTGTAGGTTTACTTTTTACATGCTCTCGTTTAGTTACTATAACGCAATGTTGTAGGTCTAGGTTTCCATTGAACTTCATCTAACAGTATGGTACCTAGGTAGGCACCTAGGTACTCTGTTTTCTGTAGGTAATCGAGGGCTTGTGTGCATGAAGTCAAAATACGAATAAATCTCAGCCAAAATTAATAATAAAATTGTTTTTTTTTATCTGTTACCTACTCATCCAATTATCCGAAAATTCTTTGACTGAGAGAAACATAGGTAGGTATAGTTCACGTCAAACTTCTTGGCCGCCCTGAAGTTGGCTATAATGGCTGCGAAGTAGTAAATCTCTTAAAAAAACCGGCCAAGCGCGAGTCGGACTCGCGCACGAATGATTCCGTACCTATTATCGTAAAAAACGGCAAAAAAACCACGTTTGTTGTATGGGAGCCCCACTTAAATATTTATTTTATTCTGTTTTAGTATTTGTTGTTACAGCGGCAACAGAAATACCTACATGATCTGAGAAAATTTCAACTGTCTAGCTATCACGGTTTAAGAGATAGAACCTGGTGACAGACGGACAGACAGACGGATCGTGGCGTCTTAGTAATAGGTTCCCGTTTTTAGGTACCCTTTGGGTACGGAACCCTAAAAACAGCGCCGATCCGTGCCTCAAGGCATCGGAAAGCCAACTTCAGGGCGGCCCAGAAAAAAATACGGGAAATGAGGGGTGGGCCACGGGTGCGACGCCGCAGGTTAAAAGGTTTTAAAAGGTAAAGGTATTAAAAAAATAAAGGTCAGTATCACATTGGAGAAGTTTATCTTTTTCCAGTTATCACTTTCTATCAGAGAGTTTGTATAGATCTCTTCCTATCAGAGAGTTTGTTTATTTTAAATATTTTTAAACAAACTCTCTGCTTCCTATTGTCTGTCAGTTCAGAAGTACTGAACGAATGAAATTCATTCGATAATACGTCAGTGATATTATTAATCTGTATAAAATAACGCGTTGAATCACTATTTATCGTTATTTAACCGTTAATTTCACACCACTATGTTGTCATTTTGACATTCATGAATTTTTTGACAGTTGTTGACTTCATCATCTTGCAATCACTGTCGTATTGACAATTTTTCATTATCAACAATGAATATTTCGAGATTTTCTCGTATATTTCAAATAAAACCCGTATTAAATACAAACCTTAGATGTTCTTGTCGTGCAATACAAGTTTTTAATAGCAAAAACAATAGAAATGATAGTAATAATAGTTATTACCGTGGAATTTTAGCAGTCGCGGCCGGGGTGATAGGTTATTTTAGTTTAAAAGATAAATTGTTCGCTGCAACTGTTATAACTAACAATTTAAAAGGTAGAAGAGAGAAGTTTAACTTTATAGCTGATGTGGTGGCTGTGTCAGCTCCGTCTGTGGTGTATATAGAGATAAAAGATGGTCGGCGGTTAGACCTGTTTTCTGGTCAGCCTGTGACTTTGTCGAATGGTTCTGGGTTTATAGTGAAGGAAGATGGGCTCATATTGACGAATGCTCACGTTGTGGTGAACAAGCCTAACGCTATAGTGAATGTACGGCTGTTTGTAAGTATTGTTTTCATTGATATATTCTAATTAATGTTAAGGCTTACGGGAGATGTAAATATGGAAAATATAATTCTTATGTCGTGCCAATTACCTACTTACTTTCATTTAAAGCAAAATTCAGGTATAATATTGTGTTACCGTTTGCCCCATAGACACAGTTTGTTGCATCAGCTCGTAATACTGTTTCACAATATTTGTTTAATATTACTTTTTTTGTTCCGTATGGTGTCGGACGTAAAGAATCTCACCATCCCATATCTTCCCGTGGGTGTCGTAAGAGGCGACTAAGGGATACACCAGAGAATGGGCAGCAGCGTTCTCTGTGCTCTTCAACAACAAGCTGCGATCGCCAACCCGCCTGCCAAGCGTGGCGATTAAGGCAAACCCCCCCATACCAAATGAATAGCACAAATAAAAAACGGCCCCGAGTACCCGGCAGCCCGTCTACCCTCGACTACGGTAGCGGTCGAGGCGATGGCGTGGCAAGGGGTGCGAAGAATCCCCGGAGTGAACCCGGCTACCCCAATAAACACCGACGACTGGCCCTGGCAACATACAACACGCGAACACTCCGGACCGACGAGAAGATAGCCGAACTCGAGGAAGAATTGAGCAGGTTGCGATGGAGTATTATAGGGTTATCTGAAGTCCGAAGAGAGGGGGAGGACTCGATAATCCTCGAATCCGGTAACCTGCTCTATTTCCGAGAGGGTGACCGGCAGTCCCAGGGTGGTGTCGGGTTTATCGTCCACAAGTCCCTTGTGAACAACGTGATGAAGATCGAGAGTGTGTCGACCAGGGTGGCGTACCTTATACTCAGTATATCCTCGAGATATTCGCTGAAGGTCATACAGGTCTACGCACCGACCTCGGCACACCCCGACGACGGGGTAGAGACCATGTATGAGGATATCTCTATAGCCATGCATGGTTTCAAAACTCACTTCACCGTTGTCATGGGGGACTTCAACGCAAAACTGGGCAAACGAGACGAGGATGAGCTGCAAGTGGGGCAATTTGGAGTTGGACGTCGGAACCACCGGGGTCACCTACTGGCCAGTTTTATGGAGAAGGAGGGCCTCTACATGATGAACTCCTTCTTCAGAAAGCGTGAGCATAGGAAGTGGACCTGGCAAAGCCCCGATGGTGCAACAAAAAACGAGATCGACTTCATCATGTCAACCAAGAAGCAAATGTTCAATGATGTCTCTGTGATCAATTCGGTGAAAACCGGGAGCGATCACCGAATGGTAAGAGGCACATTGAACATTAATATCAAGCTTGAAAGGTTTCGACTGATGAAGTCAACGCTCCGTCCAGCACAGATCCAGATCCAAAACCCCGAGAGCTTTCAGCTCGAACTCCAGAATCGTTTCGAGTGCCTAGGGAGCTCCGTGGACGAATACAGCGACGGGTTCGTGGAAGCTGTCCATACGGTCGGGTCTAAGTTTTTCAAGACCCGCCGTACAGATATAAATAAAAAGATCTCTGATCCTACTCTCAAGCTTATGAAGGAGAGGCGTGAGATGATCCTGCAGTCTTCAGACGATGCGTTGAAATACCGGCAGCTTAATAGACGGATCTCAAAGTCCTTGAAAAGCGACCTCCGCCGCTATAATACTGAGCGTATTAAAGACGCAATTGAGCGGAATAAGGGGTCCAAGGTCTTTGCAAGAGATCTGTCTATTGGGCAGAGCCAGCTCACGAAACTGAAGACCGACGATGGCAGGATCATATCCGCCAAACCGGAGCTTCTGAGGGAGATCGAGAAATTCTATGGGCAGTTGTACACGTCAACCAGTAAACCCGTCGCGAATCTAGTAAAAGACCCTAGAGCTAGATTGACCCGTCACTATACCGAAGACATACCGGACGTCAGCCTGTACGAGATTAGGATGGCTCTTAAACAGCTTAAGAATAACAAGGCACCGGGTGATGACGGCATTACGGCCGAACTCCTGAAGGCGGGTGGTAAACCAATACTTAAGGCCCTTCAGAAGCTGTTTGGTGCCGTCATACTCGAGGGGAAAACGCCACAGGCATGGTGCAGGGGTGTGGTGGTACTCTTTTTCAAGAAGGGTGACAATGCCCTGTTGAAGAACTATAGGCCCATCTCACTTCTTAGCCATGTCTACAAGCTGTTTTCAAGAGTCATCACGAATCGTCTCGCGCGCAGGTTTGACGATTTCCAGCCTCCCGAACAAGCCGGATTCCGAAAAGGCTTTAGCACCGTAGACCACATACATACGCTGCGGCAGGTTATACAGAAGACCGAAGAGTATAACCTGCCTCTCTGTTTAGCGTTTGTGGACTACGAGAAAGCCTTCGATTCAATCGAGACTTGGGCTGTACTGCAGTCTCTCCAACGGTGCCAAATCGACTACCGGTACATCGAGGTGTTGAAGTGTTTGTACAAAAACGCCACCATGTCAGTCCGACTTCAGGATCAGGCCTCGGAACCTATCTTTCTGCAGCGAGGTGTGAGACAGGGAGACGTCATATCTCCGAAACTGTTCACCGCTGCACTGGAGGATGTCTTCAAGGTTCTGGACTGGAGAGGGCTAGGCATCAACGTCAATGGCGAGTACATCACTCACCTTCGGTTTGCCGACGATATAGTGGTCATGGCTGAGACCATGGAGGACCTCAGTATAATGCTCGATGACCTCAGTAGAGCTTCCAAAAGAGTGGGTCTTAAAATGAACATGGACAAAACCAAGGTTATGTTGAATGCCCATGTAACACCCACTCCTATCAAGGTTGGAGACTCTACACTCGAAGTTGTGGAAGATTATGTCTACCTGGGACAAACGATCCAGTTGGGTAGGGCCAACTTCGAGAAAGAGGTCAACCGTCGAATCCGACTCGGCTGGGCAGCGTTCGGGAAATTGCGCGGTGTCTTCTCGTCCAACTTACCACAGTGTCTCAAGACGAAGGTCTATGACCAGTGTGTGTTGCCAGTGATGACCTATGGCTCTGAGACGTGGTCGCTCACAATGGGCCTCATCAGAAAGCTTACAGTCACGCAAAGGGCAATGGAGAGGGCTATGCTCGGAGTATCCTTGCGTGATCGAATCAGAAATGTAGAGATCCGCAAGAGAACCAGGGTTCGGCCGACATAGCCCGAAGAATTGCCAAACTTAAGTGGCAGTGGGCAGGGCACATTGCTCGCAGAACGGATGGCCGATGGGGCAGAAAAGTTCTGGAGTGGCGACCGCGAACCGGAAGACGATGCGTTGGAAGGCCTCCCACCAGGTGGACCGATGACCTGGTGAAGGTTGCGGGGATTCGCTGGATGCGGGACGCACGGGACCGGTCAATGTGGCGACACTTGGGGGAGGCCTATGTCCAGCAGTGGACGTCTTTCGGCTGATATGATGACTTGTTTTTCTTTTTTCGTAACATTAAAAGTGTTTATTAATTTATCCGTATGACAATAACTATAAAAAGAGAGGAATAGGGTTTATATATTATGTTTTTGTAAAATAATTGTTTTACTCATTTGGTGTACAATAAAATATTTTCTATCTATTCTATTAGTACACTAACTAAAACCTATTTGCAACCTAGGCAATTTAAAATAAATAAGTAGTTTTGCAATGATGGGAACAAAATATGATCGGGCGGGCCATTTCCACCAATTCGGGCACACGTATTGCGCAGTGGTTGAGTGATTGACTGCTGCGCTGCGTGTCGTGGGTTCGATTCCCGCATGGAACAAATATTTGTATGACCTGCAGATAGTTGTTCCGGCTCTGTGTGTTGTGTATGTGAGTTTATATGATATAAGCACGCACGATACAGGAAAAAAAGCCTTGTGTCGGGCAACATTTAAAAAATAAAATAATAAAATTGGCATACTATTGTGGGCAACTGCTTGAATGCAGCTGAGTACCATGCTGGGCAAGACTCACAACTCGCAACACAACAAAAGGAAAAACAATAAATAATATTTATTTCGTAAATAGGATAAAATAACAGTTACTTAATCCTGCTATGATAAAATAAATTGTTTCCATTGTACATTGGCAGAATAACAAACTTCTTAATTAAAATATTATTTTCAGGATGGCTCAATGCATACAGGTTTTGTTGAGGATGTGGACATGAAATCAGATTTGGCTACACTCCGCATCCCAGTAAAAGGATTACCTGTCATGAGACTAGGCAGTTCTTCGGACATTCAGCCTGGCGAGTGGGTTTGTAATCTATTATTGTTTAAAATATTAGGTAGTTTTTGTTGAGTATTATATTTCAGCCTATTTGTCCCACTGCAGGACAAAAGCTCCTCTTTCTTTGTTCCAACCCTCTCGAATTCGTGCTAGTATGGACCAATAGTGCCTGTTATTTATATGATCCGTATGCACTTACATTTTTTCAAATTAAAGCACTGCGTGACCGTCGCTGTATGCAAGATCTAATTAGTAGTAGCAAACGGATTTATAAAGTGCAGTGATTTAGTAGAACTTATCCAATATTCAGTACCTTCAAGACATCCAATTACAAAATTACTCCATTTTCCATTTCGCAAAACCAACCTAGGCTCCAAATGCTCCACTTCTCCGCAGAAGCTAAAATAGTTTTTGTACAACACCAGATACTAACTTACATGGTGTTTCTCTCAATAAGTTTAGAAGAGCAGTCTCGGAGGTGCAGGAGTGCTGAAATCCTTCAACTTAGGCTAATTATGAACATATACACCAAACCTAATTTTTTTTCTTCTGTTTTTCATTTTGTATGTTTTTATTTTTTTTAATTCGGATTAATATTTATATTTTAGACATTTTTAAATAATAATGAATGTTTCTGACCATATGGTGTAAATTGCGTATACCTATAGTAGGCATACATACCAGTACTAATATTTTACCATTGTTTACTAATAACTGTTTCCTATGTACTACTGTTGGTGTACCTTATAATAAATAAATAAATGAATATGATAATTGCATCAATAGCTTCCGCATCGCTTCATGAAGCTAAGGATCGCAGCAGATGGAGGTAAATCGTACGGGAGAAACTGATGCAGTGGGGGAGTCACGACCCTCAGTAATGATGTAAACGACGCGAGGAGGGAGCTACCGCATACTTTTTAAACTTATCTTGAAGACATTCTTGTGTATATTGACTTAGTTTTTTTTATTAACATAGAAAAATATTCTGTGTAGGCTCTTATAAATACTTCTTAAGCTACAATCCACATTATTACATTGCAAGACACATAAGCATATATCAATATCAAATTTTTTGTCTATTAGCCTATTTTATTTTGGGTTTTTGGCACCAATTTATTTGTTTTTGTGATTTTTGTGTAGTAGATGAGTTTTCTTATTCTCAACACTAGGGTCGTAATAGAAATAGACGATTGATAGTTATAAAATGAAAAATAAATAATCTATTGAACACGTAATTATGACACGATATCTTGCGAAAACACCCCGATTCAAAAAGTAAAACGCCCATAACTTTAGAACGGCTGAACTGATTTTCATATAACAGCTAAGAACACTTTCGATGAAGTCAACTTTCAAACAACAAAAAAAATGAAACCAAAATCGGTTCATCCGTTTAGGAGCTATGAAGCCACAGACAGATATACAAACATACAGGTACACACGTCAAAGTCAAAGGTGTTTATTTCAAGTAGGCCATTATGTGGCACTTTTGAACGTTAAAATTTACATTTAATAAAAATTGATTCTACCGTGCATTCGGAAATGTAGTTTGTTATGGAGAAGAACGCACAAAAAACTCCATACTTACTCTTTTAAAAAAAAGTTTTATACAATATTTATATAGGTACATACATTAATAAATTCGTATACGTGAGGACGATGTACCCAGCACTACTATACTACATATAGGTATGAGAGAATTACAAGCATTAACAGGTAAATTCCTTTACTTGATAAATAGGAACATGGTCCTCACGTACTTACAAATAGTGCAAATATAGGTACATTACCTAATTAAACAACAACAGAACAGTGTGCGAGTAAAATTTTTTTAAACAAAAAAAGAAGAAAAATAAAAATAAAGCGTTACTTTAATTATGAATATAATACAAATTAACCATTTTGATTTTGTCCACACCAAAGATACACACATCAAACTTATAACATCCCTCTTTTTCCATCAGGGGTTAAAAATGGAACCCTTTTGCTCTGCTGTGGGACAAAATAATAATGATAAATGCTTTGGATTGAGCAACCTTCATTTTTCTTCCAATTCCTTGACAACTCAAAAGTACCTGTGCATTGATAAAGAAATAAATAGTTTGAGTTTGGACATCAAACAGATACCATATTTTTTTTCATTTCACTTATTTTTTCATTAATTTTTTTTTAACATCATCAATATTATTTACAGGTGGTGGCAATGGGCAGTCCTCTAGCTCTCAGTAATACTGTGACAGCTGGTGTTGTTAGTTCTACTCAAAGAGCTAGTGAGGAACTTGGTCTAAGAGGTAAATCCAATTATTGATTTTGTTACCAGTCTTGTATGCTTATCGTCACAGTGTGTTACGAACAATTTTAGATAAGAAATGCCACGCTGCTATTGTTTAGCGAGAGCGCGCAACTAATAGCGCTTGCCTTTTTGTCGGTAACCGATTTTTTACAATTTTTTTTTTTCTGTTGTATATGTACTGGCGGCTATGATTGCTTGCTCTTCTGCTAAGGTCATAGGCATATTCGGATGAACGGTAAAGCATTGCATACACAAAAAGGTTAAGGAAGGAGATGACGGGAGTTAAAGTGAGTGAGCAAAGCGAGAGAACTCAGCTCCCGTAATCTCCTTCATGTTAGGTTATTTTAGACCTGCAGACAGAAATAGGAGACTCCATCGACTTAGTTGCTTAAATAGTAATCGTACGTACCTATTCTATATTAAATCCAATGTCGACATTAGAGTAATTCATTCTCGTATTTCTATTACTCGGCCCAATAAGTGATGGGTATTATTCAGAAAGCTCGGTCAATTTAATTATTTCAATAGTTTTCATCTTAATTGCCTACACATTTTGGGCATTTTTCAAATTACCTGGTCATTATGAATAATGCTATATTGATCACTTGGTCCATAACACATAATATGATACGAACAAGGTCAAAAAACAAACATTGACTTTGCCCAGGAATGGCACAGAATAGGTTAGCAAAAAAAAAAACTTCTCTTCTCACCGATTTCTAAATAATGTTACGTTCGTTTGCGTTATCCCCAAGAAAGTGGAACCATCACAGCTTTTCTCAAAGTAAGCCGAAACCGTAATTGAACTTTCGGCCTTGGTCTCAGTTTCGGCCGAAACCGAAACATACTTAAACATATTGAAACTTCCTATTGTATACTGAAATCCAGTCTTCTTCTTCTGCCAACGGTCGCATCTCTCCGAGGTGGTTTTGCAATGGGTCCACGTATTCTAGGAAACTTTTTCGGCTTTTAAGTCTCCGAGGCAGCTTTCAGGTTTCGGCCTTTCTATTCGGCTCGCCATAATCCTGCGAATTTCTGGGGAAGCCGATTAGTATTTATACCGGGGTCGATTTGATTCAGCCAGTGGTAATCGGCCTCATTAAGTGCTGTATCTACTAGGTTTGAGTGGGCGGAGCGACTCCATACTGGACATGCAATTCACCAGTGCAGAAGCAAAGCGCCCGTGCCATTGCATTTGTTCGCATGGCTTGGGGAGTCGCCTCCATCCCATCTGGTGGATATAAGGTTGTAGCTTGTTCCTAGTGTGAACTTTCATTTCAACACTCTCGCAGTTCATCCTATAGTTTAGGGACCTATCTAATGTAATACCCAGGTATTTTGGAAGGCGGCTGTAGATTATTGGCGCCCCCTGCCACGAGTTTTTTTTTTAATAAATTATAGGCTCGCCCTTGACCACTATCTCACCTGATGGTAAGCGATGTTGAGTGTTCGGCCCCATTGTCTGTTACGAAGGTGAATGGCGCACGACTGCTTTTTTGAAGGATTAGGTTTGAGAACGTTCTCAGCATAATAACGACTGAGATTGGCAAGGGCGGTGGCAAGCCTAACCTTAATATCCTCAAAATCAGTGGCTTAGTAAGTTAATGCCAGGTTTTTTGCATACAGGAAGCGGGCCGTGTTAGGATTCGCCGGTTGGTCATTGGTATAAATGTTGAAATTAATGGAGCCAATACACTACCTTGAGGTAGCCCATTCTTTTGAACTCGCCACCTACTCTTATCATCCAGGAGGCTAACTTGGAAACGATGGTTACTTAGTTCCACAAGTTAGCCGCGAAGTTATCCGAACGATGCACGACAATTTACGAACACTGAGTTTCGGTGCGGCTGAAACTAAGGTCGAAACTAGGTTTTTGACTGAAACTGCCTAAACCCAAATCGAACCTTCGGTCGGTAACTACTTTTTTCTATATCATTTCCCAATTTTAACCACCCTTTTTTTAAATTCCAGGCAAAGACATGGTATACATTCAGACAGATGCTCCTATCACGTTCGGCAACAGTGGTGGACCCTTAGTGAACTTGGATGGAGAAGCGATAGGCATCAACAGTATGAAAGTGACCTCTGGTATCTCGTTTGCTATACCCATTGATTATGTCAAGGAGTTTCTGGCGAAGAGTAAGTTTATCACGATATTGTATTGTAGTGTTTGTTTTAACTATGTTTTCTTTTATTTATTAGTAGAGACCGGATTATATGCATGTGCATATTTGCATAATTTTGAAATTGTACATTTACCTCCATTCTCAGCGGAAATTGCATATTATATCTATGATGGATATTTTGGCTATACATATTATATTTTTCGGTAGGTTACCCTATTTATAAGAGTAACTAGCTGTTCCCCGCGGCTTCGCTCCGTGGACCACCCCACAGGACCCATTTTCGGGATTAAAAAATAGCCTATGTCACTCAGGAATAATGTAGCTTTCTATTGGTGAAAGAATTTTTAAAATCGGTCCAGTAGTTTCGGAGCCTATTCGGTACAAACAAACAAACAAATAAAAAAATCTTTCCTCTTTATAATATTGGTATAGATAATAAACTCTATAACCAAAATTTCGGTATACAATAACAATTTTCACTTATAAAAATGTTAAGTAATTTTTCGTTTTAGTGCATTGATATCGTGTACAAAGTTTTTAAATCTTGGTATTGATTAAGATTGAATAATTCCCTAATTGTATACTGATTTAGAAATAAAAATATGAAAGAATACCACTTGTTTTCGTTTTCAAAATTTTAATATTGCATATTTTTCAAATTTTCATGCATATTTCATGCTTATTTGCATGCATATTTCAAGCTTTTTATGTTGCATATAATCTGGTCCTTATTTATAAGTGTAGCTTTAGTTTTTTAATAAATAGTTGATATTTATAAGTGTGATTTTGTATAATGTGTTTGCTTGATATTATTTATTTTGTGTAAAGATAAGGGTATATTGACGCAGGGTTAAGCAAATTTCTAATAATCTACATTGCATATTTTGCATATCCCTATTCCCACAACGGTACTGCACACATGTCAATCACGATAAAATTTGCTCGACTGTGTCTCAGTGGCCTTTGACCCTTAAGGTTGAACTAGTCGACGGCACGAACTATTTTGTGCGCGGGGTTAAAATGCATGCTATCTCATCCGACAACACGTGCGAAAGAAATAGATGCTGTGATGAGCAGTAAGAAGCTAGTTCGTGTGCGAATTAGCACTTTTGCAAGTTTGTAGCGAAATGGATGATGATATATTACGAAAACGAGCGCGCGATTTTTTATAAACAGTTCTTTGGGAATATGGATATCATGAAAAGACTACTAAATGTACGTTTCCAAAATAAATTTATTTGCATTGTTGAATTACTAATCTATCCCTGTATGGAGGCCGTTTTGCAATTTTCCTTCTTCTTATGGTATTTATTTCCGCCCAAAGATTCGTTAAAATTAGTGTTGAAATATGGAACTTTCGACCCTCATAAATTATTTTTTATTAAATATATTATTTTTTTACATTTTTGTTTCCATTCAGGACTATATAATGATGAGACAAATTGATATCATGTTTTATTTTGAACGTACATCGTCAAACAGTGGAGTAATCTCTAGACTACGTTTGTATGGAAGAATTTTCGACTAGTGTAACCTTAAGCCGAATTTCTCACCTCTAAATTATCGCAGAATTAATGTGACAAATTGTGATTGGCTGTTAAAAATTCATTCAACCAACCACAGCAGATAACGCATGCTCAAGCACGCGTTATCTGCTGTGGTTGGTTGTTATCTGTTGTTCAATTTGTTACATTAATTCTGCGATAATTTAGAGATGAGAAACTCGGCCTTAGGGACTAAGTTTATTATGAATGTGTATAAATGTAGAATTATTGCATCTTTCGACTAAGTAATTTATGTTTTTGTTCATATTTTTTTTTATTAATGATAGGCTCGCGTTTGACCACTATCTCACCTGATGGTAAGCGGTGAAGCACACTTTGTTTTCTTTTTTAAATAACATTTTTACTGTTGCAAATTAATCGTTGTACCTGCATATACGCTTATCAAACTAAGCGGCTTATTTGTTTATCATTGATAACTTAAAAAAATACTGTTCAATCTTATCTATTATTTTGTATGATTGACTTGTTACTAATTTGCTTTACTTCATAAGAAAAAATTGGATATTTTTATGTTGCAATGTTTTGTATTTTATATTTAATTATAAGCTTATTGTGTTAAGGGCACTGTCCCATTGAGAACTATTTATAGTATTTCAGGATGAGGTAACTCCAATTTGATTTGCAAGTTTACATAGAAATGGCAATTAATTACTGCAGTGGTGGGCCAGTGGTAACGGCCCTGACTTACGTGTCGTAGATTCGAACCCAGTCATTCACTTTACTTTGTGTAAATTATTTCATCACCACTGCTCTGAAAACGGTGAAGGAAAACATCGTGAGGAAACCGGTCTGTCCTAGAATCAAAAAATCAAAGACATGTGACATCCACCAACCCGCACATTATGGCCCGTTCCCTCTCCAACAGAGTAAAGGCCTGAGTCCCAGCAGTGGAAACATTAATAGGCTGATGATGGGGACTTCCTATTCCGCAATTAGACCCCCATTCGGTCCGTTATGCGTTAGATTTCTGGCTAAAAAAGCCTTCCTAGCGGCGCCCAAAAGCTCTGAAGCTTCCTGTGAGCAAAGTCAAAGTCAAATATATTTATTCAATTAGGCCAATAAACGGCACTTTTGGACGTCACATAAATTAAAATTAAAATTTACAAGTAATAAAAAAAAAAAAGATTCTACCGTGCATTCGAAAAGTAGGTTGTTATGGATAAGAAACTCCATACTTACTCTTTTAAAAAAAAAAAATAGGTGTTTTACAATATTTATATTAGGTATATACATTAATATATGTGAGGACGATGCACCCAGAATAGCTCTACACACTATACTACGTACAGGTATAAATATAAAGTATTAAAAAGCATTAACAGAAAAATTAATTAATTTGATAATTACGTAGGAACATGGTTCTCACATACTTATAAACATAGGTAAAATACCTAATTCAAAAACAAAGCTTCGCGGACGACTTCATTGTGCCGAGAATTTCTTTACGTTGAGAAGACACTTGCTCACAGATTGATGTCTACTTCGAGACTAGAAGTCAAGCGATGGCGCGGATTAATAGTTCTAGATCTTACTGTGATTTGGGAGCTCATCAGCTAATATCTTGCCAATGTCAGTGGTGTCTCATCCCATACTAAGAAACCGTGCTAACGTTCTATACTGATTATTTTTTGAACATCGGTCGCGTTCGGTTCCGGTCGGTTCCTTTCCACGGATATAGATGGTGATCTATCTGTCGCCGTGGAACGGAACCGAACGCGATCGATTTACAAAGAATAATCGGTATAATCAGATGAAAAACGCTAGTTACGTCGGCACGGTTTCTTTGTATGGGATGAGGCATCTGTATGCTAGTATTATATTATCTGTGGGAATGTGAACGGGTTAGCTCACTATCATATAGTTCACCAATGAATGTGACCACATTGGCTAACGCTCTTACTAATAAACACTGAATAAAGTTATACCAGGTATAACAAAGGTATACCCATACATTTTCATAGGTGTATACCTGGTATAACTTTATTCTACGTTTATTAGTAAGAAGGTTAAAGTTTAGTAGCCAACTGTCTAATAGTTCTCAATGGGACCGCGCCCATTCATATTCTTATATTTAAGACACTTATCAAATAAAACTCTAAATTGTAATAGGGATGTTTTCTGAGTAGTAAAATTATAATTTTGTTTAGTCCGTCAGTGAGATTATCAAAAAATTTGGACACGTATTTTTTGATTTACTAAATCAATAAAGCGTATCAAAGTTCAGGAGTGGGGGCTTGTGACGTCACTATGTCAGTATAAATTGTACTAACGGCGTGACGTCACACGATATTTCAACGCATTATATTGTTGTCACTTTATGTTCACGTGTAAAAAGAAAAAAATACGTGTCTAATATTTTCTGTTAATCTACCAGACGGACAAAAAACAAATTTTCAGTTAACATCCCTATTATTTCAACACCAGCCTAAGATTTTACCAAAATAAGTAAGCGATATTTTGTTAAAAGATTATAAACTCTAGTGCAAGGTCATTGAACCGATTTTCGCTTACAATCATTACACTACCTCATCTCATTTAAGGCCGTATTTAATTTGATGTTTATAAGGTAGCCTATATTGACTCATGTTGTGCTTTTGACACACACATAGTAATTTTTTTACATGAATGTGTATTTCAATACCCCGCCATGTTTTTATACTTAATATTAATACAAAATGGTAATTTAGAGCGCTCCGCAGGAACCACGAAGTCGCCGCAAGTGTCGCGGCGGTACCTCGGCATCACCATGCTGTCGCTGACTCCGAACATACTCATGGAACTGAGGATGAGGAACCCTGAGGTAAGTGTGACTCAGTACCGAGCTTATTTAACTTTTCTAGCTTGTTGCTAGTGAAATTTAAAATAGATGCCTTATTTCGTAATGAATTCGGCAAGGTAAAGGGCAAAGAATATGCGATATGGATTTCCGCCTATGTGATAAGACGATTGACCCCCTATATGAGCATCAACTCGCCTGAAGAGTCGTAAGAGCTTCTTGAGACATACGACCTCCTCGAAAGCCAGCGCAACTGACGAGAGATTTGAATTATGGAAACATACACACCCTACTCCTCCCCACTTCATTGCTCCAGCAGAGGAAATGCCCCCTGGAAACCAACTGCAGTGGCCAATCTAGAAATCCCTAAACCGATTGCGGACCCAAGTTGGCCGCTGTAAAAATAACCTGGTCAAATGGAATATCATATACCCATCCAAAACATAGTGCCAAAGTGGGGCCCCTTCGCAAGATATCGCCCACATCTTTTTTTTTTTTTTAAGAAAACGTTGCCCCACTCTAGGAATTTCTTCCTGTATCGTGGGTGCTTTTACAAACATATAAACTCACATACACAAACACCCAGAGCCGGAACAACTATCTGTAGATCATACAAATATTTGTTCCGTGCGGGAATCGAACCCGCGACACGCAGCGCAGCAGTCAATCGCTCAACCACTGCGCCAACCGTGCCCTTCATGGCCGACCACCTACAGTAGCTATATTCTGGTCGGACAAAATCTGAATGGTTGTATAGTTTGAGTTAATCGACACGAAAGTAGAAGAAGATGGCGGTCTAATCCTTTACCTTGCCGAATTCTTTTATGCAATTAGGCTGCAAGTATCCCCAACCGACATTATTTTAATTCCAATGTGGGCGTCCCAAAGATGGCGGACCGATTATTTTTTATGCACCCCTATGCCGAGAGAATGCGAAATAGCTTGTCAAAAAAAGAAATAATAATAGATTAAGATAACGATTTCAATCATCCTAACCGAGCCTGGTCCCAAATATTAAAAATAAATATTTAAATACAATTAAAATTAACTGGGGGGCTGCCCTTAGTAATTCTGGTTTTAAGCCTTATCGAAAGGTCTAAAAATGACAGCCAAAGCCAACAGCTTATCAAGGCATGGAGGGGTCTTGATATCCACAGCAAGCGCAAGGCAAGCATAGTGTAACGTTTGATCGCCCAGTGTGACACTTATTGCTCAGCGGCGAGCGAATATCAAATAACGATGTTAATATTCTTGTTCAATGCAATCTGATTTAACCTCTCTCAATAAATCTAATATTATTAGAAATAATGCATCGTAATAAAAGTAATAAAAATAATTCGTAATTTAAAAAAAAATTAAAACAAGTATTTTTCGTATTCTTCTCAGCAAACCCTTTCATTTGATACGCATATTATGGCAGTGCACAAATTATAACTAGTCCGCCATCTTCGATCAAATGAAAGGGCATCAGTTGCAAGATTTGACCCGAACACACTGACATACATTTTTATTTATTTATTTATAAGCTTTATTTTGTCCCTTACACGCGTTGTGTTATTATATATACTTATTCATTTATTTGATAGTAATGTTAGTTTTGTACTTAAGTTAGGTTAGTATTGTTAGGTGTAAGGGCCGCCTTTTGCGGTGAAAGCCTCCTGCAAACCGTTCCAGGTGGCTCTATCCTTTGCCCGCCTGGGCCATACGTTGTCGGCTATTTGTACGATTTCGTCACTCTATTTTTTGAATGGTCTACCCTTCCTTCTTTTTTTGTATATGGGGTACCAATTTGTGATTATTTGTGACCATCTTTCATCCGTAGCTCTCTGAATGCCTGAGCATTTCCATTTCAGTGCCAGGACCTGTTTGACCGCATCTCTAGTCTTTGTTTTCTTCCTTATCAGTGAACTTTTGACTCTGTCTTTCAGTTTGATGTTCATGTAACTCCGTTCTTTTCCTCTTTGACAGCTTCTTATTTTATTTAAGAGTGTTTTCTTGAGAGACCAGGTCTGGCATGCGCTTTCATTTTCAGTTTTGTGGGCCCTTTGAAAATTTCCTTCATAGCCCAGTATTTGTTCCACGTATTCTTCACTCTGCGGTCGATTTCTTTTCCTATACAGGCTTTTTTTATTGATACTTACATAATACACATATACTTAAGTAAAATAAAAGCTTGTAAAAATAAATCATTACGTTTCATAAACTTTCAGATGCCGACGGATATAGAACATGGGATTCTTGTTTGGAAAGTTATCATCGGATCACCGGCTTACAAGTGAGTTCTTTTATTACCCGACTGCCGAAGGAGGGTAATGTGTTTATCAGTCTATGTATGTAAGTATGTATGTATGTTTGTTCCTATATGGCGTTCCAGAGAACAAACGCGTTGGCCGACTATGATGATTCATACGTCAATCGATGCGTCTTAACCCTGCGAGTGTCATAGGCTACATTAAAATTGGATAATAGAAAAATGGCGGATTTTGGGTGCCATATTGTGGGGCCCCAAATTTCTGACCCATCGTGTGGCGTATCAAAATAAAGGGTTTTAAGAGGTGATTTCAAAAATATATATCACTTATATGTTTAAATGTATCTAATTCGAAAAAAACTAACTAAAAAGTTATAAATAAAAAAACTTAATTCAAAAAATCAAAAAACCCGACTGCTTCAAAAGCGAACTAAAAAGTCGTAAACAAGGAAAAAATCATGCTGTGCAGGCGGAGGATACACCAGATTTTGGTCAGCCAGCACGCGAATATGTATCCTTTTTTTGATTTTTTTGAATTAAGTTTTTTTCAGACTCCATTTTTGACTCATCTCTAGTGGACGCAGTTACTTATACAACGTTCTTGATTCAAATGCTAATAATGCAAACGAGGGTTTTTGATAATCGACTTTAATGCCATAGCTCAATTTGCATTACAATAAGATACATTTTTATGAATTTTCAATAAGTTACTCATCCTAAAATAAATCGCATAAAGTTGAAATTTGTTTAACATCAATTGGAAATAAGGATTTGAATTACATCATTTTATATTAAGCTATCGACCGCCACCGCGACCGGAAGACGTTGCGTTGGAAGGCCTCCAATCAGGTGGACCGATGACCTGGTGAAGTTTGCGGGGATTCGCTGGATGCGGGACGCACGGGACCGGTCAATGTGGTGGTCGCTTGGGGGAGGCTTATGTCCAGCAGTGGACGTCTTTCGGCTGATATGATGATGATGATAAAGCTGTCGACTTTCATTGCAACTCAATTAAAATTCAACACAATTTTAATTTTCAGTGGAGGTCTACAACCCGGCGACATCGTCATAAGTATAAACCAGAAGCCAGTTCGGACAGCTAGCGACATCTACTCGCTATTAGAGAACACTAGCGGCAACTTGCTCGTCGAAATCGTGAGAGGGCGCCAGCGGATAACACTCACAATCGTGCCTGAGAATCACTGACAAATAACCTCTGCGGAACCCACAATTGATAAGGTTCCGTTTATGCCCAAACCTACTAAGAAACAGATTGATGTATATTTTGTTTAAATGTAAAACAAATGTAATACGCAAGTAGCGACATCTATGCCACCACATGCGAACTAAAAGCAAGACAATACACCCCTCTAGTCGGAGGAACCTCCCTTTTTAAAGGAGGTTTACGGGACTTTATACCCTGTTCAGCATACCTCCATGTATATAGACCAAAATATTTACACCCAATTCTTGTACTTGTGATAAATATTTTTTTAACAACACTGGCTAATATTTTTTTTTTATAGTAAGGCTCGCGCTTGACCACCATCTCACCTGATGGTAAGCGATGATGTGGTCGAAGGTGAAGCACGCTTGCCTAGAAAAAACCGTTCACTCTTGACTTAAAGACCCCGAGGTTGTAGCTATCTGGTAACACAGATTCCGGTAGGGAATTCCACTCCTCAGCTGTACGCATAATGAAAAACTTAGAATTATTTCTAAAATTGGTACAAAAAGGTTTGTTATGGTTCGTTTTGGCATAAATGGGTCCTTACTCAATTGTGTGTGTGTGTGTCTCATTAGTTGAGACTTGATAGGTTAAGACGTGCTAGTAGACGTTATTGTAGAAACGAGTGTATGAGCGGTGCAATACTCCCTGAACTTTTTATACTAACATTACTTATGTTTTATATTTCCACGCTTTAGCGACCCGCCCCGGCCTCGCAACGGAACAAATTATATACACAAACCTTCGTCGTTTATCGCTCTATCTATTAGTGAAAACTATATCAAAATCCGTTGCGTAGTTTAGAAGAATTCAGCGGATAAACAGACACGAGGCAGACAATACCAGGGGTCACCAATTACTTTCACTTGGGGTCCGTTTTTTTTTAAATTGTATTACCGTCGCTGTCCGTAATCCCCCCCCTCCGACCTTTACCGATCCGATCGTATTTACATTGTTAAAATTGAAATGAATATATAATATCAATGAAGATTTTTGTCGAATCGACTGCAGTAAAGATAAAGCACGGTGATTAAGGGCCACACTAAATTGGTCGGCGGTCCGAACCCGGACCGCGGTCCACAATTTGGTAACCCCTTTTTTATAATATTTAGACATAGTAAATGCGAAAGTAACTTAGTCTGTCTGTTTGTTTGTAACATTTTCCTGCCGAAACTAATAAATAAATTTTGATGAATTTTGGAATAGAGATAGATGGGATCTTGGAGAAGTATCAGGATACTTTTTTATCC
Source organism: Orthosia gothica (assembly GCA_949775005.1). Classification (NCBI taxonomy): domain Eukaryota; kingdom Metazoa; phylum Arthropoda; class Insecta; order Lepidoptera; family Noctuidae; genus Orthosia; species Orthosia gothica. Next base: position 2,285,105 of record OX459047.1, read on the forward strand.
TGGTACGTGCCTTTGTGGTAATTACCGAGTTTTATGCGGGCAAAGTCACTGTCATGAAACTAGTAAAAAATCGTCTTGTATTACTTAAAAAATCAAGACAGAAGAGCTTAAGAGTTAGTAGGGTGTAACAATGGATGGTTTTATCGCTAAAAGCGACCTTTTACTGGTGTATCAAGTTTGAAATTTGATTTTGTCAGTATTCTCAAGTAAACTCGCGTCTTTCTTCCACGATGGTAAGCAGAAACTACAGAACTGCTGTTGAAAAAAGTACATATGGGCTACGGGTAACATTACTCCATAAAGAGTATTTATTTATTTAGCCTTCATGCACAAAGGTACAATGGCGGACTTAATACCGTAAGCATTCTTTACCAATCAACCAAGGGTGGTCAATAACATGGCAGGTGCATTGAAAAATATAATAATTAAAAAATCTAGTCATCAATGAAATAATATAAGAAAATTACATGCATAATACATATTCAATAATGGTATTTATTTATATATAATTTAATTTCTTGGTGTACAATATCTTGGTGTTCAATATTTTGGTGTACAATAAAGTAAAAACATTAAAATAAAAAACATACAAAAGGCGGCCTTATCGCCTTCTGTGATCTCTTCCAGGTATATACCATTCTTACCCATAAATAAAAATATAACCAATGTTATAAAGTAGGTAAAATACACGTTTATAATAAAATAATACTAATAATAAAATAATAATAATATATACCATTTATACCAGAATCATAAAAATATCATAAATCTTAGTGTCGGGTCAAAATGGTCCAATCCCAAGTCCGCGTACTCTTTTCCAAAGATAAATATATAATAATTAAATCTAGTTACAATATCTAATCAAGTAACAAGGTAATAACATAGACAAAATACACGTACAAATGGTATATATGTATTATATTAATTACATTAATATATACCATTTGTACCCATAAGCAAGCATAATAAGCTATTTTATAGATTACACCATATATATTTAAAATAGAATATATATTGTTGTTGTTGTTTATTTATTGTTGTTGTATATTTATTGTTTATTTCTTACCATTTATTATTCAATATTCATTTATATAATAATAATAATTAATGAATGATAGTTAAAATAATACCATACATACCCGTATTTATAAGCAATAGCATATCGGATCAAAATTACCGACTTCCAACTCCATGTTCTATTTTTCCCCCCTTACGACGCCGCCGCCGGGTTAATTAATAATAAAAAGCAGTAGGTATAATAGAGCTTACTTAAACCCAGTCTCTAAAACGAAAATTATTGCAAAGTCAATATCACAAATTGTTTATCGCCTGAGCTGCTGCGATTGGATGTATGAATTTTCGGTTGCCCTTACTTGACCAGCGTTAAATTTGCCGTGTTGATTATTCCTTTTCTGAAACCAGAGGTTAGATTTTTGAACTAAAATACAGACATATTTTGAAATAAAATCTTGTATATTAATCAAGACCAAAAATATTATAACAAAAAAAATAGGGCAACTATAAATTTTTCCTGTATTGACAATTGTGTTTTTCTTTATACAATGAAGTTCTTTTTATACCTCAGTCTGTTCCATCCTATAAGCTATGCCGTTGCCCAACAGTGGGCGAAATATTAAGTTAAATGAATGTTGATTTATATTTTATTATTGCAGGAGCAATATATTGTTTTGTATAGATTTATGTAATATTTTATACATAGTTGTTGATAAGAATGTTTGTATTATAGAGACAGTGATTAGACAATTATGGTGGAACTATTGAGTTTTATTTTTACAAACCTTTGCAGCTTACTTGCGTTACAAGATTTAAGTAGCCTATGCCTCTGGTGGCCCAGTGTTTACGGTCCCGACTTACGAGTTGTAGGTCGTGGGTTGGAACCCGAGCAGGCGCATTACTTTGTGTAATTTATTTCATCACCACTGCTCTCAAAACGGTGAAAGAAAACATCGTGAGGAAACCGACATGTCCTAGAATCAAAAATTCAAAGTCGTGTGACGTCTACCAATCCGCACTGGGCCCGCGTGGTGGATTATAGCCCACTCCCTCTATGAGAGGAGGCCTGTGTCCCAGCAGTGGGAACATTAAAAGGCTGATGATGTGATGCCTCTGAAAACTCGAAAAATATCCATTAATTTTCGTTCCAGAATCTGCGGTAAAAAGTCTCTTTAATTGTTTGCAATTTACATTTTAAATACCTCGGTAAAGTACTATGTAATCATTGTAAGAGTGTTTTCACGCCAATCGATCGATGCACGTATGCCGTAGGTCGACGTCGGACGATTGGTGTAGTAGGCAGTTGATCGACATCGCCTGTTCCACGGTCGATGGCGTCGACTGGTATTTCGACTGGTGTGCATTGTGCATGCACCCTAGTGAAAATATCACATGGTAGTGCCCTACCATGTGATATTTTCACTTTTATTTTATTTATTTATTTATCGATAGGCTCGCGTTTGACCACTATCTCGCCTGATGGTAAGTGATGATGTGGTCGACGGTGAAGCAAGCTTGCCTAGAAGTAACCTAATCACTCTTAACTTAAAGACCCCAACGTTGTAGCTATCAGGCAACAAAGACTCCGACAGGGAATTCCACTCCTTAGCTGTGCGTACAATGAAAGTATTCGCAAAACTGTAGAACTTACTTAATTGAACTTAATTAAACGTAATAAGACTTTTTTGTTCAGCCATTAGATATCGCCCATTACGTTTGTGGAGTTTCGATGTGCACTCCAGCTTCCTCATATGTAGTAGAATAATTCTATCTATGCTAATATTTAAGGCATAATAGCTGCAATCAAAGTGCCCAAGCTTAATTTAGCTGCCACAAAAACTTCGTTAATATGAGTCGTTTAGTATGTGCTAGCTGGAGTGACGTCACCCATGCTTCCACATTCAATGCAGGCTAACTAGTGAGGTTAGGTTTAGGTGAAATTCAAAAACGACAACAACGCCGCTCCTTACGTCCTCCAATGCAATAATTTGATGTTTTGGCGCCGAAACAGATTTTTGATTTATTACGTGACAACTACAAGGCCTGGAGATTTGAAAATTTTGCTGCGTATGGCAGCTATTATGCCTTATTTTTTTAGTATTTTTTTTTTTTTTTTTCAATTTATTCATTAACAATATACATTGTGTTCGAAATTTTTTCATCATAAAATACATAATATAATATCATATCTTCTTATCATATCTATAATACATAATCATATCTTCTTTCGTTCGGAAGATATGACACGAGCAGCTCGGCTGCCGTCAAACGATTTACCTATAATAACGAAGTTTTTGTGCAGCTAAATTAAGACTGGGGACTTTGATTGCATGCCTTAAATATTGGTATAGGTAGAATTATGCTACCACAGAGTTTCGATAACTGGTTTCAATCCGATAGGTACTTCATATTGCAACCGTTCCACTTCTTGACTCGATTAACTGATAGAATTGCAAATAGCAATGTAACGGTTGGTTGCATATTCCAATTTATTTTAATTGATTTTCTAACAAATTTCTATGAAAAATGATTGAGTGAAGTCGTAAATGCCAAACAATATGGATTTATTTAACATTTTATTTTTGGTAAGTACTACCCATGCCTGACCTATATTATTATTTACCTTCACAGAAAGTGAATTATTTATGTATTTAAAAACATGTTATAAAACTGCAGATTGAAACATATAGAGAGGGTTACGTCATTTACCTTAGAATTTGTAATTTTTTTTTTTTTTTTTATATCTTTTTTCTAGATACCACTTATAGATGCATCAAGACGATTCGATGGACCCAGTTATAGATCTAGTAAGTTTTCATATAGAAGAAAATTAGGTCTTAAAAAACTAACGATGAACCATTTAACGTCCACTTAACCGGTACGGTAGGCAACACGTCATACAGTGGTAACAAACGGTTTACTAATCATCATCATCATCATTTCAGCCGAAAGACGTCCACTGCTGGACATAGGCCTCCCCCAGGCGTCGCCACATTGACCGATCCCGTGCGTCTCGCATCCAGCGCCTTCCCGCAACCTTAACCAGGTCATCGGTCCACCTAGTGGGAGGCCTTCCAACGTATCGTCTTCCAGTTCGCGGTCGCCATTCCAGAACTTTTCGGCCCCATCGGCCATCCGTTCTGCGAGCAATGTGCCCTGCCCACTGCCACTTAAGTTTGGCAATTCTTCGGGCTATGTCGGTAACTTTGGTTCTCCTGCGGATATCATCATTTCTGACGTGATCACGCAAGGAAATTCCGAGCATAGCCCTCTCCATTGCCCTTTGGGTGACTTTAAGCTTTCTGATAAGGCCCATTGTGAGCGACCACGTCTCGGTCCCATAGGTGATCACTGGCAACACACACTGGTCATAGACTTTTGTCTTGAGACACTGCGGTAAATTGGACGAGAAGATACCACGCAACCTCCCGAACGCCGCCCAGCCGAGTCGGATTCGACGGTTGACCTCTTTCTCGAAGTTGGACCTACCCAACTGGACCGTTTGTCCCAAGTAAACATAATCGTCTACAACATCGAGTGTAGAGTCTCCGATCTTGATAGGAGTGGGTGTTACATGGGCGTTAACCATGACCTTGGTTTTGTCCATGTTCATTTTAAGACCCACTCTTTCGGAAGCTCTACTAAGGTCATCGAGCATTTTACTGAGGCTCTCCATGGTCTCAGCCATGATCACTATGTCGTCGGCAAACCGAAGGTGAGTTATGTACTCGCCATTAATGTTGATGCCAAGCCCCTTCCAGTCCAGAACCTTGAAGACGTCCTCCAGCGCAGCAGTGAACAGTTTCGGAGAAATGACGTCTCCCTGTCTTACGCCGCGCTGGAGTAGGATTGGTTTCGAGGTCTGATCCTGAAGACGGACTGACATGGTGGCGTTTTTGTACAGACACTTCAACACCTCAATGTACCGGTAGTCGATCTGGCACCGTTGGAGGGACTGCAGTACAGCCCAAGTCTCGATCGAATCGAAGGCTTTCTCGTAGTCCACAAACGCTAAACAGAGAGGCAGGTTATACTCTTCGGTCTTCTGTATAACCTGCCGCAGCGTATGTATGTGGTCTACGGTGCTAAAGCCTTTTCGGAATCCGGCTTGTTCGGGAGGCTGGAAATCGTCAAACCTGCGCGCGAGACGATTCGTGATGACTCTTGAAAACAACTTGTAAACATGGCTAAGAAGCGAGATGGGCCTATAGTTCTTCAGCCGGGCATTGTCGCCCTTCTTGAAGAAGAGTACCACCACACCCCTGCACCATGCCTGTGGCGTTTTGCCCTCGAGTATGACGGAATCAAAAAGCTTCTGAAGGGCCTTGAGGACCGGTTTTCCACCCGCCTTCAGAAGTTCAGCCGTGATTCCGTCATCACCCGGCGCCTTGTTGTTTTTAAGCTGTTTCAGAGCCATCCTAATCTCGTACAGGCTGACGTCCGGGATATCTTCGGTATAGTGTCGGGTCAATCTAGCTCTTGGGTCGTTTGCTAGATTCGCAACGGGTTTACTGGTTGACGTGTACGCCCATAGAAACTCTCGATCTCCCTCAGAAGCTCCGGTTTGGCGGATACAATCCTGCCATCATCGGTCTTCAGTTTCGTGAGCTGGCTCTGCCCAATAGCCAGATCCCTTGAAAAAACCTTGGAGCCTTTATTTCGCTCAATCGCGTCTTTAATACGCTCGGTATTAAAGCGGCGGAGGTCTCTTTTCAAGGATTTAGAGATCTGTCTATTGATCTGCCGGTATTTGCACGCCTCATCTGAAGACTGCAGGATCATCTCACGCCTCTCCTTCATAAGCTTGAGGGTATGCTCAGAGAGCTTTTTGTTTCTATCTGTACGACGGGTCTTAAAAAACTTATACCCGACCGTATGGACAGCTTCCACGAACCCGTCGCTGTATTCGTCCACGGAGCTCCCCAGGCACTCGAAACGATTCTGGAGTTCGAGCTGAAAGCTCTCGGGGTTTTGGACCTGATCCTGTGCTGGACGGAGCGTGGACTTCATCAGTCGAGACCTTTCAAGCTTAATATTAATGTTCAATGTGCCTCTTACCATGCGGTGATCGCTCCCGGTTTTTACCGAATTGATCACAGAGACATCATTGAACATTTGCTTCTTGGTTGACATGATGAAGTCGATCTCATTTTTTGTTGCACCATCGGGGCTCTGCCAGGTCCACTTCCTGTGTTCACGCTTTTTGAAGAAGGAGTTCATCATATAGAGGCCCTCCTTCTCCATAAAACTGGCCAGTAGGTGACCCCGGTGGTTCCGACGTCCAACTCCAAATTGCCCCACTTGCAGCTCATCCTCGTCTCGTTTGCCCAGTTTCGCGTTGAAGTCCCCCATGACAACGGTGAAGTGAGTTTTGAAACCATGCATGGCTCTGGAGATATCCTCATACATGGTCTCTACCTCGTACCTGTTTACTAATGATAAGCATAAAATATATTCCCTTAATTTACATTGGCATATCGACATTCAGCATAATTTTCTTTACGCATAATGTAATATGCATGAATGCTTTGCCATAATGTATATTGCCATAAATACTGTTGGCATAATAATAATGATGCATAATCTTATAATGTTATAAACGCATAATGATATTTACACATAATGATCTTTGGAATAAAACAAACATGTTCGCGGCTCAAGGGTGGCCCAAGGTCCACCCCGCCGCAACTTAACCTAATTAGCTAATTTGAGTCCTTATATCAAATATATTTAATTAAGCTAAGGTAAAACAATTTTCAATCAATTCTAATCGATATTAAAAATTTTGATATTTTGAAAACACATTTTACTCATAAAATTATTATGACGAATAAATATTATGCCATAAATATTTATGCAACTCCAAATTATGGCAAAACAAATTAGACCAAATGACAGTTATGGTAACCTTTGCATTATGTCAATGTATTATTATGCCACAGTATTATTATGCTGATAAAAGTTATGCGAAAACGTTATTCCAAACAACATTATGCTTAAAAAATTTATGCCAAGAGGGGGATTCCCGTAACAACCCAGTATAATCTGACCTCGGATTCTATTACAACATGCCTCGATCGTAACTAGTATTTTTTATTAGATATCATGGAGGGTGACAAGCCAATACTTCGAATGGCCCCTGAAGCTGATGAAGCAGAATCCAATTCAGGTATATTTTTTATTTTAAATTATTTATCTTCACTGATATGGACCTCGAATTGGGCAACTCTTACCCAGTTTTACTGGAATATATGGTTGCCATACAACCAGTTTTGTATATGGGTTATCGTGCTTCCCATTAACTGGGTTCTGGAGGTCAGACAGACAATCGCTTCATGTAAAATACTGGTTTCAGCTACATTTGGTTAGACTGGAATCTGACTCCAGCATAGTTGGGTAAATGCTTGGCCATCAGTCGACATTTAAGCACAAACATGGTCAAGGCCCGCCTGATTATAACTGTACCAGAGGTGTCACATATACTTTGGCAGCTCGGAGACATAGCTGAAGTGTCCCATTTATGAATGTCGTAGGACGGGCGTGGGCCAATCGTTGAACTGGACCGATCGAGTTCTGCCTGGGCACATCAAGATATTATTTTTTGTTTTCATGTTTTGTGTGTCTAATACCTGACTTATCTTTCGAAAATTTTGACAATTTGCCCAGCCATGCTTGTAATACATAGAGTCTGTAGGGTGACCAAAGTACAAACAAATTAAATGAAGTAAAGATGATAAAATTATTTTACTAGCAAATAAAAAGACCTTTAGTTTATAAAGATTTAACCAGCTCACAGTTTTCAAGAGTAGTGGTGGCCCAGTGGTAACGGCCGCGACTTACAAGTTCTTGGTCATGGGTTCGAACCCAGGCAGGCGCTTAACTTTGTGTAAATTATTTCATTACCACTGCTCTAAAAAGGTGAAGGAAGACATCGTGAGGCAACTGGCATGTCTCAGAACCAAAAATTCGAAGACATGTGACATCCAACGGTTGCACTGGGCCCGCGTGGTGGATTACGGCCCATTCCCTCTCACAGAGAGAAGGCCTGCGCGCACAATGGACCAAATGCGAGTCTAAGTGCGGAAAAGGGGTCATCTGTTCTACCTACTATCGAGTAAACGTTTTCGAAGCAAGTGTTATTAGAGCTCACGTCATTCGATTTCAAGTAGGTCCCGTACCCGTCAGTCATCTGTGTTTTTAGGGTTCGGAAGTCAACAAGGAACCCTTATAGTTTCACTATGTCCGTCTGTCCGTCCGCAGCATAGCTCAGAGACTCTTAGTACTAGAAAGCTATAATTTGGCACAGATGTACTTAATAATAATTCCAACAAAGTTGTAAAATAAAACCAAGTTTTTTTTTATGGCTTTTCCTCGATAAATTGTTTGGACTCGACCTCAATTCTATTCTATAACTGACCTCTATAGCCCAGAGTCTCTAGACCAGTGACATTCTACCACCGAAAGCGTGGCGATTGTCAAAAAGGCAAAATTGTATGGGATGGAGAAGCGATATCGAAAAATCACGTGATCAATCTTAAATAACTCAAATGTCGTTAAAATATACTTCTGTATCCTACTAGATGAAGACAGACAGCCGAGCCCACCTCCTGAAGCAAATCCTTCCGGTACGGGGAAAGATATGAAAGAGCTCGTGAACTGGTTGCTCGATAACTTCAGCTATGATCTGGCTGCATTGGTTCCTAAAAATAATGCTGGTACGTTTTTACAACTTTTACAATACAAGGCTTTCATTTGTAGATTTGACAGTCGTTACGGGTACTCAGAAGCCAGACCTGACACTAGTCTTGTCAAGCGGTATAGTGTTTCTGTTACGTGTTTTTTGGAAATAAGTACTTTCATTGTGCGTACAGCTAAGGAATGGAATTTCATGCCGGAGTCTATGTTCCCCGATAGCTGCAGCCTAATTGTGTAAGTGAATTGGGTAAAGGAAACAATCTGTTTCTTTCCCAAAATCGACTTTTTGTATTGCGCAAAGGCGTTTTGGGAAAGAAACAGATTGTTTCCTTTGCCGAATTCACTTACACAATTAGGCTGCTGAGATGTTTTCTGGCTCCACCTAGTAGTTATTTTGGCCCGCGTTATCTGCGGTAATTGGGAGTCCCTCCTCCTCGCATCGTGTTCCTTATTACTGATGGTCTTGATTCGTCGGTTGTGGAAACAACAACTTTTCCATAACCAGTTTGCGCCATCTATCCCTGTCTTTTGCGTCGTGGAGAGCATCGTGCAGTTTGGTGTTCAACGATGTGTGGATTTGGTCTGACCATCTGATTGGACTGCGGCCTCTAGGAAAATCCCATCAATTTTGCCAGTAGTAGCAGTAGCAGTAGCTGTTCAAGGTTGTGTCCCTCCTTTCTGGCAATGCGACCGAAGAACTCCAAAATTATACGAAGGCAGATCATGTCGCAGATGTTCAGGTCGCGGAGGTTAGAGTCATCATCATCATTAGCCTTTTTAATGTTCCCGCTGCTGGGACACAGGCCTCCTCTCTGCGAGAGGGAATGGGCCGTAATCAATCACGCGGGCTCTATGCGAGTTGGTAGATGTCACATGTATTCGATTTTTTGTTTCCAGGGCATTTTTTTTGTGTTATTGGTAGGCTTGCGCTTAACTACTAACTAACCTGATAATAAGCGATGATGTGGTCGACGATGTAGCACGCTTACCTAGAAGAAACCTATTCACTCTTGACTTAAAGATTCCCAGGTTATAGCTATCAGGAAATACAGACTGGCAGGGAATTCCACTCCTTAGCTGTACGCATAATATAAGTAAGCCCAAAACGTTTGGTGCGTATGGGTGGGATGTCCAACATGTACCGATGACGCATCGCCGTACATCTTGTAGTCCCATAATGGAACAGACTAGGAGGAATTAGTTCATGCAATTCCATCGCACACTCCCCGAAATGTAACCGATAAAAAACCGACAGACTGGCAACTTGGCGCCGATGTTCAAGGCTCTTGAGCCTAGACTCGACCAGTATCTCATTGCCAATGAGCCTCTTGGCCCGTTCATCGATCGACTCCAGTGCATCCAGCTGGTACTTGGCAGATTCGTCCCATATTTGAGAACAGTACTCCATGTATGACCGAACTTGCGCTTGATACAAGTCACACGTTTGCAAGGATCCCCAACTTTTTGTCAGCCAGTTGTAGTAAGACTGCTACGAGATTAGAGTGCAGCCCTCTTATGTTGCTGAGGTGCACTTTGAGTGACAGAGTGCTGTCGCTGTACAGCTTTCCTTTTATGCATTGTTTTGAGTGAAAAAGGAGAAGAAGAAGGCAGTGAGATGAGGTTCCATGCTGGCAAACTACAGACACGCACTGACAGGAAGCCATCAATGGACGAAAGCATCAATGAAGGGACTGGTCTGCAGACTGCAGGGACGCCCAGGCCCTCCCGGGAATGTCCTTCGGGCCCTGTCTTCTGGTCGCCAACAAGCACGATGGTGCATTCTGGGCTTTTTCGACAGTTGGAGGAGCAGCCTTTAGTGTGTGGCTGGCACACTACTTGAGCCGCCAACTACCTGAGGTCGCCAGCGGCGCACCGTGCCTCGGATCCCGCTACCCTCCGCGACAAGTCTCCCGATACGCACATAACAGCGTGCGCTAGGCTGGTCAGCCTGCAGTGGAACAGCTATCTCGACTCAACTCCTCTAATTGGCTACACCGAGCATCGTACCGCAACACGGCTAGATTGCTTAGCGGTACGTCTTTGCCCAGTGGGTGGTCGCAAGCCTTCGGCCGTAACCTACCACCAGTTAATGTCACCTGATCTGCACTACCCGGGGCCACATGTAGGGAATCGTATGGGGTGCTCTCCTACAGACGAGCGTGACTCAGCTCCTAAATGCCGATTTACTCACGATGTTTTACTTCACAGTTTTGAGAGCAGTGGTGGTGAAATAATTAACACAAAGTAAAGCGCCTGCCCAGGGTTGAACCCACAACCTACAACTTATAAGTCGCGGCCGATATCACTAGGCCACCACTGCACTCGGGGTATAGAATAATTCATGCTAAAGGCTGACCAAGGGATTTGTAACATCTTCCTTCAGCATCACTTCTCAAAACCATCTATGCGGTGACGATCGGCCTTCTTCAGTGTACACGTTTCGGACCGATAGTTGATGATGGAATCCACTAGGGAGTTCACTAGTTACACTTTGGTTTTACATAAAATATATATATTCTCTGCAGTTGGGACACAGCCTTTTTGGTCATCCCTATACGTCTCCTATTGTCCTTTTCGCTGGACTCTGTGTTGCTGCTATTGGCGCCTAGGTTTATGAAATCGCTTAAAGTTTCCAGTGCACCTATAAGTTGGAGATGGAATTCGCGACCCACTACCATTAAGTTGCAGTTATCAATTCATAAAACCAATAACAAAATTTTACGCGTGTTTTATAATTTTTGACTATTTGCAATAAATTTCGTTTCAGAAAATGTTTCAGAAAACTCAGATAACGTTTTGAGAAATAATGTTCCTAAAAAGTCGTTAGATGATGATGAATATGATGACGACACAGTGATTCAGAAATTTGAAAACATAGAATCAGCACCAACCACAGAAAGTGCAGTGGAACCTCCAGTCGCGAATAAAGGTAATAGAATAATTTTCCTACTAATATGTATTTCAATGTGAAAATTTTGATGTTTATTAATCAATAACGCCTCAACGGCTAAATGGATTTGGTGGTAATTTGGAACACAGATAGACCTCCATCTCCCCAGTGATGTGCCCTACCAGGTGTTGCACAGACAGAGGTGGTTCCGGGGTGGTCTTTTAAGAGGTCACGGGGCCTGTTTTATTAGCTGATAGTGATAGGAGTAGTTTAAGTGAAGGTAAAAATCTCACACTCCCTGGTCTTTGCCACAAAATCTCAGGCGCCTTTTAAAACAAAGGTAGACCATTGCAAGAAATAGGAAACTTTTTATTTCTGTTAGTAATAGGTACGGTCGGGTTTGAAAAGTAGGTGCCGCCAAACGGGGTGAATAGGCATGCAGGGGTAAATAGGAACAAAATTTTGAAGGGAATTTTCACGTCATTTAAAAATTGTTTGTAGCAATTTTAGTAGATACGCCAATCTATTAAGTAATTATAGAAAAGACCAATGCTTTGTTTGAAACCAATAAAGTGGTATCAAAGTTAAAATCCTAATCAAAGTTTTGGTCCCATTCACCCCTTTTTTTGTCTTCTGGGCAATCATCCAATGACTTTTTCCGCTCTGGGTGAAGCGGGAAGGCGTGTCAGACTTTTACTGACTAAAACCCACCCGTGTTCCTTAAGTTGCTTGTGCCAGGGCCGCGGTAACTCTCTTTCAAATTTATCCATGACCCAGACAGGCATCGGCCCTAGCGGGCCCCATCACTTTTGCTGATCTCTTTGAGGCGCGCGTGGAACACTACGCGCCGTAAACTTGGGCCTGGTCCTTTTCGGAAGGCGAGCTACCCATTACTTGCCGTCCGCAAGCCTGCGCCTACGGTGGCCGGGAATCGGCTTGCGACTCCCGACGCCCGGGGAGTTTCTTTTGGTGGCTAGGGGCGCGAAGGCGTCTCCTTTGCGTCTCCTTCACGCGTTCCGCCTCCTCCTTTGCGAGCATTACTGCTTCGCAGACGAAGGAGACAGCTTCCCATGCCCTCTCGCTCCGTACTATGGCCTGAACCAGGGCCGGACGCGAGAGGTCGCTTCCGCCGATCGCCTCCACGAGGACACAGCGGTGCTCCACCCAAGTGGGTCAGACCTCCACCGTATGCTCCACCGTGTCATCCGGACGGTCCACACAATGGTGACACACGGGCGTTTCCTCCTGCCTTATCCTGAACAGGAACCTCCCGAAACAGCCGTGTCCGGTGAGGACCTGCGTCAGATGGAAGGTGAGAACGCCGTGACGCCTCTCAAACCACTCCTCAAAGAGGGGTCCAATTCACCCCTGCATTCCTATTCACCCCATGTAATGTTAAGCACCAGTGTAATGAGTTATTGCGTGTGAGATATTTTATGGGTATGTCAGCGGCGACCCCTCAACATCAAGAGTGCTGTAATAAAAAATATGAAAACTGTCGATCAAACATATTGATTTATTTAAATTACTGTTTTTCAGAAACTGGTCTAAGAACAAACAAAAAGAAACATAAAGGAGGAAAAGGTAGCTATGTTTTTTGTTACTGTAGTGTATGCCCATACAGACCTAACACTGTCTCGTTAGATATAGGTACGAGAGCCACCGGTGAGAGTAGACGTTTTGAAGTGTGATCATTTAGTGCGTGTACGAGCCTGTGAATTGCCCCAAAATAGAACCGATCACCACTGTTACCTTAATTATGTACTTAACACACTGATATGACGTTAGTAAACACTTTTTATCTACATGAAGCAATGGGTTATGTATGAACGTCCTTAGAAATCGGTGATGTGATTTAGCCACGAGTTCCTTCCTTTAATCTACCTAATATCTGGCAGTGCCAATAAAAACATATTTGCATCTAACTAAACTAACTAACTACTACCACTACTATCTAACTACTAATTGGTCTAAAATCTAACATAACAAATTAGAGCAAAACGCCATTTTCTATGACTGCTGCGCTGAGCTTGTCTTTCAAATTGTCATATCCGAAGCTTTATATCTTCGTCACTGAAGAAGATATGTTTACCAGAGCAAATAAGTAGATATTTTATTTAGAAAAATACAAAGACGATATGCTTAATTGCATAATATCCTGAAGCAAAAACAGATGATAAAAAGTAATTTTGCAGTGGTTCCTGAGTGGATGGCCGATCTAAAGGCTTACATCAAGGACCTGACCACACGGTATGGACAACATGAAGTTCTCGACAAGACGAAACCTGTCATTGCTTGTAAGTCATTTTCATAAATAAATAATTCATTGACATATATTCTACCGATAGATAGTTATAAAATAAATAAAAAATAAAATAAAATATTTGATTGAAGACTCAAAGGTCCATAGTTTTGTTAGTATTACAAATTACTTAAAAACTATGTTAGTAACACACTTAGACACAACATTTTATTTATATTTTTATTGTTAGTACACAATACTTACAAACTATGTTAGTAACACACTTAGACACGACATATTATTTATATTTCTATTGTTAGTACACAATACTTACAAACTATGTTAGTAACAAAACAAAACAATCAATTCATGTATCTGCTGCGCTCACCTGACGCACCGGGCACATGCACGTGTACATGTACCCAGTGCACCATGATGGCGCAACACGGCTTATCGCGGATGACCTTCAGAATGCTGTTGGAGCTCCCACGCACTCTGCGCATCATGGACGCAAGCCTTTTTCGTAGGATGGTATTGAAACCATCCACACGTGTTTCGGCAAACATCCCTGACGCGCTGCAGTAACGCGGGAGCCCCAACAACATCCTGAAGGTGTTATTGTACTGAACTCTGAGGGCGTTGTATGCCCTTTGCGTATATCGAACCCACAGAGTACACGTGTGTAAGAGTTGATTTCACTTCAGGTGTACAACGCGCAAACCTGCGGGCCAACATGTTGCATCGGACAGCCAAGGCCCTCCGTTCTCTTTCCATATCAGCATCATCTTTCAAATCCTCAGTTACTATGTGCCCTAGGTATTTAAAATCTGGCACTCTTTCAAGGGCCACACCACTTAACATAACCGGTGGCACATGTGCTGGTTTTTTATGGTTTACCCTAAACACAAGAAGCTTGCTTTTTTGCACATTATACAAAAGGCCATGCGTCTCTGCATACGCTTCGCAGACCGCCAACAACTTCCTGAGTGCGCTAATTGACGGACTCAGCAGCACCATGTCGTCCGAATAACTAATGCTATTGACACAGAGACCGTCAATAGAACAGCCAACCTGTGTGCTACTGAGCCCGACAATCAGCTGGTTTACGTACAGATTGAAAAGCGCTGGCGAGGTTAATCCACCCTGTCTCACTCCGCATTCCAACCTGTACTCATAAGACAAGCTATTAGCCCATATAACTTGATTGGTTTGGTGGCCATACCAATATACTGAAACATATTTGTTATGGCGTCAGGCACCCCCGCTTCGCGCAACTTAGCCCACAATATGTCATACCTAACCAGGTCAAATGCCCTGGAAAGATCTAGAAACGCTGCATATACTGATGTACTTCTCTTCGTATAGTACCCGACAGTATGCTTGAGGGCAAAAATAGCACTTTCAGTCGATAGCTGTGGCCTAAAGCCGAACTGCGCATCGTGTATTTCTAGGTGTTTACTAAGTTGTCCCTCGAACACGCTGTCAAGTACCTTGGCCGTAATAGTCGCCAGTGAGATTGGTCGGTAGTTACCCACGTCACTCACGTCACTCACGTCACCTGTTATATCCATGAAAAATTTTGTTCAAATATGTTGTTGTTGTAAAAATATGGGTTACTATTGTTTTATCAAAAAAAAAAATGCAAATTATCACCTCCCAAAAAAAAATTGCGCGTAATTTTATTTGCCAAATTATTATTTAGCAAATAAACTTTACTAATATTAAAATCTTTCCAAATATTGCATTGGTATAAACAAAGTTGCTAGAATTTATATCATGGCTAATGAAATTTTTTCAAAACGACAGTATACCCTAAAATATTTATGTTGTCTAATCAAACTATTAAAACATGTAGCGCTAGATCGCGTATAGAGTTCAGTTTACACGCGATCAAAACCTCGTAAGTGCTATGAAATTCATGGCGCTTACGCGTTTCTTTCAACATTGTTTAAAGTATGGTGTACGGATTGCAGTACAGTTCAGTCGAACAGAGTGGGTGTTCAGATCGCCAAATCTAGTGCGTAGTACTATATCGATGCAATAATAAAAAAATAAAGCACTTCCCTCAAATTGTGATTCGACGTTTTCATTCGCTAACGGCGAAGAGGTAACTTTGAATGCGTGCCTTAAGACATCAACATGACGCTAGTTGGCATCAATTTTTAACTAATCTCGGAAAACATAAGCGCTTTGAAAAGTGCCTAGAGCTGACGTCTCAGTGCTGCCACCTAGTGCACGTCATTTCAGAAAACCCTCATTGTCTAGTCAAGCTAGTTAGATACTCAGAAAGATAGAAGAATAGAAGAGCGCAGTGCGGTGCGGGTGCTGCGCACGCACACGCACGATGAGCAGGACGAGTATGTGTGTGCATAAATTGAATGGAAAAATCAACTGGTCGTGCGCAGTACAACAGGCGCACCGCTGCGGTGCCGCAGCAGTCCGACACGAAACGTCTAAATTAAAAGTGCCCTTAATATATTTAAATTATATTTTCAGCTTTAGAGAAGAAACATCATATGAAAATAAGAGATATAGACGGTAACGTATTCAAGCCATTTCTGTACTGTACTATTATTGCCTACTTCTGCTAAGTTGTTTACAATGCTTTGATTCCCAATAATGTTTGTGTTATGTGTTTTTGTTCAATTTTTTAACCCAATAGAAATCGAAATTAAAATCGCAAAGCTTGGTGTAGTTCTGGCTTTTTAGTACGTTGTATTATGGGTCAGTTAGGGTATTGATAATCTAAATTTGCAACTTTGAACAACGTGTGCTCTCTGCGCACCACGCGATAAACTGCGAATATATATTTTTTTCAAAAAAAATCTTTAAGATTTGCCGCGAAAGAATGACCATAGCAAAAAAATTGTTAGTTAGTTAGGGTCCCTAAGACCCACCCGCCGCGCCCCCGTGCGGGGACGCAGCGGACCAGGTCAACTCTCTATGTCGAATCAACGATATTCCTTCAAGGGCTATTTTTAGGGCCAGAGTAAAAATAATAATTCACGTTCACTAATTCACGAGACTAAAAAAATACGGTTTATGAGATTTTAGGTCTCTAATCATACTACTTATATCAATAATGACGTTGACGTGCGTGCAATGTGGTTCATAATTTCGCTGCTGCTATTGCCCGTCTGAATATCCTAATGATAAACGTGGTATGGATAGGTTATTTTTTAACCGACTTTCCAAAAAGGAGGAGGTTGTGTGTTCGACATTGTTTTTTTGTTTTTGTGCACCGATATCTCCGTCAATTGTGGACCGATTTTGAAAATACAACTAAAAAAGAAAAATAAAAAGTTTTTTTCAAAAAAATACTACCGACTGACTTCCAAATAAAACAGTAAAAAAGTGAAAAATAACTTTATTTTTGAAAGTCGGTGTCCATAACGAAAAAATTTAGTACCTACCAAAGAAACCGACTTTCAAAAAAATATATTGTTCAATTTGTGGGGTTTTTATTTGGAAGTCGGTACCTAGTTATAATAGATATATGTTATATTATATTATATTATATTATATTATATTATATTATATTATATTATATTATATTATATTATATTATATTATATTATATTATATTATATTATATTATATTATATTATATTATATTATATTATATTATATTATATTATATTATATTATATTATATTATTATATATAAAAAATAAATTAAGGTTTCGTTTCGGTGTGGTGTTTTGGAGTGCTACTAGATGGCGCGCAGCAAATCTGTCGTTACTTTTTTGTATGAAGTCTATATTTTTCTCCCTAGAGTAAATAGTATTCTGTCCAGGCAACGCTCGATCTAGGTAGGTAGAAAGGTAAGTAAGATAGGTAGGTCTGGGTAAGTAGGGTAGGTACAGGTAGGTAAGTAAGTTTTATTCATGTTTTTATTTTTTCTTATTTTTATTGATCTTATAATTTATTGAATAATAGACCATAGTTAAATATGGTTTATTTTGTAATTATTAGGTAGTTTTTAAATAATTTATTTCAATAATTTCAATTAATTGTAATTTATTTTTGTTATAAATATTGGAACGCCGACATATCTGCCCTCTCGGAGGTGGGCGCTAATGGCTACAACACAGTTTCACACTAATGTAGCTTTTAACGATCACTAATACACTGTAATCACGTTTCATATTCTTATAATATATTTGATTTGATTTGAAGTAGGGTAGAATAGGCAGTTAACGGTAGCGAAGCCGTGGGCACAGCTAATTTAAACATATGTGATATATATTTTTTAAATCACCTCTTAAAACCCTATAAAAGGTGTCTGGGACGAAAAAAAAATTGGGTCCCCACGATATGGCGCCCAAAAGCCGCCATTTTTCTATTTGCCAATTTTAATGTAACCAGTGACACTCGCAAAGTCAAGACAAATCGATTGACGTAAGAATCATCAAAATCAGCCAACGCGTTTGGTCTCTAGAACGCCACATAGGAACAAACATACATACATAGACTGATAAACATATAATCCTCCTTCGGCAAACTCTCAGGCAAGTACACGCCATTTTGCTTCCCTTCTTACAAACGCAGTAACAGCTGCAGGTACAGATTTTGAGAAGGTAATACTTGCTCTTGCCGGTTTATACTTAGAGCAAAAAAAAAAAAAAATGAAGGTTCATTAAATTGTTTCAAATTTAATGAACCTTAAATAGGCGCGAAATTTGGTTGTGGATTTTTTGAGCAAAAAGTGTAAAGGGGCCCAAAATTTCGCGTGGTGCGCAGCGTGCCCAAGTTTATCGAAGTAGCAAATTTAGATTCATCACCTTAACTGGTCCATACTACGTACCAATAAATAAGAAATACAACAAGCTTTGCGATTCTAGCCTTTTTTAGTGTTTTTTCTACATTTCTATTCAAAGACGAAATAGAGAAACAACATCGATCAAAACTTTTTTAATATCTAAATTAAGTACTCATATTCCTGTTTTCATTTTTTTAGTGGATGAATATGGTAAGATAAGACTTTTTTCTTAATAATGTCATAATAATACATATTAGAGAACGTATAGTCCCCGGCATGTAACTTGGCAAGGTTTTGGCGTAGAGGGTGTAAGTTCGCACATAGTGCGTGAAGTGACCAACCACCATATAGAGGGAAAGGAACGTGGACGCGACGCGATTGGTCACTCGATCCTTGTGTCTACTGACCAACCAATCGCACGCTCGGAATCGTGCTAAACGTTCCCCGCGTCCCGCTTGGTAACCAAAGAGACCTAAAAAACGACATGTGGGCTTCTAACGACTCTTGACAAGTTATGTGCCAACAACTATACCTAAGTAAATGAATACGGCCCACTTAATGGGTAACGATGTATGTTTTAGATGGAAAATATTCCTTAATAAAACATAATAATAATAGTAGGTCCTTAATTTTTTGTACAGTGCCCATTTTCATAAGTGATTATTTTACATTTTGTGACCTTGCTTACAGGTGAAATCCACATCTCTTACATTGATAAAGGAAAAAACAAGAAAGTGGACCGACAGTCAGATGAAAATTGATATTGCAATGCCTTAAAAATCAATATAACGTTTTTCATACAAATCTGTAATTTTTGTTGTAAGTCAAGTTAAAAGTTGTCCCTCAATGGATTGCCGCGGTATAGCAACGTAGGCCAAATTATGGTGTCTTATTATATTAGTACGTTTTTTAAGAATCTATATTCCGCGCTACGAAACGGCGTAGCAGTAACCTTGGCTACGACGTAGCAGTACGGTTGGCTACGACGTAACAGTAAGCTTGGCTACGACGTGGCAGTAAGCTTGGCTACGACGTAGCTGTAAGCTTGGCTACGACGTTACAGTAAGCTTGGCTACGACGTAGCAGTAAGCTTGGCTACGACGTAGCAGTAAGCTTGGCTATGACGTAGCAGTAAGCTTGACTACGACGTAGCAGTAAGCTTGGCTACGACGTAGCAGTAAGCTTGGCTACGACGTAGCAGTAAGCTTGGCTACGACGTAGCAGTAAGCTTGGCTACGACGTAGAAACAATTCTTCAATTTTTTAGGGTTCCCGAAGGGTGCAAACGTAGCCATATTGCTGTCACTCACATGTCTGTCTGTCTGTCCGTCGTCTGTCACACAGGTTTTGCAGCGAAACGGTTGGAGCGAAAATTTGAAGACTGTATTCAAATTTTCACAGTATAAGCATCTAATTGACCCAAAGCCATATTTTTTTAATGGTGACTCCAATACAGCAAAAGGGGAGTGCGCAAAAACCTTGACCTTTCCCATCAAGTGGAGTATTGTTCTTTGAGCTTGTTGAGAAGATAAATACAGTGCGATTTGTTTTAAAAAATATAGGAAAACAAAAGAATGAGCTACCAAAGTCAACTTTTTTTACAAAACTTTGTTCCGAGGAATTTTCTAGCTACCCATTGACCTATGAACTTCAAATTTGGTGATAATGTTTATTATTACGTATATTTTACTAACAAATAGCAATGTTTTGATAAATCAGCTTTTTCTTTGAAATTCCTCAATTTTTACTATTACAACCAACTTGATTTTGCGGTTTGGTATGGAACCCGTATGGACGGAAAACCGTATGGTGACGGACGTAAAGAATTTCACCATCCCATATCTTCCCGTGGGTGTCGTAAGAGGCGACTAAGGGACACACCAGAGAATGGGCAGCAGCGTTCTCTGTGTACTTAAACAACAAACTGCGATCGCCAACCCGCCTGCCAAGCGTGGCGATTATGGCAAACCCCCCCAAAACCTAATGAACAGCACAACGAAAAAACGGCCCCGAGTGCCCGGCAGCCCGTCTACCCTCGGCTACGGTAGCGGTCGAGGCGATGGCGTGGCAAGGGGTGCTAAGAATCCCCGGAGTGGACCCGGCTACCCCTACAAACACCGACGACTGGACCTGGGAACATATAACACGCGAACACTCCGGACCGACGAGAAGATAGCCGAACTTGAGGAAGAATTGAGCAGGTTACGATGGAGTATTATAGAGTTATCTGAAGTCCGAAGAGAGGGGGAGGACTCGATAATCCTCAAATCCGGTAACCTGCTCTATTTCCGAGAGGGAGACCGGCAGTCCCAGGGTGGTGTTGGGTTTATCGTCCACAAGTCTCTTGTGAACAACGTGGTGAAGATCGAGAGTGTGTCGACCAGAGTGGCGTACCTTATACTCAGAATATCCGCAAGATATTCGCTGAAGGTCATACAGGTCTACGCCCCGACCTCGGCACACCCCGACGACGAGGTAGAGGCCATGTATGAGGATATCTCTATAGCCATGCATGGTTTCAAAACTCACTTCACCGTTGTCATGGGGGACTTCAACGCGAAACTGGGCAAACGAGACGAGGATGAGCTGCAAGTGGGGCAATTTGGAGTTGGACGTCGGAACCACCGGGGTCACCTACTGGCCAGTTTTATGGAGAAGGAGGGCCTCTACATGATGAACTCCTTCTTCAGAAAGCGTGAGCACAGGAAGTGGACCTGGCAAAGCCCCGATGGTGCAACTAAAAACGAGATCGACTTCATCATGTCAACCAAGAAGCAAATGTTCAATGATGTCTCAGTGATCAATTCGGTGAAAACCGGGAGTGATCACCGCATGGTAAGAGGCACATTGAACATTAATGTTAAGCTTGAAAGGTCTCGACTGATGAAGTCCACGCTCCGTCCAGCACAAATCCAGGTCCAAAACCCCGAGAGCTTTCAGCTCGAACTCCAGAATCGTTTCGAGTGCCTAGGGAGCTCCGTGGACGAATACAGCGATGGGTTCGTGGAAGCTGTCCATACGGTCGGGTCTAAGTTTTTCAAGACCCGCCGTACAGATAGAAACAAAAAGCTCTCTGATCATACTCTCAAGCTCATGAAAGAGAGGCGTGAGATGATCCTGCAGTCTTCAGACGATTCGTTGAAATACCGGCAGCTAAATAGACGGATCTCAAAGTCCTTGAAAAGCGACCTCCGCCGCTTTAATACTGAAAGTATTAAAGACGCGATTGAGCGGAACAAAGGCTCCAAGGTCTTTGCAAGAGATCTGTCTATTGGGCAGAGCCAGCTCACGAAACTGAAGACCGATGATGGCAGGATCGTGTCCGCCAAACCGGAGCTTCTGAGGGAGATCGAGAGATTCTATGGACAGTTGTACACGTCAAAAAGTAAACCCGTCGCGAATCTAGCGAATGACCCAAGAGCTAGATTGACCCGACACTATACCGAAGACATTCCGGACGTCAGCCTGTATGAGATTAGGATGGCTCTGAAACAACTTAAGAACAACAAGGCACCGGATGATGACGGAATTACGGCCGAACTCCTGAAGGCGGGTGGAAAACCAGTACTTAAGGCCCTTCAGAAGCTTTTTGATTCCGTCATACTCGAGGGGAAAACGCCACAGGCATGGTGCAGGGGTGTACTCTTCTTCAAGAAGGGTGACAATGCCCTACTGAAGAACTATAGGCCCATCACACTCCTTAGCCATGTCTACAAGCTGTTTTCAAGAGTCATCACGAATCGTCTCGCACGCAGGTTTGACGATTTCCAGCCTCCCGAACAAGCCGGATTCCGTAAAGGCTTCAGCAGCGTAGACCACATACATACGCTGCGGCAGGTTATACAGAAGACCGAAGAGTACAACCTGCCTCTCTGTTTAGCGTTTGTGGACTACGAGAAAGCCTTCGATTCGATCGAGACTTGGGCTGTACTGCAGTCTCTCCAACGGTGCCAAATTGACTACCGGTACATCGAAGTGTTGAAGTGTTTATACAAAAACGCCACAATGTCAGTTCGACTCCAGGATCAGACCTCGGAACCCGTCCTTCTGCAGCGAGGTGTGAGACAGGGAGACGTAATATCTCCGAAGCTCTTTACCGCTGCACTGGAGGATGTCTTCAAGGTTCTGGACTGGAGAGGGCTAGGCATCAACGTCAATGGCGAGTACATCACTCACCTTCGGTTTGCCGACGATATAGTGGTTATGGCTGAGACCATGGAGGACCTCAGTACAATGCTCGATGATCTCAGTAGAGCTTCCGAAAGAGTGGGTCTTAAGATGAACATGGACAAAACTAAGTTGATGTTGAATGCCCATGTTACACCCACTCCTATCAAGATTGGAGACTCTACACTCGAAGTTGTGGGCGACTATGTGTACCTGGGACAAACGATCCAATTGGGTAGGGCCAACTTCGAGAAAGAGGTCAACCGTCGTATCCGACTCTGCTGGGCAGCGTTTGGGAAGTTTCGCGGTGTCTTCTCGTCCAACTTACCGCAGTGTCTCAAGACGAAAGTCTATGACCAGTGTGTGTTGCCAGTGATGACATATGGCTCTGAGACGTGGTCGCTTACAATGGGCCTTATCAGAAAGCTTACAGTCACTCAAAGGGCAATGGAGAGGGCTATGCTCGGAGTTTCCTTGCGTGATCGAATCAGAAACGTAGAGATCCGCAAGAGAACCAGGGTTACCGACATAGCCCGAAGAATTGCCAAACTTAAGTGGCAGTGGGCAGGGCACATTGCTCGCAGAACGGATGGCCGATGGGGCAGAAAGGTTCTGGAATGGCGACCGCGAACCGGAAGACGTTGCGTTGGAAGGCCTCCCACTAGGTGGACCGATGACCTGGTGAAGGTTGCGGGGATCCGCTGGTTGCGAGATGCACGGGACCGGTCAATGTGGCGACGCTTGGGGGAGGCCTATGTCCAGCAGTGGACGTCTTTCGGCTGATATGATGATGATGATGGAACCCTAAACGTGTGAAGTCCGACACGCACTGGGCCGGTTTTTTTAAAGTTCTTACACTAGGTTTTTTTTCTGTATCGTGGGTGTGTTATCAGACATTTAAAATCAACACAAATTTGCACAAATTACAAATATTTGTTCCTTGCGGCAACCAAACCCGCGACACGCAGCGCAGCAGACGATCGCTCGCCCACTGCTCCAGCCGTGTCGTCAAAATTAAGTCCGAGAAAAATCATGTAAAATTGTTCTTAGGTATCTCGTACAAACCAATGATATTTTTATGGGTCTATTCGACTGTTAAAAAGAATCACACCAAAGAAAGAAACTAAAGTATAGCCAGCGACATAATAATATTCGCTTTTTAAAGCCAACAAGACCGATTGCCCTGGTCTATATAATCCCAACAAAAAAACTGAGTACACCGACTCTTTTAAACAATTTTCTTTACAGCATCATAATCAAGAAAGGCATTTCCTTTTTCAAAAGTCCCCTGAAATCTGGCAACACTGTTTAATCAAAACCCTACGGAGCTGTAAAAGCAATTTTCTTCGTTCTAGTAACATGTACAATTTCATTTTGTATATGGGAATACTGGGAATACTGGCTGGATAGCCGTTCATTGAATTAAGTAAACAGAGAAGTAGGGCGGCGAGTGGTGTAATCGATTCTTTTTTTTTAATTCGAATTCGAATATTGAGTTAATCAAATGATAGTGAATAGCTCATTCGTATTTGAATCGCGAGTTTCTCATTTCTTGACCATGATTACCGTCATTTTCCTTACAATGTAGGGAAACTTTCTGAACTCGTTCAAAAGATCATAACTTAGAACTAAATTTTGACAAAACAAAGCTAATGCAATATAGACCATACCAAAAAAGGAAATTAGATATAAATTACTCATACAACAACATAAAACTGCAATGCATAAACGAGTTTAAACTTTTGGGTTTGACTATTGATACGAATATAAACTGGAAAGCCCATATAGATACACTGGCAAACAAACTAGCTAGCTTTATATATGCATTGGGGGAGCTTAAAAGAGCTACCGATTTTAAAACTGCTCTAACAGCATACTATGCCTACGCATACTCCTGGCTAAATTATGGAATCGTGGTGTGGGGAAATTGTGTGGACAAGGATAGAGTTTTTATTCTACAAAAGAAATGCATACGAATTCTTGCCAATATAGATAACGCAGAAAGCTGCAGGCCATTCTTTGTAAGATACAAAGTCCTTACACTAACTGGTATCTATATTTTAGAAGTTAGCAAATTTATAAGAAAACACCAGGCACTATTCCCACTCACTAAGGACATTCGCCCACAACATCGCAGTATTAGACGCCAAAACAAGAATGAATTAGCCTTGCCAAGCTCAAAATTAAATATATTCCATTCAGGACCACTAGCCATGTGCGTTAAAATATATAATAAGCTTCCAAATTCAATTAAGGACATAGAATACGAACATAAATTTAAAAACAGTCTCCAAAAATATCTTATATTAAAATCGTATTACACTCTAAAGGAATTCTTTGACGATAAGTGAATTTTGACATTGAAATTCATACCTGTACAGGATACACACAGCACTTACTACAATTTTGACTTACAACCTACCTATGTTGTTTTATGATTATTATTGTTATCTGTGTTTGTTTTTAATTTAATTTTTATCTTATTTTAATTTATGAATGGAAATGATGACCAAATTGTTTGTTTTAATTTATTTATTTTATCTTATTTTAATTTATGAATGGAAATGGTGACCAAATTGTTTGTTTTAATTTAATTTTTAATTTATTTTAATTTATGAATGGAAATGATGACCAAATTGTTCTCATCCATCCTATATTTTAACATGACAGCTACTTATTTCAATAACAAATGTTGGACACTTGATAAACATGTTAAAATTTGTGTTTGTTTAAGCACAGTGGTTTTGTTTATTTTGTGACACTCTAGCACTTTAGACTATTTATATTGCTGTGCCCTAGCAGGGTTCATGTATGAAACCTTTATACTTGTAACAACTTTGTAAACTACATGAATGCAATAAATTATTATGATTATGATTATTATGATTATCTAGGTTTGTAGGCGGATACTGCCATAAAGTCCTTGCGATTTTTCCATGAGTCTAAAGTCAAAGCTAGTTTTGTATAAACAACATTTTGGTAAAAATATCACTTCTTAAGATTTGGGATATCTACCTTTTTTACTTTACAAGAGTCTCCTCACGGCAACTACCTACTACCGGGCAATAACATTAAAACTTTCGCGTTTCGTTAAATAAACAATCGAAATCATCGCGTTTAATTCCCTTTTTTTGTTTTGTTTTTCTACCGGGCTATAAGTCCTGCAACCAATCCTGCCTGCTTATTTTTTTATCTGCGCATGATCAACTCCCGATACTGTAAAGTCCAAACAAAAAAAGTATAGAACGGCTTTATTTGCACCTACACGTAAAATGTTTAAAAGAGTCTCCCTGAAATTCTGAGCTAAGTAGCATCAACAAAGATTTGAGTGGCACTACGAAATGTACAAAAAACCCCCGTAAATGTTTTTTAAGCTTAGGTAAGGTTGCTTAAAAACATTTAAGGGTGTTTTAGACCCTTTAAGCACTAGAGTTTCTTGTTTATGTCGTGAAAAACATTTTGCGTAATATCATTCTAGGAGACTTAATAATAGAAAGAAAGAGCGTCAAAATATTTATTAGTGACAAGCACAGGAGACACGAAAAATAATCATAAAATTAAACAATAATAAAAAATAAAAACCCGTGCCAGATCAAAAAGGCTCCTATCTCAGCATGTGCAGCGATATCCAAAAATGGAAATAACGCTGCGTTGATATTCTGATAGGGCTCACTATCGATGCCACGGACACATTCACGGAAACGGATAATAAAATAGAATCTATAAATAACAAACAAAATAAAATAAACACAGAAGGTGGGTCAAAGTATGTATAATTATGTGTAAGTATAATACAAATATATAAATAAAACATATTAAATGTAGGTAGACCTATAAAGACCGACGGCCGCGATGCTCAATGATCGTTTAGCAAAACCATAGACAAACGACAGAGCGCGCGGACCGAAGAGTAATTCGGTTACTGGACTTGGAACAATAGACTTCAACGAACCAAATTGCACAAGTAGAATCAGAAAAACGAAACAGCTGCAAACATTGATTTCCAATAGCACTAAAATGGAACCAATCTTAAAGCGATTGAAAAACAAAACCGTTTTATCGATTCCTCTTCACCCACAATTGAAACAGCAAGCACTACTGAGAAGGACGAGAGATACTGTGGTACCTAATCTACAGTAAAATTTGAGATCATGATTTACCATTTTTATGACGTCGCAAATCGACAAATGCATTTTCTTTAATGTAGGATAAAGAAGTAATTTAACTGGACTGATGGCGACTCCATCAAACTGTTAATCGCCATCGAATTGGAATGTTTGGCGGGTAAAAATGTTATAAGCTATAAAACTTTAAAGAACGCCTGGAAAAGCTATTGGAAAGAGCTGTTAAAGAGCGATTGATAAATCGCTCTTTAACCATTGTCCCCGTAAAACGCAAGCTAATGAACATGTGTATTCGCCCCATCAACTCCTCCTCCTCTCAACAAAATTATGGTGCACAAGCAGAAGTCAAAAGTCAAGGCCTGCCATCAAGTGATGGAGTGCAGCATACTTAATGTAAAGTTGACTGTACGAAATAATAAACATCACTCTGTCGGATTCTGTCTAAGTTGTGGGCCTGTATGCAGCAAGACTGGAGCCCTGATACAGTTGGACGGGGTCGTAGTAGACCGAGGAGAAACCGCTTAGACGTCTTGGATGCTTCCTTGAGAATTGGCGAGGTGAAGCCCAACGTCTAGATAATTTAATTAATCTTCAAGTGATAATTTTACTGCAATTATGTTCCACCAATTACTGTTATTATGTACTCAATATTCGACACAATGTTAATTGTATGTGAATAAATAAATTAAATTAAATGTATAATTGTAATAATCTATATAAAATGTGTTGCGGTGACTTAGATATAATAAGTTGCGATTTAAAACTATTCGGTGTGTCTGTTAATTGCCTTTTTTCTATTTTAGCGTCAAATTATAACTTTGCATGCTTCTTAGTAAAATATGGCCGAACCTACTTTTTATCTGTTTATCACCATGTAATGTACCCATATTTACAAAATAAAAAAATACTTACTTAGAGAAATGAAAGGAATGGGGGGAGGACTTTGCACAGGAGTGGGTCAATCAGGCTAAATAAAAAAACCGGCCAAGTGCGAGTCAGACTCGCGCACGAAGTGTCCCGTAGTACCATTATCGCAAAAACGTCAAAATAATCACGTCATATTTAAGTGGGGCTCCCATACAAAAATGTATGGGAGCCCCACTTAAATATATATTTTATTGTTTTTAGTATTTGGTGTTATAGCGGCAATAGAAATACATAATCTGTGAAAATTTCAACTGTCTAGCTCATGCGGTTCATGGATACAGCCTGGTCACAGACAGACAGACAGACGGACCGCGGAGTCTTAGTAATAGGGTCCCGTTTTTACCCTTTGGGTCCGGAACCCTAAAAATATGTGTAAGTAGCTGATAGCTTATTTCATAAAAGCCTGGGGCTTTTCCCGCGTGAACTTTGGAAACTTTCCCAAGGGATCATACTCCCGAGGTAAAATGGTTCAGAGGTTTAAGCGTGAAAAAATATAATCAAACAAACTAACTTTCACACTAAATTGAAACACTAGGATCTGAGCGATCACACAGACAGAAACAACTTTGTTTTAATACTTATAGGAACAAATTAGAATGAGTTACCTAATCCTTTACCGCTGGATCTTACATTGTCGCTAGATGTAATTTGTCATAGATATAGCAATAAGGGGTTTGAATGTCGATATTAAATTTAAACGGCACTAAAATAACAATTATGTAACAGGCAATAACTATTAAATTGAACGGCAGTGTAATGTGTGACATTTGTGGGTCGTTAAACTGGAGAACAATGCTTTGGTATTCCACCACACGCTTACAGTGGCGTTCAAAATAAATGAACGCAATTGCAAATTGTATACCTAGTTTGCGTAAATATTTCGTATTCAGACAAGATGAGACATACGAGAAGACTTCAATCAAACCCCAAGCCTCATGTTTAACAATAGCGCATGTGAACAAGACCAAAGAGGCTTACAAATATAGGTTCTCAGAATACTTTTTATTTTGCAAAATAAATTGACTTGGTTTTGAAATACTTACCAATTTTTACCCGGCTGCAAGGGAAGGGTTATGTTACGCGCGTATCGTGTATGTTTGTAATATTATTTATTACTTAATATCTTTTAAACCACTTGACGGATTTTTATAATTAAGACATCTTAAAAAAAAAGTAATATGGCGGATTTTGGTCGCCATATTGTGGAGGTTGCTTTCCAACCCATCGAGTGGGGTATCAAAATTAAGGGTTTTTAGAGGTGATTATAAAAATATATACCACTAATATGTTTAAAAGTCATTCGAAAAAACAAGTGTAATTAAAAAAATGTTATAAAAAAATAAAAAAACCCGACTGCAAAGATGTAAGCAAGAAAAAAATCATGCTGTGCAGTTGGAGGATAAATATTCGCGAGCTGGCTGACCAAAACTATAAATATCCTCCGACTGCGCAGCATGATTTTCTTCTTGTTTACTTCTTTGCAGTCGGGTTTTTTGATTTTATGATTATTTTTTTAAGCGGTAGGAGCGTTGAAGATGGGCCGTCTGATCTTCGAAATAAAGTTAAGCTTTTAACTCGAACGGTCGCTCATGTCGCTTCAATCTTACTAATATTATAAATGTGGAACTTTGGTTGGATGTGTGTGCGGAAGTATGTTTGTTACCTATTCAATCACGCCAGAACGGCTGAACGGATCTGGATGAAATTTGGTACAAAGATAGATTATAGTCTGGAATAGCACATAGACTTTTTATCCCGGTATATTTTTTCCTTGTTCCTTGTCCTTGATATTCCTTGGCATGATACACTTTTCACGCGAGTGAAGCCGCTGGCAGAAGCTAGTATAATAATAATTATAGGTGCCTATTTCATTTTTTTTACGTCTAGTTATTGTGGGATTAATTTTGTAACATAATTGGGCAATGGCTAGGCAGATTGATTGCCTTTACCAATCTAATAAATAATAGTTTGAAAAACTAAAAAACACACTTAAATCACTTACAACAATCACTTTCAATTACTTTTTTTTTTTTTTTTATTTAAAACCACACTAAAAATTAGAAAATAATTTTCATTAAATTTAAATTAAGAATAGTATGATTAACAAAAAAAGTATCTTATTGTAAAAAAGCGTGAGGTGCTTTTTAAGATATTTTCAAATTTACTATATCTGTCCATAAAATATTATAACAATGACATCAATCACCCCACGCTTTTTCACTATAAAATTCATTTCTTTGTTAATCATAGTGTGATTAACATTCTTTGTTAATCACACTATGATTAACAAAGATTTAATTCTTAATTTAAATTTATTGAAAAAAAAACTACTTTTAAGTTTGGTTTTCTATTAAAGCGTGTTTTTTAGTTTTTTAAACTATTATATATTTATTACGTTTTAGTTCTATCGCTAATCCTGAAGATCCTGGTAAGGATAATGGGACAAACTATTTATATTATTGCATTGTCATCGGTCCTTGATATCGGTGTGCAAAGTTTCAAATTAATCCGACGTTTTGAGGGGGTTGTTGACGCCGTATGTGTATCCGAACATATCAACCGTGGCCAGCATTACCATAAGCGGTATTCTACTGCCGCTGCCAATCGCGGCCCATCACCATGACGTGATCATGTTCTTCAATAGAGTGACGCGACGCGTCGGCCATTATTACTTCACACGCCACCATTGCAAGCAAATACAACATTTTCTGTGCGCCCTATTTTGATGTGTTGCACTATAACTCTTAACTGTAATACTACGTGTCGATTGTATGTTTTAAACACACAATTAAACCTAAGTCAACAAGTTCCAAGACTATTATTTAAGGTTTGTTAACCGACTTAAAAAAAAAGACTTGACTTAATGTCCTTTAACCCCTAGATGGGGCAGAGGGCGTCCACAGATGTCCTCCATCGCGATCAGTCTTGCTTAGCTTAACGCTTCACCTCGCTCCATGTCATTCCGACGCTCGTCGCTTCTGCCAACACTGTGCGACGTCAGGTTTGACGGGGACGGCCACGCTTTCGTTTCCCTTGGGGATTCCAGTCCAAAGCTTGTTTGGGTATGTGATCGGGACCCCTTCGGAGCGTGTGGCCAATCCATCTCCACTTGCGACGCTTGATCTGGCGGTCGATCGGGCTCTCGTGGCATTTCTCCAACAGCTCTACATTGGAGATGGTCTCGGGCCAGTAAACTCCGAGAATGCGACGAGGACAGCGGTTGACGAAGACTTGTATTTGGCGTGAAATGTCCTTTGTGACCTTCCACGTTTCGCACACGTAGAGCAGCACGGATTTGACATTGGACCCGAAGATTTTGAGTTTAATCCTTCGGGTCAGTTTCCGCGATTGCCAAACAGGTCTCAGCTGCGCGAAGTTTGCTCGTGCTTTGGCGATCCGTGAAGCGATGTTCTCTTCACTTCCCCCAGTCTCTGACACGACACTCCCGACGTACGTAAATTTGTGGACGCGTTCCAATGCCTTTGTGCCAATCAGCAACGGTGAGTGGTTCTTCACACCAGTTCTTATATCCTGGGTCTTCCGGATGTTTATTTTGAGCCCTGTTTTTGCCGCTTCCTGACGTAGATCTTTTAGCTTTGCTTGCATATCGGCGTGGGTATGATTCAGCAGTCATAGGTCATCGGCGTAATCCAAGTCTTCCAAGACGTTGGATAATCCCCACTCTATGCCGCGGCGCCTGTTATCGTAGATGCGAATCATAATTTCCTCAAGAACGACTAGGAAGAGGAGCGGCGACAGGAGGCAGCCTTGGCGGATACCCGCGTGCACTGTTACGTCATCCGATATGAGGCCGTTATGAGTAACCTTACAGGAATATTTCTTCTAAATACTCTACAACAGACGGACTATTTTCGGCGGCACTCGAATTTCTAGTAGGCGGGACCAGATACTAGACCACTTCAGCGTATCAAAGGCCTTTTCGAAGTCTACAAAGGTTAGATAAATCTCCCTCTGCCATTCTGATGCCTGTTCCAGTATGATATGGAGAGTGTTGATCTGGTCCGTACAGGAGCGCTTCGAGCGGCAACCAGAGGACCAAAAAAGGAGGAGGTTCTCAATTCGTCGGAATCTTTTTTTTTTGTTGCCCGACTACTCCGAGACGCCTGGACCGATTTCAATTTTTTTTTTCTTTTTTTTGATAGGGTATCTTCCTATTTGGTCCCATAGTCATCAGGTCAGGATCTGATGATGGAATCCTAGAGAAATCGAGGAAACTCCTCTAATATTATAGGCAAACATATAGCGATTTTGGTATTTTCATCAACAATGCAATCATTTGCACTCAGAAAGTATCATTTGGTGGAGTGGAACTGATGAAAAAGACCACAGATGGCCACTAGAACTCCTTAATGCTAAGTATGTCACGGGCATAAGATATCTCGAATAGTTAACCGACTATAATGAAGCAAATACTTATAAATAAATGGTACTGATGAAAATAGCACCATCGAACTGATCTGATGAAGAAGCCGGAAGGTAGGCACTGGAACTCTAAAATAAATCAATGTATCCTAGTCGTGTTTGGGCTTATTGAAATCGCCATGAGTCTATTGGAATATTTTGGCCATAAATGATAATCGTGTTAATTGGAGGTACCTACCAAAACTAAAAAGAGAAAAATAAAAAACTTTTTAACAAAAATTCAAACCAACTTCCAGAAAAAATAAAGTAAAAACAATATGACTCATTTATTTATGTATTTACAATTGTAATATTATGGTTTTATATTGTATAGGTATGTATTATGTTTAGGCATTGTGTGTTGCACACGTATTTGTTTAGTTTATTTAGTCAAATAAGTCAAAGTCAAATTCAAATATATTTATTCAATTAGGCCAATAAACGGCACTTTTGAACGTCAGATAAATTAAAATTAAAATTTACAAGTAATAAAAAAAAAAAAAAACTACCGTGCATTCGGAAAGTAGATTGTTATGGAGAAGAACGCACAAGAAACTCCATTAGTGAGTAAGTATTTAAAATTGTTAAGATTTTGTAATTAGATTTTTTTGTGCACATGGATGTACAATCCTCAAATGTCATATTTCTACGAAACTGAGGTTTGCTGTTAGAGAACCCAACTATGGGTTAAGCTCGCCTTTGAACATAAATTGTCCTATTGTATTTGTGTGTAATGTTTTATGTTTTGTGTACAATAAAGAATAAGAGTAGAGAGTAAAAATAAATTTCTTTTCCGATGTCGGTGTCTATTGTACCCATTGTTTTCCATTTTTCCACACCGACTTCGTAAAAGAAATTTATTTTTACTTTGTAGTTGTTTGTTCTGGAAGTTCGTTTGATTTTTTGTTAAAAAGTTTTTTCCCTAACCGAACAGGGGTAAAAATCACGTTCAATGATTCCGTTACATTGATACATACACACCAAGCTAATAAAAGCGTGTTAAAAACAATGAGCAGGCGGTATCCAAAGTCATTTATTTTTTACACCACACTATCTAACACACTACACTGGAATTCACTGGATACAGAAAATGCCAGAAACAAATTGATACACAAGATTGACAGTAATATTTTTTTATACTGACAAGATAAACACTAACACTCCTTGAAATAACATCTAAAATATAAGAAAAAATAAACAACATCTCACTCCAGCATCCTTTTAAGATAAAACTTGGGACCATTGTAACACCCGAAAACCTCATATACTCAATACCTACGTATAAAAGTGTTTCAGATAAAGTACACATCGCTTAGAGAGTCAATAGCGAAGAAGACGGAAGATAAATTATAAGAATGATTGTGTTAAAGAATAAGGATTTGTCGGAGCTGAGGCTAGGCGATGCGACGCTATGTTAAACGAATAAAGTTATGGATTTAAAACCACTGACACATTTTTGTTGCATGCTACATAATTTATCTAGTAGTAGATACGCTTCAATAGAAAATCTATCGATCACGTAATTATTAGACGATATTTTGCGAAAATACCCCGATTCAAACAGTAAAACGCCCATAACTTTTGAACGGCAGACTTATAATACTCCTCTTTTTTCCTCGGGGGTCAAAAACAAGATTTTGTCGTGTTCCCCTTCCCTTTCTGGGGAGTCCGAGATATTGGATTTCAAATAATCGTATTATATATGCAACAACCCAATCGGTTGGGGATAAAATTCAGTTGGCAGATTTGACCCATTCATAATAACTAACTACAAGGCAATTTCAATAAAAGCTTGTAGTAAGTAAAATTTTAAAATTGAAAAACCCCGACACATTTTTTTATGCTACATAATTTATCTAGTAGGAGACACGCTTCGATCGACAATCTATTGAACACGTAATTATGACACGATATTTTTCGAAAACACCCCGATTCAGACTGTGAACCGATTTTCATTAAATATAGCTAAGAACACTCTCGAAAAACACCTTTCAAACAAAAAAAAAACGAAATCAAAATCGGTTGATCCGTTTAGGAGCTATGCTGCCATAGTGCCACACACACACACACAAATACACAGGTACAAACTTCAAACTTAAAACACTTAAAAATAGCAGACTACAATGTGCAACTTTTCAAATAATTCCTCTCTCTCTGCATGAACCTGAACACATGCCATTAACAAATGGTATACATCATCTATTCTACTCCACAAGTATCACATTTAGGGGAAGAAACCTTTCCCATTAAAAAGGCAAAATTTTGTCGAAACTTCATGAAGTTTAAGACTTTACATTACCTACTTATCTCAGCATGGGGTCGCAAAATATACCTCACCTTATCGTTTCGCTTCGCAATGTAATACTCACCTAAGACAAATAAATTGTGAATCGAGACATAGAGCTTCCAATTTCTCATATTGATTTCACATTGAAAAAGAAATTTGATTGAATCGTTTACGTCTTCGTCTCTGTTCCGATAATGGAGTCGCTTACCCTCGAATTATTTTGTCGAACAATGTCTATGAAATATGATTACAAATTGCAATGGATAACACTTTGGCAGAAGAAAGGTTGAGTTTGCCGTGATTTGAATTATTATTGAAGAATGATAGAGTGGTTTTGCTAACAAAAACCCAGAAAATAAAAGATTCTAGAAGCGGTTTATTTTTAGATGTCTAGGGATGCAAATAAATAGAGAAACACGGTTTCTATTTATACGAGGTTCGAAAATATCAATATCTATTGACCTACAGTTACTGCTTACACACTCCGATACACATAGCATAGGTACTTAGGTACTTCAGAATTTCCAAGCATAATAGATAGGCTTATAATGGTCGTACTAAGCAAAATAAATAAAACTAAATTTTACGATTTAAGCAAGATCTAAAAGGATAGTCATCATCATCAGACTTTTAATTTACCCACTGCTGGGACACAAGCTTGGGCCGTGAATGTGATGGGAAAACCATGTGATTTCATGATCAAGACATTGCTAGCTCAAACTGCTTAGGTACAACGAAATGTGCTTTCAATCAGCGTACAGCTAAGGAGTGGAATTCCCTGCCGGAGTCTGTGTTGCCCGATAGCTACAACCTCATGGTCTTTAAGTCAAGAGTGAATATGTTACTTGTAGGCAAGCGTGCTACACCGTCGACCACATCATTGCTTAACATTAGGTCTGATAATGGTCAAGCGCGAGCCTAGCCTAATAATAATAATATTTTTTGTGTTCTTATTGTTTATTTGGTTGTATAATTGAGTAGATATAAATATGTTTTACTTTTGCATGCCGTAAGGTAGTGTTGTTGGAACTGGAATCTTATTTTGTACCCACATTCATTGCAAAATAAATGATTTCTGATTTCTGATATGTGCCGTTCGTTGACTTGTGTGTGCCTTGGCAGTTGAGAATGTGTCATGCTCTCTCTAATGTCTCTCTGATTGTGGCACATGTATTGGATCATTCGGTTCTCTTCGTGATGTTTGAGCTGAGTGGTGCCAATCCATGCGTCATGTTCGTGAACGGGTGCCATCAGTTGGGATGGACAATTTGGTTGCCTCGGCCTGTTTTTAATTATTTATTATATTTTGAGGTTGTTTATTTTACTCTAGACGCTTTTACGCCACTCCAGAGTACAGTGCACGTCTTTTTACATCGTGTTCACATATGTGTAATTTTCCAACAAGAATGATAGATATAACCAAATACTTGTAATTGAAACTTATTGATGGCTAAAGGTATCCACACATATCAGGGCCGTGCCCGTGACGTGACAGGGCCGGGCCCAGACATAGAAGATTCGTCACTGGCCCGTGCATGGACGTGTCTGAACGAGTTCATATAAAATGTACCAATATTTTTTTCCGGGCACGGCCCTGATATGTGTGGATATAGTCCCTAAGAGTGTCCGTAGAGTTTCTTGCACATTCTTCTCCATAGAGACCAGATTTATTTTTTGTTTGTCAATTCAAAAGTACCTATATGGCTTATTTGAAATAAACTATTTGATAATGATATTTTTTACGGACTCGAGTATCGAACCCAGGATCTATTCCTAAGACCCATTCCCATTAGACCAGCGAGGCAGTCCAGTTTCCCAAAATATTAGGTTTTATAGTACAACCAGCTCTTAAGAGCCTCCTCAACGCAAACTAACTTAGTACTTTAAACTAGTTATTCTACTTAAGGATTATTCTCATAACTGTTATTAATGTACACAGACATAAATCTAACTAGATAACGCATGCCCCTCCATCTGTATGAAAGCCATGCGTGTCACTTTTCACAAATAATTAAAGAACCAAACTTACCTACTGATAAAATAAAATGTTTCCATTGTTTCGCTCAACTTTATTTAGAGTTTTTTACAGCAGATAGAGATTTTTAGACATTTTATTCGATTTTCGTTGATGTCCGGTGCCGATAGCGCTAAATGAAACAGTGTAAAGTAAAAGCATTGTTCTCACTTGTACTCCCTTTTTTGACACGCGGAGTACCTTTTCTTTTCATCTAGTTAAATTTATGTCTTTGTTAATGTAATTTTTAATAATAGATCGAAGCAGCTTGGCTTAATGTTAAAGTTTCAAGTTGATGTTCCAACGACATTATGATATGACGAGTGCCGAGGTCTTTCATAATCATCAGCATTTTAATGTTGCCACTGCTGTGGCAGGGAGTGGGCTATAATCCACCACGCGGCCCCATTGCAGATTGGTGGATGTCACATGTCTTTGAATTTTTGGTTCTAGGACATGACGGTTTCCTCACGATATTTTCCTTCACTGTTTTGAGAGCAGTGGTGATGAAAAAAATTACACAAAGTAAAGCGCCTGCTCGGGTTCGAACCCACAATCTACAACTCGTAAGTCGGGGCCGTAACCACAGGGCCACCACTGCTCACCTGCTGCACTGCACCTGCCCGCAATTCTTCGGGCTATGTTGGTAACTTTGACTCTCCTGCCGATTTCCTCATTCCTGATGTGATCATGGAGTGAAACTCCGAGCATAGGCCTCTCCATTGCCCTTTGGGTGACTTAAAGCTTTCTTATAAGGCCCATTGTGAGCGACCACGTCTCGGACCCATAGGTGATCACTGGCAACACACCCTGTAAATACTGGGCAAACATAATTAGGAAAAAGTTAGGCAGATTGTTTATTAAAGTATTAGTATAGATAGATAGAGAGGCGTTCGTCAAGGTGACCCCCTCTCTCCCAGAATATTTATTACCGTTCTACAAAACATCATGAAAACATTAAAGTGGAAAAACAAAGGTATAGACATCAACGGTCAGTTTCTAAGTAATCTCAGATTCGCCGATGACATCATACTCTTCGCAGAAAATTCATCGCAATTGGAGTCAATGGTGAATGAAATTAATTGTGTCAGCAATGAAATTGGTTTGGAACTAAACACATTGAAAACAAAAATTATGACAAACAGTATTAAGGCACCCATACACATTAACAATGTCTTACTAGAATATGTCCAAGAGTACACGTATCTAGGCAAACAAGTGTCTTTTAAAAAGTCTAGACATCAAAATGAGTTACTGAGACGTGTAAACATGGCGTGGAATAAATTTTGGAGCATGAAAGAAATTCTAATGTCCAATATTTCAATGAAGCTGAAGAAAATTGTGTTGGACTCTTGTATCCTACCTTCTCTCACCTATGCATCCCAAACATGGATTTTCAATAAACAAACCAGGAACAAAATATTAACAACACAAAGAGCCATGGAACGGAGCATTCTAAATCTAAAATTGATACACAAAAAGAGAAGCACAGATATAAGAAAAACAACAAAGTTGATTGATGCTCTGGAACATTGCAAAAGACTGAAATGGAAGTGGACCGGCCATATTGCACGTATGAACGAAGACAGGTGGGCCAAGAAGATTACTCTGTGGAAGGGACCTGTTGGCAAGAGAAACAGAGGCAGGCCAGCGGAGAGGTGGCTTGATGAAATTTTGAAAGCAGCGGGCAAAGATTGGACTGAAAAAGCGAGGGACAGAACTACATGGAGAAAAATGGAGGAGGCCTATACTCTATAGAGAGGTCCTTAATAAATAAATAAAGTAAAATCAAGAAAGAAATATAATTATTGAATTGAACTGTAAAATAATGGTATTTAAATTGAATAAATTTATAATAATAGTAATTTAATTTAATAATTGTAATTGTATTGAATAATTGTAAAATAATGAAATTGCATGGAATAGTTATAGTAATAATATTTTAAT
The DNA here is from genome assembly GCA_949775005.1 of Orthosia gothica. Classification (NCBI taxonomy): domain Eukaryota; kingdom Metazoa; phylum Arthropoda; class Insecta; order Lepidoptera; family Noctuidae; genus Orthosia; species Orthosia gothica. The sequence continues at coordinate 2,323,595 of OX459047.1, forward strand.
TTAATAATTGTATTGTAACAGTAAATGAATTGAACAACTAGATATTATTAATAATGATTGAATTGAATAATTACATAATAGTAGCGGATAATTGAACAATTGTATAATTTCTTAAAGAATTAATTTATTTGATTTTACTAATATGCATGCTCATAAATAATATCATTGTAAATTGAATTTTATTAAGGAAAAAAAAGGCTTTATTATTATATTCGAGTTCTTTGTTTTGCTTCTCTTTTAAGAGAGTGTACGACCATACACACGGGCCGGAGCCAAGTGTGTAGGGGGGAATTTAAATTGAAAAGGTGGATGATAACGTAGAGGAAGTCAGAAACTTTCGCGTTATGCGACAGGTATTGAGTATGGTGGCTTTTTGGAGCATGTACAGTGTGTGAGAAGGCATGTGTAGAGTATCAAGACTTTGTGTGAGAGCCTTTGGCACTACACCGGTAGATGAAAGTACTACTGGGACGATGTGAACGGTTTGCGCTTTCCATTGAGTTTTTATTTCTATGGCAAGTTCTTGGTACTTACTAAGTTTTTCGGATATTGTAGTTTGAATGTTGTGTGAATTAGGTATAGCTATATCGATTAGGTACACTGTTTTATTTATTTTGTCGTGTACAGTGATATCAGGTCTATTATAATGTATTGTTTTGTCTGTAATTATTGTTCGGTCCCAATATACTTTTTGATTACTATTTTCTAAAATAACTTCTGGTTTATATTTATAATACGGAATCATCTGATCTATCAAATTATATTTGTATGCGAGGTGTTGGTGTATGATTGCGGCAACTTGGTCATGTCGGTGTTTGTAATCTGTCTGTGCGAGAGATTTACAGGCCCCTGTTATGTGCTGTATGGTCTCAGAGGCGCTGTTGCAATGTCGACATGCGTCAGTCGGCTGATTGGAGTCTTTCATTATATATTTTCTGTAATTACGTGTAACTATTATTTGATCCTGGATCGCAAGCATGAAGCCTTCAGTTTCGGGAAACAATTCGCCTCGCTTGAGCCATTCGTTCGACTTTATTTTATCGACGTGTGGTTGGCTCAGGCTGGCTCGATGTCTTCCATGTAGAGCTTTTCCAGCCCATGCTTCAATTTTTTGCTGTGTGCTTACGATGTTTTCATTGATTTGAGTGTTTCTATTTTGCAAGTTGAGGGGTGTAAGTTTTTTATCTTTCTCTGTTACGTGTTTATGTAGTGGTGATTGTTCTGATTTGTTATGGAAGTAAGATCTGAGTGAAAGGATCTGCTTGTTGTGCAGATTTTGTACGTCTATCAATCCCCTCCCTCCTTCTTGTCGTGGCAACGTAAGTCGCTGTATGCATGATTTCGGGTGGTGTTTCCTATGCTTAGTAAAGAGAGTATTGATAGTTCGCTGCAGTTTTTTAATGTCGGTTTTTGACCATCGTATGATCCCGAAAGAGTACGTGAGAATGGGTATTGCAAATGTGTTGACAGCTTTAACTGTGTTTCTGGAGTTAAGGTTAGTTTTAAGAATTAGATTAAGGCGACATTTAAATTTTTTAAGCAATTCTTGTTTTATCATCTTTTGGTCTATCTGTCTGGATTGTTTGAAACCTAAGTATTTGTATGAAGTGTGTTCATCCATTGGCTCTATAGTTTCGCCTGTTCCGAGCGTGTAACTGTTATTTTGAATTTTTCCTGTTACAATTGACAGAATTTTACATTTATCTACCCCGAATTGCATATTGATGTCATTAGAAAATTCTTGTGTGGTATCTGCTAAATGGAAAAGTGATTGTTTATCTGCTGCGTACAACTTTATGTCATCCATATACATAAGGTGATTTAAGGTGAATTGTGTGTTATCTATTATTATTGGGAACCCTTTGTTAGTTTTATCCAGTAGGTGTGATAGTGGATTGAGTGCCATGCAAAACCATAAAGGACTGAGAGCATCGCCTTGAAAAATACCACGTTTAATTTGAATTGGTTCAGTGGCTAAAGTCGTGGATGCTTGATTTATTTTAAGTACAGTTTGCCAACTTTGCATGGTAGAATCTAAGAATAATCTATTATTATTATTATAGATAGATAAACGTCACAGTATCATTTTACCAGACATGTTACTAAAGTAGGTAACGTAATAAAAACAAAATTGTGTTCAGAAACTTTGTTATTTGTTTGTTGTTCATTTCTTGTTGTTTTCGTGTATAATAGGAAAAGCCAAAAATAATATCTAATAAATAGTAATATATCGCAAAACTTGTATTGCCTAGCTATATTGTTCTTCTTCAATGTGTACCTACCTTTTGCCTGCCTTGTGCCTTAATGGTCTTTCATTTTTGCCTAGGCGAAGTTTGAATGCCAATTAATATCAAACAAGAACTGAAATGAAAGTTCATTTAATTCGTGTGTTGCAGAATTTCACAAATTTTCTTAAAACTTTCACATGACACCTACAGTGCTACTTTAGGATTATCACTATAGAGCGACCATACTATCTGCACCAAAAAAGCATGCCCTGCCCTCATCAGTAAAAATATTACTTTAACCCTTCATACAACCAGTCGTTTGTATGTACCTATGTAGGCTTTTTCTTTCTTTCTTGTACTTCTAACTAGGATTTGGTAATAGGCCTCAACATCGCAAAATAAAGGCGATGAAGTTGCTACAAATATCTATACAAGTTAATTCTTTCTTATTCCCTCGAACATAACACTGAAAGGTTCCTTAAACTCCTCTGGTGAGGGTGCCGCGATCATTTATCAAACTCGTTTTAGGATACTTCACATTTTTAGGGACCCGTTTGTGCGTAGACTTGTTATGAAACAATTTTTTGTTTTAATAGATTGCTTTGTAAACTTCGAAAATAATAAATCAATAGATGCAATAAAGATTTTTTTTCGCTCTATCAGAGTTCATCGAATAGTGAGTCTTCATATTCATGAGGGCATTCAACCCCTGAAAATATGTAAACATAATATTATTCAGGATATAAATAAAATAATGATGCTGTCTCACCATGTTTTATTGAATACGTGATTCACAAAAAATACTTCAGTGAGAAGAGATTTATTAGGATTGTCCCACACAAACAAATATATCATTCACGTTTGGATTCCGGAGCGACTTCAAGGCACACGTCTCCGTGACGTTTCGCGCAAGTGTCTCCAAGACGAATAGGCCGCAAATCATGATATATTAGGGACGTAATAAATACATTAAGATCTAATTTATTTGCCTACAATATGTTCCATAAACTATGTAGATTAGGACTGAGGTTAAGACACCCCCATATGTTTTTAGGGTTCCGTACCCAAAGGGTAAAAACGGAACCCTATTACTGAGACTCCGCGGTCCGTCTGTCTGTCTGTCTGTCTGTCTGTCTGTCTGTCTGTCTGTCTGTCTGTCTGTCACCAGGCTGTATCTCATGAACCGTGATAGCTAGACAGTTGAAATTTTCACAGGTGATGTATATCTGTTGCCGCTACAACAACAAATACTAAAAACAAAATAAAATAAATATTTAAGGGGGGCTTCAATACAACAAACGTAATTTTTTTGCCGTTTTTAACGAAAATGGTACGGAACCCTTCGTGCGCGAGTTCGACTCGCACTTGGCCGGTTTTTTGTAGTCTAACGTCATTATTTGAGTAAAGTTTATTTTTAGAAAGCAATCACATTTTGTCTGGTTTTATATGATGACTAAAACAAAAGTCTTAAATTTCAAATGCCCCATTTATTTGCAAATTTTAATGCACCACCAACTGATTTAAAATATTTTAAGTACCTATGTACTAAAAAACTTTTAACTCCCCACTTTTTTCAGAGGTTAAAAATGACAATAGTACTTTAAACTCGGTCGTTGTGACAAAACTCAGGGGAGGCCTAGGACCAGCAGTTGACGTCTTTCAACCGAATAATCATGCGGATATTAATATCACACTGAAATGCAAAGATGACCACTATCATTAATCAATCAACCAGTGATCACAGTTCCTACTTATAATACCAACCTGTTAATGTACCACTACATGGCAAAGGCTTCTTCTCATACAAAGAAGCCACGAGGATTGGTCACCACGCTTGCTCAATGCGGGTTTTTTCGATTACAGACTTATTTAACATGATACGTTCAGGATTCCTCACGATGTTTTCTGTTACCGTTGTGATTTTTTTTTGAAGTCGGTAAAAAGTACATTGAAATTGAAAAGTCACATTGGTACAGGCACGGATTAGTACTCAAGGCTTCAAGTACGAGAGGCCACTGGGTCGCCACACAATACTGATTATTATTCAATCAGACAGTTTTCACAGTATCAATAGGTACTTATATATTTAAAAGTTTATAAACGGAAGCATGGATTAGCTCTCGAATTCCCGCTAATATTTTATTATCCCTCGAACTTTTGTATACAGAACCATCTCAGAACATTTTTGGCACGTATTCGCCTTTTCCGGACGCAGCTTCAAGTATCTCAAATTCTGAAGTATGGTGTAACTGAGGACGGTAATACATTTACTTTTTTTTGGCACAGGGATGTTACATGTGGAGGCTATCAGTAAAAAAAAGGTTAACTGGTCATCTGAAACTGGTATGACCTTTGGGTTTGGGTGGCCTATCTGTGAGTAGGTGCTAGAATAATGAGGCAATTAGATGCTAGGGTCACTAGGGTATCAGATTGGCCAGTGAAAGGTTATAGGCATTATTTTAGGTTAGTTGGAGTTAGGTTTACTATTTTATTTATTTACAAACAGGAATATGAAAATGTGTATGTGTGTTTTTGTCCATCCAAAGGCTATCTGTTTAATATAAGCCCGGTTGTCCTAGTCGACGACACGAACTATTTTGTGCGCGGGGTTAAAATGCATGCTATCTCATCCGACAACACGTGCGAATGAGATAGATGCTGTGATGAGCAGTAAGAAGCTAGTTCGCGAACGAATTAGTACTTTTGCAAATTGATAGCGAAATGGATGATGATTTAGGACGAAAACGAGCGCGCGAAGTTTTATAAACAGATCTTTGGGAGTCTGGATAGATATCATGAAAAAACTGCTAAATATATATTTTCAAAATAAAATTATTTGCATTGTTGCATCTATCCGTGTATGGTGGCCGCTTTGCAATTTTCCTTCTTCTTATGGTATTTATTGCCGCTCTAAAGTTCCATATTTCAACACTAATTTTAACGCATTTAGACGCTCGTAACTTTCTTTTTTTTTTACTTTTTTGTTTCCATGCAAACTTGTTAATGATGAGACAAATTGATATTATTTTTTATTTTTAACATACATCATCAGACATTGGAGTAATGGCCAGACTACGTTTGTATTGAAGAATGATCGACTAGTTTAAACTTAATTGGCACTTAACTAAATTTACATATTTACTTGTTTCGTACTTTTTAGTGCATGATTTTTCAGTAGTCGGGTTTTAGGTTTTGAACTTAAAAAATATACAAAATTTATTTGAAATATTTTGGGTATTTTGCAGAGCCTGATGATAAACATAAATACATACATACATACCGATCAAAAAACACTTTGCGATGCCGCGTCGTAGTCAGGGCAAAATAATTTTTCATGATTTTGACGGGATATGTCTCGCAAACGTATGATGACAAAAATATGATGTACCAAACCCTACCTTCATCTTAAAATACCTTGTCAATAATACCACACATGATGGGGTCCGACGTTTTTTTTTTGTTCTCGACTTCGTGCCCACTAGAAGGCGCCCTATATTTAATTTAATGTAACTTCGCATAGCCTATAACCAGCGGACAAAGAAGACGATTCCAACAACACCTCATTTCTCAAATTATGATAAGTAGTTTAGAAGTTATGGGGGAACAGATTAACATACATACGTACATACCCACCCACATACCGGTCAAAAAAATAACCCTCCCTTTTGCTTCGGTGTAGTCGGGTAAAAATAGAAGCCCACTGGTATCGGGAACAGGGTCCAAGCAACCGGAGGTTCGAGCTCCAGAGAGAAGAACCTCCTAACAATACGAGCCGCGTCCAGAAGTACTGCTGACAGGACTATCAGTACAATGATCACCGAGTCCACATCCCACATATCGACAACCTCGCGAGCCAAGTCAAGATACATGATTTGCGTATCTTTCTCAGCTTTTACGAGGTTCCCGTCATGCGGGACGGTTATGTCAGCAATCATTGCAAGTCTCTCGATTCCGTCCAGGCAGTATCCGTCAGGATTATTGGCTACAATAATCATGTCAGTGATGATGGACCGATCCCAGTACAATGTGATATTGCCATTTTCGATAATTGGGTCGGGCACATATCTATAGTACATTACGTCCGATCCCACAAAAGAGTATTTCAGAGCAAGTTGCTGATGGATAACCCTGGCTACATGCCTGGCTGGCTATAGGTTGCTATACGTAATATTATTATTATAACACATGTCCCAACAATAAGTAAAGAAACAAGTTGTACCCAACTTGTAATGAAAAGTAGACGCAAACGTTACAAAGTTTTAACAATAACTGTAGCTTCGAAATATGAGATAACGAGTTATATATCGGTATTGTTATCGTTATTTTTAACTTCGTAACGAGTAGAAACTCGTACTTCACAAAGTGTTGGGCTTTAACAGGTTATAATAAGATACGTATACCTCACCAGGTATAAAAAGTTAGTTAATTTTGTTTAAAAAAATATGGTTAACGTATTTACTACTTAGGGAGATATAGTAGTACTTATTTTGTTACCACAAAACGAAATAATATTTTAAACTTTATTTTTTCAGCCTTTTCTGTTCCACTCCAGCACCAGTAGCCTAGTTGACAATCTACAATCGATAACGCTAGTAGAAAACGGATCAATGTATGGGAATGACACATCTGAACGTGGTCGGAGCATACAAATGAGAGATTCGATACGAAACGTTTGTAACTTGGCTAGGGGTCCAGGGCAACAGCTTAACTTTCTTCCCTCCATTCCACCCGGTTTAGGGCAACTGTGGACCAATCCTGTCGATAGGTAGTTAGTTAGGCCCGCCATCTTAGCCTGGGTCTACCGCGATATCGCTGGATATTTTTCGGGACCCTCATTGTGGTTGATTTAGCCCATGAACCGTCTGACATGCGGCAGATGTGCCCGGCCTAACGTTGTTGACATGTAAAATACATGTATCTTTCAAACACCCATGTATTTTCAATAAAATACAGAATCTTTCCTTGCGGATCTTCGGTTGAATCATTCGCAAGTTTAATTTTTTTACGTGTATTTTACGGTATATTTTTCGCATTAATAAGTATATTATAATAAGATGGTATTTTGAGGGTAAATTTATAAAGATTTTGAGTAGGTACCTACCTATATAGTACATAAAACTTGTATCATTTAATCGTTCATATTAGGGTTACTGACTACTACTGACTGAGCTGGTTGGATATATACGTTCTTATTGCGAAATTAAATATTCGGTGTAGTTTTGAGATTTTTAAAGGGTTTCGGAGTGGAAGGTATTTTACTTTATTATGATTTATAGTAGAATGTACAAAATACGAATCTTATAAATAAACTAGCGGGAGCCCAGCCGCGAAAATAAATAACAATAATAATAATAATTATCTCTGGAGCCCTAACCACCGGTAGCTTGGACCCTGCTCCCGACACCGGCAGATCGCTATTTCTTATATTTTAATGTAATTTTTATGTTTTAAAGAAATATTTAAAAATTGTAACGTGACGAACACATCAACGCGACATCGCTGCTCCCGCACCGTTGGATCGAGCCAACGAGTCACCTCCTCCCCGCGCAAAGCGTCCCCACCGTGGCCACAACCGCCTATAAAGCCCCTCTCAGAAGCCAGCAGCAGCAGGCCCGTCGCGTCTTCTTTCAACAAACTTCAGCCAGCCCGCGAATTGCTGAGCAATATTTATATAACTAGATTTAAATGGAGTTTCTTGTCCGTTCTTCTCCATGTAGTTATTTTCGGAACGGATGGTAGAATCACTTAATCAAGGCCCAGCCCTGGTTGTCCCCCCAGCGACGCCCTAAGTCGAGGTTCGTATCCCATAGGTGATAGCTCTCAGCATGGTCGCTTAGGTTAAGTTTTTGTGCCTGGCTGGAGGCATTAGTTTAGTCTTTACAGGGAAAGTCTAGTTAAGCAGTAGTCATCATTTGGTTGAACTGCGAGATGTCATTTAAAAAAAAACCAGCAGCGGCAGTTCGGGTTCGGCACGCTTCGAGTGTACTAGCTCTGTATAGACTTAGGTCGGTCACGAATACCTCGCCTCTTGCTGGACTTGAGCTAGCGGCGTATATTGGTTGTTTGACTGTGTTGATATCGTTAGCGGTCCGCAAACCATTCAGGCAATATACAACGCGCGTAGGGATTCATTAGGTATTTTCAACCTTCCCTGTTAGTTATTATTCAATCTTGTAGTAAACTTTATTGTACTTACTGTATTAGGCTATTTCTCCAACGTTTCGTCTTGTTATTGTTATTCTGCCTGAGATAGTTCAAATAATTGTTGTTTATTTATTTATTTATTTAATACTTCATGCACACCAACGTACAGAGGCGGACTTAATGCCTTAGGCATTTTCTACCAGTCGACCTTCCTTTTTGTTGTTTCATGAACTGTGGGTTTAGTTTATCTCCTCACACATACCCTGCTTACAAAATGTTATTAATTGTATAATTATAACCGAGATTTTGATTAGATTACGTAAAGTTCGTAAAGTAAGCAAGTTAGTAAAATAAGCAAGATTTTCCCCTTCATTGTTAAATATGAGAAATCATCTGCCTGGTCTTTTTCACAATTATTGTTGGGGTCGGCTTCCAGTCTTACCGGATTCAGCAGAGTACCAGTGTTTTACATGGAGCGACTGCCTATCTGACCTCCACAACCCAGTAACTGGGTAACACGATACCTCTTGGTAAGACTGGTGTCAGATCTCAGGCTTCTGACTACCCGTAACGACTGTCAAAGATCTTCAAATGACAGCCGGGACCAACGGCTTAAATTCACATGTATTTTATAGGAAAAATGTACAACGTTTCGAAACAAATAAAATTTATCTTTCGTAATTTTCAACGCTAGTCCGGCCCTATCCCTTAGAAAATATATGTTTCTAATAATATTCTGTCTATTAACTGTTAAGTTAAGAGATGTTAAAATTATAGTGTACTAAGGGTTTAAAATCGAGTTCACAATCTACCTATGCATTTCTAAACGGTCACGTACTATACCTATTGTGCTAATAATAAAGTGTGGTATAGCGTAAGAGCGCGCTAGATATACATCTCTCTCTCTCTCTCTCTCTCTTGGAGTTATGATCGATGTGACACGTAGTTGTGCAAATAAATACGCATTTAATTAATACGGTGTTTTAATTGCAAGATATAACAGTGGCGACGAGGATAAAGAACTTGGCGTGCGGGAATAACAAGAAGGTTGAGCAAAACAACAACAATCATAAACGATAATCGGAAAAAATCTTAAAACCGAGCGTGGCATCGGTGTGAAGTGAGTAACGAACCATTTACGTCCGCCATATTGCAGTTGTGGCTGTCTTCATCGATATTTTTTTATTGTTTCACAAGAACAGTGAATGTCGTCGGATTCGTTCTCAGACGCTAATTCTAAGTCCAAACCCAGCACCGAGGGCCAACAGAACAGTGAACAAAAAAAAATTCAACAAGTAAAGTCGGGGAACCGTAGTTACATTTATAAGTGTACGAAAAATGAATTAATTAAAATACATATAGACGAAAACTTGCCATTTCCGGAAAATAATACAGTGGACGAATTGAGAAGGAATCTAAGCGAATTCTATAAGAATAAAACTGTTATTGAACTGGAGTTTAAGAGGACCATGACTTCGTACGGAGAATTACAACCTTTCGATGGTGATAAGTGGGAAGTTTTCCAACAACAGTTGGATTTTTTTATAACCCTAAATGACATCAAGGAAGAAAAAAAGATCTCACTATTAGCCACCAAATTAACATCAAAAGTTTTCGAAATCTTAACACATTTGTGTGCACCCATTAACCCGAGCAAACTTACCTATGATGAATTGTGTCTAAAACTTAAACAAAAGTATGTGAAACCAGTTTCCACTGTGTTGGAAAGAGCCAATTTTAGACAAAGGAATCAACAAACCAACGAAAATATAGAAGATTATGTCCTTGAACTAAAAAAGTTAGCAAGAAAATGCGGTTTCAAGGATGTGGAAGACCAAATTAAAGAAAAACTGATTGATGGAGTGGCATCTAAAATTATTAAATTTGAGTTGTTAAAAGGTGCAAGTGATATGACTCTGGACAAATGTATCGAAGTCTCACGATCTGTAGAAGCAGCATTATTACACAGTGACCCCAGGGAGGTAACAGAAGTGTTCTACAATCAAGGTAAAACCAAAAATGAGAAAACAAAGCTTACAAGAAATCAAAATAGGCAACTAACAGAAAAACAATGCTGTTTTTGCTGTGGTAAAGATAACCATTTCAAAGCTACATGTACATTGAGGAATAAATATTGTTCCGAATGTGGCGAACAAGGTCATATATTCAGAATGTGTTCTAAGAAGAAACAACCCAGGAGGCAAACTAATATGTTGGAGGCGGAGCCGTGTGAAAAAGAAAAGAAGGAAGAGGAAGTTATTGAAACCGATAAGAGTCCACATGCAGAATTTCAAACTTATTCCTATAATCGTGTAAGTAGGATACCTCCACATTATATTTCAGTAACATTAAATAACCATTGTATTCCATTTCAGTTAGATACTGGATCAGAGGTCACTGTGATGCCAATTCGAGATAAGGAACGATATTTAAAATCATCTCATTTTGAAAGTTGTAATGTAATGTTCAGAAACTTTGATCAAACTTATTCACAACCATTAGGCATAATAAAGGAAATTCCAGTGAAGTGTAACAATAAATTTAAAAAATTAAGCATTTTTGTGGTAAAAAATAATGCTCCACGAGTCATTGGCAGAGATTGGTTAAATGAGTTAGGTTTATGGCCTCCAATATTAACAAATAATGTAAAAATTGGATCTAATGAAATACAAACTGTTTCAGATGCACAAGAACATGTAAAAAACCAGTTCGCAGAAGTATTCAGCCCTGGCTGGGGCAACTTTAAAGGTGAAGTGATCACTTTGAAGTTGAAGTCTGATGCCCAACCAAAATGTCTGCCTGTGCGAAGGGTACCATTTGCTTTGCGGGATAAGGTAAACAATGAAATTCAAAGATTACTAAAAAACAAGAGAATCTCAGCAGTTGAACACAGTGAATGGGGAACGCCAGTAGTACCCATATTAAAACCAGATGGGTCAGTGCGACTTTGTGGGGACTACAAGCTAACAGTAAATAAGTATTTAGAAATTGATCACTTCCCGCTACCCCATGTCGATGATATATTAGATACACTAAAAAACGGCGAATATTACTGCGAATTGGATTTAAAAGAAGCCTATTTGCAGGCTCCTCTTAGTGCTGATAGTCAAGACTGTACAACAATAGTCACCGAGGTGGGAACATATAAATATAGTTATCTTCCATACGGAGTTAGTTCAGGGCCTGGTTCCTTTCAGCGCTTGATGTTTAAAAAATTAAGAGATATACCTAACACTATTGTATTTATTGACAATATTTATATAAAAGGGAAAGATTTGCAAAACACTTTAGAAACTCTCTGTAAAGTACTAAATAGGTTACAGCAATGTGAATTTAAATTAAAACCAGAGAAGTGTAAACTATTTGTAACTAGTCTGGATGTTTTTGGATATTGTGTGGATAAAAAAGGCATTAATATTATTCAGGCAAATATTGAACCATTGTTAAACTCAAAAACGCCCACCAGTCTCACTTTACTTAAATCATTTTTAGGAAAAATAAACTACTATTCTCGTTTCCTAAAAGGTATGGCTACCATAATTACACCATTGTATGAATGTACAAAAAAAAAAAATATTAATTGGACATCAGAATGTGACAACGCTTTTCAACTAATCAAAAACAAGTTAGCATCAGCCTCTAATTTGAAACACTATGACCCGAATTTACCATTGATTTTAACGTGCGATGCGTCTGACACGGGCTTGGGCGCGGTGTTATCCAATAGGGATTATGAAGGTGTGGTTAAGCCAATTGCTTATGCAAGTAAGAAACTAAGTGAAGTGGAGAAAAAATATACAACTATTGATAAGGAAGCAATGGCAGTCATTTTTGGAATAACAAAATTTTATAACTATTTATATGGGAGACAGTTTGAACTCGAAACTGATAATGCAGCCTTAGTAAGGATTTTTGGCCCTACAAAAAGTATTCCAAAAATGGCTGCTAAAAGGTTGCAACATTATGCAATATTCTTGTCTGCATTTAATTATAAGGTGAGACATATTAAAACAAATGTAAACCCAGCAGACTATTTATCTAGAACTGCCATAGAAAAAGAATGTGAAGTGGAAGACACTCACCCACTTTGTTCAAATGGTAACTCGAGCAACATCTATCATGTGAATGAATCTCAATTGGAATATTTGGATTGGAAAACAATACAGTTGGAAACAAAAAAAGATTGTACACTGACAAAAATCATAAGATATCTTTCTGACGGTTGGCCAGAAAGAAAACATTTAACTCAAGACATACTACCCTACCACACTCGATTAAATGAATTAACGGTAGATAGAGGGTGTGTGTTCTGGGGATATCGTATTGTAATACCTAATTCTATTCGAGAAACTGTGTTAACACAGCTTCATACAAGTCACTTTGGAATAATCCGCATGAAAGAGATTGCTCGATCTTATTTTTGGTGGCCCAAACTGGACACTGAAATAGAAAATATAGTAAAAAGTTGTAATGTATGTTTACAAAATAGTAAATCCCCTTGTAAAACCCAGAAACCATGGCCAGTACCCCCTTCAGCGTGGTATAGGATCCATGCCGATTTCCTAGGACCATTTTACAATAAAATGTTCCTTGTAATTGTTGATAGCTATACAAAATGGCCAGAAATATACGAAATGTCCAACATTACATCGGCACGTACGATAGAAATATTTAAAAAAATATTTTCCACATTTGGTTTCCCTGTACACCTAGTCACAGATAATGGCCGATCATTCACAAGTGCAGAATTTCAAGAATTTTGTAAATTAGCTCAAATTAAACACACTTTTTCACCACCATATCACCCAGCCACAAATGGGGCAGCAGAACGTTTTGTCCAAACATTTAAATCAGCAATTACTAAAATCATAGAAAGTGGTCACTCTATGTCGTATGCAATAAACTTATTTTTAATGGATTATAGGAGCACTCCTCAACGAACAACTGGCATTGCACCAGCTCGTCTGATGCTGGGTAGAGAGCTGAGGAATAGATTTAGCTTACTTAGACCACCACCGCTGAGAGAGGAGCTGGACGCCAAATCACAGAACAGAGCACAGGGAAGTAGGAAGATTAAATTCGAAATAGGCCAAAAAGTAATGGTAAAAGATTACAGGAAGGGAAGTAAGCCATGGGTTCAGGGTTTGGTTATTGAAAATTCTATACCAGATGTTACTTATATAATAGAAGTAGAAGGATGTAGGTAACTTATTACCTTTCTTTTAGGCTAAAAAGAAGCAAATAACCTTAGGAAAACTTGGAATAGCGTGTTGACTCTTAGTTATAAACGACGTAGTTGCTTCAAAATCATACCCAATACTCATAATACTGTGGGCTTCACTAGAACTCAAGAAAACTACATTAAAATAGATAACTAACGCTCATTTCCACCTCTCAATGTTCCCTCAGAAAATACACTACAAAATAGTCTGCCGAACAAAAAACACGATCTTAATACCAGTCCATTAAGTTTGAAAAACAGACCACTACTGCTGCAATAAGGGTAACGCAGCGGAACACTGTAGGAGCGTGTTCAGTGGTCGTTAGTGGGTCGCGGAAACTGGCTGAAATGGAAAAATGGACAGGCTTGCAAACTAGAAGCCTGAGTAGTCTAGATAGACTGTTTGACTTTGGTCTTCTGTGCGACGTTTTTGTAGAAGCACTTTATGCTAGCGAATCTGAAAAATAATGCAGTTTTACTACCGGCCATTATTTTTTAACTAACTACATAGTTAGCTAGTCGTTGCAAAAATTAAACGTGATAGAATATTTCCTCTACTTCGCTGCTTTTAAAACTTTAGATGTTTACACAAAGTTATGCGTTCAAACAGCTCAAACAAACTTAGTAGTGCTGCCGAAAGAGTGGGTCTTAAAATGAACATGGACAAAATCAAGGAGTGCCGATGTATCACCCACTCCTATCAATTTTGCATACTCTACACTCGAAGTTGTAGACGATCATGTCTATCTAGGACAAACGGTCCAGTTGGGTAGGTCTAACTTCGAGAAAGAGTCGGTTGACTCTCGATCGAATCCAACTCGGCTGGTTGGCGATCGGGAAGTTGCGCGGTATCTTCACGACCAATTTACCGCAATGTCTCAAGACAAAAGTCTATGACCAGTGCGTGTTGCCAGTGATTATCTATGGGACAGAGACGTAGTCGCTCATAATGGGCCTTATCAGAAAGCTTAAAGTTACCCAAAGAGCAATGGAGAGGACTATGCTCGGAGTTTCCTTGCGTGATCGCATCAAAAATGAGAATATCCACAGGAGAACCAAAGTTACCGACATACCGCAAAGAATTGCGTAATTTAAGTATCAGGGCACATTGCTGGAATGGCGACCGTGAACCGTAAGACAATGATTGGAAGGCCTCCCACTAGGTGGACTGATGACCTGTTTGAAGTTGCAAGAATGCGTTGGATGCGAGACGCACAGGATCGGTCAATGTGGCGAAGCCTGGTGGAGGTCTATGTCTAGCAGTGGACGTCTATCGGCTAAAATCAAAAATCGCACTGTTCGCCTTCTCACATAAGAAGGTAAAGCTAGATTGACAGTTAAAAGTAGCTACCTATTTGCGTAATGTTTGGGTTGCTTTTTGCTACAATAGGTAAGGTTTTAGTATAATGTGAAAAATATAGTCCCTGTTTTTTCTTGATTAATAAAAACTTTGAAAGAAACAGACAACTGAGCATAAACAAAGAAGGGAGAAAACGTTTCGAGCTCTGCTCATTTCACAAATGATGATAGATGAACACTTTTATGAATGTTGCTAGTAAAATATGGGATGCGAAGGTAAAAATACTGAAGTTTTGCGCGTGATGATTGCAAAGTTTTGCTTACTTGCCTAAAGTAACGATGAACTGTGATAGGAATTTGGTATGCTTTGTTTTATGAATTGTATTTATTTATACAAAGCCTAACTTTGCAGACAACCTACCTAATGCTCCCTTTGCCACCACAATATGATAAAGATCGCTAAAAACTAAACTAAACCTGAATAGGTATAGAACTTTAGTTATCACCTACAACTATAATCTATAACTAGAACTACAACTGCAATTCCAACTACAACTGAAACTACAACTACGACTACAACTGAAACAACAACTACAACTAAAACTTCAACTACAACTATAACATAACAGGTACCTAGATCAGAACTGAAGGAATTATTAAAATGTACGGTTTGCGAGGCATAATAAGTATTTTTTAATAAAGCAAGCCTTTTGTAGTCTTCTTTCTTTTTCGTGCGAGGATGAGGCCACCTCTGGTCTCAGTGTTAATTAAGCCGTCTCTGGGAACCCCACAGGCCTCTGACTTGACTATTTCAGACTTACATTAACTACATAAGTCCAGGTTTCCTCACGATATTTTCCTTCACCGTTGCCTGTAATGTCCAAGATAGACTTAGAAAGGACATATGAATTTGTAAAAGTCACATTGGTACTTGCCCGGATTTGAACCCCCGACTTTAAGCACGAAAGGCGAGGTCTTAGCCACTGGGCCACCACGACATACATTATTTTTTGTAGTGTTTAGTACTAAATGTAATATTACTTGTCAATACTTATCAAATAAGCCCAAACACGATGATGCTTTCTTGTATGATTGAAGAATTGCTGTAGCCACCAGACCAAATACCAAATTACTTTAATGTTCCAAAACAAGACTCACCTTAATCGGATGCCAGACAGTTTGTAAATGGTTACATAGTTAGTAGACACATATTCGTAAGCAGGCTAAAAAATATTAAGCTTGTAAAAAGACGTAAACATGAAGAAAATCATGCTGTGCAGTCGAAGGATACATATTCTTCAGCTGGCTGACAAGAACTAGATGTATTCTCCGACTGCACATCATGATTTTCCTCTTGTTTACGTCTTTTTAGTTTGCTTTTTTAGCAGTCGGGTAGGTATTTTTATTTTTTGAATTAACTTTTTTATTTATAACTTTTTTTTTTCGAGTTAGGTACAATAAAACATATAAGTGTATTATATTTTTGGATTCACCTCCTCAAACCCTTTATTTTGATAACCCACACGATAGGGTTGATTGAAAAAAAAAATTAGGCCCCCACAATATGGCGCCCAAAAACCGCCATTTTTCTATTTTCTAATTTTAATGTAGCCAGTGACACTCGCAAGGTTAAAACGAATCGATTGACGTACGAATCATCAAAATCGGCCAAAGCTTTTGGTCTCTGGAACGCCACATAGGAACAAACATACATCATCATCTGGCTAGCCTTTACCCAATTATGTTGGGGTCGGCTTCCAGTCTTACCGGATTCAGCTGAGTACCAGTATTTTACAAGGGAGCGACTGCTTATCTGACCTCCACAACCCAGTTACTGGGTAACCCGATACCCTTGGCAAGACTGGTGTCAAATCTCAGGCTTCTGACTACCCGTAACGACTGTCAAAGATCTTCAAATGACAGTCGGGACCAACGGCTTAACGTGCTTTCCGAGGCACAGAGGAAACTCGGTATGTTGAAATGGTCACCCATCCACGGACCGGCCTCGTCAAGCGTTGCTTAACCTTGAAGATCGACCCGTGCGGCTGTTATTATTTAGCCACGAGGTCCTCAGGGAACAACATACATACATACATACATACATAGACTGATAAACACATTACTCTTTCGGCAGTCGGGTAAAAACAGGGTTGATACTGGGCCTAAGATGTCTCTAATATGTGCGAGTATAACGTAATAGCTCTAAATAATTTTTAACTAGATTCCGTGTATAAAAATGAAACACTCTCACTCCTATAATAGCTATCCTGGCCTTAATCTGTCGCCAATAAACCTCACTGCACATCGACACGTCACTAATTAATGGAACGGATAAAATTCTTCATACTCAATACGGATATTGCCGCATCCATTGAAACGTACGGGAATAGCATAGGGCTGCCACATTTTTAAAATATTAAGAACTTTTATGTGACATTAGCACATTTAGCGCTTAGGCTAGATGGAACGACGGTTTTCGCAGGGTAGTTAAATATCTCGGTTCTCGGCAGCTGAATGAGAATCGGTATAAGTAGCCTGCGATCTGAGAGCCCTATGTCACAGCGACTAAAAAACGATATAACGCTATAAGTGAGAACCGGTCGATGTGGTGAAATAATATGCAGCAGTTTGGTTTCACGCGTTCGACTGCGTCGACCACAACACACTGATCTGTAAATTACACCACTACGGAATTCGAGGACAAGTTGCTGATCTTGTGCTTTCATATTTTTCAAACAGACAGCAAAAAGTGAATGTTAATGGGGCGACGTCCTCCGGGTCTCTAGTCAAGATGGGCTTACCCCAAGGTTCAATTCTTGGCTCTTTCCTTTTTCCCTTTACATTAATGATCTCCCTTTTATGATGGCCAAATTATCGGATATAATTCTATTTGCTGATGATACTTCGCTAATTTTAAAATAGATAGGAAAGATACGGATGTCTTACATGTCAACGAAAGTCTTATTATTCTCACAAAATGGTTCGCAGCTAACAATCTTTTACTGAATGCGAAAAAAACTAAATGTCTTAAGTTCTCTTTACCAAATGTACCACAACGTAATCTTAATTTAAATCTTGACGGCAAAAATCTTGAAGTTTTCCCTAAGAATCGGAAACCGTATTCTTAGGGATTACTATTGATTTAAAATTGCAGTGGGGCGCGCACATTAGAACTCTTTCGGGTAGGTTAAGTTCAGCTGCATATGCAGTAAGGAAAATAAGGCAGTTAACCGATGTAGCACAGCTAGGTTAGTATACTATGCTTATTTTCACAGTATTATGTCTTATGGCATTCTGCTGTGAGGATCAGCAGCAGATGTTGACTCAATTTTCATCTAACAAAAGAGGGCAATCCGCGCGATCTATAAAATGGGTCCTCGCGAGTTCCTTAGAGCAAAATTTTAAGAAATCGATATACTGACTCTACCTTCACTTTATATTTTGGAATGTATTTTGTATGTCCGCAAAAATCGAGGGATTTTCAAAACTAGAAGTGACTTACATAATTTAAATTCACGCAGTAAGCACGAAATTGTAATACCCAAATTCAGATTAACTAAAACTAGCAAGTCTTTTCATATAAACAGTATACGCTTTTATAACAAGTTGCCAAAGTCAGTAATAGAACTAACCGATGGAAAGTTCAAAAACTACTTCAGACGTGTCCTTATTAAAAAAGTATATTATAAAATCAAGGACTACGTTGAAGATAAAAATTTGGCTTCAGCTTCTTCTGCGCATGCGGCTTCCCTGGTAACTCATAAACGGCACAAATATGTGGATTGTGGTGTCTGTAACTATTCTCAATCTCATTAATTCTGTTTGTTTTTTTTCTCCTTCTTTTAATTAGTCTTTTTACAATGGTTTTCAATCAACTTCATAGTCCTTTGCTGAGAATAGTTACAGCACTGATATCAACATTAATTTGTGCCACATGTTAAATTTTTTTTATTTTTTATTTTACCTTTTTATAGATTCTTTCGAGAGCAGTGGTGGCCCAGTGGTATCGGCCGCGACTTACAAGTTGTAGGTCGTGGGTTCGAGCCCAGGCAGGCGCTTTACTTTGTGTAAATTATTTCTTCACCACTGCTCTCAAAACGGTGAAGAAAAACATCGTGAGGAAACCGGCATGTCCTAGAACCAAAAATTCGAAAACATGTGACATCTACCAATCCGCACTGGGCCCGCGTGGTGGATTAAGGCCCATTCCCTCTCACACAGAGCAGGCCTGTGTCCCAGCAGTGGGAACATTAATAGGCTGATGATGTGATAGATTCTTTTACCGATTGTTTTGTAAATGTGTGAACATTGTAGGCCTTCTAGATGCTTGTTAACATTTTTAACTCGTTTTGTTCTCTTTTGTTGATATAAAATATTATCTTTTTTTCTTTTTCTTACGACTTATTGTCGGGCCTACGTTGTCCCCCATATCTAAGTACTAATGCTGTGGAAATATTGTAAAAACAAACCATTTTTTACTAGAGTAACCATGGAGTTTCTTGCCGGTTCTTCTCTATAGGAAACGACCAACCCGAACCGTGCACCTTTTGTCGACGTTTTATAAGTGCCCATGTAGGCCAATATGAAATAAAAAATTGAATTTGTATTATTTTTTATTTTAATAATGGTGATAACAATACAATGGTAATGGAGTCGTCATGGGAGCTCCATCCTTCTGTAAGTTCTGAATAAAACTACAAACAAAAATTTTAACGACTATCTTAACGCCATTCCCTTCTTCTTGCCATTTGAATGCTTAGGGTGTGTTATACCGTCGGAAGTCGCAAACTGGTTCCCGGCTACCGTAGGCACGGATTTGCGGACGGCGAGTAATGCGTAGCTCGACGTCCGATAATGACCAGGCCAGGCCCGAGTCGATGGCGCGTAGTGTTCCATGCGCGCCTCAAAGAGATGTCAACAAATACTGACGGGGTCCGCTAAGGCCGATGCCTGTCGGGGTTGCGGCTAAATTTGAAAGAAAGTTACCGCGGCCCTGGCACAAGCAACTGAAGGAACACCGGTGGGTGTAGTCAGTAAAAGTCTGACACGCCCTCCCGCTTCACCCAGAGCGGGAGAAGTCATTGGAAGATGAACAAGAAAAAAAAGAGTGTGTTGTACCCTTGTACCAAACTGGTAGGATTGAAAAGACTTCTGGGTAAGAGTTTCTGGAACGAAAATGAACGTAAAATTAATGAGACAAACACAGGAACTGTGATTGGTTGAATGAATTTCCAATAGCCAATTGAATTACTTATCAGAAACTGGAGGTTATTAGATGAAGCGTTAAGTTCATGACATATTGTGAAGATAGAACAATTGCCCCCACCGCGATGAAATAGGAGATCAAGTCCAAGAACATCCTTTTCTTAGTTAGAATTTTGTCAGCTGGCAACCCTACACGCAGCCATTACTTTAATTACTGGCCGTCGCTCGCCGCACTGCATCATGCATCTCTTTCACACAGCCAAACGAGCCGATAAAATTACTTCACCTTTATTCGTACGTTTTTATTTAGACTAAAGACTGACTCTTTTACGCTGAACTTCTGTGGCATCCGTCTTTTGTAAAGTTTTATTTTAGGAGCAACGCAGCGTTTTTTGGGAAGGTGTGGCGGGTCATTCATTGTATGAGCATCCCCCATAAGAAAAAGGCGAGTGTTTATTAATTTATCCTTGCTGTTCGCGACGATACGTCACCATTTAGATAGGTAGTCGTATGTAAAATGTAAATAGTATTGACAGACACACGTCTGCTCACCCCAGAGCACCATCGCATACTAAGCGATGTCGGTAGGTGAAAAAACCTTTTATAGTAAAGCTCGTAACTAATTTTTGTTCATGTTTTTGAGACACTAAAATTATATTTTATGTGTCTATCAGTATGTAATAGAGTCATATAGTTTAATAACAATAAATTAGAAGCATTAATATGCATACTGATTGTGTCATTACGGAAAGAAACAAGTATTTAACTCCGCAAACACAACCATCATCAACGAGCGTTTAGTTCACAATGACCTGTAAGAGGGCGGCACCTTATATTTATACTAAAACCAGTTATTGTAGAATTTTGGTAACTTTAAACTCATGTTTTGGGGGCTTTTACATAGTTTATAGTGCGCATATAGCGCTTATGTGTTAGAGTTATGCATAAGGTACCTTAGATATATGATAAATGTATAGTTTTAAGGAAATAAAAATATTTTGTTTACTTATTTTAGACCCCCCAAAATTGGCAGGGTATCAAGTGGTGCTATAGGTATTATATTCACCTACCAATCAGATTATTTCCTTACACGTAATTGTTTTGTTAGGAAACATCATCTAGGTGTTCTAGATAAGATAGCTGGATACCATGACTGAGAAATTATACATAATAGCAGTACATGGCCAGTCTTAATACAGTTTCACTCTGAAAATGCAGATATGCATACATTTTTGCTCGAGTAAGTATTCAGAAAGTTCGATACAAGCCTTTTAGTACTTCTGGGTGACCTAGAATTCTGTCTAGGCTCCTATATAGATAGCACCTATGTAATTCTAGTACATAGGCGTCACTTACTTGAGAGGATGTGTCTGTGTATGCCGGCATGGACGTTTCTATGCGTCTGCCGATGGGTCACTGCGTCCAGGGACATTTGGTGCCTGGTCAGCTATAGATATGCTGTCTGAAGCATTACCTTCGTGGACCCTCAGGCAGGCGCCTACACTCAGTCATGACACGGAGCTAGTATATAGGGGTATGTAACGCACACAGACACATTAAAGCTGTGAGACGACGTAAAATTTAGTATTCGGCCGCTTCCCGGCACCTTAAGCTGCGGAAAGGCTGGTGGTACACCCATCAGGGTACCGCCGTCAGACAGCCTAGTTTTCCAGCTACCCAACCACACTTCCGGAAGGAGCTTAGCTCTGGTGGTTGAGGAGTTAAGCGACCTGATATGGTGCGAGGTTACATGGATTTGCTATGTAAACAAACTTGTAACAAACGATAGCTCATCGGGGGTTGGACATGTAGCTACCGGACTTCTACCTTGGGATAGCCCATCACGAGGGCTACCCGGGTGTGAATGTAACTTGAAAATCCACCCAGCGGTCTGAGTAGGAATCGAGTTTATGTGCCAAGATCAGGGGCATAAGCTAACTTCTCGCACCATTTCGCGGCTGTACGCCTGAAGGTTTTGAATATAACTGTAACACTTATGTGTGTCAACGGCCCAGTAGGAGAGCTCCAAGTCCCTCGCTGGTACCCTAGAGCTAACATGTCTAGTTTTAGGAGAAACTCGATTGTAAAGCTTCAAACTGGCGGGAATTCCCTTTCTTTGACGTTCTCCTTACGAGAACTCCCTGATGGTAGGGGCTAGGGACCTGGATCAAAGACCGGAGGGAAGGTCTCCTCGAGACCTATCCAAAAGTACAAGTTTCACCAGAATCGGTCCAGTGGAAGGGTAGTTCCTGTCAGTTTCAAGCTACGAGTCTTAGGTTATATTTTTTGAAAAATAAAAGTTTTTGCGGTCGGAATGTTGTGGTCCTCGTCGCAGTCGAGTTTGCCTGTTTAATAGTGCGCAGGCGCGTGAACATTTCGTAGCCATTATTTCACTTAAAGTATTTCCACGCATCATTGCGCATCGAGGACCATGAAGGAACGTCGCTTCTGGCCATGAACAAATAGTTTTTTATTTAACCTGGACATCACGTTTTCACCTCAACCTACTTGGCAGCCTTCAAGTGTCTCCAAGGTCCATAGTTACCAGATGACAACTGAACAATAGGTGCAAGGGGCGTCAACGCGTTCAAGCAGGAGCCTTACAACCTCCTGATTGCCTGTCGGTCTTGGACGATCACGTCCGTCCCGTACACTTGCAAAGGAAGGCCTTCCAGCAAATACACAAATGGAGCATAAGCTTATAATCACCGTGTAGTCAGCGAAGTCCAAGATAAACACAGTAAGTACTACTTACTTATGAATCAAAAAAGTCACATTGGTATTTGCTCGGCTTTGAACCCACGATCTCAAGCACGAGATGCGAAGGTCTTAGCCACTAGACTACCACGACATTATGTATGTATTTAAAATTAAATAAATATCTATCAATTGTTCATAAATTTCACGGATAAATCACATATTTATAAGAAGGTATTGTTTCAAGATAGGGCAACGGCATCTAGTGACGAGTAGAAAAACTAAGTAGTAACTAGTGGCACCATCTTGTATCGAATAGCGGAATAAATCTTCTCGAAAGTTCGTGTCGAATAGAATTTTCCAGGATGTTCGAGCAGAACTTTCTAGAAGTTTCTAGTCGCTTTGGGAACAATGAGTTTTGAAAGTCGATTGTTCTGGAAGATTCTCGAAATATCTAGAACTGTATGGAACGTTCTAGAAACGTCTTCCCTGCTATATAAAGAGCGCTCGGTTTCGTCGTGAGCCAGTTTCTATTTGGAAGCGACACAGAGCGATCGGAAAAGGAAAATAGTGCGAAGTAATAAAATTGTTTAAGAAGTGTTTTTTGTAATAAAGTGTGATTAATTTAAGTCTGCTGTTTAAATAATTTATTGCTGAACCCCAGCTTGTAACAGTATTATCTTCAGACCAGATATTAATTAAATAGGCCTTGATCATCATAGGCTCTTCCAAACTGAAACTCATCTTCGAATCTAACCACATGCAGATGAAATTCTAGTATTTTACATGGAACGACTTCCTATCCGACCCTCACAACCACTCTGATGTTCTCAATCACAAGTCCGTTATTGGGTAACATGATGCCCCTTGGTTAAACTTGCTATCAGATTTTCGGATGTCCATCATCATCAGCCTATAGCAGTCCACTGCTGGACATAGGCCTCTCCAATTGCACGCCATTTGGTTCGATTTTCGGCAACTCTCATCCAGCTGCTACCAGCCATCCTGCGAAGGTCGTCGCTCCACCTAGCCTGAAGGCGGCCTACCTTACGTTTACCAGTTCGCGGTCTCCACTCAAGAACACGTTTACCCCAACGGTCATCGATTTTACGACTTATATGGCCGGCCCATTGCCACTTCAGCTTACTTATTCTGTGAGCTATGTCGAAAATTTTGGTTCTCTGCCGGATCACCTCGTTTCGGATTCAAGTTCGGGTGTCCGCCTACCTCTTTACCCCGCCTTGCCTAAATATAGAATGTAATAAAGTTACTAATAAGATAAGTGCTACATCAACCCTCCAATACGGCCAACTTTAGCTTTACATCGAAAGGCTGTAACATCCACAGACATAAATCTAACTAGATGATTCGAAAAATGAGAGAAATGCTCTTTCTTACCGTGAGTTGTCGGAGGCATCAACAATACATAAAGCTGCGCTGGTATTCTGATAGGGCCGACCCCTATCAGAATCAAGACGTCAGCGTTCAGTGCGGTCTACTTAGTAGACCGCACTGAATGCTGACGTCTAGTCAACGCTTGAGACAACTTAATACTGCGTAGACGTGTTTAGTAAACGTAGGCGCACTTCGAGCAATCAACACAGGCGTATCTTTTCTCCGCTAAAAGAACCAATTTTACCCGGCTCCATCTTTCCGAGGTGTAACCGTGCCGATAACGGACCATCTTGAGCTTCTTGGCGTAACGTTGACATCGACACTCAATTTTGGCCCATACATTGAGGCAAAGGCTCAACTACAACAAAAAAAGGGAATCCTTGCGAAAGTGAGATGGACGCCAGAACAGCGGCTTAAGTTGTATCAAGCGCAAGTTCGATCTTGCATGGAGTACTGTTCTCATCTCTGGGACGGATCTGCCAAATCCAATGCCAATCATCAGCTTGATGCACTAGAGTCGATTGAAAAACGGGCCAAGAGGCTCATTGGCAATAAGGCACTGGTTGAGTCAAAGCTGAGCCTTCTAGAGCTTGGAACTTCGTTACCGAGTTGCCAGCTTGTCGGTTTTTTATCGGTTGCATTTCGGAGAGTGTGCGAAGGAATTGCATGATCTAATTCCGTCAAGCCCGTTTCATCAACGGCCTACAAGAATTACGGCGATGCGCCATCGGTACTTGGTGGAAATCACCCATAAGCACTAAACGTTTTGGAAATACTTTTATTATGCGTACAGCTAAGGAGTGGAATCTGTGTTTCCCGATTGTAACTACAATACGAGTATCTTGGGGAGAATTGTGAATAGGTTACTTCTAGGCAAGCGTGCTATACCTTCGACCACATCATTACTTACCATCAGGTGAGATAGTGTTCAAGCGCAAGCCTACATACAATAAAAAATAAAAATTACCTCCCACATCTCTTCCTTATGTTTAATATTTTGTTTATCTTTGTGTCTACTGTGCGGGTCTTACAAATATGTTTTCTTTCTTTCTTACTTTTAGCTGTTTCATTTAGCGTTATTGACTTCGGGCATCAACTGTATTGAACTGCAAAAAAAGTTTGCGAGACAATGGAGACATTTTATTTCATTGGTAGGAACTTGAGTTATCCAGTTAGATAAATAAATGTCTGTGGTAACATTTCTCCCTGACATGGGATAAATTAGACTAAAACAGTCGATCATTTGGAACTCATCAACTAATTGATCAGAAGAACTCTTGATTGCCTACAGTAACTCACAGAACTAATTAGTATGTTTGTTCGAAGTTTGAATGTTGAGTTGCCGAATGCAATCAATGAATCATTTCACTGCTGTAAATAGGATTCCAATAATTTCGGATTGTATTCGTATTACGGTAGTAATATAGAGCAAATATCTCATATACTCATACATAAACACATGCATTTTCCCATGTACATAGTACGCAGCCTGCTACGATCTTTAACACCTACTCCCCTGTGAGAGTACTACTTCCCTGCCTTTTCTGAAGTAATCACCAATAAGGTTGTATGCGTCGTCTCCACTCTTACCTTCCACTACAAACAAATGTGATCTATGATGCACTAGTAAGATGAGGGGGGTACCCCTGTTACATTCTGCTATTGTACAATTATACAAATATTTCTATGGCCCTGTATTGTGATTGTCCTTTGTCTATCGTGAAGGGAGCTTGAGGTGTGATTCAATCCATAACTTCAGGTGAATTAAGAGTTTACTACACGCTTACTTTATTAATGTTTTCACGATGACATTTTTTTAGAATGAACTGGCAGGTAAACCCCACACGCACCTAACCTGTTAACAGGTTGACCCAGAAATACCGAAATATCCCATAATGTATTGCCCTAAGTAAATAACCAATTAACAAACCGTAACACATCCCATTCACCTAAAATGCAAGGTTAATTGAATTCTCTAATCCTCATTTTCACAAATTTTCGAGGGGCACAAGCCTCGGTTACCCGGAACCGTCCCGAGATACCGTTAATCCCTGAGATACAGTTAAGCTATGGTTCGCCAAATGCGGGTATGGCATAATGCAGACCATCGTTGATTACGTCTGACAGCAATTTATTGCTAATTCATATACTGACAACACTCGAATCTGTTGCCTTAGACTCTTGTGACATCTATCAACAAAAGCGTATATATATATAGAGATTGGAAATAAATTATTAATTAAAAAAACTTTTTTTAAACAAGCTTTTTTCGTATTCTTCTCTGGAAACCCTTTCATTTGATACCCATATCAGGGCAGTGCACAAATAATAACTAGTCCGCCATCTTGGGCCGTCCGTCATTTAGAATGACGTCACTTAGCTAACCATGTATTGTCATCCAAACTAAACGTGTATGCAAAATTTCAACTTAATCAGTGGAGGATATCTGATTTAAGAATTTGTTGCCGCCCATCCAGCTGATTTATTCAAGATTCAAGGTCCAGCTGATTTCTATAATCAATAATTGATTTTAGAAAAAAAAATAGACTGATAGAATATTCTAAAAGGTTGTATGTCTGCAATACAATAACGGCTATTAATGCATAGATAATATTGACGAATAAAATATGTGTGAGAAGACCGGTGATTGGTGCATGCAAGAAAATATGTGAGAGAAGACCGGTGATTGGTGCATGCAAGACAATATGTGAGAGAAGACCGGTGATTGGTGCATGCAAGAAATTCTTAGCCGTTCTACTGTCGTCGATATATCGTCTAAGCCTTAAGGCAACTGTGTATATTGCATTTCCCTGTAGTTTATGTGTAGTTGTATGTAGTTTATCGCTTAAATTGTCGTTCACAAGCACATTGACGGGTATATTTGCGTGCATTATGTTGGGTAAAGCTACAAATTGTACCCTGCTTGGGATATTATGTGCCTAATGTTGTGTCATAATCATATCTTGTATTTTACGTCCTATAGTATAGGTAAATGATGTGGGAAGCTTAAATGATTGTATGTAACTGTAGTACACTAAAAAAAAGGAATAATCGAACATGTTTTGTTTTGTATCTTTAAGCAAACTTTAGATATAAAAATAAACTTTAATAAAATAGTACAAACTTATTAGCATATAGTCTGTTTTGTTGCTAGCAAGACAAAGTTCATATGTCCCAATAACTTCGTTGCGCAAAAATTCGTAGCCATAATTTTGATAATCTTAACAAAAAAACTATCTTTTTATAGTAGTCGGGTAAATAGGAAGCAACATGATGAACTTTGAACTTCGATTGGAAATAACAGAGACCGAATAGTTCTCCATCATTGGCTCGAGAATGGTAATTTACTTGAGGTTTAAAATGCACAGGGGAAATGGATATAAATAAATAAAAGATGGCTGTCATTACTCCTTAGCCGCTTTTTACGATACCGCTGGGATGAAAGGGCTTGGTCATTTGTTATTCGAAAGTCCTCAGTACCTACTTATTATTAATTCAATATTCTCTCTTGGATCAGTGGTGACCCAGTAGTTTCGGCCCCGACTTACGTGTCGCAGGAACCCAAGCAGGCGCTTTACTTTGTGTTAATTATTTCACCACCACTGCTCTAAAAACTGTGAAGGAAATCATCTTCAGGCACCCGTCATGAACACACATGGTGACATCCACCAAACCGCACTCGGCCCACGTGGTGGATATAGCCCATTCCCTATCTCACAGAGAGGAGGCCTGTGCCCCATTTAAAAGAGGAAGGTTGAAAGGTTTGTAGGTACATCATACCGAGACTTTGAGTTAGACACTGTACTTAATTTGCAAATCAATTATCAAATAATCTTTATTGCCGTAATATTTGGTTAAAGCAATTTTGAAGCCTCCGACTCCCGAACTAGGCGGACCTGTATGACAGGAGTCAGAAATTTTGCAAATGCAATTAAAGAAATGAAGAGCCTTCTATGCTACGTTGAATCCAAAAGTTTTATTTTTAACCAATAACGGCCCGTTTTATATAGGAACCCGGAATGAATTCGTAAACATTTCTGCCCAGTAAAACGTTGTAATAAAAAAAGTAATGTGCAACATTAAGTATGCAATTTCATCACCGAAATAAACACTTGGCCTCATTTTCTCTTACCACAATTTGGGTCTGATCTCCAGGGCATAATGTAGGATTTTATGCACCCTGAAACTCTCAAGGGAAGGACGGATCTTGGGGTAACTAATACCGTAAAAGTTTGGAGAAAATGAAAAGATTTTTTTTGTCCGTTTGAAGTTTTTTCTTCAATTTAACAATGAGGGGGAGTGGACGATAATTAATAATAAGGTTTTAAGCAAGAGGGAAGACGACGTGTTCTTGAAAAAGCCTGCGCTTTGTTGAATAATGATGTAGCTTAAAATACATTGAAGCACGTTTTTACTCTACAAACATGCCACAAAACTGAGAAAAATGTTCCCGGTTAATAAAAAAATATTTTTATTAAGGCACAATACAGTACAGTAATCTATATTCTAAGTAGCTATTAACATAAACTAGATTAAGCGTCTTAAATAATGGAAACCAAAGCTCAGCTCATGCTAAAATTCCTATTCATAAATGATCTCAAACTTTTCACCATCCAAATCGGCTGTTGTTTTTTTCTACTATTTACTATTTTAATATTTCTATTTATTTATTAGTAAAGATCATTGTAGAAACTCTTTTCGACGGATTATAAGCATGGAGTTGCTCCACAGCAGCCTTCGGCTAAGCCAGAGCTAGTGCTAGCGTCGCTTTGTATGAAAATGTTGGTGAGATCGTCCACTGCAACTTAGCAACGCTACGCATGGATGCGAGGCTGAAAAACAAATGAGCTGCAGAGTTAATTGCCCTTTTCACACGTGGGAGATGTGAGTGCAAAACCTCAAGCAAGATACAAAGAAAGTAAGTAAGTATGTTAAGTTAAGAAATCCTTGATAACTGTATTTTACCAATAGGTGTTCCTAATAAAAAAAAAACACTCAAAATTAGATTACAAACAGCTTGATTTGAATACTTATGGACAAAACTTTTAATGATATTTTATTTATATTCTTTATTGTACACAAAACAAACATACACAAATACAAAAGGAGAAATTACGTACAGAGGCGAGTTTAACCCATAATTGGTTTCTCTGACAGCAAACCTCAGATTTACACAATTAGGACAGTTAACAAAAGCGCACAACAAAAATACTCAAAAACAAATGAAAACACTACACAAATACGTGTACAGCATTCAATGCATAAACATAACACATACTATATAAATACAATACATATATATTTATGAGTCATGTTGACAGGAAATGTTCCCTAGTTCTTCTCCTGAAGATCTGTAACGAATGGCTATGCTTTATGGTGTGAGGAAGATTATTCCAGATGCGAACAGCACGAACAGTTAAAGATCCATCGTAAGGGCTTGATGAGTGAGGAGGAAAACGAAGGAGAAGAGATTATGAGGAATGGCAAGACTTTGCTCTCGCAACAAGATATTTAAAGCTTTCCTGAAGATACGCTGACTAGACCTGCTGAAGACTGCATGAATATATTTGTATTGTATAAAGTATAAAAACTTTTTAGTGTTATATAACTGCACAACAATCCCTTAAAAGCAACAAACGCTCTGAGTTACGCACAAAGATTTAAATGGAAGTGGGCAGGACATGTTGCATGGCTAACAGATCCTAGATGGACCAAAAAAGTAACATTCTGGAACGGCCCACTAGGCAAAAGGATAAGAGGTAGACCTATTGCAAGATGGGAAGATGATATTAAAGCAATAGCGGGTCCAAACTGGAAACAAGTAGCTGAAGACAGAGTCTAATGTGCATCACTGGAGGAGGCTTTTCACCCATTCTGGGGTTCCGGTAGATTCCTTAAAAATTTAGTAACTATAAATACTATGATATAATACATAGGATAAAAAGAAATAGACATAGAGTAAAATAAATAACATAGAATAAACTAAATAAAACTAACACATACATAGATTTTAAGAAATGTAAATTTACTGGAAATAAAAAGGCTTTTTATTTTTTATTTTATTATAACTGCACAGCACATGTGTGAGTACTTTTAATACTCTATACCTGTACGTCGTATAGTATGCACTCGTAGTGCTGTTCTGGTTACATCGTCCTCACATAAATAAATTCATGTATTTATTACAATGTATGTACTTATGTAAATATTGTAAAACACTTATTTTTTTTAAAGAGTAACTATGAAGTTTCTTGTCCGTTATTCTCCATAACAAGCTACTTTTTCGAATGGACGGTAGAATCAACAGTTAATACTTATAAATTTTAATTGTTGACGTTCAAAAGTGCTGCTTGGCTTTGACTTTGACGAAGTAGAGGTATTTTGTGAAGAATAGAAAGGATTATAGAAATAATGTGGGTATCTCGGCGCTGTAGTTTCTACAACCAAACAACTTTCCCTAACATAATAATAAACATAACAGATGAACTGCCTTCCTACGCCTAAAGCCCTCTCACACGATACCCGTACGTCTTGCCAGCATCGTTCACTCAAACATCTAATTTCCGCACAGTCGTGATCCCGTCTGGGCACTCATTTATATAAAGACGTCCGTCCAATTTATTAAGCGCATGTAGATTAAAGAGAGATGAGTATAAATGTTGACGGTAAAGAGGGAGATGAGATGAGATTTTGTTAGGGTGAACAGGGGCATGTGGCTAATTTTTAACCGACATCAAAAATGAGTTTTCTCAATTCACCCGATTTTTTTATGTACCATGATAAGTAAACCAGGATCTGATGATGACATCCTAGATAAATAGCGGGCACTCCTCAAATATTATAGGCATAAATATAGCGATTTTGGTATTTTTATCTACAATTCAATCATTTACACTCAGAAAGTGTCATTTGGTGAAATAGAAATGATGAAGAAGACCACAGAAGGCAAACCGAATTCCCAAACAAAACTCTGCAAAGCGAAAAATAACTTTATTTCCGAAGTCGGAAAACAATAGGTACCAAAGACACCGACTAAATATAATAAATAGGTGAAAAGTTTATTCTAGGCAAGCGTGCTACATCGTCGACCACATCATCGCTTACCATCAAGTGAGATAGTGGTCAAGCGCGAGCCTACCAATGACAAAAAAAATAACGGTTAGATTTTTTTATTAAAAACTTTTTATAATAACCGGGGTTGATCTCCAAGGTCAAGCAACGATTGCAGAGATTAGTCTATAGATGGGTGACCATTCTTTATTTATCAAAACGCCGCCGTGCCTTGACAATCGCTCCATCTATTGCGACATAGTCTTCATCGTTATGATAGTATCTGTAAGGCTAGAGAGAAGGTCATATTTGTCTATTATCAGACTATGCTACGATAAATATGCCTAATACATGGAGTACTGCTCTCATCTCTAGGACGGATCTGCCAAATACCAGCTTGATGCACTTGAGTCGATTGACAGACGGGCCAAGAGGCTTATTGGCAACGATGAAACAATACAAAGCTCTAGAGCCTCGAACATCAACGCCGATTTGCCAGTCTGTCGGTTTTTATCGGTTATATTTCGGGGAATGTGCGACGGAACTGCACAATTTGATTCCGCCTAGCCCTTTCCATCATCGGTCTACAAGACTTTCGGCCATGCACCATCGGTACATGGTGGACACCCCACCCATACGCACAAAGCATTTTACTAATACTTTCATTATGCGCTCAGCTAAAGAGTGGAATTACTTTCCGGTGTCTTTGTTCCCTATATTCAACTATAACCTTGGGGTCTTTTTCTTGGAAATACTTTCATTATGCGCACAGCTAAGGAGTGGAATTCCCTGCCGGAGTCTGTGTTGCCCGTTAGCTACAACCTCGGGTTCTTTAAGTCAAGAGTAAATAGTTTACTTCTAGGCAAGCGTGCTTCACCGTCGACCACATCATCGCTTACTATCAGGCGAGATAGTGGTCAAACGCGACCCTATAGACAATTTTTTTTTTTTAAACAGCTTGCCCGAACCGTTATCAGCGTAGCTCAGGCTTGCAACTGTATAATAAACTAACATGGTCCATCTTCACGCCACATTGCCCCAACTTACTTCAACATTACCTGTATTGGACTTGGTCCAAACCAGTTCAGATTACACCCTGTTTAATGTACAAGATAGTTTTACTTATTCCGAGTACAATTTACTGGAGCTTTAAATTTTACGCTTTAGAAACATTAACTTAGAGGGCCGTTAAAGTTTAAAGCATTGTCTGTCTGGAAGGGATGTTAACTGAAAATTAGTTTTTAGTCCGTTAGGTAGATTTATAAAAATATGGACACGTATTTTTTCTTTTGACATTTAAACATAAAGTGACGACGGTATAATGCGTTGAAATATCGTGTACCGTCACGCTATTAGTACATTTTATACTGACATAGTGACGTCACAAGCCCCCACTCCTGAACTTTGATGCGCTTTATCCTTGTAATTTTTTATTGATTTGGTAAAGCAAAAAATATATCTCTATATGATTTAATAATCTCAGTGACGGACTAAATAGTATTATTTATTCTACCCAGGAAATATCCCTGTTGTGGCTGCCAAACAAATAGGCCTGCCTTCTATCTTTCTATACTTTTACCTTTCTGTATATCTTCTATGAGTTGTTAAATTTAAAACAACGACAAGCCATTTAGACGTGATGTTAGTTTTGAAATCTGTTAAGAGTGGTATGCCCGAGCTTAACCCATCCTTGTACTGTATTTTGTTAGTAAGAGAATGGAGACTTGACTGTAGTAGCAAAGTCTACATCCTCCAACTAGAAAAACAAAGTAAAAATCATGAATTAATTTATCTGTTAATTGCAGCTACCTCTATTTCTAATAACTGCACGAAGCTGGACTATTGCCAGCAGAATGAACACAATCCATTTCAATTAAATTTATTAATTTAACTTTAGCAGTTCCCTGGAGATTGGTGTTCTGTTTTGGTTAGCTCATCCAACGTGAGCCAAGCCAATACAATTACAAAACTAAAATAATTGAGATTTATTTATCTTGGAGGTCGTGGCTAAATAATAACTGTTGCACGGGTCGATCTTCAAGGTTGCTGAGGCCCGTCCGTGGATGGGTCACCATCTTTACATAGCAAGTTTCTTTCGTGCTTCGGAAATCACGTTAAGCCGTTGCTCTCGGCTGTCATTTGATGATCTTTGACGGTCGTTACAGTAGTCAGAAGCCAGAAAATTTACACTAGTCTTGCCAAATATTACCGTACGTGTTACCCAGTTAGTGGGTTTAAGAGGTCTGATAGGCAGTCGCTCTATGTAAAATACTGGTACTCAGCTGCATCTGGTAAGACAGGTAACTGACCCAAAAGACTAGGCAGATTAATTGAGTTAAGATTAATATTTGCGTTTTTGTCGGCTATTCTTCAACTTCCTGCCTTTATCCCATATTACTTGGTGTCGGCGTAACAAGTTTTCTTCTTCTATACCGTCCTGTCCCCCATCACGCTATCACTGACTCCCTTTTCTTTCATATTACTCCTCACAAAGTCCATCCATCTTTTATTTCATATCACTCCTCACACAGTCCATCCAACTTTTCTTTTATGTCACTCCTCACGCAGTCCATCCATCTTTTATTTAATGTCACTCCTCACACAGTCCATCCATCTTTTCTTTCATGTCACTCCTCACGCAGTCCATCCCTCTTTTATTTTATATCACTCTTCACGCAGTCCATCCATCTTTTCTTTCATGTCACTCCTCACGCAGTCCATCCCTCTTTTATATTATATCACTCTTCACGCAGTCCATCCATCTTTTCTTTCATGTCACTCCTCACGCAGTCCATCCATCTTTTATTTTATATCACTCTTCACGCAGTCCATCCATCTTTTCTTTCATGTCACTCCTCACGCAGTCCATCCCTCTTTTATTTTATATCACTCTTCACGCAGTCCATCCATCTTTTCTTTCATGTCACTCCTCACGCAGTCCATCCCTCTTTTATTTTATATCACTCTTCACGCAGTCCATCCATCTTTTCTTTCATGTCACTCCTCACGCAGTCCATCCATCTTTTATTTTATATCACTCTTCACGCAGTCCATCCATCTTTTCTTTCATGTCACTCCTCACGCAGTCCATCCCTCTTTTATTTTATATCACTCTTCACGCAGTCCATCCATCTTTTCTTTCATGTCACTCCTCACGCAGTCCATCCATCTTTTATTTTATATCACTCTTCACGCAGTCCATCCATCTTTTCTTTCATGTCACTCCTCACGCTGTCCATCCCTCTTTTATTTTATATCACTCTTCACGCAGTCCATCCATCTTTTCTTTCATGTCACTCCTCACGCAGTCCATCCATCTTTTCTTTCATGTCACTCTTCACGCAGTCCATCCATCTTTTCTTTCATGTCACTCCTCACGCAGTCCATCCATCTTTTATTTTATATCACTCCTCACGCAGTCCATCCCTCTTTTATTTTATATCACTCTTCACGCAGTCCATCCATCTTTTCTTTCATGTCACTCCTCACGCAGTCCATCCATCTTTTATTTTATATCACTCTTCACGCAGTCCATCCATCTTTTCTTTCATGTCACTCCTCACGCAGTCCATCCCTCTTTTATTTTATATCACTCTTCACGCAGTCCATCCATCTTTTCTTTCATGTCACTCCTCACGCAGTCCATCCCTCTTTTATTTTATATCACTCTTCACGCAGTCCATCCATCTTTTCTTTCATGTCACTCCTCACGCAGTCCATCCATCTTTTATTTTATATCACTCTTCACGCAGTCCATCCATCTTTTCTTTCATGTCACTCCTCACGCAGTCCATCCCTCTTTTATTTTATATCACTCTTCACGCAGTCCATCCATCTTTTCTTTCATGTCACTCCTCACGCAGTCCATCCATCTTTTATTTTATATCACTCTTCACGCAGTCCATCCATCTTTTCTTTCATGTCACTCCTCACGCTGTCCATCCCTCTTTTATTTTATATCACTCTTCACGCAGTCCATCCATCTTTTCTTTCATGTCACTCCTCACGCAGTCCATCCATCTTTTATTTCATATCACTCTTCACGCAGTCCATCCATCTTTTCTTTCATGTCACTCCTCACGCAGTCTATCCCTCTTTTATTTCATATCACTCTCTCCTCACGCAGTCCATTCGCACCGGGCACTCCAGCTAGAACACTGCACCATTCACCGCCTTCCTGAGCGCGCGCTTCAACCTTCGCCATCAACCTAGTCATCCGTTTTGTTATCTCTTTACTAAAAATACAATCCCTTAAAACGCCAAATCAATGTTTGTCCTATAGCCACCATTAGGGCATACAACCTCCCCTTTCCACCGACCTTCATCTACTAAATCACAATACCCCTAGACAAATATGTACAAGTGACCGCTGGGACCAACGGCTTAATCCCGGTATTACAATAATAACAAAATCGACATCAAGGATTTATAAGAAAAGCTGGCAAGCTTGACATCCGAAATCGTATTAAAGATATCAATATTTTTAGCTTAGAGACATAATCCTTACCAAATCATAAAGTCGATTTTTAGGCAGAGCTTTAAATTGTTTATCCCCTTCTAGTACCCATTTTATATCATAATGTTCATTTAAGTATATGCCTCGCCCCATTTTTTTATAGGCTCATGCTTGACCACTTTTTCACCTGACGGTAAGCGATGATGTGGTCGACGGTGTAGCACGCTTGACTAGAAGTAATATATTCACTCTTGACTTAAAGACCCCGAGGTTGTAGCTATCGGGCAACACAGACTCCGGCAGGGAATTCCACTCCTTAGCTGTTTGCATAATGAAAGTATTTCCAAGACATTTAGTGCGTATGGTTGGGATGTCCACCATATACCGATGGCGCATAGCCATACGTCTTGTAGTCCGATGATGAAACGGGCTAGGCGGCATTAGATCATGCAATTCCATCGCACACTCCCTTATTCAATCTGACTTAAATATAAGCAATTATGTCCGATGTATACACTAGATTGGCCACCACTGGGAGACAGGGAAAAAACTTTAAAAAAATATTCTCGCTGTCCACCAGTGGAGAACAGCCTCAAACCTTTGCAAATTATTTCCTACACTATTTCTTAAATACAAATAGATGTTAAGCATGTATAAGCTATACCCAAACTACCAGGAGGCTAGAAACATGAAGAAGTATTTGCGGGGCTGGAATCATGAGCGGTAAAGACTAAAAATACCAGGGGATCAGAATCATGAAAAAGTATTTGCGGGGCTGCAATCATGAGCAGTAAACGCTCACAGTCACAAGCTACCAGGAGAAAAGAATCACGAAGAAGTAATATTACATTACTCGTCTATTAAGCTCGTGGTGGACCACGAGAATAATATTTAAAAGTTTTCTCGTTGTCCCCCAATGGTGGCCAACCAAGTGGTGGACATCGAGAATAATCAAATATAAGTGGAGTAATGTGGGTGTGTATATATAATACACCTTTGCTTAACTCTTCTGGGAATACAATTGTAATGTTATGTTAATTTAGTTTCTTTAGCTACCTAACCACCACCTTAAAAAAAGTTTTTGCAAAAGCTAAAAGTAATCCCATCAATATCCCATCATTACAACTCACACTCATTTATACATATAACATTTTCCCTGCTCACGTGTTCTATAAAACTTTTATTTTCAACATGCAAAAGGCGAGAGGGAGGAAATTGGATGTCACATGGTAAAACGTTGACGGCTTCTACTCGTAACAACACAACCTATTATCATGCTACCTGCAGTATAATAGACACAGGAATAGAATGGACTTGATATGTGTTTAGCATATATTGATCTGTATTTACGAGAAATATTTATATTTATTTCTGGTGGAGTTTGTATGTAAAAGAAGTTGTGAGCAAAATTTGACGCTAAAGATATCAATTTAATTTTTCAATGTTAAGTACATTGAGAAAAGTAATTGTGACTTTCAATTAGTTTATGAATTATTTTATTAAACAAAACTAGTTTTGTTTCTAGTACAAAAAAAGTGTTGCAGTCCCAATAATTTTTTGTGTATTGGCTATGGTTACCGGCAAAGAAATCTCTTCGTCGTACAAGATCAGGGTGGCAACCTCGAGAAGGTACACCCACGATACTTGTCTTGAGGATCCACACGAACGCGATTTCGCTCAAGATCACGCCACATTGCCGCCTGTGACGGAGAATAAAGAAAAACAAAGAATATTTATTTTGTCTGCATCTGCTACCAAGCAAACAAGCGTTGTTTTTGGAAAGGCATCTCCAGACCTTAGCCCTTTCCACCATCGGATTACAAGAGGTACGTGGTGGGCATTCCACCCAGACACAATAATTTTTTTTTGGAAAGTTTTTGTGCGTACAGCTAAGAAGTGGAATTCCTTGCCAGAGTCTGAGTTTTCTGAAAGCTACAACTCAACTTAAGTCAAGAGTGAAGAGGTTATTTTTAGGCAAGCTTAACTCCCGGTGGGTTCCCGCATTGTTGAGGCGGGGGCAGGCTCAGTAGCCGTGGCTTGGTCACCCACGGTGAAGCGAAGAGGAACTCGAGGAGGGGCCACTCGTCAGTGCTTTTGCCGATAAGCGAACGACGTAGGGGCCAACAAGAGGCGGGCCGCGATGTCGTATGGGAGGCATCGCGGCTGAGGGTTAGAGGCCGTGGCGGAGAGAGAAGTGGTGCGCAGCTCTCCCTGCCTTCCGCGGCCTGGAGGGAGTCGCCACCGTCTGATACCGGGCGCGGTATGGCCGTAGGGGAAGAGGAGTGTTGCTATAGCGTTGGCCGCTCTCCCTATCCCCTACGGCCGAAAAGTGGTAGGTGGCGGGGCCACTGACCTGGCCCGTCACAAGGGTACCAAGAGTGCTATACATTGGGTCGTCTGGCGCTCATGTGCTGGTTTGGTCCGTGGGATGGTCACGGCTTGCAATGTGTTCTGGTGCGCCGGTTATGGGGATACTCCCCAGACGAGTGTCCGGTGATGGGCAGCGGGTTCGCGGATGGGTGCTTACGCGTGCCGATGTTTCCGCCATAAGTGGCACAGGAGGACACCGTGGTTTGAGTTGTAGTGGGTTGGAGTACCACATAACTGCATTTTCTCCCCGTGGTAGCATAAGCATTTCTCCAGGCAAAAAAAGGCAAGCCTGCTTAGTGAAGCTATGATGTGGTCGACAGTGTCATCTCATCTATCAGGTGAGATCGTAGTCAAAAGCAATGACTATTGTTAAAAAGAAACCCTGAAATGTGGCCTTCCAAAAGCATTACATCCGATTGGAAGAAAATCAATTCATTCGACTTGAAACCTTCCTGGGCTCAAGTTAAACTATTCTATTTGATAGCCCGGTTTGAGTCGATTGATCTTATATTAAATAGAAAAAAGAGCATCCATTTGATTCTTAAAGAGTTTCTTTTATTTAGTAATGGAGGTTAAATACTTTTATTTGTTGTCGTATTCCTTCATCGTTCCTTGGTCAAAGAATGAAGTAGAATTAGAACTTGAGAACTTGTCAAAAAAAACCTAACAAAAATATCTTTTGGCTTTAAAGTAGTAAGTAGTAGTATTTTCTTCTCTTCCTGTTCTCACACCCTATTGTCTACATTTATTTTTTATATTTCCTTTTCGCAGGTCTACTGGTACAAATTTCTTAAATAGTAAGCAGTTCCTTTGTACTCTATTGTCTTGATGTGTTGTCTTTATGAATTTACTGTGTTTACATTAATTATAAAATAAATAAAAAACAGTGTCAAACACACGTTCCTGACTTCAAATAATAAAACGGTGATTTATATTGTGGGTTGAATATGACTTTCCAGCAGTCTTGGATGAAACAACAATCAGTGGGCCCGTGTGGTGGACTACGGCCCACTCCCTCCCACAGAGAATCTTGCAGTTTACACATAAGCACGACAAAGCTGCACACCCTCGAACGGAAAAGTATACATAATTAAATGAAAACCCTTCCTGGGGAACAAAATATTGATCCCAAATTAATTTTCGTGATGAAATTCCGAAAATATTTCATCGTTGGAAGGATTGGGTTTAAAAAGTTTGAAACAAATAAGGTTAAAGATAAAATATGAAAACAGAAATGATAGAATAATATTTAGATAAATTCGAAAGTTATTTTAATTATCTCTGTACGAAAAAAGATCATGTGAAAATTACATATTATACAATTCTTCAATCTATTCCTACATTTCAAGGTGAAGCTGAACTTTTCGATCTCGTTCCTTGAATTGGTGACCATTTATAACATACCGAGAATCCATGACCCGTCCACACCATGGGAACTACGTTAAGCTGTTGGTCTTAGCTGTCATTAATAGATATTTCACAGACATTAGCTTCGATCAATAATACACTAGATGACCGGTAAGCGCTTCAAAAACGGGGCGAAAAATAAGAGCACAAGTACGGTTGTGGTCTTATTTCAAATTAGTATGGTCCAATCATGGCCACCATTAAGACGTCAAAAAGCTGCAGTATACGTTAAAAAATTGTGCAAATAACCACCGCAACAGCGACATTTTGGAAGGAATATCTGGCAGTTACTGTGTTGTTGAGGTCTGATAGGAAGTGACTCTATATAAAACACGCAATAATCTGCTGTACCCGAAAAAATTAAAAACCTAAAGCAACAATGTTAGGAAAAGCCTAGGCAGATTAAATTTTTATTTAGTTCGTATCGATTTTGTGTCTAAACAACATACAAAGAAGGAACAAGGAGTATGCACCACGTTGGCTCAACGCGGGTTAGCGATATCAGACTAATATTAACTATAAGTCCAGCGTCTGTCCCAATTTTCGAACTAAATTTCTAAAAGAAAATCGAATCGACTAGGTTTTTGGTACTGCGTTTTGTTTCTCCAGAAGAAACCATTATCTTTCTTTTTTTTTGTTTTTACTTATGATTATACTTGCGCTTGACCACTATACTGATGGTAAGCGATGATGTGGTCGACAATTAAACATGCTTGCCAAGAAGAAACCTTTTCACTCTTGACTTAAAGACTCCCATGTTGTAGCTATCAGGAAATGCTTTTGCTGTGCGCACAATAAAAGTATTCCCAAAACGTTTGGTGCGTATGGGTGGGATGTCCACCATGTACCGATGACTCATCGCCGTACGTCTTGTAGTCCGATGATGGAACGGGCTAGGAGGAATCAGTTCATGCAATTCCAACGCACACTCCCCGAAATGCAACCGATAAAAACCGACAGTCGCCGGCCGGCAACTCGGCTTCGAAATAGTTCAGGTACATAAAGTTTTCATTTATGAAGAGGTAAACTCAAGAAATTAATTGAAAACAACATTTATGTTTAAGTCTATTTTCCATGTCTCCACAAAACGGGCCCAAGACATAATTCCATCTATTGTTTACTCACTATCATAAATTGAAATTCAATTACCGTAACCCACAAAGGGCTTTTCCATTTTAGCAAGACCTTCTCCGCCCCCTTTTGTACTAACGTCAGACGGCAATGCAGAGATGCATGGAGTATTTTCAGAGCTCGAGCTAAAGTGGTCTTCAGGAATAGGACTTCAGTTTAGCGCTTGCCGTGACTCGGTTCACACGTTCCGCGGAGTCGTATGTTAACAATATACTTATAGAAAAAAACTTCGATTATTGTAAAGACTTTGTATGTTGTTCGTGGTTTAAAGTTGAAAGTGGTTTGTATTTACGTGTTCGGTGTTTGAAAAAAGTTTTCAAAGTTTGAGGTAAGTTTTAAAGTTACGTAAACTTTTTTGTTGATAGGTTAATATTTTTTTAACTAATAAAAAAAATATTTTTGGGTTTTGACTGTACTTACAAATTGACAACGATATGAATTTGACGTGCTTTTAAAAAAATAAAATTGATTGCGCTGAACGATTATTCTGTCGTAAAAAATCGTTTTAAAAACGCGTATTTATATTTCGGTAAAAAAGAGTTTGTTTTCTGTACTTTTTCGCATTTTTCAAACACATAATTTTAGTTAAAAAAAAGTTCAAGTAAACATAATATTCTACGCAGATTTGATTTGATTTTTTCAGTTATATAAAAAAACTTGAATGCACTGATTTATATTTAGTTATTTATATACACGTAATACCCATAACAGAGTTAATAATAAATACCTACAGATAGAAGAACACAAAGGAACTGCTTATTTCAAATAATATTATTTTTTATTTAAAAGTTGTCAAAAAATAAAAGACCCGTTTTGACAGCTATAAAAATACTTAATAATAACTAAACTTGATGCTTGCGAATGATACTCGTTGTTGTAGTGTATGGGTAACGTAGTAATTACTTAGGATTATGAATTTGATTTTATCAATATCTTACGTAAAAAGTTATCGCGGCATGTAAAATGAGTAACGTCTTCGGACTTCTTAGATTGTGACGACTTTAGGTAGGTACGTACAATAACATAAATTAATTCCCTAAAAGCAATTTCATCAGACAATATCCCATAATTTACATAATCGAGGCTATGAAGGAAGAACAAGATAATCTGGGATCAAAGTATTACAATAATATCGGTTATCTCGTTTAGTTAAATGATATGGTTTTATTACGAATAAATTAATTTGTTTTTAAACGTAGCAGTTCTGGCTCCTAAGTCACAGGAATATACGCCTAGTTTAGGACTTAGGGAATAAAAAAAAATGATAATGATTAAGCCTTTTATAATTAATATCTATAAACTTTTTGAATATCAGCGCAGCGTGATTTTCTTTTTTGGATATCGCTGCACATGCTGAGATAGGAGCCTTTTTGGTCTCGCAAGGGGTTTTAAATTTTTATTATTGTAAATTTTTATGCATATTTCTCGTGTCTCCAGTGCGGGTCACAAATCAATATTTTTCTTTCTTTCTTTAACTTAAGTATGCAAAAGTTAAGTATGTGAAACCGGCTCTTGGGGGCAGATACATTTATTATTATATATTTTTTTTTTTTAAGATAATATATAAATATTTAATTGTTAGTTCAAAAACTGAAAATATGGGTTGTTCATCAGTTACGCGATTTGATGAATTGTGTTTTCTAAGATAAACAAGGAAAAAAAACACAGGAACACAGCAGGAAAATGAAAGATAAAATAATTTGTGGTTTACGTTAAAAGTACTTCCAGGTACTTTGCCCTAATCTTATGAAAAATGAGTTTGCATTATAATCTCGTCGTTTTATGGCAACACTAATAAATATTTTAAGCAATATTATGTAATCTGTTGAACATAATATATTATTGGATATTACAAAAGTATTTCTATAATTTTGGGTTGACATTAAATATGTTCTATTGACGCAGCTTTACTGCTAAATTAAAAAAAAAAAACAAGAAAACTCGTAAAATAATATTCAATACGTACGTTGCATCAGAAAGCCAAGAATCCCGTCCTCAATTAATTCCAAAATATTTCAAACTTATTCATAATATGAGAAACCTTTTAAAAATTTAATGCTCGTAAAATCAAGGTTTGGAGTTAATGCAAACTCAATCATTGCAGCATACAGCTTTCCTAATAGTTGTCACAAAGACAAATAGTATGGCAAGTCAAAAAAAACCCTTATTACAAACATAAAAAATTCTCAAAACTCCGAAAATCCTTAAAAATCTGTCACAAAAAACTTCTCTAAATTCTCCTAATTAAATTCCCAGTGCGAACCCAACCATAAAGTAAACCCAAAACCGTTGAATTTCAAAATTCGAACAAGCATAAACTTTCAAAGTTTCCTAACTAAATCTTGTCAGAGTAGAAACTGTTTAAAAATGTATGGGGTACTGAAAGTGTAGGCTCTTTTCAGATGTTACTGAAATATTCAGGTCGAGTTCAGATAGCCTCTTTAAGAGTAGGCCGTTTTTAATCGAGGGTAGTTGCAAGATATTGCTTTTGTATTCATTACGCGTAGCTCGTATGGTCAAGTAACTTGAAATTATACTCATTATTCCATACTAGCTACTGTCAGCGGCTTTCGGACGAAAGTCTCCCGAGGGAACAAAAAGAAGTATCCTATAACCTAAACCAGGACATAGTTTACCCGTATACTAAATTTCATTTAAATCTGTTGAGCCGTTAATTCGTGAAAGCGTAACAAACAAACGAACTCTCAATCGCATTTATAATTTTACTAGCTTCTTGAAAGTGAAAAATGCCTATCATCCTAAAAGAACATTATACCGGGATAAAAATCCAGACTATAATCTCTGTGCCAAATTTCATCCAGATCCTTTCAGTCGTTCTAGCGTGATTAAGTAACAAACATACATCCATCTAAACTTTAACATTTATAATAAGTAAGATATATTGTGATATTCTCTGTTAAAATGGGTCAGTTAAGTCAGCTTTATTCGCCTGAAAAGCCTGAAACATGCAAATAGCTATTTAATACATACATACATACATAAACTCACGCCTTTTTCCCATGGGGGTAGGCAGAAACTACAGAACGCCACCTGCTACGATCCCTACATACTTCTTTTGCTTCACACACATTCATACATCTAGTCATACACACACGCCGGTTATGGGTACTGCGCACTTGGCCTTTCTGAAGAACATCACCTATAAGGTCTAATAATATGTCTTTATCTTTATAATATGTCTTTCTAGGGCGTCCCCTCCCGGCGTTTCCTTTCACGTCTGCCTTGTAAATACCTTTCGTTAATCGCCTTTCATTCATCCTCTCAACATGTGCAACAATGAAGCCCGAAAAATCACCAAACTTAAGTGGCAGTGGGCAAGGCAAATTGGCCGTATCACGGAGGGATGATTGGGCCGAAAGAGTTCAACCATAACCTGATGAGGGCCGCGGGAGTCTGTTTGATGCGAGAAACATCTTTGGGACGGCTGATGTCCAGCAGTGGAGGTTTTCTGACTGAAATGTCAATGATGATAAATTGATAATACCTGGAATGCAAGCTATTTTACCACTATCTCATCTGATGTCGTGATATTATTATGTGACTTTTATGATAAATAGAGATTTTTTCTTCGCGATTTTTTAACCCCCTAGGGAAAAAGAGGTAGGTATCTGTATCCTGTCTGCGGCATCATAGGACCTAAACGGATGAATCGATTTTGATTTAGTTTTTTTTTGTTTGAAAGGTGTTCTTAGCTATGTTTGATCAAAATTGGTTCAGCCGTTCAAAAGTTATCCGCATTTTACTCTTTGAATCTGGGTTTTTTCGCAAGACGATGTCATAATTACGTGTTTTGATAGATTGTCGATTGAAGCGTGTCTACTACTATGTATATTATATGTAGTTTAAAAAGCATGAAATAAAATTAAAAACTGGAACCGCTAAAGAAATAAAATAAATAGCTGTAAACGTTGGTGGTTCCCCGACGCGAGTAAGAAGCTTATTTTTTGCTTTTTAGAGGATTTTGTGTCGGGGTTTTTGTTTTTCTTCTTTTCAGTTGAAGCAAGTTATAGTGAATTATAGTTAATAAAAAACAGTTTATTACTTTTATTTTATTCAGGGAGATAATTAGCTAAGTACATTGTATAAAATACTTAATAACTACATATATATGTATATATATACACAAATAAAA
Source organism: Orthosia gothica (assembly GCA_949775005.1). Taxonomy (NCBI): domain Eukaryota; kingdom Metazoa; phylum Arthropoda; class Insecta; order Lepidoptera; family Noctuidae; genus Orthosia; species Orthosia gothica. Next base: position 2,368,351 of record OX459047.1, read on the forward strand.
ATATATAAACTAAGCCTAAAATAAACATGTCTAAAATATGTCTTCGAAAAACTCGTCCACATCACTGTCCACTGGCAAAGCCACTGCCAAAAGACTGGCAGTATTGCCACGTTGTATGGCAATGCTGCATAGGTATAAGACAGCCCTTGGGTCACGCGAAGTGTGAACTAGGCAGTTTTGTTAAAAAATATCGAGAGCCACATGCCTCATTGTCATCGCTATGCGGGTTAATCTTTTCCTAACCAATTTTGGGTCAGTTCCCCTTTTATTCTGCGGATATCCGCAACTTATACCTGGAATCTAAGACCGAATTAATATTGCAATGAGTTTTATAACTATGCGAACTTTTGAAATAAAAAAATATGTGCGATCGAGGGGGCGCCGGCAGAAGCGAAGTTCCTCACGCCGTTTATCTAACTCCAAATTGATGTGGATAAAAGTGACATTTAACAAATACTGGACGTGTCGAGACGGGGACATAACACTTTTTTCGTAACTTGACGATTTCTACCAGGCAACTACTAACGTAAGCTGCGTTAAGGCGGTACCCTGACCAAAAAATCAGCATGAGATATGAGCATTCCTATTGGCTTAGCGGCACTGGTGGCGCATGAATTACAGTAGTGAATACGCGTAGATTTTAGAAAACAATCTTTATACAATCGAATTTCTTTCTCTTCTCTGCTTAAAAAATCTAATAAAAGAATTACTAAAAAGGCCCAAAATTAAAAGGGTTTGAACACGTCTTAAATAGCGTATGTATAAAATCGTTGATTAAATGTCAATTTTTTGAAATGCAATGACTGTACTACACACAAATTTAGTTACAAGTATCAAATCTCGTTTTATATGCTGCGATTCAATGACTGAAATAAAAACAGCAAATCACATCGCTTTACAAAATATTTGAAAACCGGCCAAGTGCGAGTCGGACTCGCGCACGAAGGGTTACGTATCATTTTCCGTATGGGAGCCCCACTTAAATATTTATTTTATTCTGTTTTTAGTATTTGTTGTTATAGCGGCAACAGAAATACATCATCTGTGAAAATTTCAACTGTCTAGCTATCACGGTTCATGAGATACAGCCTGGTGACAGACAGACAGACAGACAGACGGACAGACAGACAGACAGACAGACGGACAGACAGACAGACGGACAGATAGACAGACAGACAGACGGACAGACGGACCGTGGAGTCTCAGTAATAGGGTCCAATTTTTACCCTTTGGGTACGGAACCCTGAAAAGAAGACGCTTCAAAGAAATAGTTTCTACAGAATAACCTGCAGACCGTAGAATGACCTAACTTAAGGACCCAATTAAGGAATTACCTCACGTACGTACGGAATAAGTATAGGTTTTTGGTTAAAGGGTCATTTTATGGAAGGTTCGCATTAATTAGGGGAGGACTGTACCTGGTAAGACGACGCAAGGCTCTGTTCTTACCTAACATTAGTAGGTACCCACATACCTACGTTTTGTAGTGAAATAGCCTATTGCCCTAAATTAACTATTACATTTTGTAACAGTGAAACGTTTCATTATTTTATGTCAAATTGAGTTAAGATTAACGAAATAAAAATATTACTAAATCGATTCCCTCTAAGTAATTAATAGGTTGTATAGATGATTCAAGAAGACTTAAGAATCCTTCATCATCATCATCATCATCTGCCTAGCCTTTTCCCAACTATGTTGGGGTCGGCTTCCAGTCTAACCGGATTTAGCTGAGTACCAGTGTTTTACACGGAGCGACTGCCTATCTGACCTCCACAACCCAGTAACTGGGTAACATGGTACCCCTTGGCTAGACTGGTGTCAGATCTCAAGCTTCTGACTACGCGTAACGACTGTCATAGATCTTCAAATGACAGGCGGGACCAACGGCTTAACGTGCTTTCCGAGGCACGGAGGAAACTCGCTATGTTGAAATGGTCACCCATCCACGGAACGACCTCGTCAAGCGTTGCTTAACCTTGAAGATCGACCCGTGCGGCTGTTATGCCACGAGCTTAAGAATCCTTCATCGTCATTGGAAATATCACATCATCAGCCTATTAATGTTCCCAATGCTGGGACACAGGCCTCCTCTCTGTGAGAGGGAATGGGTCGTAATCCACCACGCGGGCCCAGTGCGGTTTGGTGTTGTGTGTCTTTGAATTTTTGGTTTTAGGACATGCTGGTTTCCCCACGATGTTTTCCTTCACCGTTTTGAGAGCAGTGGTGAATAAATAATTTACACAAAGTAAAGCGCCTGCCTGGACTCGAACCCACGACCTACAACTTGTAACTCGCGGCCGATACCACTGGGCCACCACAGCTCTTACATTGGAAATATTGTTATCCCAAAAACGACTTAAATAAATGACGCCAATTGCTGCTGCAAATGAGCTCAACTGTTGCAAAAAAAAACCGACAATCATGATATATTTTGTATATGAGAACAAATAAAGACATACTAAACTAAAATGACTCCAACCAGTGCTGCAACAGACAAAATCACCAATTTTGGCAGATTCAAGGGGTCGCATTGTAATAGATTGTCATATTTTTTCAAAAGGATACTACTTCATGGCACCTCGTAAATTGGCTCTCACATAACTGAAAACTTTCCACATTCTAGGCTTAACTTCGAAAGAAAACAAGTAAAATTTCACAATTTAAAAAACCCCCGACACATTTATCTTGCGAAAACACCCCGATTCAAACAGTAAAATGCCTATATCTTTTAAACGGCTGAACCGATTTTATTCAAACAAAGCTAAGAACATTCGCGACCAAATTTACTTTCAAACATAAAAAAAACTAAATCGAAATCGGTTCATCCGTTTAGGCGCTATGATGCCACAGACAGATACACAGCAACACACGTGAAACTTATAACACCCCTCTTTTTCCGGCGGGGGTTAAATAGTTCCCTATACAAAACAGAGCTTTCGAAGTTCCTATAGAGGTGAAATATACGTGCAATGTTATTGACTGGCTCCATTAATCTTAAGGATGGTCCTTGCGGCCGATATTGATAAATAACTATGTTGGATGACAGTGCAAAGACGCAGAAGTTTTCTTTTCTTGAAGAGAAGCTCTTCGGATAAGCGGGAGGCTTTTTTGGACGATTCTTTTGACGGTCTAAAAATATAATCTGTGATGGAGATAAATTTAGATGGGAAAGATAATAATGTTAGGAGTCCTCGAAAGTGTGAGCCTAGGGAATTAGACTACTTTGGATCATCATAAAGCCTTTCAATATTCCCACTGCTGGGAGAGGGTATGGGCCGTAACCCACCACGCGGGCCCAATCCGGTTTGGTGACTACATTGGATATAATGTCGTAAAACAAAAATCTAATTATGAATAAAAGTCTCAATAAAAAAAAAACTATTTAAAATTCTCCTTTTTGGGGTTCCGTACTCAAAGGGTAAAAACGGGACCCTATTACTAAGACTCCGAGGTCCGTTTGTCTGTCTGTCTGTCACCAGGCTGTATCTCATGAACCGTGATAGCTAGACAGCAGATTTTTTTTCAGATGATGTATTTCTGTTGCCGCTGTAACAACAAATACTAAACACAGAATAAAATAAATATTTAAGTGGGGCTCCCATACAAATAAAAAACCGGCCAAGTGCGAGTCGGACTCGCGCACGAAGGGTTCCGTACTTAGTAAATTGCGGTTTACGATTTAAATAGTATAAAAAAAAACTACTTACTAGATCTAGTTCAAACCAATTTTCGCTGGTAGTTTACATAGTAATGTACATCATATATTTTTTTTAGTTTTATCATTATCTTATTTTAGAAGTTACAGGGGGGGGGACACACATTTTACCACTTTGGCAGAGTCTCTCGCGCAAACTATTCAGTTTAGAAAAAAATGATATAAGAAACCTCAATATCATTTTTGAAGACCTATCCATAGATACCCCACACGTGTGGGTCTGATGAAAAAAATATTTTTAGTTTTAGTTTCAATTAAGGGAACTCCCAAAATTTATTGTTTTATTTTTATTTTTGTGTGAAAATCTTAATGCGGTTCACAGAATACATCTACTTACCAAGTTTCAACAGCATAGTTCTTATAGTTTCGGAATAAAGTGGCTGTGACATACGGACGGACAGACAGACAGACATACAGACAGACAGACAGACAGACATGACGAATCCATAAGGGTTCCGTTTTTTGCCATTTGGCTACGGAACCCTAAAAACGTGTTTTTTTTTGTCGTTTTTTGCGATAATGGTACGGAACCCTTCGTGCGCGAGTCCAACTCGTACTTGGCCGGTTTTTTAAGTTGAGTTAAAAGAACTTGCAATATATCTGTAAATAGCTTCTGCCCGCGGCTTTACCCGCATAAATAGTGTTTTATCATACCAAATGAACACACTCCCGGGGTAAATACTATCCTATGTCCTTCCCAGGGTATCAAAGTACTCCATACCCGTCTAAATCTGTTCAGCCGTTTAGTCGTAAAAAGGTAACAAAGTTACTTTCGCATTTATATTATTAGTGTGGATGTCTGTCCATCCAAAATGTGGCTGAATTTTAGTATTTAAAGTTTAACTTAGATACAGCAATGCAGAGGTACCAAGTTGTACCCCTTAACTTATTTTTATGAGTCCGAATACTTTTTAAATTCGTTAACAAGTTCTTACGGCCTCTTAATATAAAGTTATTATTCTCAGAAGCCTAATAAACAGACTGTAATAAAAGTGTGTTCTACTTATTTTGCAAAGAGTATAATTTTCTTTTAATTCTCTTGCTGAAATGTTGTTTTAATTTTAGTTTATGAAATAAAGCTTAGTTGGAAGTTAAGTGCATATAAAACAAAAAGGTTTAGGTTGCTTTTGATGTTTTTTTATTTTAACTACTAGCTTTATAGGCTTAATTCCTGACCTATACAACAAAAAACGAGCATAAATCGGTGATATAGAGTAAACCTTTAAGTTTTCTATAAGTGAAATTATCTTCATAATCAGTTCAGAACTTCTAGAGATTAACCTTTCATCATCATCATCATCACCCTATTATTGTACCCACTGCTGGGACACAGGCCTCTTCTCTGTGAGAGGAGATGGGCCGTAAACCACCACGCGGGCCCAGAGCGGGTTGGTTGATTACCCTTTAGTTTAGATTTTGGTAAAAGTATGTAACTGGCTGTAAAGAAAACCATCTTTCCAAAGAGAGCATTAGATTTGATTTCTTACGAGTTTGAGAGTATAGCCTATTCGTATGTTTATTCATAGTTAAATAATACAATTTACAAATCATTAATCAAATCGATTATTTTTCCAAGCCTTGAATTTTCTTCCATATTTAAACAACAAATAAAATCACAATGCCAAACTCAAACCGTATTTCGGTTTCCAATCTCGGCCCAACATTTGATCCAACCTATTTTGCAGTTTCCCTGCATTCGAGGGTTACGGCTTTCATTAAATTCTTCTCCACATTATTCTTACATTTTAAGGGTTCCCTTGAAAAAAAATCGAATAATATATCGTCCTATAGTCCTTTCTAAAGAGAGAATTTAATAAAAATGCGGCAGATGCCCGAGTTTCCAGTTTTTATTCGACTTTTTTAAAGGACAAAGTTTTTATATCACCGAACATCTTTAGTTTTGGTTCAACACTGAAATGAGTTATAAACCATTTTCTTGACAGTTTTAGTAGACTTGAAAAACAGGGAGGTTGTGTTACTGAATATTAATATTTTGTACTTAATTTAGACTTTAGGTTCATAACGAGGACTAAATTAAGAAGGATGTTAGAGAAAAGGTACTGTGACAAGGTCAGAGAGACATTTTCGTTCAAGATTTCAGACGGACAATATACTGGCAGAATACATAATGTATATTTTAAAGTAATTTCACAGTTTATCTATATATAAATTAACAATGAGTGGTTTTTAACCCCTTGAGAGCCCGAAACGTAGATCTACGTGAGACACAACTATTTACCCGACTGCCGAAGGAGGGTAATGTGTTTATCAGTCTATGTATGTCTGTTTGTTCATATGTGGCGTTCTAGAGACCAAACGCGTTGGCCGATTTTGATGATTCTTATGTCAACTCGATTCGATTTGCGATTCGTCTTAACCTTGCAAGTGTCACTGGCTACATTAAAATTGGAAAATAGCGAGAATACCCACAATCTGGCGTTTTTTTTTTAATTAACTTTTTTATTTTGATATTTTTAGGCAATGACGTCATTCAACCGATTTATGAAATTGAGCATAAGTACTAAATCATAATATCTAATGTCAAAATGCAGTTATGGCGTACATTTGGCAAAAAAAATAGTCCAGTGGTTTCAAGTTTCTACTGAGCATAAAAAAAGTGAAAGTGTTATTGAGTTTTTCCATCTGGAATTTGGAAGTTGCGGCCTGAAATCTGTATTGTGGCTGGTTAATGGCAATAGGCTCGTTTTATAAGACTTAAAATAATAGACGAAATGCGGATGTACTATAGGTACAAATCTGCCTAACCCTTCGGGAAACACAGGCGTAATGTTATAAATAATAATAATAATATTAATTAAGTGTGCAAATCACCCCCTGTCATTTTACAGCCATGTACTTTAACAGTGGTCAGGCTGGGGCCAGTAGTCCTCCTATAGTTTTAGGCAATCGATCCATTAAACGTACCAGACGCATAGACCAATACATTTTTCTCTATATTTTGCAATAGTCCTGCACCAACCGGGGATGCCCATGGGTGCACTTGCGCAGTGCATACAGGGATAATCGTCGGTTGGTGTCACATTTACTGATACATGCTTAACAAGGCCTCTGCGAGTTGGCTTAGGCTCCTCGCACGCCTTTCAAAGGACCGGCAGGCTTATTACATATCTTTTACAAGAGCAGAACGATAGCGATTTTTGCGCAATAATTGCTCTTCCATACAGAAGTTTTAGAGTTGTTGGCAGTTTTTTATTTAAATAAGTGCATTTGACAACAGCGAGCGATTAGCTAACGATTGTGTAGGACCTACCATACCTACACTGCAGGTAATGCCGACTTTTATGACTTATAGCGTTTGATCGCTATCGTTTTGCTCTTGCAAAAGATACGTAATAACCCTGCGGGATCCCAGTGTAACGAGATTGTGAAAATAATATAATATAAACAATAAAATAAATACCATGTACATGTGTACCATAAAGAGAAAAAGTTTCTACATGAAGAAAAACATCGTGAAGAAACCTGGACTTATATAGTTAATGTAAGTCCGGAATAGCTTAATTCATTCTGACACCAGAGGTAACCACATCCGCACACGAAAAGAAGATGATATTTCTCAAACGACGCTAGATGGATGCCAAGTTTCACAGCTTGGATCATCGCCGCAACGTTGCCTGCTTGTCGGTCTTCTACAGACAGTCTTCGGTCAGTGCTCAAGAACTCTCCGTTCTCGTCGCACCGGCCCCCTTCTACCATCAGACAAGAGTGAACAGGCTTCTTCTGGGTAAGGTCACTCCATCGTCGACTCTGTCTCTGTCACCTCTAATTCAAACTAGAGTCAAAAGCAAACCCATATCGAATAAAAAATAAAAAAAGAAGTTATAATATCACAATTTTATGTAAAACAGTGACATACAAGTAAACAGTTGTAACCTATATTCTAGAATGCTCTCGAATTGATCCAATGTCACCGTCCTATTCATAAGCTCTATTCAATTGACGATCACAAATTAGGGCTGCGCAATCAAATCTCAGAGATCCGAAAAAGTCAATGGTCACTTGGTCAATATTTTTCTTTTCGTTGACTAAGTTACGCGTGCAGGAAACGAGGTCAATATTAACGATAGTTTGATTTCCTGGTTGTGCCCAATCGCAAGATTTTTCGGCTTGTTCTCTACATATGTACTTAATAAAACTCTTAAAGTAATTCATGACTGACCAACACCGCTCAACCTAAATTGTTGGGTTTGGAGAAATGGAATTAATATTGCACAAGGGTAAATGCAGTACTTTGGAGTGTGCTCAAGAACTCCACGACCTCGTCCCACCGGCCCCTTCTGCCATCCGACATCTAGACGCACTACAAGTTACCATATACTATAGACGAAAAGAATATTGTTTTTTTTTTTGAAAAATTATATATTTTTTCCGTGTTTTTATAAAAGATTATTATTTTTGCTCATGGGAAATCCCACACGACTTGTACCTACTAAATGCGATAAGCCCTCACGTTGTAATATATAACTTCATCATAATCATAATAATTTCAGCCGAAAGACGTCTACTACTGGACATAGGCTTCTCCCAAGCGTCGCCACATTGACGGGTCCCGTGCGTCTCGTATCCAGCGGATCCTCGCAACCTTCAGCATCTCTTATGTTAACTGACCTAGCTGTAAAAGCAGAGCAGTTGCAGCGAGAGCAGTTTGTCTGATGTCTAGTGTCTAATCACTACATCCGAAAATGCAAGGGTATTGTTAAATTTCTAACTTCTTCTTATTCTTTTCGAGTCGAAGGAAACTCCATATAAATTTTGGGCCCAGTGGGTGGCCACTCCGATTGCGGCGTCAGTGGTGAGCATAATTAAGTTCTTCCAAAGTGCATCCAAGGTGTATAGGCACTTGGGACACGCTTGCATGTGTGCCATATTTTGCAAAGGGGCACCGCACTCACACTGGGTATCAGACGGGTCTATAAAACCCCATTTTGCCAAATTGTGATTGCAGCGGCCTACTTGGGTGCGCAAACGATTGAGTGCTTTCCATATAGGCCAATGCAGTTCACGTCCAGGTGGCAGGTGTTTTCTGGGGTTACAAGAAGTCAGCAATCTAACAAATTATCATAATCAACAAACTGTATACCATAATATCTATATCTCTGTCTACTCCTCCTTCAAAATACCTACCCCTGACATTAAACAACCAAATCAGCAAACCCCAAACGAAAAGGCCAAAGGTCACAACGCTTTCTAAATAATTAGAGTCAATATTTTTCATCGTTAACGTTCACCGTGATTTGGACGCAAACAAAATTGGGCAGAAAATTGCCTTTGACCGCTTCGGTAGCCAGCCGTGACGTGAAAGTGTGTAGCTTTACTCGATACTGGGGTTCCGTGATGTTGCATTTTTCGGATACAGTTTTTTTGCTGGTGGAAAGTCGGATATTGTGCCTGATAATAGAGATTGCCCAACCCTATTCTTGTATCAAGACAAGAAAACAGAGAATATTGTAATGCTATACAATTACAATTAATTAACGGATGATTTCCGTTAATTAATAATAATTTGAACCAGTAACACAACTTTTAATTAAGCCCGTAAATTAGGAATTAAGGTATGTAGTTGAAACTGCCTAAATTTAAACTGACAGGTTAGGTACATTTTATGATAGGAGGTAATATTTGAAAGTGCTATAAAAAATAATATAATGTGAGAGTTAATACTATACTATTATTGAATACCATAGGCTACTTTTATCGCTGAAAGAGGGTCGTGTGGTATAATATAGGCCTCGAGAGTAAAGCTTCAGGAGAAGGTTACGAAGTCTGAATCTAATAATACATCCACATATTTGACACAACCAAATGAAAATCAATGTAATTTACAATACGATTTGAGCCAATAAACGCGGATGATGCAATCAGTTGTGGCACAAACAATGAAATGTTTCACATGTAAAATAGGGATTGAATCGGTGGAAATCGGATGCAAACTGTAACCTGCTTTTCACTTAAACTCTCTCTTAAAACTCGTGCCTTTTATAATACAGAAAAGACACGACCATTAATCACCGCGGTTGCTCAAGGTGGGTTGGCGATTTCAGACTTAACTCAGGAGGTGAAGCCTGAATCATTGAACCATCACGGCATGTTAAAAGACTTTGCTTAAAATAACCTAAATGTGAGAAGCTGCAATCCAGTCTCAAAGGAATCATCATTTTACCCAAGCGTCCACAGCTGGGAAAAGGCATCACCTAAAGGCGGGTACAGACTGCTGCAACGCAACATGCAATGCAACACGAAACGAGCATTGCATCAGTGTAGACGCGGGGCGCGCACAACGTGCGCACGAACCGCGCATGTACCTACTCACATCTGTTTCCGAGATGCGCGCGAACGGATCGCTCAGTCTGCAAAAGAACACCCTCCTCCGCCGCAGTAGCGTCGTCTTGTTCCATGTTCGCGCGCGTCTAGCCGTACACACCACACAACCTGTCCACACTGACGCTCCGCGCATACTGCGCGCCTCTTTGTGTTCGGGGAAAAAACCGACAAATTTCGGGTCGCTACGCGCAAGAGTTGCAACAATCTGTTCGTGCGCGTAGTAGACGCGGTTCGTGCGCGCAAGGCGTCTACACTATGGGAATTCTGTTACTTTACATGATACATTGCAGCAATGTGGACGTCAAATTCTTGCATTGCATGTTGCATTACATGTTACATTGCACCAATGTGTACCCGGCTTAAGCTTTACCACATCGAACGTTTCCTGTGCTTCTTGCGTTTGGGCATTCCCAAGGCCTTTATCGAGTCATAGATCCAACTTGTGGGAGGTTTTCCAACTGCCTTCCGTTTCGGCTTCGTTGGCCATAAGTTTACGATCAATGTGCCCTGCCCACTATCCTTCGTCTAGGTACGAATACCTAATAATTTTTAAGAATAACTAACACCAGAAATCATCATCATTAACTGAAATCCTTTCTTCAGGAACCTATTACATTTCGCTAATTATACTTTTTGCGTGACTCCTAAATTGGAAAGCCGCAGGCGAAGCGAAGTTAGTTGTAATTTAAATTCAATTTGGAAGGCTTTGAAAATCACTTCGTTAGTTGGCAAGATCAAATCTTAACGAAAATTGCTTTCTTGCTAACTCTACAAGACTATTATTAGTTTTAAGATAAATATCAAGATTTTAGAGGAATTGTAAAGGGTATTATTTAGTTCTAAATTAATGGTACTTATCACTATCGTTTTCAACGGGTTGGACGAAGTAATTATTTAAGAACACGCAATTTCATGATACTAAAGGAAGGCGGCCTTAGTCAACAGTGTGTTGAATAAGGTCTTCTATAATGATGACGCAATTTCAATTGCTAGAGTTTCACAATGTTACGTATTATTTAATGGAAAAATCTTTTTAACTTTATCCTCTCCTTTATTTTTTAATTTATCACTTCCGATTTGAATAGTTTATTTATTAACGATAGCTATAGATTAGGATGGCTTAGATATGAGAGTTTATGGACCTGTAATTGGTAATGCCATAAAGACAGCATCAGATTATAGTCAGCTGTGGACCATGGTTACCAAAAGGCCAATGGTCAGCAATGACCTGCACAGCTATGGACTATAGTCATCACCATCATCGTCACCCTACAGCAGTCCACTGCTGGAAATCTTCTTCGTTTTGCTCTTGACAGACCGGTCGCGGTCGCGATGTGATTTGTCTAAAACCTGGTGTTGTAACTCGCCTCACGTTCTCTCTCCATTTGGCACGGCTAGATGAAAGTTTGGCGCACTCATTTACTGAACCTGCAACGGCAGATTTAGTTTCATCAGTTCATTGGTGACCTCCCGCGTGGCTTGTTAGCGGGCACTCTGCCCTGCACCACCAGGCGCTCATTGGAGTCGTTATTCCGCCACGAGACATAGCCCAAAGAATTTCAGTATTCGAGACTGTACTACTACTGATAGACGATCTTTGATGCTGAGTTCTTGGATTATGGAGACGTTTGCGCGGAATTCTGTCCAAGAAATGCCAGGCATTCTCCTCCAACACCACATTTCCAGATTATCAATTTTTTTCTTTTCCAGTTCTCGTAGTGTCCATGTCTCAGCTGCGTAAAGAAATATAGGCAAAATAAAGCGCACGGACGAGCCTGATCTTAGTGGCTTTGGTTATTTTCCAATTCCTCCATACCTTCGTCATAGATTATATAAGATATATGTAGGATTGGACTGGACTGACGTCAGAGTTGGCAATATGTGCCACACTCTGCGAGTTGTTGTTGCAACGCTCCACAATCATTATTTTGGTCTTACTCCGTTGATCTTTATTCCAAAAGCAAGACTCACGCGCTCCATCTTAAGGAGTAGTTCCATCATTTTGTCAGCACTAGGCGCAAACAATGTTGTGTCATCAGCGTAGCGTAAGGTTCGCAATTTTGTAGCCACCAATTGCAACACTATCAGTCTAGTCCAGCTCCGTGTAGATATTAAACTAAAGTGGCGATACGATACATCCCTGGCGGACACCTGCACTGGGATTGAAGCGGTCCGAAACGTGGTTATCTGTTGGTACTCAAGCGATTCCTCCTTGCACAGTGCGCAGGATGTTTTGGTGTGCCCATTTCTAGTAGCGTCTGCCACAAAATTGGCTATTTCACGTAGTCAAACGCTTTTGGGAAATCAAGCTACTGTGCAATTTGTGTAATGTAGGTCGGCTTGTTGAACGCATTAAATATGTGTTTTAATAGGGTGACACCAGCGTCAGTTGTACAACGTCCTTTGGTGAAATGAGCATTTGATTTAGCATTATCTTTTCAAATACCTTGCTGAAAACCGGCAACACGGATACTGGTCTATAATTATTTGTGTCTTTACTGTCCCCGGATTTAAAAAGTGGTATAACCTTACTATGTTTCATTAGATCCGGAAAGACTCCTTGATCTACACACAAATTAAAAATCAAAGCCAAGTACGGCGCTATAGTCTGAATAATGGAGGTACAAACTTTGATGGACATTCCCCACAGATCTTCGGTCAGTTTTACCTTTATTTGCTTAAAAGCCTTTAATACTGTTATTGGGTTTATATGTGAAAAGTGAAATTCAGTCGGGCAGGCTGAAACGTTAGCGTGTAATAAACCAGAAGCGAGCGACGGCGAAGAATTTAAGGGTTCAGTAGTTTTAATTGGGATGCTGGTAAAGAAATTTACAAATTCTTGAGCAACTTCTTTGTTATCTCTAATAAGTACAATACAATCAATCTAATAAGTACTATACAATACTAAAAGAAATCGAGTCGATACAACACAAACATATCATTTGTTTTTGCGCCCTAGTGGTTGTGGAGCAGGACTAGCATTGAGCCATGCATTTTTATCAGTGATGTAATCCCCCAACTTATAATATGCCTGCCTGCATAGTGTGCGTTTTATACAATTTTAAATTTCGTCTCATTCAGTTCTAGAATATGGGGAGGAATTTTATTGTAACATTTTGTACAGTACCCCATGAAAGATGAGGCCACTTTTGCCAGTCTGAAACCTGGTTGATCTAATTGGTCCCTATTTCTAGTAATGTGTCTGTCTCCGTTTTTACTAAAAAAATGTACATTCTTTCTCACGTACATGATGTTTTCATAAATATATTGACAAGGAACCGTCATGATGTTAATATCCTTAAACAGTTCCCTTAGAGAATCGCGGCGGCGAAGATTGTAAATCGCTCTGATGGCTCGTTTTTGCAGAATAAAAATAGACTCAATGTCTGCAGCCCTTCCCCCATAGTAAGATACCGTAAGACATTATACTATGAAAGTAACTAAAATAGACTAGCCTAGCGGTGTCCACATCAGTAAATTGACGAATCTTTCTGACAGCATAAGCTGCCGAACTCAGCCGCCCCGCAAGTGATACTAAATGAGGACCCCATTGTAACCTTGAGTCTAGCGTGATCCCCAGGAAAACCGTTTTATCGACGAATTCGAGCTTCTCCTTGTTTAATATAATGTCACAATCAGTACTTTTGACATTTGGCAAGGAAAATTTTACGCATTTGGTTTTTTTACGATTTAAAACTAAATTATTGGCAGTGAACCAATCCTGAACCTGCCGTAGCGCGTTATTTACATCGTCAACCTGACAAGTACGTCTATTTATTTTAAAAACTAAAGATGTGTCATCAGCAAATAACACCATATTTAGTTTGCCTTCCAATAAATGGGGTAAATCGTTTATGTATATTAAAAATAAGAAAGGACCTAAAATTGAGCCCTGGGGTACCCCCATTTTCACATTTAACCCCGACGAATTCACACCGTTTATTTGAACTAATTGTTGTCTATCACTCAAATAAGATTTAAACAAACTTAACGCTGATTGACCTAGCCCGTAATGCTCAAGTTTCAGAAGTAATGTTTCATGATTAACGCAAACAAACGCCTTCGACAGGTCGCAGAAGATACCTATGGCATCCTGCGACTCTTCCCACGCATTAAATATGTGTTTTAATAGGGTGACACCAGCGTCAGTTGTACAACGTCCTTTGGTGAAACCATACTGTTTATCATGTAAGATGTTATTCGTATTAAAATGAATGAACATTTGATTTAGCATTATCTTTTCAAATACCTTGCTGAAAACCGGCAACACGGATACTGGTCTATAATTATTTGTGTCTTTACTGTCCCCGGATTTAAAAAGTGGTATAACCTTACTATATTTCATTAGATCCGGCAAGACTCCTTGATCCACACACAAATTGAAAATCAAAGCTAAGTACGGCGCTATACTCTGAATAATGGAGGTACAAGCTTTGATGGACATTTCCCATAGATATTCGGTCGGTTTTATCTTGATTTGCTTAAAAGCTTTTATTACTGTTATGGGGTTTATATGTGAAAAGTTAAATTCATTGGGGCAGGCTGAAACGTTCGCGTTTAATAATCCAAAAGCGAGCGAGGGCGAAGAAGATCTTTTTGGACATAGACCTCTGCAATTGTGTGAGGAAGATCATAGTTATCATATACCAGGGTTTCTTAAACTTTAAAGATAACAGAACACCAAACAAATAGCTTTTATTTTATGGAACCCCTTAACAAATGATTACAAATCAACACAGGAATTTAAATAAGAACATTTTATTTTTAAGAAATTGGTAATATAATTGAAACACATTATCCTTAACTTAAAGTTTAAATGTAAAGAATAAAATTGTTTTACTGTTTTTTGAATAATTATTTTATAGTTCGGTATTATGTCCGAGTAACGCGCAGCTTCGCGCATTGTCTCTGGCTACATGCGCTGCTGGGTCATACATGGTCCGGGCTAAATGCTTGCTTACTACCTACCTATTTACATAAAAGTAATAAGTCCGTCTCATCGCATATTTTGCGCAATTTCAAAATAATATTTGTTTCCGTGGTATTATTTAAGAGCTAATAATAAATAATTTTGGCGGAATCCTGATGACTATTCTACGGAACCCCTAGGTTCCGTGGAACCCAGTCTGGGAATCCCTAGTCTATACTATAGACTATAGTCGTTCTTACGTGTAAGTTATATCAAGTATCAAGTGCAAGTAAGGTTAGCATAAAAAATCAGAATATTGTTTCAGAAGGGGCTTCTTCATACCCCGCAATGTTTTAATATCCAAAACGTGTCATCAATCATCGTTTGGAAAACAGGAAGGACTTTGCCTGAAAAAGTATGAAAACAAAAACTTTTTTTTAGATTTTATTCATGTTTCATAGAGATGGGTTCCTTTGTTTATTGTTATGTTTTTTATTTATATGGAAGAAGTTTATAACTGTTGAGTGTTTCTATCAGCGGTATGGGTTATTTTTCTACGTAGAGAGTGGGTTTTGTAATCTCAAACTCATTAATAAATGGCGTAAATATATTGCGTACTTACAACACTCAGATAAGAAGATACAACTTGGGAAAACATTCCAAAGTTGGCAAGCGAGAGACAACCATTGACTTGACCTCACTAATATTGACAAGTATAGTGGTGACAAGGAGTTCAGTACCCATTCATGTGCAAACAACATATTTCTAAACAAAAATTTACTTCAAATACATAACTTTTCTCATAAAGTTTATTCAAACTCTTTTTATTTTAAAGTTTATATTTCCATGAACGAAAGGCGACTAACAAAAGGTACTTACTACGAAGACGTGAGTTGCAACGGCGGAATCTTATTGGTGATGTTCTTGAGAAAGGCCAGGAGCGCAGTTACTCATAATCTGCTCATAACTAGATGTATGAATGTAAATGAAACAACGAGCAGGTATGTAAGGATAATAGCAGGCGGCGTTCTGTAGTTTCTGCCTCATGGGAAAAAAAAACGTGAGTATGTAGTTATTCCATCAATAATAACCTAAAGAAACTTCTCACCGCTCCCATAATTATGCAAGCCTACGCACAACTTCCATTATTGTCTACCCAACTCAAAACCGCAAACCACCTCTAATATATTATTCATCAAACGATCCCACAAACGTCGTGAAAGACCGATTCTAAACCTCAACTTCCGACAAGACATTCGAAATCGGAACTCGAAAACGATCTTTCCGATAAATTCGAATTTAGAATTCGAGACTGCGGTCCCACGCGGGGAATTAACGCACTCGAATCGATCTGACACAGATCTACTAACTTTTTAACAAAAAAAATTAACCAACATCCAAAACAAAACACTACAAAGCGAAAAATAACTTTTTTTTCGGAAGTCGGTGTCAAAAACGACAAAAATAAGGGTTCCACCGAAAAGAAAGCTATTTTTCGCTTTGTTATGTTTTGTTTTGGAAGTCGGTTTCTTTTTTGTTATTTTTTTTTAAAGTATATTTGTATGGATGGATGGATGTAATGGCTTCGGGATATTTAACATCAAATATCGACCCTTGCGGTTGTTTTAACTTAGCCACAAGCTCCTCCGATTAACGAACTCCGATCGGGCACAATCTTTGGGAAAGTTCCGAAAGTCAAATAGTTAGTTATAACTCCTATTAACAACTTCCGTATCGCGTTTTCATTAGGATAAATTGTTTTTGTTGTTCCTGTGTTGTTTATGTTGCTATTTGAGGTTGTTGTCGCTTTGTTTTTATTGGTGTTGTTGCATAGTTGAAGACAGAAGGGTAAGACCTTTACCGTGAGTTAATGCTCCAATCATTCATGTCATTTCGATATTGTAAAACTGTTAAAACTAATGTTGAACGCCGGTTGCAGAAGCTACGCTAAGTTAGTTTAGCTTATTGTATAAACTTCGGTTTTTTTATTTCGTAAACCAAAATGTCAGCTGCCAAAGTGCCAATGCCCTTATCTTTTTTAAATGTTGCAAGCGCGGAGCATAGTGTTGTAGGTAAGGCTCAATCATAAGTGATTCATCAAAATTGAGGAGTCATCAATTTAATTTTAATAATTGGTGTAAATAAATATTTTATGAACATAAACGTAATAAATTTAAATTTAACAGTATGCACATAAATAATAAATCTACAACAAAATTAATGCGGTCGGCAGAATGTAGTCTGACGTAAGTGAGTAGAAATTAAATAAAGAAAAAAAAAAAGAAAAAGAAAAGTTTCTTAAGACGGTACCCTGACCAAAAAATCGGCATGAGATATGAGCATTCCTATTGGTCTAGCGGCACTGGTGGCGCATGAATTACAGTAGTGAATACGCCCAGATTTTAGAATAAAATCTTTATAAAATCGAATTTTGGTCTATTGAAAAAAAAAATCTACAAAAATGTTCGTTATTAAATTGTCTATCCATTAGTGTTAGTGCAAAAAATAATTAATGAACACTTTACGAGGAGATGCATAATATCAATAATTATTTCTCATTTTTATGTTTTTTTGGAAGGAGGTTAGTGAAATATATACAACATTTAAAAACAAACTAAATCTACCATTTTGGAACCAATATTATGTAAAAAATTTATGTATTTTTATTAATTGATATTTCTTTTTAAATAACGAGTAGATAGCTCCTAAAAACAGCATAAAAAACGGCTTGCGCGGCGTTTTGCTCGGGGTACCGCCTTAACAAATGTATTTATTTGCCGTGATATACTTCTATTCCATTCCAGAAGCCTTCACCTGAGTGGTGTTACTGTTCAAAATTATAAATCTAATTAAAGAATTACTAAAAAAAATGTAATACAGGAAATAAAAGGCTTTACATTTTTATGTATTATTTTGTACTTTCATGTCCGAATTATTTCGATTTTCGATCGACTTTCGTCTCCCAGGATACAACACTATTTTTATGTAACGATAAAGCTGCAACTCACCAAATGTCAGTTTAGTCTACGAAGTTAAAAACCGGCCAAGTGCGAGTCGGACTCGCACACGAAGGGTTCCGTACTTGGTAAATTGCGGTTTACGATTTATGACGTATTAAAAAAAAACTACTGACTAGATCTCGTTCAAATTAATTTTCGCTGGCAGTTTACATAGTAATGTACATCATAACGTATTAAAAAAAAACTACTCACTAGATCTCGTTCAAACCAATTTTCGCTGGCAGTTTACATAGTAATGTACATCATATATTTTTTTCAGTTTTATCATTCTCTTATTTTAGAAGTTACAGGGGGGGGGGACACACATTTTACCACTTTGGAAGAGTCTCTCGCGCAAACTATTCAGTTTAGAAAAAAATGATATTAGAAACCTCTATATCATTTTTGAAGACCTATCCATAGACACCCCACACGTATGGGTTTGATGAAAAAAAATATTTTTAGTTTTAGTTTCAAGTATGGGAACCCCCAAAATTTATTGTTTTATTTTTATTTTTGTGTGAAAATCTTAATGCGGTTCACAGAATACATCTACTTACCAAGTTTCAACAGCATAGTTCTTATAGTTTCGGAAAAAAGTGGCTGTGACATACGGACGGACAGACAGACAGACAGACAGACAGACAGACAGACAGACATGACGAATCTATAAGGGTTCCGTTTTTTGCCATTTGGCTACGGAACCCTAAAAATGAATACCTATACCATAATCGAGTTTTTTTCATACTTGTTACAATATTTTCGGTATACATATGCACATAAAGTAAGGACAATCTCATAAATGAGAGCTAAGCTTAAACTTATGTAACCTAGCTCTTGATATGCAACCGGTTATAAAATGAGGTTGTTGCATTGTCATTTGTTTATTGTAGTGCATTGTTTCCTGGGTAGAAAATTGATAGTCTATATAGTCCTTCAGTGAGATTAGCAAATAATATTCGACCCGTATTTTTTGCTTTATCAAATAAATAAAAAAATACAAAGATCAAAATCAAAAATCAAAATTCAGGAATGGGGGCTTGTGACATCATTTTGTCAGTACAAAATGTAGCAACCCGTGACGTCACACGATATTTCAACGCACTGTATCGTGTCATTTTTTGTTTACGTTGCAAAAGAAAAAATACGTGTCCGTTATTTTTATCTAACTGATGGACTAAATAGATATTTTTTGTCAACTACCCTATTTGCCATCGCTACCTTGAGTTTAACAACCCCTTTAAAGCCAGTTTTTTTCAAATATTCGTACCATAACCCTTATGGATAGGTAACATAAAAGAGTAAATTCGCCGTTATAACGTATCCAAATACGTATGAAATGTTACCGCACGTCACTCTGGAAATACCCGGTATTTTTGCAAAGCCTCTCAATGCTGTTGACCTATTTTTAACCGCAACTAAAATATCATGCTTCCGACATGATGATGACGACATAATAATTTTGTGAATGCCAGGACACTGATACTGTGTATTTAATCGTATTCCGATACTATTAAACGAGCAATATTTGTATATATAATAATCACGTTCTCGAAAACGGCTCTAATGATTTCGATAAAATATGCAATATACGGGTTTTGGACTCATATCTGGGTTTTTTTTTTCTATTTTAATCCGAGAAGAACTCGGTCGCCCAGGTACTTTAAAATAAAAATATTAATTAATAGTATGTTTTAAGGTAGCTATAAAGTACCTACAATCAATCCGCCTACTCTGAATGGATGACTTCTACAACCCAGTGACTGGGTAATACAATAGGTACTTATTTGGTAAGATTGGTGCCAAATTTCCTGGCTTCTGACTTTCCTTAAAGACTGTCAAATATGTACAAAAGACATACAGTACAAACATTTCTTTATGTCCCTCGGCAATCATCGCATTTCCGAATACAAAAGAATGCTAATTTCCATGTGCATCAATTATTAGATTTGTCGTGTATAATAATTTGAATTCAGAACTAAGTTTTGTTTTGATTTCCGTGTGAAATATATAGAGCTGTAAAAATAGCAGATTTCCTTCCATTTTTAAATAAATTCGACAATCCCAGCGCATTATTCACAGACCACTAGAACTCCTGAAAGCCAGAATCAACAGTGGCGACCACCAGAAAAGTCCCGGAGAATGAATTTAACTGTCTTGGACCCCGCAACGAAATTAATCAGAAAAGAATAACGGAGGAATAGTATTTCCACTTCCCTCCATATCAAGCAGAAGACAGAACAAACAAGGTCATAAGGCACAAAGGGTCGTGTACAACTGGGATAAGCCCAATTGCCCAGCACCATGGATAAAAATTAGCATTAATATTAATGGGTCCTAACATTGTGAGCTATATATTTTTGATTCCAATCATAGGTATGGCAAAAGCGCTTGAACGAACGGTAATTTGTTCTAGTCTCCACAAGGTCCGTATAGTAAACAACTCCTGATGCAGCCTGTACATTATTCAACATAATATTGCGTTAATTCTGCTAAAGAATACACATCCATAAGATACGTTACATTACATTACGTTAAAACGGTATTAACAAATATACTTCGAAGTTGATTTCTCAATCAACTTCGAAGTATATTTGCGTTCGGTCTACACCAAGTGCGAAAAAGAAACACGAAGTTTGCCGAGGGGCATTAAGTAAATGTACTGACCTCGGCAAGCATTGCTTTACCTTGAAGATCGACCCTTCTGGCTATTACTATTGAGCCAGGAGGTCTTCAAGAGAGCTACTAAAGTACAAAACACAATTTATTGCGAGACGAATAGGTGTCCAGAAAAAGAATCAATCACTAAAGAAAACCGACAATAAAAATCAAGACGCAACTTTTGGCATTGTCCACCCGATAAATCTGTTAGATTCCGCTATTATTCAAACGGAGACTAATCACGAATCTCTTTGATGTATTGCTGGAGACCGATTTAATTCCGCTTCAGAAATGCTTTACGGAATTTGAAACACGGATTTTGTACAAAAGTTCGTCCGAGGATTTCGTTTTCGCCCGCATCGGGAAGTTTCAGAGGGTGTTAGATTTAAAAAGACGACGTTTGACGACGGAAGTATGGTAAGTGGATTACATTTATGTTTTACCCCTGACGGAAAATGGGGTGTTATATGTTTGACGTGTGTGACTGTATATTAGTTTATGAGTGTGTGGGCTCCTAAACGGATGAACCGATTTTGTTTTAGTTTTTTATGTTATCAAGAGTGATCTAAGAGCAGTGGTAGCCCAGTGATATCGGCCGCAACTTACTAGTTGTAGGTCGCGGGTTCGAGCCACTGCTCTCAGAACGGTGAAGGAAAACATCGTGAGGAAACTGGCATGTCCTAGAACTAAAAAATCGAAGACATTTGACATCCACCGACCTGCACTGGGCCCGCGTGGTGGATTACGGCCCATTCCCCCTCACAGAGAGGAGGCTTGCGTCCTAGCAGTGGGAACATTAATAGGCTGATGATGATTATGAAGATGAAGAGTGATCGTAGCTATGTTTGATTAAAATCGGTTCTGCCGTTCAAAAGATCTGCGCATTTTAATATATATGTGCATATGCCCTTTGAATCGAGGTGTTTTTCATTTACAAACTTGTTTGTAACATCTATTCACCACATTTGATTTTTCAAATATTTTTTGAAGCGATGTGTTTTGCTGTTTTTATTTCAGTCATCGAATCGCAGCAAATAGAATGAGATTGGATACTTGTAAATTCATTTTAGTGTTGCACAGTACTGCCTTCCAAAAAATTGACATTTCATCAATGATTTCATACATACGCTACATATACATTTCATACACGTGGTCAATCCCTTATAATTTTGGACCTTTTCTAATCAGAGATAATAATCTCTGATAGATTGTCACTTTGTATAGAGCGCAAGATCAATACTAAGTCTTCATTCAAAATCTTTTCTGTCGCTGACAGTACCTCTTTGGTACTTATTAAAGGTACGAATTAATAAATCACTCTTGTTCGAGCGCTCCCCTTTCAAGTGTCGTTTGAATACCTTTTGAGATGCTGATTTTAAAAAGAATAATATTTTATCTTGGCAGGTTTATCAATCAGTATTCTTGAGTTTTATTTTTAGCGTTTGGTCCGCCATCACTTGATCGTTCTTTAAATAAAATAAGCATGTTTTATTTTTGAAGTGAAAACTTCTCTGCCGTTTTTAGCGATTTTTGTTAGGGGCCAAACTTACGGTTCGCGTCATCAACATGCTAATGTGACCGCGTCACCGACTTGCTAATGTAACAGAATAACTGTGTACTTAACCACTTCTGTCAAGATTCCCTATGACTGCTTATATTTTGTTTTGTGTTATTTCCTCTTCGTCTATTATGTGTAGTACCTGAGCGACCGATCTCAGATCGTTTTCTAAACATGAAACATAGCTAGATCGATTAATCGCCCCCGAAACCCCTGCATACTAAATTTCATGAAAATCGTTGGAGCCGTTTCCGAGATTCTGATTATTTAAATACATACATATATACAAGAGTTGCTCGTTTAAAGATAGATAAATATTTATGAACATAAAATGTCATTGCATCCATGTTGAACCAGCAAACCAAGCTCCAAGCATTCATTTCAAGCATTCAACTTTTGTTTTTTAAAGGTAGCATACAATCACTAATGGATAGCCAAGCAAAATTGCATCTCAGCTAACTGTCGCTCGTCTGTCAGAAGATCCAATTTGCAATACTGGATATTCGTGGACTGATTGGATGATGATGAAGTCCACTTCGACTGAAATTGGGAGATTGTTGGCACATATTGACGGTCGGGCTCCCAATCCAATAACCGACTTAGAGATAATTTAGATTCTGCAATCTTCTGCGAAAAGTTTAATAATAAGTAAGTAATTATAATAATAACCAATTAGTAACCATTTATTTTGAATTAGGATTAGCCTAGGTAACATCAGTGTTTACTTTACAAAAATGGACACAATAAGATCCCTGTCCTTCAAACTAAGAAAATTCTGTATCTTGAAGAACAGTTTAATTATGAATACCACTTAAAACTATCGATTCTTAAAAAGCATAGATTAAAAAAACTTGCAAACTTTCAGTTGAAAGCCGCTCAAACCGCCGCCTTGTTTTCCAACAAAATTGTTAGTAAACTTGGTCATCTCATAGAAATAGGATACAAGTCCTTGTATTCTTAATGATATTAAAAAACAAGTTAATTCAAAAAATCAGAAAACCCGACTGCTTGAAAAGCAAACTAAAAAGACGTAAACAAGGAGAAAATCATGCTGTGCAGTTGGAGGAAATATATTCGCGAGCTGGCTGACCAAAACCAGCTTATTTTTAACTTTATTTATAACTTTTTAGTTATTTTTTTTTCGGATTAGGTACTTCTAAACATATAGGTAAGTGTTATATATTTATGAAATCAACTCTTAAAACCCTTTTTCTTGATACCCCCACGGTGGGATTGGAAGAAAAAAAAATGGGCCCAACAATATGGCGCCCACAAGCCGCCATTTTCCTATTTTCCCAATTTTCATGAAGCCAGTGACACTCGCAGGGTTAAGATGAATCGATTGACGTAAGAACCATCAAAATCGGCCAACGCGTTTGGTCTCTAGTACGCCACATAGGAATAAACATACATATGTAATTTGCCCTAGAAAAACATACATAGACCTTATAGGTGATGTTCTTCAGAAAGGCCAAGTGCGCAGTACCCATAACCGGCGTGTGTGTATGACTAGATGTATGAATGTGTGTGAAGCAAAAGAAGTATGTAAGGATCGTATCAGGTGGCGTTTTGTAGTTTCTGCCTACCCCCATGGGAAAAAGGCATGAGTTTATGGATGTATGTAATTTTATTGCTAGGTTATTTTAGTATTAAGTAATTTTGTGTGTTTAAATTGTGACTTGTAGCATCATATTGGATCAAACTGTAAAGATGTTATAATTGGTGATAATAAATAAATAAATATATACGTACATACATACATAGACTGATAAACACATTACCCTCCTTCGGCAGTCGGGCAAAAACAGGCAGCCTAATGTCAAATGGCGGCCTGATGACAAGCGGTCGCAAGACAATACATTTCAGACGGTGATGTTTCATATCTCTAGTCTGGTTCTACTTTAACCAGATGCAGATGAGTGTGTAGTGTTTAACATTGAATGACTTCTTATCTAACCTTCAAAACACGATAACACTTGCCAAGATGTCAGATCCTGGTTTC
Source organism: Orthosia gothica (assembly GCA_949775005.1). Taxonomy (NCBI): domain Eukaryota; kingdom Metazoa; phylum Arthropoda; class Insecta; order Lepidoptera; family Noctuidae; genus Orthosia; species Orthosia gothica. The sequence continues at coordinate 2,392,540 of OX459047.1, forward strand.
TGGTTCCGTAACGACTGTCATAAATGTCAGCTAGGACAAACAGCTTAACGTGTTGTCCAATTCACGGAGGCAACTCGTTATGTTAAGATGGTGACCTATCAATGTACCGACCTCAGCAAACATTAACCTTAAAGATCAGCCACGAGCTTCTCTGATGTCTAATGTTCCATGTTATTCTTTGAACACCAGATCCTCGAGTTCTAAATATAGGTCACATTGACCGGTCCTATTGCGTCTTGCATTCACCGGCTTCCCGCAACCTTAACCAATTTATCGGTCTCCTGGTGGTTAGGTCACCTGCAGCTTTATTGCGTAAGTGAATTCGGCAAGGCAAAGAGTTTGAATAATCGACCAATCACACGCGAGATGAAAGAAGCGTAAGGTTTTCCGTCTATGTGATTGGTAGATTGTTCATACTCTTTGCCCTTTGCTGCTTGCTGCTGGTGTTACTTATGTTTTTAAAAATAGTTTCCTTTGTCAAATCTCATGTCAAGTTTCAGGTTTCATTGTTGTTATTATGGTCCACCAGAATGAAGTCAATGCGAAAATTGAGCAGCAGATTCACACTTGGGTTCGGGTCAATTTATTACCTCAACTGCAATGGACCACGGACTCGGTAGAGCTTAACTAATAAGTATTGTTTAATTTGTTAAATTGCCTTCTGGTAATTAGTAACCCATTTGACCCTTCCAAAAAAGAACCTTTTACGCTACATTTAAGCCAACAATCGCCGACTTTACGTCTAGTGGTTGCCTTGGCGACAAACGAAATATCATCGAAAAATATCTGGAGGGAAAATATTTTACGAAACCATAGATATAAATCTAACTAGATGACGCGAATCTATGTACTTCGCGCCATCAGTCACATCAAAGTGAAACCAATGTTTTTACATTCAGCTCTTTCATTTAGCGTTATCGGCACCAGACATTGACCGAAATCTGGAAAAAAATCTAGTTATTGAGCTGTAAAACTTTAAAATTGTGTGTGAAAAATTGGCAGGCTTGGTTATCATGTAGATGGAGGGACTTGCGGTATCTTGTTAGATTTAAGTCTTTGTACGAAACCAATATGATATATTTTTGTCCAGCGTACGATATTTGTGTGGACACGGTATTTCTCGACTCGTATAGAATTCGAGATGAAGTTTTCCGAAGAAGCTGTTAGATCAAACACAGAGCAAATGATAAATTGGAATGCCTTCTTTATACTCGTAGTTAATAACCCTCCTTTCGGCTTTGACGTAGTCTTGTAAAAGGACATGACCTTATCCAGTTTACAAATTTTTAATGTTGAATAGATCTATCGTCTTTTTCAAGACCCTAGCCCGAACTTCATTGTCATTTTAAGGCAGTTTATCCGTGAAAATATTTCTTAAGGGCATTTTATATCAGCATTAGGCTATATTTAATATTTCTTAAAAACAAAAAAAAAGACATTAGTTTGGAATAGCGGCTGACGACCATGGCGGCTAACCGCAATAAAACCGCGTCAAGCGGTTATCCGTCTACATTCGATGTAAGCGATGGCGATGGTCGATATGCCATTTAAGAAATTGATTGTGACATTTCGATAGCGTTTGTCATTTCCATACATTTTTGTCATTTTTAACCCCCGCCGGAAAAAGAGGGGTGTTATAAGTTTCACGTGTGTTGCTGTGTATCTGTGTATCGGTGTATCTGTGTATATGTGTGTCTGTCTGTGGCATCATAGCGCCTAAACGGATGAACCGATTTTGATTTAGTTTTTTTCGTTTGAAAGGTAATTTTGTCGAGAGTGTTCTTAGCTACGTTTGAATAAAATCGGTTCAGCCGTTCAAAAGTTATGGGCATTTTTCTGTTAGAATCGGGGTGTTTTCGCAAGATAAATGTGTCGGGGGTTTTTTAAATTTTGAAATTTTACTTGTTCCAATCGCAATCATCACACTTTCGATGATAGAATGTCACTTGTCTAGGAAAAGCCCGAGACAAGTGACATAAGCCAATGATCTATATCTAACATTTGTAACCTAGGTATATGTATGTACTAACACTAAGGTATGTTTTCCTGCAAACCTTCGATTTTAGATTAACGTAAGGTTGTCTATAAATTCAGTCTTCTACTTTGCTTTTATAAGAAACCTTTTGTATCTAGTAAACTAGACCATTTTCTAAAACAAAGGCATAAAAGACTCATGTTTTCTCGATACACGAAAATTGTGGGTTCTTTAAGAAATGAACCGTTGCTACTTTACTCATGAAATACGAATCAAGTACTCGCTATTATTCAAAAAGTAATATTATACCTCATGGTTTTTTTTCTAGAAAGGGTCAAATACTCGAACCAAACGTAGTTCTTTACGTCGTTCTTTTTGCAAGTGGGTTAGCAAGCGTGTCTTGTACAAGGGCACCGTGCATTTCCGGGATGAAAAAATTGAGTGGTATGGACCCGTGGGTCCATGGGCACCTGCAAAACTTTTAATACCAATCTGTATAGATTAAAATGAATTGCCGAATGTATGTAAGCGCATCTCTACAAGAAGGATGCACCTGTTTAACTTGGCTATTTGTTGTGTTTGTAATTGTTAGGACAAGGTTTGTATGCACGAAAAAAAGTGTGGGACTGCCGGCCAAGTGCGTGTCGGCCTTCACACATTTAGGGTTCCGTACCAGTTTATCATTATATTGGTATTTTTTAGTAAATATACGTAGTAATAAACATTATCACCAAATTTCAAGTTCATAGGTCAATCGGAAGTTAAAAATTCTTCGGTACAGAATGTGTGACAGACAGACGGACACGTGAGTGATAGCAATACGGCCCCGTTTAGACCTGTGGGTACGGAACCCTACAAAAGTATAAAAAGTATCATTTTCTTCTTTAGTACACCCGTGCGAATTGAGCCGGGGATGGCTGCTAGGAGTAGATATTTTCGATTTTTACGCAGCCAAAGCCCCTGGCATAGTCTGGTATCTGAAATAAAGAAAACAAGTCTCCAAGAAGTCTGTACACAGACAGAATATATTTGGGAAAGTGTCCACATCGTGAATGAGCCGGGAACCGCCGCAGGGCGTCGTTGACGCAATCAAACTGAACTAAATCACTGTGACTAGAGCGCTTTAGGGCTAAGTCCATGTTGTGAGAGTTTGCAGAAGATCCACTCTTAACAACAATTAAACATTTTAAGCTACTAAATATTCATCGTTAACTGAAAACTATTTGCTTTAATGAACGTATTGATATGCTTTGGTTTCAGCGACACGAAGTAGACGTGTGAGTTGTAAATAACTTTGTTAAACGTTTTGTCTAAAATAGGCCTGACGAGAAGGCTCAAAGACTTTTGAATTAAGCAAATTCGCAGGAGAACCGATTATCAGAAGAATTGTCTATCGTAAGTACACTGGCACTGGGCAGGACACTTTATGTATTTAGAACATTTCTCGTAGACAGGATAGCCGATGGGACCAAAAAGTTCAGGTGGGGGCACATGTATTGGAAGCCGCAGTGTAGGTAGGCATGCTAAAAGGTATTTAAGTACCTGGGGCTCCCGAGATAGTAAGTGCCCATCAGCGATGGATTGACTACATGTTATTTTCGCTAAAGTGACCACCAGAAAACAAAAAATAAAAGTCGTTAACACCTGTCTACCAATGTATTTCAATATTTCAAAAAGATACGAACAAAAATTAAAGACAGCGTCGCTAACACGATCAAAACAAATGTATCGTGGTAAGGGGCGTCCGTGACCCTTTCACTTAGCATTCAGTACTGAGTTAATATCTCATAAACGCGTACACCGATTTTCATGATTTAAACTGATAAATGGTTCAACGCCCCTTTCTTTTGAGGTCAAAATCATCAAAATACATCAATAAACAAAAAATCATGTTTTCAAATTGCTTAAGGTACAAGTCGGACCAATGACTCTTTTTTTTGTTATCTGGCGGTGTCCTTAGCGCTAGTCAATTCCAAACTTTGTCTAGGCTAGCGACCGTGAACTGGAAGACGATGCGTTGGAAACTCTCCCACTAGTGGCCGATGACCTGGTTAAGGTTGCGGGAATGCGCTGGATGCGAGACGCACAGGATCGGTCAATGTGGCGACGCCTGGGGGAGGTCCATGTCCAGCAGTGGACGTCTTTCAGCTGGAATAATGATGAACGATGGTCTAGGCTATGCCCTGGCTAAGGTCTCGAGAGTAACATTCTTAGTTAGATCTCAGTAGCTATTGAATGAACCTTCTGTTCATATCTTTATCTCGATACAGTGCTTTAGGGCAGTGAATATTTAAAAAGACCGGCTATGTATGGCCGCGGTCTAATACTGTGAAGAACGGAACGTATTTGCTGATGGAAACTGTTTGAGATGGTCAGGCAACGGGAGGCTACTTAATATATGTTGAATTTTAGAAAACAGTTCTATGTTCGAGTGTAGTGAAGAATTTACGTTTGAGAGATGAGTATGCTTATTTTTGGTATGTTTTTCTATCTCGTAGGTCTAGTGACCGCAGGCTTTAGGCTGTTGAGCATGAGGTTGGATTTCTGGGTCAGGCAAAGTATTATTGGGTTTTCAATCTTGGATTTCTCAGTAGTCCGGAGTCTAGATTTGTGCCCGGTTAATGGCAATAGGCTCGGCCCATATAATATTGGACTTAAACATAACTGGCGAATTGTGGTTGCGTACTACAGATATACTTCTGCTTAAAGCTACGACTTCGTAGCCAACTGCATACAGCAGCAGCAGACGACGTGTCGCTGCGGCACTACTGGTTTCTATATATTTCTATGAAATATCTTCCACGTACTTTCGTTACTTCAAAAAGACACGTCGTGTCGTCGTCCGACTACAGGTCGTACGATCTGACCGCAGATCAGTAGTGACCAGTAGTGAGTAAGTGTAGTCAGACATCTTGTCTCATAGAACGCAGAACCAATAGGAATGCAGCGCTGCCGTCTGCAGTCGGGTTCGGTAGCATGACTGCAGCGATACGGCGTCTGCAGCTGCTGCATGCGGTCGGCTACGAACTCGTACCTGTACACGTTCGTTGCCAAGGACTCGCCTCGCGGGAGACACGATGGCTTTTTAATTGTTTCAGTAATTACGACAGTTGATGTGTTAACCTTTCGGGTAATAAAAGCTTAATGTTATGTTAGTTTTTTATATCTTTGTAAAACGTTATTTCTGAAATTATACATTCATCGTCGAATCCGACTCGGCTGGGCAGCGTTCGGGAAGTTGCGCGGTGTCTTCTCGTCCAACTTAACAGTGTCTCAAGACAAAAGTCTATGACCAGTGTGTGTTGCCAGTGATGACATATGGCTCTGAGAAGTGGTCGCTTACAATGGGCCTCATCAGAAAGCTTACAGTCACTCAAAGGGCAATGGAGAGGGCTATGCTCGGCGTTTCCTTGCGTGATCGAATCAGAAATGTAGAGATCCGTAAGAGAACCAATGTTACCGACATAGCTCGAAGAATTGCCAAACTTAAGTGGCAGTGGGCAGGGCACAATGCTCGCAGAACGGATGGCCGATGGGGCAGAAAGGTTCTGGAGTGGCGACCGCGAACTGGAAGACGTTGCGTTGGAAGGCCTCCCACCAGGTGGACCGATGACCTGGTGAAGGTTGCGGGAATCCGCTGGTTGCGAGACGCACGGGACCGGTCAATGTGGCGACGCTTGGGGGAGGCCTATGTCCAGCAGTGGACATCTTTCGGCTGATATGATGATAATGATGACATTCATCATCTTCCTGCCCTTGTCCCATGTTACTTGGGGTCGGCGCAACATGTTTTCTTCTTCCATACCGTCGTGTCCTCCGTCACGCCATCATTGACTCCTTATTCTTTCATATCACTCCTCACACAGTCCGTCCATCTTTTCTTTGGCCGTCCCCTCTCCATCCATCCACGTTTATATTCATAACTCTTTTAGTAACACGCGTGTCATCCCTCCTCTTCACATTACCTTACCAGGACAAACGGTTTCCTTTCAACTTTTCTGTCACTGGCGCCACTTTCAAACTTCCCCCAGTATACATTCATTCATTGATAAAAAGCTACACTATCGAGTTCCACAGGCTTCTTTTTATTCCAACAAAATAAACGGTTTCCTCTGGGAATAGCTACGGAGGCGAAGCCGCAGGAAAAGACTAGTTGAAATAAAATGCGTCCTTACAACGACCGCAGGGAAGTTGATAAATCTTATAAATACTTAGTACCTGGGCGACCGAGCTCTGCTCGGGTGAAAATAGGGAAAACGACGTTTTCTAAAAATGAAACTAGCTAGCTAGCTAGATCGATTTATCGCCCCCGAAACACCCTGCATACAAAATTTCGTGATAATCGTTGGAGCTGTTACCGAGATTCAGAACAAGATACATACAAGAACTGCTCGATTAAAGGTGTTAATATAAGGATTAAAATAATGTATATATATATATACAAGAAAGGTAACAATAGATAAATTTGTGGTCGGAATGGGTAGTAAATATTGCTTTTTTGGTTCTTGTAATCCCTGTAATTAACAGGTATTACAGATGTAGACCTATTTTTTATGCTTTATTTATTTCTATATATCTAATCTAATACCTTTTAACGAGCAATTCTTGTATATATTATATATAATCTAAATCTAATGCAATCATTTGCACTCAGAAAGTATCATTTGGTTATGTGGAACTGATGAAGAAGACCACAGATGGCCACTGAAATTTAATGATGAGTATGGCATGGGTATAATATATCGCGAATAGTTAACAGACTATGAAGAAGCAAATACTTGTAAATAAATGGCACTGATGAAAATAGTACGATCGCATTGATCTGATGAAGAAGCCGAAATGTAGGCACTGGAACTCCGAAATAAAACAATGTATTCAAGTCGTGTTTGGGCTTATTAGAATCGTCATGAGGTGTACTTTGAATATAAATGATTTTCATGGTAATTTGAGGTACCAACTTAAAAAGAGAAAAATAAAAAATATTTTCAATAGAACAACTAAACCGACTTCCAAAACAAAACACTACAAAGCGAAAAATTACTTTCTTTCCGAAGTCGGCGTCGAAAAACGAAAAAAAAAAAACCAAGGACACAGCATTTAGGACAAGAAAGATATTTTTCGCCTTGTAGTGTTAGTGGAACTCGGTTATTTTTTTTTATTAAAAAGATTTTTTGTGTAGAAAAAATTCAGTAACGTCAGAGACGTCTAGGCTTTTGCTCTATTGAGTACACATAAACGTCAAACTGAAGAATCATATGCCAAACTCGACAGTTGTGATTGGTTGGCATTTAATTTTGATTAGTAGGTGTGGCCAATTTTGAGTTTGAGTATCTGGAGTACGGGCCTTAACATCGCTATCTCTCATAAACAGCCGTCAGCAATCGACCCCATATAACATACCCCGAGGAAGTGTAGGAAAGAACATGAAATGTCAATCTACATAATAAGTATCGCAGACACTTTATTATCTTACTTGGTAAACAAAACAACAGAATGTTTCCTTGTTTATCGCGACATACACTCGTAAGTCGTGTGCGGCATGAGAAAACACTCAGGCTTTTGTTTTGTAGTGTGTAGGGAGACATTTTGCTGAGATTAATTTTTATACGTCGAGAAAAGAGGTAGGTAGTTGTGTTATGTAGTGACTTGTGCTGAAATAGTAGTTTATGCAACGGTCATATAATAGGGGTCAATAAAACACGAGTGTGGGTATATCACACGAGTTTGGGTTTATAAGACGAGGTGAAGCCGAGTTTTTTAATACCTATTTATTTGATAAAATAGTGAATGCAACGGCATACACTATTTTATCTTCACTCATACAGTTGAAATAAAACAAAAGTGGAAACTGAAGAAATCTGTGGTATGGCGGGCAATTTAGATTCTAATTGCGCATGACCGCGCAGCGTGCGCATGCATAGATAATGCCACTATTTTTCTACATTACGTTAGAGAGCCATACGCACCAATAAATTAAAAAGTAAAACAGAGCTATAAAATTTAAAAAAATATTTTTGATGTAGTTTTTTAAAATCGAAGGAAAATGTTGCTCTGTAATGGTTTTTTTTTTATTTTACCGAAAAAAAAGTAGGTACGTGAATATATTTTTTTTTTTTATTCATATAGGAACATTACGTTGTGATTGTAGATAAATGTTGTAATATAGAACGAGCTAAGCATTTTAACATGCATCTGCACTCGTATCATGTATCTATACTAGTACTTTACAAAAATTACAAATGTATTCGCTGGTACAAACAGCCTAAGGTGACCTAACCTGGTTAAGGTTAGGTCATAAAATTTTACGCAACAGTTTATATAACGAAGGTGACCAATAAAAAAAGATTTTAGAAAATTCTCTAAAGGGTTAAGATGGGTATAAAATTACGTTGCGGTCCTTTACAACTTTGTAAAGTACTTTAGTTGAGTGGTCGCAAGCAGTACTGCTGAGCATGAGGTCCTGGGAACGATTCCCGGGCCGGTCCACGTGTTATTGGTTGTTGCAAGAGCGTTGTCAGCGCTCGCAATGGTCGAAATCCCATTGATCACGTGTCAATTTGAGAGCGCTTGGCAATTCCATACACATTTTTTTTTTTTTTTTTTTTATACTTTGCAATTCCTCCAATCACTATCGCGACGCATTTGATATAATGTTTTTTGTCTGAAGTTTCTCGAGATCATAAGGATAATTCACTCATTTTTGGCTGCCATGGCTTACGAATCGCTAATTGTTTCTGCCAACTGGCAACACCACTGGGCACACGACTTGTGAGCTATCATTTCAGTCTTTAAGAACTTTATTTGGAGCTTGATAAGTGTTTAGACCTGATGAAACATTCGCATACATAATGCATCATCATCATCAGCCTATAGCAGTCCACTGCTGGACATAGGCCTCTCCAATTGCACGCCATTTGCTTCGATTTTCGGCAACTGTCATCCAGCTGCTATAAGCCACACTTTTTTTTTATAGCTTAGAGAAATGCTCATGCATACTGCACTACCACGGAAAGATAGTGCAGTTATGTGGGACTCTAACCTACTAAAACTCCACGGTGTCCTCCTGTGCAGCTTACCAAGCTGCAAACGCAACGTTCTAGTTGGCCGCTACGTCGTCGGCTTAATCGGCAAAAACCCTGACGAGCGTCCCCTCTTCGGGTTCCTCTTCGCTTCACTGTGGGTGACCAAGCCACGACTACTGAGCCCCCTTGCCTTGACAATGCGGGAACCCAACGGGGCGGTGCTACCAGCCACCCTGCGATTTTGTCGCTCCACCTAGCCTGAGGGCGTCCTACCTTACGTTTACAAGTTCGTGGTCTCCACTCAAGAACACGTCTACCCCAACGGTCATCGGTTCTACGACATATATGGCCGGCCTATTGCCATTTCAGCTTACTTATTCTGTGAGCTTTTCGACAACTTTGGTTCTCTGTCGGATCACCTCGTTTCGGATTCGATCCCTTAGAGAGACCCCGAGCAAAGCCTTTTCCATAGCTCGCTGAGCAACTTTGAACTGATGAACTAGCCGTATTGTGAGTGTCCACATCTCGCCACCGTAGGTCATAACATACATAATTATCTCTGTCTAACTAACCCTGCGCGCCAACTGACGTAATGTTTTATGTGTGATCCTTTCAATTCTTAAATATGTAATTTGTCCAAATCGATCGCTCTGTTTAGGCTCTATCAAAAAACAGACATAAGTACTTATCCTCTCGTAAACACACTGCCCTCCTTTCGTCTCAAACGGGTAGTAAAAAGGGCCTAAAGTACTTACATAAGAGACGGAGATATCGTCTTTATAGTAATCCACTCCGTTTGACACTCACGATCGCATGTGATTCTTAACATCTGTTACAGTACGCTTGGTGTAGCATCAAGCTTACCCTTCCAGTATAAGTTGACTTCTCATAATACCGACTTTTTGGACTTCAAAAGAGTTTGGTCTAGTTTTAAAATATTGACCGAAACAGTGACATATATGTGTCTGAAAAGCACTTACCAGCAAGCCTAAACTGTATTTGCGGTTATGGATCAAACTCCGTTCCAACAGTCTTTCAGTTTCGTAAAATATGATGATACTGAAATAACAACAACACAGTTGATGCTTAGTGTAAACACACAATAGCGACTGCTAGCGTAGATACTGTATGTGTCTAGTCAGCGAGCGCTCGAAGAAAACCGAAGACGTACGTCTTCGGTTTTCTTCGTGCGCCTCCGGCTCTCTCCTCGGTGTCTCTCTTTTGGGCGGATCTTCGCTTGTACTATCCTGCCCGGCGAGCATGGCCTACTGTGACATCGCTTATGTCACACTTTTAATCACAGTTTGGGCGATAAACTCATTTTGTCTTAAATGCTAGCACGGCGGCGGGAGATATTTTCTTGACTTGTGGCTTAGCTTCTTGACGTTTATTTTTCGGAAATTTTCCAATTTTATTGCAGTTTCGGTTTAACCTTGGCCATAAAAACCATTTATGTTCTTAGAAGCATAGCCCTACGACGCACTGTTCCCGATTATGGGCCTCCGTATCTTATTTTATTTTGCATAAAACGAAAATGATATCTCGAAAACGGTATGTCCTAGGCAAAAAATAACCAAAATTTAGCCCCTCCCTTTGCTACCCCCATGTTAGAAGCATCCCAACATGAATTATAAGTTTTTTTTTTTTTACATTCCTTGGTTTTCGACTTGAACTACGGTCATGACAAGTTATGATAAAAATATGTCATGTCTTACAATTTGTCTTAAATGCTAGCACGGGACAACCATGTGACATAGTTTACAGCGCGACTTGCTTTTCTTGTTGTTGACTTCATAGTGCGACCAAATTTGAATAGACGACCAAATAAAATAATACGTAAAAAAGTATGCAGTTCATACAGCTAAACAACTTTTTAATTTTGTTGGGAATAAAGGAATAAATTAATTTTTGACCCACGACCATAGACTTGTGCACACTTTATTTTTCTTTGTTTGTTTGATAACATATTAAGTGTTTGTTAGAAAGATATAATTATTGTGAAAATTTTAATAATTACTTAAAAAATATAATAGCTTGGACCAATACCGGTGGGCCCCTATTTTTTATATTTTAAATTGGTTTATTGGGTATTTTATTTGAGAAACATTTAAAAATATAGAAAGTAAGAAGAATATGGTATAAAAGAAAATAATTATAAATAAATAATAATCAAAATAAGAATAACAATAAAAAAATACAATTATGAAAAAGTAATAATAAAAAATTAATTAATAATCCTGTAACATTTCAATTAATTAATAAGCATTGATCACCATACACACACAATTAATGTATTGCCATTTGGTGCAGTAATTAGAAGGCAAATATATATTTTTTCAACTATAAAATTTTATCACCACCTCCGAACGAAAGTGATACATTTTTCTAAATCATCTGTCAAAATGTAACATTTGTGACAAAATGGGTGCGCCCGTATTAGCAATTAAGACCCGATGAGTCCCAAATAAACTTCAGGAAATTTTCTCATGCCGCCAGTGCTATTATTTAGGACAAAATGGCGTTATCGCCAAAACTGCGATGAAATGTGTGACTCAAGCCTTGTCACAGTAGGCCGTGCTCGCCGGGCAGCAACAAGAAAGGCATGTTGCGCCTTTAAAACATGTCACATGTTTGACCCGTGCTATCATTTAAGACAAATTGTAAGACATGACATAATTTATCATGTCTTGTCACAAATGTCTTGGGTACACCCATGCTCGCTAGGCTGCATGCAGCACACTGTGCCGCGCACAATTTATCAAGCACAAATGATTATTTATATTACCTAATAAAAAAGGGAATCTACACGTTAAAATTATAAATATTTTTGCATATTCTCAAAATCGACAACAAGTTGAATCGATTGTGAAAGGTTTTAGTTTCCTAGGTAATCGGGATTTACTCGTACCTCAAAAATCACTGCAAAAAGGTGTCATTTTTTTCATTGTTACACTTTTATCAGTCTAGCCTCTCAGCCCGCAAAGAAATCAGAACTATAATAAAAATGTTTTTGGAAAAATATCTATAAAACCCACTCATAAATTTCAGTTCAAGCTACAAATTCATTTTTTTTTTATATCGATTTCTATAGTATTTGTCATTCTGAAATTAGCTTAACTGTTTCGAACATAAAGATTCCCCTTTAGTCTATGATGGGATGAGTTGGACAAAACAAACCACCACTTGTCCACATTAGACCTCAAGTCATGGGGACCAGCGGACCTTTTCCCAGGAGTTGAACGATGCAGGTTATTATAAATCCGCAGTAGTAAAGCTGATATTTGTTCAAGTAAAATAAGCATAAATTGAAAAAGAGGATTTTAACAGCTTATGATGCGAGTTCAACTTATACTGGAAAATAAGTAGGCTCGAAAAGTCGTTGTATGTTACGTCGCGTCTCGTAAAAGTCAATTTAGCGGAAAAGGGTTATTAGGAGGCAGACACGCTAATGTGCGCAAGAGATATTAAAAGTAATTGCTCTGTAAGTAATCCGTGGATTATGGGCGCCGTATCCGTTCGTGTAATGATTCGGGACTAGAAACATGGAGATTGGAGATCGGAAGGAAGATAATTAATATACATGTGTTACTTAAGCATATACGTATATGTACAGTACAACTATTTTTTTAATGTCCCTCGGCAATCATCGCATTTCCGAATACAAACGAATGCATCCATGTCCATCAATTATTAGATTTATCGTGTATAATAATTTGAATTCAGAACTAAGTTCTTTATTATTGGTTTGTTTAGATTGCCGTGTGAACTATATAAAGCTATAAAACTATTTTCCTTTAGCAGCTTTCCGCCCATTTTTAAAATAAATTACATTAAGTTAAAAGAGTATTGACAACTATATATACTTCCACGTTGATTGAGAGCGTCCTGTCTGCATCAAGTGCAACTGATAGAAATCCGACGACTGAAGAAACACGAAGTTTGCCGAGGGACAATATGAAAATAGTTGTACTGTATTATGATGTTGAGTGGCATTACGAATATATAACAATAATATTCGTCGGTGCTCCATGGACCAATTGAAATTTGACCAATTGGTCTATTATTAGGTAACACGCATAACATCACACCTGTTTTCGCTGAAAGGGAAGCTACAGTACACACAGAATTCGTCAGCTTATTTATTATTACTCTCTGCACTTACAGTGTCACCCAAAACGTACAGATAGTTAACAATTAAATTAATTAGACATCACAGACACATATTGCAGCGTTACGTATAGCTCAGTGGAGCTATATGTAAGCCACGTTAATAAAAATTAAGATAAAAGGTTATTTAAATTAAAGCTAAGAAAATTAAAAAAGGATATGATAATAAAATAAGGTCCGGCTTCGCGCGACGTAGGCAGCTAACCAGGCAGCAAGACGAACAGGAGGATGTGGTATGCCCGAGGTAGACAGATGAGCAGGCAATCGGGCAGGTAGGAAGTTGTGTAGACAGCAGAACGGCAGATGAGCAGGCAATCGGGCAGGTAGGCAGGTCAGCAGAACGAACAGAAGGATGTGGTATGCCCGAGGTAGACTGATGATCAGGCAATCGGGCAGGTAGGATTGTTTCACAGGTAGTGACGTAGGCAACAAGGAGTGTCGAGGAATCAGGGCTGTGGCGTTTCACTCCGTAGATATGAAGGTACACGATAGGCAGGATTCAGACAAATGATACTCAGTATATCACACACAATATATATTATTGGAGCACTTCAGATAATAATAGTTATACATGAGCTGATAACTCAACAGTTTTTAAGCGTTTTAGAATAGAAAATACACTTCGTATACGTATAACCGACTTTTAGCGTTCAGACCACACCCTAGCCTAAAAGAGCTGACGCACGTTTTTCATTCGTTCTGCCATCTCTTCTAAATTTCAAATTCAAATCTCAATTAGACCAGAACGAATAAAAACGGCTTTACAAAGGCGGGTCAGTCTGCACTGACCTTACAATAATGTACAACTAGCTTAAGGAAAGGTCTAGGTAGTCCATGGTACCTATGGTATGTCTATGGCTTTAAGAAAATAAAATAGACAGACAGATGTCATGTCAGATGAATATGTCACAGTAGAAAATATTGCAAGAATTATAAATTACGAATATCTTTTAAGTTTTAGATATTAAAAACAGTCAGGAGATAACTAAATATGCTTTCCAGATGTTAATAATACAAAGAATATATAAAAATGAGTTACACAAATTGATACAATATCAAAAAATGTGAAGATGGTATGTAAAGTGTTATAAAATCGTAAGTAGATGTGGAATAAATACCACAATATAAAAATAACAAACAATTTCTTAAGTAAAACATTAAAATTCATAAATAATTAAAACTAAATTCAATTCCAAAATAATAGCTAATAATAGTATGAGTTCAATACTAATCATCATTCATTCATTTAGCAATAATCATTTCAATAATATAATCTATCAACTTATTGTTTATTTGCTAAAACATATGCAAAGGTTTTGCATATAATCAAATGAAGAGAAAAAGAAGGAGAAGTGAAATAGGAGGAGTGGAATATGTCTACATCCGGATGCTGAATAGTCAGTGTATTGTGCAATGATACCGCCTGATTAGTAGTGGCATATAGCGCAGTCGCGCGTACTGAGCCGGCGCGGACAGTCAGAAGAGCGACAAAGTCGCAGGGTTGTCAATTTTGCCGCTAAGCAGCAAGACATAATGCAAACGGAGCGCACATTTACGTCTTAGCTCGAGGGTGTCAACACCCACCATTCCTGAGACGAACAGAGATGGATACAAGTATGGGTAACCCATACATAATTAGTGATGTTTCCATTAACTGGACACATTGTGTATGTAGATTCCGTATTGCAACTGAAAAGTGCGAGATGGAGAATCTCAATAACATATCCCGAACCGAAATTGAACCCAGGATCTGTTTAATTCAGATGGGCAGAGGTTCTTAACAAGGGGCATTCGATGTCAGCGAAGGCGCTAGTCGAAATATCAAAATGTAAGAAGGGGTTGATCACGTGATTTTTCGATATCGCTTGTCAATCCCATACAATTTTGCCTTTTTAAATCCCGACGGAAAAAGAGGTATGTTATAAGTTTGACATGTGTACCTATGTGTTTGTATATTTTTGTATGTCTGTGGCATCATACATATAAAAAAATAACAAACAAATAAACAATAATAAACTGATGAACTGATTTTGATTTCGTTTTATTTTTGTACTAGATAAATTATGTAGCAAGAAATAAAAATATGGCAGGTTTTTTTTTTAAATTTACTGTTATTGTTGACAATCGCTATCCCCAAGCTTTTGATGACAGAATGTCGCTTGTCTAGTTCCTCTGGTATCCGGAACTCAACGTCCAAGCGCGTATTGTATCTAAATATATCTATATATAAAATTTTATTTCAGCAACTTTTATGTAACGTCAACCCAAAATAATTAGTTTTCTAACAGACAGAGAATAAAAGAACGAGGTACAACCCGTATAAGTACTCACTCACAGATTTGCATAAAAATAATTAAATAAATAAAAATAGGTGATGTTCTTCAGAAAGGCCAAGTGCGCAGTACCCATAACCGGTGTGTGTGTATGACTAGATGTATGAATGTGTGTGAAGCAAAAGAAATAAGTAAGGATCGTAGCAGGCGGCGGTCTGTAGTTTCTGCCTACCCCCATGGAAAAAAGGCGTGATTTTATGTATGTATGTATGTAATTAAAAAGGTGTCGGCAAAAGTTAATAAAAAATAAGGTATAGCTTATAATACACTCTGATTCTGGCAGTTATTTTTAAATCAAATGTAAATTTGACATCAACTGGACACAAACCAGATTAAGGAGAGCTACTTATCTGTAAATTGCGAGATGGAGAATCCCAATAAAACTTTCCTGACTCGGGGTTCTAATCCTGTGGATCTCATGATCCAGCAATACCGTTTGCGACCACAAAACCACCGAGCAGTATTACTTTATGATATAACTAGCTTCTGCCAGCGACTTCGCTCGCGTTATAAGTGTTTATTATACATATAAACCTGCTTCTTGAATCACTCTATCCATTAAAATAAAAACCGCATGGCGTAGTTTTAAGATCTAAGCATACATAGGGACAGACAGACAGCGGGAAGCGACTTTATTTTATACTATGTAGTGATGAACAACTATCTGTTAAGGAGGTTACACATTCTGTGAATTATTTAGAGCACTTTTAGTGAACATCGTCAGACAGAATACGTGTCAAAAAAAACGATTTCAGCAACTTTTAGGCTAACGCCAACCTAAAATAATGGACACAAGTCAGCAGTCACCGTTAGTTGTTTCAGGTTTCAGGTAGTCGGGACACTAAAAGCTTTCCGCATATTCCGCAAAATAATATTCGTAAATTTATAAATCTGTTTGCTTTCTAACATAAAGAGAACGAGGTACAACCACTATGAGTACCCCTCACAGAACAGCTAAAAGAGGTGTGTTTTATGAGAATTACCAAGATTTGCATAAAATTCATTAAATAAAATAAAAATGTCGGCAAAGGTTCAAAAAACAATTTCATATTTTTACAGTGTTAGCAAACGAGTCATTGTTTTTACAGTCGTTGGGTAAACAGAATAAATTAGAATTTTATAGGAGTAATAAAAATATTTTGTTGGCCACGCAAAAATACCTTGAAATGTTGAAATTTTAGACGAAGCAGAAATGCTTTAATGGTTTTTGAATAAAAAGTTTATACTTTCTTTTTAAAGCCATCTGTTTTATTTAGAATTTCGGTATTTCTTCTGTGCAGCATACTGGAACAAAATTAAAAATGAATTTGTTCCTAAGGACTCAGATAGGCTTTCAGTCGTGTGATTCACCGGCGATATATGTTCATGTATGATAAGATATTATAAGCGAATACTCTGATTATATTTCTCCTATGAAACTTCGTTCGTAGGTATTGTCCAAGGTTATTCATTGATTTGGGCAATACAGATATTTATTTTTATCATACGGCCTTGGGGAAGACTGACGTCTAGCAGTGGACGTCTTTCGGCTGATATGATGATGAAAATGATGATATAGTCAACTGCCACACCCTGGTAAAATAAAAAAAAATTACATGATGATGCGTGAAATCCCCGAATGGTTAGACAACGGAGCACTTATTATTTTTTTTTCTTCTTGCAATCTGTTTCGCTTTTTTGCGAACATTCAGCATAAGGTTAGGAATATAATATGTCTTGGAGGGCAGTCAGTCCAGTGGCTTGTACCCTTTATTTATAATTTATTCCCTGCAAATCTCTAGGGGACTTCCTTTTTAGTCTTTTGAATGTTGCATCACTATTCATTAAATGCGTAGCTAGTGCGTTTGGATGATTATCTAGTCTGTTCCTGTATGATTTCATTGAGTGTTTAATTTCTTCCTGAATTGACCTGATCTCAAAGTCGTGGTATAATTGTTGGTTTGATATGAACCATGGAGCATTAGTAATTATCCTCAGCATTTTGAACTGGTATCTCTGGAGTATTTCTAGATTTGAGTTAGAGGCCGTGCCCCAGAGTTGAACTACGTAAGTCCAGATTGGCTTTAGAATGCTTTTGTATAATAGCAGTTTGTAAATAGCATTTTACCGGTGCACTTATAGTACACCGGTAAAATAAACACATTATAATTTGACAGTAACACACAGGAAATGTAACAAGCAGGCCTCCAAACACACCCATCAGGTATAACATGACAACTTTGCATCGAACGCCTCGCACCTTATGTCACCCTAAACAAAATATTTATTTTATGCCAGTGACAGAGTGTTGACATCAAAAATGTAATGCGTCAATCCTGTTGACGTAAAGTTGTAAAACTTTCCCAGAGTTTGAGGAAACATTTATTTAACGTTGACTGTTGAAAATTTTGCAATTCTCTCGAGATTTGGTAATGGAGGGGTCGGGATTACAGAGTTTAATATTTTAAGTGCAACGCCGTTCGCGGTGGGACCATTACTTTACTTTTTGAGTTTTGCATGAGGAAAGGTGAATGGGTATTTTATCAGGAGCAACAGTCAAAACTTGCAAGATTCTGTTGAAAACTGACTTAATGTCCGGCTGTTGAACTTTCTTTTCTTTCTTCATTCTGTCATTATAATCTATACTTCTATACTTATTCTATATTATAAAGACAAAATACTTCTTTGTTTGTTTGTACCGAATAGGCTCCGAAACTACTGGATTGATTTATTTTTTCTCTCTCCTTTAGAAAGGTAACTTAAGAGATTTTAAAAAATAGAGGTGCTTAAGATAATTGCAATTATGTAACCCAAAGTAGCAAAATTATGTCTATGCAATTCATTATTAAGCGTGCGCTGAGAAAACAATTGATGATGCATAAAAATATTTACTACATAATTATCTATACCAATATTATAAAGAGGAAAGGTTTTTTTTGTTTGTTTGTACCGAATAGGCTCCGAAACTACTGGACCAATTTGAAAAATTGTTTCACCAATAGAAAGCTACATTATTCCTGAGTGACGTAGGCTATTTTATAATCCCAAAAATAAGTCCTGTGGGGTGGCCCACGGGAGCGAAGCCGCGGGCAACAGCTAGTACATTATATAGTATTAATTTGTAATATTAATTCTTATTCAATTAAATAGTTTAATAGATTGGTAGAATAGGAAGATAGAATAGGTTGGTAGGTAGGGTAGGTGGATATGTGGGCAGGTGGGTAGGTAGGTAGGTAGATAGGATAGGGTAGGCTAGGTAGCCAGTTGACGGGAGTGAAGCCGCGGGGGACAGCTACAATCTAGTAGTCACGTGGTCTGAGTCATATAAAATATTTTGGACTTTTAGCACTAGGAATCGATAATCTAAAAAAAATCGCTTGGTCTCACGTAACGTCGAAAACTATTGGTTACTTCTCGACAACGTCCAAAAAGACTTTACCTAACCCTTAAAGAAATCATTTACATATCTAGCATTAACTTGATTATCATTCTTATCATCTTCAACTTAATTTTTACATTTAAAAAGAAAGAGTACATTAAACCACGTATAAACAAAACAGTATTTTCCACCCATATCTGAACCATGTTCATCTCAATCATAGAACTGCTAAATCTGTCTCCCTTCCCATTGTTTACCAAAACGACTGCCAAAAACTCCAACAGTCGCTTATATGCTAAAAGACAGCATAAATAATGATAATTGACGAATAAATTCGGGACACCAACGGGGACCCAATTAGGGGTCCTTGAGGGACACTTTTTTGTTTTATATGTAGCGTTTAAGCTGCTTGGGGTGTCTGAGATTATGGTTTATGCTTGTTTTGGTAGAAAGTGTCAAATGTTATGGCTGTTTATTGGACCTATTTTGTATATTGGTCTTCGTCATTATTACAATTCACAAGCATAATCAAATGATTGAAGAAGGTTTTTTTCTTAACACTTTCTGTTGATGGTCCATTACTGAATAAAACATTCCCTATGGCTGATGTCCATTTCGAGTCACGTCTCAGTGAAAAAATAATATTTAACCTTTGATTTATTTTCGCATTCAATATATTGTATTTCAAATAAAGGATAACATGAGGTCATAGACATATATTTTCATAAATCAGCAGCTAGGTTCGCTACAATTAAGGAAATACCTAAGTTACCACACAATATTGCTGGCACATAATATTTTTAGTGAATCTTCTAACAGAAAAACAAATACGTTGCTCATCATAACAGAAACAAACGAAGACACTTTTTATGTAATCTAGTGGTGGTCATACGAAGGGATCATTTTTTTTTTTGAAACGACACGAAACTATAAGATTATAACTTAACAAACTACGTACCCAATAACATGACTGAAAGATTTATGAAGTCAAGAACCTGAAATTTCTAGTTTAAAAATAGGAAAAAACTTCCAATGCAAATACCCAGTAGTAACTTTTAAATTGAACGATCTATTGGCCCACACGGCAGAACTACATTTCTCACTTGTCACGGTAAGGTGATTCGTTTCCACGACTGACTTGCGATTCCAGCTAACACCTACAGAGGAATAATAAGGTGACAGATTGTATGTCTTTATTAACCTCCGACGGAAAAAGAGTGGTGTTATCAGTTTGACGTCTGTTGCTGTGTATCTGTGTGTCTAATTGTGGCTCCTAACGGATGAACCGATTTTGATTTTTTTTTGTCTGTTTGAAAGGTGACTTTGTCGAGCGTGTTCTTAGCTATGTTTGATAAAAATTCGTTCAGTCGTTCAAAAGATATCGATCGTGTCTTTGAATCTGGGTTTTTTATATAATGTGTAGTTTTAAAAGCATGACATAAAAATTTAATGAAAAAAAACTCCTGACACAAAAAATAAGCCTCCTACTCGCGTCGGGGAACCGCTAAGTTAATAAATAAACTGCTGTAATTGTTGGCGGTTCCCCGACGCGAGTACGTTGCTTATTTTTTGCTTTTTAGAGATTTTTGTGTCAAGGGGTTTTTAATTTATAATTTTAATCCTATTTATGTAACATCATGCCTATTTATTAAGGTGAAGATAGGGGGTTTAAGTACACCAGAGACTATACAAAGTGTCATTCTACAAACAAAGGCGTTGCCTTAGCAAAAACAGTCAAAAATGTCCATAATTAACCAGCACTACCGAAAAGTCACGTCGCAACTTTTACTAAGCCCCCAGTTAATTTCAGGAAAGAAAAATCTGAAATATGCAACTACGAGTAAAAACATTATTGTAAAAATGTTTTACGGAAAAATATGCTACTATTATTTTGCTACACCACCCACGTCCGGATACATTTGCCGTAGTTTAATCTCATTTAGGAAAATGCGTCACGAATTCAAAATATAAATTGTGCCTAAATTGAAATTCAGTAACTTGCATGCATTTTTGCGGTATTGTGTGTACTGCTGCCCTCGTAGGTTTCGGGTGATTTGTTACGCGGAATTCTAGTCTTGATTTGATTTGCTTTATTACATAAAGAAAAAAGTAATTGCTTTTTTGTTCTAATCTAATATTTACTTGTGTGTTTTCTACCTGGAATTTATCAGTGGCAATTGGAGGTCTGGTTTTGTGCCCCATAGTTCATAGGCCTTAAACATAATTGGTGAAATGTGGAAGTCGGGTACTAGAGGTACACCAGTGACTAACACTTCGGGCGATATCGGCGTGATGTTTTTTGTTATTATTTTTTTAGGGACAAAATAACAGTTAAAGTATAAATAAAATTACGAGTAGAATAATAAAGTAGCAAACATATAACCCAAAGTATTGTCCACTGATTAATAAATATGAATAAAAAGGAAACGGATGAGTATTGTTCATTGAGTTAATTTATTTTAGATTATGGAGATAAAGTATTTATGGTCAGATGTTTTTTTTTAACTAGATTGGGTGAAGATACCTATGTCCATGAAATGTGTGTTGTAGGTTACCACAAGCTAACGAAGAGGCACCTATTCCCCGGGCCCGGGTGCCCGGTCCTAACGAATCCACATTGAACAGGTCACGCGGGGCGCCCTAACACGGGCGCGGGGCGATAACATTTCGGGGCACTGTATAGCACAACTTATTTATGATTTCAATACAATCAAATCTTTTGTCACACAAACCATGCAGCATCATGGCCACCATAAGTAAGCGCCGATACTCTAAACTTAAAATGTTATATCTCTGTAATAACGCTACGCTAAGCCAGTATCGCTGTGTGCAGGGAATCCTCGAATGATAACATTTATAGTTCATTGTGCGTTGAAATTTTTCCGGCACTAATTCTAATTTCATGTTATATTTGATGTAAACCGATTTCCAGGGAGGAATGGCTTATTCTAATTTAGACCTTATTAAAGTTTTGTATAAAACCAAAAAGGTAGAGGGTCGCACAAAGTCTTTAGAGGATCTCATCACAAAACCATTTGACGGATCTGACGCAGAATGTCCCATTCGCAAAAAGTCCCGAAGGCGCAGAATGTCCCATTCGCACAAAGTCCCATTTGCAAAATGTCCCATTCGCAAAATGTCCCAATCGCACAATGTCCCATTCGCACAATGTCCTTTTCGCACAATGTCCCATACACACGATATCCTATTCGGGACCACTAGTCATAATTTTCTTCTTGTTTACATATTTTTTGATTTTAATTTTTTTTTCACATATAAGTGGTATACGTTTTTGTAACCACTTTTTAATCCCCGTTTATTTTGATACCCCACTAGATGGGTTTGGAAGAAATAAAAATATGGCCCGCACAAGATACGCGCAAAAAACTAAACACATTTTTTTTTTGCGAACTGGACCTTTATCGGAGGTAGTTATAAAAACAATACGTTCTGTAGCCTAATTGCGTAAGTGAATTCGGCAAGGCAAATGGTTTTGACACCGTCAATCGTCTAATCATATAGACGAAAATCCACATCGTGCCTTTCATCTCACATGCGATTGGTCGATTGATGGAGTCAAAACCCTTTGCCTTGCCGAATTCACTTAAGCAATTACGCTGCTGGTCATTTATAAAGTATTATATATTATCGAAAATAGTTGAACGTAAGACATTAGAGCTTTGAAAAATTGTGTTGTTATACATTGTTTGATATTAAAATTGTGCGTCCTTGTGCTTCAAATCCATTTAATAATCAACATCCATAACTCGGGTTCGGCTTATATATATATAGAATAGTGCGGTGAGAATGTTCCAAAAACTCACGTACACATATCAATTTTCATCACACATACATATTGTTCGCGAGTAAAGTCAGCGCCGGCGGTAGTCCGAAAAATATTGACGAAAACCTTGCGCGTATTATTTTCGCGTCTACCCTCAGAATGTAATTTTGTTAGGAAATAAATTATGAATAGTGTTTCAGTTTCAGTGTATAAAATCTGTAAGGTTAATGAGTTATATCAGCACCTCATATTGGTGCAGTAGGTGCTGATAGTCAATTTGAAGTCACTTGTTAGAGAGTTTGTAAACTCAGTAGAAGCAGCAGGCTAGGGCACTTAGTGCATCTATAGTGCGTAACAATTGTAAATGATTGACTGAGTTTAGAGCGTACTTTATACTCCTAACTCTTCGGGTTCGCTTCCCGGCCGTCCGTTACACATATCCCCCTAACGAGATTCGAACCCGCAACCGTTGGTTTCAAAGGCAGCGTTACTACCAAATCAGTCGTCAACGGACATCAGGTTTGTATCGGACATTGAGATTCTACGCACGATATAAGAGTTTATGCGAATGGGACCTTTTGCGAATGGGACTTTTTGCGAATGGGACCTTTTGCGAATGGGACCTTTTGCGAATGGGCCCTTTGGAAATTGGGACATTTCGCGAATAGGACATTTGTTTTCACTGTGACGTTTTTCGAATGGGACATTCTGCGTCAGATGCCATTTGACGTTTTGAATCATTATAATTTTAACGTCGAAGACATTTACAAGTTACAGTTACGCATTTTAAAAACGATTATACCCAAAATAATAAAACATGAATTCCAATATAATGACACGGGTTTATTTAAGCACTGTCAAATTGTAAATGTCTTTGACAAGGTACGTTTATCTGTTATAAGCGAACATTTGTATAATTTAAGTTATATTTGTTAAAACGAAAGGTAAAGTTGTTGCCTAGTTTAACATACTTACTCACATTTATCGTACTTAAAGTTAATGGAGCACGGACGTGGGAATGCATGCTACCATGTTATATGAATGACTTACCTCTGGAAATCTGTAATAAATAAATGCAAAAAACTGCTTAAGAGTGCTGAAAAGATACCTTTGCCACTACCTTGTCTAATATGTAACACATTGCCTAAGAAATTCGTTTCGAAATATGAACAGTTATACACAAGATTATAAAAAACAAAATAACATGATACCAATTAGACATTTGTATGGAGTTTTGATATCATTATGTCACTACAACGTAATTATTTTTGTTTTTGGCCGCCAAGTACAAGTGAAACAATCTGCAATAAAAAAAATACGTAACTGAATAGGCTACTGTTGGTAGACGCATTCTCGCTACGGCCGCGATTTCCACCGCCCCATCCGGCAGAATGATACTGAACCTGTTACCTCTCGAAAAAGTGCGCATTGATTGTGAGTAATTAGTCTGTGGTGATTGGTCTGAATGTTTCTAATAAGTTATTTTTTGGAACTTATTTGCATTTAATTAAGTAAGCTCATCAGGTACTGGAAAAATAATTGTTTGTGTCTCGCTGTTAACCCCGCGACGGTTTGTATTGGTGTGTTAATACATTCAAAAAATGTTTGTGAAAATGTTCTTAGTTAATAAAAGAAAAAAAAATATACATTTCCCGTTTCATCATGAACATTTCATTTTGCCAAAAGATCTCTAATTACAAAGCAAGACCCAAAATCTACAATCCTTGAACTAGCTAACATTCATTTTCGTAACACAGCTTCACTTCTAGCTTAACATAAAAAAATCTTAGTCACTTCGGGGTTTATGATAATCGACGCGATACAAAGTAGGACAACGGCTCTGATGGACCCAATTAGGGGGGCTATCTCGGTGTCTCGACTTCATTGTGACTTTAAATGGCCGTCATGTATAAGAATGAGGGGTCCTTGAAGTATTCTGGTTTTTAGATTTCTTTTACTGTGGGGATTATTTTACCTAATTGACAGTTAAAATATAGAAGTTTTGGGTTGTTACTTTATCAAATATTAGTTTTTTTATCTGAGAATAAAGTTATGTTGAGGATTGTCTAAATTTTTGATTGTCTGAATAAAGCTATGTGTAGTTCAGCCGGTCGTACCACGATGACTTATGTGATGCGAGCTCAAAGTAAGCGGTACTTCCAATGCATGCTAGCGATTGGTAGCTCACTTCTAGATCTTTACTTCACCACGTCATCACGGTGACTTTTTGTACAGAATAGCACGATTGTTGCGCGCACGTTCCATTGTCTCACGTGTGTAGGAGTCTTTATAACACAACAAATACCTTGTCATCTTATATCCTCTCCTTCATTAGATCTTTCTAAAGGAGATGTTTGATTTTGGGCCATCACTATGTACACTACATAGATAAATAGGAAAAAAATTGGGGAATTCCATAAAAATACAAACACATTAATTTGAAGAAGGGTACAGGAGCAACAAAAATGATCATTTATAGTTTTTTAATAAGATAACTCTATTTTTAGGGCAGCCATGACAGTTGTGTTTGACATGACGTCTGACTACTTTGACAGTTTTAAGAAGAGACTTCTTTGAGTCTTTCATTGCTTTGACTTTGAATTGGATATGTTTTGGAGTTTTTAGTGATTGTTTTACTACTACGGACATTATTTGATTGCTTCTCTATTGCAATTGAATTTGTTTTGTTTTTAAGACGCAGATATTACGATGACAATTTAAACAAATGTCATTGTCAAAATGACATTCTGTGCACACTGTCATAGTCAAAATGTCATTCTTCGCATACTGTCATTGTCAAAATGACATTTTTCGCCTACTGCTGATCTGACCCACCATGTTTAATTGTAAATTGTGTTGCTCTACTTGACAAACTTAATTTGAGTTTACATTGAAACGAAGTGAAATTAAAGAAAATTAACAATAAAAAACAGTTACTATAATATACAGCAATTTTTACATAAAGTGTACATAGAACTGGCCCAGGCTTCATACATTTCTGGAACATCTCTTTTATCGCTTTCAAATTTACTCCTAACTATTATTGTCTATAGCAGTGGTGGGCAAACTTTCTTAATGGGAGTCCAGAATGTTTAAGAAATTTCAGATTTTCGAATGCATGTTCGAGTTGTGACGAAGTTACTTTCAGCAGTGCGAAAACGTGTTCGGTTTTTGATTGAGTTTTTCCGTAATTTAATGGTCGAAAAAGTCTGTTCGGACACATACGACGATGAAAACATCGGCATAATTTTTTGATCTTTGTGAATTCAGCTTTCGACAGTGTTCTATAAAAATCTAGTTTTTTAGAATTTAAGAATGTTGTTTAAAATGTGTGCTGCACTACATTTCAATAATTTCCAACTGCAATTCTGCAGAGACATTTTCCGGATCTACATTAAACGGCATGAAGAAAACATCTAGCGCTGACTGAATGTTCTTACTGATGAAACGCAACACAATCATGAAATACGCGGCTAGTGTAGCTGGCTCCTTTACCTATGCGTCTTCACTTCTGGACCGTCAAAATATAATTATCGCGGGCCAAATACTATTCATGTCGAAGGACAGTTGGCGGGCCGGATTAAATGCTTTCGCGGGCCGTACTTTGTCGATCACTGGTCTATAGTATATTTTTTAGAGATCATCTTCCTGTTCTTGTCGCATATTACTTGGGGATGGCAAAACTAGTTTTCTTCTTCTGTTTGCCGCTATCTAGTGTCACTATACTATACTTTACCCCCTTTTCTTTCAAATAATTCTTGAATAGTTTCTGTGTCTTTTCACTCCGTCTGCTTCCCTCCTCAAAATTTCAATTCATCACTCATTTAGTCTCATGACTTCACATGCCGAGAGATGATAGTATTATTTTCAGACTAAGCTAGCTACAGGGCAATCAATGCATTGCCTTCGCATGCATTAAAAAGAAACAGAAAATGTAATAGTAATTGAATGAAAATACTATTTTTGCTTTCCGCCCCAAACCTGCTTGCGTGGGTACACGAGGCACGTTCATGCGTTACTAAGTCCAGAGCAAAAAGCAGAACTAAAAGTTCAAGGCAATGTTTAAATTATTTTTAGCCCAGAACCACGAAATTTTGAAACCACGTGTACCCAAAAAAACAGGAGTTGATGTTTGTAAAAAGACAAAAGTTGCTTAATTACTTTTTCAACACGTTTCCCTTTTGATATAATTATTTTGGTTAATACAATTTCCATATTTTGAGCAAATTAAAACACGCGAGGCTGTGAATGAAGTAAAATTAAGAGTTCTTGTTAATTGCTTCTTTTTTGGACACGTTAAATGTAGCTGAAAATTGGATAAGAGTTACTAAGGGTTCAGGCAAACAAAGTATTAAATTAAAGCAACGTGGAGTTAAGATTAGTAGGGAGACTTTAAGCACCTGTTTCAACGTTCAAATATAATACCTAATTTCTGGATCTTACAAATTGTTATTCCGAGTAATAATAATATAATAAGCCAGTAATGAGGATGATGAGAGGATGTCTTCAAGGTTCTGGACTGGAAGGGGCTCGGCATCAACGTTATTGGTGAGTACATCACTCACCTTCGGTTTGCCGACGACATAGTGGTCATGGCTGAGACCATGGAGAGCCTCAGTACAATGCTCGATGATCTCAGTAGAGCTTCCAAAACAGTGGATCTTAAAATGAACATGGACAAAACCAAGGTCATGGTGAATGCCCATGTAACACCCACTCCTATCAAGGTCGGAGACTCTACACTCGAAGTTGTAAACGAATATGTCTACCTTGAACAAACTGTCCAGTTGGGTAGGTCTGACTTCGAGAAAGAGGTCAACCGTCGAATCCGACTCGGCTGGGCGGCGTTCGGGAAGTTGCGTGGTGTCTTCTCGTCCAATTTACCGCAGTGTCTCAAGACAAAAATGTATGACCAGTGTGTGTTGCCAGTGATCACCTATGGGACCGAAAGCCCGAAGGCCCATTCTGAGTGACCACGTTCGCTCACAATGGGCCTTATCAGAAAGCTTAAAGTCACCCAAAGGGCAAGGGAGAGGGCCATGCTCGGAATTTCCTTGCATGATCATGTCAGAAATGAGGATATCCGTAGGAGAACCAAAGTTACCGACATAGCCCGAAAAATTGCCAAACTTAAGTGGCAGTGGGCAGGGCACATTGCTCAACAACCGGAAGACGATACGTTGGATGGCCTCCCACTAGATAGACCGACGTCCCGGTTAAGGTTGCGGGAAGGCCCTGGATGCGTGATGCAGGGTACCGGTCAATGTGGCGACGCCTGGGGGAGGCCTATGTCCAGCAGTGGACGTCTTTCGGCTGAAATGATGATGAAGCCAGTAATTGGCAGTCACCTTTTAAGAAGCAATACCAAATTGCCCTAGAGGTAAATAAATGTACAAGAAAGAAAGAAAATTAGAGTATTGGCTTTGGTAAATAAAAATAAAAATACAGGCATTAATAATAATTTGATATTTCTGCTTAAAGGGCCTCTGCACAGCATAATTTAAGTTGCAGTTCTAGATACATCCGCCTGACACTAATTTTCAGCTGCCAAATATGTTTTCTACTGACTTTTCCTCGCATAGATACCATACCTACGTGGGTGTTCCGCTTAGCCTCAGAAAGCGGTCAATTTGTGGCTCCGGTCAGACTTCACGGGATTGCTGTAGAGAAGGGCCGGAAAAATTACGGAATAACCCTTAAGTTGAGGTTAAGTTGAGAATAAGTTAAGAGATCTGGGTGCCACTTTTAATGAATAGACATGATATTACTATTCATTATTAAAATTTAACACAGATCACTTCCCTTGGAATCTAACTTTACGAACCTATATATTTCTATAACCGCATGGGCGGTCCTCTTAACCCCAGAAAGCGGTCACTCTAAGGCTCGGGGCAGATGTCACGGAATCGCTCGTAGAGGCGTGTCATACGCTTAAGTGCCCCTTGGAGAGAAGGCCTGGGAAACGGGGGTGACACCGGAAAACGAATAGTTCCTAAGTTTGGGTTAAGTTAGGAATAAGTAAGGAATTTATTGAAATAATTAAATTGATTGTGTGGTTTGTGTTGAGAGATTTGGGTATATATTATTAAGCCTTCTGTTACATACAAGTTCGCATATTGCTTACTGTTTAAAGGAAAACTCGTGTAGGATTTTGACCTAAAAGAAAGGAAAATGCGAATGAGTAGAAGAATTTATATATATGGTATAGTATGTATTGATAAATTATAATTTGAGGGTGATTCAAATGATCTTAGGAATGGCTGTAGCCATTCCTAAGATCATTTGAATCACTAGTTTTAATTATAAATTATTAATTATTAGTTTTAATTGTAATTAATTAAGAAATAATTACGTTGAATTGAAATAATCTTCTTACGGAAAAAGTGATTGGAATAAAATAAAAGACAGCAGCAAACTACACAACACAACTATACAACTATTTTTGGAGTCCCTTTAAAATTAATTCGTGTTTTCAGTGAATTGGTTTAATTTTATAGAGAGAGAGAACGAGGTTAATTCTACTACCCTCTATAGTAGTAATTTGAAAGCTTATTTTAATCATGATATTAATGTGTTTCAAACCGGTCAAAATTAAATTCTCGTAACGGTCAATGTATTTTATTTGCCACCACAAATTGAATGAGATTAAAACACTGTTGTACATAATCTTTTCAGTAGTTGGAAACTATGGGATTAAATTATTTTACATAATTTATTTTTTATGTCGAGCTCTATAAGTATCTAGTAAAGTATATGAGTGTACCTAATTTAGTTGAGTAGGAAGGTATCCATTAATCTAGACATTAAAAGGGAAACAACCATTTGGTCACATTTATCATTTTGTTCTATTGGTCAGTTTTCTGTTTAATATGAATAGACTATTAGGTAATGAATAATGTTGTGTCACTAAATGTCAATAAAAAGTAAGTAAAAGTGAATGTATTTATTCTGTTTTTGAGAAATAAATGTCTTAAACCATAATGTCGGTGTGCGGTTCGAATTCAAATTTAGTTCCATCCAAATGAATAAAATAAATAAATGTTCTTAATTCGGACAAACAAAGTTCGAATCTAGTGTGTAATCCGTACTAGCAGTAGTACTGCGGCTATTTCGGTCCGACACAAGTACACAGAAAGAAAGAATAGTATATTATGCAACTAGTGAATAAAAGACGGATTTAAAGCGAGGGCCATAGATGAATCATGAGCAAGTGAAGGATTCTAACGACTGAATCACGACCGTAGGGAGTGATTCATGATGATTGAATCACGAGCATAGCGAGTGATTCAAGTGTTAGAATCATGAGCGACGCGAGTGATTCATGGCCCTCGATATAAATCCGTTTTATTCAAGAGTTGCATACTATATTTTATACCATGACTTCGAGAAAAAGAATGATCTAAGCGAAAAGCACAAGGAATATTACGAGTAATAAATAAATGAATTATTTCCTTAAAAATTTACAAAAAATGTGAAACCCTGACCCCTGACCTAGCACCAGCACCTGTGTTTCAGGGTCCAGTGACCACCTCCGTTACGATACATAATTATAGTTAATTAAACACCATTGCAATTAATATTAGAATTACAATCAAAAAGTATTCAATAAATATCCTAGACTAAAATCAAAATCTTTATTAAAATCCTAAATATAAAAAACTCAAAATTAAAATCGAAGAAGGAGTTTGAAAGTCAAATATTCTCTGCACAAGAAGTTCGTATCGAGTAGTTTTTGCGCAAGGAGGTAACATAGCATTGAGATGGAGGTCTAATACATTGGTGTGTTCCAAATTCAAACACCAAAACAGTGATTAAAAGTGCTTTTTATTCACTGAATAAAATAGGCTTTTTAGAGGGGGAATGGTATAAAAATTATTTATCTGTGACCCGCGCAGGAGACACGAGGCTCACTCTGACTGACAAGAAAGTTTTTTTTCTGCTCGAATTCTTAGTTTCCTAAATCAACTAAACCCTATCTAAAACAGGCAAGCCACAATTTTATACTTCACCTGCACAATCCTATCGCAACATTTCAGATTTAGAACACCAAAAACAAAATCCAATCAATTTCAATTCTAGAATTCGCTTCAGGCGATCACTCTAAACCGTCGTTTCTCGCCAGCCAGAATTTGCGGGGAAAGCGGGAAACTTTGTCCAGAAAAACGGGAAATACTAATGAACTTGCGCGGTTTTTCCTACTTTTTTTTTCAGCAGGCGATGCCTCGTAATTGGCTGGTCACTCTAAACTTTTTTGTTTGGAATAGTTTTAAAAGATTTCCATTTGAATTGGAAAGTTTTATCGTTGGTATTGTGATACTGTTTCGTGATTTCTGGGGTTTGATGTAACAATCGGTAATGGAAATAAAACAATTTTCAGAAGAAAATCTTTATAGTAAATTAAGATGTTATACTATTTTGAAAATACAGTTGAGTTCTTACCCTTAAAGGTTGGTGAGTTTAAGATTGGTGTTTAACATACATAACTTTTACCTATTTATTATACTTTCTACTGGCGCAAAAACCTCGGACATTTTTCTTATCAAAAGGGGTTTCTTTCAAAGAATTTCCACTAAGACCTTTCAAATATTTAGTAAGTACTCTTTACTCAAATTCAAGAGTATTAAGCGTTCCTTTTTGTTAAACAATAAGCCTATTTTATTCAAATAAACGTACTCTTCACAGAATCTTTTAAGAACCACAAATGGAGATATTACTTCGTTCCCAATTCTAAGACAGAATGCTACAAATTCGTATAAAATACGGGATGAGTATTATTTTGAATACAAATGCCTGTTCACGGTGACGAGGATATTATGCTGTTGGCGCAAAATGAACATTAGTGTGACCATCTACAGCTGTTAAACAAGATACAAATGATTTGAATAACTTGGAAGATGTCTGAATTTCATGTCGATTTAGTAGCTGTGCATAAACTTACGTAGCTTCTAGGTATCTAGAAGCCAACACAAGAAAATATAAATTTTATTTCATTCTGTAGAGCAAAATTATCTGTATTTTCATCAACTAGATTTGTTAAGAGTGCTCGTTGTTCTAGATATTTTTACATTCAAATAAAAATTGACAATATAGTTGACCATGTTTTATCATTATTTTTTGAGATAAAGTCTTCGAGGGAAATAAATAGCTAACTTTGTTTATATAATTTTTTGTGTTTATTATCTGGTGAACCAATGTGTAATGTTATCAATAATTGGGTACATCATACCGACCTCAATACAAAAAACCCAAAAAAACGGCCAAGTGCGAGTCGGACTCGCGCACGAAGGGTTCCGTACCATTATTGCAAAAAACGACAAAAAAATCATGTTTGTTGTATGGGAGCCCACTTAAGTATTTATTTTATTCTGTTTTAATATTTGTTGATATAGCGGCAACAGAAATACATAATCTGTGAAAATTTCAACTGTCTAGCTATCACGTTTCCTGGTGACAGACAGACAGTAGAGTCTTAGTAATAGGGTCCCGTTTTTACCCTTTGGGTACGGAACGCTAAAAAGGCACTGTCAATAAATAGCCATTTCATTAGACCCAAAATAGAATTGAAAACACACGCTAATAAATGTCAATAGTTCAATAAATATTTACAAAAGATCACCCAAAATAAATCGAGCCAAAACTTTGGATGAAAATCTCGGGTGCCGTGAATTTAGTAAACAAACCTTCAGGGATGTCATTTGAAACGCGAAACGAAAAATAATATTTGAATAAGTTTTGCTAAAGCAATGAAACGTAAACATTCAACTATTCGGAGCACAGATTCTGTTAAAATACAGCAAAAAGGCGAGGAAAGTGGGGTGGATATATAATGCATATTATGAAAGTCTCAACTCAGCATATGGTGTAATTTAGGAAAAAGTATATGTTATTTCCCCTTTTTCCTTACCAAGTCAGATTCTTAACGTTTTGTGAAAGGCGAAAATTATTCTGGGGGCTTTTGTAACCGTTATTAGAATAGACAGGGTTAACCCGAAACAATAATATAAGCGAACGTTTTGGCAAAGCTTGGATCTAACCCGTTATTGACGCTTAAACGTGACACGTACAGTCTGAATCATTGTGATGGCTTATAGATGGCATATTACACCAAATACACACGTTGGCAGGGGGTTAACACAAAATGCTTGCCAGAACTAGGATTTAGTATTTATGCCATATATGTGCCAAAAGGTTTGACACAGTTACTGTTACTGTATAAAACGTTTTAGCACGTATATAACATACAATTCAGGGTTTACAAGGTTGTCTGTCATAACTTCAGGCGAAGCGGGATAACCGACATAGCCCGAAGGTGAGCAGGAAAAATTTCTCGCAGGATGGATGGCCGATGAGTCCGTAAGCTGCAGGAGTGGCGACCGCATAACTGAATACGTAGCGTTGTGCAAGGCTTTACACAAGGTGGACTAATCGCTAACAACGGAGAAGAAAAACAGTGAGGAAACGTAGGCATACAGTTAGTATTTGTAAGTTTGTGCTCCATTGGTGTAATTGCTGCAAGGCGTTCCAGTGCGAGGGTAAACAAATAAATAAATAAACCACACTCCTTCCCTTAATTTTATTTGCGTTTTTTACGCTGTCGTGTAGACAATTTTACGAACATAAATGATGCAATGAATGCAATGGAAACAATCATCTCCTCTTTGAACTTACACAATCAGGGTGCTGATAACGTGAGAGTCCACTGGATGAGGGATGAAGGAACGAAAACATTTATTACCAAACACTGTACGTGTACAATCTTAGTATTAATAGTGTTAAATACAGATGTGGCTACAAAAGTACATTCAGTACGGTAAAAGGAGCGAGTTCAGCAAATGCTGATCAGTGTGTAGACTGTAGCATAGCCATAACGGTGGTCAACGTTGATTTACAGCCGGCCCCTATTCTCTCAACACTTAAAACAATAAATATAAATACCCTAAACTAAACTTAAACGAACATGGCTGGTCGATGTTGCAACGCTTGGGTGAGGCTTATGTCTAACCGTAGACGTCTTTTGGCTGAAATGATAATGGTAGGTCATGATCATCTTCCTGCCCTTGTCCCATATTACTTGGGGTCAGCGCAACACGTTTTCTTCTTCCATACCGTCCTGTCCGTCACGCCATCACTGACTCCCTTTTATTTCATATCACTCCTCACACAGTCCATCCATCTTTTCTTTGGCCGTCCCCTCCTTCTCCATCCGTCCACATTTATATTTATAACTCTTTTAGTAGCATGCGTTTCATCCCACCTTATCACATGACCAGAACAAACGGTTTCCTTTCAACTTTTCTGTCACTGGCGCCACGTTCAAACTTGCTTTAATATACTTATTACTCACGTTATGCATTTTCGTCACTCCGCACATACATCTTAACATTCTCATCTCTGCTGCATGCAATCTCTTTTCAACCATCTTTATCACAGCCCAACATTCTGATCCATACAGTATGACAGGTCTAATCGCAGACTTTTAAATTTTCCCCGTTGACTTGAGGGAACTTAACATGAAATGATAATGATAGGTAAATCACAAAAATACTATACGGGCCCTAACCATAATAAACAAAATAAAAATAATTGTACATCTAAGGTAATTCTACCAACTTGTAAGCTTGGTTTCCGCTTGTCACTTCAAGCGACTTAGTCATGTGTGAAATACAAGAAAATATTAATATAGCTAGAGGCTTACTCAGCACGAACAGTCTCTATTGATTTCTATATTAATAAGTGGCGACACATGTGTTGTATGTGAGCTTCTATTCTCATCATATGAACACATTTTCTTTGATTAATATGTCTGAAGAAAATAATTGTTGTTTTTCTTGATTATTTAGGCTACACACACATTGAGTAGGTCTGGTATTTTTAGTAGATAGTAGTTATAGATCCGTAACTTGTATTTTTCTTAAAAAAGTTAGACGTGTAGCACTAACAAGTAGTCAGGGTCATAGTATAAAAATACATTCCTAAACAAATTGATGTGACACCACATTATTTGTAGTGGTGAATCGGTAAAAATGTCTTGAAAACCAGCATATAGCTCAAATAGCGTACAGAAGATATTCTTCAGCTTCCTCTGTTAAAAATTACTACTAGCCGTAGTACTTCTTATAAGGAAGCTTACGCGTTTGGATGTAGTGACATCCAAACTCTATCCATCATAATATTCATGGTAGAACAAGACATGGTATTCTCTTCCCGTGACAGCTGGGTCACGTGATTGGCCTAAGACTACGTCATCAATTGCGTTGCGGTTCTCAAACTTTTTTTGTGGGGAAAAAGATAAAAATAATACAATAAGTACAAATGTTTCATAATTCTTAATAAATCGTCATTTTTGATAGTTTTTGTTTTTATTTAATTTGCTTTCTTTGAATTGATTGCATTTTAGTATTTTTATTTAGTTCCAAACGAAAACTCACAAAACTTGACTTGACTAAAATAAGTCAAAAACTATTTAGGTTAGGTTAAGTTCGGGCGTAAAGACGTATTGACACAACTATGCCTTAAATTATGTAATTAACAACGCGTATATAAATTAAATAATAAATTAATGAAAGGCACATACAAGTTATTTTAGGTAACGCATATGATAGCGTCTCTTCATTGGGAAAAGAAAATAAATATTACACCGCCTTTTATACTGCTGTTTTTACAGTTTGCGGAACAATTAACAATTTTTCTTGTGTATCTTTCAAAGTTCACGGGTTCATCACAAATGTTTGGGAGCCACAGTATTTTTCTCACCGAGCGAAACAACGCTATAAGTGTGAGTGACACGACAATAGCGATGAAATGGCTAGTTGTCAGTATGACACTTGTCAATTCGATGTGTTGCCACAGTGTGTTATTGAAATACCCGAGCAAAATGCATTTTTTATCTTAACAAAGCAATTATGAACTAATAATTCAAAACATAAATTAATTTAACACTAAATATACATGACATAGATGAACATAGATGAATCACATGAGTTACTAAATAGTTAAGCTAGTTAGTAATTTATTTTATTTTCATTAACTACATGAGAAAGTACCTAAATTTTCTAAAAAGGACAATCAATGGTAACACTTATCGTGACGTAGGCTTAGGCCATCCTGGGAAGAACATACCAGGCGAAGTATACGGAGTATGTTATTATACCATGATAATATTGAACATTTTGAACTCGGAACTCAAATCACGGACAATTAAGTATCACGGACACGGACGTGTAGTGCATAACCGCTCTTAGCGGTCAAATATATTACCCATCTTTGAAAGGTAAATGAAAAAAAAATGCCTGAAAATCATTAGAAGCAGAAATTATTAAGGAGGCCTGAAATAATGTCGAAAAGTGCAAGAAAACATTGAATGAAATATCTAAAGTATCAAATAGCCAATCCTTACTATGTTAAAAAATCAACCTAATTCTGATAAAATACTAACTAAAAACTGGTGACTTCGATTAACCTTTTTCATTAAACACTTAGGAGACACAGCTATTATTAATAACAATCTATACTGAAAATCGGATATGGGTTTGAGCAAATAAATTGTACGTTCATATAAGCCCTTAAATTCCCTCTCTGCGGTAAACAGTAGCATAAATCAAGTAAGACAGATCAGAGAGACGTTGTATGAGGAAGCAATATCCAATTGTTTTTGCTAGGAAATCAATACGAATGATACGGACGTGAACTTCTCATTGTTTGTCAGGGTAATGTCACGGACAAAGAAGTTTTATATTGGATATTTTCAGGTAACTAGGATGTTAAAAATAAATATGTTAGACGCCTTTAAAATTACCAGTGAATTCAGTCTATCGCAGTCTAATGCTCGACATAAGCCTACTTCAAGCTGTGTTACAAGCACAACCAGTCTTGAAATGAAGCTTAGTGATTTAGAATTGTCGGCGCCACCGCCGCTGAGGTCCAGATAGAGGTGGCGAAACGACCTAGACGCCAACTTCAGAGGCTGGTCCAAGGTGGCTAAGAAAAAGAATGCTTGGAAGGATTGGTGTGATAGTATAGGCTAATATAAAAAATAAAAAAGTAGGTAACGTCATCTATTTTTAGTTTGATAAATTATTAGGTCTTAAATTAAAATGGTTAATTGAAAATTATTTACAGACACTTTTAAATTGTCACGGGTATCCAGACTAAACGACATTTATCAACGATAAAAATTGTCCGCAATGCCAAATTGTAAGGTGGTTGAATCGGCCAGTTAGTCAGGAAGTTGACGCTGTTTTCAAGTTAGAAAAGGTAGATTTCTAATTTCTATGGAGGAGAACGTGCAAAATGGACATTCTTTAAAACCCTCACTAGATTCTCCATATATACAAGTCCATAATATTGTAACTTGGTATTAATACAATCAATTAAGTAAAAGCCGTTGTGTATAGGTTGACATTTACTTCCATATTTCTTATACAATTATTCCATCTAGTATTTGCAGATATCAGTGTTTTGATACTTCCATTGTAAAAAAAAATCGAATGGGTAAAGGTATAGATAAGATATTACATTCTCTGAAAATATTTATCAGCCTGAGTGTTTATTTGGTAAATGGTTCTTTTAACATAACGAAAAGGTTTTTTTTGGCACACAAATCTTTTAAAAGAAAGCCTACGTGTTCACTGGAGGGTTGTCTACAAGAAGTACTTATCTAATCATTAGATATTAGGTGTATTTTATATGTTGCGATTTCATTGATTTATTAAGATCATCATCATCAGCTTTTTAATGTTCCCTCTGCTGGGACACAGGCCTCCTCTCTGTGAGAGAGGGAATCTGCCGAAATCCACCACGCGGGCCCAGTGAGGTTTGGTGGATATCACAGTCATGTCTTCGAACGTTTGGTTCTTGGACATGCCGGTTTTCTCACGATGTTTTCCTTCATCGTTTTGAGAGCAATGGTGTTGAAATAATGTACACAAAGTATAGCGCCTGCCTGGGTTCGAACCCACGACCTACAACTTGTGATTCGCGGCCGATACCACTGGGCCACCACTGTTCTCAGAGTTTACTAAGATATTTTTTCGCAATTTCAGGGTGGACCTCATAGTAAAAGTGGTGCAATAAGCATAGTAATGATATTGTACAATGACCCCTTTTCAAGTTTTCTGTAATTTCAATTACACCGTGATTTCACAATAGTTCTGTTTGAGTTAAGATATACTGCCGCAATTGTACGTATAAATGAAATTTTATATTATCTATCTACCCTTGTCCCATGTAACTGATCGGAACAATACGTTTTCTTAATTAATTCTTCTCTACAAACCTCTACAATATCATTTATTCCGTTTTCATGCATATTTCACTTAAAAAATCCGTATTTTTTTTTGTTGGCTTGTCTCTTAACTTTGTCTGTCTCAGAACATCGGTACCGCACTAGGGGGCTGTACCATAACACTTCATTAGATTTCTATTCTTGCATCCCAAGCAGTTTGAAACGCGAAACTGCGTCACTAAGACAGCTCGAAATTTAATTTCCTGACTCTTGTACTGCAATATCTCGGATTTAATATTTTGTGTGGAAAATGCAGATTGACAAGCTGTCGCTCGCTTGATATCAAGCGCTCCAGCGGCTGTATTTCTGGTTTAAGTGATTCCAGAATATTCGATGGCTATAATCTACATCAAGCGTGACAGGTAATCATGGCTTAAAAGGTATTTTTATTTGGATGTAAATTGTAAACAGCGTACCAAGAATCGTCGTGAATCTTGACGAAAATAAATGTCTTTATTTTTGTCGCATGTCCTATTACGATTTGATTTGTAGAAGAGTTTATTTTTAGACATAATACTGGAAGTACGGCAACCGTAATGATAGAACTCTTTAGCCCTTACCAATCATCATGTACTTCCTAGTTCATCATATTAGTTCTACTAATATTATTTCATGTGAAACTCTGTACCTATATTAAGTTGTTAAGGTATGTATACTAGTCGATCATTCTTCCATACAAACGTAGTCTGGCGATTACTCCACTGTTTGACTACGTACGTTTAAAATAAAAATTGATATCAATTTGTCTCATTATTACCTAGCCCTGTATGGAACCAAAAAAGTATTAAAAAATATATTTGAAAGTTATGAGCGTCGAAAGTTCCATATTTCAACACAAATTTTAACGCATATTTGGGCGAAAATAATACCTTAAGATGAAGGAAAATTGCAAAACTGCCTCCATTCATCCCCCTTTATTTGCATTGTTGAACTACTAATCTATCCCGATTAGTAGTTCAACAATGCAAATAACTTACTGCTCATCACAGCATCTATTTCTTTCGCACGTGTTGTCGGATGAGATAGTATGAATTTTAACCCCGCCCACAAAATAGTTCGTGCCGTCGAATAGGGCAACCTTAATTACTCAATCACGCCTCAACAGATGAATGGATTGGTCACCAAACCTTTCTCCAAATAAGCATATAAAATCAATCTTCAACAAATTGATAATGATTTAGGTATTTTTGTCATTGACCGATCCTTCATCATCATCAGCCTTTTTTACCCGACTGCCGAAGGGTAATGTGTTTATCAGTCTATGTATGTAAGTATGTATGTATGTATGTTTGTTCCTATATGGCGTTCCAGAGACCAAATGCGTTAGCCGATTTTGATGATTCATACGTCAATCGATGCGTCTTAACCCTGCGAGTGTCATAGGCTACATTAAAATTGGATAATAGAAAAATGGCGGATTTTGCGAGCCATATTGTGGGGACCCAATTTTTTTTATTCTTCCAATCCCATCGTGTGGGGTATCAAAATAAAGGGTTTTGATTTCAAAAATATATTACACTTATATGTTAAAATGTATCTAATTAAAAAAAAAACTAACTAAAAAGTTATAAATAAAAAAACTTAATTCAAAAAATCAAAAAACCCGACTGCTTCAAAAGCGAACTAAAAAGTAGTAAACAAGGAAAAAATCATGCTGTGCAGTCGGAGGATACATATTCGCGGGCTGGCTGACCAAAATCTGGTGTATCCTCCGCCTGCAGTCGGGTTTTTTGATTTTTTGAATTAAGTTTTTTTTTAACGTTTCCACTGCTGAGGCACAGGCCTCCTCTCTGTGAGAGAGGCAATGGACCGTAATCCGCCACGCGGGCCCAGTGCGGTATGGTGGATGTCACTTGTCTTCGAATTGTTGTTTCTAGGACAGTTCTCCTCAAGATGTTTTCCTTCACCGTTCGTAGAGCACTGGTGATGAAATAATTTACACAAAGCCTGCCTGGGTTCGAACCGACGTAACGTAAGTCGGGATGGTTACCGCTGGGCCACCAATAAACTCACCGATCCTTCTTCTTCTTTTCTTGTGAGGATGTGGCCACCTCCAGTGTCAGAGTTAATTCAGCCGCATCTGGGAACCCCACAGGCCTCTGACTTGGCTATTTCAGACTTACATTAACTATAAGTCCAGCACCCTAATTGCGTTTCTGTTGTAACAGCATAAAGCACACTCCTTCCCTTTCAGTTTGGTAACAACAATATTCATTGCGTGTTTTACGCTGTCCAGTAGACGGATTTTTGAACACATAAAGCAATTAATGCAAGGGTAACAATCCGTACGCTACTCTTGTAACTAACACATTTAGGGTGATAGTTTCCTCACGATGTTTTCCTTCACCATTGCCTGAGATGTCCAAGATAAACTTAGAAAGTACATATGAACTAAAAAAGAATCACTTTGCTACTTGCCCGGAGGTCTTAACCACTGGGCCAACACGACATATGATACTTACTGAACACCGATTCGCGACCCACTCAATCTAACAGAGAGCAAGCCTGTCTCTCTCCCGTAGAAAAGCTATGGGCTTATTGTGCTTGTCAAGACCAGAGTATGGATTTGTGCCCGGTTGATGGCAAGCCAACAGAGATGTTTCGTGGAAAGAAATAGTTATTTATGCTACAAGTGCGGCAGGTAGGTGATTTCCGATGAGTGGCATTTTTATTCACGAGCGAGCGTAGCGAGTGAGTGGATAAATCGACACGAGTCGGAAATCATCTTACGTACGTGTATCATACAACATTTTACTATGCATTGTGCGAGGAAATAAATAAATAAATAAAATGAAATTAATAAAATGGCGGGCGTATTCAAAGCGTTCAGCATATCCACAGATTAACTAATAGTTCCTCGGGCATATCTACTGCGCATGTGCAAATAGCTGTCACATCGTAATGCAATAAGGCACGAGCAAAATATACGTTCTGCCAAACATTTAATGAACATTTAAAATTAACTAATTGATCAAAATCTAAATCTAGAGTAATTCAAAACGCCTAAAATGAAGTATTAGTTTTATTTTACCTTTTATATGAATGATAATCTGTATATAAGTAATTTGTAAAACTTTTCTCAAATAATAAAAACTCTATGCGTCGGACTGACGTTGGAGTTAAAAATTAAAAAAATACAGGAAAGTAAAAAGCACTAGTGAAAAAAAGTGACACTTTCCGCACAGTTTGACTGCTTGGAAAACCACTCTTTTCGAGGACATGCATTGTAAAATAATAATTATATTTAGTCCGCCATGGAGATTATGAAATAATATAGAACACGTATTTTTTGCTTTACCAAATCAATAAAAATTGACAAAGATAAAGCGCTTCGAAGTTCAATAATGGGGGCTTGTGACATCACTTGTCAGTAAAAAGTGTATCACGGCGTGACGTCACACGATATTTCAACGCACTGTATCGTCGTCATTTTTTGTTTAGGTGGCAAAAGAAAAATACGTGTCTAATATTTTTAGGTAGTCTAACTGACGCACTAAACATATTTTTTTTGTTATCTTCCCTATTGTCATTACAAAATGACGAATTTGTCAAAATGTGGATGTAATATAGAAACATCTCTGCCTAGCCCTTCAGGTGTGATAATATAGATA
Organism: Orthosia gothica; assembly: GCA_949775005.1. Classification (NCBI taxonomy): domain Eukaryota; kingdom Metazoa; phylum Arthropoda; class Insecta; order Lepidoptera; family Noctuidae; genus Orthosia; species Orthosia gothica. Next base: position 2,434,073 of record OX459047.1, read on the forward strand.
CTAATATTGTCTTGACGATATGACACACGTCCGTCACTCACTAGGATTACTTCCGCACATGTTCCTAAATTAGTTTCAAGTCAGAGAATACTCGCACATAATAATGTTATGAGGAAATATGAGCAAAGAGCGCTGACTGAATTTCCTTAGTAAATCATATTTTGAAGTTTGGCTCTCGTCTATTTCCTCCTCCAATATTGGACCAATTTAAAAGATATTCTATAAACTGGAAAAGTAAGATGTATGCTATTATTATTATTAATTCATTAATTTTAGGCGACAGGGCCCATATAAAATAATTTAAACCTAAACATACATAATAATGGTGTTAGTAACAATACAAACTTATACCTATTTTAGTAGCAAAATATCCCCTATGTTTTCCTTTTTCCATTTATAGTTGTCAAATTTGTACACTAAGCCTCTATTGATAGCTCAATTTTGAGCATTTTATGAGGGTTCTAGTGCTTCTAAAGATAGTGTATCATCAAAAAGGAAAACATAGAGGCATAGTATATAACTTTAATTTACAGTTTATGGAATATCATTTAAATTGGGCCAATATTGGAGGAGGAAATAGGCGATAGCCAAACCTCGAATTAAGAATTTTCACTAAGGAAATTCAGTCGGCAATTTCTTTCCATATATCATCTTAAGCCTATAATTATTATACGGGTGATCAAATCATTATTTCAATCAAGATAGATTAGAGGCTTTGCTTGTGCGTAATGCAACCAACTACGTCAATCTTGGAATGTGATTCTGTAGCCAAATGAGTTTAATGTTGTACAGTCATCGCTATTAATTGTTTATTAACTTATGGTTGAATGTCACTGGCACATCATACAGTATATGCCAATCCGATATACCTACTTTGGATCTTTCTTCAATTGTTTTTTTTTTCTAGGCCCTAAACTCTAAATTCTATTTGTCAATGTGATAGTTAGATAGTTTAAGCCTTAGCGGAGTTTCAATTTACAGGTAATTTGTGTCAAAGGTTTTAAACAATATATTTCCGTCATCATCATCGGCCTTTTGAATGTTCCCATTGCTGGGACACAGGCCTTCTATCTGTGAGAGGGAATGGGACGTAAACCACGACGTGGGCCCAATGCTGTTAGGTGGATGTAACATGTCTTCGAATTTAGAGTTCTAGGATATTGCTCTGAATTTACATAATTATTGGAATACCACAACATTGTAATAGTGGATTGTAATTTTATGCAGTAATGTAACCGGAACTATTTGGCTATCGGTCGAATAAATTTATTTAAAGCCACAATTCATGTCATTTACAGAAATTTGCAAATACGTAGTGTTCGGTAATTTCAATGTAATGACTGAATTAATAGTTACAAAATTTATAGACTAATTTGAAAATGAATACAACAAAATAGTGACTTGTTTGAATCCAATGCAACCTTTGTAAAACCACAAATACAAATAAATTAAGAAACTTAACGACTCTTTGAAGTCAAGAACGTATACTGCCTTAGAAAGTGACAATAAAGCCGTCCTTAATAAAATCAATGTGTTTTAAATCATTTAAAATCTATTCGAAATATGAGAATCCCTTTAAAAACAGTAAAATTTCGTGCCAGTATAATCTTAAGGTTTGGAAACCATGCCAACTCAATCGTTGCAATACCTACTAATAAATTGATTCTATCCAAGAGGATAAACATTAATGTTATAAGGTAGGATAGTTGGATGACACAGAACTGAGTTCCTATGGCGCCAGTATTTACCTTTGCACAAGGAGCTTACCACTAACAAGTATGGTACTATCAAAGCCTTAATATCTTCCAAGCCAGTGATGACGTCACATGGTAGCTTCGCACGTAACGTTCATTCAATTTAGAAGCATGTTAAGAACTTTGTTCTTAGTCACAAGTTTCGGGACCGGCCTTAAAACTATCACGTCATTAACAGTTGGGAGTTAGTTTGTTTTACATAGAAATACATAATTCTTAATGGAGACATAAATGTGGATGGTATGTTTGTTGGTATTTTTGGTACGCCAAAACGGGTGAGGACAACCGAGATTAGAGTTGTTGTTGTTTAAGAGTTAATAAACTTGGAATAGAATATCGTACTTCTTCTTCTACTCAAGCCGCAGTTCGCAATCATGTTCATGCTCTTATTTTTTACTACGGGTCGTTGTAGCAAGTATTCCTTTTTCACATAAGTAACTCTATCAGCCATCATCTTCGTATTCATATCTTGTCTTGCCATATTGTCCTCCACCAAATAAAGCAAGTGCCTTCGAAATGTCACGTGATCAATGCCTTTCATATTGGTATTTCGTCAACCGCTTTCACTGATAGAATGACTCTTGTCTAGAGCCCCTTATCTTCCTACAAAGTCATCATCATCTGTCTGTCATTGTCGCATTCCATCTCAATCAACACGTATTCTTCTTTCATCTCTATTTTATCTCCCTACAAAATGTTTAATATTAATTCTCCTCCCAACTTAATTGACTCAGCCTCTATATTCCCTATTATAACTTGCAACGATTGTCAGATAGACCACAGTTTCAGCCGTTCCTAATCTCATTTCACCAACTTTCTAACTATTTAGCCTAAACTGGCCACTGGTGTCCAGCGTTATTAAATTTTCCAAAGTTGTCGTGAATCCCTGATGCCCTGATATAGCAATTTTGCATAAACATGAGCATCGTTGCTTTTAATAGGTAAACTTTTAATTAAATTAGAAATAAACATCATTGAAACGTGAATAAATGGGGTGGTAATGGGAGACAAGAGTTTGGGGAACTCCAGTTGCTATAAAGCCAAATTGTATTAGGATGCTTGTGTGGTCATTTACGAGTGTCTTCACGATCCTCTATTGCTTTCGTTCCTAGCAAAGTATATGTGGTGTGAATGAGATTGTTGTTACAAGACATTGTTGTGGTTTAAACGAAGATGTAGTAATAAAAAACCAAATGTGTTAATGAATAAATAAATAAATAAATAAATAAATAAATAAATGTACTTGAGAAAGGTCAGTTTGCAACTGGCGTGGTACGTTTATGATATATATAGAAACGAGGCAAAAGGAGAATGTAAGGATCGAGGCAAATAGAATTCTGTAATTTCTGCCTCAAGGGTGAAAAAAACCTGAGTTTATGTTTTTATGTGTATTCAAATTACTTTTTCAAATAATTTAAATAAAGTAACGCTAAACGTAAACGCTGTTGCTTGTCGTCCATTTTGTTTCCATTGTCAATTAGAAATTAAATCCAGCTTTGTATCAAAGCACATTACGGTCTTCAATTTCTTCAATATCTCATTCCAAATTAAATACAATATTCGTTTTGCTTCCATTATTATCTTTATAAATATCTCTTTCAAGATTTTCCCTATTAGAATGTTGGTTTTATTTTTGTTGAGTTTATTCACAAACGCTTCGGGCTTTCGGTATTAATCTCGTAAGGGATCCAATTATAATATTTAAATTTGATTAAGGAATATACCCTGTTGATTCAATTGATCAAACAAAAACTGTATTTTTTTCATTAAATAAAGCTTTGTTACTTAGCAATTTTAAAAAGCGTTTAATCATTTTGGATCAATTTTGTAAGTCAAAATTAATAAATCTTTGTAGTAGGTATAGCAATATATAAAAGTTTTTATTAATTTTAGATTGTATCTTCTGATAAATTGATATTCGACAGTTAACTTAAAAGAATAATGTGTATCCATCAATATTTTTTTACGAAATTTTGAAAAACGATCGGTGTACGACCATAATCAACCATAGTTATTTTAGCTAAAGAGATTGATGAAGAGTCAATTGCACATTCTGGGCGCTGAAATCGCTTAATCAAGCATACTAGAAAGATTTATTAAAACAATAGTTTGAATACAAATCATAGTGGTAATATACCACAGAAGAGGGTGCTCATGAAGTTTCGACAACGCATTAAAATTTTGCACGCCCGCCTATCGCTTTCATTACTCGATTTTGGCATCATGCCAGTTTGGATGGCATCCAAATATGGACCTTACGTGTCAGAGGTTAAGTTGAATCTTCTTTGTGATTGTTATACGTTTTTTGAGACCGCCAACGGTTCGCAAAGTGATTGCTTTCAGTATTGAGCAGCTGCCAGTAGGCTTTGTCACTGGAATTTATCAATGAGCAGTTATTAATACGGATGTTGACATTGGTTACCAACACCAATAGTTATTCTTTTATTTTCCCTATTAATTTAATTTGTTTAATCAAATCAATTATTTGTTTTCTGATGATATAATGAGTTGTTATTGCTATAGCAGTAAGGCTAACTAATTAGTTATTTAACTGCAACTTTACCCTCCTAATTATTTAGTTTTTAATCTAGATCAATTTCGGACTTCAAGATTAAATGGCTACCTTCCAAACAATAAACGTCAAAGCAATTTAATCCCAATCGTTTATCTACTTGATTAATTGTTAAACTTGAACGATTTTTTTTATGTTCCTTTTTAATTTTATGCAATTTATTATCTGGCTTATCTTCAAGTCATGAACGATCGGGTCTTAAGATAACAGTGTCTGCCAAGTCAAACAAAGCATTGACGAGTTCGGACTTAGCACCACTTTCGTTCAGGAGTTTGACAGCTTTTGTCTATGGGCTTTAATTAATTTGATAACTTCAATGATTGACACTAGCAAACAATTTTCTAATGAGTTAAGGCTTGAATTTATTACAGTGTACAGAAATATATCCATCGCTTCTATAGTTACTAATGACCCAGTAACCCATAAACATAGACATACATTATTCATTACAATAATAAGTTGTTTTCTTGAATTTAATCTAGTTAATGTATAGTGCGGCGGGATGTTTTCTTTAGATATCAATTTAATTTGAGAATTAGTTTCAGTATGTAATAATAAAGTATTATTTTGCTCGCAAAGAAACGGCAGCCTAATTGTGTAAGTAAATTCGGCAAAGGAAAGAAACAGGTGGTTTCCTTTGCCGAATTTATTTACCCAATTAGGCTGCGGGTTTGTTTTTGGGGAGAAGGCAAAGAGTGTGTCACATAATTGTTCAGGTAATTACAATGGATTTCACTATACTGTCTGAGCTATTTTAATCCTTTGTTTTTTGCACTTGCGTTACCATAGAAATCTTTAATGAATTAATCTCGAACATAGACCTATGTTCGAGTTAGTTTAATACCAGGCCCCTCAGAAAGTATTGCGAAAAAAAGTTTTTATATATGGGAGACTGGCCAGTTATAATGTTTTTCGAAAATATGATTATTTATAAGTAAAAATAAGTAAGTTCCAATTTCAAAATTTCCCTCCACATTTTTTGCGAGTTAATTCAAAGTATTGTGTCTCACTGAAATATGGATCTGCGCCGGGAACATTTTAGAGCTATGATTTTATACGATTTCAAGTGTCGCCTGAAACCGGATGAATCGTACGATAGACTTCAAATGGCATTCATGGATGAAGGCCCTTCCAAGGCAACCGTGTATCGTTGGTATAACGAATTCAAGCGCGGTCGACCAACTTTGGGGGATGACGAAAGAAGCGGTCGCCCTTTGACGGCTGTTACCGAAGAAAACGTGCTAGCAGTGAAAAATTTAATCCAAGACAATAGGCGAATTACATATCAGGAGATTCAACACATATTGAAGATTGGATCGGGAAGCGTTCACGAGATTCTACACAGCCATCTTCGCGTGAGGAGGATAGTATCACGCTGGGTGCCGCACAACCTCACCGATGCTCAGAAGCAGGCCCGGGTGGAATGGTGCCGTGATATGCTTAACAAATTTGAAGCAGGCTCGTCTCGGCGTGTTTACGACATCGTTACAGGTGATGAGTCCTGGATTTATCAATACGACCCAGAAACCAAGCGCCAGTCGACTGTTTGGGTGTTTCAAAATGAGCCAACGCCTACCAAAGTGAAGCGATCTAGAAGCGGGGGTAAGATTTTGATCGCTAGCTTTTTTAATTTGACTGGCCACTTGGTATCAATTCCCTTACGGGATCAAAGAAGCATTAATGCCGAATGGTATACTACCAAATGTTTGCCAGAAGTTTTCTCTGTTATAAGCAACAAGCGACCAAACACAGGGCTCCGCGGGCTACTGCTCCACCACGACAATGCACCTGCGCACACCGCACTCAAAACGAGGGACTTCCTGGACAGCACGCCAGTCAAACTCCTGGGTCACCCTCCTTACAGCCCTGATCTAGCACCGTGTGACTTCTTTTTATTCCCAAAAATTTAAAATCAGCTCAAAGGGATACAATTTTCGTCGCCGGAAGATGCGCTGGCTGCGTTCGAGCAGGCTGTAAACGAGGTGTCTGCGGCGGACTGGAAAAAGTGTTTTGAAAACTGGTTTAGGCGCATGAATCTTTGTATAGAGGCTGGTGGAAAGTACTTTGAAAAGATTTAATAAAAATATATGTACGTATAGAACAATTTTTTTTAGTTTCGCAAAACTTTCTGAGTGTCCCACGTAAATTGGTATCAATGGGTCTAAAAATCTTCATTAATGATCCAAAGACAAAAGGGAAGGCTGTGCGGCTTACCTTTTTACTCTTTTTGGACAATCCAACTTGACATATAGAGCGAAACTTCCAAATTAACAAATGCTTAAAGCTCCCACTGTCATTCATGAGACCAGCCAAAAAACTTACTCAAGACGCTAATCCAGACATAGGAAAGCAGAAAGGCGAAACAACAAAAAACAGAGGAATTTGCTGTGTGGAACATTTGTGTTGTAGAGATCATTGTGAAGCTCGGCATTGTTAGAAGGTGCTCAACACTACTCCACGACAGCCGACCCGCTGTAATAATTAAAAATACCCGTAAAATGTCGAGGTGAACTAAGAAATAATGTCTGAGTTTTTTAATGAACGGATTTTTGGTTTTTAGCAAGGCGTTTGATTGAATCGAACTGGCTGTATATCCAACATTATGGATAAATTTGTAAATATAGGTCTACCAGAATCTCATGGCAAATGGGTAAATAAAAATTTGTTATGTGCAATACTAGGGAAATGTTTGAAAAACGTATACCAAACAGGTCAGTATGCAGGTGTCAAGTATAATATTTTTCAATTTTATTTGTACTTTTTTAAATTCCGTCTTCGTTGTTTGTAAATGAAACCTGTTTACCCAGGGAAGTCTTAACATATTCTTTTCTTTTTTATTTTACATTGATAGGTAATTTTAAGTTGTTTGCCATTATTTTGGTTTTACTAGCATGATTATTGTCCAGTTCCACCTTCGAACTTTCTTGATCAAGTGAGCATAAGATTTGTGATCTGAAAAGCCCGACACATTTATCTTGCGAAAACACTCCGATTCAAACAGTAAAATGCCCATAACTTTTGAACGGCTGAACCGATTTTATTCAAACATAGCTAAGAACACTCTCGACCAAATTACCTTTCAAACAAAAAAAAAATTAATCGAAATCGGTTCATCCGTTTAGGCGCTATGATGCCACAGACAGACACACAGATACACACGTGAAACTTATAACACCCCCTCTTTTTCCGGCGGGGGTTAAAAATAAAGGTACTTAATTGAAAAAGTAATAATCCAATATTTACTTCAAAGTCAAAGTCAAATATATTTATTCAATTAGGCCAATAAACGGCACTTTTGAACGTCACATAAATTAAAATTTACAATAAAAAAAATAAAAAATAAATGATTCTACAGTGTATTTATACCGTGTATTACTTACCTATTGTACTCCTTGGGATAGTTAAGGTATGATATATTTTTATTTTTTCTAGTATTATTCATACACACAATACAAAAAACAACTATTATTAATAATAAAATACAACGTTTTTATATTAAAATATTCAAACTTGCAACTAACAAAACAAACAACGTGCGTTGCGCATACCCTGAGATTGTCCACTGGCTGTGCCAACGTAAACCGTTTTTTTTCAGTTTCGCCGCGTACGCAACAAGCGGCCAGTGGTCACGCACTCATGCGTCCGCGTGCTTGTAGTAGTGCAACCGATTCTCGCGGCAACTGTGGCATAAAAATGACGGTTTGACAGCTTTTGTATAGAAAATATGTCGAACGGCCTTTTTTATTCCTCAATAGAAAGTTATAATTAAAAAGGTATTATAAAAAAACCAGCCAAGTGTGTGTCGGGCTACGCGCAGTAATAGGGTTCCGTAGAACAGTTGCATAATAATGCGGACTGTGAAGAAGAATGCCCTCTTCATAATCCGCATTTTTGTGCAACTGTTCAGTGGAATTTGTACATAATTTTTACTATTCCGAGTAATTTTTAAGTTTTGGGTAAGGGTTTTAAGTTGGTCGACTATTATTCGTAAACTTGTAAAGCCTACATAGCAGTGATAGTTTTCCATTTAATTTCGTTATATATACTTCTGCTAACAAAAAAAGGAATTTAAAGCTTAAATTACGCAAACGGATCCCTGGATCGAAATATCGTTTTTACAGACCCGTACTATTTTTGAATGGCCTATCCAACGATACCCCACACCATGGGATAGACAAGAAAAAAAAAGAATTTACGTGTACAGCGAGGCTAGGTCCTTGAGATCATCGAAAAATCTAAAATTATGTATTCGTATGCATTCCACTTCCTTCTTTGACAAATTTTAGCTATTCAAGCAGCTCGGTTGTGGAATGCATTACCTATTGAAATAAGACGTGCTCAAACACTGCCAACGTTTAAGAAAATGGTGAAAGAGCATTACCTTTCACTATAATTTTCATTCTTCTCCTTTCTCTGTTATATTTGATATATATTAGTATATTTTGTATATTGTATGTTTGTATTTTATGTTATTATGTCTAAGTAGTGTATTATTTATGTTAATTTGTACACTGACAGCCCTAAATTCTTCTCCTGTTGCTCAGTCCATCCAAAGGTTGTCTGTAAGAGATTGCCTAGTGCGATAAGACCGCCCATTGTACACTTGTTATTGTGAACGTTTGTCCTGTATGTTTTTTGTGGTGTACAATAAAGTATATATTAAATAAATAAATAATAAACACTCTAATATATATTTCTTCATTATTTTATTTTACTACTTTGTCAGCATGGTTAATAAGTATATCCATGCAAATTATAGCTTTCTAATACTAAGCTGCGGATGGACAGATGGACATGGCGAAACTAAAAGGGTTCCTTGTTGACTACGGAACCCTAAAAATCGGCCCTTCACATCATCACATCATCAGCCTATTAATGTTCCCACTGCAGGGGCACAGGCCTCCTCTCTGTGAGAGGGAATGGGCTTTAATCCACCACGCGGGCCCAGTGCGTGTTGGTGGATGTCACATGTCTTCGAATTTTTGGTTCTAGAACATGCCAGTTTCCTCATGATGTTTTCCTTCACCGTTTTGAGAGCAGTTGTGAAAATATAATTTACACAAAGTAAAAGCCTGCCTGGACTCGAACCCACGACCTACAACTTGTAAGTCGCGGCCAATACCACTGGGTGACCACTGCTCTCCACTGGGCCACCCCTGTTCTCCACTGGGCCACCACTGTTCTCCACTGGGCCACCACTGTTCTCCACTGAGTCACCACTGCTCTACACTGGGCCACCCCTGTTCTCCACTGGGCCACCCCTGTTCTCCACTGGGCCACCACTGATCTCCACTGGGCCACCACTGTTCTCCACTGGGCCACCAGTGTTCTCCACTGGGCCACCACTGTTCTCCACTGGACCACCACTGCTCTCAATTGAGTACAATCAATGAAATCGGCCCTTAATTGCGTACAATTATTTTCGTGCTTCGTTTGTGAACTCATTTGCGATGAATAAATACTGAAAAGTCCTATTTAAGTGTCCATCGAATTTATCGAAATAAAAACAATTAGTTGATTTTTCCACACAATCTTTCTCCCGTAGCTTCGCCACTTTGGCCTTTTCCACAACGTGCATTTTTCACACTAGCAGATCAAATACTCGATAGTGTATAAGTACATCTAGAGAATCTTGATGATTTTCGCAAACATAATATAAACAAGGAATGATTTAGCCTTTTTTAATATTATTAAGAAGTTTATAAATGTAGAAACGTACGTAAATTACAGCAATGACTGGTAAGTAAACCTGAAATAAATATAAAGCTTTCGACCAAGGCTTAGTCCAATTTATTCATATCCAAACTTCCCAGTTTCCTCCCAAGTTCAAATCTATTGAGACCTGCTTGAGAAATTGGTCGAGTATTAAATTCATATTTCAGGTCATGATGTATTCTTGTGTTATAAATAACTAGCGGACGCCTCGCGGTTTCACCCGCGTAGTTCCCGTTCCCGTGTGAATACAAGGATATTGTGATGAATGATAGTGTAGCTTCCCAACGGTGAATGAATTTTTGAAATCGGCCCAGTAGTTTTTAAGTTTATTCGTTACATACAAAAATTACATATCTCTTTATAATATAATAAGTATAGATATAAAAGTATAAATTCACTTCACTTTGACCTAGTCCTCTAAGTTTTGGCCATCCTTCTTCCGATGTAGTTATAATTTGTTAGAATTAATATTTGTTTCAGGATATACCATGTATATTTTGATTTTGGTTGAGAGCTCGATATTTTGGCATCGTTACAAGCGCCATGATCACGAGACCTAAAGTCTATGCGGGTGGATGTATATTAATTCTAATGATTGTGACTATGTCAGTATAAAAATGTATAATTTGTTTATTTATTCAACGTTGTTGTTACGATTATCTTAGTCGTTTTTATTAAGCTAGTTAATAACGAAGGTGTAAGATTGGTATCTTAATTCTTCATTAATTTAGTAAGTAGCTTTTTCCGTGGCTTTGTTTCAGTTCAGCTTTCTCAGAATACATTTTCGTTTTATCAAAATCAAAATCAATAATTTTTAATTCACAAAGGCCTATATGGGCACTTATAAAACGTCGACAAAAGGTGCACGGTACGGGTTGGTCATTTCCTATGGAGAAGAACCGGCAAGAAACTCCATGGTTACTCTTTTAAAAAATTGTTTTACAATTTTGTCATGTTACAGCAGTACTTAGATGGGGGGACAACGCAGGCCCGTCAATAAGTCGTAAGAAAATAAAAAAATAAATTAAAACGAGATAAAATTTTAACAAGCATCTAGAAGGCCTACGGACATAGTAGCCTGCGATACTCGACGATTGTGTCGAACTTAGTGTCAGTGAAATATTTTTTGATATCAGTGCAGTATCTTATACAAACATACTGTGAAAATGCTGCGATAAACTTACAAATAGCCTAGTAGAAATTGACATTAAAATCACAAAGCTTTATGTAGTCTTGATGTTTTTAAAAGTTGCAAATTTGGATTTACACTACCCAAATGCAGAATTTAGTTCAAGCTTTGCGATTTTATCCTATATCTATTTCTACTGGGCTTAATTACAATTTGACCACTTCACTATATTATATAGTAGTTCAGATTTCTATGCCAATCAACTCTGCTGGTCAAAAAGGCCAGTAAACAACAATATCAAACTCAATTCCGTGTTTACCAATGCAGTATTGTCCAGATTTACAACCGCCATTTCAATGCTGATAATGTCAACCAGTCCTGTTTCCGATTCATGAGTTATGGGCCGGATCACCTATACCTAACAATACCTTATTATAGATCAATATGAATTGCTTTGTTTATATCTTTGGAATATTTCTCCTGTTCTGACCGTTTTGTTCGGTTGATTATGTTATACGGTCTTGAGGAAGTAATTTAAGTACATAAGGTATATAATTGCAGATATGACCAAACAAGAATATGAAAATAAGAATAATGATTATTTCTTCATTTTCCTTAATGTAAATTTATTGTAAATTTGTTGTTATTATGTATAAATATGTAGGTATAATTTGATATTTGGGGTGGGTAAGGTATTTATTTATTAAGTGATCACTATAATGTAGTGAAGGTGTTGTGAGAAAGGGGGCGGGCTGTAAATCAGCGTTGACTAGCGTAATAGCCATGCTTTACACTACTCATAATATGCTGAGCCCGCTCCTTTTGCCATACTGAAATAATATTGTGCCTTAGAATTAATTTGTTTGTTCATTTTCTATTACAGTTGGCAATAAATGTTTTCTTTCTTTCTTTCTCTTTCATTAACCTAAAGCTATTGCATAATAATATAACTATAACTATTTATTTTGTTCTATCTTTAACTATATTAACAATCAGTTCAAACTAGGTATAGCTCGGTCAAGGTAACTGAGCAATTGAAACGTCAATCATTGACTTTTCGAGTTCTTCTTCTTAGCGTATCGATAGCAAATATAGTCTCTAAATCTATACTTAATATTATAAAGCTAAAGAGTTTGTTTGTTTGTTTGAACGCGCTAATCTCAGGAACTTCTCGTTGGAATTGAAAAATGATGTTTGTGTTGCATAGTCCATTTATCGAGGAAGGTTATATGTATCATCACACTACGACCAATAGGAGCGGAGCATAAATGAAAAATGTTGCAAAGCTGGGAAAAATTTTTTCTTTTTGGAGGGCTTCCGTTGCGTGCGCTGCGTAAACGGTTTAAGTTACGCAACAATCATGTATGTAGGGTAGGTAGGGTAGAGTAGGTAACCAGTTGACGGAAGCGAAGCCGCGTGGGACAGCTAGTATATGAATAAATAAACAGTTGCTTATTTAGTATCTTCCCGAACTTATTTAGTATCTTCCCGAACTTATTTAGTATCTTCCCGAACTTATTTAGTATCTTCCCGAACTTATTTAGTATCTTCCCGAACTTATTTAGTATCTTCCCGAACTTATTTAGTATCTTCCCGAACTTCAAACAAATCTTCTCTCCATTGACAACTTATTCAATTACATTTTCATCTTTATCTACTGTAGCTTCGTAACACAAAGTCTGAAAACTTGAATGGATAGGAAATTGAGGCGAGTCTTTGTTTCATCTAGGATGCTAATACCAGCCAGTTAGATGGCTTTATAACGACTGTTACATTGTTGAGGATCTTCAATGATTTTTTGTTTAAATTTTCATCGGCTTATTTTGAACAATGGTTCAAAATAATCGGACTGTTGGTGTCTGTGTTTAGTGATGGTTTTAGAGATACTTTTGTTTTGAAGTGAAATCTCTTTTTTTTGTGTGTGATTTTGGTTTGGACAAAACGAATGAGTTCGCGGCAGTGACATGCTGATAATATGACAGCATCACCGACATGCTAATGTGTCGTGTAACGGAATAATAGTGTTACAAAAGAAAACATTTTTCCATCACTTCTTCGTCTTTATTGCAAGGGCTTCAAACACAATTATTAACACCTTTATTAACATTCAAGCGGGCGTGCGCTTATTTGAAACGGCAGCGGTCGCGTGTAACCTAAAGGACTTATGGAGTTTTCAGGGATTTAGAGAATCCATCAAAATCAACACATTATTTATTTTTGTGCAAGTGCAATTAAAAATAAAATCTTAGAATCTTTCCCTGGATCAGGAACCAAATTTGCATTAAAAAAAAATATTTCTGATTTCCTATTTTTTTATAATTATTTTGATTTATTTTTTAATAGTTGTTGAAATCAAATAAAAGAAACCAAAGTGTATATTATAAACTAACCTCTAGTTTTCTTCAAAGTCTTCTCTTCAAGGTAACGCGTTGTCTTTTCGACGCCTGCATCGAGACTGAAAAATAAGGCTTTTTGTGCACCTCGGGAGCCACTAAGAAGAATTATAGAATGGAGTGATATTCGTGCGTGGGAGCACAGCAGCGTCCGACACGACCGGGCTCAGACATACTTACCTTGCTATAATATTGCAAACCACTTAATAAACCTTTATACAGTCCGCTTGCTTTCCTTTAACCTGGACCTATTCATATGTCAAGACCTCAAAACTACATAAACATAACATACAATTATTCTGCCTAGCCTTTGCCAACTATATTGCGGAAGCTTCCAGTCTAACTGTATGTAGTTATGTACCTACCAGTATTTTATATTGGGCGTTTGCCTATCTGACCTCCACAACCCAGTAACTGAGTAAAACGAAGACTGGTCTCGGCTTTCCTGGTTTCCCTAACGACTGTCAAAGATCTACCAATCCCGACCAACAGCAACATCAACAGCAACAACAACAACAACAGCAACGACAACAACAGCAAAAAAGCCGGCCAACTTTGAGTCGGACTCGCGCACGAAGGGTTCCAAAAAGATCACGTTTGTTGTATGGGAGCCCCACTTAAATATTTATTTTATTCTGTTTTTAGTATTTGTTGTTATAGCGACAACAGAAATACATAATCTGTGAAAATTTCAACAATCTAGCTATCACGTTTTATGAGATACAGCCTGGTGACATACAGACAGACGGACCGCGGAGTCTTAGTTATAGGGTCCCGTGTTTACCCTTTGGGTACGGAACCTTAACAACAGTAACAGCATAAAGTGCTTGCCGAGGCTCGGAGGCATCTCGATATGTAAAGATTGTCACCCATCCACAGACCGAGCTCGGCAAGCGTTCCTTAACCTCGAAGGTTGACTCGAGCGCCTGTATTATTTAGCCACGAGGTCCTTGCATATACAAAACACACATCATTATAATTTAAATCATCCATGTTAGTTTCAGTAAGTCGGGAAGGCTTTCATATGACGAAACAAAGACATTAACCCTTTGAATAGCTTGTTACTAAACAAATATTGCTTTAACACGTTGCTCTAGGCGTAATACATCTCATAATAATTTACTATGGTGTATTATATCGCGGGGTTAAGCCTACCCGTATGATCCTCTATCTGTGGTAATCCTTGTATCCGTTGTGGCTTTAGTATTATCTGTATGACGGCACAAGTCATGAATAGTGTTTTGTTTCAAATGGATTTGTGTCGTTTCCGGAGGCCTACTCCCTAATTCCGTCAACTAAGCAACGGGCCCGTCCGAAAATTATCCGTATTCGTAGATCCGTTAAAACAAGTGTTAAGTTAAATTTTTCGGACGGGTAAAAACACATCGAGAGTAGGGCCACCTGTGAAATTGTATTATTTTGTCCTTTATTCAACTTATTTAATATTTTATTAAATATTTTTACAAAACATACATATAAATATTTAATAATATAAAAAAGAGGCCCATCGGTATCGTCAACAGGGTCCAAGCTACCGGCGGTCAAGGCTTCATAGAGAGGAATCTCAATCTTCATCTCAGTCAAAAAAATCATCAATACGAGCCGTGTCCAGCAGTACTGCTTTCTGGATCAGGCACTTGACCCAGCCGCCTAACGAGAGACTCTTTAGGTGTTGTTCGAGGCTCGTGGCTACTAAGCCGTTGGCTGACACGACTATTGGTACAATGATCGCTGAGTCCACATCACACATGTCGACAACCTCGCGAGCCAAGTCAAGATACTTGATTTGCTTATCATTCTTGGCTTTCACGAGGTTCTCGTCATGTGGGACGGTAATGTCAACAATGTCATCAATGTATTATTATTAGTTCGGGCTCCAAACGAATCAACCGTCCGTATGTGATCCGGAGAAGGAAATGCCCTGATGGCCGAAACTACAGACTTCGTGCTTAGGGTGTAGATGCACATGCACTTTTTTCTGTATTCTCAGGCGATACTGATCGCTCCTGAAAACACAGAAACATGAAACGTGTGTAATGTGTGCATACGCTATGCATGCGCTTGTAAGCATACATTAGGTATGCATTTGTGAGGCAGTGACGCGGAAGTCCTCGTCCTAGTAATAACAACCACCCACACATAGCACCGCGTGCAAAGATGAGTTGCTATACCATCTTGTGGTAAATTTTATAATCATTTGTTACTTTGAGTGGGAACTCGAATCTACAAGACGAATATCCATTGCCCTTTAGGAAATTGATACACTCCTGGTCTTGATTCATACGAACTAGATACAGGGTAGGGTTTGAGCTAATCAATCATCCCAGACAGTGTTTGTAGCAAACACAGACATAATGTATACCAGTGGCAATGATTCATCAAATTGTGATCGTCTTTTGTTTTAGAAACTATACAGGAATAGTAAAGAAAGAAATACGGCTCTTTTAAGAACTGGTACAATTATTTTTTACTGCCAGATTTGACCTTCATACATTGGTCCTGTTAGGTACTTACTGCGATCTAGTGTTTCGAATCAGACCATCAATTATTTCTATTACAGTCGTGACAATCTAATAAGTCGGATTAGAGAGCTAGAATAGTACTTAATAATACTTGATGCTTACGAATGATACTCGTTGTTATAATTATGTGTATGGGTAATATAGTAATTCAGACCACATAACTATAACATTGTTGTCTTCTTTTCCAGACAATGGCAAGTACAAAGCGGCTAGCAACCGTATACTTCCTGCTGACCCTCGCAGCCGCTGGCAGCGCGATCAAGTGCTGGAAGTGTGGCCAATACAGCGATGGCGTGGGCTCCATCACGCCTTGTAGCAACAGGACTGCTGTTAGGCTTGAAGAGTGCCCGAGCAACGCTAAATATTGTATTGTGAGTATTTTGAACTTGTTATTTTTTATTTTAGTCACTTGATACGTACTAGGTACCATATGGGGCTATGCAGGAGAAACTATACTATTAAATAAAATTACCACCTATTTTTGGTTAAGTTTTGCCTCAGAAAGACATTGCAGGAATGTCCGTTCTAAACAAAATTCCTCAAAGTATAAGTGAACTCTTTAACAGCAGCAGTAAATATTTCATGCCAGTACAAATTTAAGATTAGGACCCAATGCAGACTCAATCGTTGCAGTATCTAATGTATTGTCGAATATTATCATTAGTTGCAGTACGAATAATATAGTAGAGAAACAAATTGACAGTAACTTAGTATTCTCGATTGAATGGACCTGGCCGACGAAGACTAGAAAGATCTGAAGTTGGCTTGCCATCTCTGCAAGGTCAATACATCATAATACAGAAACTTGAGCACTATATGAGTAAAAAGTTACTTCAAAAAATCAAAAGACCCGGCTGCTTAAGAAGCGACCTAATAAAACGTAAACAAGAAGAAAATCATGCTGAGCAGTTGGAGGATACATATCCGCTAGCTGGCTGACCAAAACCTGATGTATCCACCGACTTAAAAAAAAAACAAATCCCGACGGTTTTTGATTTTTTGAAGTAACTTTTTCTATTTATAACTTTTTAAGTAGTATATATTTTTTCGAATTTGTTATTTTTAAACATAAAAGTGCCACATATTTTTGAAATCACCTCTTAAAACCCTTTTTTTTGATACCCCACACGAAAGGTACGGCAGAAAAAAAAATTGGGCTCCCGCAATATGGCGCCCAAAAGCCGCCATTTTTAAGTTTTAATGTAGCCAGTGACACTCGCAAGGTTAAAAACAATCGATTGACGTAAGAATAATCAATATCGGACAACGCAACATAGAAACAAACATACATACATAGATTGATAAACACATTACCCTCCTTCGGCAGTCGGGTAAAAATAGACGTCCATGCACTGTTTCAAATGTTTGAAAAATGCAGAAAATGTCAAAATAAACGTAATTGTGATTAAAAGTACCTGAATTCACTCAATAAGATGATCTAGTTAGAACCGTAATAATTTTCTACACAAACGGTAAGTATAGCCCTGGAAAATGAGCGAGACATTTACTGCAAAAAAAATCTTAGTTAAATACTTTCAAAACTTTAACAAAAACTCAACAACAATAGCAGTAACAACATTTGAGTACGGTAACATTAAAAAAATATGGACTCAAGGAGGTTCAGTTTTTTTTTAACTTAAAACACGTTTTGAAAACATAAAAAATCTTCTCCAAAAATAAATAGCATCACTAAAACACAGTACAGGCAATTATGAGCCCGGTATAAATTAAATGCCTTTAATCAACCTCTCGACGCCTCTTCCTTTGTGAGTGAAACTCGCGAGAAACACTCTAAAATGCGGGTAACTCCTTCAAGGTATATTTGCGCTATGTTAATGGCAACACTGAGTATAAGTACTGAAGCAGACTGACAACTATTAGAAATGTCGTTCGGCGATTTTGCGGCAGCATTAAAGTTGCTGTGACCTTTGGCGGCTTAAACGTCTTTCAGCCGATATTTAAACAATGTCTGTTGTTTCAATTGAAACTTGCATCGTGCAGAGTTTTTTTATATGTGAATGCTTTGTTCGATGTAGCATCGCGGTTTGGCGTGATTAACTCATTTATTTGAACTAATGCGATACAAAATGTGATCGATACGTGCATTGTTAGCACACTGACACATCACCGCAAATATTAAAATATATTCGATTGCTCTTTTGAAATTACACGCGCAATTTTCAGTCGCTGCAACCAGTTTCCAAAGCAACTTGGTCACCGCACCTGTCATACAAGTCTTTGATGATCGGCGATTAGTTGCTAGTCTGCTGTGCCCCATATTCATGAGATTTGTGTGTTAAGCAAATTCTGTGTATCTCATTTTCATTGCCAGGTTGTCTAAACTATAATTTTGGCTTTAATTTTTGCAATTGTTTTGTTGTGTATGCTTAGGTTTTCATTACGGTATGTGTGTTTGAAGTTACATTTAATAATGTGGTAATATCTGAATAGTGAAGTATTTCTTGTTAAAAGTGAAAATGAAGTAGGTTTGCAATATGAAATAGGTTACACGGAATTTGGTTTGATGATATTGGCATTGGTATGGCCTGAGTAAAAATATAGGCAAATTTAAATCTAATTTAAAAATCAAAATAAAAATCATGCTCTGCAGTCGGAGGATATATATTTGCGAACTGCCTGATCCTTCGACTGCACAGCATGATTTTTTATTGTTTACAGCTTTTTAGTTCGCTTCTTAAGCAGTCGGGTTTTTAAATTGGCTTTTATTATTTACAACTTTTTAGTGAATATTTTTTTTTATAAATGCTTTTAAACATATAAGTGGTATATATATTTTTGTAATCACCTGTAAAAACCCTTCATTTTGATGCCCCACTCGACGGGTTGCGACGAAGAAAAAAATGCAACCTCTACAATATGGCGCCCAAAATCTGCCATGTTTCTTTTTTTTAACAGCACTTATATAAGAACACTTGGGCAGCCGAGACCTATCTAACGATGTCTTGATTATAAAAAACTTTTTTGCAAAAAAATACTACCTACCGACTTCCAAATGAAAAACTACAAAGTGAAAAATAACTTAACTTTTGGAAGTCGGTGTCTTTCGTAGGTACCATTTTTTTGCGATATGGACACCGACTTCCAAAAGTTAAGTTATTTTTCACTTTGTAGTTTTTCATTTGGAAGTCGGTAGTATTTATTCCAAAAAAGTTTTTTTTATTTTTCCCTTTTTAGTTTTACCAATCTAAAAGCAAGTTATTTATTAAGGTCCCTATAACTCCAGAATAGATTAACCTAATAACATGAAACTTGAACATAACTGGTGAAATGAGAGATCTGCGTACCCCTTTAGAGCGTACTGGCGTGATGTTATGTTATGAAATGGTATAAACAACAAACAGACATGCGATTGCAGCAATCCCGAGAGTTTTACCGTTATTTATTGAAGAGTTCTGTTGTGTATTTCCGAAGTTCTTCATCAGACCTTCACCAAATCAAAATGGGACCAATTTCGAAACATACTCTTTCAAACAAAAAAAAAAAAAACAAAATCGGTCCACAATTGACGGAGATATCGGTGAACATAAACAAAAAAAACAAAAAAAAAAACAAACATAAAGTCGAACATAGAACCTCCACCTTTTTGGTAAGTCGGTTAAAAAATCTGGCAAATGGTTTGAAAGATACGAGGTAATAAAGAATATTACATATACATACAAACATACTTACATACCATAATTACATACAAGATACGCGCGAAAAACATAACCCTTTCCTTGCAGCCGGGTAAAAATAGATACAGGAACGAACGTTCCTTACTTTTTTTATTACTAAACGTACTAGCGTATTCGGTACGTAGGTGCCAAGTACGAAAGACAGGTAAACATAAAAACAGTAAGTTCCAACGATAAACAAACAAAACAGGGAAAATCGTGTATCAATTAAATAAAAACAATTTCTTCAAACAACAAATAATAGCCAATTTACCCGATCTCATTATCTTTGCTTTGTTTACATCAAAGGCAAGGTTGCCCTTTGTTTTTTCAACATCATGTCCTTATATAAAAATATTCTATCTAACTTCTACCCTCTTACATCCAAACCCATATTAATATCTTAATCAAGAACAACAATTCCCTCAAATCTTAGTCACACCACCGGCCGATAGATGGCGCATCCAATATCCGGCAACACGGCAAGACGTTTATCCGGACGTTCGCAAACGTTTTGCGAGATGACATCAGCTTGGCCCGGATTTTGGAGCTTCCCAAAGCTTAAGGTCTCATGGATAGCGGGAAAAACGGACGCGAAATTTAAATGTAGTGTGATTTTTTTGAGGGTAGGTTTAAATAAGGTTATGTGGCTTGAATAGTAAGTACGTGGCAAGATTGTTATGGTGGATAAATAATTTGTTTAATTTTTGCAAACTGTTAGATAAATTTATATTAAAAAAGTAAGATGGAGGGTTTATCTGTGATTTAGCATCAGAAATAATAGTTTTCCTTGCAATGACCAGGTTTTTTGCCCTTTTTCAACCTTATTGAAGTTCCATTCTACTGAGTAATTCTGTCAAAACGTTTACGTTTTGACACTTGGTCAAAATGCCCATATGATTATTTTGCTGATCTTAGCAGGATACTAAGACACATTCAAGGCACTTCCCCACTTCGGTTACTCCCGCTATGCTCTAATCCCGATATGCTCGACTCTAAAAATACCTACTAAAAAGTTCCGCTATGCACGAATACACATTCACGGGCAGTGATCAACAAAAGTGTTACAGTGTAAAATTTTATTTAACCATTTAAAAAGTAATTTAAGAAAACCTAGTACGTAAATTCAGTTACTTCCCGAAAAAAAGTTAGTAAACGTTACGTTTCATCATACTAACACACAGTCGCCTCGCCGCCACTCAATACGCCGCGTCATTTATTTTAAATACAAAGTGTTCATCCATTCCATGGAACTGTGAAAAACGGAACGTCTTTCCGTAATAGAGAAACTCAAACTTAACCAAAAAATATTTCGAACTAAGATTTCGATGTTTTTGTTTAATTTCAATATTTTTCAATTTTCTGCTCATTTTAGTCGAATTCTAACACTTTTCTTTGCAACTATACCTTCCATTGTGTACGCAGGATCGAAGAATTTCGTGCATAGCGCCACTTCTTAGTAGGTATTTTTCGAGTCAAGCATAGCGGGACTAGAGCATAGCGGGACTAACCGCCCCACTTAACCACAATATAAATCACACTGTCAGATTCAACTTTTTGCAGTCATCTTCATCTCATTATTAAAAGAATTTTGCCCTTGGCTTATCTGGAAGATAATTTCTTACAATGACATGTTCTGTTTTTGTTTTTATTTATAGTATCTACCTAAATATACTTCTTGGCTATCGCGACAGTAACATTTTTGAACTTTTAAACTGAGACTCTAGACAAGTAGCATTCAATGTCAGCGAAGGCTATAGTCGAAATGTCATAATGTAAAGGGTTCACGTGATTTTTCCACATCGCTTGTCAATCCCGTACAATTTTGCCTTTTTAACCCCCGCCGGAAAAAGAGGGGTGTTATAAGTTTCACGTGTGTTGCTGCGTATCTGTGTGTCTGTCATAGCGCCTAAACGAGAAATGAAACCGATTTTAATTTAGTTTTTTTTTGTTTGAATGGTGATTTTGTCGAGAGTGTTCTTAGCTATGTTTAAATAAAATCGGTTCAGCCCTTCATAATTTATGGGCGATTTACTGTATGAATCGGGGCTCTTTCGCAAGATAATTGTGTCGGGGGTTTTTTAAATTTTGTAATTTGACTTGTTGACAATCGCTATCGCCACGCTTTCGATGATAGAATGTCACCTGTCTAGGGCCACTGTCCTCTGTCCCAGGTCTTCAATGTAACTTTATCCAAAAACATAACTCTTGATATTTACATGACTGCCGAAGGAGGGTAAATGAACTAAACTATTTGATATTGAGTATTTATCAAACTCTAGCCTAAAAACTCGATTCAAACCGACCGTAAGTCTATTTTAGTCCAGACCTGTAAAAATAACACAGCATCACGAAAATTCAAACTAAACCACCGTGGGGTGCTTGATGTTTTTTTTAAATATTTTATTGAGAGATATTGGTAAAAGTAAAGTCATTTTGAAAATATCTTAAAAAGCCCCTCTAGCTTTTTTACAATAAAATATTTCTTTTTGTTAATCACAATATTTTTTTTTACTTTTTAGTTTAATCGCTACTCCTGAAGATCCTGGGAAGGATAATGGGAAAACCTATTTAAATTATTGCATTGTCATCGCTCCTTGATAAGTGTGCAAAGTTTCAAATAAATCTGAATTTTTGAAGGGGGTGAAAATCACGTTCAAGGCTTCCGTTACATAAATACATACAATAAAAACAAATGAATGTCATTTGAATGTAGTCTCTTTTTTGTGCAGTCAGTATAAATAACACAGATAATCACTACAAAAACAAAATCAAGACCGTCCAAATATATATGCGAATGTCTAATTTACCGTTCAATCCCCACTGTCCGTGGCCCCCTACTAAGCGTTCTCTGAGATAAGGTTATTAAGATAACAAGACTGTCTCAATGAACGTCGCACGAAGTTCCACTATCGGACCCGCTGCTTTCAGTACCTGCGAAGTTTCGGGATCTTCACCACGTTTTGTATCAGTTTTGTGTTAAGTTGGATTGGTTAGGTTGAATTTAATCGGATCTTATTTATTAACCGACTTCAAAAAGGAGGAGGTTCTCAATTCGAATGGTTTTTTAAATGTGTGTTATATGTGTTCTGAGAGCAATATTTGATACAATATTGCCCACTGTCACTTAAGTTTGGCAATTCTTCGAGCTATGTCGGTAACCCTGGCTCTCTATATTTCTGATTCGATCACGCAAGGAAACTCCGAGCATAGCCCTCTCCATTGCCCTTTGGGTGACTGTAAGTTTTATGATGAGACCCATTGTGAGCGACCACGTCTCAGACCCATATTTAATCACTGGCAACACGCACTGGTCATAGACTTTCGTCTTGTGACACTATGGTAAGTTGGACAAAAAGACACCGCACAACGCAACTGCCCGAACGCTGCCCAGCCGAGCCGGATTCAACCGTTGACCTCTTTCTCGAAGTTTGCCCTACCCAACTGAAATTGTTCCGGTCTCAGGTAGACATAGTCGTCCAAACTTTGAGTGTAGAGTCTCCGACCTTGATAGGAGTGGGTACAACTTGGGCATTCAACACCACCTTGGTTTTGTCCATGTTCATCTTAAGGCCCACTCTTTCGGAAGCTCTTCTGATGTCATCGAACATTGTACTGTGGTCCTACATGGTCTCACCCATGACCACTATATTGTTGGCAAACCGAAAATGAGTGATGTACTAGCCATTGACGTTGATGCGTAGCCCTCTCCAGTCCAGAATCTTGCAGACATCCTCCAGTAAAGCGGAGAATAGTTTCGGAGATATTACGTCTCCCTGATTCACGACTCGCTATAGAAGGATAGGTTACGAGATCTGATCCTGAAATCGAACTGACATGACTGCAGTACAGCCCAAGTCTCGATAGAATTGAAGGCTATCTCGTAGTCCACAAATGCTGAACAGAGAGGCAGGTTGTACTCTTCGGTCTTCTGTATAACCTGCCGCAGCGTATGTATGTGGTCTACGGTACTGAAGTCTTTACGGAATCCGGCTTGTGTGGGAGACTTGAAATCGTCAAAACTGCGTGCGAGAGGATTCGTGATGAGTCTTGAAAACAGTGTGTAGACATGACTAAGAAGTGAGATGGACCTACAGTTCTTCAGAAGGGCATCATCACCCTTCTTAAGAAGATTAACCCCTCACCCCTGTACGTGTGGCATTTTCCCCTCGAGTATGACGGAATCAAACAGCTTCTGATAGGCATTAAGTAGTGGTTTTTTACCCAACTGAAGGAGTTCAGCCGTATTGCCGCAGTTTAAGACGGACTGACGTCCAGAATGTCTTCGCTATAGTATCGGGTCTGTCTAGCTCAAGGATCATTTGCTAGATTCGCGATGGGTTTACGGGTAAACGTGTACGATTGCCCATGGAATCTCCCTCAGAAGCTCCGATTTGGCGGATACGATCCTGCCATCATCGGTCTTCAGTTTCATGAGCTGGCTCTGCCCAATAGTCCAATCTCTTGCAAAGATCTTGGAGCCCTTATTCCGTTCAATCGTGTCTTCAACACTATCGTATTAAAGCGGCGTAGAGCGCTTTTCAAGGACTTTGAGATCCATCTATTAAGCTGCCGGTATTTCAACGCATCGTTTAAAGACGGCAGTATCATCTCACGCCTCTCCTTCATGAGCTTGAGAGTAGGATCAGAGAGCTTTTTGTTTCTTTCTGTACGGCGGCTGTAAGACCCGACTGTATGGACAGCTCCCACGAACCCATCGCAGTATTCATCGTGGGAGGTCCTTAGGCACTTGAAAAGATTCTGGAGTTCGAACTGAAAGGTTTTGGGTTTTGGATCTGGATCTGTGCTGGACGGAGCGTGCACTTCATCAGTCGAGACATGTCAAGCTTCATATTAATGTTCAATGTGTCTCTTACCATGCGATGATCGCTCCTGCTTTTCACCGAATTGATCACGAAGACATCATTGAACATTTGCTTCTTGGTTGACAAGAAGTCGATCTCACTTTTAGTTGCACCATTAGGGCTCTGCCAAATTGCCCTACTTGCAGCTCTACCTCGTCTCGTTTGCCCATTTGAAAGTGTGAGTTTTGAAATCATTCATGGCTCTAGAGATAAATCCACATACATGGTCTCTACCTGGTCGTCGGGGTGCGCCAAAGTCGGGGCGTAGACCTGTTTGACTTTCAGCAAATATCTTGAAGTTATTCTGAGTATAAGGTATGCCACCCTGGTCGGCATACTCTCGATCTACCACATCGGTCACAAGCGACTTGTGGACGATAAACCCAACGCCACCCTGGAACTGCCGGTCACCCTCTTGGAAATACAGCAGGTTAACGGCTTTGAGGATTATCGAGTCGTCCCTCTCTCTTCGGAATTCAGATAACCCCATAATACTCCATCGTAACCTGTTTAATTAATCCTCGAGTTCGGTTTAGTCGCCTCTTACGACACCCACGGGAAGATATGAGATAGTGAAATTCTTTACGTCCCATACCATACGGTACCACGTGGAGTTGAGGAGAAAACCATGTCTTAAAACAATGGATTCAAGGAATGGATGTAAGGAAGGAGTGGTGTTTTAGAGGGTAGAAATAAAATAAAGGCACCTAAGTGATCCGACGCTTCCCATACTGGCTCGTATGTGAGGCAGCTTGAGCGTCCAATGAGGATTGCCCACTCCTCCTGAAAACAAAAAAAACTAACACTGTAAAGAGGTGAAATTGTATATGTTTGCAAAAGGTTGCATTATTGTGTGTGTAATTTCAGAGTTTCTAATGGTTAGCCCACGGGGGCGAAGCCGCGGAAAAAGCATTTAGAAGATTGACCAAAAGGTCGTGGACCGCTGGGCTGGCTAGAGTGAGTGTGATTGTGTGTTTTGAGTAATTTATGCGGCCTACCCGAATGCCCTTTCTTTGGTATTGTTCGTCGAATTGTTGAGCTCCTTAAATTCTCAGTTGTGCGGCACGGTTATTGAAAGATACGTGCACTGACTGGACAGATCTATTAAATCTGGCTGGTTCTTTCCTCAAAAGACCATTTCAGACACCAATCTACATGGTCTTCACATCATCTAACCAAGATTTTGTGTGGATTTTAAAAGAGATTATGGCCTCTGAGTTTGTTTCGGCCTTTCTTCGCAGAGTAGTCAGTTAGGAAACGACGACCTCATCGAGTTTTAAAAAATATGATCGACATGTAAAAGTATTTACTATTGTTTTTATTGGGGTGGTACTAAAATAAGTTCGAAGAAACAAAATATTTAATATGACTAAGTTTGTCTCAAACAGTGCTATTCATACGCTAGGTACAGTACTTTGGTATTTTGACTCAGTAATGTCTGCTGGCCGATCTGCCCGACGAATTGGGGTCGTCCGAAAACGCCCATTTCCTTTGCTGAAGTTTATGTTTCATTTCCGAACAGTTTTTGTTCAGTACTGTTTGATATAAGATGGTTTAAATTGATACTGTAGATATATTGTACTTATTTCTTCACCCTCATTTTCAGAGGTCAATGTCCTAAAACTTGAGATAAGATGGTCTAAAAAATATTGTCGTTATTACGACCGGTAGTTCGTTCTTTTATATGTATTTATTGATAGACATCTGTATTAGAAAACATTATTACAATAATAAAACATCAATTTAGGAAAATAACAGTTTTTATTTGTCACAAGGGAGTTTTTCCTATGAAATATCAACAAAACGGTATATTTTTTCAGTATCTAGATCTAATATTTGTACAGTTTATCCAAAAAGTATTTGTTCTCTTTTCGGTTTTGATGTATTTTGTTACTTCTGGGCATGTCTATTTCGTAGTTTATTTTTGTTTCTAGCAATAATTTCGGTATTTTATTTTATCTTGATCATTCTTTAAAATACAGAGGTGAGATAGGCATAAGCAGTCAATCCATGGAAAATACTAGTTTTTTGTTGTATCCAATTAGACTTAAAACCGGTCTTAACTTTGTTGGGAAAAGGTTAATCTGCATAGTGTTGTAGATTAAAATCTACTAAAACTTTGTGTGGGTATTTCAGCGGGAATAGTGATGTCAATAAAAAATGCTTCTAAAGAGGTACTCACCCATTTGGTTTTTCATATCAAATACACAGTTACACAAACAGTCTGTTATAGAACACAGCTACAGAACATAGTAGAAGTAGCGCTTACTCTAAGAGATGTTTGTTATACCACAATCGTAAATAAATAGACTGCCCGTCTTATCATGTGGTGCATTTTGTACAAGCGGCGGCGGCAGTTAACGATAGTGCCGCACCTTTGACAAGTCGCAGTCCATTTTTGTTGCCAATGTACATAGAAAAATATCGCTTAGTGCTTCTAATTAAATGTGAAAGCTGGTAACAAACAAACTACAAGAATAAATTGATGCATAAAAGATGTAAAAGCAATTTCTAAAAGAAAAATTGGTAGGTCCAATTTTGATTTCAAAAAATGGACTGGATTTTGACGTTATGGAAACCTCACGTCAAAATGACTATCTTCCTACCCGCACGGAACTAACATTAGTATCAACACAAAATTAAATTCCAACAATAGCCACTAAATACATTTAGAAAATGTGCGGAAAGAGAACCGTCGAGCGTTATATGTAACTAACATTATGATTTTTATAAAACTATAACAAATTAAAAAAAAAACACACTGAAAACATTATAACCGGAGGACCGTCCACCGGATAATAATATTTCTAGCATCGTTTCAAAATATCAAGATGTTACAGTCGCACTATAATGACGTAACAGTGTTCTCAACATAACAAACACGGTAATTAAACACAGCTGCGCCCTCAAATCTAATGACGGTTCTCTTTCCACACAGACTCTATAAACATGCAAAAAGTTTAATAAATACTGTATCCCGTCTACGGTTTTTTTACCTTATGTAACCCGTTAATAACGAATCGACTGACACCTTATTCATCATAATCAGATGAATAATTTAGGTGCTACGTAGACATATACGTAAATACAAACATACATACATAAACTGCTAAAATCATAACCCTTCCTTTTAGCTTCGCTGTAGTCGGGTAAAGACTTGTTCTCAGATGAAGCCGGTAAGACTGGAAGCCGCCCCAACATATTTGAGAAAAGGCTAAGCAGACTGCAACATGACAAAGCTTTGAGAACTTATTAAGTACCAATTGAAAGAATAACACACTTAGCTATTACGAAAATCCGGTCCCTTACTATTCTGTGACCCTTGTCATTCCCCGAAGTCTATCCTTTTAGCTTTGGTTGACCAAATACAAGCACTCATCACACAGACTGGCACTTGGGATTAATGTACGTAAACAAACCCTTCGTCTCGACCTTTATACTTACATGTACCTAGAAATACATAGCTCTTGTTATTTTAAATATATCTACTGGTAAAGCCCTTTTATTTTGTTCTTTATAAATAAGGGGTTTTTATCCACAAGGATATGTCAACCCCATTGTACCTTATACTCTATTTACAACTGATTCTTCGAATTCAGGGGTGAAAGAGTTTGATCAAAATTAGACAGTGTAGCATTTTTTTTTGTTTTTATGTGGCGACGGAAAAAGAGGACTGTTATAAGTTTGACGTGTGTATCTGTGTATGGCATCATAGCTCCTAAAGGGATGAACTGATTTTAATTTCGTTTTTATTAGTTTATATTTTGTAAGATGACTTTTTCGAGAGTGTATGCTATGTTTAATGAAAATCGGTTCAGCCGTTCAAAAGTTATGGGCGTTTTACTCTTTGAATTGGGGTATTTTCGCAAGATATGTTCAATAGATTGTCAGCGTGTCTACCACTGGATATATTATGTACTTAAAAATAATGAAATAGAATTATGCCGGGGGTTTCTAAAATTTTACTTGCTATCATTTAATTGTTCTTTTGCGTTTTTTTTAATGTAATATCGAATCTTTTTTTAGCTATCTATCTATGAATAGAATATAATATAATTCATTTTACACCTACTTAATTATATTTATACAAACAATTTAAAAATCTACTGGTAAATTGGCGGTCTTGTGTGGCTAACAGCGATATCACCGACGGAAAGAACTAGAATTAAAAGGGGTAGTCTGCGGTGAATACTACATTAAAAAAACATACACACACCTACAATAATTCTACCCAAAAGTGGCATTTATTTTGTTTTTAAATGAAAGCATTGCCCCACACTAGGCATTTCTTCCTGTATCTTGGGTGCGTTTAAAAACATAGAAACTCACATACACAAACACCCAGAGCCGAAACAACTATCTGTATGTCATACAAATATGTGTTCCGTGGGGGCATCGAACCCACACCACGCAGCGCAGCAGTGAATCGCTCAACCACTGCGCCAACCGTGCTAAAAGCTTCATTTAAAAGCTTCATACCTGCTTAATAGCTTTCGTAAAGCATTTTACCTTTATTTATTCCATTTTTGTATGCGATTCCATTTTTGATGTCATCTGTCATCGTCTCTTTTCAAGGGCTTTGGAACTTTTTACCTACGGGTGAGTTGAGT
Organism: Orthosia gothica; assembly: GCA_949775005.1. Lineage (NCBI taxonomy): Eukaryota > Metazoa > Arthropoda > Insecta > Lepidoptera > Noctuidae > Orthosia > Orthosia gothica. Next base: position 2,463,307 of record OX459047.1, read on the forward strand.
CTAAACGTTTTACGTTTTGTATTTAAATGCAGTTTATTTAAATACAGACTGCGAACAGAAGAGTTAATTCCCTCTGATACCCTGTGATTGTCAGTGTCGTGCAAAAAAGCTTATCGGCATTCCGACAAGTCGGGCTTACGTTTAACGGAAAAAGGTGTAAAAAGTCAAATGACTAAAGCTGTAAATCCAGATCCCGTAACCCTGTTGGCCAAGCTATTATTCCCATTTGAAAATACGGGGATTTTTGATTAAATCCGCTTATCTTTTCGGATGGTGAGTGAAAAGGGGAGTTCGTAAAGGGCGCGTGGATTAAGCGTATTTTTGGAGTGTTTTTGAGTTGAAAATTAAAGGGTTCTTCACACATTTAAAACTTTTAAGTTCGGAAAATCATTTAAATTATAACATGGATATACGTTTTTTTTTTACTCGATTTGAACTTAAATTAGGGCGGGGTTACGTATAAATGAAAAAAAATATAGTATAAATCTCTTAGATTAAGTTCGTCCGCAGAAACAATTACAATCTCTGATGCTGGCATTCGCAACCCTGAGATTCCTTGCGTGGAGAAAAATTATAAACACTCACCTGGATAGGAAGGGATTGCAGGTATCAGCACACACTCGGGACATCGGGACCGGCCGGCGTGGTGGATATTCAATATGCACTACAAGTTCAGGCTTGATTTCACTTCACAAGGAGGGTTACGAGAACCAATCAGTTAATCAATTACTAGCGAAGCCTGGACACAGCGCGGGAGCAGTTAACTGCCTATTCGCCAATTTTTCAAGTCTGAGTTCGCACTTTCAGCACAGTGAGGCGCTACCGTGGTGCCAGCGGGATGTCGCCAATTTTAAATTAGGAAGGGAAACAAATTGGATAGGATATTTAGAAGGATACGCTTAATGTTTATCCACCCTTTGACTATGATTCTTCAGGTAATGATCTGTATAACTATAGAAAACTGCAAAGTTTCGAAAATTCTTTAAATATTCGTTTAAAGTCATTTCATAATTATGATGCTTTAAACGTTAATCCAAATCTTTATTGACTTATAAATATTAAATAAAATCGCAGAACTTTTGTATCAGCTATAGACAGAAAACCACTTGGAAAGTTGCAAAAGTACGCTCTACTTTTTTCCACGCGTGAAAAATATCCCTTGTACATCCTATTTAACGTTCTATGCCTCGTAAACCATGGCGTGTAACAAGCCCACGACCGATCTTTTTTATTTTATGCCCACACGAGTGTTACGGCGCAGTTATGTCCACTTTTATGCGGTGTCCCGAATTGGAGGCGCTTTATAATAACAATTTATCGTCCTACACATTTTATGTTGCGTGTTAAGTATATATATATAGGACAGTGAGAAATATATGGCATTGTTTGTTGTATTTGATGATAATGCAGAAAAGAGATCAGTATTTTAATTTATTTCTTTGTCGTGTTGATTATGCTAATTTAAAAAATAAGTATGTTTGACCAGAATTCAGTCACGTAAACAGCGGCAGCATTTGCCTCGTAAAAGTCCTTCAGGGAGCAGTTGTTGCTGCACAGAGAGCAAGATAAGTGATGGGGCATTGTTTAGGACGTAGCTCCTCAATCGCACTGTGGGTAATTGGAGTACTCCCATCTGTTGGAATTGCATGAACTAATTCCTCCTAGCCTGTTCCATCATCGGACTACAAGACGTACGGTGATGCATCATCGGTACATGGTGGACATCCTACCCGTAGGCAACAAACGTTTTGGCAATTATTTTATTATGCGTACAGCTAAGGAGTGGAATTCCCTGCCGAAGTTTGCATGTCCTGATAGCTACAACCTGGGAGTCTTTAAGTCAAGAGTGAATAGGTTTCTTCTAGGCAAGCGTGTTTCATAGTCGACTTACCATCAGGTGAGATAAAAAAAACTCTCTAAGTTGTACCTACAGCGAACCGCTTGACTTACTCATACACTAAACAATAGATTGCTTTTTCTAATATATGAAATCTATTTCAAACTCACATGACACTTCAAAAGCAGCCAGAAGTATTTTGAAATACTTCTGGCTTGCAAGGTTCTGAAGTCTGTTCAGTCTGAAATCGTTTACCCGTATTGATCCTACGGTGACATGAAATAAAATGTTATTTTTAACCGACTTTTAAAAAGGAGGTTCTCAATTCGTCAGTGTCTTTATTTTTTTAACGTATGTTACCCGAATACTGAAAGACGCCTGGACTGATTTAGAAATTTATTTTGTTCAGTGTGTGTGTCAGTTCAGGATCTGATGAAATCAATGGAAATCGGAGGAGATTTTATCAACATGGCAAGCATTTGCACTAGGAAAGTATCATTTGGTGAAGTGGAATTGATGAAGAAGACCACAGATGGCCGCTGGAACTCCTTAATGATATATATGTATATGTCATGAGTGTGGCACGGGTAATAGTTAAGCGACTATGATGCAGCAAATACATATAAATAAATGGGACTGATGAAAATGGTACCATCAAACTGATCTGGTGATGAAACAGAAAGGTAGACACTGGAACTCCGTAATAAAAGAATGTATCCTGGTCGTGTTTGGGCTTAGTGGAATTGTCATGAGATGTACTCTGACTATAAATTATTTTCATGGTAATATGAACTACCAAAACTAACAAGAGAAAAATTAAAAACTTTTTAACAAAAAAAGATTACCGACCTCCAAAGCAAAACATTACTTTTCGTTTAGTGTTTTGTTTTGAAAGACGGTTCGTTTTTTTTTGTTATTGTTGTTTATTTGTTTGTTAATGTTTTAACACAGACAGTGATAGATTTCCCCTACGCCTTCGGGGATACAGGAGCGATGGTATTTCATGTTTGTGAAAGATTTTACACGAGTGCTGAGCACACGTTCCAAACCAGTTTTCCCAACGGTTGGCATTTTCCAACCGTTCACCATATAACATTTTAGCTGTTTTGTTTATCGTGACATCTCGCGATAATGTCACAAAGTAACACCGACAATAACATGACAAGTGTCACAACGTGTCGGCTCCCATTTGTTGTTCGAACGTTGTCTTTGAGAGTGCTACTTTAAGAAATACTGCGATTACAGGAGAACACACTTACAAAATAATGTATGGCAGATACATTAAGTGTGTTCTCGTATGTCTCTCTATTGTATGTGTTTATATGTGTTTTAAAGCATATTAAAACACGAAGGGTAATGTTTTCACTGTATAGTGGCGATGGAGAGATTCCTGTTAGGCATACTCTTTCAAATGGTTGTGGATTGGACAATGAAAATGAATTTGACGGCTTAGTGCGAGTTTATACTTACTCTCAATAAAATAAAAAATTAAACATCTCATTGTATGGAAAAGTGTGTTGTACAGAGGCTTTAGACATGTGTCACTCTATGACAGCGGTGACGATAGCCGAAATGACGAAATTAGATAAAATACCTATAGATCGTGTCATGGCGTGGCCGCACATGAAACAATAATAGTTATTTCTGGTTTTCGTGTTGGCAAATTTCCCCAAATTCCAAAGGTAAAAATATATTTATTAAATATATGATTATGATTAAGGAATAAACCCTCTTGTTAAACCAATTTTAGTTAAATATGTTTTGTCTCTTTCTTTCACAATGGCATTTTTATTGTTTTTTTGACACATAATAATAATACAGTTTATTAGCATGCTATACTAGCTACATTTATTGGGTAATTAACCCAAAATATCCTAAAGCGTAGTGAAGAAAGGCACCTAAAGAAGTTAACAGTCTTATGTATATGTGTGTTTAGTATAATTTTATTTACTTTATTTCTAAATAATAATTTAGAAATAAAGTAAATAAAATGATACTAAACACTAGAAATAATTATTACAGAAAAGAAATAGCAGGAAACAAAAATAATCCCAAAATACTGTGGGCAATACTTAATAAACTTACGGGGAAAATAGTTAAGTCATTTGATGAGGTTATAACGAACGCCTTCTTAAATGATTCAAATAATGAAATGAGTATCGCTAATGACTTCGCAAAGGAATTTGAAACGAGTGTGTCTAATATTGTGCCCGGGTGTGACATGCCTTTGCTGGATGAGTCTGAATACATGAAATCGCAAGATAAATCCATATTCTTCTAAAAGCTACACCTAGTAAAATTATTAAAATCATAAACAACTTAAACACTAATAAATCAGCTGGATTTGACAAAATAAGAATTATAGATATGAAAATGATAGGAGATAAAATCGTACATGCAATAGTAAAACTAATAAATGCGAGTATTCAATTAGGTAAATATCCGTCAGAATTAAAAACCGGTATAGTTAGACCAATTCATAAAAAAGGTAAATTCAATGACTTAGCAAATTATAGACCTATAACAATATTACCAGCCATTAATAAAATTGTTGAAAAATATATCTGCGATATTTGAGCAGTGGTGGCCCAGTGGTATCGGCCGCGACTTACAAGTTGTAGGTCGTCGGTTCGAGCCCAGGCAGGCGCTTTACTTTGTGTAAATTATTTCTTCACCACTGCTCTCAAACGGTGAAGGAAAACATCGTGAGGCAACCGGCATGTCCGAGAACCAAAAAATCGAAGACATGTGACATCCACCAACCCGCACTGGGCCCGCGTGGTGGATAACGGCCCATTCCCTCTCACAGAGAGGAGACCTGTGTCCCAGCAGTGGGAACATTAATAGGCTGAAGATGTGATATCTGCGACCAAATACACTCGTTTTATCGTAAAAACAACATAATTTCCAAAGCACAGTATAGTTTCCAAAGTAAGAAATCTACAGCTCAATTACTCTCAAAGTTTACCGATGAGGTTAACAACTGCTTAGACAACAAGATGCATGTTATACTAATATTTATTAATTTTAGTAAGGCGTTAGACACACTCAGACACAATACGCTATTAAAATCACTAGAGAACTCCGGAATAAGAGGAAACTTACTAGACTGGTATAAAGAATATCGCCGAAAAGAAAAGAATATCGCCGAAACCGATGTTATCATGCTAAGCAGACCCGTAAAAGTTACGCAAGGCAGAGCCCAAGGATCAGTGACGGGTCCCCTCCACTATCTGGCTTACGTCAATGACCTGATTAACATTCTAGAATACTGTTCCCTCTACCAATATGCTGATGACACCTGTATACTCTCTGCTAACAAAGACCTTAAAATGGCCGCGGAATGTTTGCAAAAAGATTTTACTTCTATGACCAAGTGGGCTCATGATATGGGACTTGTTCTGAATCCACAAAAAACTAAAGTGATACACGTACATTCAAGTCATATAAATTCCTCCCTTTCTTTTCAAATCAAAGCTCATAGTCATGATTGTCTGCATAAAAAATTTCGAAACTGCTACTGTTCACCTATTGAGCAAGTCCCATACCATACCTACTTGGGACTTATAATTGATAATCGCTTCAACTGGAGTTATCAGGTGGAGTCTGTATGCGGCAAGTTGCGTGCAATACTCACCAAATTTTCCATTATAAAGCGGAATATACCATACAGTACCCTCCTTCAAATGTACACAGCCCTTGTGGAATCGATAATCTCATTTGGACTTACCAGCTATGGACGCACTTTTAAAACTTACCTCGATAAAATACATAATTTGCAAACACGGTTGTTGAAGATGGTAGTACCAAAATACGTTAAAAATAAATACCGCGTCAATTAGATAGGTCTATTTAAACATTGTAAAGTGTTACCTGTTCTAGACCGCGCTCAGTACCTGTTCCTCATAGAACACTTTGATAACACTGACATTCAAGTTCCAATAAGATATGATGTGAATACTCGACATGCAAAATCAAATGTTCGGTTTGCAATCTATTGAGAGTTGTGTGCCTTTCTTTAAAGAGTACAGTATCTTACCAATGCCTTCACTGTATATATTTGAAGTAACTGTCTTTATGAAACAGAATCCAGAACTTTTTGTGTTAGCATCTAAAGCGTACAATCGTAGGTACTCAACGAGATGAAAGTTGTCTCTATGTTCGTAGAACTCATACTTCCTTAATGTATAAGAGTATTTTTCATATGGCACCAGTCCTTTATAATAAGTTGCCGAAGGAGCTAAAAAAAAATCCTCTTGATTTGTTTAAGCAAAAATTAAAAATTCTCCTATGTCAAAAATGTTATTATACTGTCTCAGATATTTTAACAGATAAATTATGACATTATGTATTGTTCAGACATTTTTTGATATTATGTAATAAATTTTTATAATTCGAATTTGACTTCATGACATTCTACAATAATTATACTATAATATTAATGCTTTTCTGACTGTAGAATTTATTTTGACATAGAGTTTTATTTGTTATTACGTTTTCATTAGCTGTTGACATTTTTAATTTAATGATATTGGCTGAAATGAATTATTGACTTGAATTATTGATTATTAATCATCATATTTGCACGCCACAATACGTGGCAAACATGTCTGAACCTGTGTTTTTTTCTTTATGTTATCTTGCATGCACGTTATTGTATTCTTGTATGTGTACACATGTTTGCGCAAATAAATAAATATGATATGAACAAAATCTTTACAAGTACCACGCAAAAATATTTTTTATAGTAGACGCACCGCATCTGCCATAATACCAAATTTAATAAACCAAATACCCTTATACATTAGAGACTTAATGAACAGTAAAAATGTGAAGCGCAAGCTGAAACAACACTACATCGACCTGATTACACCTTAATTTACTAATAGTGCGTTGATCAAATTCCAGACCATGGCATGCTAAGACAGACCCCAGGGGTCTTATGGTGTGCTTTGTGTAATCCTAAGGACAACTTGTTTTTATAAATAAATAAATGTATGTATGAGGAAAAATAAATAGGTTTAGTTGGTTAAAATGAAATTCACAAAATGCCAACAATTTACCTTACGTAGTTTTAGGTTATTTTATTGTTTTGAAAAGATTTTTGTGTCTGCAGTTTCAAGTGTCATTTATAAACGTTAGTACGACCTAGAACTTTCAAGTAGTAAGTTCTGCTTGAGTTCGTTCGAATAACAACTATGATATATGTAAGATTAAACAACTATATATGATGTCAAGAGATAGAGAGTTTTGATATTATAAGTAATGTCACAGTTTTATACTGAGAAAACTGGACGGAGTGTTAATTGTGCTAAGGTGACAGGTGGACCATTTCTTTATAAAACAACTAATCGGTGAAAAAAGAATGCGTTATGCTGTCGTATTTTAGACCAGCAAAATAAATTATTGGCACTCATCTCATCTGCCCAGCCTTTCCCAACTATATTACGGTTGGCTTCCAGTCTTACCGGATTCAGCTGAGTACCAGTGTTTTACATGGAGCGACTGCCTATGTGACCTCTACAATCCAGTAACTGGGTAACACGATAACTCTTGGCAAGACTGGTGTCAGATCTCAGGCTTCTGACTACCGTCAACGACTGTCAAATATCTTCAAATGACAGCCGAGATCAACGGCTTAACGTGCTTTCCGAGGCATGGAAGAAACTCGCTATGTAAAGATGGACCATCCATCCACGGACTTAATCTCAGCAAGCGTTGCTTAACCTTGATGATCGACCCGTGTGGCTGTTATTAGTTAGCCACGAGCTGTCACATGTCTTCGATTTTTTGGTTCTAAGAGATGCCGGTTTCCTCACGATGTTTTCCTTCACTGTTTTGAGAGCAGTGGTGATGAAATAATTTACACAAAGTAAAGCGCCGCCTGAATTCGAACCCACGATCTACAACTTGTAAGTCACGGCCGTTACCACTGGGCCACCACTGCTCCCTAAAATAAATTATTGGCACTATTCCAATAATATTACAATTGTACAAACATGTTTATTAGATTTTTGTTAACTATTTTTATTATTCATTCTTTAAGTTGCTAGAAACAGGCCGTATCAAAGTAATGAGCATATAAACAATTACTTAGACCGAAGCAAAAGTTTCGGCTGAAATTATGATGATAAATCCTACTGAATATTGTAACTGTGAATGTCTGTATATTTGGATGTTTATTAATCAGTCCCATCTCGACGATTAAACAAATTTGAATTCAACTTGAATAAGCTTATTTTTATCCCGGCAGTCGAAAGTCGCTGTTCCGACTTTCAAGCAGGCGAAACCACTGACAAAAGCTTGTGAAATAAATAAATAAACCCACCGAAACCTCCCTTATCACTGAAACTTCACACTCCACATAAGCCTAAACACAATTTCAGGGACCCTATATCTTACAAGGAGTGTATTTATTTTTCGAGAACAAATCTGCGACAGTAAAATATTTTTGGGACTTACGTTGTGAACTCAAACGTCTCTTGCCACAGAGCACCGAGTGACCGCGGCAGGCACTGTTAGAAACAAGATTGTCAAAACATTCCATATAATGCGGTTGCTCAAATAAATTGACTACCCGTGTCAATTATGACTATTATGTATGACACCCGAATAGTATGCCAAGTTTTCAATTACGTTGATGGTTATAAGGCTAGAAAAAGAACTAAGAATCGATGGATGGATTGTACGAAAGTTGTTGTAGCTAGAAAGGAGATGACTATTGAGATGACGGCAGCGTTGCCGTTTACAATAGGTACCCCTATTGTAAACGGCAGGCTTATTACGTAGGAAACAGCAATCAGCAATAATTGCGCGATCAAACGCTTTATGTCATAAAAGTCGGTATTACCTACAGTGTAGGTATAGTAGGTCCTACACAATCATTTGATAATCGCTCGCTTTTTGTCAAATACATTTATTTCTATAAAAAACCGCCTAAATCTCTAAAACCTCTGGATTTAAGAGCAATTATAGCGCAAAAATCGTTATCGTTTTGCTCTTGCAAGATACGTTATAAGCTTGCCGGTCTTTCAGCCTATTGGCCTAGCTCTGTTCTATCTCCTGTTTGATAAAGAGAGAAGTGAAAATTATGTTTTTTTACTCCTCCGCTGTTCTGATTTTCGTTGAATTGTTAGTCCGGGCTTCATTGATCTAGCTCTTTTCTGGTGGTCGACGTTGTGGAATCTGGCTTTTAGAAGTAGCAGTGGAATATTGTGGCGAGTTTGTAAAAAAAAAATATGGAAGAAGAAGACACAATACGCTGACCCCAAATACATATGAATAAGGGCTAGAATATGAAGATAGTGACTTCATTCGCTGCCAACACGGCGTTCCATGATCTGTATTCCCCGCGATAAGGCGCGCGTCGCTAGAATGACAATCGTCGGGTTTTAGTGAGAACGATTTGTTGTCAAAGGCTGTTCCGTGGTTCCAATTGTTTTCGAAAGACCCAGGGATTATAGCAGTTCTCTTTAGATAGATTTAGTTCGTTTCTTTTTCGCGGAAAATTTATTTATTTTCGGCTCGATCGCAAATAGTACTACGAATTAGGAGTGTTCTACGAAGGCTGTAAATAATAAAAGAGCCTTTGTAGAAATGGTCTTTGATTAGATTTTATTAAAACCTTGTCAAAGACTTTTTCTACGAATCTTTCAAACACAAGTTTTGGATGTGACAATTTCAGATCTCGAAGGTGCTTTCAGTGACAAGACTGCCTTTATTTTTAAGCCTAAAAAGTACTTAATTGTAATCTGTATGGTGTACAGTAAAACGTATTCTATTTACCAATCTATCTCAAATTATAATCACATTCAAGACAGAGAGACTTGCGTTTGACAAAGACGATGTTTCCTTATCCCAACCAGATTTTGGGTAAGGTAGGGTAATTCTCATGGGTATCCATAAGGACCCGCTCAGGGATAGCTCAGGGGAAGACGGCGAGTATTACTATACCGGACTCTTACAAACTATGTAAATATCTTCAATGTCCCATGTTTTCAGTTCTGGGTATTCAACCGTCTGTTACCATCTCATTCCAAATCCGTTTTCTAAATTAATGTTATAATCTGGTCAAATTGTGTGTATACTTGTTTGTTTGTAAGAGTTGCTATCTGAAACTACTAAGCTGATTCGCTAATCTATCTATCATGGAAGGCAATAGTATTGCTGAGTATCGTAAACTAGTTCGAATCCGGCAAAATGCACGGTTAATGTTAAATAGGCTGTGGAGTGAGTCCCGAATGAATATCTAAAAGCAAATAAACTTTATTTATCATCGTTTTAATTTATTTTATTTAGACCAGCAACTTAAGTATTTCTTTAAAAGAAAATTCTGTTACATAATTCTCTCCTTACAATAGCATCTGCAGACCAGCTAAGCAGCTTAGCCTTTTGTACTGAAACTGTGCAGCAGAGTGCACAAAGATAAGAACAGGCCTCCTACCATGATATTCCAATGACGTCACGATACCGTTGCGACAGTGAGAAGGAGCTATACAGGACGGATAGCACTATCCCTTTTTACCCAACTGCGCGACGCAAAGGCGGGTAATGTATCAGTCTATGTATGTATGTTCCTATGTGGCCGTCTAGAGACAAAATGCGTAACCCGATTTGAATGATTCTTACGTCATTCGATTTGGCTTAACCTTGTGAGTGTCACTGGCTACATTAAAATTGAAAAACAGAAAAATAGAAGATTTTGGGCGTCATACTGTGGGGAGCCCATTTTTTTTTAATCTTCGGGTATCGAGAGGAATATTGACCTCCTGTATTATACAGTTAGTGGACTACCTTAAACGGGAACTAATTTTGTAGATTTAATTTACAAATTTGTATACAGGCGATAAAGTTATCTTAGATTTTCTATGGTAGACAAACTAGTAAATAAAGCTGTAATATGTGATAAGAGTGGCTGTAAGACCTTTATATTTAATTTATACCTACATGATATCTTCCCTAAGTATTAACTAATTGTGTATCGAACACCACATAATCAAAAACTTAACTTATAACGTATATTTATTTGCTATGTAAAGTTATTTAGACAGAGTAGGTATCAAATAGGTACAACACTCGCTTGTAAGGCATTTTAAATATCCAGATGTCATTTTAAAGCATTTTGTCGATCAGTGTTATTGTAATTGTTAAAGTTAGTGATATAATTATCTTCTGCAGAGCCTAACGTTAAGTATCCTATATTGATACCTTAAACGATTACCTACCTATGTATTTAAACAGAAATATATTTCAATTTATTGTGTACTTATGGCTACTTATATCTCTCCAATATATTGCGCTTTCCTACGTTAGTTATGTAAGTTTAAGCCCACTAGCTTTAGTAAAGATTATTTAATTTAAAGAAATTGAAGTTGTTTCAATAAATAATTTTAATTTTCTTTTGGTTTCTTTATTTATACCATAATACAACTCCATACCGACACTCCTCCTCCCCTGCGGCCCCACCGCGTCCGCCATCAGACGGTAGCGACCCTGTGCAGGCCGCGGAGGATAGGGAGGGTTTTAAGAGGTGATTACAAAAAAATCTACAAATTATATATTAAAAAGTAATTCATAAAAAAAGTTAATTAAAATAATCAAAAACCCGACTGCTTAAGAAGCGAACTAATAAGACGTAAACAAGTAAAAAATCATGCTGTGCAGTCGGAGGATACATATTATTTTTTTTATAACGGATTGGTGATGGTAATTACAAATCTCGTAGTAGTGGAAAAAGTACCTCAGTACCGCGATGCACTAACACATTATGTGAATACAGATTTATTAGGTTAAGATAGAAAGATAGCCTTTGTGTATGTTTGTTTTATTTACTTCGTTAAGTGACCAGAGTGTCCGCACTTCTGCAGTCTGCATTTGTGTCCAACTAATGGAATTGCCACAATGCCTAATAATAATAGACCTTGCTCTGTTACAATAGCTTAATGAAGATTATTTCTGGTAAAATGTTTGTGTACTATATTTATTTATTTATTATATACTTTATTGTACAACAAAAGTTACATTTATAAACATAAAACTAAAAAACAGATACCATAGGCGGCCTTATCGCATTCCTCGATCTCTTCCAGGCAACCAGGTATGGACTATTGCTGGACACACATGGGGCTGCTATTGGTGTGACAATAACAGTGTTCAAAAAGATATTTTGGGGAGTGTGCGATGGAACTGCACAACTTGATTCCGCCTAGCTTTTCCCATCATCGGACAACAAGACGTCCGGTAATGCGCCACCGGTACATGGTGGACATCCCACCCATATGTACAAAGCGTTTTGCGAATACATTCATTGAGCGCACAGCTAAGGAGTGGAATTCCCTGCCGGAGTCTTTGTTTCCTGATAGCTACAACCTTGTGGTATTTAAGTCAAGGGTTACTCCTAGGCAAGCGTGCTTCACCATCGACCTCATTATCGCTTAGCATCAGGTGAGATAGTGGTCAAACGCAAGCCTACAGCAGCCGTAAACTCCTCACCTGCATTGTCTGCTGCCTTACTTAGAAAGAACTTAAATGCGTGCCCTTCGGAGTTCAAGTTTCAACATACAAACCCCCAGGCTATTTTAAAAGCTTTTAAAGATCTTAACATTAAATCAACAGAAGATCTTTGGGGACTATCTGTAAAAGTGTGTAAACCAATCATTGAAACTGTTGCACCCTATTTAGCTTTCATATTTAACACTAGTGTCGAGCAAGGAGTTTTTCCGGACCTCATGAAACACAGTAAGGTAGTTCCATTGTTTAAATCTGGGGATAGCAAAGAAGCCAATAATTATAGGCCAGTGTCAATTCTGCCGGTTCTCAGTAAGGTCTTCGAAAAGTTAATGCTCAACCAATTGTTGCGTCATTTTAACAAACATTCCATCTTTTATGATCAACAATACGGTTTTACCAAAGGGCGTTGCACAACTGACGCGGGTATCACCCTAATAAAGAACATATTTAAGGCCTGGGAGGAAGCACAGGACGCCATTGGAATCTTTTGCGACCTCTCGAAGGCGTTCGATTGCGTTAACCATGAGACACTATTGTTGAAGCTCGAGCACTATGGAATTAGACATACAGCCCTTGAGTTACTTAGATCATATTTAAAAGCCAGACAAGTTAAAGTTCAGGTAAACGGCGTAAACTCACTAGGGTCTGAAATGACAATGGGTGTGCCTCAAGGCTCGATATTGGGTCCTTTCCTCTTTTTAGTTTATATTAACGATTTACCCCAATTACTACAAAATCAACCGAAGATGGTGTTGTTTGCTGATGACACATATTTGATATTTAAAATAGATCGGCGGCCACGAAATCTTGATGACGTGAATAACTCCATTTATCAGGTCCAAAATTGGTTCACGGCAAACCATTTAGTACTAAATGAAAAAAAAACCAAATGTATTAGATTCACATTGCCGAATGTTAGAAGTACCGAATGCGATATCATATTGAATGACGAAAAGCTGGACTTTGTAAATCAAACAGTTTTCCTGGGAATCACTCTAGACGACAAATTGCAATGGGGTCCTCATATAACATCTCTTGCGGGTCGGCTAAGCTCAGCCGCTTATGCTGTTAGAAAGATAAGACAGTTAACGGATGTAGAAACCGCGCGTTTGGTCTATTTTAGTTACTTTCACAGCATAATGTCATACGGTATTTTACTGTGGGGTCGAGCGGCTGCGGCTTATATTGCAAAAGAGAGCTGTCAGAGCCATATATAAGTTAAGTCACCGTGAATCTCTTAGGGAACTGTTTAAAAATATTAATATTATGACAGTTTCTTGCCAATTTATTTATGAAAATATTATGTATGTAAGGAAAAATATACATCTCTTTAGTAAAGTCAGTGATAGACACAATTGTAATACCAGAAATAAAGATAAGTTAGATCAGCCTTCTTACAGACTAGCTAAAGTACAATCATCTTTCATGGGGTACTGTGTTAAATTCTATAACAAAATACCTTGTGATATATTAAAACTAAATGAAAGTAAATTTAAAACTTTAGTTAAAAGCACCCTTTGTAAACAAGCATATTACAAATTAGATGATTATATTCAAGATAAGAATGCTTCGCTAATGCTACACACTGTTCCGTTGTTGTTGAATTAAGTATTTTACCTATGTTTGTAATATTTGTAAGTATGTGAGAACCATGTTCCTACTTATCAAATTAATAAATTTTCCTGTTAATACTTTTTAATACTTTATACCTGTGTGTAGAGCTATTCTGGGTGCATCGTCCTCACATATATTAATGTATGTACGTATGTTAATATTGTAAAACACCAATTTTTTTTTTTTTAAAAGAGTAAGTATGGAGTTTCTTGTGCGTTCTTCTCCATAACAATCTACTTTCCGAATGCACGGTAGAATCATTTTTTTTTTTTTTTTTTTATTACTTTTTTTTTTTTTTTTTTACTTTTAATTTATGTGACGTTCAAAAGTGCCGTTTATTGGCCTTATTGAATAAATATATTTGACTTTGACTTTGACTTTACCGTTAAATATATAAAAAAAAACAAAGTAGAACCTTTATATTTTTCCTACCAACTGCTACAACTGATACTTTACAGTACCCGCTATTGTTTCCCTTTATTTCCCCATAAATAAATAACACAGAATCAGAGACATTTTAAAAATTACAACAGGAAAATACAAAACAGAAACGCCAAGGACATATCACATTTTCTTTAAATAAATGTTCAACTTAAGTAAAGGAATTCGTTCATAGAGACATTTTCTCCGTGATAAGTCGTTTGTTTTACAGCAAGACAATGCTATTTTGTACCTGCAGCACAATCTTGCCAGCATCGCGTTGCCAGAATTTTCTAGAAGCTCTGTTTTGCATTCTTTAAGGTGCTGAAAACTGGAAAATCCTTTACATTTGGGGCGAAATTTCAGAGCTTTCATATCGTAAAATGACGTAAAAAGGGGCTATTTTTTATAAAAAAAACTAGCTTCTGCCAGCGCCTTCACCCGCGTGAATGTCGAAAATTATTCCCAGGGAATATATTCCCTGTATAAAAAGTATTCTATATGCTATTCCAGACTATAATCTATCTCTGTGCCAATTTCATCCGGATCCGTCCAGCTGTTTGAGCATGAAAAAGTAACAAACATACAAACACACACACTCACAATTTTTCGCTTTTATAATATTTCGCTTTTAACTACAGCATTAACAACAACAAAATTAAACATCCTAAAAACGAATCCGTAAAAAGAAACGAGGTCAACTTTAAATGATTTTACGATCAAATAAAAAGCAAAACTGAAATTCTGAGCAGGAGAACTAAAAACCACAGCAAATCTTATATTCTGAACCACAACATTCGTTAATATTTCATATTCTCAACTGCAACGGTTATGGAGAAAAACGGATCCAAAAATTCGCAATATCGCATCCGTTTTCCCCCCAGCGCCTTAAGAGAAAACAAATGCTCGAGACGATAAGATGTGAAATATTGAAGAGTTACTATTGCAGCAATGGTTTACATTTGAAAAGCTCTTTTGAATAGGAAAGACACGATAAATGTTTTCATATGGATGAGAAAACTACAGACTAGTTTTGCTAATATAATGTATTATGCCCTAGAAATCTGGCTCGCCTTTTTTGCAGGTAGGTAGTTGTAGGAACCTGTTATTAGTTTCAAAGATAAATGTTTAGACGGAATAAATAATGTATTGATGACGGTGAAGGTTACTTCAAAGCTATGTTTTAACAGATTTATTTAATTAAAACTTCGGAGAAACGCTAAAAAGCGGTTATCAAAAGAATAATATTGTAGCTGACGTTTAAACGAAAATATGCATATGTAACTAGGTCACAAAAAAACGACTAGACAAAGACAATCTATCAGCGAAATAGCACGTGGTCAATCCCAAACATTTATGGTATTATGACCACCATATAAACTCAGAAAAATTACACACACCCACACACCAATACCCACCTACACACACACCATCAACACATGCGCATACACACACTGACACACACACCCACACACACAAACACACCCTCTCTCACACACACACACATATGCAAAGTTATTATAGACCAAAAGAGTATGCGCATCTTTCATTTATTTTGTTTTACTATGTTTATTTTTTAAATTAATTTATTGCACAGCTTATATGTTATGAAATGTACCACAAATGGGCGAAGACACTGGCACAGGTTGCTATGTAGCACAGGAGCCAGGGCTTCAAAATAAGTATGCTACACCTGTATTTTGAGTCAATAAACAAATGTTAGTTATTTATATTATATTATATCGTCGTTAGAATATCCCTTTGTCTAGAGCTCTATGTTAACTGATTACCTAATACCATCAACTACACCTAATACCCAATGAAATATGAAACGCGCTGGATGTGGGCAAAAAAGGACTTATCGATTATTTAAAGGAATTACTAGAAAGTGTTTTTTTTTTTTGCCAAAAAAGACGCACTAATATTATCCAATAAGCAATAATATAGTTCTGACCAAATAAATTTACCATTCCATAGAGTACTTACTAATTAACTTCCCTATACCAAAACTCATATACGACATTTCCAATATTCCTTTCTAAGACCATTTTTCATAAAACCGACGTCATTCTATAGATGAAAAATAAACCAGCCAAGAGCGAGTCGGACTCGCGTACCGAAGGTTTCGTACAAACAGCTACATTCACCAACATAATTAGGTAAAAATACTGTAAAGTTTATAAACAATGAAAGCACCGAACATTGCTCTAACGATACGAAAAATATTTACTTTTCCAAGTACATTTTATTAGTTGGTGGATTATTCGTAAACTTGTAAAGCCTACTTAGCTATGATTTTCCTTTGAACTTCGTATTATTTACTACCGCCGAGAATGTTTTGGCATATTCAAAAGCAACCATTTAGCTGGCAGGGGGAGGACACTTGACTCTAACAAAATTAGCAATTTAAAGCTTAATTTTACGTAAATGGAGCCCTGAATCGAAAAATGTTTTTCACTGACCCGTAATATTTTTGAATAGCCTATCCAACGTTACCCATCGATCAACGATCCCACACCACGGGATCGATGAGGAAAAAAAAGACTGCCCCACTTTAAGTGTACAGGAGGAACCATTTTTTTTTTCCTGTTTGCCGGCGTGATTAAAATGTATAATCATGCCAAAATAATTATAACTGTATTCTAGTGTCTGAGCTAAGCTGTGGACGTACGGACAGACGGACATGGAAAACTATGTTTAAGGGTTCCTTGTTGACCAGGGAACCCTAAAAATGGAACCACTTATAAAGACAAATGAACGACTTTCAATTAATAAAGCGATTCATACCTGATATTAGGTACTCACAGATCAAAGAGATGCTAGAGATGGCACTGCCAAAAATATCCAGATAAGTCCAGAGTGTTACCTTCTCTTCTTCCCTTCCTGGTCCCATTAATTAGGATTGGGTCTCCTCAATTTCTTGCGCCAAGTCGTTCTGTCTTGAGTTGTCTGTTCCATCAATTGCGGTTGCTTGTTTCTCTTTTTTATTGGACCACCATACCAATGGCAGGCGGCAGTGAATGTTACCGTTTACTCGTTTATATAGGGTATATCATCTAACTTTTTTATTTGCTAAATAAAAACTTATTATTAGCTCAAGTAAAGAAATACAATTAATAAAAAATCTTCATCGGCGATAACGTTTTAAAGCTTCAAAGTTGGTAAAAAAGTCCGTCTTACACTCTGACATCAAAGTTCTTACTGTTAGTTTTTAGGGTTCCGTACAAGGTTAAAAACGGGACCCAATTACTAAGAATCCGCGGTCCGTCTGTCTGTCACCAGGCTGTATCTCATGAACCGGATAGCTAGACAGTTGAAATTTTCACAGAAGATGTATTTCTGTTGCCGCTATAACAACAAATACTAAAAACAAAATAAAATAAATATTTAAGTGGGGCTCCCATACAACAAACGTGTATTTTTGCTGTTTTTTTGCGATAATGGTACGGAACCCTTCGTGCGCGAGTCCGACTCGCACTTAGCTGTTTTTTTTTATTTTAGTATAGTTTTCGATAAACTAAGAAAAATAAATTTAATTGAGATACCTTTCTTTAGATACATTAAGTACAACAAACAAAAACTGGTTAGATAACAATTATAAGTTTATTCATATTTCCTATTAACGGTCCGTGAAAATTCTGGCCATGGCCGAAGCTTGAACAATGGCTTCTCTAGTCGCCAGTGTTCTATGCTCTGTGGATACCACCGGTGTGCATTCATTTGTTTTACTTTCATGAGCTCCTATTGACCTGTTTCATTTTCATGAAATGGCTACTATTAAATGGTTCTTACTATTGGAAAATGGGTTGAGCACACAGGATGATGCATGTTGGTTTTTCAAATGCAAATATGCGGTTTCTATTTGAAGAGTACTATGTTATACGCTTGTATAACGCAAAGGGTAGATAGAGGTGTCGGTATGATACAACTCTTTAATAACGTATCATAATAAAATCAGCACACACACAACCACACACACACACACTGCTGGGAAATATGAAACAACATTTTCTCAGTGAGAGTCGTGAGTCGTAATCGAACATGCGGGCCACGTACGGGTTGGTAGATGTCAAATGTTTTCGAAAATGAGGTGATTTTCGACGCCTAATCATCATCTGCCTAGCCTTTTCCCAATTGTTGTTGGGGTCGGCTTCCAGTCTAACCGGATTCAGCTGAGTACCAGTGTTTTACATGGAGCGACTGCCTATCTGACCTCCACAACCCAGTAACTCGGTAACACAATACCCCTTGGCAAGACTGGTGTCAGATCTCAAGCTTCTGACTACCCGTAACGACTGTCAAAGATCTTCAAATGACAGCCAGGACCAACGGCTTAGCGTGCTTTCTGAGGCACGGAGGAATCTCGGTATGTTGAAATGGTCACCCATCCACGGACCGACCTCGGCAAGCGTTGCTTAACCTTGAAAATCGACCCGTGAGGCTGTTATTATTTAGCCACGAGCTCCTCCATGTGCGGGAATATAAGGGGTTTGCTGAATGAAAACTGCAGGAATACTCAGTGCAAGAAAAAAATACTATAATCGGTGTTAACTACACGGGTTAAGTACAGCAAGTGAAATATGAACAAAAATAATACGTTTGCGCATTGCAATTAGATGTAATTGCTCGTTAAGTAAGTTGCTGCCATGCTGTGATGATCAGGCGCTCCAACATGCCCCCGGGCGTTGAAAGCAACGGTTTCAACCAGATTCCGAAGACACGGGCAATGGGCAGATTCTATTGAAGGCTCGTCGAACGACACCTGTGGACGTCTGAATGTCTGCGACACGAGCGATGCCATCCGTTCCTGGGTGAACAGCCACAATTCGTCCAAGTCTCCACTTCAGAGGCGGCAGACTATCCTCCTTAATCACAACCAAGGCGTTTAGTTTTAGACCATCCTTGCAGGAACGCCATTTGGACCGCACTTTCGACGCATTTTCGACGCCTAATGTAATTATAAAAAAAAAAATTGCCCGGGCTGATACTAAGAATCAAATCTATTAGCCTAGCAAACGGGAAAAAGGCGTGAGTTTATGTATGTATCTAGCCTAGCCTTTGTCCAACTTCTTTCTCTTTTTTTTTGTTTCGTTGAGCCCAGTTGGGACAACTAAGTTGGGGTCTGTTATCTGTGTCAACTGATGCAGCTAAATACTGTTATGAAAATATCCTCATGTAATAAATATCCAGTAATATTTTGCTCGAACCTCGTATCAAATCCAGGATCACAGGCTGTGCTGTTGAGCGTAATACAATTCAACCTTTTATTTCTTTATTTTTGGGTTGGGAAATCGTCCAATGATAATCTTCTGCTCTGAGTGAAACGGGAGGGAGTGTCAGACTTTTAACTTTAACCCAACCGTGTTTCTTCAGTTGTTTGTGTATTCTGTATCTGTACATATATCACTCTTAACCCAGTATGGTCTCATGAGATTACCAAAACCTTGTAAGAGTTTAAGGAATGTAAAATAAATATTCATACCAAGGCCTTTGTTGGGATGTTGCCAAGTTTTGTCTTTACCCTCTTTGAGCACAGCAGGCTTTACTGATAACTTAATTATGTTTGTTTCAAATCCTGTAATTTGCTGTATGATAATTTTGTTGCTAATTTATTGACATTTATGTATATTACTTGCAACAATGTTTTTTTTTTTTGTTAACTACAGTTTTTTTGTGTTTTATATTCGGTCTGTAATATTTCTAGGGTTCCGTACCCAAAGGGTAAAAACGGGACCCTATTACTATGACTCCTCTGTCCGTCTGTCTGTCTGTCTGTCACCAGGCTGTATCTCATGAACCGTGATAGCCAGACATTTGAAATTTTCACAGATGATGTATTTCTGTTGCCGCTATAACAACAAATACTAAAAACAGAATAAAATAAACATTTAAGTGGGGCTCCCATACAACAAACGTGATTTTTGTGCCGTTTTTTTGCGATAATAAGTTATTTCTTAGATTAAGATATAAGTCCGACTCGCACTTGGCCGGTTTTTTATTATTTTTCATTCGGTCTAAGTATTCTTAAAGCTTAATTTAACACATGCCAGTCTGGCGAACCAAAATATTAATAATTACTGGTTCTCACTTTTGGGACTTTTAAACTGACAACACTATTGTAGCTAGAGCGGTTCTAGCAAATAACAAGCATTTGTCGCTATCGCGATTATTTACTTATTTATTTATTTCAACCTTTTCACATACCCACATCTTCAAAGTCTAATTCAATTTATTGCACCCATAATGTACATAAAAAAGTAAATATAAGTTACAGAATCATATATGGACCCTGTCGGGCACAGCAAAGCGCTTCATATCTTTCCATAAGAACATTTCAGTTGTATTTCTAATGTTTTTATTTGGTTTAATGTACATACTAATATGTCTGTTTTTCTATTTTAATGTCGTCTCTATACTATTATTGTCTATTATTACCTACTTCTAAGTTTATACACCTAAATTGAATTAAAATTAGTATATTTGAAATGCATAGTTTATATTTAATAAAATTATTATTCATGCTTATTATATCTATACGGCTTTAAAAGGATGATGATGATGATATCTTTACAGGGTTTAACCAAATGCGATAAATGCGCTTATCCTAATTTACTTCATATCCATAACTACAGTAAAATTAATTATATCTTAAATAATTAGATTTATAATAGTATGTTGTGTTGTATTATTTGCGTACCAACGGAATTGTGAACTCCAAAGTTATTCACAGTGTAACCAGCGTTTCATGTCCAAAAATATAAATACCTTACACATGTCATGAATTCGCTACCGCGCAGCGAATCGCCTCCTGTTACGAGCCATTATGTTTGAATCTACCTGTACGAGCATTTGTTTCGGTTTTAGTTTATAGAAACAGCAGAGAAAATCTAAACCCAAACAATTTAACACATGGAAATCAAATTTCCACTAGATTTAGGACAACATATTGTTCCAAACAAAAGCGAGTTTGTTTCAGAACTATTCAACGTATTTGAATAATTCCTTTGAGAGGTTATTTTCCCTACATCATTACTGTGAGGGGTCATCGTTACAATAAAAATAATTTTCTCTGTGTATACAGGGAGGAGAATTTTAAAACAAAGAAGTGCACGGTGAAAATTGCAGTATGTGAAAAGACTGCAGTTTACTGACTCTAAAGGGGTATTACTATCATCCCAAAGATTGGCAGACGGATTTTATGTACTAAAATGCTGATTGAGGAGAAAGATTTCTTGCTTGGAGCTAGTTTCATATAAATTGCCTCTAGTAGTCTCAAACGGTACTGCGTACTATGAAGTCTTGCGTTCGATGCCCGGTTCGGGCAAACTGTTATTAGGTTTTTACGACTGTGATTTGTAAGTAGCAGCCTGGGGCCTATTTAATAAAAGTGACAATGACAAGTGACAGGCAACAGGTCATATTCCGACAATTTTGTCACTTTTTTACAAATAAGTCGAATTGTCGCGACATTTACTGTTTAATAAATCTGAAAATTATGTCCAAATGCGACAAGTAAATACTGACAAAATTGTCAGACTAAAAACCCGTTTAATAAAAAAGCAATTGTCAGATTTTGCAGGTCGAATCTTCGTTAGGCAAAACTTGTTTAATTTGTTTTAATAACCAGTAAATTTTCATGACAGGTGCACATAAGTTGTCAAATTAGTCAGAGATTTTCGACAGGAATTCACCCAATGTCAAGTGAGTTATTTGTTGAAGTCAATTAGTAGTTACTTTTCGGCAAATATAGGCGTGCATATACCATAAAAGTTACACATCTATTTTATAAGAAAAACTACTACTGAAAGTTTAACTCGGTTCTTCGCCTTTGTTTGGTTAAGGGGATAATAAAATATAAATATAAATACCGGTGCCTATTAGTGGATGCTTGCTTCCGGAATCAGGTTATCGGGTCACTCCGGAATACAAAAAGCATTTATTGATGAATACAGATGAATCTGCTAAGAAGTGAAGAGTCGTAAATAGTGACTTCTCCACTATTCATTTACTTTTTTGGATATCGCTGCACATGCTGAGATAGGAGCCTTTTTGGTCTCGCACTGGGTTTTTATTTTTTATTATTGTTTTAATTTTATGCTTATTTCTCGTGTATTCTGTTCGGGTCACAAATAAATATTTTTCTTTCTTACTTTCTTTCTTATCAATAATAATTTTATCATATTTGTTATAAAGTTTAATAAAAAAAATTAAACACGACTGCTTAAAAAGCGAACTAAAAAGACTTAAACAAGGAGAAAATCATGCTGTGCAGGCGGAGGATACATATTCGCGAGCTGGCTGACCAAAACCAGATGTATCCTCCGCCTGCACAGCATGATTTTCTCCTTGTTTACGTCTTTTAAGCAGTCGGAAGTAGGCTTTTTAAGCAGTCGGGTTTTTTGATTTTTTTATTAAACTTTTTTATTTATAACTTTATTGTTATTTTTTTTGCAAATTAGGTCATTTAGACATATAAGTGTGCTATATTTTAGAAATCACCTCTTAAAACCCTTTATTTTGATACCCTACACGATGAGTTCGGAAAACAAAAAAATTTGGGACCCCACAATATGTCACCCAAAAGCCGCCATTTTTCTATTTTCCAATTTGAATGTAGCCAGTGACACTTGCAGGGTTAAGGCGAATCGATTGACGTAAGAACCATCAAAATCGGCCAACGCGTTTGGTCTCTAGAACGCGACATAGGAACAAATATACATACATACATAGACAATAGTCTTACATACCCTAAATGTATATTAAATATTAATAAACACATTACCCTCCTTCGGCAGTCGGGTAAAAATTGGTATTATCTTCCTGTTCTTATTAAGACTGTTTTAGGGTTCCGTAGCCAAATGGCAAAAAACGGAACCCTTATAGATTCGTCATGTCTGTCTGTCTGTCCGTCCGTATGTCACAGCCACTTTTTTCCGAAACTATCAGAACTATGCTGTTGAAACGTGGTGAGTAGATGTATTCTGTGAACCGCATTAAGATATTCACTAAAAAAAAAGAAAAAAAAACAATACATTTTGGTGGTCCCCTTACTTGAAACTGAAACTAAAATATATTTTTCCATCAAACCCATACGTGTGGGATAGCTATGGATAGGTCTTCAAAAATGATATTGGGGTTTCTAATATCATTTTTTTCTAAACTGAATAGTCTGCGCGAGAGACACTTCCCAAGTGGTAACATGTGTGCCCCCCCCCCCTGTAACTTCTAAAATTAGAGAATGATAAAACTAAAAAAAATATATGATGTACCATGTAAACTACCACAGAAAATTGGTTTGAATGAGATCTAGTAAGTAGTTTTTTTTTAATACGTCATAAATCGTAAACTGCAATTTACCAAGTACGGAACCCTTCGTGCGCGAGTCCGACTCGCACTTGGCCGGTTTTTTTAATACAGTTAATTGAGGTCGGCACAACACAACGTTTTCTTCTTCCGTTTCCCCATCTCAACCGACACGTTAAATTATAAATATCTATGTAAGGCTCAATAATCATAATATAGTCTTCACAATTACATGTCAAAATGTACTTTTATCCTGCAGTAGACTGCGATTTGAGTCGACAAAAAGTACGGCAAAGCACTCCAGATTCTAATGAAATCAAAATGAATACTCAAGACAAATCAACTCAATTTAAAAAATACAACAGTAAATCCAGTACACAAACTAACCAAAAAGATTTTATTAAAATTTCAAGCTATATAAAAGTTTTCAGCAAAAAGGCTGATTGCCATAATTATAGCCACAAAGTTGCTACAAGTCGCCAGTTCTATTTGTTATTAATTGCATTCTCTTCAATACTGGCCAACTTGAATGTTCAGTTTCTGAATGTAAATCAAATTGATATTCGTAGTGTTCATTTCTGTTCTACTTATGTATGTTTGCATCAAAACTTTTGATTGGATATTGTCTCCTATCATTTTGATTTGGTGTAAATAATTAAACAAATAACCTATATTTTGAGTTCACAATGTTATAGTCATCAATACTCTGGTCCAGTTCCATTTATTTTATCGAGCTTGTCTTGTCATGTTGTATACCAAATCTACCCACAAATTTTCGAAAATTACGAATAAATTTTGTGCATTTTGTATTTTGTCCATATTTTTCGAATAGTGATCTTATTTTCAATCTCTTCGTCTAACTACTGAAACAAAACGTATTTTTTGCAGTCCCATTTTGAACTCCAGATTATACGAATACCACGATCTTTTTATCTTCCATTTTCACTTTACAGCATATGGACTTAACCTACGTCCTTCAAACCACTAAATTACCATACAATTCCCTCCTAAAATACCATCGCCAGCCAGCACACACACGAAAACCTTCTCCAATAAGAGAAACGACCCATCCACCAATAGAAATGGAAATTTCGAATCTAGGACGTTATTTAAAGCGCAAATTATTTGCAAGTAAAATTTCGCTGGCGCTAAAAAGCTTTAGTCGGTCGCTTGATTCAGCGCTTGTGGATTAGCTGTGCAAAATTGCAGTTTATTTGAAAGTAGGTTCGCTGGTTTACAAATTCTGAATTTGCTGGGTTATATCGTTTGGTATATCTAGTTGGATTAGTAGCGGTGTCTGGGTCTTTAGTTTCTGTGTTTAATGTTCTAGTAAAGTCTTTTTAGGGTTCCGTACCCAAAGGGTGAAAACGGTACTTCTTCTTTTTCGTCGTATCGATGATTCCTCAATTATATATGTTTTGACCAGAATTCAGCCACGGCAATAGCGTTTTCATTTGCCTCGTAAAGGTCTTTCATGGTGCAGGTGTTGTTGCACAGATTGCACGATAGGAGGAGAGGCATTGTTTGGGGCGAAGCTCCGCAATCGCACTGCGGGTCATTGGAGTACCCCCATCTAACTAAGTTGTGCCTGCAGCGACCCACTTGGCTTCGGAGGCGGTTTAAAGATTTCCAGGTGGGCCATGGAAGTTGGTAGCCTGCAGGGAGATTTTCTGCAGGCTCAACACAGTCAGTCGGAGGAGGATGTTTGAGTCACGGTTTCTTCTTTGCCTCACCACACCTGCTGTCATTAATTGGTTTGGTTAACCTCAGAAAGCTTAAAGCTTAAAACGGTACTCTATTACTAAGACTCCACGATCCGTCTGTCTGTCCGTCCGTCACCAGGCTGCATCTTATGAACCGTGATAGCTAGGCAGTTGAAATTTTCACAGATGATGTATTTCTGTTGCCGCTTTAACAAAAAATATTAAATACAGAATAAAATAAATATTTATGTGGGGCTCCCATACAACTAACATAATTTTTTGCCGTTTTTGCGATAATGGTATGGAAACTTTCGAGCGCGAGTTTGACTCGCACTTGGCCAGTTTTTTCTAGTTAAAAGGTGGTTATTAGGATTGCAGCGCGATAAGTTCATGATCTTCTATATTAGGGGGTTTGGTTTCCGTACTTATTCCTTCAGGTGGACCATTGTGCGTGGGTTATACCATACCTATACCTATAGACCATAGTTCATGATATTTTAGAATTTTTAATAAGTGTTACCTATTAGAAAACAATGTTAAAATGGATCTAAGTCATCGACATTCGCACTTTTTAGCCAATAGACGTTCACAGCATAAACCTCTCCCAAGCATCGATACATATATATACAGGTCCCACCTTAGTCTAGTTTGACGCCATATTTTTTAGGTCCTGCCTTAGTTTAGTTTTAGCATTTTTTTTTTAATTTTAATTTGGTTTTTCATGGGAAATATACAAGTTTTATTTCTTTGTACAGCGACAATATTTTCTGAATAACTAATGACTTCTCATCATTGCGCCTTTTGCATTTGTTTAGTCTGTCTACAAAATTAATTTCTCTAGAAACGAAGTATTTGCTCGTTCACACAGAGGTCCGTTTTACAGTTCTGATTTATCGTTTACTTTTTTATTCGGCCCTGACGTACTCGTAAGTATAATAGAGTGCTCGCACGATAAGTCTGCGCGCGACGGGTGGCGTGCTTAATGTTGCCAGCATAACTGATCTTTTTTCCTACATTTAATCAATAGTCATTTTTCTCTCGAAACTTAAAAGTAATTTAAGTTAAGCATAATTAATTACTAGCTTTTTCTACTTGCATAGAATATGATGAAAGAAGTTTTATGAAATTATTGTAAATCTTTTATTGAATATTTAGTAGTTCCTACTGTTAAATTTGGTCTAACAATGGTCCTGCAGTGGCTAATACCTTCATTTTTAATTCTTTTTTAATTTATTCTTCAAAAATTTTTGAAGAATCTGCTGCCACATAACCCTCTTGAGTTATTTGGATGACGGTGCGTTCAGAAACGCCTAAAACAAAATAACGATGATGCATTAAATTACATGATGCTGGTCCTGTCCCGCCGGTATATTTATGTACCACCCAAAAATCAATACTGTCGGGCACCGGTAGTACGAAAATTTAGGGAAATTTTAGTATTGTGGTATCCCTAAAAGTTACCTGTCAAATAAGCAACGCGGGCTCTATAATTGTAAAACGGTACCTTAGGCCCGTTATTGTCTTGTGCATTTGAAGAAAACATTCCTGCTTGGCCACGCGCAGACTTAACTTGCGCGCACTCTATTATCATGTGTAAATATAACTCACACATGACAGTATTAAAATACTGATCCGTTTTGTTTGAAAGTTGGTAGTACACTGACTAAATGTGGTGTGAACATCACCTCCAGTAGGGACGGATCCGTTAAAAACGATACTGGGAATACGGATGTTCTGTGTGAACATACCCTAAGGAAGTGGGAAATAATCTGACCTTAGAAAAATGACGCACATTCAGTGCATGCGCATATCAATTATTTTCATACATTATGCAACAGCAGGAGGGTGTTTCCTATTAATTGCATGTGATAACCATCTGACCTATTTACATAAAACATGGTTTTTAAATTACCTACCTAGTTTATTATTAAAGTTAATAATAAACAAATAATGTTTATTTTTTAATAAGTGGCGTGCAAATTATGCATGTTTAACGTTCCGTGTTGCCGATACATGTAATACTATCGCCTGTGGTTTTATTATTTTAATATAGCAGTATATTTATGGTAAAATATTATGATGTGGCAAAAGTGGTGTAAAGGGTATTTTACCCTTTACACCACTTTTGCCACATCACACACTTTAATAACATTAAAATTTTGATTTAAAAAGGACTTCTGTACGGGGCAGCATTTAGTCACTATGCATGATAATAATAGTTTTTGAGAAGGGAAACTAGGTACCTGTAACTAATTTTGTAAAACTTTAATACTAGCGGATTGGCTTTAGAATTTTACTAAGCGTTGTGTGTGAATAGGGTAGTTGACAAAACATATTTTATTGTATTTAATTTAATTGTATTCAGTCCATCAGTTAGATAACCAAAAAATACTGGACACGTATTTTTCTGTTGCCACGTAAACAAAAAAATACAACGATGCAATGCGTTGAAATTTCGTGTGACGTCACTTAGTGCTACACTTTATACTGACAAAGTTACGTCACAAGCCCCCACTCCTGAAATTTGATGAGCTTTATCATGGTCAATTTTTGTTTATTTGACAAAGCAAAAATACGTGTCCAATATTATTTGATAATCCCACTGACGGACTAAATACAATTATATTTTTTCTTCACACATCCCTTTTATTTAGATTTATTACATCAAGTGCTTTTTTATCCAGAGAAATAATTTAAACTTCGTCACTATATTTATATATTTCATAGTTTTTAATAGAAGAAAGCAGATTACATTTTTGAATTAATCACAACATTGGGACAAGTCAACGGAGTTGATGATAAGAGATTGGAGATCACAGTAAAAAACAGCAAAGATTTACCAACAAAAATCCTGTTTCGTGCCTCTTCCAAACCCTTTATAATACAAACATCCATTATAAAATGCTTTCTAGCTGCTGTAGCTTTAAAAACAAAGTCTATATTGACCGCGGCGGACACCGGAATGCACCCCGCGCATAAACTGGGCCGGCGCGATGTTGATAGAATCTCAGATAATTGTTCATTCGCTATCGGCTATATTCATTTGTTATTCGAATTTATTGTTCTCGATAACTATGAGTATTACTTGTTTATTCGCTTTTCATTTATTGCACTTAATGCTAGGGTTATGACGAAAGAGGCTCGAGGCTAGGCTCAAACTAAATAAGCACCGCACATGAAGATCCTTAAGAGGAATTGTGGTCGCAGACATCTGACTGAATATCCTAAGTAAAAAGTCATAATTCAAGGTTTGGCTCTCGCCTATTTCTCCTCCAATATTGGACCAATTTAAAAGATGTTCAATAAACCCAAAAATAAAGATATATACTGTGCCCCTTGGTTTTCGTTTTTGATGATACATTATCTTTACAAGCTCTAGAACCCTCAAAAATGCTCAAAATTGCGCTGTCAACAGAGGCCTAGTGTACAAATTTGATTAAAAAAGATAAACATAGAAGCTCAACATATATCTTTTTATTCAATTAATGGAATATCTTTTAAATTGGTCAAAATTGAATAAAATGCTAGGCAGATGAACTAATGGGCGCGTTTCCTGAGGTGGCGACCAGCCCGCCTGTTAAACGCGTCCCAAAGGTTCATGGCCATCCGGATGGTCCGGGGATACCACACGGTCTCCAGTGAGGCGGCGAGTCTCCTTGCTGGATTGCCACCATGGGATCTGGAGGCAAAAGTCCTCGCGCAAATATGGGGATGGCGTGAGGAGGCGAAATGCCGGGGTGAAACTCCGTTGCTGCTACAAATCACGGCTCGGCGGACAGAGCTCCGGCAGGATCTCATGGCGACATGGAGAGGCGACTGTCGCTACCAAGCGCTGGGCACGCCACATTTAGGACTTTTTGAGAATCATTACCGCTGATATAATGTTTTTCATTTTATCTAGGGCATCATAACCAAATTAAAAAAAATACCCGCTTAGTGGGCTTCTGTAACATCCCTATTCCATACCTACCTATTATGTGTTTATTCGATACCCATTTATTGCCACCGATACTTATAAATAGCGGATATCGGGTCATTGTGTTAAACACTGATATATGCGCGGTGCATGGATTTTATCGGATATGATTTAATAATAAAGCTTCCGTGTTCAATGCTTTATATTGGTTTGGAACTGGGTCATTTTATGTTTATTGTAGATTTGATCAGCTTACTTTTTTCAGGCTTCTAATAGGGCTATGCTACGTTTTTAGGTACTACTAAAGTCCACTTTTCAACAAAACTAAGTGAAAATTAAAAATGAGTTTTGGTCTCGGTGATATCTGAAGGCGCCTCCCCGAGGAAAACGCGCCAGCCTTCTTTGTGCAGTTTTTAGGATCTACTCATTATTTAAAAAGAAATATCGAGTAATAAAAATACATTAAATTTCTACATAATATTGAATCCAAAATGGTAGATTTCTTTTTTTTACCTAAATAAGAATATGTTTCACTAATCTCCTTCCAACAAAACCATAAAAATCAGAAATAATTATTGATAGCATGCATCTCCTCGTAAAGTGTTCATTAATTAATGTTTGTACTAACACTAATGAATAGATAATTTAATAACGAACATTTTGTAAGTTTTATTTTTTTCAAAAGAACAAAATGCGATTTTATAAAGATTTTGTTTTAAAATCTGGGCGTATTCACTACTGTAATTCATGCGAAACCAGTGTGGCGCTTGAGCACTGGGAGTGCTCAAGGTTGTTTTGGTCAGGGTACGGCCTGAAGTTGAAATTCAAAAAAAAAAGTTTGTATTTTTTAGTCATTCATTTAGTTTTTTTTAATTAGATTCACTTGTTAGTACCTACTTAGAGGGACGTCAAAAGGGATTCTTGCAAGCTAATTTTTAACAACTTTATCTTGGCTCAACTAGTTTAAAGTATGTACCAATATACATAAGTATTAATGATTTTATGCTGCCAGGGTTGATTCTACTCTA
Source organism: Orthosia gothica (assembly GCA_949775005.1). Lineage (NCBI taxonomy): Eukaryota > Metazoa > Arthropoda > Insecta > Lepidoptera > Noctuidae > Orthosia > Orthosia gothica. Next base: position 2,493,637 of record OX459047.1, read on the forward strand.
CTGGTATCGCCTTGAAGTTATGGTGCAGCATTTAGAAAAACGATATTATTAGGTTTGCAGTTTTGCTCTAAAAGAAAATAGTTACCTAAGTAGGCAGCTAAATCAGTTAAGTTTATAAATCTACTAATAATATATTATAAAATTTTGCTAAGAACAAATGTTGTATTAATAACTTAGGTTCTAACGTAAAAGCCCAAGCCTCTTGATTTCTTCATATTTTTTTGTCGCTTTGACAGAGACAAGGTTTTTACCAAAGAGTTTTTTCAGTTAACTTGAATGAAAGGTTGTCTAAATTAAGTGGCGACCTTTGTAAATTGGTTGTAATTTATTTATTTATTAAATGCTTTTTGTCCCATTTTATGAGTTCAGAACATCTGGTGGATGATATTAAATTTTTTACGCGACGATTCAATATATTCTGAAACAGCTCATTTTGACATTTATTGAGGAAACTCCATGAATATTAATGTTTATTAAAGCAATTAAGAATTTCTAAATTGTGAATAAGTGACGTTTGGAAATCTATTGATGTCCATTGCAATTTATATGTGCATTTATGAACGATATTTTGTTATGTGGTTCCCGGATTTTAGAATGGTACTGTATTATTGAAATTCTGAACAAGTGGCCTGTATGTAAATAATAAATAACAATAATCATCTTTATGTGTAAAAAGCGTGGCATCTTTGTGTGGTATTCTATTCCAAAAATTAAAGATCCTATTTATCGATATGATGTCTACGCCTTCGTAGCCGTATGCTACGTCGTAGTACAGTGCGTAGTACAGTGCGTAGCACAGCGCGTAGCAAGACTGTCGGCAAAGAAAATTCATGTACTCGATGTAAATTCTCATCAACAAAAATAAAGAACTTCTGTTTTACTTTTATCCCCAACTTAACCCCTTTAGGTCATGTTACCTCTTTATATGCCATGTAACTTCTTTATTAGATATAATATCTACAAAAATACTCCCTTAGAGCTCAAATTCGTTAAACTAGAAACTCTTGTGCATTTTGTGCTTCTTGACCCATGGTTGTGTATTTTCTATCATTGATTGTTTTGTTGAGATAGTGGTCAAGTGCAAGCATATATATAGTCAAAAAAAAAATATGATTTTATTTGACCGATGGACATAACTATTCTACATACATCCACATTTTACTGCGGAATCTAGAAAACTCGGTCAAGTGCGTGTTGAGTCCTGAGGGGTTGAAAAGTTTGAGTTACAGAGAAACTAACTTAGTGAAGCCAGTTCATAATTATGTTTGCTTGAGACGGATAAGTTTACACACAGAGATACAGAACATACGTCCTTGTAATAGCCCACGAAATAAAGTCATTTGCTGCAAAAAACTCCTAATTGTAATTTCCCCTCTGTCTGTAACTTTTATGTTTTTTTTTTGAATTTATCATATTAGCGCTACTCGATGATCAAATAAAATAATAATACAGATACGCAAATTTGGTCTGTAAAACGTTAGTGGTAGGATATTTATAACTATTTGTTATGCGATTTTGATTTTTATGCTGTAATGTCTTAACTTAAGGGAATCACTTCCTGACTTCCTGATAGTTTGCATCTATCGGCCACCCTTGATGCGACAAATATATTATTATATTTTTTTTTTTTTACTTCTTATTCCGTTGAACTTACACTTAACTAGTGAAACGTGAGGTTCTGTATCCTGGAAAAATGCAGACTTTGCGTTTCATGTGACATTGGAATTTTTCTATGGAAAGAAGATGGAAAGTGATAATATTACTTGTAAAGCAATTTCTATGAAAAATATCACCGCGTAGTTGTCGCTTTGTTGAGTCGGGGCTTTCTACGGGATCTTTAAAATAACACGATTAAATCATCATACCTGTATCCCACGAAGGGTAAGGCAGTGGCTTATAAAATTCCAGTTTTGTTTAATTCCCTTGTGAAAGGTAGAACTTTATTTTTAACATTAGCTATGTTTAAGGTTCCCCTAGTAGACGGCACGAACTATTTTGTACGCGAGGTTAAAATGCATGCTATCTCATCCGACACACGTTAAAAGAGAGAGATGCTGTGATGAGCAGTAAGAAGCTAGTTTGCGTAGGAATTAGCACTTTTGCAAATTTGTATCGAAATGGATGATGATTTAAGACGAAAATGAGCGCGCGAAATTTTATGTACAGACCTTAGGGAGTCTAGATTCATGAAAAAACTACTAAATGTATAATTTTAAAATAAATTTATTTGCATTGTTGAATTACTAATCTATCCCTGTATGGAGGCCGTTTTGCAATTTTCTTTCTTCTTATGGTATTTATTTCCGCCCAAAGATGCGTTAAAATTAGTGTTGAAATATGTAACTTTCGACGAACATAATTTTCAACAACTTTTTTTTTTACTTTTGGTTTCCATACAGGGCTAGATAATGATGAGCCAAATTGATATCATTTTTTATTTTGAACGTGCATCGTTAAACAGATGAGTAATCGCCAGACTACGTTTGTATGAAAGAATGATCGACTAGTGTAACCTTAACCGGAGGCGGTCTATTGTCTTGGTGACTTTAACGCCCACCCACATGAAATGTTTTATACGGACCTGATGAATTATTGTAGGGATAATCACTTCTCAAGTGTAGATGTAGATAGGCTGGGATTGACGTCGAAAACGTACACTTATGTCAGTGACTGTAACGGGGCTAGGCGATGGCTTGATCATTGTATCTGTACAGAATCGTCTCTGAAAACTGTTCGTAGCGTTAGCGTTGGATATGATGTTATGTGGTCGGATCACTATCCATTTTTGATCGAATGCGATATTAATATGATTAGGCCGAAAATCAAGCAGAGCATGTCCGGTGACGATCTAGTTTTGTGGGGGGAAAAAAGCTCAAAGGCTATTTACACCTTCGGACAAGAGTGTCATCGTCGATAGCGAAATATTGACTTCCCTCGTGTATTGTCCAATTGTTGTGATCGCATGTTTAGTGATTCGGGCCATAATCTAATAATTGATTGCCTGTATCGGGATGTGGTATCCGCTCTGAGGGGGGCCGCCATTGCTAGCAGGGAGCCGCGAGTCTTTGGTAGGAGGTCGAAGCGTGTGGTGGGTTGGAATAAGCACGTCAGCGAGGCTCACTCGCACGCTAGGCTAGAGTTAAATGAGTGGATTTGTTGTGGCAAACCTACGTCTGGAGTGTTTTATAAGGAAATGTGTGACACTCGTAGGATCTTTAAATCTAAATTAAAATGGTGCCAGAATCACCAAGACCAAATCCAGATGGACATCCTAGCCGAGTCGCACACTAAAAAAGACTTTCGGGGCCTCTGGAAGTCTACAAAGAAGCACAACCTTAGGCCTGGTTTGCCGGTGAGCGTCGATGGCGTGTCTGCTGAAAGGGATATTGCTAATGTTTTCAAGTCCCACTTTTGTATCGAGCCAAGCAGTATTCCACCCTCTGAGGTGCTCGATGCCGAGTCGCAGTGTACTGTCCTGGAACCAAGAGTTAAGTTCTCAGCAGCAGACTTAGCTAAGACCATAAGGGGTATGACCAGGGGTAAGTCTCCAGGCCATGATGGACTCAGCATCGAGCACCTACAGCATGCAGGTCCCCACCTGCCACGTGTTTTGGCCATGCTGTTCACGTTCTGCCTGCGCCATTCGTACTTGCCGGATGAGCTGATGAGGACGGTCGTAGTACCAATTGTCAAAAATAAAACAGGTGACATATCAGATAGAAACAACTACAGGCCGATCTCATTAGCGACAGTTATCGCGAAGGTATGTGACAGCGTGCTTAATGCTCAGTTAAATAAAACAATCACTTTGCACGATAACGAGTTTGGTTTCAGGCCCAAATTGTCCACAGACAGTGCTATACTGAGTCTAAAGCATGCTGTCAGATATTACACGGATCGGAACACGCCTGTTTACGCCTGCTTACTTGATCTGTCCAAGGCTAAGGTTTCGTACAAAGTGCTGTGGCAAAAATTATTAGATAGGCAAGTTGCACCTGAAATTGTAAAAATCTTCCAGCACTGGTACGGGAATCAGGTCAATAACGTGAAATGGTCGGGAGCTCTGTCGGACTCGTATAGGTTGGAGTGCGGGGTAAGGCAGGGGGGATTGAGCTCACCAACGCTCTTCAATATTTACATCGATGGGCTTGTTTCCGAGCTCAGCGGCCGCCATGTTGGATGCCATGTTGATGATGTTTGCTTTAACAACATTAGCTACGCTGATGACATGGTGCTGCTGAGCGCGTCAATTGGGGGACTCAGGGAGCTCATAAGCATTTGCGAAACGTACGCTCATAGACATGGCCTAAAATATAACGTAAAAAAGAGCTAGCTTATGGTCTTCAATTCGGGTTCCAAGTGTCCGTTGCAGGTTCCACCAGTAAGACTGTGCGGGGTACCCTTGGAGCGGGGACATAGTTTTAAGTATTTGGACCATATTGTGACGTCCGACCTAAAGGACGACGCTGATATCGCGCGAGAAAGGAGGGCGCTGTCGGTGAGGGCGAATATGGTTGCCCGCAGGTTTGCTCGTAGCTCCAAGGAAGTAAAGATCACCTTGTTTCGAGCCTACTGCACATCTTTTTATACGAGTAGTCTGTGGGTGTCATATTTGCAGAAATCCTACAGCGCTTTCCGCGTTCAATACAATAACGCGCTGAGGGCTCTGCTGCGGCTGCCACGCTTCTGCAGCGCATCGGGAATGTTCGCTAGTGTCCGCGTTGACTGTTTTTATGCCAGCATGCGCAAGAGGGCGACCTCGATAGTGAGTAGAGTGCGGGGCAGCGGCAACAGTCTTCTTGCCGTCGTTGCCAACAGGTTGGACGGGCCATTTATGCAGCACTGGCAGTCCTTACATGTACCTGTGTATCGGGCGTGGGGCAGGTGAACTTTCAAATGTATTTTATTATTATTTTAATTTTATTTGACATTTTTATTTGCTTTCAATTTTATTATTTCATTTTAAAAGTATGACTGTGACATTTTTATTTTTATACCTTTGTGACATTTTTGCTGACATGTTTAAAATTATTATGACAGTATTGCTGACAGTAAAATTTTGGCTTGGATAGATTTAATTTTTTTTTTTATTTTTTTTTTTATTTATCTATAGGCTCGCGTTTGACCACTATCTCGCCTGATGGTAAGTGATGATGTGGTCGACGGTGAAGCACGCTTGCCTAGAAGTAACCTATTCACTCTTGACTTAAAGACCCCAAGGTTGTAGCTATCAGGAAACAAAGACTCCGGCAGGGAATTCCACTCCTTAGCTGTGCGTACAATGAAAGAATTTGAATGATTTCAGTATTTTATAAAGTCTAATGCTAATGAATGACATTGTATTTTAATATTTATGTAATGCTTATAAATGTAATACTATTATGGACTACTGTGTCTGAAAATAAATAAATTATTATGAATTATTATTAACCATATTATTATAGAGCCTTCAACTATATTATTTCACTATCGAACCTAAAACATTTATCTTCCTTTTATTAACTTCTCACAACACACAATAACCTAATAGAAAAACACAATAAAAGAACTTGCAATTGGTATTCTATCATCCTTTAACTAACTTTAGGGTGACAATCACTATAACGTGACACATCCAATCATTGAGCGCCATTTAGCTGACCCAATGACCCGATCGTATTGACAAAGCGAAGTTATTGTTCCGCAGTTTGTTCCGTCATGGATAATAACTGGTGTATTCACCCTAACTTTTGCCGTTTCTTGTTTGTCTTGGAGAAAGTTTTTTTGTCTTTATTTTGCTTGTTATTAGGTTTCTTTTTGTTCATTTAATTATGGTAAGTGATCGTCGGTTAGGCTTATATTCTTTTCAGAATTAGGTTACCTAGTTAACTAGGTTCTACCGTTTGGTAAGATCTAGCGTTTTGCTAATACTTTCATTGTGGGCACCGTTAAGGAGTGGAATTCTCTGCCGTAGTCTTTGTTTCCTAATAGCTACAACCTTGGTATTAAAGTCAAGAGTGAATAGGTTAGTTCTAGGCAAGCGTGCTTCACCGTCGACCACATCATCGCTTACCATTAAGCGAGATAGTGGTCAAACGCGAACCTATCATTATATGAAAAAGCTATGTAGATTTATGCTTTGCTTCTGATTTTGCCAAACTTCGCAGGTTTGTGTAGGTATTACGTCATTCTACCTAACCTTTGCACAGATATATTGATGTCAATTTTCAGTCTAATCAGATGCATTTGAATACTATAATTTTACGTGGAGCGACTGGCAGGCCTTTTGTGTATTTCTAAAAAGATAATGTCTGTTAAAATGTGTGATAAATCTGTTAATTTAGACATTTTTGTTATTTTTAAGCCACTCAACCAGCTAGAAGACGTAATAAAGAGTTGCAAAACTTCTTCTTCAAACTATTCTTCTAACAATACCGGTCAGGTTGGGCAACACGTCAAGTAAGGTGCCATAAAAATTCGTCATTTACAATGCTATCATTTTTGAGACAAGGCCGCCACACTATTTCCAACCACAGTGATTCCTGAAAACTGAAAACAACAGTGATAAATAGCAGAAAAGAAAAACGGTGTAAGAAAAACTAAATTTCCACTTTCAATAAAAGGGCACCAAGTTTCCAGCAATATACGTCAATTTGAGCTACACGTCAAGCAAAGTTCTGCAGAAAAATGTATCTCATTTGTCTTCTCTCACAGCACCTACGGAACTCCAAAAAATCTCGCCAAAATATAGTCAGCCTGTCGTTACCATCTTTTTATGAACCCTAAAACTTATCGAGGCTGCCCACGATAGGGTTTATGATAAAAATAAACCTTAACGATATTACACGCTTTCATTTAATAGCATATTAACAATAAGGCTATTAACTAAGTTATAAGTGCCTATTATAATTAATATTAATATTCTTGAATGTGTACTTAGGCTGGAAGGATAGACTTTACTTAATTTTATGGAGAACCTTAATTTTTTTATCGTCCAGCTTTATAAATTACGACCAACTTTAAGGAGGATAATAAACGTCTTAAGATTTCCTTTTCCGGCGGCAGATATTTTTAATCTGTGGAATAATATTGAACAATGACAGGAGTTTTTGGCGGGATTTTTTCGAGTGAAGTTCAGCGGCTGTTAATATTATTTGCAAATTGATTCTTAATGGATATTGTGATATAAAATTGGTGTAGTTTTGTGTCTCCACTGTCTACGCAACTGGACAATATGTGAAATCATTGACAGAACCGATCTCAGGATAGTGGAGCGGAGAATTTTATTGTAGTATTGACTACCTCCGCAAAGCTTACTGGGAAGGCTGACTCGATACAATTTGCTGCCAAATACTCCATAAACCATTAGAATCTGTTACACCCGTATTCTAATGCATACTAAAGAATGTCAAAATTGCACTGAAGACGAGGCGGTATGGTCCAAGACCTTAGCCTGCCCGAAAGGGCGAAAAAAAGGAAAAAAAAAATTGAACAATGACAGTTTTGGCATTGTGAATAATATGTCAAAAATGTGAACTCTAGAAAAAGATATTTGATGTCATTTTGACACTGACAGATTTCTAGAAACTGGATTAATAAAAATAAAAAATTGAGCGTTGAGAAAAGCCCTAAGATACACAGTAGGCGTCTAGTCGACTAAAGGAGAATATAGATTAAGGGGACTACATCAAACTATTTAAAGCTTAGTTTATCATTTTTCTGGAGTTCTGAAATATTTCAACAAGAATTTCCTTTGTACGACGACATAACATCAAACACTGTGTAAGTAAGTAGACCATGGTCTCTTGACAAAGTAACATTGTATCAGCTATGAAATAACATGCGCTACCGCAAGATCACTTCATCATCATCATATCAGCCCAAAGACTTCCACTGCTGGACATAGGCCCCCAAGCGTCGCCACATTGATCGGTCCCGTGCGCCAATGTCACTTGGTCAATCGCAAATCGCTTTTGACAGTCGATATTAAATTGACCTATACCCAAAGACCTTATACTTCTTACTACTAGCACTTGCACTATGGCGCAAAAAACGTTGGTAGTGTGTCACTTTCTAATGAGGTGACCATGACCAAACATAACAAGGGACAAATTGATTGTAAAAACAATAGTGTAAGTATCCCGATATATGTATATATCCTACCTAACTACGCTACCTAAACCTACCAAATTCAAGGAAAAAAAAGAAACGTGTGTATATTTTTTGGAATCTACATCACTTACCTTATGGTGTCGGGCATAAAGAATTTCAACAGCCCATGTTTTTCCATTGGTGTCATAAGAGGCGACTAAGGGACAAACCAGAGAATGGGCAGCAGCGTTCTCTGTGCATTTGTAACAACCATACTGGGATCGCCAACCCGCCTGCAAAGCACTCCCCATGAATAGCACAAATAAAACATAGCCCTTAGTGCCCGGCAGCCTGCCTACCCTCGACTACGGTAGCGATCTAGGTTAAGGTATGGCAAGGGGTGCATAGAATCCCGGACGAGATCCGGCTACCCCAACAAATACCGACGACAGGACCTGGCAACGTACAACACGCGCACAATCCGGACTCCGGACCGACGATAAGATCACCGAACTCGAAGAGGAATTGAGCAGTTTACGATGGAGTATTATAGGGTTATCTGAAGTTCTAAGAGAGGGGGGGGACTCGATAACCCTCAAATCCCAAGTCTGGATATGTCTTGTTCTTCAAGACCCATCGTATATATAGGAACAAAAAGCTCTCTGATCTTACTCTCAAGCTCATGAAGGAGAGGCGTGAGATGATCCTGCAGTCTTCAGACGATGCTTTGAAATACCCCAAAGGATCTCAATTATTTCACTTAATGTCCAGTTGCGTAGACAGTTGTGAAACTTAACTTCACCAATTTTATTCCACTAGGAATCAATTTGCGAATAATATTAACAGCCGCTGAATTTTACTCGAACAAAACCCGCCAAAAACTCCACAAACCTGGTGGTCCTACATTTAGTATTACCAGGCCCAAACATTTAAAAGTACTACTCTTACTCAGTATTAATAAATTATTTTTTAAATACAATGAATTGATGAATTATAGGAACTGTAAAAATATTTAAATACGCTTCAAAGTTTCATAGACTTTGAAACGTATTTAAATATATTTTTTATTCGTTCGTTTTGGTATTACATAAAAAAGAAACTATAAAATTTTCTACCATTTCTACCAAACCCAATGATTAGTTGAGCTGGCAAGATGTCAGACAAGGACACACTACCAGCGGGCACCCTCTCGCTCAGGACCGCTTTTGTTAGCTACCGCTTATAAGGGAATAGCTAACCTCGATGTATGGTAATAGATTTCATTTTAGCTATACAAAAATGTTTGGTACACAGTCTAGTAGTAAGAAATACGTATAAGGTCTTTGCCTATACCCTATTCAGTGGAGCAAAAAATAAATGGTAAACAAACAAACGTCAAACGGTTATAATCCGACTCATTTTAAAAATACAACCTTACAAAGCAAAATGGTTACTTTTGTAGAACTCTTTAATTTATTATCATAATTCTGAATTCAACTGATTATTTAATAAAGAATGAGTTCCGAACTCCAAGCTTTTGATATGCTTTTTAATGTCGTTTATTGGGTTTAGTTTTAATAATAATAAAAAAATTGTTTATGCTTTAAAAATATTGATATTTTTGTAAAATACAATTAATAAAATTATAATTTGAATGTTTGACATATTTGTGCATGTGTGTTTTTGGTTATTGTATGAAATAAATATCTTCTCATGATATGTTTGATTTTAGTGACACCAAAGAAGACACTGTAAAAATCTTTTCTATGGTTTGTTTATCTTTTATTTTTGCTCCAGCGAATAGGTTAGGACGCATTCGTTGACAGAATGTTAATATATACCTACGGTCAACTGTCCAGGTTGGCCGGCCGCCGGGGCGCTGTCGGATGACGTTCCCAGGGGCCATTTTTTGCGATCGCCCGGTCTCAGTAAAACGCCGATTTCTCGGTACTTTTGTATGGGGACCATGTATAAATGTTATGTTGTTAGAATTGTGATAAAATAAGCTATCTGATTTCATAGGGATTTACCCAGTTTTACCTTGTAATATATTTGATATTACAATATATATTTGATACGTCAAAACTTGTACTGACAGGTATTTTTCCGATTCGGTCGGGTGGACAGATAACGCACAGGATGCTTTTTTCCAATTCGGTCGGGTGGACAGACCAGGGGATTCATTACCCAGAAAGGACACAAATATCTATACTGCATAAAAGATAGCATGATCGATGCGACTGCTGTCAGTATCAATACAGTAACAATAGCGCTTGGCAGGCTAACAATAACGTATACATATTATTTTAATGGTACTGTCAACCTCATCAGCGCTAGTGTAAGAGATCTCGGTCTACATCTTGATTCGCCGCTAAGCTGGCAAATTCAGGTTTCTAGTGTCAAAGGGTCAATGGGACTTTGCGATGCCTGTATCGTCTGTGTAACTTTATACGCGCAAAAACGAAGACTATGCTTGTGCAGACTTTAATTTTCCCTTTAATCGATTATGGTGACGTGTGCTACTTTGACCTAAACGCGGTATTACTGCATAAGCTGGATAGGCTCTTAAACAACTGCATCCGGTTCATATTCAACCTCCGGAAATATGACCATGTGTCGAGCTGCAGAACTAAACTCAAATGGATGCCCATTCGGCAGCGAAGAAATTTGCGCGCCTTGAATGCGCTTTTCTCTCTACTCAACTCTCCCACACCTCCTTCTTATCTCATACCTCACTTTCAATACCTATGTTCTTCACACGCTGGGAATCTGCGTTCATCTAACAATCTTCTCTTGCTCTGTCCTTCTCATACTTCTGATTTTGTGCATTCTTCCTTTAATATTCAATCCATTCTTCTCTGGCATGCGCTTCCTCTCGATATCAGGATGGCCACCAGTCAGTATGCATATAAGTTAGGAAGTTGCGGCATTATTTTCTAAACGAATAGCAGAGTCGTCTCAATATGCGCCTTTTTATTAATTAATGTTTATATATATATATATATTATTTTATATATAGTATTTATTATAGTACATATTTAAGTATGTTTATTTTAACTGTTTAGTTTTGTACAAATTTTGCATTTATAATATTTTTATTTCATTATTTTATGCACCTGCCATGCTGTCTCTTCACCGCTCTTGGTTGACTGGTAGAGAATGCCTCAGGCATTAAGTCCGTCTATGTACTTTTATGTTGCATGAAATTTTAATAAATAAATACATATGTTGCAGAGATCAAGCTATCGTTTATGAAGCATAGACATGAACGAACACACAGGTTTTAATTACCAAACGTACAAGTTCATCAAAACATAAATTTTATAATGAAACATCTTTAAATAAATGTCTCAACCTTTCGCACCAGTAAAATACTAATACCTAAGAAGACAGCGTACCAATCATCTCATCCATGCAAATAAAAGACATCAAAGAAATACAGGTTGCTGCAAAAGGCAGCTATTATTATAAACAGGGTGCATCGTTTGTTTCAAAACAAGACGTTTCTGCTCAGTAAGTAGGAAATAAAATGGGCCGTTTGGAACAGGCCTTCTGTTCCGTTTATTTGTTTTTTATTACATCTGTTTTTGCATTTAAACGATGATAATGACTTTGTTGTAGTGTTTTAGTAAGAGTTGTGTTGTTACTCAGTATCTGGGTTGTCGTGGTTAGATAGGCAGTTACAGCAAATGTTCTCTCTAAGAATTTTGAAAACTGTCTAAAAGTTGACAGCTCATTCGAGTTGTCACTTGAGACCTGAAGTTCCCACTGCTTCCTCGTATCTGGATCTAATTTATAGGTAACAATGTGAATAATAATAATGTCCCATGAGCTCACATCAATTTCCAAATTATTTAAGGCGTGTAAATATTCCGTTGTGGTGTCCAACAACTCTTTCAATGCTGTAGCCGACTCGACATTCGAATTACTTTGACTAAATAGTCGTTTCAAAATACAATTAGATAGATATCGTTTGTTATTGTATCTAGATTCTAACTGTGGCCAAAACTGATGATAATTAGCTGCTGCTATAAGTACAAACTTTATCAATTGTTCTGCTTCTCCTGTAAGACGAAGACGAGCCTTTAAATAATGTAATCTTTGTACTGAATCTAAAGAGTGGTTATTATGCACCAAAGAAATATATTAGTCACGAAAAGATGTCCATTCAGAATATTTCCCGGCGAAAGTGCGAACAGTTATTTTAGATAATCTTACAGAAAAACCAGACGAAATAGGTACAGAAACGTCTTGCGTGTAAAATTTACTCAATAACTTAGTTGTAATGGTTTTACCCAGTAGCAGGGTCGTTGCGGTCATAATAACAGACAGTGCATGTGAAATACTGCTGCATGCGGTTATAACTAATGAGTGGTCTTCTCGAACTACAGTATCTAATAAAGTTCTGAAAATTACTGACCGATAATGCACAGCCTAAACCAAAAGAAACCACGAAGCATGATGCTTGGACATACGTCTTTGTATGAATACAAACGTATCACACCCGAGATATCGCAATTTAAATAAAACTAATTAGATCCAAACATTCGGGTAATTCGGGCAAGCTGAATTAATATGATATTCTGTGCGCGTGTAATTTCCGATACGCGTAGATCGTTAGCTCCACCTGGCTTTGAACATAAACTATATTATGCATTTAAGGACATTATTATAAAGGCAGATTATATCATTATTTAATGTATAAACGGATCTCATAAGGCATTAAAGCAGTACGTTGATTAATTTGACTGTCTTTTAGTATATATTCAATAAGAAATCTTAATCTAAGATAAAGAGAATATTTAAAAGAACTTTATGTCCAGTAGTTTTAGAAATATTCACGATAAGAAAAATCAGTTTGAAAAAAAATCAAAACTTATCGCAGAAAGACGATTTGTAGTTCGTAAGTAAATTTAATTGGGCCTGCAGAATCTTTTAGCTCAATTATTAGAATATTTCGCTGTAATAAATCATATAGTTAGTCGGTTCCGTCCTCACTGCGGTCGTTCCTTATCCAACTAATTGTATTAAACAGCACTCTTTTGATTGCCATTCTCAAGATTTACGAGAAAATAAGGAGCCTTGTCTCAAGTAATTAGGTTTAATAGTTATACAATGAATAAATAAATTACATAACTTAGAGGTTTACCATTATTTTTTACCACGCCTTTGAGCTGAGAGCCTAGATAAAGTGACAATCTACGAGTGTTAGCGGTAACGATTACCGAAAAGTCCTAAATGTCCCATACATTAAGGCGCAGATACCCCTCAGTACCTGATTTTAAACTTAGACTCACGTCTAAACGGCTAGTCGTTTTTTTGGAAAAATATATATTACACGAGACCATTTTCTTAATAATTGGATCTAAGAAATTTTTGAGTTTTATTTGTATAATATAGCTTAATTAATTTGCAAAGTTATGTCTAACACGGACAAAAAAATATAAACATCCGAGTTGAGAAACTCCTCCTTTTTGGGAAGTCGGTTAAAAACGACAGTCGCGCCAAAACCGTCGGGCGTTTTTTAATGCAATTGTTACCATCTCAAAGAACATTTAAATATCTACATTTTGATAGGAGGCTTTTTTTTTAAATCATTGAGTAATAAGGAATGTACATAAAACTGCTTTGTTTAAGGCTCGGTTCATATCTGACGGATGATGCGTCGAGCGTAGTCAGTTAGCACAGTAAACGCACTAACGCATCATCGGTTGAGTGTGAACGGTCGAGTGTTTTTCTATACATTTGTCAGTTCTGGCGGATAATACGCGACGCATATTCCGTTAGATATGAACCGACCCTTAGGTCACGCGGGTGTGAAACGGGTGCGCGTTTTGTTCCGTCAATCAAGGTCGTTGGCGACAGTCGCCGTCTTAAGGACTTCGGTAATCGTCACCTGACATGGGCTGGCAAAATGTCACATGAGGCCCTAGCAGTGACCACACAGCCCCTAGACGCCTAATAACAGGCGAGTGATGTCTGTCAACACATATGACTAAAAAAACTTAATTCAAAAAATCAAAAAACCCGACTGCTTCAAAAGCGAACTAAAAAGTCGTAAACAAGGAAAAAATCTGCTGTGCAGTCGGAGGATACATATTCGCGGACTGGCTGACCAAAATCTGGTGTATCCTCCGCCTGCACAGCCTGAGCTTTTCATTTAGCATTATCGGCACCGGAAATCCACAGAAATCTAGAAAAATATTTTTTATGCTATATTGAGCTGTAAAGACTGTATAGAAAAAGTTGGCCCAGGCATTGGAAATGTTTTCTTTCATTGGTATTTTTTTTTTAAATTGTGTGTCAAAAAGTGGCACGCTTGGTTTTCATATAGATTGCGGGACTTGCGTTATCTAGTTAGTTTTATTGCTGTGGTCACACCGATTGACTCTGTCTAGTTTAAAATTTTGATAGTAAAATTGTTATTGCTGACAGTACGCGCACGCGCGGTCAGTATTGTTGTTGTTATTGTTGAATTGCTGAAAGTCTTTCCTTGCAATGTGGCCGAAGTAAACTATGCGCAGACACTCAGATGACAGCCCCGAGGATACTACGAACATACTTAATATTATAAATGTGAAAGTTTAAAGCGGGAATATGTTTCCTCGGGATAATAAAACACTTTTCACACGGGCGAAGCCGCTAGCGGAATCTTGTTGATTAATAAACCGACAAACATTCAGAATTTCACATTTAAACTATTACTAGCTTCTGCCAGCGGTTCGCCCGCTATCCCAAGGGAACATATTCCTGAAATAAAAAGTATCCTACGTGCTATTCCGGACTATAATCTATATCTGTGCCAAATTTCATCCAGATCCGTCCAGCCGTTTAAGCGTGAAGAAGTAACCAACACACAAACACAAACACATTCGCCTTTAAAACATTAGTTTGATAAAAATAATAATAATAAGTGTGATATGATGACGATGGTAAATATAATGGCATGGTCAGTATTGTTGTTGTTGTTGAATTGCTGAAAACCCCTTGTCAAAATGTTGTAAAGCATCCAATAATACATGTGCAACAATTAAAGCCCTAATATCCAATTCGATAATTAGATCTTGATATCAATTAATTAGTAGCGCTATCAACGGGTTTGATCTTCGGTGATTCGGGTTCGAGGCCCTGTTGCACACTTTGAATAAATTAGGCCTGATCCAGAGCGGTGCGGACGCGGTAGCGGGCGCGATTATGGATTAAGGAGCATGGGACAGCAAGAAACTGAGCTTGGGACAGAAAGAGAGAAAAGTTGACTCTTCACTGCTTAGTAAATATACGTCTCTGTCCAGAGTGAACACGTGGTGACTAGGGCCGGTGCAGGTACGATGGCGGGCGCGATTTGGTCACAATGTGTACCGAGGTCTCTCAGGATAGATAGGATAGGATAGATGGACCCTCTTTGCCACTCTTAGATTCCCATTTGGTCCGTTGTGCGTGCAGGTCTCCTCTCTATGAGAGGGAATGGGCCGTAATCCACCACGTGGACCTAGTGTGGGTTGGTGGATGACACATGTCTACATGCCAGTTTCCTCACGATGTTTTCCTTCACTGTTTTGAGAGCAGTGGTAATGACATAATTTACACAAAGTATGAGCCTGCCTGGGTTTGCACCTAAATCTTGTATGTCCTGGCCGTTACCACTGGGCCACCACTGCTCTTGCCGGTCTCTTAAGGGTAATATAAAAGATGATCGCTTGCTAGTGAGGTCGCTCCATCGCATCACTTCTGAGCAGATTGGCTCCGGAGACACTGGAAATTCGCAGAAAGAAGATCTTAAGCGTGGTCTTCTTGTCACAGTCACGACATGCATCTGCTTGTACTTACCTACTCGTCATCCTTGCACTGTACTTAAAATTGGTATTTTATTTTAATCTTACCTTCCTTTACTAACATAATTTAAGTACTTACTAATACTACCGTTATGGGTTTAATGTAGGAAAAACCATAAAATTGTATGTCATTTTTGTGGCGAATAAACACTTTTTCTTTCTTTCTTTCTTCTGATGTAATATACTTTGCTAATGCGTTTTAGTCGAAACACTTCGAACGCAGCTGTCGCTGCAGTGGTGGAGTGGTTTGTTTTTTGAGACTAGGTCGGGTGGACGAAGGTGGCCACAGTACATCGCGAGTTGTTGTAGCGGGCAGTAGAGACTAGCCGTGCTTCCTCAGGGAAAAAAGAGAAGATCGCTCTAAGGCGTTCCGTCAAGTAATGCTAAGAGCTAACTATAGTTACGGCAGTGTGGATGCAAACGATGGTTTCATCTTACTAATGATAATAATATTATAAATGTGAAAGTTTGAATGGATGTGTGTGTGGAAGTGAGGATGTATGTTTGTTACTCAATAACGCTGGAACGGTTGAACGGATCTGGATGAGATTTGGTATTGAGATAGATTTTACTCTGGAAAAGCATATAGGCTACTTTTCATCCCGGCGAAGCCGCTGGCAGAAGCCTAGCCTAGTTTGTTATACTTTGCGTTCCCTATACCACCCGCTTATACTCTTCACCATGTCCTGTGCTTAAAGGTCGTTATGCTAATGGATAGTGGTTAAATTTGATTTAGGCATGCCTAGATTTTGTGCATTTACCCTTATTCTGTTTGGGACATTGTCCAATTATCCCTTGGGTATTAAAATAGGTTGGGTTAATTGTTTACTTTTAGCGCGTATGGTAAAAGTCTGATAAGGGTAAAGTGCCTTTAAATTTGGAGAGAATGTCTTTGACTGGAACTATTTATTTTTAATGTACCTACACACAGTAATACACAGAAAGCACATCAAGACAATAGAGTACAAATATAGGTACTGCTTATTTATTAAGAAATTTCTACCAGCAGACCCGCGAATAGGAGAAATGAAGAGAGATACTACTAGATGATTTTGGAAAGTCGAGCTTTTGCAAGCGGTTTTACCCGCGTAAAATTTGAAAATTATTCTATCGTAACGAACTACTAGGATAAATAGTATTCTATGTCCTAATCCAAATCTCATCCAAATTCTTTCACCTATTGAGGTGTGATCGTCCTCCTCCTTGCGTCGTATTCCTCTGTATCCTGAGCTGTACCCGTCGTATTCCTCTGTGTCGTATCTCTGGGTCCTGACTTCCCTTCTGCAGCACCTTCTCTCAAATGATCTTTCTCCATATGTTTCTGTCTCTGGCGGTGTGGCGTTGTAAACTGTAGAGTCAAGAGCGGTGCGGATCTGGTCAGAACAACGTATTGGGCTGCTTCAACGAGGCCTTTGACCATCTACTTTGCCACTCACGATAAGCCTCTCGAGGTTGCCATCGTCTTTCCTTGCAATGTGGCCGAAGTATTCCAAAACTCTGCGCAGACACTCGGATGACAGCCGCGAGGATACTACGATCTTACTAATATTAAGTAAAGTTTAGATAGATGTATGCTTGTTACTAAATCACGCTAGAACGGCTGAACGAATCTGGATGCAATTTGGCACAGAGATAGATTATAGCCTGGAACAGCACACAAGATACTTTTTATCCCGGGAATATGTTTCCTCGGGATAATAAAACACTTTTCACATGGGCGAAGCCGCTGGCGGAATATAGTTGATTAATAAGCCGACAAACATTCAGAATTTCATATTTAAACTATTTATAGCTTCTGCCAGCGGTTTCGCCCGCTATCCCAAGGGAACATATTCCTGAGATAAAAAGTCCTGAAGCTATTCTGGACTATAATCTATCTCTGTGCCAAATTTCATCCAGAGCCACCCAGCCGTTTGAGCGTGAAAAAGTAACAAACATACAAACACACTCACAATTTTTCGTCTTTATAATATTAGTGTGATCAAAATAATAATAATAATAAGTGTGATATGATGATGTTGGTAAATATAATGGTATAATCTTTGCGTGATGGTAAACTGATGATTGTTGGTTGAATTACATTGGACGTATTCCCAGTATAATTCAAATGTCAGGCAAGGCAGGCCGTAAGTGACAGCCTCTTAGAATGTGCTTACATAGGCAATTAATTGCGCCACTCTCTTGACTACGTCTCAAGAACACCGGGCAATTGTCCAATATAGCGCGATTTTAGTTGTGAGCTCACCATAGACAGACGAAGCGATGTTCTATCAGCTGTATGGGCTAGACATGCATGACTACCAATATGTCGAGTAGTCAAAGTTCATTTTGACTTTGCGACAGTCTTTATTGTTGATTGAATGTTACTTTGTCTGGAGAAAGATGACATAGGTACCTATTTCTTCATTCATGTAATGGATCGAATCTATCACTTTATTGATCAGTCTCCACCCTACCTATATAGCTGGTTCTTATCTGAATGTCAATTCTCGTACTTACAAAAATCAAATTCAAGTTGCAATATAATTTGAATCTCAGCGGCTAAAAAATCCATACGGAGGAAAATTTGAGGTGTTTTTGATAAATTGTGACTGCGATACTTAACAAATACGAGGAATGCAAACGTTCCTTAACAAATACGAGGGCCTGGCTGGAGGCTATAGTTTAGCCTCCACAGGATCGCCCGGTGAAGCAGTAGCCAATCACTTGGATTGACCTGCAAGAACCTCAAAAAAAAAAAATACTAGATTTGCCACTCATGAAAAGAAAGAAAGACAGAAAGAAAGAAAACACATTTACTTGACACAAGTCAGAGCACACAACTATAACATAAAAAAGTCAAATGCCAATTTATATTTGAGCGTAAACTCATAATAATAAATAAAATTGCGCTGATCCCAGAGGATAAAATAACAATCATTTTTCATATATTTTTGTTTGTAAGTTTACCGTTACCAGTAAATAAGTTTCTTCACAATATACTGTGTAATCCCCTAATTCAATTATGAGAGAAGTTTCTGGCCACACCCAATTAATGTAAAGGCTCTTTGTGAAACTGTTTATATATGCTATATAAGGGCTTGTTTTGTTCTCATTGAATTAAGTACATAAACCTTATATTTTGGTAATTGTTTCTTACTTAATTGAAAAAGGTTGAAAAACTTCTTAGAGTGCGCGCACGATAAGTCTGCGCGCGACGGGTGGCGTGCTTAATGTTGCCAGCATAACTGATATTTTTTCCTTCATTTAATCAATAGTAATTTTTCATTACTCGAAACATAAAGTAATTTAAGTTATGCATAATTAATTACTAGCTTTTTCAACTTGCATAGAATATGATGAAAAAAGCTTCATGAAATTATTGTAAATCTTTTATTGAATACTTAGAAGTACCTACTGTTAAGTTTGGTCTAACAATGATCCTGCAGTGGCTAATTAATACCTTCAATTTCAATTCTTTTTTAATTTCTTTATCAACAATTTTTGAAGAAGCAGCTGCCACATAACCCTCTTGTTTTATTTGAGTAACGGTGCGTTTAGAAACGCCTAAAACAAAATAACAATGATGCATTATATTACATGATGCCAGCCCTGTCTCGCTGGTATATTTATGTACCACCCAAAAACCAATACAGTCGGGCACCGGTAGTAAGAAAATTTTGGGAAATTTTAGTATTGTGGTATCCCTAAAAGTTACCTGTCAAATAAGCAACGTGGGCTCTATCTTTGTAAAACGGTACCGTAGGCCCGTTATTGTCTTGTCCACTTCAAGAAAACATCCCTGCCATCACTTTAAATTACTTTTAGCATAATAATGGCGCTTATTTACTTCGGAAACGACTAAAAACACGGAATACAATACACTCTCTTGACACCTGACATAAATGACAAACGATTAGTTCCAATTTTGGCCGCGCGCAGACTTATCTTGCGCGCACTCGAATAACATAGTTGGTACTTAAGTTGCCCTAGTCGATCATTCTTCCATACAAACGTAGTCTGGCGATTAATCCACTGTTTGACGATGTACGTTCAAAATAAAAAATAATATAAACTTGTCTCATCATTATCTAAAAATATATTTAAAAGTTATGAGCGTCGAAAGTTCCATATTTCAACACTAATTTTAAAGCATCTTTGGGCGCAAATAAATACCATAAGAAGAAGGAAAATTGCAAAACACTCACCATACAGGGATATATTTGTAGTTCAACAATGCAAAAAAATATATTTTGAACAGATACATTTAGTCGTTTATAAAATTTCGCTCGCTCGTTTTCGTTCTAAATCAACATCCATTTCGCTACAAATTTGCAAAAGTGCTAATTCATACACGAATTAGTTTTTTATTGCTCATCACAGCCTCTATCTCTTTCGCACGTGTTGTCGGATGAGATAGCATGCATTTTAAACCCGCGCACAAAATAGTTCGTGCCGTCGACTAGGACAACCTTAAGTATTTAATTTAATCAACTCAAGAAACAATTTTAGAGTCTATTCTTTTTAGTAATAAAAGGAATTCTATTTCAGAAATCAAAAACTGCGAAAGATTTCTCATTCACGGGGACCGCCCCGGACACATTTCAATGAACATTATTTTGTGTCGGCTACGACCTTTATATCCATGTTTGCTGTACCAACCCGCACTGGACCCGTGTGGAGGATTACAGCCCATTCCTTCTCACAAAGAGGAGGTCTGTCTCAGTACTATGAACGTTAAAAGGATAATGATGATGTAAGTGACTTGTTAAACATTTGGTCAGTGCACTTAATTCTACTAGGATTTGGCATCTTATTGGCATTCAGCTTATTCCTACAGCTTTGCCAGTGTCTATAGTAAAGCCTTTATCCATCTCAGTGTGCCAACAAGCCGTGTGCCAAATCCATCGATTGGCTCGAGCCTAAGCGAAAACACATTTATATTGACTGGTAGAGTATTTTTTCCTGATGCTAGTTTTTCCTTATCTTGATCTGCACGGATTGAACCAGTGTTTGGATAGTTTGAGCCTGTCAAAGCCGTGTTAAAAATATCATCAGACGACTTTTGGTGTGGCGAGCGGTGCCCGATACACAATGTAGACCAGAGGTCATTCTCGTGAAAGCTGTGGGAATCCACTAGATGCAAGGCGCACAGGATTGGTTGAGTGGACGTCTTATAGCTGGAATGATGATTCTAATGAATAATATTAGCGAACTAGTAAAAAGTAACAGACGGTCAACTCTATAATAAAAACTGGCCGTGAAAATTAAGGGGACGGGAGCTGCTATTTATGCTATGGATTGACAACTCACTTCAAGCTCACTTCATCTAAGTTATCATCATCAGCCTATTATCGTTCCCACTGCTGGGACACAGGCCTCCTTTATGTGAGATGGAATGGGCCGTAATCCAACACGCGAGCCCAGTGCGGGTTGGTGGATGTCACATGTCTTCGATTTTTTGGTTCTAAGACATGTCAGTTTCCTCACGGTATTTTTCTTCATCGTTTTGAGAGCAGTGGTGATGCAATAATTTACACAAAGTAAAGCGCCTGCCTGGGCTCGAACCCACGACCTACAACATGTAAGTCGCGGCCAATACCACTGGGCCACCACTGCTCCTATCTAAGTTAAAACGGTGATATATTTAAAGAATAGCACTACAGGGCTGTTTACGAAAGGAACGGTTGATGTAAACGTAAATTTGAATAGGGATGATGACGGGGTACGAAACAGCAAATTCTGATTAGTCCGCCGGTTAAATTATCAAAAAATATTGGACACGTATTAAGATATAGCGCATCAAAGTTGGTGTTGGGGTTTGTGACGTAACTTCTATGTAAATAGACGGATCAATATTTTTTTAATCATCATCCCTATTTTCACAACTTATAATATTGACTTGACACCGTCTATTGAATTCCGGGTTATATGATAATCAGCCAAATAATTATATTTTATATAATCTTGGATGATTTAAGACAGTCGTAAACTTGATAAATGGCAGCATTATCAGGTAGCCCAGTTCTTTAATTATATTAAAACGAAGATCACGCCTCAAGAATAATAATGAAGCAACAGATAGTGTTTTGCACGATCCCTTTCAATTCTTAACTAAATTAAAAGGAGTCTTAGGTGGAAAAAGAAAATTTTATCTTAATAGTACAACAGTTGTGTCTAGAGAAAAGAGAGGGTTATTTGCGCTGAGATTGGCCGCTGTGATAAAGTTCGATCAGGAGGACTTCTTCTTCCTTCTTCTTAGTCTTGGTTACTATCCCAGTTTATTAAGTCAACCCTCTTAGTACTTCTGCATCATACTGTATCGTTGTGAGTTGTCTCTTCTGATCTCCACCTGAATTACATCATTAGATTGATAAGTAACGAAGAGCTACATTCAGATATTGTAAACTCCAGCTAGTACTATAGGTACGGTGGCTGTAGGAGCGGCTCAACGATTTGTCTAACTCGTGTTGAGGAAAGAGAAAAAAGAACTAAAGGGAGACAATGTGTCCATTATTCGAAGTTTGATTACGATAGTCGCTTTAAAATAAGCTATAAACTAGGTACCTACCACAGTTTACCAATAATTATTGAAAAAAAAAAACAATAAAGACCGTTTTCTTCATCATTTCGTACCGACCACAAATTTTTTGTCTCAACTACTATTATATTTTTTTTCTGACCAGTATGAAGCCACCTGGACGACTGTCGTTTGCCACGTTCAGATCCTGAAAGGTGCAGGAGGCTGGGCACGAACGGCAGACAAGGAGATGGGGCATATCTTGCGATTGGGCCCAACACTGGTACTGTGTTTGAGATTCACATCCAGTCAGTCACAATTCAGGCTCAGTCTCATAGACCCGACTCCATTTGCAGCAGTTTTTTCTAAAGCGACCAACCTGGGCCCGCAATCGGTTTAGGGATTTTCAGATTGGCCACCGCAATTCGTGACCAGGGGGCTGATGCTCTGCCGGAGTGATGCAGCATGGAGGAGTAGGATGTGAGTTTTTTCACAGTTTATATCTCTCGTCAGTTGCGCTAGCTTCCAAGAAAGTCGTTTGTCTCAGAAAGTTTAGTGAAGACCGTAATTTTCGCATATTATTATTCTACTATATCGATAATATTTGACTGTCTCGCTGTTTTCGTGGATGCAAGTGATGTTTCTAAACGTGAGGTCCTAGATTTGATTCCCAGGTTGGGCAATTGGGTTGCTTTTAGAATAAGATATTTTCAGCAGCAATCGCGGCGTCTGGTATGCTTGTTGTTAAAGTCACCGCCTGTTACATGGGTCATTCACACACACTCGCGTTCTTTAATAAAATACGCCTCTGCCTAACCATCCGAGGCAAAACGGCTCGATTTATTTTAAATTAAGCTCTCAGTTAAATAATTTGGCTTTTAACAAAGTGGTTCTTAGAAATTAACTATGAAGAAACGGAAAAACTGCTTACTATCTTATTCGTCCACACATCCATCTGTATACGTACTCACACAGAACACCATCTTACTCTCTCTCTCACACACACAACACCACACCATACACACGACACCTTCCAATTCACACTCACAGTTCACATACTAACAAAGCGCGTTTTTAATTTTAATTGATTATTTTATTGCTACCTTTTTTTTGTTCTTTTATTACAATAGTCCTACATGGCCTATCTACATTATGTGTAAATCCCAATCTCGTCGAGGGGGCCAGGACTCCATAGTACAGAGTATCCTAGTTTGGATTCCTGACTCCAATAATTGTAACACAATATAGAAACAAAGTTTTACTTTGTGGGCGATAAATAATTATTACTATTAATAATTAACTGTTTGCTATATGCCTCTCCAAAGCGTGCATATGACACTCGTCGCTTTTCGAAACAGTTCCGTTAATTGAATGCTCTGAAAGTAATTAAATTATGGTGCTTTAAAATAAATAGCAGTTTACAGGACGCGTGGACGTCATCGCGTTGTCAGTCAAATGGGTTGGAAACGATGTTAAAAGGATAATATGTACGGTTTTAATTGGCAGGGAAATTAAGTTGAAAGTCAATTTAATTACATAAATGTAAACCTCTCCAGGCGGAAATGGCTCGTTTGTTTGATATGTATTTGGACCCCAGGGGCTCTAGACAAATGTCATTCGATGTCAGCGATGGTGACGGTCGAAATGCTAAAATGTACCTAAGGGATTGTTCGATAGCGTTTGACGGTCCCATATATTTGTTACAATTGTCTAATCACTATAGCCACGCTTTCGATGCTAGTTTGTCACTCGTTCAGGGCCTCAGGTAATATGGGACAGGGGCAGGAAGATTATATATTTCAGGGCATGCATAGGCCCCGTATTGGATTATGGCCCATTCCCTTTTCCCAGCAGTGGACTCACGGTTGGCGCAGTGGTTGAGCGATTGTCTGCTGCGCTGCGTGTCGCGGGTTCGATTCCCGCACGGAACAAATATTTGTATGACCTACAGATAGTTGTTCCGGCTCTGGGTGTTGTGTATGCGAGTTTATATGTTTGTAAACGCACCCACGATACAGGAAGAAATTCCTAGTGTGGGGCAACGTTTTAAAAAAAAAAGAGAAAAAAAAAAAAGAGTGGCAACGTGGCAAGACTGATGATGATGATGATTAAGGCGTATTTAGAAGGCATGCAATTTACTTTGAATAAATTATTTCATCACCACTGCTCTCAAAACGGTGAAGGAAAACATCGTGAGGAAAACGGCACGTCCCAGAAACGAAAATTCGAAGGCATGTGACATTTACCAACCCGCACTGGGCCTGCTTGGTGGATTAAGTCCCACTATCTCTCACAGGGAGGAGGCCTGTGTCCCAGCAGTGGGAACGTTAAAAGGATGATGATGATGATGAGTAATGGCAACTTTATTTGTTTTATCTCTGGATAACCTTACTTGTTAGCTAATCTTTTGGCGGGTATCTTTCTTAAACAGTTCGAGGACGATAGAACAAACCTTTTGTTTTACAGTGCCTTTATGCTTCATCAATATTATGCAACTGAGCATTTAGTAAGTAATTGAGCAATACAAGTCAACATCATTCAAAGCTCGACTTTAATCACAGCAGGGCAAAGCTCCTCTTTGCTTGTGCCAATCCTCACGCTCGTTTACCTATACCACTCGATCTCCAAACCCTTTATCATTCAAAAGCCCACCTACTAGCAAGATAAAGCCGTAAAGAGTATTGGACCGTAGTGACAAAGGAGACTTTGTCACTAAGGTCCAATACTCTATGTACTCACACCTTTTAGCATTTCCCAATGTCCAACAAAATTGCGGTAACACTATAATTGCTTGGTAGCTAGGACACCTTGTTTTATCAAGCTCTGGGATGGAAAACCTTATGGCATGCATTCCAGTGGTGGCCTGCTACAAAATAACTGAGGCACGCCAATAAACTGACAAAGGCAATATGAGATATTTTCTACTGCCAGCTTTTTCGTCCGCGTAAATATCGGAAATTATTCCAAGGCGTTCTATCGAGTCAACCGTCGAATCCGGCTCGGCTCTTATGGCGGTATCTTCTCGTCCAACTTACCACAGTGTCTCAAGACGAAAGTCTATGACCAGAGTATGTTGCCGGATATTACTTACGGGACAGGGACGAGGTGCAACTTGGTCACACGTGAAAGTCAGATCTTATACCAAGGGAATATACTGCCGGGATAGTACGTATCCTATGTCCTAATCCTTAACATGATCATGATCGACCCGTGTGCCAAGTTTCATTCAAATCCATTCAGCTGTTAAGGCGTGAAAGCGTGACAAACAAGCAATTAGGATAGTATCTATTTAGTACTAGCTTCTGCCTGCGGCTTCGCCCGCGTGAAAGTATACAATTATTGGTCCACCAGACAAACTTCCAACCCCCTTTCCACCTCCGTAAAAATATTTTCGGGTTAAAAAAAATATCGTTGTTCCTACCCAAGGTCTCGAACTTGAAAAAAAAAAACTGATGTAAAGTTTCCTTAACAAATTATTAAGCGTGTAAGAGGAACAGACGGACAGATAGACAGAGTTACTTTCGCATTTATAATATGAGTATTGGATATAGATAAGTATAGTTCTCGCCAAACTTCTTGGCCGCCCTGGAGTTGGCTACAATGGTTGCGCAGTAGTAAATCTCATACAAAAACAGCACCGAACCGTGCCTTGCGCAACGGAAAGCCAACTTCAGGGCGGCCATGAAGTTTGGCAAACACTATAGAGTACGGATAGACTTATTACCAATAACTGTTCGCCATCCCTACTCTAGCATGTCTAGAAACTAAAGCCATGACGTCACCACATCAAACAGGTTAGGCAAACTACAAAGTCAATTTGACGTTGACGTTACTAACTGTGAAATTAGAGGCTTAGGCCATCAGGGGTTCGCACTTAGAGTCCTATTTGGTCCGTTATACGTGCAGGCCTCCTCTCTGTGGGAGGGCATTGGGACGTAATAGACCACGCGGGCCCAGTGCGGTTTTATGGGTGTCACATGTCTTCAAATCTTTGGTTCTAAGACAGTTTCTTCACGATGTTTTTCATCACCGTTTTGAGAAAAGTGGTGATGAAATAATTTACACAAAGTAAAGCGCCTGCCTAGATTTGAACCCACGACCTAAGACTTGTAGGTCGCAGCCGTTACCACTGGGACACCACTGCTCTAAATTCCAGATGGAAAAATTAGAGTACTTTGGAGAATAAGTATGAAGGCTTAGTAAATGACAGTTGCTGACCGGTGACATTAGACAATTGTCAGGAGAAAGAGGAATTTGCAGTGGAAATTTGATTTAACACGTATTTAAGATGTACCTCTGGTTTCAAGTGTTATGTTTGATAATTTATTTACAACAGAATGTAACTACAATAAGGACTAATAAATAACTTAGTTAAAACTGATAACAATACTCGTTACTATACAAGCTCGTATTAAAGGCGGTTGAACTCATTAGGCATAAAAAAAGGAAAAGTGTCCAAAACACTAGCAGAATTGGCACGTTGCATGGCTATGCTCAAGCTTTACTAAATCTAGTTTGGATGCAAATGTCAATAAGATTAAAGGCATAAGGTAAGTAGGTGTATTCATAGTTTCCAATAGGGTATATGACTGAAAAAATCTATTTAGTTTTAGTCCATCAGTTACATTACCTAAAAAACCAAATAATATAATGATAATGATAAATGATTTTATTTCTGTAAGTTGGTTTGTACAAACACTTTTACATGTCGATCATATTTTTTAAAACTAGATGAGGTCGGCGTTTCCTATCTGACTACTCTGAGAAGAAAGGCCGAAACAAATTCAGAGGTCACAGTCTCTTTTAAAGTCTTATTGTCCACGTATTTCTTATTTACCTACGCAAACAAAAAAAAATATGACGGTACAGTGCGTTGAAATATCTTGTGTGTACTGACAAAGTGACGTCACAAGCCCCTAGTCCTGAAATTTTATGCGCTTTATTTTTATCAACTTTTATTTATTTGATAAAACAAAAAATACGGGTTCAGTATTATTTGATAATCTCACTGAAGGATTAAATAGAATTATGTTTTTTTTCTACTCAGGAAACATCCCTTTTTAGTGTGAATTTTGTGCAGCACAATAAATAGTATATCTGATCTATATAGGTGGTATAGTTGGGTAAAAGGTAAAATAAACTTTTTGTTTCGTCATTCTCGCGGGCAAAAATTGACAATGCAATAAAAAATAGTTTTTGTTATAATCAAACTGCTGCTAAAACCAAATTCACCATGTTAGACGAACCTTTAGATTTAAAAGCAAACTTGGTTATCATACAGTAGCCACAAATTGGAGCCTCATAGTCATAAATATGCAGCTGGCACTTCATAACAGCAGTAAACATTTAAAATACACTCTTGAAAAAAAAAACAAACAGCATCAGTCAGCAACGTGACTGATCCCCACGTAATTAATTTTATCCAAAAAGGTTCATACATCCATTTAAAAAAATTAAGGCCTTTTTGTTTGCGAAGACATAAAGCTTTCAGCGACAGCGCAATATTTACTGTATAATTTACTTTTTCAGCGCGTACTGTGGAATTTCTTTACAGTGCCTGCTTTCCAAGTTTCCTTTTGCGGAATATTAAGTAACCTAGTAAATGCTGGCACTGCCTGTTAATATTTCTCGACTGGCGTAAATTGTAACAGCTTTTAATAAGCCTTTTAAATGGAGGTTGGCAGTTACTCGCAGTTTATTATGATGGTGCAAGAAAGTGTGAAGGAAGGAAGATAGGTTTTTGTGTTGCAATTTGGAAAGGTTTAACTTCGCTGCAATATTGTCGTGCTCGGAAGTCAAAGGGGACTCGGATAGTGTATTTTAAAAGCTAGGAAAATAGTGTGCTTAGCTAAGCATCTCAGTGTTATGAAGATGATGTTAGCGTTATCTTCGATATTCATGGTCTACACATGGCTAGCAAGAAAAAGTGATATTTGACCAGAAATTATTGTCACAGGTTCAAAATTTATGGGATTGGTCGTGTGTCATTTTTATAGCGCATGTCAATTCCCAATCCCCAAACATTTTGCACTTTTGATTATCTTAATCGTTGATAGAATATCACTTTTAACTGTTCTGAAATCTAGTCGAGCAATTTTTTTATTTTCTGACTAATGCAATTTAATCGTTAGTTACAATCCCACCGCAATATTCTCAAACTACTGCAACTCCTGAAAGCCAGAATCAACAGTGGTGACCACCAGAAAAGCGCCGAGGTAATGAAACTCGACGAATGAATTTAACTGTCTTGGATCCCACAACGAAATTAATCAGAAAAGAATACCAGAGGAGTAGAAAAATACATAATTTCCACTTCCTCCTCATCAAGCAGGAGTCAGAACAAACAAGGCCAATGGTACAAAGGGTCGTTTACAACTGGGATAACGTTAGTTAAATGAAATAACCCATTTTTGCGGTTAATCACACTGGTCTCCACAATGTAAATACCTAAGTATCTATTTAAAAAAAACTAAAGCACCATTATGCAATGAAACA
The DNA here is from genome assembly GCA_949775005.1 of Orthosia gothica. NCBI lineage: Eukaryota > Metazoa > Arthropoda > Insecta > Lepidoptera > Noctuidae > Orthosia > Orthosia gothica. The sequence continues at coordinate 2,522,512 of OX459047.1, forward strand.
AGTTGTACCGAAAAATTTGGGCGTCTATTTAACTTTGTTCCATTTTCCGACGTTTGGAGCACTTTACTGTGCTCTTTTGGTGCACTAGTTTCGTTTATGTCGTTTTTATTGCAGCATTGAAGTAAGCATTGCCTTTTATCATAATTATCCAACGTTTTGTCAGATATCTGTTATACCTGAGGCGTAATTCCCGTATAGCTATTAAAGGAAGATTCGCATTCTAATTTCAGTCTCAATCTGTCTTAGGACCGGTTTTTTAATTTAGTATTTAGATTAAAAAATGTGTTAAATCCTACTTTGATGACAATTTTATCAGATTTTCAGGTAAAGTAGAATCTAGAAATACTCGCAACTTCAATTTTCCCTTTATTTTGAGTTGACAGATTGTTACTTGAATTTAATTTTACTTGCTATTTTTGAGGTATTTTAACCGCTTCTTCGCATTTTTTTAGATTGTTTGATCTAATCAACACTGCTTTTGTGTCGATTAGATCGAATCGATGTTGCGATTCTGAAATTTGTTAATTAAGAACTTTTATAGCAGATGTCGCATGTCTCACATCGTTTATAACCGGTGAGATAGTTGTCAAAAGCCGAGCCGAAAATAAATATAAAACATATTAATATATCTTTATAGAATGAATAGCTATTCACCGATTTAGTTTTTTTTGTGCTTCTCAGATTCAGTGTAGTAGTAAAAATCAACCTTCCAGTGATCCAAAAGGACGCATCCAAAAAAAATATTTGTCCACAGAAGAAAAATGGCCTAGTTGTTGGAGTACACTTAGTAAATATTTTATAAGAATTTCTTTGTTTTACTCAAACGCGGTAAAAACACACAAAACAATACGCATTACGTAATATCAACTATGCCTAAAATATTCAAAACTCTTTGGCCTAAATTGTGCCCGAACTTTGCCTAAGGTTGCAAAAATACTCTAAATATACAAGTAAATATACATTCTCATAAAGAACAGAGGCTTGCAGCCATTTTGCAAAAACTGTATGACGTAAAAACAGAAAACACTGCCACATTAGACCGAAATTTTTACTTCTCAAAAATTTGCAATTCACCTCACGTAAAACGGGGTAATGGAAAAGCTGTCCTAATATTTGTTTAACAAAGTATGTTTTCCTTTGTACTAGACCCTTAATTAAATCTTTGCACGTGTTTTGCTTACGTCATGGTTTTGTTTCAGAAATATGTGAGTGAACTGACGACCGTGAGAGACTGCGTGCCGACGTGCAGTGAAAAAGGTAACGTATTCCAAGAACTTCATTCTTTAAGCGGGGATGGAGAGCAAGAGGGAGGGTACATGTGATATTTTCTAGGAATTCATTACCTAGGTATACAGGGTGTCAAGCTGAAGAGGGTCATGGAGGGAAAGTAACCTAAATAAAGATAGTTCAGAACATAGATAGCTCAACTTTGCTCGCGTAGCCATGTGTGCGTGCGTTTGTAACTATACAGATTTAATTTGTGTGTCATCGTCCGAGCAACACGTGTGTATTACAAGCACACGCACACATGGCACCGCGCGCAATGTTGAGATGAACTATCTGTACCAATTTTTCATAAAGGCCATTTTAATATTTTTAACTGCATTGAAAGACTTCTGAAAACTCGCTTACATGGGCCAGGAATCGAAATCAACACAAATTCGTTTTCCACCCTGTCTCTCCATATTATGTCAAAGGAGATCAACCACTTTCTTTGAAGCTTTGGTAACTTCTTTGTACAGCAGATACCGACGTTGTACAGCAACAAAACTTATTCCAATATAAACCATAATGTACAAGAATACTCACACAATTAACTTGCTTTTGATAACTAGTGGGATTGTCTAGATAACTTGATTCAAATATAGGTAAAACGGTTATTTTCTGTATTTTATTTCAAGACAAAATGCATTTCGTTACTTATTGGAAACAACATACTGCAAAAGCTATTTTACGTTGACAGAGACGAATTAATTAAGAGGATTGTGCAAGAGGAATGTTATGAAAAAGAATGATCAATGTAAAATAATGTACAATAAAAAAAAAATTACGCGGTACCAATTTGGTTAATCAACTTTACTGGCGGAAACAGAAAAATAAAAATTTCTTGGCGTTAAAATGACACATCGATCTATAACGATCGATAAAATACTATATATATAATATATAATAATACAATAATTAATAATACATTAATAATACATTAATAATACATACTTCCTATAATAATATATCTGTTTTTTTTTTTTTTTTATATGCCATATTTACCGCTGGTTTCACTCTGATTCACAGAGTTTTCGTACCTACATATAACCAAAAAAAAGTACCTCTATAAAGTTTGCCTCCTAAGAATCAAATGATTTAGCTTTGAATAATTAACATTTTAATTTATGGTGTTAACGAATTTTATCAGAAGAGGAAAATAAAATCACATTTCTCACTTTTCATTCCGTGGTCATATTTCTCTACTGCCTGCAAAACGACCCAAAACAATTTATGCAAAAAATGCTATAATAATCTACATAATTTATATTGTTGGTTGGGCAAACCAATAAAGAGCCGGGACCCCAATAACCTGACAATGCATTGTTTCAGCCGGGGCGACAGTTTTTTGTTTATAATTGTATATGGGGTAACCCTTTATAAAGTGCCATTCCCTTCTATCAATAAATTGTTATAACAAGAAAAATTTTGTAAACCCCCGACGCATTTTTATTTTATGCTACATAATTTATCAAGTAGTAGAAACGGTTCGAACGACAATCTTCTGAACACCTAATTATGACACGATATCTTGCGAAAACAGACCCGATTCAAACATTAAAATGAAACTTTTGAACGACTGAACCGATTTTCCTCAAACTCAAACCAAAATGAAAATCGGTTAATCCGTTTAGGAGCTATGATGCAAAAGACAGATACACAAATACACAAACACACACACAGATACAAGTCAAACTTATAACACCCCTCTTTTTCCCTCGGGATTAAAAAATGAGTCTGACCTTTTAGTAAAACATAACATCACGCCTTCAGTCCCGCAAAGGTTAGGCAGATGTGAAAATTCTACATTTAATAGCCAATTATGCTTAAGCCCCAAGTAGTCCTAAGCAGAAATCGACAAACTACCAACCAATCAAATTCCAGATGGAAAACCCAATTACATTAATTACATTTAATTACATTTTACTCAATTCAGAATCGAACCCAGGATCTGTTAGCTCCGCAGTAGCACTTGCGACCACTAAGTATTAGACCAATATTATATCAGAATAATTATTATTTCTAAATTCGGAGGTTCAGTGCAATAATATATCGGAATAATATTATTTCTAAATTCTGAGGATCGGTATAATAGTATCAGAATATTTATTAAATCAAAATTCGGAGGTTCGGTACAGTATATGAGAATTATTATTATTTCAAAATTGGACTCGACCACTTACATGAGACTTGAACATAACTGACGAAATGTCGGGATACAAAAGTGCATCTTTGACCAACCCTTCGAGCTATACAGCCGTGACGTCATGTTATCTTACTACTATTATAAACATGAATGTTTGTGACGATAGATGGATGGATGAATGGATGTTTGTACTCTTACACGCAAAAACTACTGAACTGATGTTGATGAAACTTTAGAAAAATGTAAACATCATAATAACACATAGGCTATAATTATAATCCTACTAGGATTTGGAGAAATACACGCAGCACACACGCACGCACACATGTGGAGCCGCGGGTGGCAGCTAGTGTTGTATGATTTGGGGGTAACGAAGCAGCCGTTAAAAAAAGCTAGCGATATTCACAAATTACGTTGGTTTTGACCAAAAACCGCTTTTTGCTCCTAAAATTAGTATCAACTCAAAACATATCAGTAACAAGCGTTTAACAGAACAAAGCGATCCAATCAATTTAAATTTACATACCTAATTACGGGCCGTCAGCTCCTCCTGACTTCTGAAATTAAATAACAATTAATTTTAGGATCACAGCCGTTATTACGTTTTTAATGAAAACAGCCCATTATTTAAAAGGAGTTTAAGGTTTTGATGTAGGGTTAGCATTTATCTTTTATTTGGCCGGTAAAAGAGGAAAGAGTTTCTTTTTATGAATTGTAGATTTTTTTAAATTAATATTCTTATTCCGTTTCTTTCATAAATCAAAAAAGAAATAATTGGATACGCCTGCTTTATCTTGGGTCTCGGTAAAAGCCAAGTAAGGGTATGTTTTCATTGGCACATATATTTTAAAAGTAAGTATACACTAGAGCCTTTTCGTGAGCCAATGTAATCAAGATCAATAATTTTTATTTCACATAGGCCTACATGGGCATTTAAGTGGAGCTCGTGGCTAAATAATAACAGCCGCACGGGTCGATCTTCAAGGTTAAGCAACGCTTGACGAGGTCGGTCCGTGGATGGGTGACCATTTCAACATACCGAGTTTCCTCCGTGCCTCGGAAAGCACGTTAAGCCGTTCGTCCCGGCTGTCATTTGAAGATCTTTGACAGTCGTTACGAGTAGTCAGAAGCTTGAGATCTGACACCAGTCTAGCCAAGGGGTACCGTGTTACCCAGTTACTGGGTTGTGGAGGTCGGATAGGCAGTCGCTCCAGGTAAAACACTGGTACTCAGCTGAATCCGGTAAGACTGGAAGCCGACCCCAACAATAATTGGGAAAAAGGCTAGGCAGATGAATGATGATAGGCCTACATGGGCATTTATAAAACGTCGAAAAAAGGTGCACGGTAATGTTACATTCTTTCGAATGGTATAATACAGATAAATGCTCAGTTTCCTGAAGCATTTCCATTTAATGTAACGTTCTTGCGAATGTTCGGCGCTGCGTTTGACGTAACGCTCACGGCGATTGAACATTTACCTGTAACATTTCTTTGTACCTTGCGTTCATTGTTGACCTAACTTCACGTCACCCGCGCCAGTGCCTTTACTCGATAAAAAAATTACACCAAAACGCTCGTTGGTTTTAAAAAATAGGTTGTAACAAAACATCGGGCGTCATGTTACAAGTGTGGTTAAAAATAGCGAATGCTGGATGTTCTGTTACAAGTAAATGTTCTAGTCTAAACTCACCTTAAATGTGCAGTGTGAAAGGTTCATAAACCTACCTACCTATCACTAAGACATTTTAGACTTAAGACAAATTCTAATTGTGAGCTACTGCTACTACTAAATAGGCATCTGTTTAATCCTATCCTACTTTATATTACAAAAACTAGCTGACCCCCGCGGCTTCGCTCCAGTCAACTACCCATCTACCCTATCTACCCTGCCTACCTTACCTACCTTACATACATGATTATTGCGTAATTTAAACCGTTTACGCAGCGCACGCAACGGAAGCTCTCAAAAAGGAATATCTTTGCCCGTTTTTGCAATATTTTTCATTTATGCTCTGCTCCTATTGGTTGTAGTGTGATGTTATATAGCCTATAACCTTCCTCGATTAATGGACTATCCAACACAAAAATAATTTTTCAATTATAACCTGTAGTTCCTGAGATTAGCACGTTCAAACAAACAAACAAACAAACTCTTCAGCTTTATAATATTATATATATTATATATTATATATTATATAGTATAGATTTGTAAGTCTGGCTGTTTATTATCATTCAATCACGAATCAATCTCCACCAAACCAGATTCAGCAACGCTTGACAACATAAACTGATCTAAAATTCACTGAAGTATCCAGTACAAATTCCTCTATCTCCTGACATCTTTCTAATGTCACCGATCAGCAACTGTAATTTCCTAAGCCTTTTTAATTATCCTCCGAAAGCCTCTAATTTCACAGCTAGTGACGTCATCTGAAGTTGACTTTGTTGTTTGCCTTCACTGTTTGATTTGGTGACGTCATGGCTTTAGTTTCGAGACAGGCTAGAGAATGGAGAATCTGTATTGGTAACTTAGTATGGATAGGTCAAAATTAATTTTCTACATCGTCTGTGGAAATGTCAACTGTCTAGCTATCACGGTTCATGAGATACAGCCTGGTGACAGACGGACAGACAGACAGACGGATCGTGGAGTCTTAGTAATAGGGTCCCGTTTTTTCTCTTTGGGTACGGAACCCTAAAACTTACATGTTGTCGAACAAAGAACCTCCTCCTTTTTGATTCGACTCTCCGTTAACTTTCCGTTAACCGGCAGATTTTTGCCCCTAGGTAATAAAGATAAATTATTTTTAGGAGGCTGCATATATTTAACCCACGACGGACAAAGAGGGGTTTTATTAGTTTGACGTGTGTACCTGTGTGTTTGTGCATCTGTCTGTGGCATCACAGCTCCTAAATGGATGAACCTATTTTGATAATCGGTTCAGCCGTTCAATAGTTATGGGCTATACTATTTGAATCGCGGAGTTTTTGCAAAATATCGTGTCATAATTACGTATTAAATAGATTGTCGATCGAAGCGTGTCTACTACTAGATTTTTATTTTCGAACATGGGTAGACAATGGCCTGGATAAGAACATACAATATATAAATATCCCGGTGATTTGTGCCAGTGAGATAATTCTTGACTATCACGCGGTGTAAGCCGCTGGGAAAGCAAGTGTCACATACTAATTATTGTGTTTCATTTCCTAAACCAAATGATAAATTGGTCATCCTTTATCATCGCTAAGATGACAGGAAGAAATGTCTGGACAATGGTACTAGCAGACAACGCGCTAGTGAGTCGTCGTTGGCTTTGTATTGTGTCCTCATCGCTTGGCTCATTAGTTACTTGGATACAAGCTTCCTATAGTGTTTTCGGGCTGATTGCCAGAGCTCGTTTTGGTACCGTCTCTAGTATTTGTGTAGGTACGTTTAATAGCTTAGAATTTTTTAAATTCCTAAAGATTCAAAATACAGGTTATAACCTAGTTTGAGAAGAAGGTTTAAAAAAAATGTACAGGTTTTACGACAAATCTAATGAAAACTGTTTTACTCTCTACCCATTGATTGTTGCAGTAACAATGTGTAATTAAAAAAAAAAAAAAGTAAATAAAAATATAAAAAAAATATTAAAAGGTAAACTGGAGATTCTGTTCTGATCCAATTATGATATTTTTTTTACTGATTGAAAACTGCTTTATCACTGAGTGTTATTAATTAAATTAAATTATTTTATTTTCGCAAGCAACAGATTTTACATAAAAGTTGTAAAGGCGGCTTTTAGGTATGGATATAAATGTTCCATAGGACCTTTCTCTTTCATATCTATACATTACAATAAAGAGCCTGTTAATAGTATAATCAGAACTAAAATAAAATTAAAGTAAAGTGAAAAATGGATACAAAAAAAAAAAACTTAAAATTAGAAATTAAATAACTTAGCTATAAATAAGAACTAAATCGGTCAATAATTGTAACAAAATCAAATTAAAACTAAAATTAAATCAAAATAAAACCAAAGTCAAATTAAAATAGGCTACTTTTATCCCGGAAAATACGTGGTTCCCTTAGAATAGACCACGTAAATGAAGCCTAGCGTAACTAGCCGGAAAAGCTAGTTAAAAATATTTTATCTAGATTTGTAGATACCTACCTCTATTGAAGCATGTTTTTGCTTGGGTTCCTCAAAATCTAGAGGAAATGATTTATCTAGAAGTCATTTTCTCTTATGGGAAACCAAAAAAACACAGATTTCTTAGTAAACTTATTTTATATCGGTAAAACTTATGATGAATGATTCAGAAAGTTATTTCATTGAGCCCTACAAAAGCTAAAACCATCCTTCCTTCAAATTTGGGTCAACAACATTGAGAGTTCGAGATTCTCATCAAAGATCGTAAGGTATTCGGGAATATTCGGGCAGACGTAACTCAACGTGCTCTCCATTGCACGGAGAGGATTTTCAAGTATAAACAGTGGTCAGCCCGCTAAGGTGAACTATCGTTACAATGTTTATACCGTATGAACTGGAATGTTGATCTAGTAGGGACTCTACTCTGACTCTCTTATTCTGTGTTTACCATGGACTAAGTATCCGTTTCAGCCAATTCCATCATCATCATCATTTCAGCCGAAAGATGTCCACTGCTGCACAGAGGCCTCCCCCAAGTGTCGCCACATCGATCAGCTCTGTCCATGTTGCATCCAGTGGATTCCCACAGCCTTACCCAGGTCCTCGGCTGTAGGTTTGGAAGACCGTATTCCTTAAATCGGCTTTCAGATTACGCAATACTATTGTGCTATATACTCGTATGTCTGTATTGTGTGTATCGTCGCATGGCGTTCACATTACGCTATATTATCGCAAGCATTTATAGTATATAGCAAGCTCAGTTGACCGCGATCTTTGAAGAGTGTGCACAGTTGCCGGGGGTTAGGCAGGAGGAAGAGGGCGGCGCATGATATAGCACAGCATGAACTCAGCGCATCGCACCAATATTATAGCGTCTGGTGCGCGATATTGTTGTGCTATGAGCTGTTTACTATTTGCTATTATATTATAGCGTAGTCTGAAAGTCGCTTTAGAGGGAGGCCATCCAACGCTACGTCTTCCGATAGGCGGTTTCTTGGTGTCTATTGCAATGCAAAGGATTGCTTTAAGACATCAAGTGCTGAGATAGGAGCCTTTTTGGTCTCGCATAGGGTTTTTTTATTTTATTATTGTTTAAGTGTATGCTTATTTTCTCGTGTCTCCTGTGCGGGTCACAAATAAATATTTTTCTTTCTTTCTTTCTTTCTTTCTTTCTTTCTTTCTTTACTTGGCGTCATCTTCGTCACGTCTTATTGTAAAAAACTATTATAATACTCACAACGGATCTTTGTGTCTCTAAATTGGCTGTCTCTAATTTGTCATTGTTATAAGTGCAGATAGCATTGTATAACTGTCTCTTTCACTCGCTTACGTTTGTCGCATCGTCCTATCGCTCCGCTTACTCTATGCAGTATACTCGATGACAAACTGTTTCTTCAGCAATGGTTGGCAGCGCCAACTTCAGAGACACAAAGATCCGCTGTGACTATTATATCACCAGCTTTACAGGATTATGGCTACTTCACTGCAAAATGAAGCGATAATTTGGAGATCCAATTTAAGCCGCTTAATAAACGCGAGAACCTCGACTATAATTTGAAGATTATCAACTTAGCCCTTTTGTAAAGCAAATTCATCAATCATGAATAAGTTGAATTTGAAACATGAAGTTTAATAAGCTCTTAATATTAAAAGTTAATGTTACCTTCACCAAAGGAAGCGATAAAATCATCGTTTACGTATTCTACAAAAGAACTTTTTCTATTCGTTTCCATTCCTTTAGCACTTATTTTCTCTTCCTTTATTTTATTTTTCTACTTATCCCCAAGAATGAGTTCAATCCTTTTGATAGTAAATAATTGAAAACTTGAAAAAAATAGTAGTGAAAATAAATTGAAATTCGAATTATAATTTTCAAGATTAAAAAATGAACATGTTTTTATAATAGCAGAAGATCCCACCGCTAAAATCTGCAAGTATAACTAATATTATAAAGAGGAAATAATTGATGGTCTATTTCTATTAAAATTTCCAAGATTTTAATAACAATTTTAGTCTAAACTTCGGACAGATAGTTCAAGGCAAAACATTTTTCAATTTTTTAAAATGAAAAATGTCCATCTCCATGTCCATCTCGGTCCGTAATGCCAACTGCATACAACAACAACAACATATTATTTTTAAGAAATGGACCTGAAATGAAAGTAATTGGTGACTTCTGGACACTAATATTTATAAAAAGGAAGATTTGATTGTTTGTAAGTTAGTTTGTAATGGATAAACTCAAAAACTACCGATTTTAATTATTTTTTCACTATGGAAAGCTACATTCCTGAGTGACTTAGGTTGGCTGTAGATGGGCCAAGAGAGTGAAACCGCGGGCAAATAGGTTTTTAATAAAACTAAATTTTCATGATTAAAACTCGTACTTGATAGTAGAATTGAAAAAGGAGAAAGTTTGCTGCAGGCCCTGGCAATATCTAGCCGCAAAAACATGCGGTGGCATCACGTACTAAACCACGTTTACCTACTTTGAATGCCGTCTTTCAAATGTATCGCCACATTCTCACGTCTGCAATGATTTCTGGTATCAAATGGAATTGCATTTCCATTCTCCGCTGGGATTGGAAAGATTCAGAAAGTGAGCCTTATTGAATACTATTTTTGCATTTGGAATTTAGTTTTGCAAACACGTGTTGTCATTGCTAAATTGTTGAGCTTCTTATTTTTTGTGTGTTGGGTCTTGAAAGTCAAATTGCTGGCAAAATTCTGCTGTTTAACATTTATTTTTTAAACATAATTTTATAGGTTCTTAGAAACGATGAAAGAGGGACTGTTATTACACTTATATTATAAACGTGAAAGTTTGTGAGTGTGTAAGTGTGTTTGCATTGAATGGATCTGGATGAAATTTGGTACAGAGATAGATTATAGTTTCGAATAGCATATTGCATACTTTTTATCACGGGCTTATTTTCCCTTGGGATAATTTTCGACATTCGAAAATTATTTCGAAATCGAATTCAAAACCGCTGGCAGAAGTTAGTAGTACAGTCTACATTGTGGAATCACACACTATCAATGACTTCTATCAGATGTTATAGACTAGTGGCATTCTTAAAACGAAAGCGTCGCGCTAGCGAAAAATTACAACAAATAAAATCACACACTTTTGAATCTTTGTACCGATTTTATTCAAAAATAGCGAAGAACACTCTCGACAAAATCTCTTTGCAAACAAAAAAAACTAAATCAAAATCGGTTCATCCGTTTGTGAGCTATGATGCCACAGATACACAGCAACACACGTCAAACTTATAATTAAATTAAAAATGTATAGGATTGTCAAGCGCTATCGAAATGTCACATGATCAAACCCATACATATTGGCATTTCGACCATTGACATCGAATGACACATGTCTACAGCCTGGCTGTTAGATCCTTTATTATTGTCCGAGTTGCTTCTCGACCCCTCCATAAGATAAGATTGTTATATAGATCTAAACTTTAATGTTACAAAAATACAATTTTTCTATCTGATAACTAGGAGAAGAATTATTGACAGTAAACTACATTATCCCTGAGCTCCTTTTAATTATAAATAAATGCTCCGTTAGTGTGTGCTGGTATTAAATAACTATTAGTTATTTATGCAACTGTTGTATAATAAGGGGTATTAAAACACGAATGTGGGTTTATCACACGAGGCGAAGCCGAGTGTGATAATAGTATCACTTGAGTGTTGTAATACCTAATTGTAACAGTTGCATACAAGACTTTATCTACACCCATAATATGAATCCTCTATAAAGGTTCTGAAACAATAGGGTATTAATACTTAGCGTACTTTTCAGCATTGAATAGAAGGTCCATAGGGATGAAAATTTGAATTTCTCTGATAATTCTTGAAAATATACCAATATCACATCTTCAGAAAATGATGTACTACTCTTTGATATTTTCCAGTTCATGACATTTTGGTACGTCTTTTCATAATGTTTTCTCGACTTTTCTGGTAATAATTGGTTAGAAATGTCCTTTGCTGCATTAGAAATATCTGGTGGTGTGTTATCAAAGCTTGTATCACTCATTTTTGTAAACAACAAAATATATATATTTTTTAATACTATTATTGAACAAAAATGGCGGGATACGACGTCAATTCAAAAATTCGAATAAGTTATTTTTAAATTACGGCGTTCGGTACGGAGTTCTTTTTTTGAAGTTCATAAAGATGCCATGAGAATGTGGCTGTTCGATGAGTAAAAAAGGAGTTGCATTATGAAAATTTAGTACAACATTATAACACCCGTTTGGATGATATTATGGTTACTATGACACTGGCTGTTTTAATGTTGGCAATAAGCTAACTGTTTCAAGAACTTTTATAGAGGATTTACAGCATGGGTGTAGATAAAATTTAATATTGCCCCCAGTGCAAGCACTCTCTCACAAATTTAAACTATAATATAGAACGTCACAATACAAGAACAGATGGTACCCTCAAATTGGCACTCAGCACAGAACTTAACTTTAAGTTTTAGTTTTGTGGCACAAAGCATAAAGTTACTAACTAGACACACACTGAGAACGTCTCGGTTGTGACCTCAAATTGGCTCGACGCATCCAGTTACGAGTAACTAGTGGAGACCAGGCTTCAGGCATTTATGAGTCGAGTAGCTCCAGGCATGAATACCGATGCTCTGTTAATTACATTGTATGTCTCTCAGTCATATTTCTAGCTGATAAAGCTATACAATAATATAAAATAGAATTTACTACATTGTACACATATAATCAATTTAGTATTAACCCGTACCTTGTTCCCATTCAACACTGAACTCATTCAATTTGTTTTCAATTCAAAACTGGAGGCTGCTCAATATCAGTATTTTACTTAGATTAGAACAACTGCCTATCTGACCCCCAGTAGCCAGTTACTGGGTAACACGATACTATATTGCAATACGATATTGGTATGACTGTTGTCTTTCTGGCTTCTTTTGACTCGTAAAGACTGTTGAAGATCTTCAAATAACTGCCGTGACCAACGGTTCATCGCACTAACTAGGGCATGGAGGACGGTCTGTATGAAATGGATAGTAACCCATTGATGAACCGACCTTGGAGCTTCACATTATCGATTCTGCCAACAATATACTAGAACCATGGGGTTCGAGTTGGTCCAAACATAAAAACCTACCACCACTACCGTCACTATAAGGCCTCGCTTATGGAGACGCGGAGCGTCTTGCGATGCATCGGGCGGTGCGGCCCGCACTTCAAATATATGGCACTGTATGAGAGTGTTTACCAAAAACCAGCGTCAGGCAACTCCCAGTTGTCTGGCATTTTGCTGAACTGGACCTTTTTGGCGCAACCGCGGGGCACACTATGTATGTAATTGTTTTTTTAAATTACATTTCCTTTTATTTGTGCCTACATTGTGTGCATCTGTGTGTGCCAAATAAACTGGTTTTCTTTCTTTCTTTAACGGGGAATCGATATAACACGCGTTTGCTTGAGATGCAGGCGCAGGCGGATCCCATGGTGTCTCTCGCGCTAGTACAAACATACGGCGATACCCGCTTCTGCGCCCAAAGCGGCGTTCGAGGCGGAACCTTCGGCCATTTTGTTTGGGAATCGCACAACGCAGACGTAAGCCACCGTCAGCAGTGGAATACGACCTCAAAAATTTTATTAGAAGATAATTTAATGCCCACCGCGTGCACCGTCGCGTCCGCCGCCGCGTGCAACGCTACAAGCTAGAAGAAACAGCACGGGCGCAGTGGCGGGCACTGCTAGTACTGCTACTCTTACTATTCTTCCCGCACGCGCCACCTCACCAAGATCAGAAAAAACGTCCAACGCACCGCCAGAAGCCACGCTGCTGATGGTGCAACGCAATTTAAATTGCGTTGATAGGCGATATCGTACAAGTATTTTAGAAGAAAACTTTAAGTGCAAATCGTTCGAATTGCATCGTGTTGCGTCCATGTAAACATACTTGCAATTTCGCTCCTAAAAACCGCTTATCAGTGTGACATAAGAATTCTGTCGAGCCATTACGTAGGTCACTAACAAAAACGAACCTAAAAAAGTCAAAACTTCTACCGCAACCACACTGATCCCAAGATTTCCCGGCAAATTTAACATCGTACCGCGATTCCGACTTCCAACATAACAAATTACATAAAGAGTCGTTGGCTTTGAGCGGCTCTGAATAAAACCGCAATTCCGACATCTCCTATTACCATAAAGGTCTACAAATGGCTGTTAAAAGTACAATTTGTTTTATTGTCATTCTAGAGGTTGTATTTTAGCAGTGTTATGTGATTTCGATGATATTGGTTGATATTTTACTTTTGAACTCGTGGCTAAGTCGCCGCATGATCTTCACGAGGTCGGTCCGTCGATGTGTGGGTATCTTAATATACTGAGATTCCTCTGTGCCTCAGAAAATACGTTAAGCCTTTGGTCCCGACTGTCGTATAAATATCATCGATAGCTGTAACGGTAGTCAGAAACCTGACATGTGACCAGTGTAGCTAAGGAGTATAGTGTTACCTAGATACATTGTTTCGAAGGTCCGATAGTCATTCTTTCCATGTAAAATACTGGTACTCAGCTGAATCTGTTGTGACTGAAAGCCGACCTAAACATAGAAGGAAAAGACAAAAAAAAATGTGACCCGCACAAGAGACACGAGCAAGCAAAAACAAAGAAACCGGCCAAGTGCGAGTCGGACTCGCGCACGAAGGGTTCCGTACCATTTTCGTAAAAAACGGCAAAAAATAACGTTTGTTGTATGGGAGCCCCCCTTGAATATTTATTTTATTTTGTTTTTAGTATTTGTAGTTGTAGCGGCAACAGATATACATCACCTGTGAAAATGTCAACAGTCTAGCTATCACGGTTCATGAGATACAGCCTGGTGACAGACAGACAGACAGACGGACCGCGGAGTCTCAGTAATAGGGTCCAGTTTTTACCCTTTGGGTACGGAACCCTAAAAATCCACGTGCGAGACCAAAAAGGCTCCTATCTCAGCATATATAGCGATATCTAAAATAAAAATGAACGCTGCGCTAGTGTTCTGATAAGGCCCACTGTTCAAAAGGCGGCAAATTACCAGTTTACTGTTAACTTCATTCTGAGATAACAACACACTCCACCACCAATTCCAGGAACGTCTGTTACCTAGACATTAACTGCAGTAACCTATTTGGAAAGCACTTAATCGTTTTCACACTCAGGTGAGACCACTACAAACACAACTTCGCAAACAGGGTTTTATAGAGTCGTCTGATACTTAAGTGCGGTGCCGCTGTCCAAAATATTATCCAAATAGTGAAGTGCCGCTTTGAGGACCTAATGAACGCTACTGACGATGCTGTTAACGTAGCTACTGGACCTAAACTATCTAGAAAATTAAACATCGATTTAAAAGATAACATTTTCAAGCAATAACTGTTGTCAAAGATCAAAATGTTTGGGATTGAACACGTGATACTTATGAGGTAGCGCATATCAATCTCATTTCATATCATTTCGGACTCTTTGAAAATCGTTTTATATTGCTGATATAAAGTCACTATGTCTGCACTCTCGTACAATTAAAAGCCTTTCAATGTGTTGTTAAACAAATAGCTTATCTGACTCAAAACTTTTGTAAAAATTATCAGCTATTAGGGCGCTTTCAATTTAGACGTTTAGTGTGGGACTGCTGCGGTTGATCAACCAGTCGTCCAAAGTTCGACAAACGCACCGCCCGTCTACCGTCTAAATTGAAATAGCTCTTAAAGATAATCTAGCAATCCAATGAGAGCTTCCGTTGTTGTGCTCACCGGTCGGCAGTCGGCGCCACTGACGAGTAAGGTCCTTAACATTGTTATTACGCACACGGAAGCAAAGTTTTAAATTAAAACTCATTTCTAATACCGTAGAAGTGCACTTAAAATCGAGTACGCTGCAATTTTGTCCAGCCAAAAGGGGGATAAAATTTAAGAAAAGAATGGAATAGAAAATATTTATTCGACTTCGAGAAGTTTAGTAAAAAAAAAGTACAAACAAGGTTTAAGAATTATTGCGCCGGGCGTGCCATACCGAAAGAGTTACCAACTCAGCATTTGCTGGGCGTCAGACACCCAGAGCTGATTTTCAGTTGGCACCCCGCTAGTGACACACGGACGTGAGTAAATAAAACGGATACTTAAAATAATGTCATAATGTGAATATACAGGTGCTCGGAAATATAAAACTCTATTAAAGCATTGGTTGGTGAAACTTTACCTAACGTAATCTGCCATATTTTAAAAACATTCACAACAATAAAAGTAGTAAATAAATTTACGCTAAAATCCAAAAACCTAGGCAATTGACATATTGAGGACCTCACTCTACACCAGCGCCCCTAGCGGCAAATTCAAACGCGATTGCCGTCATGCACTATTGCTATAATACTGCTCTTACACTTGCAACCATCATGCATACAATACCCATTTTCTGTAATTCATGTCTTATGCTGCCAATTTAATTTAATTTCTATTTCAATTGCAACAGTAAAAGCGTAACATTTCCATCTCCTTTTTTAAAATTGTTCAGTGTCTAATATATTCATCACTGTTCCCAAGCTGTAAAAGTCTCACGAAGGAAATGTAAATTGTGGAAGACACTCACCGAATGGATGCAAGCTGTAAAACATGACAAGAAATTAACTTTAAAGGCAAAAAATTCAAATACCAACGAAAAAATAAAAAATATCTTCGTCCTCACCAAGAAAATTTACCGCATAAAGTTGCATGCTATAAAATTTAAGGAGGTGTCACAGAAAATATGGAAGCAGAAGGCTCACAGTTACCACTTTAATGATGGTCATTAGTAAATGTCATATACAGAAGCCGCTCCATGTTTACAAGTACTTACTGTAAAATACTGATATTCAGCTACATCCTGTTAGACTAGAAAATGACAACAAAATGCCTAAGAACAAATCCGGTTCAGAACAAAGCAGACTATAACAAACCACAATTTCATATAAAGAAATAAAAAACTATCGCCGAATATAATAATTTATCACATTGTTTAACAAACAATTTTCCAATGTTATTGTGGTGGTTTTAGTTTTCAGTGTAATAAATTTGTGTCATTTTTATTTATTATTTTTCATAATAATTATTACACGCGATATTTGTGGCTTAATCTGTATACAGATCATAGCAAGATTCGAGATTCGATTCGATCCAATTCAAGTTTTTTTTTATTTTCTCTTAACTTTTGGTAATTTCCATTGAGTTGACCTTCTGTCCTCCCATAGTTCCTGGTTATTTACAACTTCCTAAACACGTCACGTCTTGTTCGTTTCGTCACTTATTCTCGCTCGCGATCCGTGTTTGTCAAACATGTTTGCCTGCCTTTAATTTGTGACGAGCAGTTTGTGTGACACTGTTTTTACGTGGAGCTTGTTGTTAGATTGATACGTCGACACCTTTGTGCTTTGTGCTCTTATTTATTTATTTACACACAAAACACTTAAAAGAGAAAGTGCATTTTAAAGACAGAAGAGCACAAGGGTGTTCTTATTGTTGTGATTCGAATGTTATTTCTGAATTAGTCCTGTTTCGTAGGTGCGTTTTCTGGATCTAAGAGTAACTTGTAGAAACACTTAGAAAGGTGTTTGCCATTAAGAATTGAATATTTAATGTAAACATCTAAGCTATATCACTTATTCATCATCATAATTTCAGCACAAAGACGTTCACTGCAGTACATAGGCCCCCATGAATCAGCACCTTGACCAGTCCGTTGCTTTGTACTAACTACCTAAATCTATTGATATTGATTTCTACTAGGAATTTTTGGTTTATAAATAATTTATTTTCTCAAGCTTAACGAGTCACAAAGTTTGCAGTTGTAGTTTTCAGAACGCACAACACACAGTAGATGTAATTTAGTTACAGTAAATAGTTACATACTTATAGAACAGATGAGTGGGCATTTTTGATAAACAATCTCAAAATGTTTGGTAGTTACTCCATCTTCTTATTGAGCAGAAGTTATCGTATTTTTGTACAACCGTCAATTCCATAATAAGCCTAATCTCATCTCGGCACAGTTGTGCTGTGCTTAACCGCTTGTATGCCAGCATTCGAGACACAATGAAAAAGCCATTGTGTCTCGCTTAGATCTGCGTTCTGGCATACAAGAGGTTAAAAGCTGAACCAGGTTACTTCTAGGCAAGCTTGCTTCACTGTCGACCACGTCATCGTTTACCAGATGAGATAGTTTCCAAACAAGACCGCTGCTGACACTGCTGGGACACAGGCCTCTCTGTGAGAGGGAATGGGCCGTAATCCACCACCCGGGCCCAGTGCGAGTTGGTGGATGTCACATGTCTTCGAATTTTTGGTTCTACGACATGCCGGTTTCCGCACGATGTTTTCCTTTACCGTTTTGAGAGCAGTGGTGATGAAATAATTTACACAAAATAAGCGCCTGCCTGTGTTCGAACTCACGACCTACAACTTGTAAGTCGGGGCCGTTACCACTTGGCCGCCACTGCTCTACAAGAGCATATCAATAATAAAATAAAAAACCATTTAACAAGTCTACGTTTTAGCGTTACTGACTGCTCTGTGACTGCTCAATACTTTTTATTTCTAATGTATGTATTAACAGTGCTAGGGCATTCCCTTTTAACGCAGCATACCAAATAACAACATAACCAAAAACCTATTTCGATTAATAAACAAAACTCCGCCTCCCTGTAACATTATCCATGATACTGACTGAAAATGTGTTCATTTATTTATTTAAACGGTTTTAAGTACACACTATTATTTAGTGGTGCCTGTAATTACCTACATAGTGGTTAATGTATTAATTAAACCGTATTGTTTTCGTTCATTATTGAAAACCTACTGCGTGAAATATTAATTGTAAATTGAGCGCCAATTAATAAAGGAGGAAAGATTTATTTGGTGTTTATTTTGTGAATTTCAACCAACTGCTTCTAGCACAGCACAATAAATTACAAACCGAAACTTCGCCACGCCTCGAAAAGCACGTAAAAGTGTTATATCCCAGCTGAAATTTGTAGTCCTTTGATAATCGTTACATTTAGCTAGAAGCCAGGAAATCTGATACTAGTCTTGCAAAGACACATCATCATCATCATATCAGCCGAAAGACGTCCACTGCTGGACATAGGCCTCCCCCAAGCGTCGCCACATTGATCGGTCCCATGCGTTTCGCATCCAGCGGATCCCCGCAACCTTCACCAGGTCATCGGTCCAACTGGTGGGAGGCCTTCCAACGCAACGTCTTCCGGTTCGCGGTCGCCACTCCAGAACCTTTCTGCCCCATCGGTCATCCGTTCTGCGAGCAATGTGCCCTACCCACTGCCACTTAAGTTTGGCAAGTCTTCGGGCTATGTAACCAGGGTTACCGACATAGCCCGAAGAATCTCTTGCGGATCTCTACATTTATGATTTGATCACGCAAGGAAACTCCGAGCATAGCCCTCTCTTTTTCTCTTTGGGTGACTGTAAGCTTTCTGATGAGGGCCCATTGTAAGCCACCATGTCTCAGAGTCATTTATGTCATCAATGACAACACACACTGGTCATAGACTTTTGTCTTGAGACTGTGGTAAGTTGGACGAGAGGATACCGAGCAACTTCCCGAACGCTGCCCAGCCGAGTCGGATTCGACGGTAGATCTCTTTCTCGAAGTTGGCCAAACCCAACTGGATTGTTTGTCCCAGGTAGACATTGTCGTCCACAACTTCGAGTGTAAGGTCTCCGACCTTGATATGAGTGGGTGTAACATGGGCATTGAAGCATGAGTGTGATTCATGGCAAAGTCACATAGCATATCAAAACAATAGTACAACCGTATTTCATCAGTTTTGTTTAAGGTGCAGATACCCCTCAGTAACTGATTTCACAATGAGAATCAAGTCTAAACCGCTAATCAAATTATTTTGAAAAAATATATGTTACATAAGACCATTTTCTTAATAATTGGTTCTAAGAGAATGTTGAGTTTTATTCGTTTTTATAACATAGTGTAATTAATTTGTAAATTTATATCTAACACACAAAAAAACGACAATCACACCAAAACCGACAGGCGTATATTAATGAAATGGTCACCATATCAAAGACAATTTAATTATCTACATTTTGAATTGAGGTTTTTTTTTTAAAAGTCATAGTACAAAACACTACAGAATTTGGGGTCGCGCGGGTGTGAAACGAGAGCACGTTTTGTTCCCTCAAGGTCGTTGTCGACTGTTGTCGTCTTAAGTCTCATGTAAAAACGTAGTTTGTAGGCCACTACCAGCCACAAATCCAGTCTCCGGGGCTAGATTATTTAAATAAGTTCTTGCTTGTGTTAGGAAATAAAGCAAAACTGTTTTTAGTGAGGCAACGAAAACTGTAAAAGGTAAATTTCTAGTTCCCATAGAAAACACTCGGTCTGTGAAAAAAGAAAAGTTCTTCAGTCTGTGTATCAGATGTGAATTTTCCCGGGAATATAAGGTGTCGTGAAAAACCTCATTATGGTCCTATGTTGTTTACACAGAAAAAAGATTTGTTTGTAGATAACTTTGCCCTGACTTCATTTCAAATGAAAACAAACGGAGTTTTCGAGATTCACCTTTTTAGATTATACTTAAATAGATATATAGATTAGAACTCAGTTTTATGTGGAATATTTTGGCACATTTTGCATGAAATAAAGATCTGTTTATTCATAAGTCAATCTTTTGAGGTTGCCTCACATTAAAAAAATACATTTTATTATTTTTACGTCTTTATAGACATAGATGGTGGTCCAACCATAACGCACAATGTCAATTGTAAATAAAAGAAAAAAAATAGAGAATTATCTTAATTTTTAGGGTTCCGTAGCCAAATGGCAAAATACGGAACCCTTATAGATTCGTCATGTCTGTCTGTCTGTCTGTCCGTCCGTATGTCACAGCCACTTTTTTCCGAAACTATAAGAACTATGCTGTTGAAACTTGGTAAGTAAATGTATTCTGTGAACCGCAATAAGATTTTCACACAAAAATAGAAAAAAAACAAGAAATTTTGGAGGTTCCCATACTTGAAACTAAAACTAAAATTTTTTTTTTCATCAAGCCCATACATGTGGGGTATCTATGAATAGGTCTTCAAAAATGATATTGAGGTTTCTAATATATTTTTTTTCTAAACTGAATAGTTTGCGCGAGAGACACTTCCAAAGTGGTAAAATGTGTCCCCCTCCCCTCCTGTAACTTCTAAATTAAGAGAATGATAAAACTAAAAAAAGATATTATGTACATTACCATGTAAACTTCCAACGAAAATTGGTTTGAACGAGATCTAGTAAGTAGTTTTTTAATATACGTCATAAATCGTAAACGGCAATTTACCGAGTCCGACTCGCATTTGGCCGGTTTTTTAATTATGATAGAAGGATCTATGACAATTATGTGTGAAACAAAATATCGGCCAAATACTCGCCACGACTTCGGTGGCATACCTCTATCCGATGGACCATATTTTCAATAACGCTAAGGCATAATTGAGGTTGAATGTCGTTATTGTGCCGAATATATCATCCTTTAGCTCTTGAATTGGTATCGGCTTATTGACGTACACTTTTTCTTTTAAATATCCCCAAAAAAAATCCAACGGTGTCAAATCACATGATCGTGGCGACAAATTGAAATCGCCAAGACGACGTGAGATAACACGGCCATTGCATTTTTTGCGCAAACTAGCTATTGTTTCGTTGACTGTGTGGCAAGTGGCACCGTCCTATTGGAACCTCATATCGTCCAGCTCCATATCCTCAATTACTAGCCACAAAAAGTCCGTTATCATCTCGCGATAGCGATCACCATTCACGGTAACTGCTTGGTTTCAACAATCTTAACGCGCTGCTGCATTGTGTACCTCTCCATGGATAAATTTGTCAAAGACTGAAACAAAGAATTAATGTTAAATAAAGTTGAGCAAAAAACTTGACGTTACGGTGTGGCTCACAATAAACAACGACCACCCTTTATTAAACCTTATGTAAATAAAATTGTTCTTTAAACCATTTTGCTTAGTCTAGATTCTAGAGTTAGGCGAGATTCTTGAGTTTTCAGAAACCGGGGGCAGATTCTAGACTCTAGAATCTTCCCCCGGTTTAACAAAACTTGACTATCGGGCTGTTAACGTAATCCACGAATAATCACCGTTTATCTAAAGTTTTTTTTTATTTTTATTAGAAAAACGTTGCCCCACACTAGGAATTTCTTCCTGTATCGTGGGTGCGTTTACAAACATATAAACTCACATACACAACACCCAGAGCCGGAACAACTATCTGTAGGTCATACAAATATTTGTTCCGTGCGGGAATCGAACCCGCGACACGCAGCGCAGCAGTCAATCGCTCAACCACTGCGCCAATCGTGCGCCCAAAATATATTATCTAAAGTGTTTGCAATCACAGCAGATATCGCGTGCTTTACAATTTGTCACATTAATTTTACGGTCATTTAGCGTTGAGAAAACCGGTCTTTGCCTTTTATAACACCCTCAGTATGATTAGCAAACCACATTTCATTATCATAATTATTATGCGACAGCAAGCAAAATCGATAACCTGCAGTTGAAACTACCAGAGACACGTGCCACGAACATGTCATTAGTTTCTATTTTATTTCTTTTACAGGTGTAATACTATAATGTGCCTAGTTAGACATATCAGGCGATATAATAGGCAGGATCGCGTGTACGTCCCTTATCTCTCTGACTATGCAGGCAAACGTAAATATATGTTTCGATAATGAATCACATAATAGTAGGAAACTGTGTAGAATATCACAAATCAATAAACTACTGATTGACTTAATCTAGACTATCCGAAAGAACCTAGAAAACTGAGCAGTATCTCCAGGCAAGAGGTGAAATATTTGTCAAAACTTGACAAATGCTATATTATTAATGACCTTTTTAGCAACAAAGCAATACAAACAAAAAAATATTGGCCAAATGCGAGTCGGACTCGCGCACTGACGGTTCCGTACAAACAGCTTTTGGGGTCAGAGGCCTTAGTGCGAGTTTTTGTTCACGCTCACTCGTGATAACGTAAACGATCTCGTATGTCAAAATGTATACAAAAAAAGAGGTTTCTCCTTACCGTCCCCAGACGGCGCTTATCAAATTTCA
The DNA here is from genome assembly GCA_949775005.1 of Orthosia gothica. Taxonomy (NCBI): domain Eukaryota; kingdom Metazoa; phylum Arthropoda; class Insecta; order Lepidoptera; family Noctuidae; genus Orthosia; species Orthosia gothica. Next base: position 2,545,234 of record OX459047.1, read on the forward strand.
ATACAAATTAATGTTTACGCTAACGCGATTGAGCGTGAGTAAAAACTCGCACTAAGGCCTCTGAGTCCCTCGTCCGTAGGAGAGCACGCCATACAATTCCGTACATGTGGCGCCCGGGTGGTGCAAATCAGGTGACACTAACTAATCAGGTGACCTACGGTGGTAGGTTACGGCCGTAGGCTTGCGAACACTCACCGGGCAAAGACCTACCGTCAAGCGGTGGTGTTCCGGTACGATGCTCGGTGTAGCCAATTAGAGGAGTTGGGTCGAGATAGCTGTTCCACCGCAGGTGGATCAGCCTGACGTGCGCTGTTATGGGCGTATCGGACGACTGGTCGTGGAGGTTAGCGGGAGGCACGGTGCGCCGCTGGCCAACCGCAGGTAGTTGGGGGCCCAAGTAGTGTGCCAGCCACATACCAAAGGCTGCCCCGCCAACTGTCGAAAAATCACCACTGGTCAGTGGTGATGTCACTGGTTGGCGACCAGAAGACAGGGCCCAATGGACATTTCCGGGGGGGTCGGGTGTCCAGACAAGTCCCCCATTGATGGCGTCCTGTCATTGCGTGTCTGTGGGCTGCCAGCGTGGAACCTCATCTCACTGCCTTCTCCTCCCCCTTTTCACTCAAAACAATGCCAAGGAAAAATAAAAATAAAAGCTGTACAGCGGCAGCATTCCCTGACCCTCAAAGTGCACCTCAGCTACCATAAGAGGGCTGCACTCTAATCTCGAAGCAGTCCATCACCACCTGGAGTCTAGATAGACCAACTCTTTTTTTCATTTCGGCGACGCAGATCGGATGTCCGTCAGGCGTGTCGTACTTATCATACCCAGGCTTTACCCTGGAGCACAATTTTAAACAACGCGCGGGTGTATGTATGTACGCCGGAGACGACATCTGTTATCGGCGTCTCCGAAACCTTGAGGACTCTAGGTTTTCCGTGCTCTGGGCACTAGTGGACACAAGCCTGGCTAAAATTATCTACGCCTGTGTCTACCGATCGCACAGTGGAGATCAGGAGATAACCAGGCTCACGGAACATCTGTGTGAGGCGGCTGATACGGCACAGCAGCGGTACCCTTCTTTAAACACTGGAACGGGTGCTCCACTCCAAGCTCCTGGCATACCTAGAAGCTAACGGCTGCCGCCGATATCTGTAAAGATAAAGATGATTTATTTGTTAAAACATGTGTTTACATACAATAGGCATGCAAGATGTTCAATTCTTTTTTAGCGCTTACAGACATGTTTTGCCATAAGAGGCGTACAAATATGTGTATTACTAATTGATTATTTTACTGAAATATAGCAATGTCAGATATTATTATACAAAAATCACAATAGATTGGCCTTTATCTTAATTAAATGTCATAAAAATTAGAATGAATAAAATGAAACAATTGCAAAAAAGTAAAATAAATGAAATCAGAAATAATCAATTCAAAAACATTTCCTAAAAAAAATATTATTCTAAAATTTTACACTGGACTACTTCTCTTCTTCCTTTTGTAAACTCTCTCTATCACTCTAAGGTGGAAAACTCTTTTTAAGAGTTAAGCTCACCTTTGTACATCAACATTATAATCACTCATGTTGTTTATGTAATTTTGTTTTGGGTACAATAAAGAATTAAGAGATCTAACCAACGAATTCGCGCTACATTTAGACGCTGCCTCTGAAGATGCCGTGGCAGTGGCAAAGCTTTAGGCCAAACAAATTTAAATGACTGTCGTGCCAGCTACACGAAGAAGGAAGAGAAGTCAAATCTAGTCCCCAAATTATGTATCACAATTGCTGTCACAAAGTAAGGGATAACGAAGGACGAAATCATATGAATACTGCTTCATATGAATTTTCAATCCAGTTAGATAAAAGGCATTGCCATTGATTGTGTGTTAAGAAATAATTCTGCAGGTTTCCTCATATTTTTTTCCTTCACCGAAGCGACGGGATGTCTAAGATTAACTTATAAACAAAGTATGAAGTACTTACCAATTGAAAAATTTACATTCTTACTTCGCCGGATAAAAACCCGTTACAATCAGATTTTTTCTGTTTTTTTTTTTTTTAATTTGATTGGGTTGTGATTGTAAATGCCATTACCCTGAGTGTATTGATTGTCCCGTATCATTATACCAAAAGTAATTAATTCTGATTTTGACAAGCTCAACCGCGGATCGCTATTATGAATGTTTAATTCATTAAAATCACATTAATCATTGATTGAGTTATTTGTAAATCGTACGTCAATCACATTGCTGACAGAACAATTGGTTCTGAATTAATCAATCAGTCTCTGTTTCATGAAACAATCATTTGAGTTGGGCATCTCAGAACCTTAATTTATTATTCTCCGTGTTATATGACTGCAAAATGTTCTTTACTTTGTTCGTCTCTCGTTTGTTAACCGACTTCAAAAAAAGGAGGAGGTTCTCAATTCGTCGGAATGTTTTTTTTTTTTATGTTCAGATTTTGGGAGTATTCTATTCTTTGTAAATAAACCACACAAATGTAGGTTAAACTTCTGTGTCTGTCTTATTTTTCTGACTATAGTCTAAAACCCTAACCTCACTGGTTTGCCTGTATTGAATGAGGAAGCTGGGGTGACATCACTTCAGCTAACACATACTAAACGACTTATAAGAACGAAATTTCTATGGAAGCTAAATTAAGACTGGACACTTTGATTGCAGTTATTATGACTTAAATATTGGCATAGGTAAAATTATTCTACCACTTATGAAGAAGCTGGAGTTATGCACATTGATAATGGGGAAAAAGAGAGAATATCTGTGTTTGCGCATACACCTGTGCACTATATTATCCCCCTGCGTCGACTGCTCTCCGCAGAAATTGGCTGTTATGATTGAAACTCGGTCAGGAGGACAATTGTAGTGGTTTAAGATGAGTCATGTTGTGGCTTTTTTGTTTATAATATATTTTTTATTTTATTTTCAGAATGGTGGGGTGCCAGGACCTTCTGCTGCGACTCAGATGAATGCAACAGCTCGTACACAACGCGGCCCGTCACAATACTATCGGTCATAGCAGTGTTGATCACTGCATTGGCCGCGCGCTGACCGCTCCAATAACCACCTGTAAGACCAAACTTAAAACCGATTGATTGATTCAAATTCTGTTTATGATTGATTCAGACGTTTAAGATTTATTCAAACGTGTTGATTGACTTATTTTTAATGTATTCATAGATGTTTGTTGATTTAATAGTTTTAAATTGATGAACTACTACTTCAGTGAAACGTTTCTTTTTTGGTGCGAGACGATTGATCACAAATATCTGATTAGTTAATAAATGGATGAATCAAATAATATTAGGTAATGTGTTCTCTGTAAATAGGTTAGATATTGCTTATTTACCTTTCCATTATTTCGTAATAATGGAATGAGTGAAACGAGATCATGAAATTGGAGTTACTACATCAAAGGTAATTAACGAAGAAAATTACAGATTTTTCTTTGGTATGATCAATCGTCTTAATCCGATCATCTATTAGATTTATTTATTGTTGCAAAACTAAATAATATGTTACTCCTGTATTGAAGAAATTTGAGTCACACTAAAACTTTTTCTGTAGGTTGGACCTGTTATTATAATCCAACTATGTATTTGCCTTAAGTTATATCGAAAATGTATTAATAATAGTTTAAAAATATAGAACCAAATATCTAAACTTCTATGTGTCCTTAACTACAATAAAATAAACACAAAACGTATAGAAGTTATATCATCAACAGCTATGACCCTAATCACAATTTTAAAAGTTTAGATTAAAATACAGTGACGGAATTATAATATTTAAGAAATATCGAAATTGATACAAACTATCAGGTCATTTATAATGATGAAAACAATTTAATGAAACTGAATGAATAGGATGAAATATAAGTAAGCCATGCCAACAGTTTTGCCAATACAGTTAGACCCTGAATTCCAAATGATAATAAAAAGCAGATGTTCCAACAGAACGCTGTAGTAAAGGAAACCGTAGTACGTATGGATATTGCCATTTCTGCTATAAACATGCAAAATAGTCTCCAGCAGCAGCTTCAGCAGCAAATTAGGACGACAACGTAAATATAGGACCACTAGTTATGAAAAACAGAAAACAATTTAAACAAAAAGTGTTTCATATAATGCAGTTAAGGAAAACTTTTAGGGATATAAAAAAACACTATAAAAGCAATTTTCAAAATGTTCGGTTGTTTCGGTCTTTTCGTTGCCTTTACTCAGTAAGGTAGCAGTTAACTCTGGTAATGGTTATTCTTATTTTCTTTTTGTTTTACTGTAACTGGCACTGCCAATTTAGGAACAGGTGATCTTTTTGTTTATTTAAAGTTCATGTACAGAGTCGCAATACAGACTTAAGTCACATGACGACCAGTCAACCGTTGGGAAACTATATACTTTCGGAAAACTCGTACCAATTTCAATATTTATCAAATGACATTCAAACATACGAATTGATATTACCAGCCTCATAAAAATACCTTTAGTAAAAAGAAAAGTTTTTACAAAAAATCAAAAGAAATTGCCAATCAAAAATAAAGTATCATTGGAAAACAAAGAAACCATATAAAATATCAAGGCGGTTGATTGAGGATCGTAGATTTCGAAGGTATTGTCCCCGAAGGAGCCATCTGTCCCAAATGTAGTGGACTACAAAACAATAAAACCGAAGGTCCTTTTGCTTGTAATGTATTTATAGTAGAACCAAAAATAAAATACAGTAGAGATGTTTTCGTAGAAAAAGTACTTCAACAATACATCATAGAAAATATTACAAGTGTTTATACCGTACATAACTAATATGAAATCGTTAATAGTAAATCCAATTATTTGTATTTAACGACATCGATTTATCTAAACTGAAAAAATGGATAAGTTAGCAAATGGACTCGATAAATAAAACAAGCGGTATTGTATAATAAATAAATAGTTAACCCTACACTGGATGGCGCATCTTAAAGTGCCGAAGATAATATTTTGTTAAAACCAGTAGAAGCTCTAAAACAAACATAATGATGAATGATGATGAATGAATGAATGATGTGAGAAAATAAGATCGATATCTACCGTCTTCCGTGTTCATAAAGTTGTTAACAATCAACAAGCACAATGTTACTTTTGCCTACAGCAGTATTACTTTTCAATGTACATTGAAAAGAAATGCTGCTGCTGCTGCCATTATTAACATTTTAACATCCTCTGCTGCGCTAACAATTCCATAAATATCACATGAGAGCATTACTGCAATAACCATTACAGATGCTAATGGCTGTCGTTCAAATGATTTACGTTGTAATCAAGTTAATGTACTAAATCCATCACTGTATTTTAATACCAAACTCATCCGCTAAACCCTACTTAAGTGAACATCTAATTTACTGTATTTAAAGGTTTCTTTAATACATATTTTATTATGATTAGTATGCGTTGGCTGACTGTTGTGTTATGGGTCTCCGGAGAATTGATAGTTGCCCGGGTAAATCCGAGAAAGTGAGTAAACAATTATAAATGCTCACTCATGAGACCTCCGTTTTCAATGAAGTAAAACGGTTGTTTCAAAAAATCAATTTTATTCTTGAAATTTTTGGCACCATTATTTTTTTGAAGGTTATCCTTTGATATTTTTGTTAAAGTATGATATTTCAAAATCCTTTTTTGTTACTGTCTGTTATTAAAATCTTGTTTCAAAATAAAATCAGTTTAGAACTCAGACATTCCACATACTAAATTGTAACTTGGAGAACTTTTAATTAGAAATTGTATTATCAGAAATAGATAAAACAAAATTAAAATGTCTTTAAAATCTACATACAATTTGACAGCTGTAGTAAAAGATTCTTTTATTTATATATTCAAGTCCCTTAGATGTTTTTGTTACTTTTCATTATTGTTTTGGTTCTAAGGATTTATATCCCAGAGTTTTATTGTATTTATAAGATCTTCACAGTTGTAAAATTGTAGAGCAGAATATATAATATAGTTTCCATAGATAGTTGTACCTAAATGTAAATAGAATAATATCACTCACGATTGACGCTTTATTAAGTAAATCACAATCAAATTCTTTTCTATATCTAGCTGTAACTAATAGATGTACAAAATAACAATATTCACAGTTTATTTTTAGGTGAATAGGAGATTTGATGTATTTAATTGATTTTTATGAAATTTCTTTATTTTACGAATTTTTTTTCGATGGCATAAAAAAGGTAAAAGAGTAAGAATAGGTTATAATCATAACCCTTTATTGTTAAGTCTACACTCACTCAGTACAAATTAGCCTAGGGAGTCTCGTAACTAGATTTTTTCCCTGATAAAGAGGAAAGTCTTTAAGAAAATTTTTATAACTCAATTGTCCCAATTATAAGTTAAGGCAGCAAACTTCTGGAGTAAGGGAATATAAAGAAATTGGGTCCAATAAACAACTAATGGGATAACATATTAGACCACCTTAGGCCTACTGTCCACAGACGCGTAGCTATATAAACGCGTATTCGTATACGTCTGCTTGCAGCTTACATAGAAATCTATGTCAACACCATGAAGGCATGAGTTCTTAGAGCAAAGAAGCATACCCTAGGGCCCCAGCGTTTAAAGCTTTAAATGATAATTCAAATTACGAATGATTTAAAGTTAAACAACTTTAAATATTACAGTGGTGTTATTTATCACAATAACAATGCCTGTGATGATACAAAAGATCCCAAGAACTTGCAGAAACTTTGTTGGACAATCAAGAATAAGTTCATAAATTAACACCAGACAGAAATATGGAGTACGAATTTGGACAAAACTTTTCAAGTAGATTCAGAATATGATACCAATTTAATAATTTACTTGCTGAAATGTTTTGATCCGAGAGAAAAGGACGTCTCCAGTTACTAATATTAATATCACAGTACAAATATACAAACAGTATGGAAACTACCTACAAACGATCAAAACGGCACTCTCACACAAACATACGCACCGACGAGACCCTTACGCAGCTTCCGCAGAGCTGTCAGTACTGAGCACCGCGACGCGACGAGTGGTCACGTATGTTTGTGCGTTTTTAGGTAGTTTCCATACTGTTTGTATATTTTTACTGTGTTAATATAGTCCTTCTGACCAATCTTGGGCTCGGTGGGTAACCAATCTCAACGGAGACTAGCCATCGGCTCGGGATACACGAGTATTATTATAGTGCACACGTGTGTGCGTTAACACTGGTGCACTCCCTCTTCGATGGTTCTCATGGTGGCGTGACACCCCCGTGCCTCGAAAAGCACATTAAGTCGTTGGTCCGGCGTTTGATCTGTTGCCGTTTGTGTCAGATCTCTATAAATGAGCATAAAATACAAAATACAGCAAAACAGAATTCTAATACAAGAGATTTTAGAGCTAAAAGTAATTAATAAAGTTAATAATTAATAATAAATATATTAATAAAGTTCTAAGATTATGTACCTTTTAACATGATGCAAGTCGAATAAGCAACTTTATCGAGGCTAAATCAGATTTATTCTATCGTACCTAAACAGAATAAACTTAAGCGTCCGTATAGCAGTACAGAAACCACATTGGGATGCTTAAACTGTACCTAAGACTACGTGATCACACTTTGAGAACAAGCTCATTTAACATTCAGTACAGTTTACTTTGTAAGCTTCTTTATTTAATAGAATATCTGTTTTGATAAGTTTTACGAAGCCAATATTCTGTATCACTGTAACAGGAGTTTCATTAATTCAGTATGAGATTACGTTTTGCGTTTGATATGGGAAGCCATTTGGGTATGAATTCATCAATTGTTTCTAGTATTTCTGACTTTATTTTGTTACATATACACTGTAATGTCCGGATTATAGTTTGAAGTCTTACAATTACTCTTCAATTTTATTTCACCCGGACTCTAAGTCTTCTGACATATAGCATAGGATATCCCGGCAAATATATATTTGTCACATAACAATAAACAGTTGCGTAGCCGAAAGGCTATTTGGCTGACGGCTTATACCACATACTACAGACTGTCTCAAAAGTGTATTTGTACTCGTACATTGTTAGAAAGTGATTCTTAGAGCTAAAACAAAATTATCTTATCTGTAACTATTTAAAGAATCGGTTTGTATGGACGGTGGTCCTCAAAAAACGTAGACCCTGTATCTTGGGGACCCCCCTAGCCAAGTTACAAACGTTTCGCATCGAATCTCTTTCTACAATCGTTAACGCCTTCTATTTGTAAGGTCTGACCACGTGACCTAACGTTCAGATGTGTCATTCCCATACATTGATTCGTTTTCTACTAGCGTTATCGATTGTAGATTGTTAACTTGGCTACCGATGCTGAGTTGTGATTACTTTTTTTAATGGCGATGTTGAGCTAAATATGAGCTATTGGGCGCACGGTTTGCGTAGTGGTTGAGCGATTGACTGCTGTGCTGCGTGTCGCGGGTTCGATTCCTGCACGGAACAAGTATTTGACCTACAAATAGTTGTTCCGGCTCTGGGTGTTGTGTATGTGAGTTTATATGTTTGTAAACGCACCCACGATAAAGGAAGAAATTTCTAGTGCGGGCAACGTTATAAAAAAAAAAATAAAAAAAAAATAACCTTGTCTCTCTACCCCAACTTATATCATTTCTCGCTAGTAGTCCACACATTAAGCTTCGGACAGTGAAGGAGTAATCGCGAGGGCAGCCGCGAAGTGTCCCATTCACTGGACCGTGTCTAATAGGGATTCAGCTTATACGGGATTGGATTACCAAGATACAGATTATAGGAATGTTAATGTTGGAGATTTAGTTGGATGAGAAGATAATGTTGTTGTAGAAAACAAACCTGGTGATGACAAAAAATAAATTGAAGCTGCTGGGATCCCTGTGACACGCTTAGAAATAGATTTACCGTGAATTTTGGCTCATCTAATGATGGTTAAAAAATACAGAAATGAAATAAAAATACAGAACAAACTCCAATTGTCGGTTATATGTTAATCCGTTATCTTTTTCTAATGTTTCAGACATAAAGAGACTCTCATTGTTATTGTTACGCCCGAAAAAATATGAGACCTGTTCTTTCTCTTTTATTTTTATATTCCCAGTGTTTATTCTAAAGGAAAAGTTTAAATTGTGTTGAGTTAAAATAATAAGAGTAACATTTTATTTTATAAAATAGTTTAAGTAATAATATTACAGTGCCTAGACATGATATGAATTTAGGGTGAACGCACTAATTGTCAACCTACGCGGTTCATACAGTTCCTAATTTTAAATTAGAATCATCTTACCCTAATTTATATTATGTCTTACAATATAATAGACTATAATATTTAATATAATTTCAACGTATTATAATAATTATAAAATAATTTTTGTTCTCTTAACGAATATGATAAAGGAGTAACTGAAAGTACCTTGTATAAATCAACTTGGACTTTTTAACATCACTAAAAATATTCACAATATGTATTCGCTAAAAGTACATTAATTATCTAAACTAACGCTTTATAGTAATTTTATCACGTAACATCAAGAAGCTGAAATATTCTAAATTATAATATAATTAAAATTTATAATTAATAATTAGTGTAAGAATAATATTTATGTAAGTCACTTTAAAGTTATACAAAATCGTCACGTAACGCATTAAACATTTTAAATGGCTGATTTTTTTATCTTTCTCTGTCTTGGTTAAGATAATTTAAAATAAAATGGAGTAAGTATTTCATGGGTTCGGAAAAAAAAAATCTTACGATATTTTTGTAATATTTCCTTTATATTTCTGGAATAACTTGTTCAAACCCCGTGTAATGGAATTTCTTTTAGGATAATACAAAATTGGATACACTTCGCGTGGCTTAGGTTACAGTACTATGGCTGGATAACGAGGTATAAATCATTTTAATGCAAATTCCATTTTCAGTTAAAAAAATTGGGAATATCGTGAATCCAGAATTTGTGTAACGGACGTTATTTTTGTATTAAGAGATGTTATTACAGCATTTCATAACATGGTTGAATTATCGTCTAAAGTAAACCAAAAACTTTTCAAATTGTATTGCCTCAAATGTGACATTTATTTCAAAATGATTTTTTAAGTAAGCCAAGCCAAGTGTATATTTTATTTCTCTTTTCAACTCTAAAATAAATGTTTAGCTTTACCAATATTTAAATATAAATGTCTGTTTTATTGTACAATTTTAAAGTATTAAGAGCTGTTATTAGTTATGATTTTTCCTAGCTAAATAAAGACCAATTTATCATTCATTTACGACGTCTTTTTATCTACTTTTATTCTATAATGTAATTAATAAGCTTGACCCAATCTGCAGCATACATAACGCAAGTAGGACTTCTAAATTTGTGATATAATAATTTTTACTATCAATGTGACCATTATCTGTACCTACGAGATTTCTATCATTGTTATGGTACCAAGTTAGTTCATAATTCTCTGTAGCCTCTTTATTATATCATCCTATTATTGCTTAGCCTTATTATTTCCATCCACGTCCTTTGAGTTCTATAAAGTATCTTCATTAAAACTAAAATCATCCTTACTTTAACCGGTAGAATCATCCATCGTACCTACGACTGTGAAGTCGAAAATAATTTTCCAGTTCGCAAAACTTTTGAACATTTTTTGTCGAAACGAACTTCAATCTGGAGTTATGAGCTCAGCGGGGTTGTTAACGAAGTCTCTTTCCAAACTTTCCCTGGGGGTTGCTTCACCCTTAACTATTACTTTTCCTACGTCCCTATTTAGGTGAAGTTTAGTAATTAACCCAATCCAATCACATTTGTCTAGTCTAGGTCATGGCTTGTTATATTAGATAAATCTTATATTGTGGCCTTTGTATACAGGTTACACTGTATACATTGTACTCATTATTCTGAACGAATTTTACTACGAGACCTTTTCAAAAATCAACTGCCTCATAGTCTCTTTCCAATATTTGCATAACTGGACAAAATGTGCTGAACAGCTGATTTTATTAGCGATTTCCAGGTTGGTGCCATTGTAAAATTTTGAGTGTAAGGACCCCCAGGTTTTGCGATGCTTCTGACACACCTTGCATATTGCAACATGGAGTTTCTGTCAGATGCATCAGTGTGACGTACTCCGGCTTTCAATTTAAAAATTGGATGTTGACTATTTGTCAAACTTTACTTTAGCCTAAAATATTGATACTTTTAACTCCAAATACTCAATTCAGAAACCCGTCTACAGTCTCTTTAATAAAACTCCATGTTTTTTAACGCCCGGCAACTGTTTTTGGGTTTTCCTTATTTGTTCTATCCTAAGGAAATATTTTTCCAGATTCATCCGTCTACCGAAATGATCGAATCATAGAGATATTTGATTGTATTAGTAGATTGATTTGGTAGTAGATAAATAATGAAATATTGAATATGTCTTACAACATTAGATTACAGACTTCGTCTGAATATAGACAGGGTGTAGCTCTAGCCAAATTTATCGCATCTAGCGCAGTACATATATCTTTACGTATGTTTGAGAGCTAACCAGCTGGGCAGGTTGTTTTATGGATGTTTTTTTTTTCAGCCTTCAGCTTTTGGCAACCTTTCAAGCCAGTTTTAAATTAATTAATTACTTCATATTATGGGGAAGCTACCAACTAGTAAGTATTTTGTTGACTTTTAAATGACCTAATACAAAATATGGTGTGTTTATTTATTCTCTAGTATAAATTGAACTCACAATTATAACATATGCATTAACTTAAGTACATAATATAGCAATTTAGTGAAAAAAAACAAAACTAAAAATGGCCTGTTATCTTGTTTTTTTAATGCGAAAGTTCAGTCTCTAGGCGATAACACAGTAACGGATACACCTAAATGCTGCAGACAGTTGAAAAAACATTAACCCTCTTTTTGAACTTCACTGCAGTTGAATATAATATAATAAACATAGGGATTTAACAAACATAGTCTTAGTCTAGAGTAAACATGATCTTTTTGTATCAATTTTAGGGATTTCTGAAGAAGACCAAGAAGCAAGAAGAGTAAGAAGAAAAGCACGTCGCCGGCATTAGAATCAGTACGCTTTGTCGTCACCAGCCGTGAGTTCACAAAACGACCTGATTCTTTAGTCGGCGCGTGTTTATATCAACAGCAGAGAAGAGAAGAAGAAGGGATGATGCTGCTTGATGATGGTGAATGTTACAGTTTGTTTTTTTTTTTACTTATAGCAGTGGTGGCTTAGTGGTTACGGTCCCGACTTACGAGTTGTAGGTCGTGGGTTCGAACCCGAGCAGGCGCTTTACTTTGTGTAATTTATTTCATCACCACTGCTCTCAAAACGGTGAAGGAAAACATCACAACATAGCCCACTCTCTTTATGAGAGGAGACCTGTGTCCCAGCAGTGGGAACGTTAAAACGCTGATGATGTGATGTGATAATATTTTAGTTTTCCTTGTGTGTTAGTCGTTACAAGTAATCAGAAGCCCAAAATAATATTATAAAGCTGAAGAGTTTGTTTGTTTGTTTGTTTGAACGCGCTAATCTCAGGCACTACTGGCTGGAATTGAAAAATTATTTTTGTGTTGGATAGTCCATTTATCGAGGAAGGTTATAGGCTATATAACATCACGCTACAACCAATAGGAGCAGAGCATAAATGAAAAATATTGCAAAAACGGGCAAAGAAATTCCTTTTTGAGAGCTTCCATTGCGTGCGCTGCGTAAATGGTTTAAGTTACGCAAATATCATGTATGATGGAATTGTTTCTCTTTAAAAGTTCTAAAAAACAGTCCATGACACCATTGTCTATCTTTTAAGGTTGACTCACAATAGCAACTTTTATGTTCTAAATTTTAATTAGATCAACGCTGCCGGTAGAAACAAAAGTTGGTTGCATTCGTATAGCAGTATATTATTTCTTATTCAAATAAATAGTTCAACAAGTTGGTAGGTAGATAGGGTAGGGTAGGTAGGGTAGGGTAGGGTAGGTAGGGTAGGGTAGGTAGGGTAGGGTAGGTAGGGTAGGTAGGGTAGGGTAGGGTAGGTAGGGTAGGGTAGGTAGGGTAGGGTAGGTAGGGTAGGGTAGGGTAGGTAGGGTAGGGTAGGTAGGGTAGGGTAGGGTAGGTAGGGTAGGGTAGGTAGGTAGCCTGTTGACGGGAGTGAAGCCGCGTGGGACAGCTAGTAGTAAAATAAACCTCAGATTTGTCATGATATTGAAAACATCTGTAGGTTTAACCCCATTTCATGTCCAAGCAATCATTGTTCATCGGAATGCGATGAGGCCGCTCGATGTCCTAAGTATTTTTATTTATTTATTTTTTGTTGTGTTTTTTTCTGCGGCAATAAAATAAATATGATTAAATAAGGTCTGTTAAATCAACTCAATAGCCTTATACGGGTTAAACAAAAAATTCTAGCATCAAATTTTAGTAAAATAGCAGCTTTACTTCAAAAAACTGCTATAAAAATAAATCTTAAACTTTTATCCACCATTTTGTCGCTCACCAACATTAAAAACCCTCAAAAATTTAAACTGTAAAGCTAATTTTCATATAATTTACCCTCATCAGTGCTTTAAGGAGCGTGCACGAGTGGGGACATAACGCTTGGTTGCAAATTGAACGTTAATTTCGCTCGCGACCTCGCTTACTAGCGTAAAGCGCAAGCCACACTGGAACAAAGCGAAACAACGCTAACAAAGTATCGTTTTTTTTAAACGTTACCTCACACTATAAATGTCTACTGTATCGTAGGTGCTTTTACAAACAATTAAACTCTCAACACACACATACACGTTTACGTGTATACACATCGGTGGATATTTTTGAGAGTTGTGCTCAACAATCGTGTCGTCAATTGATCGCTTAGCTTCGCTCATGTCATCTACTACGGGAGTTTAGCGAGCTACTTGAAGTGAGAACAACAACACTAATAAATAATAATAATAAAATTGTTTATTGACACAAAATACTGGTGTAACACTAAGTTCTTTTTACGCCTCCGATGACCTTTTCTGATTAATTTCTTGGCGAGATCCAAGCCATATGAATCTATTCGTCGATCGTTTCACTTCGTTCCCAGTGTGGCCTGCGCTTAATAAGTGACACGAACGAAAACATCGTTGTGTGTTTATGCGACAACTACACTCAAAATATTATATTTATATTTGAACGTGAATGAAAAGTTGATTTTTTTCAATAACTAAACCTGTATATACTAGTGCAAGCTGAAACTAAGCACTCAACAGCCAATGATTGCTGGTATTTTTTAATAAGGTTATAATAGTGAGAGCCCAAGTTCTCACAATATAAAAAGTTAGTATAAAAAGTTGATAGTGATACAAATTGAGTCACAAGTTAAAAATAGTATAGTGACAGCCCTCGTAATTAAGTATTCACAGTTCATTATCTACTCTTTGACCATCCCTCTGACCACAGACATAAATCTAACTACATAGATGACGCGTTTGTATGTACTTCGCGTGCCAAAAAACGGAGTACGACAAATGATCGTAATCTGAGCTTTTCATTTAGCATTATCGGAACCGAAAATCCAACGAAATCTAGAAAAATGCATTTGTGATGCCATATTGAGCTGTAAAAAATGTATATAAAAAGTTGGCCGAGGCATTCGTAATTTTTCTTTCATTGGTAAATAAATTTGTTTTTAAATTGTTTGTGTGGCACGTTTGGTTTTCATACAGATGGAGGGACTTGCGTTATCTAGATAGATTTATTTCTGTGGTTCTGACACTTATTTAATTTTTGACGACTGGATACTCCTTGACATTAAAAATAAAATGGTTTAATGAGTTTGTAATATTTATTGTTATTCGGCTTTATATTAAATATTTATTGTATCTTGATACTAGATTGTAATTTATTTTTTAATACAGTTGTAAAACATGGCGCACTTTCAGAGGCTATAGTTATGATTCGAAAATCAAATCTTTCGCACAGGCATCTTTCTGTTACTCGGTCGTGACTTTTGTTTACGCGCTCGATCATTAGTTTTGCAGTTTAGTTTTAAATTTATAAGTCAATTTAAAAAAGTTTAGTAGCAAGGAGTTCTCATACATAGAATAAAATGGGATAGATTTTATACGACGAAAAATTAATAAGTTCGTACGTCTTAGCATTGAATTCTCAAAAGTCTTTTATATGGTTGTTTAATATATTTAATTAACAGTTTCAATTTAAATATTTTCACATCAACATTTGTCAAAAATTGAATAGGCTGTATAGGCTGTTTTCGTTGTAAAAAAAAATGTCAGTGTCAGTTGCAAAAACGCGCTATTTTCTGAAAAATTTAATTTCATGTGTGATAAATTGTTTTTTTTTTATAATGAGTTCAAGTACAAGTGATGAAATAGAATTAACTTAGCCCGATATTTTAACTGAGGCAAAAACTGCGCAGGATGAAATGTTGCCCCAAAAATCTCGAGAAAGATATATGGCGACTTACGATAATTTTATTTTATGGACAAAACAAATTTAATTCTTTGATTTGTTTTTACTATTTCCCACAACTGTATTGAAAAACGTCGTGTGATACACGGGTGTGTAGGTTATTGCAAACTTGTGTCAATAAAAACCCTCGCCTTCGGCTCGGGCTTGTTAATGACAGCTCGTTTGCAATAAACCTACTTTCCACCCTTGTATCACAATGTACTATGTAAGATTTTGCATGCCTATATGACGGCAGAGCATGGAGAACGTTAAAACACATGTATAACATCTTTACCCCTACCTATGTTGGCAAATAAATAATTTTGAATTTGAATATTTAGCGTAATATCAACCACTCCAATAAAACATTATAACAAATTGCATTTTTATTCCAAACACCCTTTCACGCTTAAGGAACAACCCTTGTCAAAGCCAAGAATATTTAATTGGCAGTAACAATCTTAAAATGCACGAAACTGAACATTATACAAGGAATTAAGGATGCATGAAAATATGCAAATTTTGGCATTAATCCCTTCAAGGACAGTATTATTCAAATGACTCGGGAGCTTAAATTATGATATAGCACATTAGTATAGCGAGTTTGAAATAACAAAATTTTACATGAGTCGTGTATTTTGTCCATTAAATGTTTAGCAATAAGGTCGATGTTATTAACGTTGAATCAATTAAGAAGTGAACTTCTTCAGAAACGTAATAACAAAGCGAGATCTCACTTCAATCTGCACTTCGATTGTTAGAAGCTTTTTTTTTATTTTTTTCAGCCGTTTTCAAAAAAGAGAAGGTTCTCAATTCGAATGTATGTTTCTGTATGTTTATTACGTGATTACTCTGCCAATCATGAACCGATTGCGATGATTATTTTTTTTATTTGAAAGGTGGTGCTTCTCATGTAGTCTCGTTTAAATTTTATCAAGATCTGATTAGTGGTTTTAAGTTATTGTTAATAATGCGTATTTTCATGGTAATATAAGGTAGGTACTAAAAGTAAAATGACAGAATAAAAAACTTTGTAACAAAAACAGACTTCCAAAAAAAACAGTACAAAGCGAAAAATAACTTTATTTTCGGTGTCGAAAAGTGAAAAAATTGACCATAGACACTATCTTGCCTGATGGTAAGCGATGATGTGGTCGACGTCGTCGTTTTAACTCTTTGGGTACGGAACCCTAAAAATGAATCACAACAGGATTCTCTAGCTGTACAAAACGATGACGATGTGAAATAAAGCTTGTGATACCTACAATACATAAAGTCTATATTTGCATGTAGTTTGCAGTCACGTAGAAAATAGAGCTATTTTTCACTTAAGAGCAGCGATGTGTCAGGAGTAGGACATGTCTTGTAAAATGTGAGATACGTTCGGATTGTGACAATCTTCTCATCGGTTCATTCAAGTACTTAGGATGCAGCAAAACATCGTGAGGAAGTCTGGAAAATTCTTAATTAACTCCGTACATGAGGCCACTTTTCATCCCAAGCGGAAGGATTTTGAAAGAGTCTCATAATCTTAATAATATTATAAATGTGAAAGTTTGGATAGATGTGTGTGTGGCAGTGTGGATGTATGTTTGTTACTCAATCACGCCAGAACGTCTGAACGGATCTGGATGAAATTTGCCACTGAGATAGATTATAGTCTGGAATAGCACATATGCTATTTTTAATCCCGGTTTAATTTATTTTTTAACAACAGCGATTCCCACCAAGCCATACCCTAGCTTCTCCCCTAATTCTATTTACAAAATGATTCCTAAAAAAATGGTGCAATTATAATAACATACAACAACATAATATGTTACATCCGCATTCTAATGCAGAACAAAGCAGACACTTTCAAAGAACTAAGGACTTGAGTAAAGACCTTAGTAGCCACGCCATTAAATTTTCAATTAAGAAAAAATCTGTTGTAATGGCTGACAATAATATTTAAATTGATTCCCTACTGGTTTGATATAAAATGACGCCTAAAGTGTTGATTCGAACTACGTAAATTATATCTCTTATTTAAAGCGTCGATTTTTTTTCAGTCTTACTATGTCAGTCAATCTTTTCAATAACTGAAAGATTCATTAATCAAAAGAATTAACAGCATACCAATAAAACTTTGATTCGATTAGTTAATAAAACAAGATTGAATGTATCGCATGATTTTCATTGAATTAAAAAAAAAATCTACATCATTTCAATAAACTTTTACAAGAAAAATTAAGTATGGTGAATGGTGAAGTTCCAGAAGAAATTTTTGTGCATTTAAAGAAAATAATAATTTCGTTGTATTAAAGTAATTTGCTATCAAAATGGACATTTCAAAACATAAGATATATTTGTGTATGTTACTGTTTGTTTTAGAAATAACATGTAAGTATTCAATTTCACGCAGTAATCTTTAACGGCCGATATTGATCGATCGGCCATTAATATGTATATCAGATGATCTACATAGTACGAGTAGCACGCTTAGACGACACCTAGTAGTCACACATAAATAGAAAATCTGGGGCCAGCCTTGCAAAGGTATAATGTTGCACAGATATCTACTGGGTTCTGGAGGTCAGATAGGCTAGATGGGAGGCTCCAACTTACGAGTTATGGCTTGAACTCACGTGTATGTAATAATTGTCACTACCCCTGCGAAGGTTTGCGAAGGAAAGCAATAAGAAAAAGCCAATATGTGCAGGCAATAAAAAATCGAAGACATATGATATGCACCAACCCACACTGGGGGCGCCTGTTTAAGGATATGCAGAGAGATGGCTTGTGTCCCAGCAGTGGAAAGCATAAGTTTATAATGCTACTATAAAAATTTGACTCAGCTGCAGCTTAGATCTAGATGACAGACGCATTAGAGCGAAAAGATGCTGAGAAACATTTAGGTACCAGTAGAATTCCAGTAGAGTTTGGTGTTGTGATAAATTAGAAGTACTGGGGACTTACCATGACGTTTTAAAACCATCATGGTGCTGCTGTCCACTATATAGGTCCGTCACGTAAATAGAACGCTGAGCGACAGTGGAGGGGATGTGTCTGCGCATGGGTACAGTCGAGTTCTAAAGTACTAGGCTATTGTTTTCTAATATAAGAATAATAGTTTTATTGTAGATTCATAATAGGATTTAAATTAGATACTGTTTACTTGAGCATTATTTTTTATTTCGATCTAATCATTATAAATATGTTATCTTTATAAATATATAAATATCTTATCATAATAAACATATTAATATCTAATCATTATAAATATATAAATTTCTTATCATTATAAATATATAAATAATTTATCATTATAAATTATCAACTGCTCCTTTTTCAGCTTCTTTCTTTATAAAACAATAAACACTATCAATCATTTTTCTTTCCTTTATTTTTAAAACAACAGAAATGTAGAGATTCGTAAGAGAACCAATGTTACCGACATAGCTCGAAGAATTGCCAAACTTAAGTGGCAGTGGGCAGGGCACATTGCTCGCAGAACGGATGGCCAATGGGGCAGGAAGGTTCTGGAGTGGCGACCGCGAACCGGAAGACGTTGCGTTGGAAGGCCTCCCACCAGGTGGACCGATGACCTGGTGAAGGTTGCGGGGATCCGCTGGATGCGAGACGCACGGGACCGGTCAATGTGGCGACGCTTGGGGGAGGCCTATGTCCAGCAGTGGACGTCTTTCGGCTGATATGATGATGATGATGATTTTTAAAACCATCGTCATGCAAAGAAAGTTATGTGTGTGACTGTATTTGTCGACGGGAAGCATGTGTCAACTGACGAACCAATAGCGTGCGCGCACATAAATACTGGCAGAGCATTCTCCGTCGCGCCCCCTTTATACCACGAGTTTGATCGATAAATCGCTCAGTGCGCAGATTCAAGGCCAGCGATCTTTTAACGTGACGGGACCTGTACCTTTTTCATAGTCTCCTTTCCGACTGCCGAAGGAGGTTAATGTGTTTTTATCAGTCGATGTATGTATGTTTGTCCCTATATGGCGTTCTGGAGACCTAACGCGTTGGCCGATTTTGATGCTTCTTACGTCAATCGATTCGTCTTGTCCCCGCGAGTGTCACTGGCTACATTAAAATTGGAAATAAAAAAATGGTGGCTTTTGGGCGCCATTATGTGGGGGAAAATAGATTTTTTTCTTCTAAACTCATCGTGTGGGATATCAAAATAAAGTGTTTTAAGAGGTGATTTCAAAAATATATGTGGTGCAGTCGGAGAATACAACTGGTTTTGTTCAGCAAACTCGCGAATATGTATCCTCCGACTGCACAACATGATTTTCTCCTTGTTTACGTCTTTTTAGTTCGCTTTTTAAGCATTTGGGTTTTTAGATTTTTTTAATTAACTTTTTTTTTTCACAGTGGAACTATGGTAGCTTTTATGCGTCCCCTGACCTATCCAAACAAGAACTTTGAAGAGTAAAAACTTCACAAAACCAGATAAAACCAACTGAGAAATCCATAATTCGAACTGATCTTCTAAATTTTACCATGTTGATAGTGTTGAGCTGCCAATCTACGCTTACTGGAGGGGTGTTTTCTACAAAATTGCGCAACCATCGGAGACAAGGATTCATTGATAGGTAAGGAACAAATTTAATCAATTTTTAATTTAATAAAGAATTGAATAACAATAATAAGTAGGAAATGCCCGCGCTCACAGAGAAGAGGCCTGTGTCCCAGCAGTAAGTCGCGGTCAGTTTACCAACAGCAATTTTATTTAGGTACAAATTTACGGTTATCGGATTTTTCCTTTACTTGTGATATAAGACATTGGTTTTTGTCAAATTTCATGATTCTACATAGAGCAAGCAACAAGGACCACCGGCGGACCGCCGCTGGTGGTCCGTGTTGCTTTATGTGATTCTAGGTCAAAGGGAAGTACCCTGTAGATTTTGATTCCCTTGCGAGTGAAAAATATGCGTAATTAATGGCTGTATCTCTTACCGTGTCCTGATTCTGTAAGTTTGCCGACTGCACAAAACGAGGTAATGTTTTTTGAATCACTGGATTCCATGCCGCGGATAATTTTTAACCGTCATCCCGATTGAAAGTTTTGTGTTTTTTAATTTCAATCGCTTCACGCTCAATTCTTGAATAGAAGTGGCGTTCCGTGGAGAGGACTTGTGGACGATGAAATTCTATCAATTATATTGTTTTACAATTATGAAACGCGAAAGTTTAAAAGTAAAGGGTCTTGACAGACAGACGGACAACAAAGTGATCCTATAAGGGTTCCGTTTGTTCCTTTTGAGGTACGGAACACTAAAAGATGCTTTTTCCTATGTAAATAAACAATTTTCGCTAAGGAGATAAAGGGAATGCCCAAAAAAATAAATTAATATTACATAGAAAGTTGTTGATATTATTAAGTTGTCTCTTAAGATTATTTTTTTAGTTTTATCTCCTTTTGGCAGGTTTCCAACAAGGCCAATAGTCGTAACGAAGAGGACGAGGAGGCGCACAATTCCTGAACGAGAAACATTTAACCAAAGCGTGGAGGAACAGTGCAAGTACATATCAAAGTACTGCCATAAGACCTATCGGTAATATAATTTTTCAAAATTATAAAGAACAATGGCAGGCCCATACATTGTTTTAGCTGAGATTAAATTCCTACGTCATTAATTGAAAAATATCTGGTTTCACTCAGGGTGATGTTCTGAATTAGTTTGTGCAAGAATTTTTGTCCGAAAATGCCGATAATAATAGATATTTAGTCATGAACTTTTGTAGGTTTTGTCTGGGTAACTTTTAATAATGTGTTTAATAGGAAATATTATTCAATTTCGTGGCAGTAAAAGGGCAATATCGCTTTAGTATTTCCCTTACCTAGTTATTTCAGCATGAAATGTTTATTATATGTGAGAGTGTAAACAACAAAAAGTAAGGTTATAAGTAAATGTGAGGGTAAAAGTAAATGGAATAAAACCAATGCATAAATTAGACCATAATTATTATATTCAAAGCAGCATAATAACTTCAGTAAAATACTTGCCACAATATTATTGCGTAAAAACTACACGCACATTAATAATGAAAAACATCAGTACACAACATAATCACATTTATCACATTAATAATAAATCAAGAGCAATCAAAACGTACCTGACCGTTCAAAGTCCGAAGTCAAACCAAAATTGAACGATCAGGATTCTTGCACACTCTTTTATAATGCGGCTTGCTTGTCAGTGGCAGGGAGTGCGTAGTCAATACACTAACTTATTAAACAGGAAGTAACTCTAAAGATACTCAAATATTATAAAAAATAGGAATTAGTTATTTCTCCTACATATACTCTTTAGAAATGGTATATTTATTAAAACTAAGTGACTTTGACGTGTATCAAAAGGTCGTCGTCAACAACTAAGCTAATTTTTTTTTGAGTTGGATACAAGTCTTTTTGTCAATCATTAATTGAAAGTAATTCATTTATTTCTACTACACTATACTATTCTTACCTTCCTTCAAGGAAGATCTACACTTAGACTTATACTGTATTTTAACTCATTTACTGCAATCAATACAATAATGATGTTATTACTTAATATAGTTACATAATACATATACTTAGTATACTTTATATAGTTGCAGATAAAATATACAATAGCAACACTAAGCTAAAGAAATCAACTAAAAAATCTTTAATTTATTATGTTTTTTTTTCATCCGTGTTGAACCAGCCCAATTATACTTTGAAAAACGTAGTTTTACAATTAATAGAATTTCTTTCGTATATCACTCACTGTCAGACGCTCAAATTTAAGTCGGCTAAGATTTCGCCATTGTTCTTTAAGGTTATAAACGTAGTAGGGTTATGGCGAGGTGCACCTCCTTTTTATTGTTTACGGGCGGAAGCCTCGCAAAAGACGCCTGAACTTTTGGGGTAAAGGCCAGGGAGAGTGGAATTTTTACCTCACTAAAATCCAAACTCCAGGTGGCTACTGTGTTCACGGACGAGTGCTAACGCGTGCCCGTGTACCCGTCATAAGCGGCACAGGAGGACACCGAGGAGTTTTAGTGGGTTAGAGTCCAACATATGCGCACTGCGCTATCTCCCTATAGTAGCGCAGTGTGCAGTAGCATTTCTAAAGTAATTTGGGGTTTATGTAAAGCCTGAGGGAGCAAATGAAAATAAATGCATACATACATACTTACATAACGGTCAACAAACACTTTGCGACGCCATAGTCGGGTAAACAAATAGTTTTCATGACTTTGACGGGATATATTGTTTCGCAAACGGTACGCTTGACAAAAATAATTATGATGTGTCAAATCAAAACCTACCTTCATTTTAAAATCCCTGTTCAATAATACCACATTAGATGGGGTGGGGGAAAAAAATGTTCTTGACTTCGTGCCCCCTAGAGGGCGTCACATTCAATTTAATTTTACGTCACTTAACCTATAACCAGCGGCCAAACAAGAAGCTTCCAACGATATCTCATTTGTCAAATTATTTATTTATTTTAACTTACACACACTATCTCACAGGTTGAACCCAATACAATAGAGTGGTTGAAATTTCAATCTAAAATTTTACATGAATGTGTAGTAATTACACCTAAACTTCTAGCACTAATAAAATCTTCTAAACTTACATAGAATAAAACTTTACGCATCTAAATTTTAATTATAATAAGCAAAACTCAACAAAACTCTTGCCAATTCACTCCAATTGCACGAAAATATGTCTAGCCTCTCATGCAATTCGTTGAGCACACAGATTGTGCGGGTGAGAGGTGGTTGGTTCTAGCAGCAGGCACGGCCAGCAATGGCGGCCGCCGCCACCTCCACATGTACCGTTCTGGCACGCACAGCTTCAGGTGACGCAGCACACCCGGGTTATGTGCTACTCCACGCAGGAGCTTTAGTGCATACGCCGCGAGTGTAAATTCCCGGCGCACTCTGAGTTCGTTGTACCCCACCATTCCCAGTACAAACAGTGTAGGATACATTAGCGGGTAAAAAGGGTAAACTCCATAAAGTTTGAAATACAAGTGTCTTGTAACTTTATTTTGTGCTCGCTCCAGCATGACATTGTATTTCGGTTCATGAGGAGCCTAAATCACCGCACTGTGCTCCAAGTGACTCCTTACCAAAGCGTCGTACAGCACCCTGAGCGTGGTAATATTTGTGAATCCTTGCGACTGCCTCAGGACGTAACCCAGGGTCTGTTAGCTTTCTTGCAAATCTTAACTGTATGATTTCGGAAAGTGAGATCCGGGGTAAGCAGTACTCCTAGATCTCGCACCCGAGACACTCGCTGCAATGGCGCTTCCTCTACTTTGTATTCGTAGTCTAAGGCAGTCTTCGCGCGCGTAAATACTCAACACAGCGAAATGCTCAGTCACATAACTGAGCATTTTGCTGTGTTGTAATAAAATTTATTATAATGGCTCCACTCTACCACTCTATCTATGTCTTCCTGCAATTTATTTTTAGGGTTCCGTACCCAAAGGGTAAAAACGGGACCCTATTACTAAGACTCCGCGGTCCGTCTGTCTGTCTGTCTGTCTGTCTGTCTGTCACCAGGCTGTATCTCATGAACCGTGATAGCTAGACAGTTGAAATTTTTACAGATGATGTATTTCTGTTGCCGCTATAACAACAAATACTAAAAACAGAATAAAATTAATATTTAAGGGGGGCTCCCATACAACAAACGTGATTTTTGTGCCGTTTTTTGCGATAATGGTACGGAACCCTTCGTGCGCGAGTCCGACTCGCACTTGGCCGGTTTTTAATTTATTATGATAAGTAGTTTAGAAGTTATGAGGAAACAGATACACATACATACATACATACACACAAACAGGTCAAAAACATAACACTGCCTTTTGCTTCGTCTTAGTCTCAAATATAAAAATATCAGTCTTTTAAAAAAAAAACAACGAATAAATAAACAACAACAACAAAACAACCAACAACAACAACACCAATCAACTTTAGTAAGTAATAAAAGTAAAAAAAACAAATATTAACATGTTCAATAAGTCTTTTCAAAACATACAAAATCATTCGTCTCACAGTCATTTAATAAATCATTTATTTTAAGAAAAAAAAATTAAAACACAAAACTTTAACAATTTTAATCAGTATTTTTAGGCGTTATGAGCACGATTTTACTAAGGTATTCTAAAAACTTAGTTAATGCCATATGTCTGTCTTCATAGTCCTTTGTCAGATTTGCGATAGCTTTTTCGTTGAGAATACTTCTGCGCTTCTATTTGGTGATGGGAAGGTAATGTTTTTCAAACGTATGTATTTATGTATGTCCATTTATATGACATGCTTTACAGCCTTAACGGCTTGACGGATTATAACATATGAAGTGTCGTTGGATTTGTCTCAATAATTGTGGATCAATTAATCAATCGCCCACAATTATTGTGGGAGTGACATAGGCTATATAATTTTACCATATCACCCATACACAAGAACGGTAACAGGAGTCAGGAGTAAACTACAGTCTAATGTCTATCTTTTCAGGACTTTCTAAACTTCTGGAAAGAATAATGAATATGCGACTAGTTCGATGTCTAGAAAGCAAACACAGCTTTCAACAAACCTATACGGTTTTGGTGAATGCAGATCGACAGATCAATATGTTGAGGCCCTCTAAAACTTTGTAAGCACTAAACGCGACAAAAATAAGAAATGTGTCACAATTTGCCTTGATTTACCCAAGGCTTTTGAGACAATTTCTGTCCCGATCTTACTCAACAAAATGGAATTACTTGGAATCAGAGGTACTCACTTGAATCTTTTAAAAAGCTATTTGACCGGATAACTTCAAAGTGTTCGGATAGGCAACCATAATAGTAGAGACCTTCCAGTTACTTACGGTGTGCCACAAGGCAGTATCCTAGGACCAACCCTTTTTCTCGTATTCATAAACGATCTCGAATGTCAAGCTTACTCGTGGCAAAATAACCTCTTTTGCAGATGATACTGTTCTCGTGTTCTTTGCCGATACATGAAAAGCGGCTTTCGATGCTGCCCAAAGGGGTTTTTATGCTGTGGGGGAATGAATTCAGAACAATGTTTGGCTCTGAATGTGGACAAAACCAAGTATAATTACTTCAGTATACGGACAAACACGAAAAGCAACTACGATCGTCACTGCATCATACCACAAAAGTGTGTCTCTAAAGGAAACTGCTCTTATACTAAACTGGAAAATTTTAAAACTTTAAAACATCTAGGCGTTTTATTAGACAAAAACCTCATTTTTAAAAACCACACTAAGATCCTCTGCGGTAGGATTAAGTTGTTCATTATTGAATGTAATGATCTAAACTGTGATATAATTTTGTATAAGAGAAAAAAATGCTCCGCAATCTTACACACCCACTCACACTCAGTCATCACACTTCCATCATACACAAAGAGAGGACTACTTACACACCTACCATTAGTATATATATTTTTCTTTCAAGTGTATTATTTTTAGTTTTGTCCTCTATTTTAATTTATATTGGATAAGCTATTTATTTTGTATTACATAACTTATTTATTCTGTATTATATTACGTATTTCCTTTGTATTAAGTAAGTGCATTCGAACATGGGATTATTGTATTCATAATTAAAATACTTAAACGAGTCTATCCTTCGCCAACTGTACGTCTAGGCGAGGCTATCCACCACTTGTCTGTGAATAATCCTGGAGTTCTTTGGTCACATTAACCGAAAGGATGGTGATAACCTGGAATAGCTGATGATCACAGGCAAGGTTGAAGGCAAGAGGCCGAGGGGCCGCAGCCCGATCAGATGGTCTGACCAAATACGTGCAACGCTGAATACCAAGCCGCACAATGCACTCCACGTCGCCAAGGACAGACACAGATGGAGAATCATTGTCAGAGAAAAGTTGATCTCATGTCGGGGGAATCACGGCCCTCAGAAATGAGGAATACGACGCGAGGAGGAAGGAATTAAAATACTTATTTGTGACGCAAGGAGAACGGTGTTGAAGGCTAAAATACAGGCTATGCCTCGTTCGGCTTCAAATGCTCATACTTTTGTGTAATTTAACTTTAGTATAAGCACTATTTGTGAAATAAACTAAAATTTCTGGGAATAAAGATTATTATTATTATAATAAATAATAATAAATAAATAAAAAGTCTGAAATATGACACTGTCTAGATTCTAAGGTCAAGTTTGGTTTCAATACCAATGTTACAGTCAGATAGTTTCGATTCTACTGAAGTTTGAATATAGGCTCTGGTCAAATGAGGCCGCCCGAGACGCAATGTGATAGTGTGCCTAAATTAAGAAGTCATCCATCGCACAGAGCTAAACAGGGCTTTTTGAAATTACAAATACACATTAATATTTAAGGCGAGCAGTAATGGCCAGTGGTAACGACCGTGACTTACAAGTTGTAGATCGTGAAATCGAACCCAGGCAGGCGCTTTACTTTGTGTAAATTATTTCATCACCACTCCTCTCAAAACGGTGAAAGAAAACGTCGTGTGTGTGAACCAAAAATCCTAAGACATGTGACATCCACCACGCAGGCCCCCGCATGGTGAATTACAGCCCATTCCCTCGCACAGAGAGGATGCCTATATCCCAGCAGTGGGAACAATAAAAGGATGATATTTATTGTTTAAAAAATATCATTTATTTCAGTACAGGAAGATTATGCGGCAGATCCGTATTTTACATTTACCATACCTTTCAGAGCTATTGTATGTTGGATTATGTCAATTGCGTGGAGAGATATGAAAGTACGTATATACTGGCATTGGACCAACTTCATAAACCATTGACACTTAAACGACCAAAAATAATCTCTAGATGTTATGGTTCCGTAAAGTTCAGTATTAGGGCAAATATCCAAATATCTCGACATCGATTATAGTTCTGTGGTAGTATTATTGTGTGCCGTAACCGTGTTTATTAGTACAGTCGTTCAAGCATGAATTAGGGAACAGCCTCGGAATGAGAGATAATGAGCTGGAAACTCGTTTATACCTAAATTCAGAAGTTCAGAAGTCAGAAGTTATTCAAGATCAAAGGTCTCGGCAAGTTATGATTTTACTGCAATTTGTGCTAAGGACAGTGTATTCCTTGTTAAATTTTGCACTAAACATTTCTGCATAAGATTCAGTAATGATCATTAGTTTTCGACACAAACACAACACATCAACATTTTTTGTGTTTATTTTTTATTCTAAATCTGTGCGTATGTTAATTTGGGCATATATTTTTATGCTCAACAGAGCCGTTTAACATTGAAATTGTCGTTTTCTGGTATGTGTTCATGTTATGACCAATTGTGGATACTACTTACATACACTCACTCACATACAACTGTACACACACATATAACTCATATCATATCCATTTTTTTGTGTTGGGAAATCATCCAATGACTTCTCCTCTCCTCTTCTCTCTCCTCTCTCCCGCTCTGGGTGAGGCGGCAACGCGTGTCAGACTTTTATTGACTAAGACCCACCCATGTACCTTCAGTTGCTTGTGCCAGGGCCGCGGTAACTCTCTTTCAAATTTATCCGCGACCATCATATCCATTCTAGAATCAGCATTTTTGTTAATATCATAAATTAAGCACTGTAAACTGCATCACACACCTAGTTCATAGTTGATCTAATAACATACAAAGTCTAACTGTAAGAATTAGCGAGCCTGGTGACCCGTAACAAAAGCATTCAAAACCTTCTTCGGGCACCAGTCTCGCACAAATGTTTTTATATTTATGTTTTATATTAGTTTAAGCATTTTATGTACCTACCTGCAACATTTGTGATGAGCAAATTATAAACATATATATTTATTTATAATTTTGGATACTTGAAATAAGTAAAAAAAAGAAAGTTTACGTTACTGAAATATACCCATAGTATTAGATCATAACAGATTGTTGGGATCTATGACGGCTAGTTTTTTTTTTTCGCACATATGATCTTTATGGACTGTTAACACAGCATTGTTATCTATACCTATACTATCTACATCTATACTTAATATTATAAAGAGGAGAACATTTTATTTTTGTATGTAACGAACAAACTTTAAAACTACTGGACCATATAGACCTGTATACCCACGGGAACGGGAACTACGCGGGTGAAACCGCGAGGCGTCCGCTAGATATCATAAAAAACTTAATTCCGGTAACAACACTCAACTAGAAGCTTTTTCCTCTATCTTTTTCCGTATTTAAGTATCCAAAATATTGCTGTCAAAAGATGAAAAAATTGCCAGAAAACGTCTATTTGAATATTTAACGGCTCTCTTTAGCTTAAAAACAAAATATAACTATCCCAAAGCACCATATGCACAGATGTAGTACAAAAAATTAATACAAAAACAATATTATTTTGTGTCATGTCTCGAAAACTAATGATCATTAGTGAATCCTTTTTTAAGCACAATTGAACAAGGAATAAACTTGACCAGGCACAAATTGCAGTAAAATCATAACTTGCCGATAATTAAACAATACACTGATTTATGGGTCTTTTACCTTGAATAACTTACGACGCAGACACGAGATTTTATGAGACTTTTGAGACAACTTTTAGAATGCCAAAATGAAGGTAGTAATATACGAGTTTCCAGCTTATTATCTCTCATTCCGAGGTTGATCTCTAATTTGACAGGACTATATCAGTTTCGTTAACCATGATCGATTTTTTGAAGTGACAGTGCATAATGAAACGGTTTTAGGTTCATGGAAAGAAGACATAATTCATCATCATCATAGCAGCCGAAAGACGTCCAATGCTGGACATAGACCTCCCCCAAGCGTCGCCACATTGACTGGTCCCGTTCTGCCCGCATCCAGCGGATTCCCGTAACCTTCACCAGGTCATCAGTCCACAAGACATAATTACAAACAAATAATGCCTAGGGATATAGTGGGCTCTGAACGGATGGTCGTTGGGGCCAAAAAGTTCTTGGGTGGCGATCGCGTACCGGAAGACGCAGCGTTAGAAGGGCTCCCTATAGGTGGCGCGACGACCTGGACAAGGCTATGTTAGTCCGGTAGATGCGAGACGCACATGACTGATCAATATGACAACGCTTGGGGGAGGCCTATGTCCAGCAATGGACGTCTTTTGGGTCAAATGATGATGATGATAGTAGCCTCAATACCCTGCAGCCAAGATATTGGGAATAAAGCAAAATCCGTTGCGTAGTTTTAAAGATCTAAGCATACATAGAGACAGACAGACAGCGGAAAGCGACTTTATTTTATACTATTTATAATATAAAGGATATATACTGCATGCAGCTTGATACTGAGCTGAACATATTTTTTTTAATTTTTCAGTGTGGCAAATCGCACATATGGGTCAATGTTACACCCTTAAAACAATATCAGAATACCATCGTGAGTATATTTTAACATTCCACCCCAACTTGACATGAATGGTGTCTGGTTTTATAACTTCTGTGTAACGACTTTTAAAGATTTACAATTGACAGCCGGGACCAATTCGAGTCTCGGAGTAGTATTGGAATGTAGAAGATGGCAACCCATCCGCGGACTGACTTCAGGAAGCGTTGCAACCTCTTAAGATCGAGCAGTGCGGCTGTTTTTGTTAGCTACGAGTACCTTAACACGTTCCCTGTGCGTGACCCACATGTGAGGCATTTCGTGGTAAGATGAGGCGTGAGTGCACCACATGGGGGTCACTACCCCGTACAATGTTTTAGTCTTGTCAAATCTCGCACGTTTGAGTTAAAGCATTCCACCAGCCTTACACGTGTGGGCTATGAAATACACAAAATATGAAGTAAACAAAAACCTTGAAACACTTCAGGAGTCAATGTCTAATTTTCAGTTGCACAGTGAATGTGTTAACATAGAATAAATATGTATAAAAAATATATATCTACATAAACTGAAACCAGAAAAGGGGTAATTATACTGCTAATCATGTTTAACTTTTAAAATGGGAAATTGTTCTTTTTTCAGATCTCGAATATAATAATGATAGCTTTTTGGATAGAGACACCGTTCAAGATGACCATCACTGGGATTTTTAGTCGGAGTTGTTCAAGTCCCTAATATTTTGGCGGCCTGTGCAAACTATTGCACAAACAGTCATAGTTACATAACAGTCTAGAACATAGTAAAGGGGCCTGGCCTGTTTATGAACTGTTTAGTCATAGTATCTAGTCATATTAATTTATCTACTGGATAATTTAACAGGAACTGCTGTTAAATTTTCCAGTAGATAAATTAAGCTGATTGTGTCTTGCCTTACCTTTTATTGATTGTTTTGAATAAAGTACCGATTTATTGTTGGTCAGTTATTAAAATAGACTTTTTTGTTGGCAATTGTCTAAAATTCAAAAAGGGAATCAAGAAGTGATGATGTGTCAGTGGACATGACGTGATGGAAAAAGAAAACGTGTTGCGCCAATCCCAAGTAACATGAGACAAGGACAGGAAGAATTATCTAAAAAAACTGCCCACCTCATATGTGAACTAGGTGTTTGTTGAAGTTTGTCAAAAACAAACGCCTAGGCTAAATCATAGAAAAATCTTATTCTTTTACAAGTTTTTATATCTATTGATGTAGGAATTTCTATGATTTTATTTTCAGGATTGTAACGATATAAAAAGTTTCTGCAACTTTTTTCAAAATACTAATATTCAGCTATTCAGCATTACATATTGCTAGAAAAAATGTTTATAGATTGCTAGAAAAGTCATCTATACGTTTGTTATGATCTTATATTCTCCCAGTCAAACAAAAACATTGCAAATATTTAATCACTTATTTGATTAATTTATGATAGCCCTTAGAGAATAATAAAACCGTGATAATTAATTAATGAGTTTAGCCATGACCTTTGCCCCTAAAAAAACAATTATTAACTTATTTGCAGTTGGTAAACTGAGCGAGGCTTATGTCGTTGAATGGGAACAACAGGGGGGTGACCATAAGCTCTTATAGTAAGGTTATTTTGAGATCGCGTAAGTGACAGATGTATACACGTCATATACATCTGTCCCATACACACACTCAAAATAACCTTACTCTAAGAGCTTATGGTCACCCCCCTGTTTTCCAATTGCAGAGTTAATTTTGTGTGTGTTTACAAGGAACCCTCGGTGCGCGAGTCTGATTCGCACTTGACCGGTTTTTTATTCGTTCGATTTTGGTTTGCATTGGATCGCGGTTATGTTTACGTGAGCGAAGCTGCGAGCACAGCTGGTTTCAACATAAATATAGAGCTTCAAAACTCTGCTAGCAACGTTTTACTGCTCTACTTCTAAAGCGTTCGCTCTTATTTTTTGTAATATTTCATACAAATATTATAAAATAATGAAGAATGATGCGCAGAAAAACAGAATTCAGTATTTATCAATTAAAACATCATGCAACATGTAGGTACATAGGCGGACTTAATGCTTGAGGCATTTTCTACCAATCAAGAGAGAGAGATAACATGGCCGGTGCATAAAAAATAGTAATCATTATTGAAGTGAAATTGAAGAATATATATATGTCGCATCACGGGTGGCCGATAGATGCAAACCATCAGGATATCAGGATGTATTCCCTTAGGTTAAGACATTGTGTGTGAGCAGATGGAAACAATCGTGAAAATTAAATCACACAATTTATTCGATACACTGGGTTTATTCAAATAGACACAGTTACAATCTTTGCTCACAAATATTACAAATCGAGACTGATTCTACGATGTCTTAGCTCTAAGACGGTCAGTGCAGTGCTCAACTGACATATTCTGTTGTCCCCACCACGCAAGTGGTTAGATAAAGCGCGCCAATGCGTAGTTGTTCTTGATTTGCCGCCAGGGGTGTGCTTGTGATTTGTTTTGACGTCCGTACTATTAACTTAACCCGACATATATTAGAATTAATATTTGTTTCGGGATATTTACCATGTATATTTTGATTTTTGTCGCTTGTAACGGTGCCGAAATATCGAGCTCTCAAAAAAAAAACAAAATATACATGGTAAATATCCCGAAACAAATATTAATTCTAATGATTGTAACCATGTCAGCTTAAAAACCCGACATATAGTTAAAATAAACAAACACATATGTATTTCCTATAATAAATACCCATATACATATAAAAACATTTATAAAAT
Source organism: Orthosia gothica (assembly GCA_949775005.1). Taxonomy (NCBI): domain Eukaryota; kingdom Metazoa; phylum Arthropoda; class Insecta; order Lepidoptera; family Noctuidae; genus Orthosia; species Orthosia gothica. The sequence continues at coordinate 2,577,818 of OX459047.1, forward strand.
AATAGAAAGGTGATTGAGACGACTCTGCTACTGGTGTAGAAAATAATGCCGTAATTTCCGCTTAAAGGCATATTGTCTGGTGGCCATCCTGATATCGAGAGGTAGCGCAGTAGGTTCAACATGAACACTCTAACTAAATGATTAAGGGCTAAACTGTAGGTGGACTGATAACCTGGATAAAGCTGCAGGAATCTGTTGGATGCGAGAGGCACAGGACCAATCAATGTGGCGACGCTTGGGGGAGGCCTATGTCTAGCAGTGGACATCTTTCGGCTGATATGATGATGACCTAGTAAACAGCAGTCACTGAAGTTCTTTTGAGAGGTCTATGTCCAGCAGTGGACGTTTTTCGGCTGATATGATGATGATGATGACCTAGTAAACAGTAGTCACTGAACTTCTTTTGAGAGGTCTATGTACAGCAGTGGACGTCTTTCGGCTGATATGATGATGATGATGACCTAGTAAACAGCAGTCACTGAACTTCTTTTGGGAGGCCTATGTCCAGCAGTGGACGCTTTTCGGCTGATATGATGATGATGATGACCTAGTAAACAGCAGTCACTGAACTTCTTCTAGTGTTGATGACACATATTTGGTTCGCCCAGTACAGGTCAATTCAAAGTTAATGACATCTGTGAAGTTCCGTTTCTCTGCGCTGTATGTACTCCAGCTCTTAAATCCCGCTGTCACATGAATTTGCAACTGCGCAGCGACTCGCACACGAACCGTTTTTAGGTTTGGTTGTACCAGTTACGTACTAACTTTAAAAAAATGCACGCGTGCTTTACTTGCATTCATTGCTCCATATGCTCAAAAAGCGGCATACTCGACAGCGTAAAACACGTAATGAATACTGTTGAGTTGTCAAAATTTAATGGGAGCATGTTTGCTTCGAGCTGACAAAATAGTTATACAATTAGGATGCAGGACAGCTCTATCTTAGTCTTCAAGTGTGCAGGTAGAGGTTCACGACGGGCAGCAAAAAAATCCTTCCGTAGGGCTTTGCCACACTTATGTACTGGATACGCGAAGCTAGTTTTTGAAATTATGAAAGCAAGTAGGTTATATTCAGACTTATTATCCCAATCTAGCCCATATAAATAAGGTCAGATCTGAATATTTACTCAAGGCCAGTGTGACTAGCTTAAATAATCGTAGTTGGTAACTGGCCCGTTCTAAGCAAATTAATGATGCCTTGCTTAAAACTTTTGAGCAGGTGAACGAATTAGCAAAAATAATAACTTGTAAAATTTCTTTTAAAATTCATACGATTATGTATCCGGCATCGCATACCGCAGCGTTGTGCGTTCCAATCAAGAGACAAAAGCTTTATGACGGGACCTTAGTCCGTCGAACAATTATTCTACACCGTGACATTATTCTTACTGGTAGAGACAGGATTATATGCAACATAAAAATATCGAAATAAGCTTGCAAATATGCATCCCTCTCTCTCGGAGAGGAGGCCAGTATCCCAGCAGTGGGAACTTTAAAAGGCTGATTATGTATGTAATTTTATGTATGCATGAAAAATGCTTAAAATTTGCATGATAAGTGAAAAAAACCGTACATTTAACGTACATTTAACTATTAATTTTATAACGCCATATATATCGGACTGAAAGTATTTAAAGATGTTTTATTAAACATTGTAAACGTAAACGACCAGGGACTATTCCAAATTTTAGATTGTGTAGATTAATAAGTGATGGTCGAAGTTGAAGATAGTAAGTAAGATTGTCTCCCAAACATTTTTATAAGCAGATACAATAAAAAATTACAACCGACTTCCAAAAAAAAAACACTACATGGTGTTCCTGTTTTCGTTTCTTCGTTTTTTGACACCGACTTCCGAAATTGAAGTTATTTTTCACTTTGTAGTGTTTTTTGTTTTGGAAGTCGGTTGTAATTTTTGTAAAAAACTTTTATATTTTTCACTTTTTAGCTGTGGTACATAATGGACCAGTTTTATAGATAAGCCCCATACCATGAAACTTAAACAAAACCGGTGTAATAAGAGTATACCAGGGTGAACTGTTTACATCTGCGTACACCTTTAGAGCGTACCAGTGTGATGTTATGTTATAAAATGGTATAAACAATAAACAGACATGCGATTGCACCTATCCCGAGTGATTTGCCGTCATTTATTGAAGAGTTCTGATGTATATCTCCGAAGTCCTTCATCAGATCTAGATGAAAATTAAATGGGACCTCATGACAAGCACCAAAAAAAAAAACAATCAAAATCGGTTCACCCAATAAAAAGCTCTCAGGTAACACACATAAAAAAATACAGTCGAATTGAAAACCTCCTCCTTTTTGCGAAGTCGGTTAAAAAGAATGGTCGAATCTACATTCATATATGCACGAAAATATGCATCATCACGAGGTTTTAGTTAAAATATGCAATAAGCGGTGAAAAGCGGCTAAATATGCAAGTGCATATCAAATATGCAAACGCATTTAATCCGGTCTCTATTTATTGGATTGACGTTACGATTCCATTATAACATTTATAACTACCAAGACCGATAAGAAGTTACTCGTCGAATTTTAGTGGATTCACAATCAACGATTACTCCAAACAAAAATTTATAATTTCAATTAAAATATGTTTACATTCAAATCAAAATACTTTAAGCAAATGATTTAGTTTTGTTTTAGAAAAAAAAGAACCTGTAACAGAAATGTGTTACCCTTTGAAGCACATCAAATATTTCATTATGCTACAACTGTCATGTAAGTTTTTTTATTATTATCAATAAGCCTCGCGTTCGACCACTATCTCACCCGGTAGCAAGCGATGATGTGGTCGACAGTGAATCATGCTTGCCTAGAAATAATAAATTACAAAAAATAGGTTAAGGTAAGTCAGGGAAAGATGCCTATATGGTCTATACTAAATTTAAAAAATAAAATACAAAATTTGCGTGAGCCGGAACGCATACATACTATGTCAGAACGAAAGTTAATGTCAGTGTGAAACTTTTTATTTCCAAAATAAGGATTTAAAAATAATATTTTGGTATTTATTCTTAAAATAAGGTAAGTGTAGTTAATTGATACGTAAGAGGTAGTATAGTTTTTTTTTCTGAATTCATCACGTAAATGATATTATTAAATTGTTTCATAACTTATCATTGTGATCTTGCTTGTTGACAATCCGCCATTTTGTATTGCAAATGCTTTACGGTGCGTTCAGAGTCGATAGGCATCTCTCCCTAATGATCGGGAGAGATGACCAATGATGTTTCAGTGTTAGATGCCCAGTAAATATTACTGGTCTTTCTTCCTTTTAGAGGTCGAACGAATACAGAAGAAAGCCTTCTGGATCTAATAGAGCTACATGGAATGAAGAAGACTTGGAAAAGCCATTACGTCTGGTAAAAAAAAACATGGAATTTATATCAATCAAGTAAAGAATACAGTATTCCTTATAGAACTCTTCAATGTCGGTTTCTCACAGGCAATATTAAAAAAGAACGACTTGGACCTGATTCTCTGTTTTGAAACAAAGAAAAAGTTTGTAAAGTTTCATGAAGACTGCAGTGACGGTTCAGTGGGAAAATTTGTAGGCATCTATCTATCCCTGATATCTATAGGCAACTCACCCACATGCCTGGGTGAGATGCCTATTTTACATTATTTACAAAAAAAGAACTTGAATAGTATGATGCACAATTGTTCCAAATTAAATCTAAATGGCATAAATAAACATTGATTCAAATAAACTATGCGTATTTCATTTAGTATCTTAAATATATAATTAATAATGTTTTTTATAAACTATAGGCAACTCTCCCAGACTTACCCTACTATTTATTTAATATTATCAAAACTGTGTTGAAGTTATCTCCAGCTCAAAGGAGGGTATTTAGCTGTGTAATTTCTGTAGCAATGACATTGAATTAGAATTTATTTTGAAGTTGCGAAAAAAAAAGGTTAATCTTGACTGGAGCTGGAATAAAATAACATATCATCACGCGGCTATTCCACGAGCAGTTAGGCACAGGCGAACCCATATTACACCCACACACATATATACTCACCGCAAGCCTATTATCATCAATAAGGCAAAAATCCAGACTCCGGCTGCTACTGAGAAATTCTAGATGTACCTGTAATTATAATTAAAACAAAAAATACAAAACCAAATTAAAAAAAAAATTACATAACCTTGTATTAATATATCACCATGTATTAATTATAATTAATACATCTTGAAAAATAATCATTATAATTGGCAATTATTATTATTACCTATATATTGGGTATAAGAATTAATCATCATCTGCCTAGCCTTTTTTCCAATCATGTTGGGGTCGGCTTCCAGTCTTACCGGCTTCAGCTGAGTACCAGTGTTTTACATAGAGCGCCTGCCTATCTGACCTCCACAACCTGGGGAACGCGATACCCCTAGGTAAGACTGGTGTCAGATCTCAAGCTTCTGACTTCCCGTAACGACTGTCAAAGATCTTCAAATGACAGGCGGGACCAACGGCTTAACGTGTTTTCCGAGGCACGGAAAAACTCGGTATGTTGAAATTGTCACACATCCACGGGCTGACCTCGTCAAACGCGGCTGTTATTATTTAGCCACGAGCTCCTTAATCCGAGCTTAATAAAAATAATTATTTTCATATAAATCCTTATACCCAATAATACATTGCTCAACTCATGCTCTTGTTAAAAAATACGATACAACATTACTTATAATATTAAAAAACAAATTCAAATATTCCCAACCACAATAAAAATCTACGATCATCAAATAACCACCTTCTTCAATGTCCTTCTCACCGCACTGACTTCAGTCACTGTTATTTCTTCATTCAGTCTATTTATCTGTAGAATACTCTCCCCCAGGAAATCAGGATGACAACCAACTGATTAAAGTTCAAAGTCAAAGTTCGCGAACACTTTTGTAAGAAGTTGGCAGTACTATCGTCACAGCCAGGGCGTTTTTTTTTTCCAATTGTCTTTTTCAACAATTTTTTAAGTTACTTGTATTTAGTATTTGTTTTTGTATTTATTCTATAATTAAAATGTATTTATTTATAGTTTCTTCTTCTTTTCTTTTCTTTCATTTAAAAAAAAAATAGTTTATATTTATCAAATCTGTTTGTATCTCCATCACCCAAAGGTTGCTGGTAGAAAATAGCTAAGGCATTATGTCCGCCTCTGTACGTTTATGTGCTTACAGTATTAATGAATAAAGACGTAATAAAAATATATAATGATGTAGTACACGGTGTTGTTAAAAAAAATCGTATCTCTATGTGTTGCCTTACAAGGCGTACAAATATTTCACACAAATTTTTCGTTACACTGGAGTTTATTGAAATAGTCACAGTTACAATCTTTGCTTACAAATATTACGAATCGACAGTGGTTCTACAATGTCTTAGTACGGAGGCATTCAGTACTATTATTTCGTACCCACCACGCGAGTGGCTTGAGTTTGGCAAATTACTTGATACACCCATGGTCCGCTCTTGATACTCCGTGACAAACGTGCACGCGGGACAGGGGTCACTTGACGGGAGCCTGTCATCGCGTCATCGCGCCGTCACGTCATTGGGTGGTACCGTCTCCCGCCACCAGCGCGGACAGTGGGAGTGTCACGTACGAATTTACCAGCAACAACAAATGCTTGCTGTATTAACAGTTTGCACAAAAGCCAAAAACATAAACACTTAAAAACTAAAGAAGTTTACACAAACATTTAACATAGATTTATCCTTATACAAATTATGTCGACGAGACATCGTGGGACACAGGCGCGTGACACCCGTACTCGGTCTGAAAAGAAAGCAAACAGTGAACAGCGAGCTAGCGTGGACGAGTAGACGAGCCTATTGTTCAGCACTAAGAAGTATTGAATCAGCGCATACTTACGTCACAGTCCAGCTTGTTGATGCCCACCATTCCCGCGACGAACAGAGACGGATACAAATAGGGATAGAACCCATACACATTTTTATATAAGTATGACAAACAGTAGTTGTTCTTCATTCACCACCAGGGAGCGTGCTTGTGATTTGTTTTAACGTCCTTCCATACTATTGACTAAACTCACCACCCACCACTAATAACCAACCGACCAACCCACCTTGAGCAAGGGTGGTGATGCCTTCTCTGTACTAGAAGAGGCTTTGCCTTGCAGTCATGTGGGATAGAGGCTGGTATTATTATACGACTTATTCCCACGTGTTTAGTTTCAGGACTGTCTGATCAACAAGTGCACAATGCTGAAGAATCTACTTCATTTGTTCCGTTTGACAAAGCACGACGTCAAGAACCACCACCAGGACAAGGAGATCAATTACCGTCAACACCAGCAACAAGCCCCATACAGAACTTGCCACCGTTAGTAATATAGATCACCTTAGAACCTTTTTAGTTATTATACTTGTTAGAAGTTCCTATGCGAGAGACTGGAGTCCGTACTATGGCCACCCTGTGTTACGGATCTCCAGGTATATACGTATATATCCTAGACAGCCCTAGATTATAAGTTGTTACTGTCACAGAAAACTCACCTACCTACCTGTTTTACCTATTGATAAAAATGCAGAAAACTAGCAACATAACTGTGAATACCTTAGAAGAAAAAAAAATCGACCGAATTCGTGTCAGAATTTGCACATTTAGGGTTCCGTACCAAACCGCAAAATCAAGTTGGTTGTAATAGGAAAAATGAAGGGATTTGGAGATCAAAAAATCACACTCACACTAGGAATTTGTTTCGGTATCGTGGGTGCGTTTAAAAACATTTAAACTCACATACACAAGACAACCAAATCCGGAACAATTGTCTGTAGGCCATACAAATATTTTTGTGCCGTGCGGGAATCGAACCCGCGATACGCAGCGCAGCAGCCGATCGCTCAACCACTATGCCAACAGTGTCGTCACCGAATTTGAAGTTCTTAGGTCAATGGAAAGTTAAAAAATTCTACGGAATAAAATTTTATAAAAAAACTGACTTTGGTGGCTTACTCCTGTTTGCCAATATTTTTTTAAACAAAAAATACAGTCTTTATCTACTCAACTAGCTCTAAACAACGAAACACCACTCGATGGGGTAGGTCACAATTTTTTTCCAGTCCCCCTTTTGTTGTATGCTAAAATATTTAAAATATTATTTGTATGGCTTTGGGCCAACATGATGCTTATTCTGTGAACATTTGAAGACTGTAGCCCCAAATTTTCCGCTGTGACAGACGACGGACAAACAAACACGTGAGTGACAGCAATAAGGCTCCATTTTGATCCTTTGGGTACGGAACCCTAAAAAGAAGAAAAGTAGGTCTATGCATGTAGTTACGTTGTGAGTGTGCATTATGTCGGGTGAAAATTTTCGTGTCTGAACGGCGTATGTGACGTGTTCTCAAATTCTCATTGTGTGAGTTGTACTTGCGGAAGCCGAAAATGAAGCGGATGCACAAGTTCTGCAATCGCTCGAATTTGTTTAGGAGTATCTCCATTGCATCTAGAAAACAGAAATCCTTCAATCCTTTTGCAGTAATATACGGGCACTGAGTTATACATTACTGGTGGAAGAGACTTGGGAACCAATAGATTGAGCATATATCTGCCACCATTAATGAGCGCTTGAGATTTAGTTGGGTTCAGGAGGAGTCCAAAGGACTGTGTTCACTTGTTGGTAAATTCAAGGTCATCATTGATGGCAGCCACAGACTCGGCGAGTCCACCCACTTTAAAATGGATATATAACTGCAAGTCAGATGCATAGAGATGAAAGTGAGTAGTTAGGTCCTTAGTATATAGCATTTATGAAAATTGAGAAGAGAAGATGAGAGAGAACACCACCTTGAGGAACACCCGCAGCCAAGTCACACCATTCAGAGGAATCCTCATCTGATCGAACAGACTGCGAACGACCCCGGAGATAACATTTGAACCACTCAATTACCGGCGCAGAGACATTAAGGGAGGAAAGGATTTCTAAGAGAATGTCAAAGTCAACTAAGTTAAAAGCACTGCTGAAGTCCAGTAGAACCAATATAGTAAGACCTTTCTTGTCCATAGTCAGTCGTATGTCATCGGATATTTTGACTAGAGTCGTAACAGTGCTATAGCCAGGTCTGAAACCGGATTGGTAAGGACTCAGCAGACTATAAGAGGATAAAAAACAGGATATTGCTTCTTAACAATACTCTTGAGGACATTGGAGAGGATTGAGAGGATGGATATTGGACGGAATTGGGATGGTGAGGAGGGATTTGAAACTTTGGGAAGCGGTAGGACGTGAGCCCTCTTCCAAGCTGACGGAAAGTAGTTATTGAAAAGAGAAAAGTTAACATGAGTTACAACACGAGTTATTTCAATCAAAATAGGTTAGGAACATTTGCAGTTGAAGGCCATTGTCACCTACCTCTTTAGTAGAGATTGATCGGATACATTTCTTAATATCTCGTTCAGTAATTGGGTAGAAAAAGAAACAAGTATTTGCTGGCAATGGAAGATTAAAGAGATCGTTGAGAGTGGCAGATTTAACATGGTCGTCGAGGGTAATTGGGGATTAAGTGCAATTAGGTCCATTTTATCAGAAGAACTCTTGCTAGAGGCTTTGCCAATACCGAGAGTCTTTAAAAATTGCCGTTGGGTTGATGTTGTCAATTAAGCTGTGAATTTGGTGCCTTTTCTTTTTCTTTGGGGAATTTCTCAACTATTTCTAACCTAATTTTAATTTTGATCGTTTGTTTTGTTTTATTATTATTTTTTTGCATTTTGATTTTGTTTGAATCTATGTTTTGATTTTTATTATGATTTTATTCAAATTTTGATTGTGATTTTATTTTAGTTTTGATTGCGATTTTATTTTAATTTTGATTGTGATTATTTTTTGAATTATTGTTGTGATTTCATTTTAATTTTGATTGTTTTTTTTTTTTAATTTTTAATTGGTTTTAATTTTCATTTTGATTGGAATTTTATATTTTATACTTTTAATTTAATTTAATTCTAACAATTATTATTTTTATTTATCTTTTATTCTGATTTTAATTCTCATATCTTCAAAATTGTATGCTGTTAGGTACTTGTAATTGTTGTAATAATACGTTATAGAAGAGCGAAGTGCTCTACTACAGGCAATTTTTGCCTAAAAGAGCACTTCAATTACCAGATGTTTGTACATACTTATGAAGGAATAATAAATTATTTGTATTTGTATCTGTTCAGCAAATTTTGTGTAGACACTCGGAGACTGGTCGACTATCTTCTAACTAATATCTCCTCGGAGATAAATGGCAACCCCTTCACATCACTTACCCGTTATGTCATTGCGCACAATTTTGAATCCAGGCAGAGAATACTCCGTGGAAGGATTGCAGGATGGTAAAAGTTTCAAATACAAGGACAGCGTGAACAAGATCTGAGTTGAAGGACGACAGCAAATGAAAATAATAAGCAGGAATGTTTTGAGTATTTATGTGAACAGCATTAAAGAATTTTCTACAATTTAAAAATATAGAAGGTATCAAAGATTTAGAGAATTATCATCGCCAAAAACAAAAGTTTAGCTCTCACTCGACGGACAAGAGGAAGAGCATGAAAAAAAACTGTCATTTAACATAATAAAATAAAAATTATAATATTTTTTATATGAGAGAAATAAAACATTTCACAAAAAGTAAGCCGACTTCAAAAGCAAAACACTAAAAAGTGCCTCTCTCCTTTTCAACAATTCTTAATCTACCAGTATATACAGTAATACCTATGGATCTTTATTCGTAACTGTGTGTTGTGGTTGTGTGGAGGAACTGTCATCATAATTTTCTTCGAGATTGGCGCAATATGAGGAGGACTTGAAGAATGCCAGTGGTGAAGCACCGCATAAGATGATTGCCAGTCTGTCCAAGGACTTTACCGAGATCAAGAGACTATTCTGGAAAACGCTCGGTTCACTAAAAGCCGCCTGAGCCCATAAATTGTAATATTTTTTATTTAAGAGAAATAAAATATTTTCACAAAAAATAAACCGACTTCAAAAGCAAAACACTAAAAAGTGCTCCCTTTTTAATTTTAATATACCATCACTAAAAATGATCAATTTCTTTAGTACGGTATAGTTGTTCTATCTCACGATGACGTGTGAATCCTAACAAAATGAATCTTATTTCGGCATATCATCGTGAGATAAATAATAATAATAGAATTTTCAAAATCGGTCCACAATTGACGGAGATATCGGTGAACATAAATAAAAAAATAAAAGAAACTTACATGAAGTCGAACATAGAACCACCCCTTTTTGGTCAGTCGGTTAAAAATATGGTTTGTGATTAAACATTAGAACATTTTTAGATACTCTGACTCCTAAACTAGGTGTATATGCCTGTGACTTAGCAGTCAGTGATCCTTCGTAGCAACAGAGCCATAACCCGTGTATAAGACAGTCATTTTAAATTAAATAATACAAAAGAGAGAAAATAATTATAACATCAGAGAATTTAAAACATCATTACAATAATAATTCAGTCATAATATTTTTTTATAATATGGAGAAGAATGTGCAAGAAACTCCACGGACGCTCTTTTCCATTAAAACAATTTAATAACAAGTATTTGGTTACATTTTTTTGTTGGAAAATTAAATAATTATGTGAGAACGATGTAAAAAAATAAGCACGTAAACAATCAACCCCAAAATACAATAAGAAATAAAGGATAGCCCGAGGCAGCCTAGTTATGGCCAATCCCAACTTATGGCACCCTTTCACGAACATGACGCATAGATTGGCATCACTTAGCTCAACCATCACGAAGGGAACCGAATGATCACATGTGCCACCATCAGAGAGACATTAGATAGAGCATGACATTCTCTTAACTGCTAGGGTACATTCAATTCAACGAACGAAATAATAGGTAAGGTAAATGGTAGATTTTCAGTTGGTGCATAGTACATAGTGCATAGTGCACATATTATGTTCTGTGCTCTCTCAATGAAAACTCAATTTCTTTTTGTATTATCTACTTATAATACAAATAGAAATTGAATTTATACAATGCATTATATTCATACAGTCTTCAGCATCATCATCATCATATCAGCCGATAGACGTCCACTGCTGGACATAGGCCTCCCCCAAGCGTCGCCACATAGACCGGTCCCGTGCGTCTCGCAACCAGCGGATCCCCGCAACCTTCACGAGGTCATCGGTCTACCTGGTGGGAGGCCTTCCAACGCAACGTCTTCCGGTTCGCGGTCGCCACTCCAGAACCTTTCTGCCCCATCGGCCATCCGTTCTGCGAGCAATGTGCCCTGCCCACTGCCACTTAAGTTTGGCAATTCTTCGAGCTATGTCGGTAACATTGGTTCTCTTACGGATCTCTACATTTCTGATTCGATCACGCAAGGAAATGCCGAGCATAGCCCTCTCCATTGCCCTTTGAGTGACTGTAAGCTTTCTGATGAGGCCCAACAATAATTCAGCAGGTCCAACAATAATTCAAAAAAGTGTATCGTCATAAATGTTTATTCATTATTTATTTTTGCTTGCTTATGTTAATTTTGTACGCAAAATATTGGCAAAACGTAGTGCACATATTTAAACAATATACCAACTGTAACCATTTCTATGTTTTACAAAATAAATGATTGATTGATTTGAAAGAAAGAATGAAAGGAACATTAATTTGCCGACAGTTTGTTAGGTACTATAATGTTACCGATCAGGGCCTTCCGAGCTCCGTGAGTGTGGAGACCCTGACCCTCCGGGACCTTGACGGCAGGGCTGCGTCTTAAAAGGAACTGTGGGGATAACTTCATACAAAATGTATGCCAGTATTTTTACCGTCCCTGACAGAACACTGATAGGACTCTGACCCCGATATGTATGGATAAGGCCTAATTCTTAGCTCCTCTGTTACGCTTCGGAGCGCGTCATTTCTGGAGGAAGAAAAATGTATTGCAGTGGAGCGGGGTGGTGGCCTAGTCGTAACAGCTGTAACTTAATAGTTGTAAGTTTTGGATTCAAAACCAGGCGCTTTACTTTGTGTGAATTATTTCATCACTACTGTTCCCAAAACAGTGAAGGACATCGTTATCGAGGCAAATTCGAAGACATGCGGCATCCAACAACCCGCACTAGGCCCTCTTGGTGGAGTATAGCTTACTCCCTCTCACAGAGAGGTCTTTTGCCCAGCAGGAATATTCGAGGCTATTATAATATAAATAAATGATTATTACTGAAAACATCTTAAAAACACCTGTCTTTCGCCTTGATTTTGAATTTTCAGTTTTGTTTTATTAACTCCTGTTGTGCAATAGATAATTTAAAAAAAAAATTGCAGAGACCCGACGAGCCCACGCATTAGAAAAATGAGGCGAACTACTCTTAGCCAATTTTCACGAAGTCACTATTGTGACCATTGGGCACAGCCCTGCCTACATGCTTACGTGTGAGTACCATTAATTATTTATAGCCTAGTTTTAGAGCCGTAAGTTTAAGTTTTTGATTGATTTTTTATGTGCCCTTTGGTAAAGATCTACTGCAAGTTTTCCCATTTGCCTTTTAGCTAGTTTTTTTGTGTGGTGGCAATCTTTATGGATGTTCTCCGCCCTGGTGTGGGTGGCGGGTTCTGTCAGGCTCTTACTGACTAAGACGGCCTTAGTGTTCTCTCGCATACTTGCGTCGTGGACTGTGGGTGCATTTTTGATTTCTGCTGTCCCAGACTAGTGCCAACCCACCTTTGGCAGGCTTCGTCGTTGATGAGTGTGAGGTGTTACCTCCTATTTTATGTTTTAGACGCGCGTGGAACACTACGCCCCTCCCTAGCTAGTCTAGTCGAATTCTTCCCAGCCGTTCCCACTATATCGTCTTCCTACCTTTTAAGGAATTGACTTTCTTTAAGATGCCATAAGTTTGCTTTATTATTCTTTTAATAGTGTGCCAAGCCCATTTCCATTTCAAAGTTTTGAATTTTACTAAATACAAAACTTTGAAATGGAAATGATAGCGCCGTAATAACGCTAATCATACAATCAATCTGCCTAGCTTTTTCTCAATTATGTTGGGGTCGGCTTCCAGTCTTACCGGATTCAGCTGAGTACCAGTGTATCATATCTGATTATCATACGATACCGGAAATTTCAACTGTCGTAAAGGACATTTTGCCGAAAATGAGTTATATAAATATTTGGAATCAGCACACATAACGGGTATTTGATACTAAAATATGGGGAAAAATATTTTTTAAACTTTTCTCAGCAAAATTGTTAACTAAGTCGATTGACATTAAATCAAACATAAAATAATACAGACTTATACCTACACTTTAATAAAAGTATACAATAGGTTTTTTTTCTTGTTAAACACTATAAATTCATCATTTTCCAAATTTTCCTCGTCCAGAAATCCTCCGCTTTCATCTCCAGTAACTGCAGATTCCAGCGGGCGAAATATTTCAATAGTTGCACTACAAAACGGTTGTGATTTTTTCTTGGCAATGGGCGCATCCAGGAAAGGTATACCTACTTATCGAAAACATTCATTAAAAAAAAACGCTTTGTTTCCGCAACATCCTTGTTCTTATTTAACTTGCCAGAATATATCTGATTATGATTCTATTACTTTTTCTAATCGCACTAGCCCGGAAAAATAAGAAAATTACTCATTTATTAAGCTAGATTGATATATTTTTTAAAATTTTTACTGTTCCTAATTTAAACCATGAAAAAGATTCAAAATATACATTAGTGAAACAATGTATCAAATAAGCTACAAACCTCCATCACCAGGATCCATCATCAATACTTGTCAATAACGCTTTTCGTTTCGCATTACTTTGTTATCTATGACCGTGTAAGGCTTGATTTTTTAAATGCGCCGAGAACAGCACGTGCACCTTAGACAATAGCTATGTGCCGACTGATGCTATTGATCATTTCTTAACTCTGGTGCATTGAGATGGCCACCATGACGTGCACCATGTATTATTCTATTCTACGAAATAATATTATTGTTATAATATCAAACTTCAAAAAACTGATTATTGGCCATCTATAGGGTTCCGTACATCAAAAGGTAAAAAAGGGAACCCTTATAAGATCACTTTCTTGTCCATCTGTCCGTGTGTCACCACTACTTAACAAAATTATTCTTCTCCAACTATGCGCAAAGCAAACAATCGGAGATCATCAACCTTAATGACCTATCGTTCTGGTTGGATTAAGATGACGACTAACGCTAACGACCTTGAGGGAACAAAACGCGCACTCGTTTCGCACCCGCGCGACCCGAAATTTATTAGTTTTTGTACTTTTCTTATTATTCTATGACTTTAAAAAAAAACCGGCCAAGTGCGAGTCGGACTCGCGCACGAAGGGTTCCGTACTTGGTAAATTGCGGTTTACGATTTATGACGTATTAAAAAAAAACTACTTACTAGATCTCGTTCAAACCAATTTTCGCTGGTAGTTTACATGGTAATGTACATCATATATTTTTTTAAGTTTTATCATTCTCTTATTTTAGAAGTTACAGGGGGGGGGAACACACATTTTACCACTTTGTAAGAGTCTCTCGCGCAAACTATTCAGTTTAGAAAAAAATTATATTAGAAACCTCAATATCATTTTTGAAGACCTATCCATAGATACCCCACACGTATGGGTTTGATGAAAAAAAAATTTTTTTGTTTCAGTTTCAAGTATGGAAACCCCCAAAATTTATTGTTTTATTTTTATTTTTGTGTGAAAATCTTAATGCGGTTCACAGAATACATCTACTTACCAAGTTTCAACAGCATAGTTCTTATAGTTTCCGAATAAAGTGGCTGTGACATACGGACGGACAGACAGACAGACAGACAGACATGAAGAATCTATAAGGGTTCCGTTTTTTGCCATTTGGCTACGGAACCCTAAAAAAGGTTCAGATCAAAATGTAGATAATTAAATTGTCTTTGATATGGTGTCGATTTCATTAAAAGACGCCCAGCGGTTTTGTTGTGATTGTCGTGTTTTTGTCCATTTTAGACATAAATTTACAAATTAATTACACTATGTTATACGAATAAAACTCAAAATTTGATCAGATGAAATTATTAAGAAAATGGTCTAATATAACATATATTTTTCCAATAAATTAGGACTAGCCGTTTAAACGTGATTCTCATTTTAAAATCAGCTACTCAAGGGAATCGGCGCCTTAAGAAAAAAGATAAATAAACGAATAATACACATACGAGTACAATGTACATAGTAGTCTTTTTAAGTAGAAAATGTGGGAATATTTTGAAAGCTTTTGATCACACTATACTGGATTAGATACCGGATCCTTCAGCAGAACAAAGCGCAACAGATTCATAAAGAAAGAAAAACAAGGCAGAAAGTTATATCGTGTATTTGCGTCGAGTTAGAACAATTTTTTTTTTTTACAAAAATTACAACCGACTTCCAAACACTACAAAGTGTAAAATAACTTCAATTTCTAAAGTAGGTGTCAAAAAACAAGAAACGGAAACAGGAAAACCGACTTAGCTAGAAGAGAAGTGTAATAATTACAGCAAGTTATCAAGCAAGTTAATCTACTAAAAAAAAGCATACTGACTTCCAAAACCAAACACTACAAAGCTAAAAATAACTTTCTTTTCCGAAGTCGGTGTCTTTGGTACCTATTATTTGCCGTTTTTCGACACCGACTTCGGAAAAGAAAGTTACTTTTAGCTTAGTAGTGTTTGGTTTTGGAAGTCGGTTTGCTATTTATGTTAAAAAGTTTTTTACTCATCTCTTTTTAGTTTTGGTAGGTACCTCAAATTACCATGAAAATCATTTATAGCCCGATTACATCTCATTTCAATTCCAATAATCCCAAATACGACTAGGATACATTGTTTTATTTCGGAGTTCCAGTGCCTATCTTCCGGCTTCATCATTAGATCAGTTCGATGGTACCATTTTCATCAGCACTATGTTTTGGATTAACTTGCTTGATAACTTGCTGTAATTATTACACTTCTCTTCTAGCTAAGTACTCCTACTGTAAGCCCAGTACAACAAAAAATAACTTATACAATAATTATGTATACGCGTATTCGTTATTGTGCACTCGGTGTACACTTGTTCATGAATTTTTATTACATTCATAAAATCTAATAAATCATATATAAAAAATTTGCCATTCCATGAAGGTACTAGATGAAGGGCGGCCTTTCTATTTCACTAAAGCTAAAGATAAACTATGGTACTCATAATTGATCTTTGACCGAAGTTCATAAGTCCAAGCTCAAGACCAATTTGCCAAAGAGCGATGGAGCATTCTAAAAATTAAAATCACCAATTAAATCCGCAACTACATAATACAATCTAAGACACTCATCGCCGATGTTGGCGATAAGTCGAGGCTGAAGTGGGACTGGGCGGGTAGCACATGCAGGATGCATTAGGACTGATGGGCCCGGATCGTCATTCAGTGGGTGCCTGAGAACGGATGTCGTTATCAACGCAGGCATCTTTGGGAAATTCTCTTGGATACTCCCTGTCTGTGGGAAACGGAGGGTTATGTCCGCGAGGGTTCCTACTGCTACCATAAGTCGAGGGCCTAGGATGCAATTAAATTCACACGCACCCTCGACTGGTATCGGCCCGCAATTGCTAGCGGACCCCATCATCTAGAAGGGCAAATCTAACGACAGCACATAGGAGCGCATGGAATAACTGCGCTCCGCTACTGTAGGCCTGACTGGTCGGGAAACGACTCAACCCACCGTAGGCGCTTCTTTATGGTGGCTGGACGTCATTAAGCGCGCTGCGACGCCCGGCTGCTCTTCTGGTGCGGGTGGAGTTGGAGGTATTCTCTCTCCCTTTCTGCCGCCTCTTTTGCAATTATTATCTCCCCGCAAAAAGAGGTGACGGCATTCCACGCGTTCTCACTTCCGACCATGGATTGAACTGGGACCGGTAGCGAGAGATCGCCTACCCCATGTGTCTCGACGAACCGAGGGAGGCCTAGTAAATGCTGGCATGACGATTCAGACTATTTTTTTGTCGTATTGGCTGGAGAAGGCATAATTCAAACAACGTTGGCAGGCCTAACATGGAAGAGACCTTTTCCAATTCCATTTTGTCAATATATCTGTTTCGAGTTGCTTGATACTGCCCAGGCGAAAGAATTGATGAAATGGGTATAAAAAAGGAAAGGGTTTCTAGTAATACGAAACATATTATTTAAAAATAATAATTAATTCGGAATTTATTTTGTTATAGGACTGGCAAAGTATGCGCCAGGACAGTTCATTATACGTACAATACGTTTGATAACTATTGCATGATGGAGTACGTCAACTGCAGAGAGCATCAAGAATGTATGTGTTTTAAACCATGTCGTGGTTAAAATTATAATAACAAGCTCGTGGCAAAATAAAAGCCGCATAAGGCCTTCAAAGCAAAGTAGCCGCAACCATAGTGCTGTTGTCGCGTTGTCAGCGGCGCTAGTCGGTACAATTGTTGAAATGAATATGAACAACTATGAAAAATCAACACAATCTTACTAATATTATAAATGTGAAAGTTTGGATGGATGTTTGTTACTCATTCACGCTAGAACGGCTGAACGGATCTAGATAAAATTTGGGACATGGATAGATTATAGTCTAGAATAGCACATAGACTTTTCATCCCGATATAATGTTCTCTTGGGATAAGAAAACACTTTTCACGTGGACGAAGCCGCTGGCAGAAGTTAGTTAAACAGTCGGGTAAATATACGGCCGTTTATGATGCATATTTGACACTCGCGAGGGAATCAAAACCTACAGGGCACTTCCAGTTGACCTAGAATTATGCAATTTAGCAAAAAAGCAATGTCTTAAAACAAAGGAAGAAGAGAAAGTGTGGTGCCTAGGAAAGAACTCCTCGATTGTGATGCCACTGCCTCTAACCGCTTGAATACGATGCCAATGATATTTTCGCGTATGCTTTTAATGAAATGGTCATTACAAATTAAACTGTTCTGGACAAACAATTAGATATTTAAGCATAGATGTTGATTGTCGTGTTGGCGTCCGTTGAAGCGTGTGTTAACCTAACCGCACCTTATCGCCGCTGATCCACACGCTTATGTCAGCGGCGACACACCGAGTTTTATGTGATGTGCGGCTCACGCGCGCTGGCTGTCTGAAATATGTTGGGTTCGATTCCCAATAAGCCAGAGTGACTATTTAACCGACTTACAAAAAAAGGAGGAGGTTCTATGTTCGACTTTATGTTTGTTTTTTTTTTTTTTTTTTTTGTGTATATTCACCGATATCTCTGTCAATTGTGGACCGATTTTAAAAATTCTTTTTTTGTTTGAAAGAGTATGTTTCGAAATTGGTCCCATTTTAATTTGGTGAAGGTCTGATGAAGAACTTCGGAGATACACAACAGAACTCTTCAATAAATAACGGCAAAACTCTCGGGATTGCTGCAATCGCATGTCTGTTTGTTGTTTATACCATTTCATAACATAACATCACGCCAGTATGCTATAAAGGGGTACACATATCTCTCATTTCACCGGTTATGTTCAAGTTTCATATTATTCGGTTAATCTATTCTGGAGTTATAGGGACCTTAATAAACAACTTGCTATTAGGTAGGTATAACTAAAAAGGGAAAAATAAAAAATCATTTTTGGAAAAAAATACTACCGACTTCCAAATGAAAAACTACAAAGTGAAAAATAACTTAACTTTTGGAAGTCGGTGTCTTTCGTAGGTACCATTTTTTTGCGATATGGACACCGACCAAAAAAGATTTTTTTTTAATCATTATTCAGCAACGAGCTCCTCTGCTTTAAAAGGGTTTGGTTTCGTGTATTGTTAATTTATTTATAACTCATTCACAGTGTGGCAAGTTGTCTACATGGGCCAGTGTTTCAATGTTCCGCTTGTTGAAGATTATGTTCGTAAGTAATTTTTTTTTCCTACAACCAACTGAGAAAAGTTAAGCAGCTCGTGGAGAGCAGCTCGAGAGGAGCTCGTGGCTAAATAATAACAGCCGCACGGGTCGATCTGTAAGGTTAAGCAACGCTTGACGAGGTCGGTCCGTGGATGGGTGACCATTTCAACATACCGAGTTTCCTCCGTGCCTCGGAAAGCACGTTAAGCCGTTGGTCCCGGCTGTCATTTGAAGATCTTTGACTGTCGTTTCGAATAGTCAGAAGATTGAGATCTGACACCAGTCTAGCCAAGAGGTACCGTGTTACCCAGTTACTGGGTTGTGGAGGTCAGATAGGCAGTCGCTCTATGTAAAACACTGGTACTCAGCTGAATCTAGTAAGACTGAAAGCCGACCCCAACATAGTTGGGAAAAGGCTAGGCAGATGATGATGAACTGAGAAAAGTTAAGCAACCTGAAAAGTACGAGATCCCACCGCTTAAATCTAAAGGTACAGAAGTTGTCACGAAAGATGAGACTTGACCGCGCCTCCCGCGCTGTGACTGCCGCCCCGATGACGCCCGGTCCCTTCCCGCACTCAGACCTCATACCGCTAAAGAGACCTATAATTCGTCTACTGCACAAGTCAAACCACGTGGTGTGTCAAGTCTCATCTTTCGTGGCAAGCACTGTACATGTTTTTTTTATAAATATTAATTAATTTTAACGAATGGTACTTAAAAGAAGAATAGATTGCTACAAGGTTGCCTGGCCAAATCTAGCAGCATTGAAAAAAAAATTAATGGGCTTGCATTTGTCTACTATATCACCTGAATCCTGATGGTTAGCGATGATGTGGTCGATGGTGAAACACGTAGTAACTTAATCACCCTTGACTTAATGAGTTGCAAGATATTTAATTAAATCGGCGGTATAAACAAAAGTTGGTTACATTCGTATTGTAGTATTAATTCTTATTCAATAAATAGTTTAACAAATTGTTAGGTAGGTAGGTAGTTTAGGGTATGATAGGTAGGTTTGTAGGTGGGGCAGGTGGGTGGGTAGGTAGGGTTGGTGGGTAGGTATTTTATTTTATTTTTTATTTTTATTTTTTATTGAAAGGAACAGCAAACAGTTACATTATAAGAACTTATAACTAATTTAACAATGACAATGTTAGTAATAATATAACCCACAACGCTGTCCACAGGTAGACATAAAAGTTTAAAAGTAAAAAATAAGTGAGTGTATCGCTAGGAGCTGTACGAGCAGGTATAAATATTACACAATATAAAATAAGTATGACCTTGGAATGTTTGACGATTTTCAGAAAGCTATTGCTGCAAATCATCAAACACATGTGAATTTTATTTATTATGGGTTTTATTTAATAAAGAAGATAGGGCGAGGCTTTTGAATGTACACATTGAACAACTGAAGATGTCGATGTTTTCAAAGGTACTGTTATATGAGTCAACCATTCGGCGGACAGGTGCGCGCTGGCCAGAATTAGTTCGGCATGAATTCACTGCAAAGAGAGTACCTGCGCGGACCTGTCGCCTATGAATGGTTCTAGGCACAGCGTAACAAATCATGTTACTTAAATCTATACAATTAAATTGATTTCTGACAATTTTATACAAGATAATGGCTTCAAGGTATATTCTCCGAGATCCAAGGGGCAGGAGCTTGTACTTGCTGAGTAACTGAGAGTAGGGTAAGTAGGACTTATGGCATCTGTAGTGCATGGCGCGTAAAAATTTGTACTGAACATTTTCAACCATTTCAGCATACTTTTTGTAGAAGGGATTCCATACTGACACTGCATACTCCAATTGTGACCGAACTAGGGCTTTATACAAGCATAGGTATGACGAGGTTCTCTTGAAGTCAACGGCAGATCGCATGATAAAGCCATATAATTGGAAAGCTTTACTCACAATTCTGTTAATGTGTAAGTCTAGACATAGTTTGGAATCCAGTATAACACCGAGGTCTCTAATTGAGTTTAATTTAGTAAGAGGCACATGACAGAGAGTGTACGCGAAGTTTATAATGTGCTTATTTTTTGTGAAAGTAAGGTAATTGCACTTAGGTATACTTAGCTTTAGTTTGTTTCTATGACAGTAGTCTGATAGTCTGTCCAGATCTTGCTGTACTAGGATGCAGTCGTTAGCTGTTTTAATGGATTTATAGACCTTCAGATCATCTGCATACAATAGGTACTTTGTGTTGTGAAAACAACAACCTATGTCATTAACAAATATGATAAACAATAACGGTCCAAGAATAGAGCCTTGTGGTACACCGGATGTAACTTCGATGGTGTTTGATCTATACCCGTTAATTACCACTCTTTGGCAGCGATTTGAAATATAAGATGCAAACCACCGCAACAAGTTACCTCGAATTCCGTTGAAGGCAATTTTATCCAGCAGTAGTTCATGGTCCACCTTGTCAAAGGCCTTGCAAAAATCTGTGTAGACTGCGTCAACTTGCAGGCCATTATCGAGGCTATCAAACAAAAAGTTGGAAAAGGAGACAAGGTTTGTGGTAGTAGATCGCTGTTTAACGAAACCGTGCTGTTGTTGTATAATGGAGTTGTGCAACGATGGATATATTTCATTATGGACGAGTCTCTCAAAGACCTTTGACAAGGTGGAGAGAATAGAGATTGGGCGATAGTTCTCCACGTTACTCTTAGTTCCATCCTTGTGTACAGGTGTGATATTTGCATGTTTCCACTCTTTTGGAAACACTCCCTCAGTAACACACTTATTATAAATTATACTTAACGGCTTGCAGATGTAATCAGCAGTGTGCCGTAGAAAATATGCAGGTATGCCGTCAGGTCCTGGACCTTTGGAAGGATCAAGAGACTTAAGTTCTTTTAGGATCTTATGCTCGTCAAAGTGAATATTGGAAATTATGTCATTAACTGAGGCAATTTCAGCCGGTGGCTGCCATTGCGACAAAAGTGGTGAGGCAGGTTCATAAACTGAGTGGAAAAATCTTGAAAACATATCACAGATCACTTCTGGTTCACTGGATTGGGTGTTTTTGTAGTGAACTTTAGCAGGGATGCACGGTTTGTCCTTTCGGTTTGCTACATATGTCCAGAAGTGTTTAACATTGACGTGTAGGCTATCTTCCACTGAGATAATGTACTTAGAAAAACATTTACCGCACATTTCCCTAAAACTAGCTCTAAGTGATGTGAATGTTTCATAATCAGATATATTTTTATACTTCTTCCACCTGGTCCAGGCTTTCTGTTTTTTTTTAAATGTACAGATCAAGTGACGTGAAAACCAGACTGGGAAAGCGGAAGATTTAGAACCAGTCAGAGGAGTGTGCAATTTAATAATCTCATTTAGTTTGTCATAGAACACAGATAGGGCTTCTTCTGATTTTTCGTGTGTGAGAAGTACGGGCCAATCAGTATCTTGTATCATATTATTTATTTTTTCATAGTTCGCCTTGTGAAAGTTATATTTCTGCAGCGAATGCCTGTCAAGGGGAAGATATTTAATTTTAATATTTATGTCACAAACAAGTGGGGGATGATACACATCAGCAGGTAATAGAGGAGAGGGCTCTTGATGTACTTTACAGGGGCAGTTGGATATTAAAAGATCTAATATTTTGCCTTTAGTGTTCAGTGTGCTGTTATACTGAGAGGCATTCAGAAGCGACATGAAGTTGTTTAGATGATCACAAGACGCAGTTGAGCCGGAGCACAAAGGAAAACTTGTTGGAGTATTTAGGGTAGATGGCATGTGCCATGTTGCTTCTGGAAGATTATAATCGCCGACCAAATAAAAGAACTCGACGCTAGCATCACTCAGAGCGTCATAGAGTAACTCGAAATGTTTTTCATATACAATCGAGGGAGTCTTAGGTGGTATGTATGCAGCAGCCACGATGTGGCGCTTTATATTTTGACCACTAGGTATTTCTACAGCAATTTGCTCAATGTAGTTGTGTAACGGAGTGATATTAGCGGAATTATTTAAGTCAATCTCAATAGGTCGGTGAGTTTTCAAGATTGCCACAAGCACACCGCCACCGTCCCGTTTCCCCGTGCTGGACCTGTCGCGATCACACCTGTACACAATGTAACGCTGGTCAATGAATTCATTGTTGTTAATTTCCGCCACTAGCCATGTTTCTGTGAGTATTATAATATCATATGTTCTCGTAAGTATATTCACAAACAGAGCCTGCAGTTTCGTACGGATACCCCTACAGTTTTGATAATAAAT
This sequence comes from Orthosia gothica, assembly GCA_949775005.1. Taxonomy (NCBI): domain Eukaryota; kingdom Metazoa; phylum Arthropoda; class Insecta; order Lepidoptera; family Noctuidae; genus Orthosia; species Orthosia gothica. Next base: position 2,600,984 of record OX459047.1, read on the forward strand.
AGTTAAATGCTTATCAGACATTGTTAATGGCAGAATAAGTATGTGTATTAGTATTATATATTAAAAATGTTTGGATGCCGAGAATACAGATGCCAAGCGTAAATAATAATAAATGTGACTTTAAAATAACGCAAAAAAATGGTTCAATTCCAGTCAACCAGCAGCACAAACGCATACCAGGTAAACAAACTAACTTCATTTCACAACAAGACAATTTTGAAATTTTTTGTGCCTCAGTTTTGAGTTTAACAAAGAAGAAATATCTTGTGTTATGTTTCAGGTGTCCACCTGACAAACCTAAAGATATTTTATAAAATAACAGCCTCCATGAAGTATATATACATATTTGAAGTGAAAATAAGTTAGACCTAGGAAATTCAACGAGAAACCTAAGCGCTGTATAGTACAAACTATAAATAACATTAATCCCAAATACACTATTAATATCAAACGCCAGATATGGTATGCTAAATAGATTCACAGAGTATGATGTGTCGCAGCAGTCATTAAACGCTGTGATTTTGATCATCGACGGACAAGGTTTTGGCACCGCTTTTGATTTTTCGGATGTCATCCAGTGTGCGGATTGCAAATGAAGCCATGCCGTCGCGTTCGCGTACAAGTATTGTTGAGTTTTTAACCCAAACATACTTAAAATTGTGTTGTTTAGCGGCTTCTTTACAGTTCCGAAATAACTGTTTTGCTTTCAGAGTGAGATGTTCATTTAAGTATATTCTAGTCGGTAGCCCTGTTATGCCAATTTGATCGGTCTTCAGTTCCCTAGCCAGACGATATGCACTCAACAGATTATCGCGTATAATTCGTGTAGAGAATTTTACAATAATATTCTTCGGTCTGTTACTGGTTTGTTGAGCGTGTTGTACCCGATGGATAGAGACGATGTCCTTCTGTGATGTTGGGAAATTGATCGCAGTGCCCATCAGTTCCATCATGCGAACTAAGTTTTCACCACGCCTTTCTGGGACGTTGCAAATTTCAATATTGCAATTCCTCGCTTGCTGCTCTAAGGAATCAATTTTATGCTCAAGGCTGCTGATCAAGATTTGAGATTGGTCAGAGCGGAGACGAGCAATGGAGTCGTTCCTTAAGGTCCTTTTGATCAGCTGCTTGAAACTGTGCCGAGCTTTTCAAATCAGAAATATCTTGAGCCACTGTACGAACGCATTCGCTTAATTTCTCGTGTTCACTGCGGAGGTTGTTCATATCCTGTTTCATATTAGATAAAGTACATTTGATACTATCATTAAAGTTGGACATGCTAGTCTCCATTTCCTCGCGCCAGCCGCGCAATGTGCCTTTAATATCATTTGTGAACTTGGCCATGGTTTGGTCCATGTCAGTGCGCCATCCTTTGAGTGAGTTGTTGAGTTCCTGTGATATTATGTTAAGGTTTTCGATGGAGCTGGACGCTGCACCAGTAACAACAGTTGATGTGGAGCTCATCGTCGAGTTCGGCGAGGAGGACTGTTGTTCTAAATTATCGCAGGACATATTCATCATATCTTCACTGTTCGCGCGGCTGTTGACAGAGCAGTTTAGCGAGGCCGTGGTAGGGCGACCTCGCCGTGTGATGTTATTACAGGGAGGACACTTCCACTGGGCTTTTTGCTCATGAGTAAAGCTTGATAACTGTTGTTGAGTGAAGTTGAGACACTCGCAGTGATATATATCGTCACATAAATGGCACCTTAAAGACAATGCCAGTGCTCCAACAACTCCATTACAATGACGACACGAACAACTGTTACTCATTTTCGCAGGAATTGTTAAAAAGTAATATTATGAGGAGTTTGTTTGTTATGGTACTAGTGGCTCCACCTGTTTTGGGTCTAGGAATACGTGGTTCGTGGGATCGATCGCAAGACTTATCAAGTATGATTGTCCGAATAGTGCATCAATGTAGTACCACTAATTTAGTATAGATCGCGCTATTTTCAAATATTTTGTGGCCAGAATGATTTGCAGAATTTGATTATATGTGTTTTATCACACAATTTGACAAACACTATAAACTGTACACGAGTGCACCAAAAGTAACACAAGAAACTTCCAGGAAACTGTTATTGCACTTGATTCGTTGCACATATGATTGTTTGATGATGTTAATAAGGTGTTATTGTCACTCACGGTGTCACTGGGTAATAAACACTATTAAGTCGTTTTTACACACAAACTTTAAGCACAGCCAGAATGTTCATATATTCAAACTATAAAAGCGTATTGCAGCCAGATTATGCACTTTAACTGACGCAGGCAGGTATGTACCCTACCCGGGTAGGCAGGTACATACCTGCCTACCCGAGCAGGGTAGGGTTTACAGTTAGGGCAGGTGGGCAGGTAGGTGGAGCTAGAGCCCTGGCTGAGAGGATTCCTCACGGCGTGCCTTGAGCGGGGCCAGTTTCCCACTTTGTGGAAATCTGGTCGTCTGGTCCTGCTCAGGAACGCGGGCGCCCTGAGGACTTCACGCCCGTCCACGTACTGGCCTTTAGTGCTGCTAGACGAGGTGGGTATGCTGTTCGAACGGATTATCGCTGCCCGCCTCGTCAGCCACTTTAATAGAGAGGGGCTGGACCTGGACGAAAGCCAGTTCAGCTTTCAGCATGGGCGTTCCACCATCCACGCAAAATCGCAGGTACTGGCGGAGGAAGCGGTGTCCCGGGCTGGGGTGATGTTGGTGGTATCCCTGGACGTTTCCAACGCCTTAAACACCCTGCCCTTGAGTTGTGTTCGGGAGGCACTGCAGTATTCTCGAGTGCCTGCCTACCTCCGCCCCATCGTCGGTGCTTATTTGGCGGAGAGACGTGTCACCTACGGGGGACGTGATAGCGTCAAAAACCAGCACCGCATGTCATGCGGTGTTCCACAAGGCTCGTTCTTGGGCCCGCCTCTGTGGAACTTCGGTTAGGACTGTGTGCTGAGGGGTGAACTCCAACCGGGCGTAGACCTGACGTGTAACGCGGACGATACGCAGGTCACCGCCCGGGGGAGTTCGTACAGGAAGGCAGCGTTGCTGGCGACGGCTGCGGTCTCACAGGTGGTCAGCCGCATACGGTGCCTTGGCCTAGAGGTGGCAATCAACAATTCGGAGGCCATGGTCTTTCATGGCCCCCGGCGGGTGCCACCACCTGATGTCCACATCGTGGTCGGGGGGTTTGAATCGCTGTCGAGTCTACCATGAAATACCTAGGATTGGTGCTCGACAGCCGGTGGGATTACGGCATCCACTTCCCGCGGCTGGCACCCAAGTTGTTGGGCGTGTGGGCGTGGCTGGGGCGCTGTCAACGCTGCTTCCCAATCTGGGGGGCTCGAGCGCTGCCTGTAGGCGGCTCTACGTGGGGATCGTGCCATCGATGGCGCCCCGATCCGGGGACTGACCTGAAGGCCGGTAGCATCGCTGTTCAGCGGAAGCCACAGAGAGCGATGGCCGTCAGAGTCATCAGGGGGTATCGCACGATCTCCAACGAGGCGAAGGTACTCGCGTCTCTGTACCAGTGGCGCTACGGAACGCGGGAGCGGGATCAAAGGGCCGATGCGGCGACATAAGAAGTTGCGTCGATCTCAGCTTCGCGAGGTCCTGGTGTCGGAATGGCGGGACAGGCATTCGCGCCCAACCGCCGGCCTCGTTACCATCGAGGCGGTCCGGCGAGTGCTCGAGAGTTGGCTCGGGAGGAGGCACGGGTCCCTGTTGTTTCGGGTGACACATGTGCTTTCGGGGCATGATTGATTGTTTTTTTTTTTTTTTTTTTTGACACCACCGGACTGTCGACTGCCGGGAGGTCACGGTGCGGCATACGCTGGCAGATTGTGCCGCTTGGGAGGATCCACGCCGTGCCCTTTTCTATGAAGTAGGCAGCTACCTGGCGCTGCCGGCCGTAGTCGAGTCTATGGTCGGCAGCGAGGAGTCCTGGGACGCGGTGGAATTCATCTTCGAAGGAGGCTGCGGGGAAGGAGAAGGAGATTTCATCCACTCACCCGATCCGCAGCAGAAGCGCCGGGTGTCGACAGAGGACAGACAACGCCCTCTTTCAGCCCCTCACACACATTAGGACCTGAGTTTGCGACGCGTAGTGTTCCACGCGGGCCCCTCTTCGTCGCGGGGTAAAGTTGTGCAGGTAGGTAGGGTAGGGTACGGTAGGTAATTAGGATAGGGTAGGGTCGATAGGTAGGTAGCCAGTTGACGGGAGCGAAGACGCGGGGACAGCTAGTTAAAGATAATTGCAGCTAGCTATTGGCAGGCAATCCTGCAGAAATCTATTTTACCATCAAGTATCATTCATGAAAATGAAGTTATATATAAAATTTCTAAACAGTTCATCTGTTTAAGAGCTATGCCACAGACTGACACACAAATACACTAGCTCTTAAACGGATGAACTGTTTAGAATTTTTTTGTTTGATGAAAATCAGTCCAGCTGTTCAAAAGTTATGGGCGTTTTACTGATTAAATCGGGGTATTTTCGCAAGATATCGTGTCATAATTACGTGTTCGATAGATGGTCGATCGAAGCGTGTCTACTATTATATAAATTATGTAGAAAATTGTAATTGTATTGTTGTATTATTTTGTGTATTATGTAAAAGCACAAAATTAAAATTTAAAGGAAGTTCTTAAATATTTTTAATTTTGCTTGTCAATAACAACATTAATAGAAATTGTAATTTTTCAGATTACGTGTATCATGATGACGCTTTTCTAGATGATTACTACGTCCTTGAAAGCAAATTTAATGGCAGAAGATTGAATACTGCTAAGCTGCGCAATGTCTTAGATGCCGTACATTCGAGCAAAAGAACAGAAGCCGCTTCTATTCGGTCAACTTCTGTGATCCAAACACAGACACGCATCGTCAATAAATAAATATTGAATATGGTGAATATGGGTCCACTTTTGAGGGACATTTATTCTCATTTTCATTATAAAGTGAAGGGCGGGGGGCAGGGGTGTCTTTGTTACCTCTTGTTTTTAGTTTTTGTACACGATCACTAAAAAAGTGAGCAAGTTTATAGTACTTAATCCAATAAAAGAAAAATAATCAAGATCCGATTACTAGTTTCGAAGAAATGCGTGGACAAACATACATACATAATATACGCTTATTAAATTTGGCACACATATTTACAAGCTCACATAGAGTGCCTTTTTTGGTGGGAAATCATCCAGTGCTTCTCCCGCTCTGGTTGAAGCGGAAGGGCGTGTCTGAATTTTACTGACCGTGTTCTTTCAGTTGCTTGTGCCAGGGCCGCGGTAACTCTCTCTCAAATTTATCCGCAACCCAGACAGGCATCGGCCCTAGCGGACTCCATCAGTTTTGCTGACATCTCTTTGAGGCGCGCGTGGAACACTACGCGTCGTCGACTCGGGCCTGGTCCTTATCGGACGTCGAGCTACCCATTACTCGCCGTCCGAGAGCCCCACATATAGTGCCTAAGATATGTGAATATTGTGCAATTGTAACAATCTCACTAACAACACGTATCGAATTGTTATCCTCCTTTTTTTGAAGTCAGTTCAAAAGTTTTCTAATTTGGCTTTTTTGCCAGAATATAATTACAATTATTATATCTATATAGTCAATATTGGTATTGTTATTTGTTACACCGGGTGAGGATGCTATTACAGCCGAAATACAAAAAAACCTAGATCAACTGTTAAGTTAAGTGTGTTATTGTGTTAAATAAGAAGTTCCGTTCCATAGTATTGAAACACTTTGGAACGAAACTTCTTATTTACATAATTTCGTTCTTTTCGTTGCCGATGAAAGATGCCGGAAAAAAACTGATAACGAGACAAGCATGAAAAATGATTAATGATGTGAATTGTTTTGTAAAAAAAGAAACGGATGAAGTCTTTGATGATTTAAAACTGGTGAAAAATGCAACATCAGGAGCGAATATCTCATTGCAGAAAAACTATTAAATTGAGTGACATATTATTTATTAATATGATGATAGGCTAATGTGCCTAAACCACACTGTGTTAAACTTAGCTATTTGAATATCCATTATTCACAAAATTTAAACTACGAACAACCAAATAATTAGTTCAAATCACTCTTAGTAATATTATGCCTGACTGTATACATGCGTAAATCACCCCACCACTTTCGCCGAGCGCTCTAAACTCGTGCCGGGACCTGTACATACACATATTGATAGACTCATGCTAGCACAAGTTTAAACCTTTGTGGTTTTTGATGTAGGAAAAAATATTGGGACAGTAATAGGTTAATCAATTTCTTTTTATCTATAAGGCACTGAACAGATGGCCTGCATTTGGACTGCAATCCGTTTGCATTTGAGTGGACTGCACAGTCGGTTAGCACTTTCAATGCAGTTGTTCAGATGTGTTACGAATTCAACTGTACAGAAACTGCATCCAAACTGCTGAGCCTAGAGATAATAATAAAATAACTCAACAACACTTTCATACATTTATTATTATCGCGGGTTACATAAGCCCGTCAAAGTAATTCTGTCTTGTGAAGGCAAGCGCGCAAAGTACTATCCTGGCTAACGCGAAGCTAGTGATGACGCTACAGCGGAGGAGTAGACCGCGACGCTAGAGGACCTGCAACCGTAGCGTAGCTCTGAAAGCGTAGGAAGTGCAGCGCTTAAGGTGATTGTGTATACGGTCACTATCAGATCGGAGTTTTGCAGAGGACCTTTATTTACCGCTGGACATAACTTCAAGTTTAATTAAATAAATTTAAACATAAAAATATATTTGTTTAATGCTTTTTTCATCGTGGGGAAACCTGGTCTTACAGTTACTATAAGTTTGCGTATGCTGCTTTGGTGTGGTTGCTGCAAGACGTTCCAGTGCAAGTATAAAACAATAAATAAATAAATAATAAACACGTATTCTTCTCAGCAAATCCTTTCACTTGATACCCATATCATTGCAGTGCACAAAAATAACTAGCCCGCCATCTTGGGCCGTCCACCATATTGGATTTAGAATGACGTCACCTAGCTCACCATGCATTGTCATCAAAACTAAACTTGTGTGCAAAAATTTCAACTTAATCGGTTGAGAATAACTGCTTTAAAATTCAGTTGCAAGATTTGACCCGAACATACTTACATACATTGCAAGTTAAATAAAAGCTTGTAAAAAAAACAGACTTTCTCTAGAATCAGTCGTCATCATCACCATAATTTCAGCCTAAAGACGTGCACTGTTGGACAAGTGCCTGCCTCAAGTGTCCCATATTGACCTTTTCCGTGCGTCTTACATCCAGCGGATCCCCGCAATCTGCACCAGGTCACCGGTCCATCTGGTGGGAGGCCTTCCAACGCAACGTCTTCCGGTTCACGGTCACCACTCCAGATCTTTTCACCTCCATCGGCCATACGTTCTGCGAGCAATGTGCCCTGCCCACTGCCACTTAAGTTTGGCAATTCTTCGGGGTATGTCGGTAACCTAGAATCAGTATTCTTTTAAAATGAGGTCAAAAGAGTACACTGTCACTTCGGTCTTACCGGATTCAGCTGAATACCAGTGTTTTACATGGAGTGACTGCCTATCTGGAGTATCTACCTCCACAACCCAGTAACTGGGTAACACGGTACCCCTTGGCAAGACTGGTGTCAGATCTCAAGCTTCTGACTACCCGTAACGACTGTCAAAGATCTTCAAATGACAGCCGGGACCAACGTTGCTCAACCTTGAAGATCGACCCGAAGTCATAATATTGTAATACAGATTGTAATAGTTAAGTTCTAGTATTTATTTAGTGATAGGGGTAATTGTACTTAACCTGTGATTTTACTTGATTATTATAAACTAAATTATAATCACGAACACTGCGTCTCATTTAACACCCAGAACTAGCGCGCAAATGTACCGCCTGACACTCGGGCCCGTACAGAAGATACTTCAGGTACTTCAAAGGTAGCACGACCAACTTTTATAATTTTTTGCCGTTTGTCCTTTCATGGTTAATAATTTTTACAGTATAGTCAAATCCAAGTCGATAACTTAATTCAATTAACATTGTTGCAACAAAGCGCAATAAAATTGCAATAAAATCGATCCTTTTAATTTTCTAGTATTTATTATTTACCTAACATAATGCAGAATGTCTTTCAAAATAGTTTCCAGTTTCAAACATAGTTCTCACTATCCTTTAAAAACTGAGAATGTTAGAACAAAAAAACATTTTACACTCTGGAACGATAATTTCTTACTATTTCTTCAAGCAGCAATATTTGTAAGTAAGTATTGTTCATATTTTATTTGGTTTTAAGTAGCACAAATCTACAATCTTAATCAAAAAGGGCGCTTCTAACTAAAACAGTGAAAAAAAAACAGTTCTAAAATATGCAAATGCAGCCCTTTTTCTTTGGACGGCAGAGATTGTTGGTACTGTGCAGGTGGCAAGGTGCCTTGCAGCATGCAGTTTGGCAGAAAACTACTGGCTGCTTTTGATGATGCAAACTTCACTTTACCTCATATTCCTTGCAAAGACATAAATGCACAAACTACAAAGTGGGCGAATGCCTCTCAAGAGGTAGTTTAAGAACAGCGATTTTAATTATAAGCCCCTCAAACCCGAACTCTGAAGCCTCTCAGATTAGGACTTACATGGGACGGACTTTAATTTGCAACAAAAACAAAAGCTGAGCTTATCCGAACAATGTCGCTGTAAATATTCAATAATTTTGCACGACGTAAGTCGAGAGTAGTACCGAAAACCTCGGCGAAGAAACACAGAAAATACTTAGGAGTCTAGAATAACAGGCAACAGAAACGAAGCTAAATAAAAAAAAAAGATAAATAAACGAAACTGTAAAAGTTATTTTTTTTAGCGTTACTCAATGACGGTGTTAAAGGGGAATTCATATCGGCCATTACCACCAGACCGACTGTAGCTCAAGGAGTTATACCCTTACGGTACCAAGGAAATCTTCGACAAAATATTCTGGACTTTACCGTTAAAGTTGATGATCATGGCCGAGCTGAAAATTTAAAGAGGTATGTGCTATCAAACCTGACATTTTCATCTCCATCATCTACTACCTATCTATTTTTCAATTTGTAGTGTTTTTATTTGGAAGTATAGTTATTTCTGCGATTATTACAAGAAACATCCCATGTCTCACAAACGAAACACAAATCGCGTTAAATCAAGAATCAGCATCTTTTAAATAGTAAAATTCCAATGACTTATCATTTGAACTTTTTTTCTAGTGTTTGATTTTTATTCTAGTCAATGGTTGTGAGATATGGGATATTTTCGGTTACAACCCCAGAGATTACTTTGTTTTCCTTATATATATAATAAATTAATTTTTGTGATTGATAAAAACCAATAATATACATCCAACTATGGAACTCTTCACTGTGAGTGGTCTGTGTCTGGTAACAGTTTGCTACTCAAATACCCTCGTTATACGGTTACAAATCAAACAAAGCTCATTCTAAAACTCAGTAAATTTTAATGCTCTTGCACAGTTTAGCTCTGCTAAAACTTGTATATTTAAATCCGTTTTCTGTTTCTTATTCTTCCCTTCATTTGATTCTTCTTTGTTGAAAGTGTATTACAGGAAGGAAATTATAAAAAAATATGAGGTTACTAGCAGCTTGGAAAGGTTATACACTTGATACAAATCCGTTGCGTGGTTTAGAACAGGGCTGCCCAGATCCAGACCAAATACCCTACCCACTGCCACTTAATTTTGGCAATTCTACGGGCTATTGGACCCAGATTCTCTAACGTTTTAAATGAATCTCATATCCGAACACTGTCTCTTAAGATACAGTTTATCCTAGTTTAAGAAGCAGGGTTAATCTATTAATGTACAGATTTTGCAACACACAATATTGTTAGTCATAATAATATTCTATGATCTTGACCGTACTTCCGGGATTGTCGTGCCGTGGTATACCTCTCCACTCCTCAAGCACCTCCGGATATGTTGCCCCCTTGGCGCTTCTTCACTACAGTGCAAGCGACCCTTTAAGGGGGTCCATTAATTGAGTGTGCTAATCACCCTCTGCCATTTTATAGCCGTGTAGTTCAACAGTGGTCGGCAGGGGCCAGTATTCCTCCTATAGTTTTAGGCAATCGATCCACAAAACCTACCAACCCCTTACCCCAATGCATTTTTCTCCATATTTTGCAATAGCCCTACTCCAACCGGGGATTGCCCTTGGGTGCACTTGCGCAGTGCATACAGGGATAATCGTCAGTTGGTGTCACATTTACTGATACATGCCTAACAAGGCCTCTGCGAGTTGTCTTCGGCCGCTCGCACGCCTTTTAAAGGACCTGGACCCCAGGGTCCTGATATAGAAAAAAAAAACCTATCAGTTGTAAAATATCCGCAAATTTTCTTGTAATTTCCGTGACAAAAATTATTATTATTATTAATATATACTATTATCTGTTCAGATGTTCTAGCGTATAATCTACATTCATCCAAACTTTCACATTTATTGTATTGCTAGCTTTTGCCAACGGCTTCGCCCGGGTTTAATGTGTTTTCTTATCCCGAGACAACATTACACCGGGATGAAAAGAGGCCTATGAGCCATTTCACACTATAATCTCGTCTCTGCGCCTTTCATTCAGACGTTCTGACGTGGTTAAGTTACAACTATTTAGCAGGAAGTAGGATAGTATCGTTAATTGTTTACGGCAATGTTCCATTTTCTTGCAGATTCTCTACAAAAAGGAGGGTATACACGAGGCGTCATCGTACGACGATGTGGTTCGAATCAGCGCTCGATCCTTGTGACTATTTGGCTCTGTCGTGTTTGAGAGCTTACCAGTAAGTAACACTTTCGAACGTTTCTTCAATTTTATTATTTATTAAGGCAATAATAAACATAGAGGGGCTCGTGGCTAAATAATAACAGCTGCACGGGTCGATCTTCAAGGTTAAGCAACGCTTGACGTGGTCGGTCCGTGGATGGGTGACTATTTCAACATACCGAGTTTCCTCCGTGCCTCGGCAAGTACGTCAAGCCGTTGGTCCCGGCTGTCATTTGAAGATCTTTGACAGTCGTTACAGATAGTCAGAAGCCTGAGATCTGACACCAGTCTTGCCAAGAGGTATCGTGTTACCCGGTTGGTTGTGGAGGTCAGATAGGCACTCGCTCCATGTAAAACACTGGTACTCAGCTGAATACGGTAAGGCTGGAAGCCGACCCCAACAATAATTGGGCAAAAGGCTAGGCAGATGATAAAGGCAATAATAAACATTATTAAGAGAGCAGGGTAACCAACATAGGCCGAAGAATTGCCAAACTTAAGTGGCAGTGGGCAGGGTACATTGCTTGCAGAATGGATGGCCGATGGGGCAGAAAGGTTCTGGACTAGCGACCGTGAGCCAGAAGATGCAGCGTTGGAAGGCCTCCGAGGTGGAGCGATGAAATGATCAAGACTGCGGGAATCCGCTGGATGCGAGACGCATAGGACCGATGTGGCGCCACTTGTGAGAGGCCAATGTCCAGCTGTGGACGTAGACGAACCATTACTATCACGTAAAATACAACATGTTCCCTACAATGATTGAGTTATGCAAAGCTAAACGTACAGAACAGCTGATTGTATTGATTTAAGAGTTGATTTTTGCACAAATCACGTTTGATTGTTACCTAAACCCACAAGTAAAATTTCAAAATTTAAAAAACCCCCGACACATTTATCTTGCGACAAGTAAAATATAAAAATTTAAAAAACCCTCGAAACATTTATCGACAAGTAAATTTTCAAAATTTATAAAACCCCGACTCATTTATTTTGCGAAAACATCCCGATTAAAACATTAAAACGCCCATAACTTTTGAATGGCTGAACCGATTTTATTCAAACACAACTAAGAACACTCTCGACAAAATCACCTTTCAAACAAAACAAAACTAATTTAAAATCGGTTCATCCGTTTAAGCGCTATGATTCCACAGACACACACGTGAACTTATAACACCCCTCTTTTTCCGGCGGGGGTTAAAAACAAAATTAGATGGTGTTTAAAAAATTGGATTGTAAGAGTGGGGGCTTATGACGTTACTTTGTAAGTATAAAGTATAGCACACCGTGACATCACACGATATTTCAACGCACTGTATCGTCGTAATTTTTTGTTTATGTCGCAAAAGAAAAAATACGTGCGATGACGTGCCCAATATTTTTAGGTTATCTAACTGACGGACTAATTAGATATTTTTTGTCAACTACACTATTGCATACAACGGGTTCCGAAACTCTAACGTCTAGCGGATACGGGCCGATGGGCTAAGTTGATAAAAAAGATAAATAGCAAGTATAGTACCAGGACACTTATAAAATTTGATTTGCCAAGGGTACTTATATTATACTGCACATGGGGAGTTGCATATAGAAATCACCTTATTATAGTGGCAAGAGCGCAACGAGCAGTACTAAATAAGGTAGGTAAGGTAAGGTAGATAAGCGCTTGCCCTTTAGACATCCAACAGTGGACGTCTATGAAAGAAGGGATGTCATACCGGTTAGGAAACTGTTTGTACTCGAGATGTTGACTAGATACCACAAAAACATAGTAGGTACCGCGCGATAGAACTGCCTTAGTAACACGACATATTGATGTTCTGGGTCCTAAAACATAATAATGTATTCTTAAAATCTCATAAAGACTGCAAAGCCTTTAATATCCACATATGCAAAACCAAATTGACAATCTGCCTCAAGCAGTTTAATCATGACGATTCCGAAAATTTAATTTCCAACGTTTAAATAATATAACTTCCCTGACACACAAAACAAACACAGCCACACACTAATATCCACACAAAAATATCCGAACTCAAAACAACCACAAACAATACGTCCACACTTAAAACAGCCACACACAAATCATTTACATACAAATATCTACACTCAAAACAGCCACACGCAATAAGTCCACACTCAAAACATCCACATTCAAAACAGCTACACACAATACATTCGCACTCAAAACCGCCACGCACAAATATCCACACTTAAAACAGCCACACACAAATATCTACACTCAAAACAGCCACAAACAATCCGTCCACACTCAAAACAGTCACACACAAAATATCCACATTCAAAACAGCTACACACAATACATTCACACTTAAAACCGCCACGCACAAATATCCACACTCAAAACAGCCACAAACATACGTCCACACTCAAAACAGTCACACACAAAACAACCACATTCAAAACAGCTACACACAATACATTCACACTCAAAACCACCACGCACAAATATCCACACTTAAAACAGCCACACACAAATATCTACACTCAAAACAGCCACAAACAATACATCCACACTCAAAACAGTCACACACAAAACATCCACATTCAAAACAGCTACACACAATACATTCACACTCAAAACCGCCACGCACAAATCTCCACACTTAAAACAGCCACACACAAATATCTACAATCAAAACAGCCAGAAACAATACGTCCACACTCAAAATAGTCACACACAAAATATCCACATTCAAAACAGCAACACACAAATTATCCACACTCAAAACAGTCACACACAAAATATCATCACTCAGAACAGCTACACACAAAATATCTACAATCAAAACCGCCACACATTACACAAGCATATAAATCACTTATTACACACGCTTCACAAAATACCAAATTATAAATGTAGACTTAAGTTTTATTTTTATATTATTATTTTCACTTTGTACCTTTATTTTTTACTTTTTATTTATATTTTACATTTGTAATCACGCAAGCAGCAAGGACACTGGTCCATATGATACAGTTGATACTTGTTTGATGGTCAGGGAATTCATGTTCTATGTAAAACTTTTATGTCAATAAACTTTACTATATACCTTTTTTCTTACTTTAAAATACCTACTACTTTTTTTTTAATCACGTGAAAGTAAGCTAACAAAACCGTGTTTTAATAGTTAAGTTTAATAGTTAAGTTAATAAGTTAATCAAACTTTATTTTCTTTACTAAACTAACGGTATTAATTAAAGACTGTAAAATTGGAACAGTACTTGTTCTGTCTTTCCTTCATTCAAACATTTAATAGTCGGTGTGCCAAACACACGCTGCTGAAAGGTATAATACTCACAACGGATCTTTGTGGCTCTGAAGTTGGCTCTGTCAACTATTGCGCACGAAACAGAGTAACTGCATAGAGTAAACGAGATAGGATGATGCGACAAAACGTATGCGATTGAAAGAGACAGTTATACAATGCTATTTTCACTTTCAATATTGACACAAAAATAGCTAGTGCGCAGCCTCTTGCAGCCAATTCAGAGCCACAAAGATCCGTTGTGTTTATTATAAATCACTTTTCTTCTGAAAAGTATACATGTTGTTATAATATGGGATTCTATGGGAATAGCAAATGGGACTCATCGCTAATACCTAAAAAAATGGGATCCAAAAGAGAGATCCAACGAAAATAAATCGAAAAATTTGGTTAAGGATATCGATTTTTAACAATTTCATGACATAATATTACAATTATCACCTAACGCAGTGTTAGTATTATTTTCTTAATTTTGCCAGAACTGGTACAACCTAGTCCATTGGCCCAGTAGGTACTGGGCGATGGGCTAGGTTCCCGAAATTGAATGTCAAGCGAGTGCTTGACTCTGTATACATAAAATACTAAGCACAAGAGTTAATGTTTTTCTAAAGAATAGAGATCCCTTTTCATGGTAAGTTTCTTTTTTCAGAACTGGAAAAGTATGTGGAAAAACAATTTACTATCATTATTTTACATTCAAGAACTATTGCATGTTGGATTATGCGAATTGCAGAATTAAATATGAAGGTGCGTACTCTAACCCACATAGTCCAAATCAAGACTGCCCGACTCCATAACGAATCATGGAATTGACAGTCAACTCTAGTATTTGGCCCAGTGGGCGGCCACGCCGATTGTAGCGTCAGTGTCGAGCACAAGATCCTGAAAAGTGCAGATATGGGCACTTGGGACACTTCAGCATGGGAATCAGACGGGTCTATAAAACCCCGTTTTGCCAAATTGTGTGTCAGCGGCCTACATGGCTGCGCGAACGATTGAGTGCTTTCCATATAGGCTATTAACATTATTCGAAATCATTATTATTAGATTTGCAAGAGTTAGTAGCGAATAGTTGTCTGGTAGACCAGGGTAGAAGCCTTTAAAAATAATAAAAAGTGAAAAAATAATAATAGTAGGTTGAAACCCATGGGGAAAGAAGAATATTATAAAAATGGAAGTAAAAATAATTTATGGGCGATCTGAGGTCGGGAAGGGGAAGGGGGTGAGTTTTTAAGGGTGAAAACGGTTTATCTCGATTTCCGGCAAAACTACAAGTCCCATGGAAAAAAGTTAAATGGCAAAGTTGTAGATAATAAAAAGATCTACTACTTTTAAATTGACACTTTTTTCACATAACCTCAAAATGTATGTGAAAAATTCAAATGACCAAGTTTTTAACCGACTTCAAAAAAAGGAGGAGGTTCTCAATTCGTCGAAATCTTTTTTTGTGGTTTTAAATTTTTATCTTTTACAATTTTTTTTTGTTTCTCACATAGTTTGGTAAAAACTTACCTTTTTATATCCCAAACACACCGTAATTTTTTTTTTTTTAATATTAATTTTTCACCTTATTTTGACGTAATATCGAAAAAACTACCCTAATTTTCAATTGAAAATTCTCCTGTCAAAATATTTGCTTTTTTTAAAAAGTTGGTGGGCTTTTTGTTCGTTGAAATCTCTCTACATTACTATGGTAAATTTTCTCAGAAAATGCAAAAAATAAAGTTAATATTTATTAAGACATCTACAATATTTTGAGTAAATTGTAAATCTTCTTTAAATTATATGCGTAGATGCCTATTTATTGCTATTTTAAGTTAACTGATATACCTGAGTGACCTACGGAAAATTTTAGCCCATCAAAAGGTATTTTATAGAGAAGTAGGGAAGGGACTAGGAGGGTCTGGGCCTTATTACCTGTTATTTCGTTTTTAAATTAAATTATATTTACCATAGTAATGTATTTTTTTTACACCATCAAAAAGTAGAGATTTTAACGAACCAAAAGCCCGTAAATTATTTTTCCTTAAATTTCTGGTAAATTCTCTTCCTTTTTCAATGGGTTTCATCCTACTATATTTTTTTTCCTTTTCAATAATTATCGACCCTGGTCTATGGTGCGTACCTCCTCACATGCTCTGTTCGAGGAACCAGGTAACACTAACTATGCACCAAGTCGGCAATCAAATTTGTTTCGGCATACACTGTGTAGTTATTATCTCAAGGAGCGCGGCGCGCGCCTTGACTTTATTGTAAGGAGACCATATTTTTTGAGAAAATATTATAAAAATAAAACTTATGTTTACATTTATAATTTGGTATTTTGTGAAGCGTGTGTGATAAGTGATATATATGCTTGTGTAGTTTGTGGCTGTTTTAAGTATAGATATTTTGTGTGCAGCTTGCTCCTTATTATAGGTTATTCTTGGATAGCCTAGTAAGCTCTTCCGGCTCTTTAATCTAACCTGGGTTGATGTGTTTTCGTAGAGGGGATGTCGAGAATCGTATTCGGAGTTATTGACATTTATCGAAGACTTCTGCCGGCCACTGAGTCGAGTGGAGATCCTTCAAACTAACGTGGCATATGGCCTTAGTATCTTTGTCAAATACCTTCTCGTATTAACGGTTTGGGGGTGACCTATTTGGTATATAATAGCGTATGTATGTACAGCATAGGCTCTAGATAAGTGTTATCCGATGTCAGCAATGGTGATAGTCAAAATGTGAGGTATTGTATATATACACGGAGCCCAGCAACCAGTGGAGAGAGCATCGCTAAGTTTTTGTTATAGATCAAAGTCACTAAGTAACGGTGAGGGAATAGGTAAGCTTCGCCCGCTATGATTGGGTGATAAATTGACAACCAAATGACAATTTATTCTCTAGGGATTTCAAACAAGTATAATTAAAATAAAATTCACGCAAATACCAAAACCGAAACCGAATTTCGGCTACAGTCTAAGTTTCGGCCGAAACCGAAACTTTCTTACAAGGATCATGTTTTGAGGGAAAAATAATGAAAACGTTATTATAATTTCATCAAAATAAATCACACAACAAACAAAACGAACTGCAAACACAAGCCAGTGTCGACAGGATTTGATTAGGCACGTGGACGCGGCAAAATGTATTCGTCGCTTACTCGCTTGGATGGATATTATTAGTAACGCGCCGAACATAACCGATCACAGCGCGAGAACTCCCGAATGCAGTTCCGGTTTTGGTCGTAGTTTCGGCAGGTTTGCCGCCGAAACCGAAACTCGTTTTTTTGCCGAAACTCGACCGAAACCGAACTTTCTGTCGGACACTACTTGAATTATATAACAAGTATATCGTTTGTTGGAGATCCTATATAAATATACAAAATTAATATATAAATGTATATTATGTAAATAATAAGTATAAATAAATATGTCTAAAAATATACCCAGTGCACAGTGTGAGAAAATTTTAGTCATATGTATAAATTTTAAAATGGCTGGTTGGTAAACGATAAATTGTGGAATTCAGACAGGCAGTTACTCCATGTAACTACAGAGGCCTAAGTAAGTTTAGTAGAGCAAAGGATACAACTCCATGAAAGAGTATGACATGGTTTTCGGTATTGCGTAAATAATTTTGAAAAGGTACTTCCGCCGCCCTATGAGTCGAATTCCCATATCTTTTCCATGACCTGTAACAACTTTCGTATTACGCAATACGAAAGGTCCCCCCCTACCTATACGTTTTCTTTGCCGAATTTACTTACGAAATTAGGCTACTGGTCTTCCGCTGCATGCCATTATAATAGAAGTCTCAAAAAACGCTAGGTAGAGATTAATATGAATTCAAAACAATTATAATCGTTTTTTTTCTACAGTGTGGCAAGCTATACACATGGGAGAATGTCTCCATCTCAAGTTACGGTCAAGTGGTTTGCGTAAGTGCCCAAATGATATTAAAAAAAAACTATTTAATTAAAATTAGACCAGTTTAAAACCAAAGGGAGGGATGTTCCTAGCAGCAATCAAGGTTGTCCAATTGTCATAAATGCATGGTACTGACATATGATAGTGTAATGTCACATGATTCTTCAAACGACAACCCACCGATCGACAGATGATCATGGTCACTATCATTAACATTCTAAACGGGATATTTACCATGTTTGCGAGCGGACACAGTAACTTTCGTGTGTCGGGAACAGAATCGAGTTGTTAGTGACAGTGGTAGCGGTAATGAGTGCAAAAAAACAAACAAGAGGGTAGACTGATTTGTCTCCTCATAAACAAGCAAGCAAGAACTTCAGTTTATCCGTGATCATGGCGCTTGCAACAGCACCGACATATCAGAAACTCGCAACAAACAGTAAACATGGTAAATATCCCGTTTCGAATGTTAATGTTAGTCTCTCATAATTTACCACACTAGAGTGTTGACACTAAGTGACCGTGCAGGTAATACCTGTATCTTTTCTGCAGGCCGTATCCAAAAAAAAGACAACTTCAGGCGGGCGAGCACGGCCTACTGTGACAGGCTTGAGACGCGCATTTTCATCACAATTTGGGAGCAAAAACCGTGATAAATAGCGTTACTCAAGCCTATCACAGAGGCCGTGCTCGCCCGGTAGCTCGCACTCTCTTTCATACTTTTCTGCCCGTATCCACTTCATACTCGGATAGGGATCGCTAAGTATATTCTCTATACATTAGTCTATGGTTCAAAACATCCATCCAGTCATCCAAACTTGTCCATATATATTAATAACTAACTTCTGCAGCGTAGTGTCGAAAATTATTCCAAGGGAACATATTCCCGATACAAAAAATCCTATCTGTTATTCCAGACTATAATCTATATCTGTGCTAAATTTCATCCAGATCCGTTCAGTCGTTTTGCGTGAAAGAGTAAGAAACATACAAACACACTCACACTATTAGTAGGATATGAAAGAAAGAAGTAAGATAAGACAAGCTTCTACCAGCGGCTTCGCCCGCGTCAATATCGAAAATTATCGCAAGGAAACATAATCCCGGCATAAAAAGTATCCGATGTGCTATTTCAGACTATAATCTTTCTCTGTGCCAAATTTCATCCAGATCCGTCAAGCCGTTTGAGCGTGAAGAAGTAACAAACATACTAACACACACACACACACACACTCACAAACTTTCGCCTTTATAATATTTGTGTGGTTGTTGATATTTTTTGAAATTTTGATAAGAAGTAATATCGAAGAATGACAATTTGTTTCAAGACAATATAATATTCTGTCGGCGGTAGGCCATTTATTCTCAACGCGGCTCACGACACGATAAAACGTGGTCACGATTCAGTGCTTTATATATTTGTATGGACTGTTTGTTCATTGCACCACACCGCACCACACGCGACACCATTTACTAGTGGTTTATCGTCTATGTCGTCGATGCCGCTATGTCATCGCAACTTTTTATGGTGACGATTTACAAAACATGCGGCACACCGCACCGCACGGCTGACGCGTGGTTCACCACTTACGCGTTTATAAACGAATACAAGTTCACTCTAGTGTCGTTGCTGAATCGTTTCTAGTGAACAAACGAACGGACGACCGACCATCTGCAGTGTGTCGCGTGTTAAAAGTCGTGACCGCAAATCGTGTCGTACGGTGCGTCGTGAACATTGATGACTACGAGGCATTACGGTAGCGTGTGTACCAATACCATAATTATAGTTCTCCAAACCGAGTTTCAGCCACGGCGGCACAGTTACTCTGCTCCCTCACTCTCATAGTCCCATGGGGCGGCAATCCGACATGACCGGAGAAGGATTAGAGGCAGCACCAACGGCGAAACGTACTATCTGCACGGCGCTGTCACACCGCCAACTTCCAAACTCCGGGCTTCAACTGAGAAATTCCAAATTTGAAAATGCCCAACATCACTTTGCCTGGGAATGAAGTATGTACAGTGCGTTCCACGAAAGATGAGACTTGACACACCACGTGGTTGGACTTGCGCAGTAGATTTAAAGGTATCTTTAGCGGTATGCGGTCTGAGGCTGGGAAGGAAACAAACTTTCAGCCGAAAGACGTCCACTGCTGGATATAGGCCTCCCCCAGGCGTCGAAACATTAACCGATCCCGTGCGTCTCGCATTCAGCGCCTTTCCGAAACTTTAAATAGAGCATCGGTACACCTAGCGGAAGGTCATCCAACGTATCGTCTTCCGGTTCGCGGTCGCCACTCCAGAACTTTTCGGCTCCATCGGCCATCCGTTCTGCGAGCAATGTGCCCTGCCCACTACCACGTTACAGTGCCGTCTTGCAAGAGTAAAAATATAGCGTTTTTGCGCAATAATTGCTATTTTAGAGCTTTTGATGCTATTTAGAAAATGATTGTGTAGGACCTACCATACCCAGAGTGTAGGTAGTTCCGATTTTTATGACAAAAAGAGTTTGATCGCGCGATGATTGCTGATTATTTATATTAATATTTCTTACGTAATAAGCCAGCCGGCGCGCGGCGGACAGAGCGCGGGAGGCGCGGTACGGCGCTCATCAAGTTTCATCTTTCGTGGCACGCACTGTACGCGAGCAATACACGAACCACGTTCCATTTTAAAAAATGTGTTTTCTTTTTCAGCCATGTCTGAAAAAAGCTCTGAAATTATGCGGGGAAACTACGCGCCAGAACATGATTTTGGAATCTAGTGATGATGATGACCTGTTTTTTAGAATGAAAAAATGGAACCTTTGTTAGCTGTGATAGATGGACACATAATATATGTCGGCGTGTCTGTCCGTCTATGACAGCCAAATTGATCCGAGTCGACTGGACCGATTATATTGAAATTGGTGTACATACGAGAATATATCTGTGACCCAAACGCGAATTTTTAAAATAATTAAATGAATTTTGTATATAGGGGCTCATTTTTACCGACTTCTTTACAAGATTTTATTTAGTGTGCCGTGTTACACTTTACAATGAAACTGTAAAAACGTGTAAAAAATACAACAAAACAGATCCTCTCTGTATTTAAAGTAAAAATAGTCATAAACCGACAAAATTCCTATTACTTGCAAGTCTCTGCTAACAGCATCTATAGCCGTGGAACTAAACAGAACGCGATGGATGTACTGTCAAAAATAATCAGAATAATCTGACGAAAAACGCTGGTTACGTTGGCACCGTTTCTTTGTATGGGATGAGGCATCTGTATGCTAGTATTATATTATCTGTGGTGTGGGTCAAACCTTGCAACTGGATTTTAAAATAGTTATTCAAAACAGATTGAGCTGAAATTTCGCATACACGTTAAGTGTGGATGACAATGAACGGAAAGCTTATTTTTTTTATTGAAACAATTTTTTTTTATGTTCAGTTTCCTTCACGAGTTCCATGCTATAATTAGTTCAATTATCAAGCAAAGCGTTTAAAAACTGTAACCCGACTACGGATTCTTTTTTTAGCCCCTTACCCGGGCCATAATAACAAATCGATTGATACCTTATTCATCAAAATTGGATGAATAGTTTAGGGGCTACGGAGGAACATACGTAAATACAAACATACATACATACATAGACAGGGCCACTCCAACTGACTCAGTCGCCATGACAACGATAAAACACCCTCTATTAATGTCAATAAATAACAAACTGTAACTGACAATTTGATTGAGTCGAGTAGAGGGTCCAGATGCTCTGACTCAATTCAAACTCAAAATTGACAGCAACTTCTTCTTGTAGCCTTTTAGAGTTAATTAAGCCACCTCTTGGAACCCCACAGGCCTCTGATTTGGCTATTTTAGACTTACATTAACTATAATAAGTCTAGATTTCCACACATTTTTTTCCTTCACCGTTGCCTGTGATGTCCAAGATAAACTTAGAAAGTACTAGCTTCTGCTAGTGGCTTGCCCGCGAGAATATCGAAAATTATCCTGAGGGAACATAGTCCCGGCCTAAAAAGTATACTATGTGCTTGAAGTGGACTGTATTGTTGGTTCGGTTGGAGACTCGTTGAGGAAATGAAAATACTATCGCGATTCGTATCTTCAATTTATTCCTTACTTGTTACTCCTTGTAGAGTGGAAGACCGACTGTGTCTCTGCCTACAAGCGGGCCGGCTTTTATACAAAAACCGCTCGGCGAGAACAATGGCGCCCCTACTTTGCAACTGTATTCAAGCATGGCACCACAGAAATGCCGATTTTATAAAACTTATCTTACTTAAATATACACAAGTTATACATTTCCTTAATCTACATACTTAATTCTACATAGGAAAAATATAAAAGGTGTACAAAGGTCAACACAAAAATCTTAATCTAGATTCCTCCTTACTCCAAGTATTAAAACATGACAATATACATAATCTTATCTAATTAGCTACCTTTTCTCTAAATCTTATGTATATTTCAAGTTTTATTATACTACTACTACTACTCTAAAATTCACATGGCACATACATGTGTCATTTTATTTTACACACGTGGTCAAACACGTGGACATAACGTGTTCATTTATTTTTGTAACAAAGAAGAAAACTGCGAGACAATCCCAACTAACTATCTACCTTTTCTCTAGTCCTTATACACATTACAAGTGTAGATAGCTTTACTCACATGGCACCTACGTCAATCCTACTTTAAATATTCACGTGTTAATTTCTAAGTTACAAGAAAGCTAAGAGACAATGCTTACGGTACATTGTGTCCGGCCCCATCAGGTAGCTACATTACAAGGGACGGAGTTCGTCTTATTTTCTCACGCCGTTTCGCGGCATATGGCCATACTTACATACAAATTTTAATTACGGTCGAGGAATATTAGTCGGACCCGAAACATTAAGCATTGATTTTAAATAACATTTTATAACATTGAAAAAGGCCGACAGAATATCTATATTGCCGCTATTCATAGACCCGCTAAGACCCAAAAATGTGCAGTCATAAAAACAGGCAATTAAGGAATTTAGCGTGGGAAGTGTCCATTTCTAAAATCACCACGTGAAAGCTCGCCGACGTTTACAGTTCTCCCCCCGGCGCAGCTCGCGTAGCCTCCTTCGTTGACACGACGACGAGCTTGCTCACGGAGCGTCGAAAGGTGCCGGTCCTGGTGCGCACCTCGACGACTCTGATGCCGCCGTCCGGTCCGCGATGCGTGCGCTCGACGATTCCCATCGGCCATGTGTTCCGTGGCTCGCCGCAAGGTACCCGTGCGGGCAGGTAATCGCGTAGCCACCGTCGCCAGCTTGCATGGGTCGCACGTCCTCATACTTCGAGAAGCGGGCTGGGTTCGGTAGCCAGCTGTCTCGCTCCGTTTCTTTCCTTGTGTGAAGGACCTCCTCGTTCTCTGGTTCCTCCGTCGACGTCGTGGGCCACTGCTCTTCTGGCAGGAGCAAGAAGTCCGGCCCCCGAAACCATCTATCCGTGGCGCAGATGGGCGTGTCGACGAGTCGAGTGGCGTCATCCGCTACGTTGCACGCAGTAGGCAGCCAACGCCACTCTTCTTTCTGGGTCAACTCTGCGATCTCTCCCAGCCGATGCGCGACGAATGGCGTGTAGCGTCGTACGTCGTTATGGATCCAGTGCACCACGGTAGATGAATCGGTCCAGTAGGTCGTCTGGCCGATATCGACGCGGTGCTCCCTCCTTATCGTCTCGGCGAGTCTTGCCCCGATCACTGCGGCTTGTAGCTCCAGGCGTGGTATAGTTTGCGCCCGACGAGGCGCCACCTTAGCTTTGGCGGCCACCAACACTACGTTCAGGCTCCCATCGATGTTTCTTATTCGCCAATAGGCCACGGCTGCGTCGGCTTGCTCGCTGGCGTCGCAAAGTACGTGTAAGTCGACGCGTTCATACTTTTGCGTCACGTAACAGCGCGGTAGTCGCAGCTGAGCGAGTTCTGTCAGGCGAGCGAGCCAGGAGGCGAAGAGCTCGTTCTCTTCCTCGGGGATTTGCTCGTCCCACGTCGTCTGAAGGCGCCACAAGCTCTGCAGTATGATCTTCGATCGTATTGTGTAGTGGCTCAGCAACCCAAGCGGGTCGAATATGGACATCACGGCGCTGAGGGCTTCACGCTTAGTCGGGGCGCGCGTTCTCGTTCTTACTTCAGCCGGGACTCGGTTCATGGATGTGTTGAACACCAGCTCATCGCGCTCCGCGTCCCAATGCAGCCCCAGGATCTTGCTGTCAGGCTGCTCACCTCCCAATTGTGTAGGAGAGGTGGCGTGTAGCTCGGTGGGCACGTCGCATAGCACCGTCTCGTCGCTGGAGCTCCAACCTCGCAGCGTGAACCCTGCGTGCGCGTGCACTGCCCTCGTTTCCTCGACTGCTCTCCGTGCTTCTTCGGCGTCTTCATAGCTGGCCACCAAATCGTCCATATAGTGACTTCCTTTGATGGCCTCCAGCGCCCGCGGGTACTCCTGCCCATGTACGTCTGCGTTGTAGTTGCGTACGTAATGGGCCATGTACGGGGAGCTCGCGGCGCCGAATATCATACTGGTCATCTTGTATTTCCTCGGAGGCTCTTGTCGGTCGTCACCTCTCCACAGGAACTGTTGCGCTGGTTGGTCCTCCGGCCTTATCCTGATCCTCAGGAACATCTCCTGCACGTCTGCTGTTATCGCTACCGCCTTTTCTCGGAACCTAAACAGGATTCCTGGTAGCGACAGCAGTAGGTCGGGTCCCTCCAACAGTTCGTCGTTTAGGCAGACGCTGTTGCTCTTCGCTGCTGCGTCGAACACTAGCCTATGTTTGCCGGGCTTGTTCGGGTTCTGCACGGCGAAATGTGGCAGATACCAAGAGATGGCACTCGCTCGCTCCGACCCATCGCATGGCATCGCGTACCCCTTGTCCAATAGGTTGTTAACCTGCTTGGAGTACTCGGCCGCGAACTGTGGGTCGGCGTCCATCTTCTGCTCGATTTTCTTCAGCCGGCGGAACGCTTGATTGTAGCTAGGCGGCATAGTGACCTCGTCTCGTCACCATGGCAGCCCAACCTCGTACCCGGTGCCAATCTTCCTGATTGACCTCCCGACTATGTCGACAGCCCGTTGATCGCTCGCCTTGACTCTCGGCTTGCCTTGTATGCCGAGCGCGTCGATCCTGAAGTGGCCTTCGACTAGGTCGTGGAGTTCCTGGCTGCATGCACCCTTTGTTCGGTCGGGCTCGTACACATGCAGCACGTTCCCTTCTTTAACGATGGTCTTGCGTGGTGCGGTTCCGTGCACCACCCATCCTAGTTGCGTTCTTGATGCTGCCGGTTGGTTAGGGCCGCCGATTCGGAGCTCGCGGGACACTATGCACTCCCAGTGGTCTGTACCCACTAGAAGCCCGGGGCGCGCCAGTTCGTAGCACACCTCTTCTGGTGTCAGGTCCCTCAGGTGCTCGTAGTCCAGCAGCGTGTCGGGAATAGACTGCTGGTGCAGCCGGAGATCCTTCATGGTCCTCGCTCTGACCTTGTAGCTCTCGTCACTCTTCAGTCCCTTCACGTTGATGTTTACGGTTTGGCTGCCCATATCTCGCAGCGACATGTTGACCCCGCTCAGGTGGAGCGGCCGTGATGGCCCTTCTGCCCCGATGCTCGCCGCCAGTTCTTCGTCCACTAGCGTGATCGTGGCCCCTTCGTCTAGGAGCGCGTAGGTCTTGACTTCCCCCCGTGGTCCGGACACGATGACAGGGCACATCTTGAGCAAGACTGCCCGTGGCCCAGTAGCAGGTCGGGTAGCCACGGACAGGACCGCTTCCTCCTTTGGTGGTTCAGCCTTCACCGTGTCTTCGGTCTGCGCTTCGCGTACCGCTTGATGGAGTGTCGCATGATGCGGGCGGCGACATTGATCCACGCCGCACAGCTGCGCCTTGCAGCTTATGCGCCTGTGTTGCTTCCGGGCACATTTGAAGCAAATCCTATTGGATTTCAGGAAGCTCCATCGCTGCTCTACCGTAAGCGCCTTGTACCGCGGACACCGCGTCAATACGTGGGCTTGCTCGCACTTGGGGCACTTGTCCTTTTCTTCTTCCCTTCCTTCGGTTGTAGTGAATACGCTCGCCTTCTTCTTGAGTGTCACGATGGGTCGAGTTTCCTTTCTCGGTGCGGCGGCGCTTGTAGACGGAGCGTACGTATATCGTAACGCTCGGTCCGCCTCTCGCATCAGAAACCGTGACATCACGACGATTTCCGGATCCGCTGTCCCTTCTTGATCGTAGGCGTAGTCACACCATCGGGATCGGAGATGCGGGCTGAGCTTGTCCAGTACTTCCCGGGTCATAAAAGGGTTGAACAAGTAACCTCTTCGATCGATTGTTTGCAGCACGCAAATGATGTTCTGTAGCTTGACAGCGAAACTGTTGAGTTCTGTGGCCGATGTACCAGGTTTCGGAAGCTTCTTGAGGTCATCCAGTGCCCGGTCGATGATGACTTCCGGTCGTCCGAAGCACTGCTCAAGGGTCTTCATAATGACGCCTGGATCAGTGGCCGTATGTAGAAGGGCGGCCACGGCGTCTCTTGCTTCTCCTTTGAGGCAGCTTCTCAGCCTTTGTACGTTCTCGGCTGCTGTAACCTGGTACATGTCTGTCGAATCTCGTACAGCCGCCTTGAATGGCAGCCACTCGTTGGCCGCTCCGGAGAATGTAGGTAGCTCCGTGTGCCTAGGCCTAGGTCGGGCCATCTTCTCTAGCGTTGCTGCCAAGTGCTCGATGCTGTCCTTCGCTCTGGTGGGGGTCGGCGATCTCGTTCTAGACGCGAAGCGTAGCCGTTTGGATTCTCTTGGTCCCTCCTCCCCCCGTGAGTTGAGGGGATTCGTCCTCAGCCATTCATCCACCATTCGATGAGGCTCTTCGTGTGGACGAGAGGGCTCTTGTTCCTCTTGTACGCTTTCTTCATCGTTGATCGCTGACACCTCCACTGCTAGTCTCTTCTTGACTAGCTCTTCTTCCAGTGCCAGTTGCTGGGTCCGGATGGCTGCTAGCTTCTCTGCAGCCTCCAGTTCCGCCATCCGTAGCCTTGTTGTGACGCTTGTCGTGGACCGTTGCGACCTCATTGTCCTGGTCGGTGATGTCATTCGCTGTCGGATCGCGGTGTTTATCGTCTGTGCACTGGAAGGCCCCGCTGCGCTGTTGTGTGCTGTTCTCGAGACTGGTGATGCTGGTGGGTCCGGTGAGAGTCTTCTTCTTCGCTCCCGTTCGATCAGCTCCGCATCCTGGCGGCGCGCCTCCTGTTCTTGGACGCGTCGCGCTTCCTGTTCTTGGGTGCGTAGCTGTTCTTCCATCTCGGTTGCGTCTCCCTGGCTCCTTGTGAACACCATCTTGAGTCGTTCAGCACGTTCGGTTTAGCACGACGGGTTGGTACCTCTTCGGGTCGGTAGGTACTATGGGTGAAACCGGTCGGCTCGGTTCGGTGAGCCGGTCGGGTTCGGTTGGGATTAAGCTGGTCAGGTTCAAGACCGGTTAGGTTCGAAACCGGCCCTGTTCCGTACAGCTTTGTTCTTACCGCAGATCTTCTTACTTCGTCTGCAGCTCGGTGACAGCCGGGTTCCTTTCTTCGTTCTTGCCGCAGATCTTCGTACTTGGTCTGCAGCTCGGTTTATCTGGTTGCAGCGGGTTCTTCGTTCTTGTATCCGCTGCTTGATGGACCAGACTGTATTGGGCCTGGTTGCCACGGGTTCTTCGTTCTTGAATCCGTAGCTCGCTGGACCAGGCTGAAGTGGACTGGTTGCCGCGGATTTCTCTTGTATCCGTTGCTCGTAGAACCAGACTGAAGTGGACTGGTTGCCGCAGGTTCTTTGATCTTGTATCCGGCTTTCGAAGGACCAGACTGAAGTGGACTGGTTGCCGCGGATTCTTCGTTCTCGTATCCGGCTTTCGAAGGACCAGACTGAAGTGGACTGTATTGGTTGTTCGGTTGGAGACTCGTTGAGGAAATGAAAATACTATCGCGATTCGTATCTTCAATTTATTCCTTACTTGTTACTCCTTGTAGAGTGGAAGACCGACTGTGTCTCTGCCTACAAGCGGGCCGGCTTTTATACAAAAACCGCTCGGCGAGAACAATGGCGCCCCTACTTTGCAACTGTATTCAAGCATGGCACCACAGAAATGCCGATTTTATAAAACTTATCTTACTTAAATATACACAAGTTATACATTTCCTTAATCTACATACTTAATTCTACATAGGAAAAATATAAAAGGTGTACAAAGGTCAACACAAAAATCTTAATCTAGATTCCTCCTTACTCCAAGTATTAAAACATGACAATATACATAATCTTATCTAATTAGCTACCTTTTCTCTAAATCTTATGTATATTTCAAGTTTTATTATACTACTACTACTACTCTAAAATTCACATGGCACATACATGTGTCATTTTATTTTACACACGTGGTCAAACACGTGGACATAACGTGTTCATTTATTTTTGTAACAAAGAAGAAAACTGCGAGACAATCCCAACTAACTATCTACCTTTTCTCTAGTCCTTATACACATTACAAGTGTAGATAGCTTTACTCACATGGCACCTACGTCAATCCTACTTTAAATATTCACGTGTTAATTTCTAAGTTACAAGAAAGCTAAGAGACAATGCTTACGGTACATTGTGTCCGGCCCCATCAGGTAGCTACATTACAAGGGACGGAGTTCGTCTTATTTTCTCACGCCGTTTCGCGGCATATGGCCATACTTACATACAAATTTTAATTACGGTCGAGGAATATTAGTCGGACCCGAAACATTAAGCATTGATTTTAAATAACATTTTATAACATTGAAAAAGGCCGACAGAATATCTATATTGCCGCTATTCATAGACCCGCTAAGACCCAAAAATGTGCAGTCATAAAAACAGGCAATTAAGGAATTTAGCGTGGGAAGTGTCCATTTCTAAAATCACCACGTGAAAGCTCGCCGACGTTTACAGTTCTCCCCCCGGCGCAGCTCGCGTAGCCTCCTTCGTTGACACGACGACGAGCTTGCTCACGGAGCGTCGAAAGGTGCCGGTCCTGGTGCGCACCTCGACGACTCTGATGCCGCCGTCCGGTCCGCGATGCGTGCGCTCGACGATTCCCATCGGCCATGTGTTCCGTGGCTCGCCGCAAGGTACCCGTGCGGGCAGGTAATCGCGTAGCCACCGTCGCCAGCTTGCATGGGTCGCACGTCCTCATACTTCGAGAAGCGGGCTGGGTTCGGTAGCCAGCTGTCTCGCTCCGTTTCTTTCCTTGTGTGAAGGACCTCCTCGTTCTCTGGTTCCTCCGTCGACGTCGTGGGCCACTGCTCTTCTGGCAGGAGCAAGAAGTCCGGCCCCCGAAACCATCTATCCGTGGCGCAGATGGGCGTGTCGACGAGTCGAGTGGCGTCATCCGCTACGTTGCACGCAGTAGGCAGCCAACGCCACTCTTCTTTCTGGGTCAACTCTGCGATCTCTCCCAGCCGATGCGCGACGAATGGCGTGTAGCGTCGTACGTCGTTATGGATCCAGTGCACCACGGTAGATGAATCGGTCCAGTAGGTCGTCTGGCCGATATCGACGCGGTGCTCCCTCCTTATCGTCTCGGCGAGTCTTGCCCCGATCACTGCGGCTTGTAGCTCCAGGCGTGGTATAGTTTGCGCCCGACGAGGCGCCACCTTAGCTTTGGCGGCCACCAACACTACGTTCAGGCTCCCATCGATGTTTCTTATTCGCCAATAGGCCACGGCTGCGTCGGCTTGCTCGCTGGCGTCGCAAAGTACGTGTAAGTCGACGCGTTCATACTTTTGCGTCACGTAACAGCGCGGTAGTCGCAGCTGAGCGAGTTCTGTCAGGCGAGCGAGCCAGGAGGCGAAGAGCTCGTTCTCTTCCTCGGGGATTTGCTCGTCCCACGTCGTCTGAAGGCGCCACAAGCTCTGCAGTATGATCTTCGATCGTATTGTGTAGTGGCTCAGCAACCCAAGCGGGTCGAATATGGACATCACGGCGCTGAGGGCTTCACGCTTAGTCGGGGCGCGCGTTCTCGTTCTTACTTCAGCCGGGACTCGGTTCATGGATGTGTTGAACACCAGCTCATCGCGCTCCGCGTCCCAATGCAGCCCCAGGATCTTGCTGTCAGGCTGCTCACCTCCCAATTGTGTAGGAGAGGTGGCGTGTAGCTCGGTGGGCACGTCGCATAGCACCGTCTCGTCGCTGGAGCTCCAACCTCGCAGCGTGAACCCTGCGTGCGCGTGCACTGCCCTCGTTTCCTCGACTGCTCTCCGTGCTTCTTCGGCGTCTTCATAGCTGGCCACCAAATCGTCCATATAGTGACTTCCTTTGATGGCCTCCAGCGCCCGCGGGTACTCCTGCCCATGTACGTCTGCGTTGTAGTTGCGTACGTAATGGGCCATGTACGGGGAGCTCGCGGCGCCGAATATCATACTGGTCATCTTGTATTTCCTCGGAGGCTCTTGTCGGTCGTCACCTCTCCACAGGAACTGTTGCGCTGGTTGGTCCTCCGGCCTTATCCTGATCCTCAGGAACATCTCCTGCACGTCTGCTGTTATCGCTACCGCCTTTTCTCGGAACCTAAACAGGATTCCTGGTAGCGACAGCAGTAGGTCGGGTCCCTCCAACAGTTCGTCGTTTAGGCAGACGCTGTTGCTCTTCGCTGCTGCGTCGAACACTAGCCTATGTTTGCCGGGCTTGTTCGGGTTCTGCACGGCGAAATGTGGCAGATACCAAGAGATGGCACTCGCTCGCTCCGACCCATCGCATGGCATCGCGTACCCCTTGTCCAATAGGTTGTTAACCTGCTTGGAGTACTCGGCCGCGAACTGTGGGTCGGCGTCCATCTTCTGCTCGATTTTCTTCAGCCGGCGGAACGCTTGATTGTAGCTAGGCGGCATAGTGACCTCGTCTCGTCACCATGGCAGCCCAACCTCGTACCCGGTGCCAATCTTCCTGATTGACCTCCCGACTATGTCGACAGCCCGTTGATCGCTCGCCTTGACTCTCGGCTTGCCTTGTATGCCGAGCGCGTCGATCCTGAAGTGGCCTTCGACTAGGTCGTGGAGTTCCTGGCTGCATGCACCCTTTGTTCGGTCGGGCTCGTACACATGCAGCACGTTCCCTTCTTTAACGATGGTCTTGCGTGGTGCGGTTCCGTGCACCACCCATCCTAGTTGCGTTCTTGATGCTGCCGGTTGGTTAGGGCCGCCGATTCGGAGCTCGCGGGACACTATGCACTCCCAGTGGTCTGTACCCACTAGAAGCCCGGGGCGCGCCAGTTCGTAGCACACCTCTTCTGGTGTCAGGTCCCTCAGGTGCTCGTAGTCCAGCAGCGTGTCGGGAATAGACTGCTGGTGCAGCCGGAGATCCTTCATGGTCCTCGCTCTGACCTTGTAGCTCTCGTCACTCTTCAGTCCCTTCACGTTGATGTTTACGGTTTGGCTGCCCATATCTCGCAGCGACATGTTGACCCCGCTCAGGTGGAGCGGCCGTGATGGCCCTTCTGCCCCGATGCTCGCCGCCAGTTCTTCGTCCACTAGCGTGATCGTGGCCCCTTCGTCTAGGAGCGCGTAGGTCTTGACTTCCCCCCGTGGTCCGGACACGATGACAGGGCACATCTTGAGCAAGACTGCCCGTGGCCCAGTAGCAGGTCGGGTAGCCACGGACAGGACCGCTTCCTCCTTTGGTGGTTCAGCCTTCACCGTGTCTTCGGTCTGCGCTTCGCGTACCGCTTGATGGAGTGTCGCATGATGCGGGCGGCGACATTGATCCACGCCGCACAGCTGCGCCTTGCAGCTTATGCGCCTGTGTTGCTTCCGGGCACATTTGAAGCAAATCCTATTGGATTTCAGGAAGCTCCATCGCTGCTCTACCGTAAGCGCCTTGTACCGCGGACACCGCGTCAATACGTGGGCTTGCTCGCACTTGGGGCACTTGTCCTTTTCTTCTTCCCTTCCTTCGGTTGTAGTGAATACGCTCGCCTTCTTCTTGAGTGTCACGATGGGTCGAGTTTCCTTTCTCGGTGCGGCGGCGCTTGTAGACGGAGCGTACGTATATCGTAACGCTCGGTCCGCCTCTCGCATCAGAAACCGTGACATCACGACGATTTCCGGATCCGCTGTCCCTTCTTGATCGTAGGCGTAGTCACACCATCGGGATCGGAGATGCGGGCTGAGCTTGTCCAGTACTTCCCGGGTCATAAAAGGGTTGAACAAGTAACCTCTTCGATCGATTGTTTGCAGCACGCAAATGATGTTCTGTAGCTTGACAGCGAAACTGTTGAGTTCTGTGGCCGATGTACCAGGTTTCGGAAGCTTCTTGAGGTCATCCAGTGCCCGGTCGATGATGACTTCCGGTCGTCCGAAGCACTGCTCAAGGGTCTTCATAATGACGCCTGGATCAGTGGCCGTATGTAGAAGGGCGGCCACGGCGTCTCTTGCTTCTCCTTTGAGGCAGCTTCTCAGCCTTTGTACGTTCTCGGCTGCTGTAACCTGGTACATGTCTGTCGAATCTCGTACAGCCGCCTTGAATGGCAGCCACTCGTTGGCCGCTCCGGAGAATGTAGGTAGCTCCGTGTGCCTAGGCCTAGGTCGGGCCATCTTCTCTAGCGTTGCTGCCAAGTGCTCGATGCTGTCCTTCGCTCTGGTGGGGGTCGGCGATCTCGTTCTAGACGCGAAGCGTAGCCGTTTGGATTCTCTTGGTCCCTCCTCCCCCCGTGAGTTGAGGGGATTCGTCCTCAGCCATTCATCCACCATTCGATGAGGCTCTTCGTGTGGACGAGAGGGCTCTTGTTCCTCTTGTACGCTTTCTTCATCGTTGATCGCTGACACCTCCACTGCTAGTCTCTTCTTGACTAGCTCTTCTTCCAGTGCCAGTTGCTGGGTCCGGATGGCTGCTAGCTTCTCTGCAGCCTCCAGTTCCGCCATCCGTAGCCTTGTTGTGACGCTTGTCGTGGACCGTTGCGACCTCATTGTCCTGGTCGGTGATGTCATTCGCTGTCGGATCGCGGTGTTTATCGTCTGTGCACTGGAAGGCCCCGCTGCGCTGTTGTGTGCTGTTCTCGAGACTGGTGATGCTGGTGGGTCCGGTGAGAGTCTTCTTCTTCGCTCCCGTTCGATCAGCTCCGCATCCTGGCGGCGCGCCTCCTGTTCTTGGACGCGTCGCGCTTCCTGTTCTTGGGTGCGTAGCTGTTCTTCCATCTCGGTTGCGTCTCCCTGGCTCCTTGTGAACACCATCTTGAGTCGTTCAGCACGTTCGGTTTAGCACGACGGGTTGGTACCTCTTCGGGTCGGTAGGTACTATGGGTGAAACCGGTCGGCTCGGTTCGGTGAGCCGGTCGGGTTCGGTTGGGATTAAGCTGGTCAGGTTCAAGACCGGTTAGGTTCGAAACCGGCCCTGTTCCGTACAGCTTTGTTCTTACCGCAGATCTTCTTACTTCGTCTGCAGCTCGGTGACAGCCGGGTTCCTTTCTTCGTTCTTGCCGCAGATCTTCGTACTTGGTCTGCAGCTCGGTTTATCTGGTTGCAGCGGGTTCTTCGTTCTTGTATCCGCTGCTTGATGGACCAGACTGTATTGGGCCTGGTTGCCACGGGTTCTTCGTTCTTGAATCCGTAGCTCGCTGGACCAGGCTGAAGTGGACTGGTTGCCGCGGATTTCTCTTGTATCCGTTGCTCGTAGAACCAGACTGAAGTGGACTGGTTGCCGCAGGTTCTTTGATCTTGTATCCGGCTTTCGAAGGACCAGACTGAAGTGGACTGGTTGCCGCGGATTCTTCGTTCTCGTATCCGGCTTTCGAAGGACCAGACTGAAGTGGACTGTATTGGTTGTTCGGTTGGAGACTCGTTGAGGAAATGAAAATACTATCGCGATTCGTATCTTCAATTTATTCCTTACTTGTTACTCCTTGTAGAGTGGAAGACCGACTGTGTCTCTGCCTACAAGCGGGCCGGCTTTTATACAAAAACCGCTCGGCGAGAACAATGGCGCCCCTACTTTGCAACTGTATTCAAGCATGGCACCACAGAAATGCCGATTTTATAAAACTTATCTTACTTAAATATACACAAGTTATACATTTCCTTA
This sequence comes from Orthosia gothica, assembly GCA_949775005.1. Taxonomy (NCBI): domain Eukaryota; kingdom Metazoa; phylum Arthropoda; class Insecta; order Lepidoptera; family Noctuidae; genus Orthosia; species Orthosia gothica. The sequence goes on from OX459047.1 coordinate 2,635,069, forward strand.
ATCTACATACTTAATTCTACATAGGAAAAATATAAAAGGTGTACAAAGGTCAACACAAAAATCTTAATCTAGATTCCTCCTTACTCCAAGTATTAAAACATGACAATATACATAATCTTATCTAATTAGCTACCTTTTCTCTAAATCTTATGTATATTTCAAGTTTTATTATACTACTACTACTACTCTAAAATTCACATGGCACATACATGTGTCATTTTATTTTACACACGTGGTCAAACACGTGGACATAACGTGTTCATTTATTTTTGTAACAAAGAAGAAAACTGCGAGACAATCCCAACTAACTATCTACCTTTTCTCTAGTCCTTATACACATTACAAGTGTAGATAGCTTTACTCACATGGCACCTACGTCAATCCTACTTTAAATATTCACGTGTTAATTTCTAAGTTACAAGAAAGCTAAGAGACAATGCTTACGGTACATTGTGTCCGGCCCCATCAGGTAGCTACATTACAAGGGACGGAGTTCGTCTTATTTTCTCACGCCGTTTCGCGGCATATGGCCATACTTACATACAAATTTTAATTACGGTCGAGGAATATTAGTCGGACCCGAAACATTAAGCATTGATTTTAAATAACATTTTATAACATTGAAAAAGGCCGACAGAATATCTATATTGCCGCTATTCATAGACCCGCTAAGACCCAAAAATGTGCAGTCATAAAAACAGGCAATTAAGGAATTTAGCGTGGGAAGTGTCCATTTCTAAAATCACCACGTGAAAGCTCGCCGACGTTTACAGTGCTATTCCATACTATAATCTAACTCTATGCCAAATTTCATTCGGATCTGTCCAGGAGTTTGACCGTGAAGAAGTACCAAGCATACAAACACACATACACACACTCACAAACTGTCGCCTTTATAATATTAGTGTGATGTAGTATGATATATTATGAATTTGAAAATTCACATTGGTACTTGCCCGGATTTGAAACCACGACCTCAAAAACGAGAGGCGAGATCATATTAGCCACTGGGCCACCACGACATAGCAATCAACTGCCAACCAATCACAACTCTCGAGTTTGGCATATGATTATTCAGCTTGACATATATGTACACAATAGAGCAAGAACCTGGGCTCTGGTAACATCTGGGGCGGCTGGACGCCCCAGAAGAACGAAAGTTACTGAATTCTTTCTACTCAACATTTGTGATAGGAATTGAACGAAAATGAAAGTACACGTTAGCAAATACATGCTAGCACTACTCAATTCCATTGATTTTGTGTTAAAAGTGTTCGATAAATTTTGGGGCGTCTAGGATCTTGGACTTCAGCTGTTAAAAAAACAAGCCAACCAATCACAACTGTCCAATTCTAGTTTGAGTTGCGTTGAGTATGAGCATCTTAGAATATATAAGTGCTAGCCTCTTTAGCTCCTTCTAAAAGGATAAATAGATATCTCTTCCAATTATTGGACGAAAATAACCCATTTAGTGTCGACGGCGGTCCCAAATCTCATTCGGATAATGTCCGACTTTTGTCGGATAAAATCAAGCGTAAAATTAAATTGTTTTCATTCCACTCTACTAACGTTGGGCTTTCAAGCGGCTTTTTTAAATGAAAATACTTCGCTTTAATCGCTGTTCGGTAAGTTTAGTAGTATTTTCTTCTGAAGTGAAAAATATGTTATTGTAGATAATGGAGCCCGCTCCTGCTCTATGCTCAGATTTTCCTTGCGTATTCAGAAATCAGGATATCAGGAAGAGGACCAAAGTAACCAACATAGCCCGAAGATTTGCCAAACTTAAGTGGCATAGGGCAGGGCACATTGCTCGCAGAACGGATGGTCGATGGGAACGAAAGGTTCTGAAGTGGCGACCACGTACCAGAAGACGCTGCGTTGGAAGTTATTGCACTAGGAGGGCCAATGACTTGGTTAAGGTGGCTGGAATCCGGTGGTAGCGAGATGCACGGCACTGGTCGATGTGGTAACACTTGAGGGACTATGTTCACCAGTGGACGTATTTCAGCTGAAATGATGATGATGATGATGAGATGCGATGATTTTATTACCTATGTTTGCAATATTTGTAAGTATGTCAGAACCATGTTCCTATTTATCAAGTGGAGGAATTTACCTGTTAGTGCTTGTAATACTTTAAACCTATATGTAGTATAGTTGTGCTGGGTGCATCGTCCTCACGTATATGAATTTATTAATGTATGTACGTATGTAAATATTGTAAAACACTTATTTTTTTAAAAGAGTAAGTATGGAGTTACTTAGCTACTTTTCCGAATGCGCGGTAGAATCAATCAATCATTACTTGTAAATTTTAATTGTTGACGTTCAAAAGTGACGTTTAATGGCCTAGTTGAAGTAAATATATTTGACTTTTGACTTTGATTTGACTATATTAATCCATTATACAACTTCATAATGATTGAAAAATTCAACTTCTCTACAAGTTAAATTTAGGTACAAGTGTAATTTAGGCAATAAATATTGATGAATTTCATTGGTTGGAAAGCACGTTAAGCCTTTTTTCCCGACTGTAATTATGTAACTCTTTAATAGTCACGGGTAATCAGAAGTCAGATCCATATATCCCAGTTGCTGGTTTGTGGAGGCCAGATCACTCCATGTAAAATACTGCTACTCAGCTGCCTCCGGTAAGACTGGTAGCCGACCCCAACATTGTTAAAAAAGGCTAGGCTGAATATTTAAACGATTTCAAAAAGGAGGAGGTTCTCAGTTCGACTGTATGTTTTATTAGGTTGCCGTACCCAAAGGGTAAAAACGGGACCCTATTACTAAGACTCCACGATCCGACTATCTGTCTGTAGTAGTATTTGTTGCCGTTATAACAACAACTACTAAAAACAGAATAAAATAAATATTTAAATGGGGCTCCCATACAAAAAAGTGTTTTTTATACCGTGATTTGCGACAAAGGTACGAAACCCTTCATTCACGAGTCCGACTCGCACTTGGCCAGTTTTTTAAATTTGTTACGCGATTATTCCGCCAATTGTGGACCGATTTAAAAAAAAAAATGTGTTTGATAGGGTATATACTTCCGAGGTGGTCCCATTGACGCCAATTTAGAATCTGATGATGGGATCCATGGAAATAAAGTTAACTCTTAAAATATTATTCATTAGTCCTCCATGTACTAAAATAAAAATAAATCATCATCATCATTTCAGCCGAAAGACGTCCACTGCTGGACATAGGCCTCCCCCAAGTGTCGCCACACTGTTTGTTCCTGCAAAAAAAAAAAAAATATATAGGCGTAAATATGTATAGCGATTACGGTATTTTCATCAATAATGCAATCATTTGCACTTAGATGTATGAGTATCATTTGGTGAAGTGGAACTGATGAAGAAGACCACAGACGGCCACTGGAACTCCTTAATGATAAGTATGTCACGGGTATAAGATAAATACTAATAGTTAACCGACTATGATGAATTGATGAAGCATATACTTATATATAAATGATACTGATGAAAATGTTGCCATCGAACTGATCTGATGATGATGCCGGAAGGTAGGCACTGCAACTCCGAAATAAAACAATGTAACCTAGTCTTGTTTGGGCTTATTGGAATTGTCATGAGATTTACTTTGACTGTAAATGATTTTTATGGTAATTTGAGTTAAAAAAGTTTTTTTTTTTTTAGTTTTGGTACCGCCTAAAAAAGCTTCTTAATAACCAAAGAAAAAAAAAAACCAAAAAAAACAGCAAAAAGGAAAAAATTACTTTCGGTGTCGAAAAACGAAAAACAATAGGTACCTTCAAAGACACCAACTTTGGAAAAGAAAGTTATTTTTCGCTTTGTAGTTTTTTTATGATATCGGTTTATTTTTTTTGTTAACAAATTTTTTATGGTGTACAGTAAAGTGGATTCTATTCTACCAACTTAGTTGCCTTTAGCACAGAAATCCACTAATCTTTATACAAATCCGACAAATCAAGTTAATTTGAAATATTCAAACTAGTTCCAGTTACCAAATTCAAACCAAATCTGTAGGCATTCAATATTCAGAACAGTTTGGTATAAAGTAATGCTTTCTGTCAGAATCTGCAGATAGCAAAGTTTCAGACTGATTGTACCGAATACCGAATCTATCGGTATTATTTCCGTTAGGAGTAGTACACACTAAATTTTGGCGATGTTTAAGGCACATTCCCACCTGCAGCCATCATTATAATTACAGATGAAAGACGTCCACAGCTGGACATAACCCCAAGCGTAGCTACACCGATTGGTCAGCTAACCAAAATTTGTGTGTCATCATCATCATATCAGCCAAAAGACGTCCACTGCTGGACATAGGCTTCCCCAAGCGTCGCCACATTGACCGGTATATATGTATGTATGTATGCTATCTACCTAACTAACACCTACCTACCCACCTATCCTAACTACCCTACCTACCTACCACATTTGTATGTCACAAACAAAATTTTTTTTGCGATATTACTACGACTTCCTTGCAGAAGAACAGTATTTAAAATATGATCGGAAATTTACGTTACACCGTGTACACCACCTATGTAGGCAACAGAATAGCAGATATGTGTAATGTATTTGCTAGCGAGGGACCCAAAGAGATTTTTTTTCATATCCATTAGGACCCCTGAATTTAAAAATCAACCTGCATATCCAACCTTAGTCAGATTTCGGTAAACCATATTTTCTGGCGCATTCTAGTGTTATAAATTGAAGGAGTTTTGTATGTAAGATTGAAAAATATTGCTTACTTAGTTCGGGACGTTTCCCTTGTAAGATAAATATGAAATATTGAAAAGACGAATGGGTTAAAGAAGACTGTATGAAGTTGTTTTGAACTGGTATAAAACTATTATTATCCGGTTTTGTTCGAATAGCCAAACATTTCATCTAAATCGGTTCAGTGGTTTAAGCGTGAAAAAGTAAATATACTATATATATTACACACTGGCATTACAATTTATATTTCTATTTACTACTTATCTTTATGTTATTAAATATTTTGTTTACTTATTTCTATTGATACACTGCTTATGTTATTTGCTATTTTGTTTACTTATCTATATCTATTGTTACACTTTCGGGGGAAGATGCATGGCAGTGCGAGCACACCAGTCCCGGCCCACGGCTCCGGTTAGAGAAACCCCGTCGTTAGGACGTTAAGGTGAGTATGACTTACTCGCTCCACCATGTTTTTTTTTTTTTGCTTCACTGGCTTTAGACAGGGTGATGGTTTGGGTATGTGTTTAGCTTGGAGTTTTTGGATGGGACTTGTTAGGTGGTGTTTTGGTGATGTCTGCCGACCAGGGACTTCGCTAGCGTGAGCAAGGCCTCTATGACGAGGCGACAGGCGAGTTCCCGCTGTGGCACAGACCATTCCTCTCTAAGAGAGAGCGGGCCGTGCCGTAATCCACCACGCGAGCCCAGTGCAAGTTGGGATTTCGCAAGTCTTCTAATTTATTTGTTTTAGTTTTTTTATTGGGACAATCCCACCGCAATATTCCCAAACCACTGCAACTCCTGAAAGCCAGGACCAACCGTGTTGACCACCAGAAAAGTGCCGAGGCAATGAATCTGGACGAAGTCCCGGCGAATGAATTTAACTGTCTTGGATCCCGCAACGAAATTAATCAGAAAAGAATAAAAGAGGAGTAGGTAAACAAAAACATAATTTCCACTTACCTTCATTTCAAGCAGGAGACAGAACAAACAAGGCCAATAGGCATAAAGGGTCGTTTACAACTGGGATAAGCCCAATTGCCTAGCACCACGGAATAGGTCCTAACATATTTATTATATACACATTAAATTTAATATTGGATTTCAATAATAGGTTTGGCAAAAACGCTTGAGGGCACGAAAATTGGTTGGGGCTTGGTTTTAGTTAGGACATTCTGGTTTTCGTACGATGGTGTCCTTGTCCGTTTTGAGAGGTTTGATGATGAAATAAACGTACGAAGCACGAAGTAATGTGCCTACCTGATACTAGACAAGTGTCATTCGATGTTAGCGATTGCGGTAGTCGAAATGCCAATTTGTAAGGGATTGACCACGTGACATATCGATAGCGCTTGACATTTCCACACATTTTTAACAGACTTACCAAAAAGGAGGAGGTTCTATGTTCGACTTCTAGTATGTTTTTTTTATGTATGTTCACCGATATCTCCGTCAATTGTGGACCGATTTTGAAAATTTTTGTTTGAAAGAGTATGTTTCAAAATTGGTCTCATTTTAATTTGGTAAAGATTTGATGAAGAACTTCGGAGATATACAACAGAACTCTTCAATAAATAAAGGCAATCATTCAGGATTGCTGCAATCGGATGTCTCTTTATTGTATATACCATTTCATAACATAACATCACGTCAGTACGCACTAAAGGGGTACGCAGAATTCTCATTTCACCGGTTATGTCCAAGTTTCCTGTTATTCGGTAAATCTATTCTGGCGTTATAAGTACCTTACTAAACAACTTGCCTATTTTAGGTAAGTACAACTAAAAAGGGAAAAATAAAAACAAAACTTTTTTGCAAAAAAATACTACCGACTGCCAAATAAAAAACTACAAAATGAAAAATAACTTTATCTTTGGAAGTCGGTGTCCATATCGCAAAAAAATGGGAAAAAGAAAGACACCAACTTCCAAAAATAAAGTTATTTTTCACTTTGTAGTTTTTTATTTGGAAGTCGGTAATATTTTTTGCAATAAAGTTTTTTTTTGACATATTTCCAATCGCTATCGCCACGATTTCGTTGATAGAATGTGACTTGTCTAGGGCTCAAATCAAATAAAAAGTCAAGATGGAACGTTGCAAACAACAGAGTGAAGCCGTTTCAAACTATGCCTTGCCGTATAAATACACAATTACACGCGCACACCTACAACGTAACTACCCCTTAGCTTGTCAGTTGAGCTTTATTATTTGATCTGTGAGCTCGAATGACAAGCTAAGGCGTAATTTCGTTGTACGTGAGTGCGAGTAATTGTGTATTTGTACGGCAAGGCATAGTTTGAACCGGCGTCACTTTGTTGGTTGCAATGTTCCATCTTGACTTTTTATTTGATCTGAGGTCTAGGGCCACAGATCGCAATACTTATTCGACACGAATGTCGGGGACGAAACCACTGGATCACCACTGCTATTCTGATTTTATTAACCGATATCCCAAAAAGGAGAAGGTTCTCAATTCGAATGTTTATATTTATTTTCTATGTATGTTTGGGCATAACTCCCATCATAATAAACGGATTTGCGAAATTCTTTTTTGTTCGAAAGAAGTTTAATTCCGAAAAGGTTTCATTACAATAATTTCAATTTGGTAAAGATCTCATGAAGAACTTCGGAGATAAACAACAGAACTCTTCAATAAATGACGGCAAATCACTTGCTGCAATTGCATGGTTGTGTATTGTTTACTCCATTTCATAACACATCATCACGCCGGTGTGCTCTAAACGGGTATGCAGATGTGTACAGTTAACCCTAGTACACTTTCATTCCACCGTTTATGTTCAAGTTACCTGTTATTCTAGTAATCGATTCTGGCATCACTGTCGGCATTACCTTACTATAGAACTTGTCCATTATATACCACTAAAAAGTGAAATACAAAAAACTTTTTTACCAGAAAATACAACCGACTTCCAAAAATAAACACCTCAAAGTGAACAATAACTACAATTTCGGAAGACGGTGTCTAAAAAACCAAAACAGGAACACCGACTTACGGAATTGAAGTTATTGTTCACTTTGTAGTATTTATTTTTTAAAGTCGGTTGTATTTCTTGTTATTGAAGGTTTTTTTTTATTATTGATATTTTGCTGTTAGTGTGGGTGTGTGTTATCAGAAGGTTTGGCAATTGAAAGAGCATGTTCTCAGTTGAAGGTTTACTAAACGACTGAAGTTGTATACAGTGTGTTGAGAGCTAAGTTGAGAGGGCTTAGAATTAACTTACGAGCTACGTCATACATGGCCTAAGATTAAGGATATTTCATATACGCCCTATGCTACAATATTATGTATAGATGTTTGACCACAATCTCGTCTGCGTAAGCGATGATGTGATCGATGATGGAGAAGTAACCTATAATACTCTTTCCTGACTTTTGACTTAAGACCCCCATTTTATTGCTATCAAAAAGTCGGCAAGGAATTGGAACCTGCATATATATACGCACAACGGAAATAAGTATTCCTAAAACGTTTTAACAAAACATGGAATTTTTAATACATCGTTATGCGCTGGAATCAAAAATTCATAATTTTTAAATACTCTACTAAATCATAAAGCCATTTTTGATCACACAAATGTATTTAACAACAACCTTTATGCTCAATCATAAAACCTATCACAACTTTTATTGGGTCGTTAGATCGCATGCGACCAACACCAGTACCCACTACCCACCTACCTGTCCTATGTATGCTAGTATTATATTGTCTGTACCTATGTAAAACAACCGGCCAAGTGCGTGTCGAAATGCGCACATCGAGGGTTCCGCACCAAAGAGAAATATTTTTTTCAATATTTTGGTATTTTTTAGTAAAATATACGTATTAATAAACATTATCACTAAAATTCAAGTTCATAGGTCAATGGGAAGATAAAAAAATTATTCGGACAAAATTGTGTGACAGACGACGGACAGACAGACAAGGTGACAGCAATAAGGCTCCGTCCGGGTAGAGAACCCTAAACCGGTCAAATGTGAGTCAGAGTCACGTACGTTCCGTACCTTTGAGAGACTTTGTTTCTTGAGTTTCATGTTACTTGGTCATCGGCAAGTATACTAAAAATTTTACGAGTCTCCAAATATGCGCATTGCTAAATCATGGGCGCGGAGTACAACTTGCATTTGACTGATTTTTATTATACTTTAAGAGAACCAGTACATACAAAGAAAGTTTGATGTTTATATATTGCCGTTTTGAAAATAGAGCAAAGACAAAAACAGCGCTAAAACGAAGAAAATTTACCTGGTTATTGTTTGTGGATCTTAACTTTTTAATAAAAACGTTTTTATTCTATATCATACAAAACATTTAATTATTTAAACGATATTTCTATTATTTTGTCGTTTTAGTAGTCATAAGTATCACAAATATTCTGTGACAATAATCCATAATAAGTTTCCGGTTTTTCCAGTGGGTACGGAATCCTAAAACCCAGTTAAAACGTGAATCTAAATCCAATAACGTTATTTCACCGGAGAGATTTTACCGAAAGCAACTGTGCGAACAAATAAAGTCAGGACGGTAAACACATAGGTATCCGGCAACAGTCCAGAAAAATAACGGACCAGCGGCGCCGTATGAATGTGCTGGATGAAGTCGTATTTTTTCGGTAGTAACTTGATTCTAGATGGGGAAATAGATTAATTTAAAAAACCCGACTGTTTAAAAAGCGACCTTAAAAGACGTAAACAAGAAGATAATCTTGCTGTGCAGTCGGGGGATACATATTCTCGAGCTGGCTGACCAAAACCAGATGTATCCGCCGACTGCACAGCATAATTTTCTTCTTGTTTACCGAATTAGGTACATATAAACATGTAAGTGTTATATATTTTTGAAATGACGTCTTAAAACGCTTTATTTTGATATCCCACACAATATGGCCCCCAAAAGTCGCCATTTTTCAATTTTAATGTATCCAGTCAAATTCGCAAGGTTAAGACGTAAGAAACATCAAACTTGGTCTCTAAATCGCCACAATACTGACTGATAAACACATTACCCTACTTCAGCAGTCGGATAAAAAAGGAGGCGTCTTCTTGTATATGTGGTAGACCAATAGTTGAACTAGGCCGATCGAGACCTGCCTGGGCACATCACGGGCATTCCACCATATATCGTTCGAAGATTAACGTTTGACTATTTGCCCAGCCATGCTTGGATAAATAGAGTCTGTAGGGTGACCAAAGTATTTCACAAACACGTAAACAAACGGCTGGCAGAGCGCAAACCGCGCCACCAGCGCAGCGTCGCGAAACGGAACTACATTACGATGCGCCCAGCCATATCTCGAATATCACGTTTGGTTTATCTTATTTTTATTTGAAATACAAGCAAACTAATACAATAGTAAGAATAGTCACCAGAATTGAGGATCTGATTACGTGAAATTATATACGATAGCACATGGCATTTCCTTACATATTTGATTTTTTTCATAGAACAAGTAACGTTCTATAAGCCTTAGAACCTTTTGATCACGCTACGTATGAATACGTTATGATCAAACAAACTTGGCCTAATACTCTCCGTGCACCAAACTAACAAAAGATGGTCGACTTAACTCGCACTATCTTCAATACGGCTCAATGCACCATATTTCTACATCACGTCACTCTAAGGGGCCGGCACTCACTGGCTGACATATCACATGACAATGGCATAGCACAGAATCATTCTGCCATGGTGAAATTTCTGTTTACTCGTGTAGAATTTCAGCTTTCGATAATCATTTACATTGTAGGCCTTCTAGATTTCTAGATGCTTGTTAACATTTGTTAACATTTTATCTCGTTTTACTTTCTTTTTACCCGACTGCCGAAGGAGGGTAATGTGTTTAACAGTCTATGTATGTATGTATGTTTGTTCCTATATAGCGTTCCAGAGACAAAACAAAAGTCGTAAACAAGGAAAAAATCATGCTGTGCAGGTGGAGGATACACCAGATTTTGGTCAGCCAGCCCGCGAATATGTATCCTCCGACTGCGCAGCATGATATTTTCCTTGTTTACGACTTTTTAGTTAGCTTTTGAAACAGTCGGGTTTTTTGATTTTTTGAATTAAGTTTTTTTTTATATATTTTATAATTATATACTATTTTTTTTAGTTTCTTACGACTTATTGTCGGGCTTGCGTTGTCCCCTCATCTATGAACTGCTGTAACATGGAAATATTACAGCAGTACTTAGATGGGGGTAAAGCAGTACCAATCCGAACCGTGTACCTTTTGTCGACGTTTTATAAGTGCCCATGTAGGCCTATGTGAAATAAAATTTTGATTTTGATTTTTATCCAAGAAAAACATCCTTTGCCACGCCATGCCGTGCCATCATACCGTCGCCGCGTCGGTGAGCGCGTGCCCTAAACGGTAGGAAAGCGGCAGATGTGCGATATGCACGCGATTGAGCAGTGTCCGGTCGAGTGACGTCACATGTAGCAAGGCTATCACAGCTGTTATTGAAAGAAGATTTTTAACAAAAAGATTTGAATTTTTTGATTGGCTACTCGGAAATCTCATGGATAAATGAATTGTTCGTGATAAAGGGATTTTAATACTTATAAACATCTCACTTGACAATCAAATATTGATATTGCTTTGCAGAAAAAAAATCTTAAATAATCTGGATAGAGATTTGTGATTTTATAGGTAGGAACATAGAATTTAATAAAGTACCTAAGAAATCGAAACATTGCTTTCAAGTCGAGTAGGTACATTGTGTGTAGTTCAGACTTCTGAGCCGATTGTAGCAATCTCATTTGTTCTTCAAACAATAGATTACTTTGCTGGTTAAGTGAGTTTTACGAGTATATACTTTTAAAGGAAGTACCCCCTTTGTCGGGCAACTGAGACCAGTCTTTTATTTGTCGGTTTGGTATAATATTGGCAAGTATTTTGGCACCAAAACAATGACTCCCTGAATTGTAGGTGTTAATATATCACAACTAGTATTGCCTCAGGGCTTCGTCCCCGTGACCCACTGGATCTGTGAATTTACCGTAATAAAAAGTACCAGTGGGAGCAATGATCACCCAGTGGTATTGGCCGCGATTTACAAGTTGTAGGTAGTGGGTTCGGATCAAGGAAGGCTCTTTCATCCTCATCAGCAGCCTTTTGATGTTCCCACTGCTGGGACACAGGCATCTTCTCTGTGAGAGAAAATGTGCCGTAATCCATCACGATGGCCCGGTGCGGATTGGTTGATGTCACATGTCTTCGAATTTTTCATGCTGGTTTGACCGTTGTCAGCTGGCCTCTCGACCAATCGGGTTGCAACAAATTAGAAAGCTTGCGACCCGATTGGTCGAGGGGCCAGCTGACAATGATGCCTCACTATTTTCTTAATCCGAATGAACTATAATTGCTATCTTTTGAATTGGTGAAAAGACCTAAACGCAATGGCTGGCTCGTCTCTTGTTTCGTCACTCACTTCTGTTTGCAGAGGAGTCCCGCAAGGCTCAATACTGGGCCCCATCATCTTTATTTTGTATTGTGCGGATATCATAAATTCCCTGAAGCGATGTAGGTACCATATTTATGCTGATGACGTACAAGTCTATATTTCCTTTAAGCCAAGTGACTATGACATTGCGATAAAGGATCTAAACGATGATCTTGACAGGATAGCGTGTTGGGCTGAAAGTAACGGTTTGGTACTTAATCCTACCAAAACCAAATACATGTTGTTTGGAACCAAGACCCAAATCAGTGCAGTGCCAGCAACACTCAACGTTGCCCTGCTGGGTGAGTCGGTCAGTCGAGTCGGTGAGGCCCGTAATCTGGGTCTGAACATGGACTCTGGGTTGAGATATGAAGCGCACGTGTCAGAGTCAGTGCGCACTTGTTTTTACCGGCTTAAGGTCCTCTATAAAATAAGGCCTTATCTTTCAGAGGAGCTGCGGATCCAGCTGGCTGAGTCTCTCGTGTTATCTAATCTGAACTATGCGGACGTAGTTATTGGCCCTCGACTGCTTGCAAGAACTGATCGACTGATCCAGAGAGTGCAAAACGCCTGCGCTCGATTCTGCTTCACAATCCCACCTAGAAATCACGTAACGCCATTTTTAAATAACCAGTCAATCCTCAAGATGAAGTCGCGTCGCAAGTTGCACTTGGCATGCCTACTTTTTGGAGTTGTAAATTACAAACAGCCGACCTATCTGTACAATAAACTGAGCTGGATCGCTAGTAGAAGAGAATGCGCAAGTCGACAGTGCTCACAGCAACTCTCCACACACTCGCACAAGACAGCGGCTTTCAGGGGAAGTTTTAGATACGCCGCATCTAAATGCTGGAACAATATTCCCCCGCCGATAAGGAATCTTAAATGCCTTGTAACGTTCAGAGTTCGACTGCGGCAGTTTCTTATAGCCTCACAGAAAAAACTGGGGATGACTGTTTTGAACACGTCCGTTATATAACTGGCTGTCATGTCCTTTCCGAGCCAATCTGTCTATTTGGCGTATCTCGTGGTCAAAACCTGTAAACAAAGGATAGGTATGGTCTCTTGGTAATTAAATAACTTACCTACTAATTTAAATACTCATGTTATTTACATATATTTATTTATTGAAAATATATTTACCCCTCGAATGCTGTTAGCAAACACAATAAAAAAACAATTGCTTCTATGTACCTCACATCACACTGTCATAACACAAACATATTACGACTGCTCAGCGACCATATGTCACTGCAGGGATCCAGCAGAATATCAGCGTCAGGTATATTTGCCTGACACATGCTGAGCTGGACTCCCATTTGGTGCAACCTTGAGACGCACACCGCACTGTGTTTAAGTTGAAGTAAGTATGTTACTTGTGTCACTTTTATTTGTATTAAGTTGTTTTTTCTTCATCTTTTTTTGTATTTTGGCACCTTTTTTTCCAAATACCCACATGTATGTGATTTTGTGTGTTGTGCTGTGTCTTTTGTGTGCACTGAATAAATGGTTTATCTATCTATCTATCTATCAATGTCTCTCATGACGAAATTTTTTTTACTAAATAAGAAAGTTTTACCTCTTTATAAAATTAGTTCAGAATCTTAACATTAGATGTCGTTCACTTTTTCGGAGGACATTGCTCCAAGACCCATAAAAGGGTTTTCTTCGAACATTTAGAAGTCCGCGAGGACGCATAACTCGCCACCTGTAGGATCCATTGGACTGTTAATCCGGCAAACGAAAATCAGACAAAATCTTTTAAGGTTTTTTTAAGGCATGTTCTTGATATTAAATATCACTCGAAAATTAACCCTTACGACAGGAAAGAATAGAAGACGCCTGTGTATGGAATATTATAGACTAATTATTTACTATGCTTAAGCTACCCGTATATTATATTCAGAAATAATTTAATAGATAGGAACCAATTTTCCAGCAGAATCAAATCTTAGTGATTTTTGTTTAGTTCCTTTAAATAATTTCAAGCTAGTCTTACAAATTATCTATTTTAAGTTAAAAGAGACTGATGAATATCCCGAGCGTGAAGAGTGAACACAAAGGTATAATCTTGGCGCACTTTATTGACAAGCCCGTCACACTATTCTTAACCATCTAACTCCCGAAAACCAGAGTCAACAATGGCAACCACCAAAAATAATCAAACCGACTTCCAAAACAAAACACTACAAAGCAAAAATAATTTCTTTACCGAAGTAGGTGTCTTTGGTACCTATTGTTTTCCGTTTTTCGACACCGACTTCGGAATTGGAAGTCGGTTTGATATTTTTATTAAAATGTTTTTTATTTATCTCTTTTTAGTTTTGGTAGTTACCTCCAAATACCATGAAAATCATTTATAGCCAAAGTAAATCGCATGACGATTCTAATAAGCCCAAACACGACTAGGATCCATTGTTTCATTTCGGAGTTCCAGTGCCTACCTTCTGGTTTCATCATCAGATCAGTTAAATATTACCATTTTCATCAGTACCATTTATTTATAAGTATTTTCTTCATCATAGTCGGTTATCGATATATCTTATACCCGTGACATGCTTAGCATTAAGGAGTTCCAGTGGCTATCTGTAGTGTTCTTCATCAGTTTCATTTCACCACCTCCTTTTTTTAAGTCGGTTAAAAAGCGCCGAGTCTATGAAGCTTGAGAAGTCTCAGAGAAACGACTCAACCTCAAGAAGGTTGAGTTGATACAAAGATAAAAAGAAAAGAAAAGTAACCACGGGGGCGGCTAACCGCATGGCTAGCCGCTTTTCCATTTTAATATGCAACCGCTTGGTATCGTACGCATTATCCACCACAATATGTAAACCACGGCGGGTGACCGCTGCTGGCCGCCATCCTTTTGCACACTGGCGGTTCATTTTGAATGCTGCGAACCGCCGTTGGCGGTCAGCTGCTATACAAACCGCATCAGGCGACTGGCCGCTCAAAGAAACCGCCTATGCGGCCAACCGGTAGTGGAGCCTTACACCAAGCCCCGAAAACAGTGGTAAAATGAATTATACGAATGATAATCCCTAGTGAGTATTCATAAATTATTTAACCGCGTCACTCCATATCCGATAACACGATAATGTTTGTACATCTCTCTTGTTTATTCGCCCACGTATTTAAATGTTACTTTTGAATATGTTATGACAACGTCAGCAATGTTTAGGGGTACATATTTACCGGTATTTTGTAAAGAGGATTTGGAAAATCTACCAAGTGGTGTTCTAATTTAAGAAATATTTTTGAGTGACATGTGTCCACCAGATCCTGAAAGTAAGGGCCGGTTTTTGAATTGAGCTTATGGAGTTAAGAAGATGTGAAACCCTACTATAATGCTAGATTTTGACAGGTGTTCAGCCTTAGCAGACAAATATTATTTATTTATTTAATCGAGGGTAAGAATCATAACTGAAGAAATACACACACGTGTTAAAAAACTTCCAGATATAAGAATTCAAAGACTGTACTTCATCAAATAATTGTAATACTTTGTTATCGGCTTTACAGAACATCTCCAATTTTTCTGACTCTCATGATCCACAATCTTTTATAGCTCAATGATGATTGATTGTGATTGGCTGTCCTTTCCCCGTTGACACCGATGTAAAAGACCAGCATCAGCCAATGGAAAATAAACACGACATTTTGTCCGGAAGTCAGCATTGAGCTACTTACAATGAAAAATATCAAAAATTATAACAAACTAAAAATGTAAACATATTCAGAAAATCCACATAAAATCAACATGTTTTATGGTATTAATTTAACAGTAATTAATATTAGTTTTAATACAAACTTCCGAAACAACCAAAACATTTCAATAGAATTCAAGACTTATTTTATTTAAACAGCGCAAAATAACTAAACATATGTGCAATATTTATTTTAAATTAGAACATGAATTTTCAGGAAGCTAACATTCGTCCATCCTGATAAATTTCGCGTCCCCGCGAATGACATTTTTTAAAAGGTAAATTCTGATTTTATTCAAAATAAACACAAGACAACAATTTTAACTGAGTGATTGAAATCAAAAATGTATTTTATAAAATACAAATTTCGTTAATAGAAACTACACACAAATCAAGTACTGTTTACATGAATTGTGTATATAGAGTATTTCAAAAACTTCATTTTTCTGAATCATAAAATATAAGACTTATTTCAATGATTGTGCACTTTGCACTTCAAAACTTATGTTCGCTCATAGCTACTTAATTGTACATTGCACTAAAAGGTAGTTATCTACCTTCACGCTCATAGCAGTTTAATTTAAAAAAAGAAAAACTACACCAACACTTATAGAATCATAGATGAACTAAAAAATACATGGTCGCTCATAGCGAATAGTAGTTATCAACACCTTATGCTCATAGCAGTGTAGAATAACCATAAAAATAGGGTCGCTCATAGCGAAATAGTAGTTAACTACACGCTCATAGCAGTGTAGGTTAACCATAAAAACTTGGTCGCTCATAGCGAATAATAGTTATCTACACCTTACGCTCATAGCAGTAGTGTAGAATAACCATAAAAACAGGGTCGCTCATAGCGAATAATAGTTATCTACACCTTACGCTCATAGCAGTAGTGTAGAATAACCATAAAAACTTGGTCGCTCATAGCGAATAATAGTTATCTACACCTTACGCTCATAGCAGTAGTGTAGAATAACCATAAAAAAACTTGGTCGCTCATAGCGAATAATAGCTCAACAACAACAACAAACAAAAAGCAACAACAACCAACAATTAACAACAACAACAACCAACAATTAACAACAACAACAACCAACAATTAACAACAACAACAATCAATCAAGCATGATCAACAATTTGTGTAATTCATACTATTTAGCTAATTATGAAAATTGGATAAACTCAAACATTATTCTCCATCTAGTATGATATCTGATCACATTTATTTTACATAAATGGTTATGTAATATTTTTACACAAAAAAAAGTAATCTGCATGATAAAATATGTACTTCATTAATTTCTAGACACACAAATAAATATTATTTGCAAAATAAATTATCTAAATCATTATTTAAATCATCATCGGTTTCGCTAGTAGGCTATTCGCTATCTTTGTTATTGAAACAAAGGCAAGGATGTATTTTATCAACAGAAAATACACCTATATACTTTGACGTCCCTTTTCTAGTAAATATCTACAACCCACCATAATACTTATCGTGGTTCAAAACTTTAGTTACTCTGTTCGGCCCTGAAATATAATCTGACCAAAAACAAATGCATAAATCTATGAACGAAACTGTATGTGTGTCCCTTTTATTTCACTACACTACGATACGTAATACTTTCTGGTCTTTGAATTTTAAGATGATATTTCATTTTAATCGTATTTTATAAAAAGTTGCATCATTCGTTCACCGACGCCATTAGTCATCACAATTTATTTGTTTTCGGCAAAATATTTTTTTTTATTCAATAGGAAAGAAATCTGAAGCAATCGCGTTTTCGTGCCCCTAATTTCACATCTGGTGATATTTTAATTCTATGTGACAAAGTCACAAAATATAGAAATGTCATAGAACATTTTCTTTGTCATCAGAAAACAATATTTCCCTTACACTGATTAACGAATATCTTGTTAACGCGTGGACCGATTTAGCTATACCAATATTAAAAAGAGGAAAGATTTTTTTGTTTGTTTGTTTGTACCGAATAGGCTCCGAAACTACTGGACCGATTTTAAAAATTCTTTCACCTATGGAAAGCTACATTATTCCCGAGTGATAATTTTGAAGGGAGCGAAGCCGCGGGGGTGAGCTAGTTTATTATAAACTTTATTGTACACCGCATAAAAATTTACATTATTTAAACGGTCAAAACAGTTCTAGATTAATACTTACCTCTCATTTGAAACCAAACACATTAAAATATAAACAAAAAAAAACATGTTTTCAAGTTACTTGTTCTATTCTGATAATTCTTACACTAACCCAGGACTTAGCGACTTAAGTCTCCTACAACGGCGGGTTAAATATTTAAGTAAATTTATAAGTTTAACTCTAGATTTACTTCTAAGTCTTGGTGGAGCAAGACGATTTATCTGATTAACCCTGAACTAGTTCTTAACAAGGGGTTTTTAGGATAAACCAGGAACGCGCAAGTGGCTCTTAACCGCCTTAAATAAAAATACTCTACAATCACCTAAATGTAAGAATTCTTTCTTTTTGATTTTACAAATGTACAGACATGGTTCATATGTATGATGTGAAAGAGTGCAATTTTCTTAGGAATAGGTTGCAGAGGCCTTACTTCTTTCACGCTGATAATTTATTGAGAGCACATTCTAAATCCAAACACAAATTTATATAATTCCTGGTAAACTTTCGCATGCGAGGCAGCCAATAATGTTGTTTAATTTTAACTAATGTTTTATCAAACGTGGCCTATTTCGTCGCAACTTTTCTAGAGAACCTGCCACCTAGAGCCCTTTAACACCACGTTTCTTAGTCCGTCCTCATTTACTTTATTAACCTTCTCGCGCTTAATGACTTCACTCTTATGTATCTCTCATAAGTCATCAAATGTTGTATAATATTTAAACACCCATATGTGAGGTTGCTCAGTAGCAGTCTATCCAACAGATATCATAACTTAGAACAAATTTCAGTGACATTGATCTCAACGCCAATCTTAACGTTATCAATCACTAACGAAATCTTAGTTTTACCTAAAACGCTCACGATTGTACTACCAAAGCTTTTGAGAGGAGGCAAATTATTTACTATCCATTTTGCGTGGAACAACTCCTTTCATAGCAGATTCTTTTACCAAGGTACACTGACTACCAAAATCTACGCACCCTATCAAAAGTTCATTATTAACATGTATACTCTTGATAAATTTGTCGTCTTGTCTCTAGCCCGCGCTGTTAACCAGTCATAAAGTCTTAACTTCGGCACACTTACCCAAACACTCTTACTGCATTTAGGATCTTCATGACCAATGCGTTTACACTTAACGATAGGCTTTTTACATGCTAATACTACATGACTCGTTTCGCGACAGGTACAACACCTCAAGAATCTATGCAAATAAATTTTACAAGTTTACGCATTTCACTTACTGAACGTTCTAACGTACGAAAACTTATCTAATCTGTCACATTTGACATCCCTCAGATAACCAAACAATTTTTCAGCTTCCTAAAAATTGCCTCTGCCCCGTGCCGAACTAATCTATCCTCTACTCCATAAACAATGCAATCAATAGCGTTCCCACCTACTATACCACCCCGATACAAAGCTATTATCTTATCCTAATAATACTCTTCTATACCATCGCCAAACTTAGCTATTTAACAAACATTAAATGTACGTAAGTAAATGGTCATAGATTTCGTAAGACGGAAAAGCAGATTTATGTTTCAACCCATTCGTCCCAAGCTATCTAGCTTTTTACCACTTTTTCACAGTACCGACTAGCTTAGGTCGAGCGTAGTGGGCAATCTGTTTACTGTCCCACCCATAGATCTCTGAGCATTCTTTAACTTTATTCAACCAAGTAACCATTGTGTAGTTTTCAATTTAGGATCAAAATTTCGATCTACATTATTATGCGCAAATCATTCTTAAGTATGTGAATTTACAGCTTATATCGATTGTAAAGACTCTTTGATTCATTTGAGTAAATAATAATTATTACTATATCGGCAGATGAATGCAGTGGGCTCACAGACATAAATCTTTCATTAGTACAAGATTGACAGATTTCCTGACTTAAACTTTATAATTTTTTATTTATTTATTGTTTCACTGTATTGACCTAAAACATGACGAATTTGTAATCCCATTTTATTAAAATTCACATTGTTTATTGTATCGCCTATTTCAAATTATTAACTGAATTTCATCTTGACATGATAAACTTGTACCTACTTTCTGTGCAAATAAAGAACTATTCTATTCTATTCTAAGAACGAACTGGACTATGCGATCTAAAAAACTCGCAAATCTCTAGTCTAATGTTTTCTACGCGAGGTATCTGTAACCTGTGAATCCGTTGCCCTCTAATGACCCCTCATGACCGTCCTCCCTCCTCCTTCTTGCCTGCTACACCACCCTTGAAGGTGATCTTCTGGATCTGCACCGCTCGGAGTCACGACCACTGCTGCGGGGGTGCTGACGAGCGCCGACTCCGCCTCGAACCTCGAACACTGCTGCGGAGGGGCTGCTGACGAACGCCGACTTCGCTTCGAGCCTCGACCACCGCTGCGAGGGGGCTGCTGACGAGCGCCGACTTTGCCCCGAGCCTCGACCACGAGTCCGGGATCGGCTGCGTCTCGAGAATTGTCCCAGCACCACACTGGAATGCTTCCCTGCCGACCTCCGTCTTCTCTCGGACTAATCGTTAGGCATCTTCATGCGTCCAATGATCTGGAATAATTTGAACAACGAGTATCTGGTTTCTTTTGTGTGCCTACTTCTTTGTTTCAAAATTGTCTATACGCGGCATAAAGTTCAAGCTATCTCAATTTCTCAATTCAATTTACAAGTATACAATAATTCAAAATGATTATCTGTTGTTTGGTACACGTACATAAACACATCTTTTACCTTGGCGTTAGGCAAAATCAACAGAACGCAGCCTGCTACAGTCCTTACATACTGCTTTTGCTTCATTGATCATATCTGCATCTAGTCTAGTTTTTTTGTATTTTCCTAATACCATGACTATTACTATTCAAAATATATGAAACCTAAACAACGTACCTATTTAACGGCATTATTTTTATTGAAGTCGAACTGTCTCAGTATGTGTCGTGTGTCCATATTGACGGGACGCCACCCATGCACACATTATGTACATGCGTGCACAAATGCATACCCGTACATGCCATATATTATACAGATAGATATTCTATACAGAAAAAGAAAATAGACACAAATAAAATTCACATTAAATAATCAAATTGACTTTTAATATACCTTATTGTGGGCGTATGATCACACCAAGGTGGTAGCGATACACCAGAATTCCTTGGTGCTATCCCACTTCTGATTTGTTAAAAAACTTCCAGATATAAGAATTCAAAGACTGTACTTCATCAAATAATTGTAATACTTTGTTATCGGCTTTACAGAACATCTCCAATTTTTCTGACTCTCATGATCCACAATCTTTTATAGCTCAATGATGATTGATTGTGATTGGCTGTCCTTTCCCCGTTGACACCGATGTAAAAGACCAGCATCAGCCAATGGAAAATAAACACGACATTTTGTCCGGAAGTCAGCATTGAGCTACTTACAATGAAAAATATCAAAAATTATAACAAACTAAAAATGTAAACATATTCAGAAAATCCACATAAAATCAACATGTTTTATGGTATTAATTTAACAGTAATTAATATTAGTTTTAATACAAACTTCCGAAACAACCAAAACATTTCAATAGAATTCAAGACTTATTTTATTTAAACAGCGCAAAATAACTAAACATATTATGTGCAATATTTATTTTAAATTAGAACATGAATTTTCAGGAAGCTAACACACGTAACGTCTAAAATCGGTGATATATCATGATTTTTAAGCTAGTTTAATATCAACCATAATCATAAATACTATCAAACCAGGGCAATTAATGCTACCTGCATTGCTAATCTGCAAATAACTCACGCACCGTGAAGGAAAACTAAGGTGAAATTAGC
The DNA here is from genome assembly GCA_949775005.1 of Orthosia gothica. Lineage (NCBI taxonomy): Eukaryota > Metazoa > Arthropoda > Insecta > Lepidoptera > Noctuidae > Orthosia > Orthosia gothica. Next base: position 2,656,955 of record OX459047.1, read on the forward strand.
TTAGAGTTTTCGCCTAAGTTTTCGCTGTTAGATATTAACAGAATCGACCTGATGTTACTGTGATCATCACTATACTTCATAAAAGATAGCTTGATCTCTGCAACAGCTGTCAGTATCAAGACAGTAAAAATAGCGCAATCATATCGTCTTTGTTTTTTTCTTACATTTTATATTTTGTTTAGGATCCTAATATGTATGATCCTAGAAATAATATGATAGTGTAATAGCCTGCTAAGCCCCGAATGCAATAACGAATCTGTCAGTAGATTTGTTTACCAGAGATATAGGAATTTGAAATAACTGGCATATCAAAATTCTATCTCAGCAAATCTATTGGTAGATACGGTATTGGGTTCTGCCGTTAGACGATCTAATTCTCAGCTGTGTAAGTCTGAAATTATTTCAGTCTCTTAAAACCCTGAAGAGATTACCAAGTTTGTACCCAATTCTTATCATTCAGCCATCTCTAAAATCAATGAAGAGAATATCGTTCGGAACCTTGTTTGCGATAAACTGTCTGCTTCGTAATGGGCCCAATTTTCGGGGCTTTGTTCCCTTCCTCTTCGCTTTTAATAAGTTTATCTAGATACTTGTTTTGTTATTCAAATATTGAAAAGGAACTGAATATAAGAAAAATCTTGCACCCGTCTGTAGGAGTATATTTGTGTTTATGAAGATGTCATGTGTGTCACTAGTGTGTCTGAGTGTGTTAGTGTGTACAAAAATGTATATGTGGTGCATCTCGAGACTCTAGACAATGTGTTATTTATTACTCGACTGCCGAAGGAGGGTAATGTGTTTATCAGTCTATGTATGTATGTTTGTTCCTATATGGCGTTCCAGAGACCAAACGCGTTGGCCGATTTTGATGATTCATACGTCAATCGATGCGTCTTAACCCTGCGAGTATCTTATGCTACATTAAAATTGGATAATAGAAAAATGGCGGATTTTGGGTGCCATATTGTGGGGCACCAATTTTTTCTTCCAAATCCATCGTGTGGGGTATCAAATATGTGGGGTAATAAAGGGTTTTAAGTGGTGATTTCAAAAATATATAACACTTATATGTTTAAATGTATCTAATTCGAAAAAAACTAACTAAAAAGTTATAAATAAAAAAACTTAATTCAAAAAATCAAAAACCCGACTGCTTCAAAAGCGAACTAAAAAGTCGTAAACAAGAAAAAAAATCATGGTGTGCAGGCGGAGGATACACCAGATTTTGGTCAGCCAGCCCGCGAATATGTATCCTCCGACTGCACAGCATGATTTTTTCCTTGTTTACGACTTTTTTTATAACAGCGAAGGTGATGGTTTAAATGCCAAAAGGATTAATCACGTGACATTTCGATAGGACAATCAGACCTAGGGCCTTAGACAAGTGACATTCTATCATAAAGAAAGAAAGAAATAATTTATTTGCTGATAATGTAGGTAGGTATACATATAAGTTGGAATATCAATAAATTGTCCCAATACATTTTGTCTTACGGCATGCAAAATATTAAATTTGAATTTAATAATATATTTACAACCGTCACAATTATTATTAACACCCATTGATGTATTAAAAAGAGGTAGATACGGGACTGCTCACAGCGCTTGGTCCTACTAATCTTAAGTGAATGCCCGCAGCGGGCACTCAGTCGCGCACGGCACATAGTTGATCTAATAATTTCAGTGTTTTTATATTTCGATACCTTTGGGTAGAAAGGTCGTATAAACCAAAACCCGACTTTTCATGAGAGCAGAAAAACTATTTTTTTTGTACATAAAAATTCATAACTTTTTTATTTTTGAAGTTATAAAAACATTATCTATGAGAAAGGTTCTTACAATTTGCAAATGAAAAAGGTTAAATCATCAAAACATATCTATCTTCTTTAGTTTTAAAGTTAGCTTGGATTTACGTCTAAGAAAAAATCAATTTTTGGTTAATACACCCCATGAAAATGTACTTTTAAAAACTGTATAGGTCGTATATCCATTTTTGGTAACCTTATGGTCACATTTACTGTCGTAAAACCCATTTATGTAGTTTTTTTTGTATTAAAAACCATTTATAATCATAGATCAATTGAATTCTGACTAATAAACAATCCTGTTACTGTCAGAATTAGTAGGAACTCAATTATTATTATTCTAATACCCAATAATGGTCGATTCAAATAAAATAAAACTACCTGAAATACGAAATCAACATTTATTAAGTATTATAATACCGTCTAATCAACATTCACTATTATTTCAATAATGATACAACATACCTAACAGGTTTAACATTTTTAAATTGAAAGTTGATTATAACAACTTAAACTGAAAAGTGAAATAAAAAATCTACTTAGTCATAAAAAAACAAAAATTATTCGAAATTCTTCGAAATTAAAGTAATCAGGCATTTTAATCATTTATTTAATTATGACTTGATCGTTTTTTGAATTTTTGTACATATTTAAATGTACTTAATTCAATAAATTACTGAATTAAGCCTTTGTACTAAGACTTACTTACTAAGTAATTTATTGAATTGCTACTAAATAAAAATAAAAAAAACGATCAAGCACTAAACGTTACTAACTTATGTACTAAAAAGTAATTTATTTATGATATAAATTTGTATTCATAATTAGTTCAAAATTATTTATGAATTGGTACTATAAATTCTTTTAATTATTATAATAAATTATTTTAAAAAGAATTATGAATAGAGAAACACATTTATATACATAATATTTCGCTAACGAACGAAATGTGAAATTACGTAAATACGAAAAGTCATTATTTTTTTATAATAATAATTGTATTATTCAATTAGTTCTTTCTCGTCTTCTTCGTTGGTTAGCGTAAGAGAGTCAGCCACATTTCCATGGGGTTAGTTAAAATAATCATGGTGGTACCTTTTTGGTATAGTGCCATTATCACATAGACGTTTTAAATCTCTATATTTTACATCCGATATTTGCAATTAGTTTTTATAAAGTGCAATTGGGGACATAATCATCACCTTTTCATGTGTATCATTGCTTACACCTTGTTCGGGTACTATCACACGGCTTTTCGATCTTCCTTTACCTCTACCTTTATCTTTTTCTTTATTGCCAGATTTTTTAATATTACTTTATCAGGTGACGTCTCTTCTTTCATAGAATATTCAATGTACATTTCATTTGGATTCTTTTTCTGCAACGTAATAATTCGGATGTTTCGCATTTTCAGGGTTTTAGAAGTTTCATTTGTAATTATAATAATTATGTTTGAAATTATGTTAATTTTTTACTTGTGTCAGCTTATTAATCGGTATAGCATCGTTGTCATAATAAGGATCGGATAGTGAAGACGTATTCATAGACGTGCAAGAAGTATTGCCACTATTACTGGTGGTTGAATCCATAATATTATTGTTTGTGGTTTCTTGGCACGTTTTGCAGGTCGTTCAGAGTCTCTGTCTTCTATAACGTCACTAAACGATAAAATACTCTGTTGTGAATGTTGTGATATATTGTGTGGCATATTAACTGCGGGCTCTACTTTTTGGGTTGAACTGAAAATAAGAAATAAAGTCACAGACAATAGGTATAGGAAAATTGCTTAGATAAAAGTTATGGTTACTATAAAGGTTTAAATTATTTGCAATAAAAATTTTCGTGTCGAGTCGTTAAAAATGTTTATTGTATTATTTTAAATGAAGCTTAAGTAAAATTAAAACACTATCTATCCGGCTACATTTTAAAATTATTTTCGTTATCATCACCGCAGAACCAAAATTTTATGCCATACAATATTGAACCTTATTTGTATAACAATACGCGTTGTTTGACTATTTGCACGGGCCACGATTTTATTTTGCGATTTAAGAGTTTTTAAGCCATCCCTTAAAAAACCTGAGTTGTAAATGCAGGTCTAATATTAGTAGCATGTCGTTTGAGGGAATAAAAGAAAATATTTTAAGCGAAGAAGGTCGTAAAAACCATTCACTGCAAGATGACGAAGATTTTTTATAATTTTTGTTACTTCGTACTTGCTAGCCTATTATAAAGTATCATAGCTTGAAGGGTGTATAAACCATTTCCTATAAAATGGTTGAGTCGTTAATGCGGATCCAGCAAACGTTACATGTCAAATTGAAGGAATGAAAGAAAATATCAGTTTAAACGCAAGGAAGTGTAAACAAACTGCAAACGATCAAGGCCTTTTTAAATCAATACTAGGTCGTATATCTTAGTCTATTATAAATAATAGGTATCAATAGCAAAGGTAAATTATCAATTAGGTACTGTAAGTTTACATTTTAAATCTATAGTAAGTCATAATTCATTAATTACCTATTGATAACACAAATTCATCTACAATAATTGTTACCAAATAAGCTAACAGTGTTAAATTAAGTGTGTAGGTACTCACGTTTTCACAGGTTTAACTGTCGACTTTCGTACATTGGACTAAGCACTTGCCTCCGGCGAAGTAAAGCATCCTGGGTTCCTTTTTAGTGTCTCCCTCCATTTTACAAAATTATTTAGTTACTACTTATTATTCATTTGTTGTAATAACAATAAAACTTGTAAACAAATTAATGCGCCGGTATCTGTCTATCCCGCTCGCTCTTCTGCTTGTCGCTGCGCACCAAATGCGAGCCTTGTGTTTTGGTCGTAAAGTGCTTCTTGCAATGAAGATGGTTTATATACCAACGTCGCGAACTGTCTTTGGATTTACGACGTCGAATTTAAACTATGTTTAGGTAATGCATTTAACACGTTAGGGCGTATAAACCATTTACAATTAACGACTATTTTTACGCCCTGAGTTAATATAAATTATGGTCATTACATCAAAACAAAACTACAAAAAAAAAACATTCGGCTTTTACATTGAAAATCTACCTTTTGTTAAGAGGCTGGACCGAAAATTTCTGGGTCGTATTAACCATTATTTGTGCGAATTTCTGCATTTCGTATATACAGATCGATAGAGAAAAAAATACTGAGAAAAATGGTATATATAACTCAATTTGGCCAAAATGGTTTATACGACCTTTCTACCCAGAGGTATCGTTGTTTGCAATAAATACGCATCAAAATGACTTCTTGTGTAGCTAAACATTGTTTAAATAATACCAGAATGAAAAATAAGTCACCAGTAAATTTGTTGAAAATTACAATAATAATTAATGTTTGTTTCGCCATATTTGTGAGAGCGAGATAGATATTACAAAAATGCGTGAGAGACACGATACGCACATATTGCAATGTCATTTCATTCATTTAGCATTCGGACAACACTGGGCTAACGCTATTTCGCTTGCACTACAGCGCCGTCTCCTTTCTCTGTCCTTGTCTATCGGTAACTGTAGGTTTGGGACTGGTGATACAACTAAACACACATGTGTGAGTTTCGATGCATGTAGTCGTGCGCCGAGCCCAGGTTTTCTGATCGCGAAGTTAGCGCGTAACGTATCTTCCTTTTTTTAATACATCAATGTTAACACCATTCAGAATTAAATAGATAGGTACAGATAACTAATATTAACATTCGAAACGGGATATTTACCATGTTTACTGTTTGTTGCGAGTTTCCGATATCGCAAGCGGACACAGTGAGTTTCGTGTGTCGGGAACAGAATCTAGATGTGAGTGACAATGGTAGTGGTATTGAGTGCAAAAAACGATCAAGAAAGAGGGTAGACCGCTTTGTCTCCTCATAAACACCCACCCGCAAGAACATCAGTTTATCCGTGATCATGGTGCTTGCAACAGCACCGAAATATCGGAAACTCGCAACAAACAGTAAACATGGTAAATATCCCGTTTCGAATGTTAATATTAGTGTCAGTGACCATGACAGTTTAAAAACTTATAGGTACAGATAAGTCAAAAAATTAATGAATGAATGTGTGGCGATAGCGACGATTGTCAAAAAGGCTAAATTGTATGGAATTGATTGATTTTTGCCGTTTTTTGCCGTGAACATATTCACTGTATTAACGCCTAATCCTACTTTTAGGACTTCAAGTTTCGTGGCGGTGTCTTGCCCGAGTAAATTCCTGGTGCCGTCTTTTACAACTTAAAAAGTCGCTTTTACACTTCGAAACCCGTTGCCAACCATTATAGAAGAATCAAAAGAGCCATAAATTTCTTCCTTGGATTTTTTACATGATTCTCAACACGAACATCATAATTTTTAAGCATCTGCCAAGTTATTTAGTTAATTATATTGCATTTGCTGCCAGAATCTATGAACATGTTAATTCCTATGTCTCCTAAGGTGCATGTGATGGTGTCGTCACCATCAAGATGAAATATATAATCCACCTCTTCAGGCTTAGATTTTTCCAGCACTAAGGCCTTTAGCTGGCTGTCTACGAACAATCCGTTTTCTCGCCCTAGTTCTACAAACCGTTCAGATTTTCATCGAACTACCTCTAGCTATATTTGTAGGTACCGTTCAGATTTTCATCGAACTACCTCTAGCTGTATTTGTAGGTACCGTTCAGATTTTCATCGAACTACCTCTAGCTGTATTTGTAGGTACCGTTCAGATTTTCATCGAACTACCTCTAGCTGTATTTGTAGGTACCGTTCAGATTTTCATCGAACTACCTCTAGCTGTATTTGCAGGTACCGTTCAGATTTTCATCGAACTACCTCTAGCTGTATTTGCAGGTACCGTTCAGATTTTCATCGAACTACCTCTAGCTGTATTTGTAGGTACCGTTCAGATTTTCATCGAACTACCTCTAGCTGTATTTTCAGGTACCGTTCAGATTTTCATCGAACTACCTCTAGCTGTATTTGTAGGTACCGTTCAGATTTTCATCGAACTACCTCTAGCTGTATTTGTAGGTACCGTTCAGATTTTCATCGAACTACCTCTAGCTGTATTTGCAGGTACCGTTCAGATTTTCATCGAACTACCTCTAGCTGTATTTGCAGGTACCGTTCAGATTTTCATCGAACTACCTCTAGCTGTATTTGCAGGTACTAATTGGTGACCCAACTACCTCTGACATCTAGCGTTTAACCTCAATTATTGACCAAAATAAAATCAAATAACTTGTAAACAAATAAGTTATAATTAAAAGACGCATAACAAAAACAAAATAAATTGTGGGTATTCGTAAGTAAGTCATCGCCGCAGCGATCTTTTGTACCAACGTCAACTGACAGGCTGTATTGTGTCTACATGGTTCAATTTGTATTGAAACAAGACATTTAATAAACATTTAACATAAATTGAATAACCAAATGGAAACTTAATTTGTTTTTTTCTAATAAATGAACTAGGGAACATTTAGCTTTCGCTAAGCAGGCGTTTTTGTTTATAACAAGGTATGCAATGTGCGATATTCACAGGGCTGACTATGTTAATTGACTTTACTACTGATTTTGGGACAACAATAGAGGTTTCGCTGATGTACAAGTACATATTGCTAATGCAACGTTATGATTATTTTCTTTTCAATTTTATGTTGGTATTACATGAACTAGTTGTAATCCTGGCAGGGTAACCACTTGTACTAGTATTAAATAATACACCAACTAGGATAATCACGCACTTACTCGTCCGGCGCTCGGGTAGGAGGTGCGGCAAGTGATGCCTTTACTACGCTCCCCACTCCGGCCGCCCCACCAGTATGCAGCCTATATTAATTATACGCTACAAATCCCTTACATTATGACATTTTGACTAAAGCCTCCGCTATTATCGAATGACATGTCTAGAGCCTCTATTACGTAATTATACTATGAATTATATTAACGATCTGTATTTCTGTTTCACTTTTGAATCGACAAAAAAATTATTGCACTTTTCCTAGTATATCTTTAATATTTCTATAGTAAAATATATTTATGTTCTAGAATCCATGGACAACAATTGCAAGGAATTGAAGAACAGCCTGTTTAAGTAGTAAGTCGGTGTTGTGTGAGAGTATTCCGTTCTTAATTTTAATCAAGTTTAAAACTAATTAAACAATTCTGCGTTATTTTACAAGTATTATTCGAATCTTCAATCATAAACTTTAAAGCATTTTGACGGATTACTTTTTAACAGATTAAAAAAATACATACCTGCTTAGAGATAAATAAGGGACTTTGAGGGCGGCGCGAGGCAATTTGAATTTCATTGATATAAAGTATTTTCAAAGAAAATCACAAGTGAAAATCGTGATTTAAATCTAATGTTATCGAGTTATCAGGAATGGTCGCCCATAAATTGTATTTTTAAATGTAATAAAAAGTTGTTTAATACACATAGTAGGTAATACACAATACATAAGGTGCTTTGTACTAACAAAAAAAGACTTTACCAAAAAAAAACTTCCGACTTCCAAATAAAACACTACAACTTTTTTCGTTATGGACATCGACTTCCAAAAAGTTAAAGTAATTTTTCACTTTTTAGTGTTTTTATTTGGAAGACGGTAGTATTTTATTTTAATTTTTGTATTTAGTTGTACCTACAGCCTAATAGGCAAGTGTTACGTAAGGCGCCTATAAAGCCAGAATAGATTACCCGAATATCATGTAACTGAACATAACCGGTGAAATGAGAGTGTACCAAGGTGTACACATCTGCGTATCCCTTTAAAGCGTACTGGCGTGTTGTTATGTTATGAAATGGTATAAACGAATATGCGATTGCAGCAAACCCAAGAGATTTGTCGTTATTTATTGAAGAGTTCTGTTGTATATCGCCGGAGTTCTTGATCAGATCTTCAACAAATTAAAATGGGACAAATTTCGAAACATACTCTACTAGGACGGAGATATCAGTGAACATACAATATATTTAGCTTGGCTTCCAGTCTAACCGGCTTCAGCTGAGTACCTGTGTTTTACATTGAGCGACTGCCTATCTCACCTCTATAACCCAGTAACTGGATAACACAGGACCCCTTGGTAAGACTGGTACCAGATCTCAAGCTTCTGACTACCCGTAACGACTTTCAAAGATCTTCAAATGACAGCCGGAACCAACGGCTTAACGTGTTTTCCGAGGCACGGAGGAATCTCGGTATGTTGAAATGGTCACCCATACACGGACCGACCTCGTCAAGCGTTGCTTAACCTTGAAGATCGACCCGTGCGGCTGTTATTATTTAGCCACGAGCTCCTCGGTGAACATACACCAAAAAAATAAAAAAACATAAAGTTGAACATGGAACCTCCTGCTTTTTGGTAAGTCGGTTAAAACTGGACTCCAATGTTGTCTGAATTTTGAATAAATTATTATTAAACTCTTGTACGAAATCAATCATTCCCAGTCTTGTTAGCTACAAATACAAATATCTTTATTTGTTGAACATAGGTAGGTTAGGTACAGGGGGGTGACCACAAGCTCTTAGAGTAAGGTTATTTTGATATCGAGTAAGTGACAGATGTATACATGTCATATACATCTGTCCCTTACACACACTCAAAATAACCTTACTCTAAGAGCTTGTGGTCACCCCCCTGATGTTGTGATTATTAAAGAACGCTATGTCTAGCCGTCATCGGCGTACAAATATTAATTTGGTACAAACATGCTGATTATAATAAATTATCATACAGTTATCACACATTATTAAATAATTCCAATTTAAATAGTTGACAATAAAAATAAAAACATTCCAATAAAATATAATAAGTAATAATAAATTCTAGTAAATTGTCAATTAAAATGTCAAAACTAAAAACTAAAATAATTTTAATTAAAATGTGTCGTTCACCGTATAATATGTTTTTTCATATAATATTTTCAGAAAAGTCTTTTTTAAATCATCTATGTTGTTTATTTCTTTTATTCGTCTAGGGATCTTATTATAGTTCCTAGGTGCCATTCCTAAAAAACTAGCTAACTAGCTTCCTAAATAACTAAACTAGCTTGCTTGCAGAAACTCCTAAGACGCCACACTAACCAAAAGAGCTCTCAATTATAGTTCTCGCCAAACTTCTTGGCCGCCCTGAAGTTGGCTACAATGGCTGCGCAGTAGTAAATTTCATACAAAAATAGCACCAATTCGTGCCTTGCGCATCGCAAAGCCAACTTCAGGGTGGCCATGAAGTTTGGCGAGGACTATACCGCTTGCTCCCGAATCAGTAACACTTTAAAACTACGAAAGCACCATATTGCAATGACATGTTTGTTAATAAATTAGAAACAACACAACTAAACGTTAATATTTTCCAAATCTTATATTAATATCCACATACTACCACCGGCAGGCTAGTTAAAATTCCATTACACTCTCCCTTTGTTTTCTAAATAATTTTTCGAACTATCCGTAGTTCGTATCCGGCCATAGAGCACGAAATAGCCGCGCGGGCATTACCTAGAAACGGTAGGAACACAGCCTACGTCGTACTAAGTATTATTGTCAATGCAAAAGTTTGGATGGATGAATGGATGTTTGTTACTCAATCCTACTAATATTATAAATGCGTACAAAATATATATAAATGTACTGTGTTGAGCAACAAAGATTTAAATTTGATAGTTTGGATGGATGAATGGATGTTTGTTACTCAATCCTACTAATATTATAAATGCGTACAAAATATATATAAATGTACTGTGTTGAGCAACAAAGATTTAAATTTGATAGTTTGGATGGATGAATGGATGTTTGTTACTCAATCCTACTAATATTATAAATGCGTACAAAAATATATAAATGTACTGTGTTGAGCAACAAAGATTTAAATTTGATAGTTTGGATGGATGAATGGATGTTTGTTACTCAATCCTACTAATATTATAAATGCGTACAAAAACATATAAATGTATCTGTATCTGTGTTGAGCAACAAAGATTTAAATTTGATAGTTTGGATGGATGAATGGATGTTTGTTACTCAATCCTACTAATATTATAAATGCGTACAAAATATATATAAATGTACTGTGTTGAGCAACAAAGATTTAAATTTGATAGTTTGGATGGATGAATGGATGTTTGTTACTCAATCCTACTAATATTATAAATGCGTACAAAAATATATAAATGTACTGTGTTGAGCAACAAAGATTTAAATTTGATAGTTTGGATGGATGAATGGATGTTTGTTACTCAATCCTACTAATATTATAAATGCGTACAAAATATATATAAATGTACTGTGTTGAGCAACAAAGATTTAAATTTGATAGTTTGGATGGATGAATGGATGTTTGTTACTCAATCCTACTAATATTATAAATGCGTACAAAATATATATAAATGTACTGTGTTGAGCAACAAAGATTTAAATTTGATAGTTTGGATGGATGAATGGATGTTTGTTACTCAATCCTACTAATATTATAAATGCGTACAAAATATATATAAATGTACTGTGTTGAGCAACAAAGATTTAAATTTGATAGTTTGGATGGATGAATGGATGTTTGTTACTCAATCCTACTAATATTATAAATGCGTACAAAATATATATAAATGTACTGTGTTGAGCAACAAAGATTTAAATTTGAAAGTTTGGATGGATGAATGAATGTCTGTTACTCAATCACGACAGAATGGTTGAACGGATCTGGATGAAATTTGGTACACAGTTAAATTATAGTTTGGAATAGCGAATAGGGTAATTTTTATCTCAGTAGTATGTTTCCGTTGGATAATTCTCGACATCAACGCGGGCGAAGCTACTAGCAAAAGCTAACCTAAAATATAATTTTTTAAAAAACATGGCACTGAAAGTGCGTCATTTGTATGATGAGAGGACGAGTAAACGGTGATACTTAAGAAAGAAAGAAAAATATTTATTTGTGACCCACACAGGATATACGAGAAATAAGCATAAAATTAAACAATAATAAAAATCAAAACCCGGTGCGAGGCCAAAAAGGCTCCTATCTCATCATGTGCAGCGATATCCAAAAATGGAAATAACGCTGTGCTGATATTCTGATAGTGCCCACTGTTGATGCCACGAACACACTTACAGAAACTGCAAATACTTAAATAATAAAGACCTATGAAGACCGACGTCCGCGATGCTCAATGATCATTTGTTGAAACCATAGACAAACAACAGAGCGCGTGGACCAAAGAGTAACTTATTAAATGCGGAAGAAATCTATGGTCGGCTGTGAAAAGAAAAATGTTATGAAATACTGTAAATAAATAAGTGTAAATAAACCTGGCGAAAAGAATATATAGTAGAATAGTATTTTGCTATTATTGGATAAAACAGAGTGGTGTGAATGTTATTATGTGTGGTGTGGTGTTCGCAAGAAAGTCCAAAATAAAGAAAATGGATTAAGGACAAGTAATACTAACTGCGCGCAAACCCCGGGTACCCCGGGGACTTACTGACACGCTTGTTTAGTATAGAAAATGTTGTCGGGCCGCCGACTATTCCCAACCACTGCAACTCCTGAAAGTCAGAATTAACAGTAACGATCACAAGAAGTTCAACGAGTCCTGAAGGTTCCAGTGTTTTGGTTCACGCAACGAAACTAACCAGAAGATAACCGATCCCAACTACATTGAGGTCGGATTCCAGTAAAATTTGAATATCAGTATTTTACATGGAAAAACTGTTGAGGCGTCGAGTCGAGACGTTTCCGTGGTCTATGTTAGTAGGTAGTGCATCGTTTGTTCTCAGCCCGGCTAGACCGTTCGTTTCCTTTTATTGGAATACCGTACACACTGCCGGCTCGCGATTTGATTTGAATAAATTGTTTTGTTAAAGTTATTTGAAGTCGTTTTCGGAAGATAAAACATTTGTTAGGACTTTATAGTATCTTCTTAATCGTTTGTAAGTTTTAGTAAATATTTTATAGATGAGTAAGTACCTGATAAAATGTTGCTTTTTAACTAATACTTCTTCTATCTTCTCGAAAGCTAGTCTTTGACGAATTATAGAAAATGTTAGTAAATGCGGAGTAACTATTTTTCAAAGGAATTCCTAATACATTAGTTATAGATACAGACTCGTCTACCTCATAAATAAATAAATAAATGTAGTTTTCGGAAAAAGTTCCAAGAAATCTCTTTTGATATTACATGTAATATTACATCACGTAAAAGTCGGCACTGTTGTATATAAATGATTTCTTTGACCGAGCGAGCGCAAAGCGAGTCTCGAGAGCGAAGCGTCTCCGTTTCAGCTTGGACAAAAATGCTTTCGTATGTCCAGATGTCCAGCTGTTTTCATCTACAGATTGCATTTCTCAACCGATTCTCTTGAAATTTTGTGAGCAGGTTCGATTATAATTATCGTATTTTTTTTATCCATTCAGTTTTTCGAAATCTCAAAGTTTCGCGGTCTGCAGCTCACAGAGCCACTATCCATACTAATTTTATAAATGTGAAAGTAACTCTGTCTGTCTGTCTGTCTGCCTGTCTGTCTGTCTGTCTGTTACCTTTTCACGCTTAAACCGCTGCACCGATTTAGATGAAAGTTGGTATGAAGATAGTTTGAGACCTGGGAAAGGACATAGGCTATATAGGTAGGGTAGGGTAGGGTATGGTAGTGTAGGGTAGAGTATTGTAGGGTAGTGTAGGGTCGGGTAGGGTAGGGTAGTGTAGGGTAGGGAAGTGTAGGGTAGTGTAGGGTAGTGTAGGGTAGTGTAGGGTAGTGTAGGGGTAGTGTAGGGTCGGGTAGGGTAGGGTAGGGTAGGGTAGTGTAGGGTAGGGTAGGGTAGATAAATGTTTGGTCTTTTTATGGCAAAACAAAGTTTGCCGGGTCAGCTAGTACTTCATAAAAGATAGCATGATCTTCGCGACTGCTGTCAGTATCAATACAGTGACAATAGCGCTTGACAGGCTAACAATAACGTAACAATAACGTATACGTCAGTTTGACATATGTCGCAGAGATCAAGCTATCTTTTAGGAAGTATCATCATATCAGCCGAAAGACGTCCACTGCTGGACATAGGCCTCCCCCAAGCGTCGCCACATTGGTCCCGGAATGAATCTTGCTCTGGAGATACCTCACACACAATACGGAAGCGCCATTTTTGCCAAACCTGCGTAACTATTCTGTCCGCAACCTGGAGTAATGAAAATTGCACGGAAATTCTTACAGTGGATCTAGGTACTTGCTCAATCACTTCAGTTTATAAGCCGCCTAACCAACCTTTTGACTTTCACAAACCACCTAATTTGACATCCAACCAGACTAAAGTAGTTGTTGGTGACTTCAATAGTCATAGTATTTCCTGGGGGTACCGCGACACTAACGCAGACGGCAATTTAGAGTTGCGGAGTGGGCTGATGCATCAGATCTATCACTCATACACGATGCCAAGTAACCTGCATCTTTTAATAGTCGACGTTGGAAACGTGGCTACAACCCAGATTTGGTATTCGTCAGTACTAATATAAACTCTTTGTGTTCTAAACTCGTCCTCCAACCAATCCCAAACCACACAGCCCATCACGTGTGAGATTAGAGCGGCAATTAAGCCCCGACAGGTCCCCTATAAAGCACGCTTTAACTTTTCGAAGGCAAAACTGGGAAAAATTCTCTACCGATGTGGATGCCAATTTACGAGACACAGAACCTAAACTTTCTAACTATGATCAGTTTGTGGATACCATATGGAATGTGTCACGTCAATGCATACCGGTTCCGTGCGTCTCGCAACCAGCGGTTCCCCGCAACCTTCACCAGGTCATCGGTCTTGCACCCCTTGCCACGCCATCGCCTCGACCGACCGTAGTCCGGGGGTAGACGGGCTGCCGGGCACTCGGGGCCGTTTTTAATTGTCCTGTTCATGGTTTGGGGACTTTGCCGTAATCGCCACGCTTGGCAGGCGGGTTGGCGATCGCAGTTTGTTGTTGAAGTGCACAGAGAACGCTGCTGCCCATTCGCTGTCCCTTAGTCGCCTCTTACGACACCCACGGGAAGATATGGGATGGTGAAATTCTTTACGTCCATCACCACACGGTACCGTTATGAAGTATTGTTATTATTATTTATCAGATAAATAATGAGGTGGTCTGAAAGTATCTACACATATATTTACCGTATTCAAGCCTCCTCAGAACCCATTCTTTCCCATATTTCCCCAAAAACACGCAAGTACTTCGAGCGGTACATCAAAAATTAAAAATATTTTCAAACATATTAACCGTAGGTAGAAATCGTAATATATTGTACGAAACCTGGCCCCTTGCCAGTTTGGCAGCCAAATGCATATATAAAGTTAAAAATCGGAAGACGGGCTGCCTTTACCAACAAAATTCTGAGTTATTGGCTGTTGAGAGCCTGGACTTGAATTCTTTATGAAGAAAAAAAGGAAAGAAAAAATGGTTAATTGCCTCAGAAATCTTGTCTAGACTAATATGGTTAAGCATTTTATTTGTTTGTTATATTTTAAAAGTTGATAATACACTGACCGAATGCTACAAAATATTTGAATGTCATAAGCTACTTAAGCTATCCCTTAAAGATATTCTACATATCTATTTTCATCTTTTATATAAGTACCTGTTTCACATACACATTTAGTTACTATAAAAACTGCTCTTACGTCCTTTGATTCATCGGTCACAAGTCCAGTTGAAAACCAGCGTCGGGCACTAGTTGCCCGACATTTTGCTGAACAGGGGGGTGACCACAAGCTCTTAGAGTAAGGTTATTTTGAGATCGAGTAAGGGACAGATGTATCTGACTTGTATACATCTGTCATTTACTCGATCTCAAAATAACCTTACTCTAAGAGCTTGTGGTTACCCCCCTGGGCCCTTTTTGCGCAACCATGGGACACACAATGTTACGAATATACATTTTCTTTTTTTTATGTAATAGTTGTTAGTCTAAGTTTTCTTTTTTATGTTTATATTGTGTGCTCTGGCTTGTTTGAAATAAATGTGTTTTCTTTCTTTCTTTTCTTTCTAAGGTAAATTTCCTGTGGAATAGATAATGAGAGCGTAACTGAGGGTCAAACTGGCTAAGTGCGAGTCAGACTCGCGCACGAAGGGTTCCGTACCATTATCGCAAAAAATTACAAAAATATCACGTTTGTTTTATGGGAACCACTTAAATATTTACATTTGCTGTTTTTAGTATTTGTTGTTATAGGCAACAGAAATTCATTATCTGTGAAAATTTCAACAGCCTAGCTATCACGGTTCATGAGATTTAGCCTGGTGACAGACACACAGACAGACGGACGGACGGAGTGGAGTCTTAGTAATAGAAGAAGAAGAAATTTCAAATATTATATCAATATTCTTAATAAGATCTGTCACTAAGAACAAATTAATAAACCAACCATGATGAAACGAGCGCAGAAAGTTTGCCGATGACTACCACACCCGTCTACCCGCGTGGCGCCCCGCGTTCGCCTTGTCTGTTCGACAAACGACGAACGACATGACGACATGACATGATGATGGAGTGACGTCATGGCGTCATCGGCAAACTTTCTGCGTCCGGGTGGTAGTTTAGAAAGAAATGTCTGAAGAAACTGTCAGAATGAAAAGAAACCATAAATTAAAAAAAAAGTTAATTTAAAAAAGGTTTGTGGTGAAGTCACACATAGGTCACCAGTCACGTTTTACTCGAACATCCATATTTCTTCAGAAGCTCTATACAAAAATACATCCTAGAGCTACCGACTATAATTAATAGAGACCGCGATAATAGAGCGATTTTCTTTACCACTTAAAGACTATCGTATCTATTCGAGAAAAGCTACGGTTCAGTAAAATAGCCTTCTTAAAAGTTATAATGGTTTCTCTGGTAATAATACATTTCTGAGCGACCTAAAACTTTATTCACGAGTTTTGTTACACTTCTTTAAGTTTCTTGTTTTTCGATAGCGTTTGACATTCCTATAAATATTTTACTATTTTCCGATAAAATGTCACTTATCTAGGGCCTCTGTTCCCCCACCCACGGTGAAGTGACGAGGAACTCGTCAGAGCTTATATACTATGACATAGCATACATCAGATTTTTTTAATTTATGACATCTTATAAAAATACTATAAAATGTTTTATTTTATAATATTGGATATGTTTTAATTTTTGACATTGTACACGTTTTTAATTTGAAATTTATGACATGTTATACCATTTTTAGGGTTCCGTACCCGAAGGGTAAAAACGGGACCCTATTAATAAGACTCTGCGGTCCGTCTGTCTGTCTGTCTGTCTGTCGCCAGGCTGTATCTCATGAACCGTGATAGCTGGACAGTTGAAATTTTCACAGATGATGTATTTCTATTGCCGCTATAACAACAAATACTGAAAATGAATAAAATTAATATTTAAGGGGGGCTCCCATACAACAAACGTATTTTTTGCCGTTTTTTGCGATAATGGTACGGAACCCTTCGTGCGCGAGTCCGACTCGCACTTGCCCGGTTTTTAATTTATGATATTGTATGCAATTTTTTAATTTATGACATTGAATACGATTTAGATTTTATTTTATTTTTGTTTATGACATTTATATACGTTCAAATTGTAATTTTAATTTAATATATAGCATTGTATTACTTGAATTATTATTGTTACTATAATTTTGCATGCCTAAATTGGTGGAACACGGTTGACTGCGCATTCACCTGACATCTGGAAGTGTATTTTATGCACTGTGTTGAGCAATAAATGAATTTGAATTTGCGCTTTTGCCGATTAAGCCGACGAGACGTAGCGGCCAACAAGTAGGTAACAGAGGCGATATTGCAACAGAGGCGGGCCGCTATTTCGTATGGAGCTTCACAGGATCTCCTATACGATATCGCGGCTGAGAGTTGTTGGCCGTGACGGGAGAGGAGTGCCGGTATTGCGGTGCGCCGCTATCCCTAAGGGTTGTCTGGCGCCCATGTGCTGGTTTGGACCCTGCGGTGGGCACGGCGTGCAATGTATTCTGGTGCGCCTGTGATGGGGGTTACTCCCCAGAGGAGGGTCCGGTGACGGGCAGCCACGGCGGGTACGCGGTGCTAACGCGTGCCCGTGTTGCCGCCATAAGCGTTTTAGTGGGTTGGGGTCCCACATAACTGCGCTATCTCCCCGTGGTGGCGCAGTATGCATTAGCTTTTCAGCATTCTGGACGATATAAAAAAGGGCCGCCTACGATTTGTAATAAAAAAATACGAAAATGAAAAAAAAAACCTCGTTCAGAAATAAGACTAGCAACACGAGGATGAACTGTAACTATAACACTCTGTGTAGTCTTTCTGTGATAACAGTCGCGATGTTAGAATATGTTAAAAAAACATGTACAAAGACAACGACTTCATAAAGTTTTTTTGTGGAGGGTTCGTGGGAGACTTTTGCCCTATGTGCGATTTGAAAAGACTGATGAAAATCAAATGAAAAAAAACTCAATTCAAAAAATCAAAAAACCCTACTGCTTCAAAAGCGAACTAAACAGTCGTAAACAAGGGAAAAATCATGCTGTGCAGGCGGAGGATACACCAGATTTTGCAGCCAGCCCGCGAATATGTATCCTCCGACTGCACAGCATGATTTTTCCCTTGTTTACGACTGTTTGGTTCGCTTTTGAAGCAGTCGGGTTTTTTGATTTTTTGAATTGAGTTTTTTTATTTATAACTTTTTAGTTAGTTTTTTTCGAATTAGATTCATTCAAACATATAAGTGTTACATATTTTTGAAATCACCTCTTAAAACCCTTTATTTTGATACCCCACAATATGGCACCCAAAATCCGCCATTTTTCTATTATCCAATTTTAATGTAGCTAATGTTACTCGCATGGTTAAGACGCATCGATTGACGTATGAATCATCAAAATCGGCCAACGCGTTTGGTCTCTGGAACGCCATATAGGAACAAACATACATACATACATACATAGACTGATAAACACTTATCCTCCTTCGGCAGTCGGGTAAAAAACCTAGTAGTTTTTCATTAGAAACCTGAACAATCACAATATGGCCCAAAATATTCAATCCCATTTTGTTGGCAAATAACTTGGTAAAGAAAGCGTGTTTCTTAAAGGAAAACAAACAACTTGTCACCTGCAGTAAACTCGACATCTTATCACTGCGCGTGACTTGAAGTGGCAGGGGTCTTTTGCCCTTCACTTCCTGTAAGGGTGTCTGCAGACTGCCGACTATGCGGCTTATATGTTCCAAAACAAAACAAAGGTCTCTTTTACCACTTCACTATTCTGTGTCTCCTGCGATTTTGAGTCCGGTTGCTGGCTCACATACTTTTTCTAAATACTGTGGTTTTAAAATGTTCATTGCTTCAAATTGTACGTACATTCGGTACATTGCTTGTATATTGCTCTCACGCATACAGCATGACCATTTGAAGTCATACCACCATTCTGATGCACACCATCACTTGGCAAACGGCTATCCGTTTGCCGGATTATTTTTTATCCCAAGAGTACGTTCCCTTGGGATTTTTTTTCTTTTTTTTATTACAGAGTAATTTTTTGCTTCGTTTCTTTGGGGAATAAACAGTAGATTTGATTGACAAGTAAATTATGCCTTTAATCAAAATAAATAACTTCTCTAATATTATTTTTAGACACAATCGTATGTCTGTGGACGCCTTAAGCTAATAGTGCTTACTCAGTCTTGAATCTGTTTCAGAGAGTCCGCAATAGATTACAAAAGTTGTGGTTGTTGGTCAACAATTTGCCCAACATTTGGCGTACTTCCTTATGACAAGGCAGAAGTATTTTCTGCCTTATTTTTTTAGGGTTCCGAACCCAAAGGGTAAAAACGGGACCCTATTACTAAGACTCCGCGGTCCGTCTGTCTGTCTGTCTGTCTGTCACCAGGCTGTATCTCATGAACCGTGGTAGCTAGACAGTTGAAATTTTCACAGATGTTGTATTTCTGTTGCCGCTTTAACAACAAATACTAAAAACAGAATAAAATGAATATTTAAGGGGGGCTCCCATACAACAAACGTGATTTTTTTGGCATGTTTTGCGATGATGGTACGGAACCCTTCGTGCGCGAGTCCGACTCGCACTTGGCCGGTTTTCTTTGTTTGAAAT
This sequence comes from Orthosia gothica, assembly GCA_949775005.1. Lineage (NCBI taxonomy): Eukaryota > Metazoa > Arthropoda > Insecta > Lepidoptera > Noctuidae > Orthosia > Orthosia gothica. The sequence goes on from OX459047.1 coordinate 2,676,883, forward strand.
GCCGTGTACTTACGTTTTGTTTACAAGAACAGCAACGTCTTTTGTGAATGTTTTTAGGGAAGTAGGGTTCCTGCTAAGTAGCCTCAGGTATCTTCTTTGTTCTATTTAGAGGATAAAAGTGTTGGTTAATACGGTAGTTTACTGAAAATTAGTTTTGTCCGTCAGGTAGATTATTAAAAAATATTGGACACGTATTTTCTTTTTACACGTAAACATAAAGTGACGATGACATAATGCATTGAAATAATCAATTTGTATCAAGCGCAGGTTCGATCATGCATGGAGTACTGTTCTCATCTCTGTTCTGGGACGGATCTGCCAAATACCAGCTTGATGCACTAGAGTCGATCGTAAAGCGGGCCAAGAGGCTCATCGGCGATGAGGCGCTGGTCAAGTCAAAGCTCCAGAGTCTTGAACATCGTCGCCGAGTTGCCAGCCTGTCGGTTTTTTATCGGTTATATTTCAGGGAGTGTGCGTTGGAATTGCACGATCTAATTCCACCTAGCCCGTTTCATCATCGGACTACCAGACGTACAGCGATGCGCCATCAATGTAGACATCCCACCCATACGCACAAAACTTTTTGGGAACACTTTTATTATGCGTACAGCTTAGAAGTGGAATTCCCTGCCGGAGTCTGTGTTTCCCGACAGCTACAATCTGGAGGCTTTAAGTCAAGAATGAATGGGTTATTTCTAAGCAAGCGTGGGTCACCGTCAACCACATCATCCCTTACCATCAAGTGAAATAGTGGTCAAGCGCAAGCCTAAAGGATATAAAAATAAAAAATAGTGTGACGTCACGCCGTTTTTACACTTTATACCGACATAGTGACGTCACAAGCCCCCACTCCTGAACTTTGATGCGCTTTATCTTTACCATTTTTATTGATTTGGTAAAGCAAAAAATACGTGTCCAATATTATTTGATATTCTACCTCACTAATTAGAATTCTCATCCAGTTTATTAAAAGGCTTTCAAATCAGCAAAGTTGGGTAACAGTTGAAGAATATGCAAAAATAGCCGACTGAACTCGGGCAGACAGGGAGAATACGGATTGCGAAAGGCTGAAATCGGTCTCCGATGTCGTAGTCTGTCAGCTCATAGTGGAAAACCATAAGTTGCTGACAGAGTACGACAGCGACAGCTCTATAAAAATCGAGCAATTTTCGGGTCGTCTATGTTCAGCTGTCCATAGTCTAATCAGGTGATCAAGCCACGAAAAAAGAACAGAGTTGGCACTTGTTTTGAAGATTTATTTTCACTCTCTTGGGTTTATAAAACATTATTATAACCTCACAAACTTATTAAGCTTTCAAAACCTAAAACCGCTTTATATAAGAATCGTTTCTCTCTTAACTTTTAACACATTGTTAAGAATATATTTAAGAGTCGCCTCCTCGCCTGGGGGAGAAAGAAACCTTTAATTGGTCACGTTCAACATCAGCAAACTAATTTCAACTGCTTATAACTACATTATATTGGTTTTCTTTTGGCGCATTGGCAATCTTATGAAGTGTGGAGATAGCAATTTTATACAATTTTCTTTGCTCGTATTTTATTAAAATAAGTTTGTATTCTTTAGAAAGATCGATATACTCCTTACTATGTTCATAATTATATACAAAGTTACAGTAAGAAAATATAATTCAAGAAATCATTCTTTACTGACTTTTGCCACTGGCTACGCCCGTAAGATAATATGTATCCTATGTCCATTATATGCCAGCTGTTCTACTAGATGGGCATATCTGTCCAAATCCTTTCAGGAGCTGAAGCAAAGTTAAATAAAATTCATGCAAACCCACAAACAATTCACATTTAAAATATTTGTTTTTTTTACATGTAATTGATTTTTTACATACTAATATTACAGGAGTGATATGAAAGAAAAGGGCGTCAGTGATGGAGTGACGGGGGACAGGATGGTATGGAAGAAGAAAACGTGTTGTGCCACCCCAAGTAACATGGGACAAGGGCAGGAAGATGATGAATGTCAAAATCACGTTCAAAGATTCCGTTACACTGATACATACATACCAAGCTAATAAAAGTGTGTAAAAAAAAACTTCTACTATAACCTTTTCAAAAACTAAGTATCTATAAACTACGAGCCAATGAAACGTCGCCAACCGATAGCGATCCTAACGTACGTCAAACTTTATGTTAGCATTCAATGGGCCCGCATTGCACACGGCAATAGTATGTGCCTTATCGTGTCCACCAGTGTATTACACGTAGAGTGGACTCAATGCAGTATTGAATAATAGATGACTTTTACTGTACGCTTTTAGAATCGTCCTTTATATATATATAAGAGAATAAGAAAGCAATGGACGACTAATGATAGTAATAGTTCTTGGAAGATTAGCAGCTTTTAACATTAAAGATACTGGATTTACTGGATTTAATGTTAGGGATTATTTGGGGTTTCAATATGTAGGTCGTATTTTGGCACTTTTTTGGAGTTGTTTAAAGAAACTAGAACATATTTCCATGCTTTCAAGCGTTTTTGCCATACCTATTATTGAATCAAAACAACCCACAATGTTAGGACCCATTAATATGAATGCTAATTTTTATCCGTGGTGCCAGGCAACTAGGCTTATCGCAGTTGTAAACGACCCTTTGTGCCTATTGGCCTTGTTTGTTCTGTCTCCTGCTTGATATGGAGGGCAGTGGAAATTTGTATACTTCCCTGCTCCTCCATTATTCTTTTCTGATTAATTTCATTGCGGGATCCAAGACAGTTACATTCATTCTCCGAGACTTCGTCGAGCTTCATTGCCTCAGCGCTTTTCTGGTGGTCGCACATGTATATTCTGGCTTTCAGGAGTTGCAGTGGTTTAGGAATAGTGCAGTGGGCTTAATGATTTTGTAATAGATTACCATATCAATTTCGACTATTTTTGCAGCAGCTTTGCTGCATCACATATTCTGCAAATAGCCACAGATATCATCCAAAATACATAAAAATCACTATTACACTAATTTGTACCTACATTTTCGATGCACTATTGAGTGTTTTCTCTTTTAGAATCGTATATATGTTTTAAGAGCGTGTTCTGTGGTATATTTGAGCTGCAATACATTTTGTATGTTATCGTAGTTTTGAACACTAAAGAGATTTACTTCCTGTTGTTAATGTTATGGGTTGGTAAATAAGCACGCCTGACAAATTGTTATTGCTAACTTTGGAACGATGCAATTAGCTAGTCGTTTACCGGTAAGTTGCCAATTTTTAAGAATCACCACCTAGTCTTACCTATGTTTTAGATTCAGACTATATTTTTAGTGCCATTTCCTGCATTTTCAAACTTGAAAATAGCAGCTGAATTCATACCTTACCCCTACTTCTAAAAAAATATGTAAATATTAGAAAGCGGTAAAAGTGTTTGGTAGATTGTGGGAGGTACCAAATATCTGGCAGTAGGTACCTGCTGATCAGACTCCAAAAATTATTTTACTGGTAAGTTACACTTTCACTAAGTGTCATAGACTACCTCTATCATATAATGAAAAAATACTTAGTTTGCACGGTTACGGTACAGTGTGAATATGGACAAACAGTATGGAAACTACCTACCCTACTACTAAACTAACGAAAACGAAACTACCAACAAAAGCTCGAAACGGCACACTCCGGGTCTCGTTGATGCGCAACATGCGCAGACCCAAGAGGCTCGCACTACTGACAGCACTGCGGACGCTGCTTAAGGTTACACAAGTCGTAAATTCTTCCATACAAACGTAGTCTAGAGATTACTCCACTGTTTGACGATGTACGTTCAAAATAAAAAAATATATGAATTTGTCTATCATTATCTAGTCCTGTATGGAAACAAAATAATATATTTGAAAGTTATGAGCGTCGCAAGTTCCATATTTCAACACTAATTTTAACGCATCTTTGGGCGGAAATAAATAACAGAAGAAGAAGGAAAATTGCACAACGTCCTCCATACAGGGATAGATTCAACAATCCAAATAAATTTATTTTGAAAATATACATTTAGAAGTTTTTTCATGATATATATGTCGCAGGGACATGATGAAAACAGGGAATTGATCAAATCTCTAAGCGATTTGATCAAATCACGGAGGATGTTAAAATAATAACACGTTTTTATCATTTCCCTAAACAAATCAGGTGATTTGACAAATCCCAATAAAGAAATCTAGTGATTTGAACAAATCTCAAAATTGGTTCAGTGAAATGACAAAAATAACTTTTCTGTAGTAATTTAAAGGTTTATTTTGTACTTTGCTTTCCGAGGTAATCGGCTGCGTTATGTTATATGGTCAAAGAATCAGTCCAAGAGCGAGCGAAGCGAGCTCGGGAACTTAGGGCACCCCGACACGGACAGGTTAGGTTCGAACGAGATGACGGGAGCTGAAGTGAGCGAGCAAAGCGAGCGAACGCAGCTCCCGTCATCTCGTTCATGTTAGGTTACTTTTGACCCTGCAGACAGAAATAGGAGCCCCGCAGCGGGGCTACGTCGACTTTGTTACATGTTTTATTATCTTTTCACTGAATCAATTTAGGGGTTTGTTCAAATCACTAGATTACTTTATTGGGATTTGTCAAATCACCAGATTTGTTTAGGGAAATGATAAAAACGTGTTATTATTTTAACATCCTCCGTGATTTGATCAAATCGCTTAGAGATTTGATCAATTCCCTGTTTTCATCATATCACGACGACATATAGACTCTCAAAGGTCTGTTTATAAAACATCGCGCGCTCGTTTTCGTCCTACATCATCATCCATTTCGCTACAAACTTGCAAAGTGCTAATTCGTACACGAACTAGCTTCTTACTGCTGATCACTGCATCTATTTCTTTCACACGTGTTGTCGGATAAGATAGCATGCATTTTGACCCTGCGCACAAAATAGTTCGTGCCGTCGACTAGTTCAACCTTAAGGGTTTCGTAGATGCGCATGTTTGTGTGAGTGTTTCGTTTGTAGATAGTTTCCATACTGTTCGTCCATAATTATTTATACTGTGGTTACGGGGCGAACAGTTTGTACTTAATACACACGCAAACAATCTGATTAAAATCACACATTCGAACCACTTGCACCGCAAAATTTTACCGCTCAAAGTATTGTTGAAAATTACGTGAGAGCTCACTGAAAGTCCTAGAACATTGTCTCCTAATTAAACAGCTCTGTTTTGTCAGCAGTAAGGCCTTATGACGCAACTGTGAGATTAAAACAAGCAACCTGCAGTATCATAGCAGCATCGCTCACCACCTGCCGGTCATTGTGAAATGTAGACAGAAGTGAAACAAACATTGTATCGGTGAAGTTCACAATATCAAAAATGTTATAGAACCACCAATCCGCACTGTGCCTGCATGAATTGCGCCCCACAATTCTTGAAATATAACTCAGCAGTTATTTATTATTATTTATTAATTCGAAATTTTGTAAATAACACCTTAACAGCTATAACGCCAATGCAATGTTATTAATACAAAGATATTAGGACAAACAGAAATACCAGTAAAATACAATTTCAATACTATTAAAATACAACTAATTAAAAATGCAATCAAATATTACAATTAAAAAATCAATTAAAATACAATCAACATACAGTAATAAATACAAGTTTTTTTTTGTTTTTGTGCTCACACCATAAATTACTATTATAAGACTATACGTGAGGATTTTACCTGTATTTATTAGCTGTAAGTCCTCAAATCCTATCAATATACAATCAAACAACAATTAAACAAAAATTGAAATAAAATTCAAATACAATTCAAATACATTTCATATCCAATTCAAATCCAATTAATAACCAACTAAAAACCAATTAAAATCACTTCTTCACATTGTCAATGCATTTCAATGCTACTCCTATGAACTTCATCAGGCAAATTCATTCAGGTGAATTCATTTGATATAATAGTTGGCAAACATCATAGGCTAATCGCACTGCCTATTTTTTTTGCACTGTGCAGTTAGTTCAAAATAGTACGTTGTTTGCTTAGCGTTGATGACAGTAAGATACTTTGGTAAGAAGTCTTTAATCAGGATTATCATTATCATTCTCCCAAACTTCTGTCTTAGCCGTCATTTATTTAAGCAATATGTTGTACCAAAATCTTTGCAGTCTTTTTATAATACTCTAAGGCCCACTTGCGTGAACAACTTATCTCAGAGTTAAGATGAGGTTAAATTGAAAAATTGTTCGACATTATCTAACTCTGAATTGAGTTTTTCACGCAAGTGGGCCTTATTGTACTTAAATGAGTTACAAAAAGCCTTTATTCTTGGTCCATAAGTAGGTAAGGCAAAGCCCTTTATTTGTCAAGTAATGTAAATAAAATAAAATTCTTTGAACCTGTGAAGGCATTCGTTCCTTGTGTATTTGCTAACCAACTTTACTTCAATCTAAATAGTTTATCATCCTATCCCCTGCCAACTCAAACTCAATCTAAAACAATCTGCATCTTACTAAAACTGAAACTAAATCGTGGCATACCTCTGTAAGATATTCAAGAAACATATGGACCGCCATCTTCCTAATGACGGTAATAAATTCAACTACGGCAGCTCGTCTGCAGGCTCCTGGCTCGGTGCCAAATTGTCGACGTACCCTCACTTCGTATGCGTTAGCACCGCGTTGTCTTCGTAGGTAACTCGTCGGGGGAAATCATACTGGGAATAAATATAAAGATGCTTTGACCAATTGCGGACCAATGACAATGTCAACTTTATTCAGGTAAGTACGACAGCCAAGCAACAGGATTATAAAAGAGTTCTTTATTGTGCATTGTATCAGTTTACAAAACCCTTTCGCTAAGCTAAAGAACGTTTCGAATAAATTATTATTTATAGAATTTATTGAATGCACTATCGAAATTAAGTCAACATATTTAAGCATCAAAACAACAATTCTAAATTAACTTCTAAATCCCAAAAAAATCTGGTCGCAATGTCAAAATCTTTTCAAAATGCTGGTTTATGCCGCGATCCCACTGCAATCACTTGTCGTGGCTTGTCCCGGTCTGTCGCAGCCCGTGCCGTATGTTCCCACGGCATGAGTCGGCCTGTTACGACCAGCTGACGCCATTCCAATATCCCAGTTTCCTCCTGCCTAGCCTTTTTCCCAATTATTGTTGGGGTCGGCTTGCAGTCTTACCGGATTCAGCTGAGTATCAGTATTTTACATGGAGCGACTGCCTATCTGACCTCCACAACCCAGTAACTGGGTAACACGATACCTCTTGGCAAGACTGGTGTCAGATTTCAGGCTTCTGACTACCCGTAACGGTTGTCAAAGATCTTCAAATGACAGCCGGGACCAAGGGTTTAACGTGCTTTCCGAGGCACGAAGGAAACTCGGTATGTTGAAAATGGTCACCCATCCATGGACCAACCTCGGCAAGCGTTGCTTAACCTTGAAGTTCGACCCGTGCGGCTGTTATTATTTAGCCACGAGCTCCTCAGTCCCAGTTTAAACATTTATAATTACTTAACTTGAAAACATATTTTTTAATTTAAGAATATATTTTGATGATGTTGATCTCAAATGAAAGGTATAGACGGAGAACTATTTTACAGGTCGTGACAACCACTGACAGGGCTATTGCGCCGCTCCGGGCCACGCCCTGATCTTACCGACTCCCGTTGGATCGAACGGGCGACGACAGGCCACCACAGGTTTCATCGGACGCGTCGGTCCCCACGGCCCGTCCGCCTGTCCTGGCGCGATCTGGCCTGTGACAAATCAGGCTGTAGGACCGCGACATTAGAGGTGTTTTTGACAAATTGCGATATCAATGCAAATACGCGAACGTTCCCTAAAAAAGGAATCACCCGGCAAAGCCTAGGAAGTTTGATTGAAATAAGCTATCAATTTTGGCATAGGTATTGTAATTTGAATAGTGTTCTAAAAAAAATTGTTTCTTCTCACAAATACTTGTAAAACTTTTCGCAAATAATAAAAACGGGTATTCAATATTGCAGGAACATATTGTGTATGTATCCAGAGTTATTGTCTCGATCCAGCTTCAATGCCAGCAGTCACGTCTCGTCGTGGACAGCATTATTTATATCGTACGTAACCGAACTGTACTGGGTATGCCTTTGTGGTTATACGCATTGTGCGTGTTGCAGGGACGTTAGGAAATTAGACCAATCTTCTAATATCTTTAAGCAGGCATAAAATGTTTGTGTAGTTTTGTACAAAAAATATTAAGGCTGTTAATCCGATTGATGGATGGATGGAGAGGGAAGGGAAAAGATGGACTCCGTTACGAGTTATGAAAAAAAGGGAGTCAGTGATAGCACGACGGTGGACGTGACGGTATGAAAGAAAAAAACGTGTTGCGCCGATCCCAAGTAACATGGGAAAGGGGCAGGAAGATGATGAGAGGTACTGATTCGTTTACAAATATTGTATCACTGATAAAACGCTACACTATTGCTGAGTGCCATAGCTAATTTTTATGCAGGAAAAAGCGTCACCGCGGGAAAAAACTACTTATCTTTATTCTAAGAGGAGGAACAGAGGAGGAACAGAAAATATAATAAAATCACAGAGCTTTCGAAAGAGATCTCAAAGATTTTAGATAACTGCGTTGTTGAAAACACAAGTTTGTATTTGTTTAAAAGCAAAAGATCAACGTTTATTCACGCCAAGACGTGAATGATTTAAATGGGCATTAAAAGTAAAATTAAAACACAAAAAAGATGGGAAGGTCTATCCTCGCAAAATGGCCATCGCTCAGCATAAAACGCGGTGAACGTATTATCGAACGAATTTTAAATAAAATACTGCAAATAGCTTATTTATGGGTGTTTTAACAGCGTGCCCCTTGGGATGAGATAAGGGCGTCAATCGATTTGCATTCAAAATGAAGGACATGAGTTATTAGGCCACAGGGACCGAGGCCCGTTTGATAGCCTGAGAACTCTCATTTATTGGTTGTGTGAAACCGATTAACATCGTAATAATTTAATCGCTGGCTGGCAGCAACCGCGGTTACTGTTTTCTACCGGCCAGCATTTTCGCGAAAATGCTGGCCGGTAGAAAACAGTTCTGGCTGGTTTTGAAGACTGCTTCGAATTTCGAATCAGTTTTAAAAAGTAGAACACTACCGATTGTTATAAGTTTTAAAAGAAAAAGAATAATACACACTTTGACATTGCGGTTTTACAGGGAATATTGGGCAATATTGGACCGAGCTCAGTCGCGGCTGTCATGAGTGCTTTGTGCGGGCGTTTGTCACGTCATTCATACATTAAGTACTGTAACGAGGTTGTTTGCGTTGGATGGGTTACCTTTATTATTTGTTACAGGCCGAATTTCCTTTTTAGTTTTTAATTCTTTCTTTCAATAATTTTTAAGTTATAAAGGTCATTCAATATTTCAAGATGACAAATCAGAAATTCATTATCTAGGATTATAATAAATTATTGTAAGCCCATAGACGAAATTAGGAACTTGTCATAATAATAAGGTTCAAGTCATACAGCTTACAAATATGTTTCTTCCGACTGCACAGCATAATTTTCTTCTTATTTAAGATCATCTTTGGTTTTTTGATTTTATTAGGTACCTGTTTTTAACATTTATATTTTTGTCGAGCTTGGTGCTTTTCACAATTTAATGTTTTAAGTGGGATCATTATAACACTATTACTACGTCTTGTTACTCTCTAATCTTCGTCGTATGTGGCGTAATATTAAATATTTCGTGATATTAAATGGATATTTGATGACCTGTCTACCCTCTAAGGCATGTAAGCATGATAATATGATGTATGTATGACGAATCGATGTATTTATGTTTGTAACTTAAACAACCTATTCTTTTTTTTAAATTCGGAATCAATATAGTAGCAACCCTAGTGAATCTGTCAATTTTAGCTGTCAATTTTCTAAACGGCGGGAGTTGCCCTTCTGTATACTTACTATTTTTAACCGACTTACCAAAAAGGAGGAGGTTATCAATTCGACTGTTTTTTTTTGTGGTATCAGTAGGGTACTTGAAACAATTGCCTATCTGAACTATATGTTATGCTAATACAACACGAAATATCAATTAAAATAACACCATAAACAAATTTCGCAACTGCATTGAAAATTACACTTTCGACCAAAATTAATACCACATTTGCCTTCAATTAAGTCCAGTTGCCAAACCACACACATAAATAGTTTCAGTACTATCGCTTGTTATAAATGGTCTAATTATTCAACTAATTTGTGCTGCAGTTGGACCGGTCGGACGCCGACAAATCGTCGGTTGTCGGTTATATCGGTCAGCTCCATCGATACGAACATCAATCTAGATCAGTGATTTGTTTTGGTTTGTTGCTGTTATCTGGTTTTAGATGGGGCATTGTTGGCTTTTGTTTTGTTTTTGAATTGTTTAGGGGCAAGTAGATTTATTGTTGCTAAAATCTACGACTTTCATCGTACAACGTGACAGAAGAAATGTGTCGTTTTTACGATACCACGGGCACCCAAGACGAAGAAAGAAAATTTGTTTCAAATAAATTACACAGATGGCGTGATAAGCTTCGATTCGTTATTGAGTTTTTTGAAATATTAAGATTTTCTAGGGACGATCATAAAAAAATATGTTCTTGTTTAATTAACTCTCCTAAACACAAAATTAAGGAATATTGGGCTCTTATTTCACATTTCAAAGATTATTTTAATGGATTAATTAAAATTGATTCCAATAGATGGCGCGGTCTTAAATTTGCTTTGTAACACATTTTGGTTAATGAAACTAAAAACGTGCAAAAAAATACTATAAAACAAATCATCACTGTATTAAAAAAAAGTATTCACAAACCGAGTAAACCCTTTTGCTTCCAAGTCGCTGCTAGCACCATCTATATCCGTGGAATGGAATCGAACGCGATCGATGTTCATAGAATAATTATCAGTTAAATCAGATGGAAAACGCTAATTACGTCGGCACGGTTTCTTTGTAGAGGATGAGGCATCTGTATGCTAGTATTATATTATTTGTGACGATACATAGAATCACATCATCGCATTGTAACATGACGTCGTCATCTTCGTAGACGCAACCAGTAAGATTATAGACGCTGCTTAAAATTCTCCTGTTTGGAAAATGGAATGCGATGGATGAAGTCTACGAGAAATAGGATTAAAGTGACCTAATTCAAACTTCCTGTAACTTCTGATTTTGCTATAAACCAACCTTAAAAAGCCTACTCTAAAACCCTGTGGTGAAAAAAACCCGAAGTATGAGTAAAACACACAGCTTATACATCGATAACTTTAGTTCTCTTTTTAACTGACTTCTAAAAGGAGGAAGTTCTCAATTCTATTGTATTTTTTTAACTTTCGTGGTCATTACAAATTGCATTTTTTGTGGCAGGTCACTTTCATTCTAAGGGTGCAAACTGTCAATAATAATTAATATCTTACATTCTTAGTGGTTACTATAAATGTATTCATGAAAAGGACTACCAAAGTTTCTCACAATTGTCTGTCCATTTTATACTTTAGACGGTTTACTGGTTACTCCACAACAGACGCTGTGTCGGTCCGTCGTGTTCGGTCCTTCTGCGTCGTTAATATTTGATCTACAATATACGTGATTCTCCTTCAATGTAAGAAAGGGATAGGTTTTCTCGTTACTCAAAATATATTCGACCCATTATTAGTATTTATGCATTTATTGGGTTCAACATGGCAGTTTTCTCGAGATTCGTTTAGTACGGTTTAGTTTAAGAAGAGATTTATTGAAATACATACGTCGTTGATAACGTATTTTCAACTTCTTCTTTGGTAAAACACACATATGAAATGTTTTTTTAAATTAGCTTCTACGGTTAGCCGCAGTAGCAAAATAAATGGAGATTAGCAGGATAAGTCATGCTGGATTAGAAAAATGTGAGAAAAGAAATGGGGCATCCACCAAACCACACTGAGTCCACGTGGTGGTTCAGTTTACTACCTTTTACAGAGAAATTGCCTGTGTTCCAACATTATAGGCTGGTAATTTTATTGCTTTTTATTCAACTTATGTTTTCAAACAAAGGTCAAAATGACAAAGGCTAAATCCCCTTAGCTTTTCACTCTTCCTTCACCGGAAAATCATTCGTAGAGGTTACTAAGTCAGCGTTTATACTATAGTCGTGACAATCTAAGAAGTCAGATTAAACAGCTATAAAAATACTTAATAATAATTAAACTTGGTATGGGTAACATACTAATTGATTAGAATAATTAATTAGATTTTTCAATTTCTGCCGCGCTGCTTCTCTTTTTAAATGCCTCGACAACTATGTACGTAAATAGTTGTGTACACGGCATTTAAAAAGAGAAACGTCATCGGACTTCTTAGATTGTCATGAATATAGGTGCAAATAAAGCTACCTTACCCCGAACACCACTCAGACGCACGCATTGCTACGCTCGGCCGCTTCCATTTGACAAATTACAATTTATATCCTTTCTACCCAGTACCTACAACAACTCAATGCGTTTCAGCGCTTTTGACGCTGAACGTGTTTTCTATTGCCATGTAAATGTCGGGTATGAGCGTAAATAAATATATGTATGACACATTGGGAGTGAGGAATTTTGGACTTTATTCCATTGGGCATAGGTTTCCAATTTGAATGCAGGCTGACAGGCTGGTATAATGATTTATTTATTTTGGCTATAGAGTTGAAATGTAATCGTAATATCACAGATGTGTCAACTTTTTGTGGATAAATTACTTTTAAAACTTGCTCCTGTTCGTGACTTAGTTCGCAAAAAGTTTTTTCTATTAACCTAAAATTTGTATAATAAACCTTTCATTATGGATCATGATCATCCATTCCAAGGGTTGTGGAGGACAGATAGGCAGTCGCTCCATGTAAAACACTGGTACTCAGCTAAATCCGGCTAGACTGGAATCAGACCCAACATAGTTGGGAAAAGCCTAGGCAGATAAATTGATGATGGAAATAATAATTTAAAAATAATAATAATGATGACGAAGTACTGCAGGAAATACATTGTGAAAGACGGCACGGTTGACATGACACTGGCCAGGGGAATCCATCCGTCACATTATCTCCGGTTATTCTAGTCTAGCTAACGGAGACTTTTTGCGTAGACAAAACCTTGTAGCCAGGATTATCCACCAGCTACTTGCTCTTAAATACAATCTTGTGGGTTCGGAAGTGCCTTACTATAAGTATGTGCCCGACCCAGTTCTCGAAAATGGCAATGTCACATTGTATTGGGATCGGTCTATCATCACTGACAGGACTATTGTTGCCAATAAGCCTGACATAATGGTGTTAGACCGACTAGAGCGTCGCGCAATGATTGTTGATATAGCGGTCCCCCATGACGAGAACCTCGTTAAAGCTGAGAGAGATAAGAAAAGTAAGTTCTTGATCTGGCTCGCGAGGTTGTCAACATGTGGGTTGTGAAAACAGCGATCATTGTGCCGATAGTCGTGACGGCCAATGGCATAATAGCCAAGAGCCTCGACGAATATCTGAGGAGGCTCTCGTTGGGCAGCTGAATCAATGGCTTGATCCAGAAAGCGGTACTCCTGGACACTACTAGGTACCACTACCGGTAGGCTACTATTTTTATATTTTAAATGTTTTTTTCTTATTTGTATGTATTAAAATATTTAAAAATGTAATTAATAAGTTATATAAAGGATATAATTTTTTTATTTTTATTTATCGATAGGCTCGCGTTTTACCACTATCTCGCCTGATGGTAAGTGATGATGTGGTCGACGGTGAAGCACGCTTGCCTAGAAGTAACCTATTCACTCTTGACTTAAAGACCCCAAGGTTGTAGCTATCAGGAAACAAAGAAAATAATAGAAAATAGGAATATTAATATACAATGCATGGATTATATATTGAAAATGAAGCAGTGGTGGTCCAGTGGCAACGGCCGCGACTTACGTGTCGCAGGTTTGGGGTTCGTATCCAGGCAGGCGCTTTACTTTGTGTAAATTACTTCTTCATCACTACTTTCAAAACCGTGAAAGAAAACATCGTGAGGAAACTGGCATGTCCTAGAACCAACACTTCGAAGACATGTGACATCCACCAACCCACACTGGGCCCGCGTGGTGGATTACGGCCCATTCCCTCTCACAGAGAGGTGGACTGTGTCCCAGCAGTGGGAACATTAAAAAGGCTGATGATTATGATAATGAAAATAAATATTGAAAAAATAAATTGAAAAATAAAATATAATTACCTAAAAAAAATTAAGTTATGGAAACCTACCCTATATCCCAGAGGCATACTCTGGTATATAGGGTAGCTTTCCATCAAAGAAAGTTTTTTTTAAATCTTGATTATTACTTCTAGAGATAAACAAAACATTTAATCAGGTTAAATACATCTTTTTGAATGCCTCTATTTGTAATAGAAACATTCGCATGCAGCTCACGAATTTGCACTACTACGATTTTTTTACGCCTCGTGTGTCAGCGCTAAGCTATACAAGAACAGCTCATGTCATGCAGAAAAGCTTAGCCAGTCAGCTAGGTAGGCAGACAGCTGGCAGCGAGCCTTAAAACTCAACATTACAAAACAGACCACAGTTACGAAGCTTTTAAAAATCCTTGTTATTTTAACATACTCGTAACATTGTGTCCTTAAGTCCGGTTTTTGTTTGGGCAATAACTTTATGTTTTGTGAAAACGTGCAAAAATATGTGTATTTTTGCTTACTGAAATAGTTAGTTATAATTTCAATAACATTGTGGTCATGTTATTTACAACTCATATGTCGTGTTACTTATGTCGTATACTTACTATGATGATTTACCCCATTTATTCGAAGGCAAACTAAATATGGTGTTATTTGCTGATGACACATCTTTAGTTTTTAAAGTAAATAGACGTACTTGTCAGGTTGACGACGTAAATAACGCGCTACGGCAGGTTCAGGATTGGTTCACTGCCAATAATTTAGTATTAAATGGTAAAAAAACCAAATGCGTAAAATTTTCGTTGCCAAATGTCAAAAGTACTGATTGTGACATTATATTAAACAAGGAGAAGCTCGAATTCGTCGATAAAACGGTTTTCCTGGGGATCACGCTAGACTCAAGGTTACAATGGGGTCCTCATTTAGTATCACTTGCGGGGCGGCTGAGTTCGGCAGCTTATGCTGTCAGAAAGATTCGTCAATTTACTGATGTGGATACCGCTAGGCTAGTCTATTTTAGTTACTTTCATAGTATAATGTCTTACGGTATCTTACTATGGGGAAGGGCTGCAGACATTGAGTCTATTTTTATTCTGCAAAAACGAGCCATCAGAGCGATTTACAATCTTCGCCGCCGTGATTCTCTAAGGGAACTGTTTAAGGACATTAACATCATGACGGTTCCTTGTCAATATATTTATGAAAACATCATGTACGTGAGAAAGAATTTACATCTTTTTAGTAAAAACGGAGACAGACATAATTACATTACTAGAAATAGGGACCAATTATTTCAACCAGGTTTCAGACTGGCAAAAGTGGCCTCATCTTTCATGGGGTACTGTACGAAATGTTACAATAAAATTCCTCCCCATATTCTAGAACTGAATGAGACGAAATTTAAAAATTGTATAAAACGCACACTATGCAGGCAGGCATATTATAAGTTGGGGGATTATATCACTGATAAAAATGCTTGGCTCAATGCTAGTCCTGCTCCACAACCACTAGGGCGCAAAAACAAATGATATGTTTATGCTTGTGTTGTATAGACTCGATTTCTTTTAGTATTGTATAGCTGCACAGCACGTGTGTGAGTACTATGTACCCAACTGTAAATCTACCATTTGCTATACCTATGTGTCGTTCGTTGACTTGTGTGTGCCCTGGCAGTTGAGTGTGTCATGCTCTCTCAAATGTCTCTCTGATGGTGGCGCGTGTGTTGGATCATTCGGTTCCCTTCATGATGGTTGAGCTGGGTGGTGCCGATTCATGCGTCATGTTCGTGAGCGGGCGCCGTCAGTTGGGATTGGTCATAACTCAACTGCTTCGGATGTTGATGTTTTTCTAGTACCTATTGTATAACTGCACAGTACATGTGTGAGTACTTTTAATACTTTATACCTTTACATAGTATAGTGTGTAGTGCTATTTTGGGTGCATTGTCCTCACATATGTGAATTTATTAATGTATGTACTCATGTACCTAAATATTGTAAAAATCATTTTTTTTTAAAAGAGTAAGTATGGAGTTTCTTGTGCATTCTTCTCCATAACAAGCTACTTTCCGAATGCACGGTAGAATCATTTTTTTTTTTTTTTTAAAAAGAGTAAGTATGGAGTTTCTTGTGCATTCTTCTCCATAGCAAGCTACTTTCCGAATGCACGGTAGAATCAACTTTTATTCCATGTAAATTTAAAAAGTAAGGAGTTTCTTGTGCATTCTTCTCCATAACTAGCTACTTTCCGAATGCACGGTAGAATCAACTTGTATTCCATTTAAATTTAAATTGTGACATTCAAAAGTGCCGCTTGGTGGCCCAGTTGAAATAAATATCTTTTGTCTTTGTCTTTGTCTTTGATGGGAGGACCTCGTGGCTAAATAATAACAGCCGCACGGGTCGATCTTCAAGGTTAAGCAACGCTTGCCGAGGTCGGTCCGTGGATGGGTGACCATTTCAACATATCGAGTTTCCTCCGTGCCTTCGAAAGCACGTTAAGCCGTTGGTCCCGGCTGTCATTTGAAGATCTTTGACAGTCGTTACGGGTAGTCAGTAGCTTGAGATCTGACACCAGTCTTGCCAAGGGGTATCGTGTTCAAAATCAATAATTTTTATTTCACATAGGTCTACATGGGCACTTATAAAACGTCGACAATGTACACGGTTCGGGTTGGTCGATTCCTATGGAGAAGAACCGGCAAGAAACTCCATGGTTACTCTTTTAAAAAAATTGTTTGGTTTTACAATATTTCCATGTTACAGCAGTACTTAGATGGGGGGACAACGCAGGCCCGATAATAAGTCGTAAGAAACTAAAACAAGAAATGATTATACAATAAATAAACAAAAGATTTAAAAAAAGTAAAACGAGATAAAATGTTAACAATCTAGAAATCTAGAAGGCCTACAATGTTCACACATTTACAAACCAATCGGTAAAATAATCTATACAAAGTATAACAAGACTAAATTTAACTTGTGGCACAAATGTTGTTATCAGTGCTGTAACTATTCTTAGCAAAGGGCTATAAAGATAATTGAAAACCATTGTAAAAAGTTTTATTAAATGAAGAAAAAATGAGATTGAGAACAGTTAGAGACATCCACATATTTGTGCCGTGTTACCCAGTTACTGGGTTGTGGAGGTCAGATAGGCAGTCGCTCCATGTAAAGCACTGGTACTCAGCTGAATCCGGTAAGACTGGAAGCCGACCCCAACAACAATTGGGAAAAGGCTAGGCAGATGATGATGTCGTGTTACTTAAAATTAAATAGGCTGTTTTGTGCATCTTTTTTTACATTTTCTATGATTTATGAGGTTGATCTTTTGTATATCTATAGCCATTTAATTTCAGATTATGGGCATATTATGAGTATCAAAAATCTATGCCAGCTATAAGGTACCTTTGCATGTGGACTGACACCTACACATATTTGTTTTCCACGCAACCTTTATTGCAACGTTTAACACGAGTTTTGACACATGTCACTCGCGATTAATGACGTCATAATAAATGTGTTGTAGGTTGGGACGAAATTGGATTTCCCCCTGTTTTGGGGCTTTGTCCGCTCTCACAGATGTTCATATCGTTTCGGTTATTAAAAAGCTGATGTGTTGTGCAGCTCTTGGCTATATATAAAATACGAAATACTACGTCGTAGCACGATGTCTGCTACGACGTAGCCGACATGCTACGAAAATATTTGTTGTTAATTTAGGTACTTAGCACTTAACCACGCTTGTTTGTTTTCTATTTTATTTAATCTTTGTTTTCATCTTAAAGATTATCTACAGAGCACGCATACCATCAATAATAATATTCGTACGCGTGTTTTTTATCCGTGTAAGTTTTCACAGACATACTTATTATAACTAGCCGTCTCTTCACGTAAACGGTGACACATGGAAACGCTTGCTTTGCGTTGAAAATGTTGGCAATATCATCTTTAATAGCGGCCGTCAAATCGCCTCCGAGTTCATCCAGTCTAGACCTAAATATTTCAAAGGCAGGTCACAAATAAAGCACTAAACCAAGAAACTCTTCATAAAAGCTCTCATATGTTATTCTTCAGGCGGAGTAACAAAAACGACGTAAAAATCGCGGCTATCGTTCATTTCGACACTATACACTGTGAGCGGATTTCGGACGAAGCTTGTCCAGTCACTAGGGTTGGTATATTGCCAGTCTTCGTAACATTTTTGCTAAAAAAAATGCAGTATTTTGGAAGTAAAGACGAAATATTTTTGATCTGTGTGTGTGTTTAAACACTGAATTCATACAATATCTTACTAATATTATAGATGCGAAAGTTTGGTTGCATGGATGTATGTTTGTTATTCAATAACACCAGAACGGCTGAACGCATCTTCATATTTCCTTAAGATGATAAAGCACTTTTCACGCGGATTAATAGTTGATGTGGTGAGCAAAAAAAATATTATCACTGTCACTATATTTTACTTCTGTTTTGTCATTTTTGTTTAGATATTATTTATAATAAATAATTAGGATTCAAGAAATTGAAATGTTTATCGGTTTTCAATGTGACCCATACCTAAAAGTAAGTAAAACTCTGATACAATAATCTATTGTGTTGCATGTCTTCAAATTTTTGTAAGACATGATCATATCAAATCAGAATCATTAGTTCTAAAACATGGCGGTTTCCTTCGCCGTTTTGAAAGCAGTAGTGATAAAATAATTTACACAAAGTAAAATTTTCTTAGTATGGCACTTTCCAATTTCAGATCGACATCAAAAACTATCGTATTCATAGATTTACTGAGTATTCCCTCCTCATCTATTCGATCAAATACCATTTTTCTTCTCTTTATCAACCAAATATTTTACCAGCATAATATTCTATCCGTTCCGGTCAGCCCTGATCTCGAGTCAGCGCACGTTCTATGGTAATCTTCGTGAAGTCCCTTCACGAGTATTTTGCATGGCCACGTTCAAGTTACACAAGACATTCGATTGTGTGTTTGGACGATATTTTACAAGGATTTAGGGTAGATTTTATGATAATAGACGATTGTCGAACCGAGAGGCTCATCTAATTAATAACAGTCGGACGGATCGAACTTTAGGGTTATAAACGCTTGTCATGGTCGGTCGTTGGATGGCATACCTTACATATCGAGACCCTGATCTTGCCTCGGGCAGAACGTTAAAGTGACTTTAGGCCTAACTGATTCCCGGGTAGCCGTGGCTTGGTCACCCACTGTGAAGAACCAGAGAAGGGGCCGCTCGTCAGGGCTTTTGCCGATAAACCGATGACGTAGCGGCCAACATGTAAGTTACGGTGATGCCTTGGCAACTGAGGCGGGCCGCGATGTCGTTTGGGCCCTCCCATACCCATACGATATCGCGGCTGAGGGTTGGAGGCCGCAGCGGGAGAGGAGTGCCGGTATTGCGGTGTGCCGCTCTGCCTACCTTCCGCGGCCTGGATGGGGTCGCAACCGTTACATGTCGGACGCGGTGGCGCCACAGGGAAGGAGAGCAGTGTGTTCTGGTGCATCGGTGATGGGGGACAGCCGCGGCAGGTTCGCGGTGAGTTACAGTTACGATAGCACCGTGGACACCGTGGAATTTTTGTGGGTTGAAGTCCCACATAACTGCGCTATCTCCCCGCGCAGCATGCATGAACATAACTCCATGCCGAAAAAAATGGCTTAACTGATTACAACTGGGACAAAATTATACAGTTAGTTATAGATCTTTGACAGTTTTTAGAGGTAGTCTGAGTATGCCATTTTTTGGGTGGTGGGGGTCAGTTAGCCCTGTCCTTCTTTATGAAGTACTGGTATTCATTTCCATTCGGTTAGACTGGAGTCAGCTCCAACATAATAAGCAGTCTGATTGAGATGACAAAAGACATGAAAGCTTCGAAATAAAATAAAAAAAAGAAAAGAAGAAAGATTATGGAGGTCAGCTAATGGGTGGAATTATTAGGTGCGTGGGATCGCTGTGAAACATGCATTGCATTTATACAATCTAGGGGTGGAATTAACACTGAGTATCAGAGCTATGTAATATTTGACAACTAAAA
This sequence comes from Orthosia gothica, assembly GCA_949775005.1. Classification (NCBI taxonomy): domain Eukaryota; kingdom Metazoa; phylum Arthropoda; class Insecta; order Lepidoptera; family Noctuidae; genus Orthosia; species Orthosia gothica. The sequence goes on from OX459047.1 coordinate 2,697,133, forward strand.
AATAAAGATTGCATTCATTAAACCACACAATATAAATTAAATACACGCATTTGGCGACACGGTTGGTGAAGTGGTTGAGCGTACCTACGGCTGCTGCACTGCGTGTTCAAATATTTTTATGGCTTACAGATAATTGTAACGGATCTGAGTGTATGGTGTATGTGAGTTTAAATGTTTGTAAACGCACCCAGGAACAAATCCTAGTGTGAGACAATGATTTAATTTACTTAAAAAATAAATTTATATATGTACCTATGTACATAAAATCATGCGTTGTCCAATGGGGCTATTACTCTACTCTCTAACTATGATCTCTACATATTTCTCCATACCAGACCACACCAGCACCACACTTTATAGACCTACAGTAATATCAAAACGTACGTAGGTTATCCTAAAATCATTCTCTATTTCCATCCCAGATTACAGCCACGCGAAAAAGCCAGACAAAAACATTTTTCTACTAGCTCAATACAACATGTTTTTTTCCTACTGCCGGGTATCAGCCTCCCATTTTTTCTACACATCCATATACATATTCGATATTTTCATAGTACACATTGTACATAGCCCGGGGCTATATTCGCCCACGTTTCGTTATAGAGGATTTTGGTTAAGCTTTGCCAAACATTTTGTGTGTTATTTTGTTGGTGTTGATATGTGAATCTATGTTATAGGTATTTCAAAAAAAAAAAAAAAAAATATGTTAAAATTATTAAAAATGGTTAAAAAAAAATATGAGTTCATTAAACGCACCAAAAATACACAAAGAATATCACAAATTTGACGAATAAATCAGTACATTAATCTGATTATTTTATGGTACAGTCATTGCAAACAGATCACTAAAATTCTAATACGATATAATAAAAATAAACTCAGTTATTTGAAATTTTCTAATTTACCAATTCTCTCTTGCCTTTACAAAAAGCTGAAGCATAAATTCATCATTTTATATTTTCTCCAAAGATAGTATTAATCAAAGCGGGCAGCCATTCAAATTCAAAAGAAAGCTTGACAATTTAATTTTCTCTCAATGAAATCCCATAAAAGTGCGTAAGAAGATAATTAAATCAATTAATCACAAAATGTGATTTTTACTTGTCCCCCGTAGGTACCTAAATTATAATTACGCATATTGGGGAAGATACGTTGTGAAAGATGTCTCCCTTATGGCAGTTATTTGACGTGTTAATGCGTATACAGGGTGAAATTTTGTAATGTCACCTGAAGTGAAAGTACTCTTAATACTGTAGATAGAAAATTTTACTCAAAGAAAACATTACTTTATTTTTTAAAAGAAAGAAAACTGCATTCAAAGATTTTCGAAAATTCGCTTGCCACACCCGGGAATCGAACAGACTAAAATAGTTAAAATTACACCCTTTACTTTTATTGCATCGATTGTTTGGTTCAATTATAATGATGAAATCTCTCTAAAAAACTTGATAAATTAAATGAAAGGAAAACCTTGACGATCTTAAATTATTTTAATTATTTACAAAAAATGGTAAACTAACTAATTAGTTGCTGCAAATGGGCTCCATTTTCTTGGATACACAAATTTATTCTTCTAACGAATTCTACTCTTATCTAAATAGTGATTCGTCATTTTAATGGATAAATGACGTCAATGATAGTTATTACTCACGTAAGGATACAGTAAGTAAAATTGCTTTAAAACCCAAACCCAAAAAACCCATTGAATTTATAAGTACAGATTCCATGGTTTTGATTTCATTTAATTTATCAAGGAGGTTAGAGAGATTTCATCCTTATAATTCACCCTAACGATCGATGCAATAAAAGTACAGGGTGTAATTTTTAGAGATTTTAGTCTGTTCGATTCCCGGGTGTGGCAAGCGAATTTTCGAAAATCTTTGAATGCCGTTTTCTTTCTTTTCAAAAATAAAGTAATGTTTTCTTTAAGTAAAATTTTCTATCTACAGTATTAAGAGTACTTTCCCTTCAGGTGGTATTACAAAATTCTACCCTGTATATTCCCTAATGTTAACGCAGTACTGGCAGTTTGCCCACTCGGAACCAAAATATCAATTTTGCACCTCCTTTTGGACAGTTTTGTTTGCAAAATATTCTTATATTTACTTAAGGTATTTCAGTTATGAAGAAATTATAGCCATAAAATTTTCTGTGTCCTAAAATTTTAAACATTTAAGTCGTTTTGGAGGAGTATCCAAAAGTAGTGAAAAAAATTCGTGTTGTTAATTATTTTTTTAAAGCAAAACTATTTGTTATATGAAAAAAAACATGTTTCACAAATAATGTACATAAAACAACAATACATTTTTTTTTTCAAACATTTTAACGTAGCCGTTACTAAGGAGTATGCTTTAGAAAGTTACCGTTTTAAGGCACTAAAGCGGTTGTAGGCTCTTAATAACGTTGGTTTTGTAATCTAAAGAATATGTCAACAATAATTTTATTTACTGTTATAGGATAACGAGCCGTGAACGAAATACGGTCTACATGTTGTATTCAATATTTTGTAAAGAGCCTTAGCTTGACATATTTTACACAATAGCAGAAAAAAAGTAAACAATATTTATCCACGATAAAAAGAGGTGGTTTTTCGATATTACATAAAAAGTCACAACCTTCGTTTACCCATGTAGATGCCCTCGAAAATTCTCAATGAAAGTAGGCCTTAGAAACTTACTTTTTAGCTTGAACGTTTAAAGACAACTAAGTTTGGTAACTATGTTTTAGTTCTGTCGTAAGACATAGGAAGAGGTATTCTCTTTGTGACCATAAATTAACTTTTAACTTCAACCTAAAGAGCGCAGCACGATATTTCGTACAAACTTGCAAGCCCTTAAGGCGCAGATACCTCTGAATAGTTCATTTTAAAATAAGAATCACGTCTAAACGGCTAGTTAACTTTTTGGCCAAAATATATGTGATATAAGACTATTTTTCTTATAATTTGATCTAAGAAAATTATGAGTTTAATTCGAATAACATAGTGTAATTAATTTGTAAACTTATGTCTGACACAGAAAAAAAACCTGTAATTGTCACCATCTCAAAGACAATTTAATTATCGACATTTTGATCTAAAGTTTTTATTTAAAGGCTTAGAATAATAAGGAAAGTATAAAAAACTACAGAATTATAATGTCGCGCGGGTGTGAAATGAGTGTGCGCGTTTTGTTCCTTCAAGGTCGTACTGACTGTCGTCGTATTAATCAAATACGCATACGCAAGATCCTCTTCCTTTGTATTGAACTCCCAATGCTGGAGGTCGTGAGTTCGTTACCGCATCATAGTTTCAAAATGTTCTCCTTATGATGTTTCTCCACTTGCTCCTACTTTCAGCAACATGCTCCGGATTCTCTAGTTTTAATGTTTAACGAGGTTTGGAATACGCTTGAGAAAAGTAAATTGAGTATTTATGAGTCAAAGGGTTTAGAGAGGCACGAACGATTAATTTTCCATTTTCTATAGAAAACTTCAAATCACTATACATATCTTACTGGCAAATAAAATCAGTAAAACAACATCGAATTTCAGTCCAATCCTCTTTCATATATTTCCTAGTTTACTATCACAAAATCTGAGTCCCGAAAGTCTTTATTTACGAACCTTTACAGCCGCCATAAGTACATCGGGGGTGAAAGTTATTATTTTTTGCAGTATCATAAAGTAACAGGTGGGCTGTCGTAAAGTACGGTTTATTTTTACGTTAATCCGTACACTGAACCATCGTAAATTGTCTTGCTTTTGGCTAGGGGGTACTAGTGTTCTTGTCTTGGCGGAATTTCAGGAAACATCTTCAGTATAGGTGGCCTGCATCTATCGAAGAGAAATAATGATATAAAAGTCTATAGTACAGAAAAACCACATTTTGTAAGTTATGTTATGTCGTTCTTGTTTCTGCCACGGCTTCAATCGCATGAAAGTCGGAAATTATTCCTAAACCTGGGATAAGAAGTATTCCGCATTGTCCTTCTCCAAAGTATAATCCATCTCTATAACAAAATTCATTTTCATACCACCTGCTCGATAATTACCAATTACATATCGTGCAATCTCAACGTTAAGTAAAGCTTTACCTCCCAAGAGAGGTAAAGTTGTATGAAAATCCCAAGGGATTAAAGTGGATTGAATTTGGAACGTCAAATTCTTGTGGAAACTCGTGGTAAACAATAAATAATAAATATCCGTGACGTAAAAACTTAACAGAGAGACTGACTAAGGTATGTATGGAAATAGGTAAATACCCCATCGCTTATGTAAATTGAGCGTTTAAAACACTCAATTTCCATAGGCACATAGGCAAAACACGGAGGCTTATTGGGAAATATTATCTCGTAGATACTGTAAGCCAGATAAAGTCTCTAATAATTTAATCAGCTAACAAATTTTAATGTAATCTTTGTGTCCAAAATAACAACATCAATAATTATTATAAATTTATTTTGACAAAATCTTGCGGACAAATTAGGATAACAGTTAACCAGATTGTAATAAGCGTAGTGTGACCGTGAACTACCATTATGTTTTGCTAACTAGCTCTGTTCCTCTCCCAAAAAGGCTTCTAGCTCTCCATTTCTTCAAGTTTTCATAAGACTGTGCGTCTACCTAACCTACCGAACCTATGTCTATGTAGTTCTTCCCGCCATCTCCATTTTGGCCTGCCGTGACCCTGGTTGTTCGCTGTGTAACACTGACTGCCCGTCAGCTCATTATTCAAATCTAGATTTACTGCACAGTTGCTTGCTGCGATCAAGTCGAGAATTCGCCCCATTGATCGTCAAAAATCTCTCACAAAAAACAAAATAACTCTAAGTCTAATCTCAAACTTTTCAAATCATATTCGCGAAAGACTGCCTTGTTTTCTATCTACCCTAAGGGCGGTTACGCACTACACGTTCGTGTCCGTGATCCGTGTCCGTGATTTGAGTTCCGAGTTCAAAATGTTCTGAATTATGACGGATAGAGTTCAGATATAGTGCGTAAGCTTCCTCATAAGAAGTACTACGGCTACTTCGGAACCGAAATTACACGGACACGGATCGAATGTAGTGTAGGCCTTAACAATACACCTGAAATTGTTCTACCTAACAAAATTTGTAATGCAAAACGCTGCCGGACTAAATAAGAATTAACTTTAAATTGTTTCATAATAAGGTAATATGGACCTGACATCTTATCTCCTAAGAAAAGATATTGTGTCTCGGAACGAAGGAGATTCTTAAGTTTTGATTGTGTATCTAACTTTAAGGAGTTGCTAAGTTTCTGTGTCTTGTTAGAGTACTAGATAATGCAATGTCTGGAAATATAATTGCGTATTAGACAATACTATCTCGTTCATTTTCTTATCTTACCATTTAGCATTTTCCACGCGGTTTCACTACTGTCAATCCTACAAATCTGACTACAGGTTCAGAGATCCGCATTTTTCCGGGATAAAAAGTAGCTTTGACACTAAGCGATGATGTAGCTTACAATCAGTGAAAGGTTTAACAAAATCGTATCAGTATTTCCAGAGATAACCTTGCCTAATATATATAAACAAACAAACAAAAATACCTTTACCCTATATTAGTTATTTATTGTAGGGATATATGATGAAAAAAATGTTGGAAATTTATTTTTCTTTTATAACGTTAAAAAAAATTTATGACGAAACATTGCGTCAAAATATCGCATGGCGTCATGCCCTGGTATCTAATCTTCTTAGCCTTTGCCCAACTATATTGGGATTGGCTTCAAGTCTAACCGGATGCAGTGTAGTACCAGTATTTTACACGGAGCGACTCCCTATCTGACCTCCATAACCCAGTAACATTGAACATTTTATTTAAAATATATTTTTCCAATTAAAAAGAAAGAAGACAAATTTAAAAAAGAGGGTGAGTAAAAAATTGCTTTCCATGCATTGTCATCCAAAGCAAAAGTGTTTACAAAATTGCATCTTAATCGGTTGAGGATAACTGCTTTATACTGCTGCTTATAAATTCAGTTGCAAAATTTGACTCGAACATATATACATAATTGCAAGTTAATAAAAAAATATCTTATCTATGGTTACTTCTAGGCAAGCGTGCTCCATCGTCGACCACATCTATGAGAATCTAAAGATATCTGTCAAGAAAACAAAAAACAATGAAAATAAGAGAAACACATTAATTGCAAACAGCAAATTAAATAGAACTTAATAACTCCTGATATAAGTAGATATCATAACTTCCCAAAAAACATTTGCCGACACTGTTCCCAGAAATCACCTTTACTTCTATCGAGTGGGATGAAAATATAAATTATAACACGAGTTATAAAGAGTATATTTGTTATTTCACCCATAAAAGGTATAATAAAAATAAAATATTATTACCACACTCTGCGACAAGCACCTACATACGTTCCTTTTACTGAGATTTTTGTTAACGTATGATCTATGTTACTGTAAAAACCTGAACTACGGTGACACCTAAGATTTACCAGTAAGAATTGGTAAATCATTTCGTATCATAGTGTGTCATAGACATTATAACTCTGAGGTAAATTCTATGATTTACCGCGTGATTGGAAGTATTAGCCCGAAATTAGCGATTATCATAGATAATTTTGGAAATTTTCCATCAAGACTTAGGGTTTACCGGGAAATTCTGGGTTCTACCGTAGTTCGGGCTTTTACAGTAACAAATATATTTCTATGAAGATAACTTATTTTTGTACTAAAAGTTTGTCTACTTTCCATTCCTTTCGCAAGATTCGATTATTTTTTACATAAAATAGGGATGTTTACCGGAGGGTTTCTTTAATAAATTGTCTTTCGAACTTTCTTTTACAAATTTCCATGTTTATTTTTAGCTAGAGGGGTGATTGGCATGTGGGTTTAAAGATTCTTTATTTATTCTAAAAGAACATACATTGTTCACTTAGCGAATAAATACATGACTAAGGTTAGTGTAGTCCAGTAGCTAACAGTTTTGTTTTCTTAATGTAGGTAGGTACGAACATAGACTAATATATAGGTACGAAGTCGACATTGTTATAGTGAGACTTATATCGTTAGCTTAGAAGTGTCGTGTTGTTAGTGACGTACTGTTTGAGTTTAGCCCTGAATACACATTAAAAGAAGATGTATTCCTTATATCTGCTGGTAGATTATTATGTGCCTCGTACATTTATTTAAATTTTTTTTTCGATGTTTGCTTTGCCTGTCGAAAGAATGACAATAATAAATCTATTCAGAGTAATTGAAAGAAACAAAATTTGTTTAAGAGCCAGTTTATACGAGTACCAGCTGTCTACTGCCATCAAAATCGTTTGCCCAAACCACGAAGAATATCTAAGTAACAAGAAGAACAATAATATAATTGTATCCGTTTTAAACTGTAATTCCTAATTTTGTAGTTTGAGACTAGTTTTTTGATGAAAATCAAAATAAAATTTCTTCATTCAATTAGGCCATTAAGTGGCACTTTCGAACGTCAAAAAAAAACTTTATACTAATATAATACATACATAATAATAATTGATTATAGCGGTAGAGACTAGACCTAGTCGTTTACATAATTCATTAATGTTTGCATGCCTAATCTGGTAAATTGTATAAGGATCACAATTGTTTTGAATTATTGTTTTAAACATGTCATGTTTAGCTACAATCTAAGCAAATAAAATAAAATTTACTTTACTTTAACAATGAAATCCCCCAAAGTAATTCAGACATAAAATTTCCTACTATCTTAATTTCACCGTCATATAATTCGACTCAATTAGACCACCTTTTAATTTGCTGCAAATTGGCTGCCAGCCAATGATATTAGTGCTTCAAATATTAGTGGTGGGCTATATTTTAAGCCAGGTAGTATTATGTAGTATGTTACCTACGTTTTCTTCTCACATACTCTTAATTCTCATTTCCAAAGGTCCTACAGTACAACTATTTCCTTAATGCACCTCGGCAATCATCGACTTTAGCAGTTTTCCTCCCATTTTTAGGGTTCCGTAGCCAAATGGCAAAAAACGGAACCCTTGTAGATTCATCATGTCTGTCTGTCTGTCTGTCCGACCGTATGTCACAGCCACTTTTTCCCGAAACTATAAGAACTATGCTGTTGAAACTTGGTGAGTAGATGTATTCTGTGAACCGCATTAAGATTTTTACTCAAAAATAGAAAAAAAAACAATAAATTTTGGGGGTTCCCATATTTGAAACTGAAACTATTTTTTTTCCATCAAACCCATACGTGTGGGGTATCTATGGATAGGTCTTCAAAAATGATATTGAGGTTTCTAATATATTTTTTTCTAAACTGAATAGTTTGCGCGAGAGATACTTCCAAAGTGGCAAAATGTGTGTCCCTCCCCCTGTAACTTCTAAAATTAGAGAATGATAAAACTTAAAAAAAATATGATGTTCATTACCATGTAAACTACCAGCGAAAATTGGTTTGAACGAGATCTAGTACCTAAGTAGTTTTTTTTTAATACGTCATAAATCGTAAACCGCAATTTACCAAGTACGGAACCCTTCGTGCGCGATTCCGACTCGCACTTGGCCGGTTTTTAAAATAAATTACATCAACATAAAATATTATCAACCACTCTATATACTTCCAAGTTGATTGAGAGCGTCCTGTCTACACCAAGTGAAAAAAGATGTACTGTTCATCACTTTAAGATCCACAGAACCTACACTTGATACCTTTAAGTAGCTTTCTTTCATTCACGGTCTGCAGTTGAAAATCAGCGTCAGATGATAGCACCGAGTGTCCATCTGAAGTTATGCTAAGCACGTACGCAGCAGGCACGTAAGTATTTGTACTTTATATTGTATACCTTATTTTCTGTTTTAATTTAACTTAGACATTGAACGAATTTTCTTTCTTTCTTTTGTATAGATACAAACAATTGATAATAACTAGTTAATAAAGCCAAGCACTTTTCTTCAAAATAACAAAGATTTATTCAAAGGGTCCATTAAGTATTACAAAAAGAACTGCAAGAAATAAATGAGCCAAATAATTTACAACAGCTTCAATTGTAAGCAAAGATGGGTTAAAAGCCTGTTTAACTTTGAAGTAGGTATCGGCTGTGGTAAAAAAATAAAGCAGACAATAGAAAAAAAGTTTCACTTCTCACAATGTCTAAATAAAAAAATCAAATATATATTTTTAGGTTGGTTGGTTAAGCTTATTTAGCGTGTGGTAAAAGAGCCTCATTGAATAATTTTTAAGAATGCGATCTCAAATACCATAAGAACACCAATGGCAATAATTACAAGCAATCGAAGGGCCAAGTTCTTAAAACCAGGGGGAATATTTCATCTACCGTCACAACATTTTTTGCAAGATATCCATAATTTTCACAACAAAATAATAAAACCAAAGAAGACAGTACATTGATGCGCACCTTTTCGACGAACATGAGGTAGTGACCATCTCATCCCTTAGTTTCAAGAGTCTTTGCCTTTTCCTCCTTTTTCTTCGTCGGTACACTGTTGACAGAGTGGTCGTGGTCATCATGTTGCAATGTGACTTCGGGCTGACATGATTCGCATCACGAATACTGACGATGCTACGCCATCCCTCTCTGTCGGCTGTTAATCGGGTGAACTCATACAACGAACCACCCACTGCAGACTTGATCTGGTCAGCCCATCGCATGGGAAACCTGCCGCACGCTCTCGTTCCGTCCACTCTACCCTGGACCACAAGCAACTCAATAGAATCGTTGCCTCGTCGGGACACGTTACAAAAGAACTGCTTGATGTGAAACTCAGTCATATATACTCCAAGCATTCTCTACCAGCACCACATTTCCAGAGCGTCTATTTACTGATATTTAGTTTCTCTCAGCTTCTAGACACAGCCGAGAGGTTTTGTGGCTTTGGTGGTGGTTCCTCCATACTTTCTTAAGCCTATTCATGGCAGACCTGGTCTTAACCATGTTCCTTTGAGAGATCAAATGCTCATGAGAATGCACGCAACCACCGTGGTTTGATATAAGAGTGCTTAGGTAGACATACAACGTAGCAATTCGCGATTTGAGTGACTACGGGCGAGTTTTCGTTAATTACTGCCTCCTCCTAGCCAATATCAAAAAAAAAATACCAGTGCAGTATTTCTTCTTTTGCCGGACATCACTCTCAGTCTTCATTTCAGTATTCAGTCCCTTTCATTATCTTTCGTGAGCCTTCTGTATCTTCCCTACTCCGTGACAGAAGTGTGTTAAGGCCATGTACTCGTGTTCTCTTTAACTTGCTCGTGAGGCTAACAGAAAAACTTTGAAATAGAGCCTACGTAGTCTAGATAAAACACTTTTTGTATACTTATGTACGTTCCTTTTCTTTGAAGAGCTATTGAAGTAAAAGATTTGTCTCAAATAGCAGACGTTGTCTTTAATGTTCTAACAAAACAATCAATCGAAAATAATTTGGAGCTAGTGTATTCTTATACGACGTATTGTTTCAATGATTCATTGTATTGCTTTATCGTAAAAAAATCTCATGGGAAGAAGCATGTGATTTGACCCTTCTACCGTTATTTTCTGATTTATTTTGTTTGCTTTAACTAAAACGGTTGAATCTTTTCTCCCGGACTCGTCGAGGTGCATTGTCTCTGCGCTTTTCTGATGGTCACCACTGTTGATTCATTGCGTTCAGAGGTGGGCTTGAACAATCCTTCCACAACATACTACAGTTGTTTTCTCTTTACTAGGCTTGGAAGATGGATGGGTTATGGATAGGGTTTTACATAATGAACTTTTACATCCAGAATATAATACATTTAAGACACAGAAATTATACACAAATTTTCCCTTTAGTTAATATTTTTACCCACCAACTAAAATAATGAGGTTGCTCTTAATCTCTTTGCCAGCTAAACTGTATCAAATTTTATTCATAGCCTCGTCGAAAATTCCCCTCAAACTACAATTTTATTATTTAGCCCTCCCCCAACTACATACAGCACTACCTCTGGGCAACCCCCAGAGTGCCGTTGGGTTAAAATACATGAAAATTATGACACTGCACTGAAACTGCGACAAAGGAGTTTATTATGCTATTAACTGGTTTCAAATTGTTCATTTTTAGGGTTCCGTACCCAAAGGGTAAAAACGGGACCCTATTACTAAGACTCCGCGGTCCGTCTGTCTGTCTGTCTGTCACCAGGCTGTATCTCATGAACCGTGATAGCTAGACTGTTGACATTTTCACAGATGATGTATTTCTATTGCCGCTATAAAAACAAATACTAAAAACAGAATAAAATAAATATTTAAGTGGGGCTCCCATACAACAAACGTGTTTTTGTTGCCATTTTTTGCGGTAATGGTACGGAACCCTTCGTGCGCGAGTCTGACTCGCACTTGGCCGGTTTTTTTGTTAAATTATGAGCTGGCTGGAAAATGTTTTTGCTTTTGTTTTTTTTTGCAGCTGTGTTCTGTTTTTAAAGTGGAGTTTTTGTAGTGTTTTACATTTTGCACTGTTTTATGGGATAACACTATTATCGTTTATTTATAATGATGTTTGTTATAAAGAAGAATTTTATTGTTACTAAAAAAAATGGGTTGTATGCTGATTATTATATATATATTTACATTAAGATAGTGTTTAGATGTGTTCCAGTGGTGATCAGAACTGCTTGTTTAGCTACTACTTTGGCGTTTTTATGGGGTTATTGAGATTAAAATAAAACAAGTTGTCGTAAGCGAATATATATTTAATTAAGTATACAGCAATCGAGGGAAAAGGGACGGGAACAAACGGACCAATCACAACAAGCTATCGCGTCATTTAACTGTGCTATAATTGGCTTACGATGACATGATCGAATTCTGTTCGGATATTCATCTCAAACATGCCCGCGGCCTTGAAAGTATTTACTAATCTTTGACCAGAGGGCAGATCTTCCTGTAAGGCCGTCTTACGATGCCTGATGGTGTCTGAATGTCTGCTACTCTCGTGAGATTCTATCATTACCAGGTATCGTCTTCATGATTCGACCCAATTGCCATTTCAACGGCGAAAGGTTTATTTCCTAAATAATGACTAGCGTGTCAGGTTTCAGGTCAGCCGTATTTATCCTCCATTTGATCCTAGCTTGTAGTTCCGAGATGTATTCCTTTGCCCAGCGTGATCAGAACTGCTGTCGGATCTGTTCAACTCTCTGGTAGCGAGTTATTCGATGAACAGGTAAGTCTCGGAGGTCATTTTCACAGAATGGTGCGGTGTGTCCAGAGTCAGAGCCAAGTGTCCAGGTCTAAGGGAATCTCGGGGATCCGAAGACAAAGGTTAAGAATTCAATAATTTGGGCGCACGGTTGGCGCAGTGGTTGAGCGATTGACTGCTGCGCTGCGTGTCGCGGGTTCGATTCCCGCACGGAACAAATATTTGTATGACCTACAGATAGTTGTGCCGGCTCTGGGTGTGTGTATGTGAGTTTGTATGTTTGCATGATACAGGAAGAAATTCCTAGTGTGGGGCAACGTTTTTTCTAAAAAAAAAAAAAAAAAAACAAAAAAAAAATATATATAGCTTCGATTTGACATAACACGGTAGTGAGTTCCTCGAAGGCTACATGAGCCTACTACTCGGGGATGATGGTACTTGCACAAAGTACGTAAGCGGCGGCGCGACGCAGACAGAGAGGCCACTACGAACAAAGTGTCATTTTGCACACACACTTTGACATTGCGGTTTTACAGGGAATATTGGGCATTTGTCACGTCATTCATACTTAAGTACTGTAATGACTGGGTTACCTATAATTATTGTTACAGACCGGATATATTTTTTTTTTAATTATTTCTTTCATTAATTTTTAAGTTCACAAGTTAGAAATTCAATATCTAGGAATATAATAAATTATTTTAAGTCTATAGACGAAATTGGAAAGGCTATGAAACTTGTCATAATAGTATTGTTTAAGTCATCCAACTCACAAATATGTTTCCTTCGACTGCACAGCATAATTTTCTTCTTATTTAAGTACATCTTTTTAGTTCACTTCTTAAGCAGTCGCGTTTTTTGATTAAATTACCTTTTTTCCACTTATATTTTTGTCCAGCTTAGTGCTTTCACATTTTTTTTTGGTTTCATTATTCGTCTCGTTACCCTCCAATCTTCATCGAATGTGCCGTCGTGATATTTAATGGGTACTTGATGCTCTGTCTACCCTCTAAGACACGTAAGCATGATATGATGTATGTTTAGACGAATCGATGTATTTATGTTTGTATAGGTCTACCAGAATCTCATGGCATTTTTTATTTTTTTTAAATTGTGATTTTCATATGGCAATGTCAATTGTCACCTGTCAAATCAAAGTACTTGATGTGTCAACCGCTGCTGAATTTTTTTGATATTATCTTGAAAATTTGTTATTTTTGTGAAAATGTCGAAAAACCCACTTCGATCTCAAGCGAGACATACTGTTTTCAATGTGTATCATAAAATAAGGGAAGAAGAAGGCGTAAATCAAATACAATCTTCGATTTTAAAGTGCGTCGTAGAGTGGACCGGTAAGTTGGACTGACTTGTTTTGATACTTTTAGTTTATTTTAATTTTTTCTTACTTAATTTTTATTTCTTTCCATTACTATTATATGGTAAATCGTAGGTCAAGGCACATCGAATGATGGCCGGAAAGAAATGGCAACAGTAATGTAACTGTTACTAATTCTTCGACAAGATATTGATTTTAACTAAGATTGAGAATTTTTGACGTAAAAAAAATATTAAGTAATAATCTGCGCCCTGCTGTGGGACGTGTATATAGACGGGAGTTTTTGGCGGGATTTTGTCGAGTGAAGTTCAGTGGCTGTTACTATTATTTGCAAATTGATTCCTAGTGGATAATGTGATATATTATTGGTGTAGTTTTGTGTCTCAACTGTCTACACAACTGGATAATTTGTAAAATCATTGACAAAAGCGATCTCGGGATAGTGGAGCGGAGTATTTTATTGTAGTATTGACTGCCTCTGCAAAGCTTACTGGGAACACTGACTCGATACAATTTGCTGCCAAATACTCCAAAAAACATTATAATCTGTTACATCCGCATACTAATGCAAACTAAATAATAAATATAAGATCCAAAACTCTTTCCAAAGACGTGGCTAAAAGGTCCTAGCAACCAGGCCATGTTATGGGGGTTTGGTTTCCGCACTTAGTCCTTCAGCTGGACCATTGTGCGTGGTGTAGCAACCAGGCCATAAAACTTATATAAAAAAAAGTATATATGTATAGACTGATGATGATGAATGACTATAAGTAACATGATACATTTTATTATTTTTTACAGACTTATACATAAAGAGATTGGTTTTGAATATGTTAAATGCCAATGAAAAAGAACCATTTTGATGGGGAGAGATGACATAAAACTACAAAGATACAAGTTTTTGAAATGCCAGTGGAGTTCATGGAATCGTATTCTAGTTTTCTAGTTCTGAATGAGTTTTTTAAGTTATTAGTATGATTTATATGATATATAATAAATTAGTACATAAATTAATATTCAATTGATTTATTTTTCCTATATTAAGAACCCGATGTATAACAACATTATTCATACACATACCTATAATACTCACAGTGGATCTTTGTGTCTCTGAATTGGTTGCAAGACCCCGCGCAGTAGCAATTTTTGTGTCAATGTTGAAGGTGAAGATAGCATTTTATAATTGTCTCTTTTACTCGCTTATGTATGTCCCATCGTCCTATCTCGCTTACTCTATGCAGTATACTCGATGACAAACTGTTTCTTGCGCAATGGTAGGCAGGACCAAGTTCAAAGACACAAAGATCCGCTGTGACTACTATAATATAGGTACCTCATGTTCATTTATACTAAAGACATAAATAAAAATTAAACAGTATCAAGATCGTTTAATCCAATTGCCCCAGTATTGCACACAACAATTTTTTATTTCCACATTTGCCATGAGATTCTGGTAGACCTATAACTCTTACACAACCTACTCTTTTTTAAATTCGGAGTCAATATAGTAGCAACCCTAGTAAATCTGTCAATTTTAGCTGTAAATTATCGAAAAGGTGGGAGTGGCCCTTCTTTATGCTTTCTATTTTGTATTTTTTTTATTTATTTTTTATTATAGGCTAGCGCTTGACCACAATCTCACCTGATGGTAAGCAATGATGTGGTCGACGGTGAAGCACGCTGGCCTAGAAGTAACCTATTCTTGACTTAAAGTCCCCTAGATTGTAGCTATCGGGAAACACAGACTCCGGCAGGGAATTCCACTCCATTTACTTCATTTTGTGGTCATGATTTGACCCTAGCTTCCCTCAAGCCACCGGAATGCGGGGAATATGGGGGAATAAAAGAAAATTGAATTTGTTGGACCCTCGCGTAATCAATATCTTTTCTACATTTTAATAATAACTGATCAAAATCATTGCGTTCATTGTCCGAAAATATTTGTAACAGCTTCCCGCGCCGTGAAATAAAACGCTAGCGGAAGTAAGTGTGCATCAGAAAAGAGGTCACTAACTAATTCCAAGTGTACTGCGCGCGTCGTGAACAGATTAACAGACAAATGTATGATTTGATTAGTTTCGCGCCCCTGCCCTTTCGGTTTTGTACAACACCGAACACCGGTCCTGCGTAGTCTACACCTGTGCGAAAGAAAGGAAAACTAGCGGTTACCCATTCTTTAGGCAAGTTGCCCACGAGTGGGGTTAATGTTAGAATTAATATTTGTTTCGGGATATTTATCATGTATGTTTTGATTTTGGCTGAGAGCTCGATATTTCGGCACCGTTACAAGCGCCATGATCACGAGAACTAAGTCTTTGCGGGTGGGTGTTGTTTACGAGCTGACTTATCTGTCTACCCTCTTCCTCACTCGTTTTTCACGCACGATGCCGCTAGTACCAGAACTCGTCTCACTAGTTACTCGACATTGTTCAGAACTCGTCTCACTAGTTACTCGACATTGTTCACGACAGACGATGCTCACTGTATCCACTTTTGACACTTGTTCAGTAGTTTTACGACCTTTACATAGTTGAACCATTGTGTACGGGACGGACGTGATCGTCCAAGACCGACAGGCAATCAGGAGGTTGTAAGGCTCCTGTTTGAACGCGTTGACGCCCCTTGCACCTATTGTTCAGTTGTCATCTGGTAACTATGGACCTTGGAGACACTTGAAGGCTGCCAAGTAGGTTGAGGTGAAAAACGTGATGTCCAGGTTAAATAAAACTATTTGTTCATGGCCAGAAGCGATGTTCCTTCATGGTCCTCGATGCGCAATGATGCGTGGAAATACTTTAAGTGAAATAATGGCTACGAAATGTTCACGCGCCTGCGCACTATTAAAGAAGCGAACTCGACTGCGACGAGGACCACAACATTCCGACCGCAAAAACTTTTATTTTCAAAATAATATACGCTAAGACTCGTAGCTTGAAACTGACAGGAACTACCCTTCCACTGGACCGATTCTGGTGAAACTTGTACTTTTGGATAGGTCTCGAGGAGACCTTCCCTCCCGTCTTTGATCCAGGTCCCTAGCCCCTACCATCAGGGAGTTCTCGTAAGGAGAACGTCGAAGAAAGGGAATTCCCGCCAGTTTGAAGCTTTACAATCGAGTTTCTCCTAAAACTAGACATGTTAGCTCTAGGGTACCAGCGAGGGACTTGGAGCCCTCCCACTGGGCCGTTGACACACATAAGTGTTACAGTTATATTCAAAACATTCAGGCGTACAGCCGCGAAATGGTGCGAGAAGTTAGCTTATGCCCCTGATCTTGGCACATAAACTCGATTCCTACTCAGACCGCTGGGTGGATTTTCAAGTCACACTCACACCCGGGTAGCCCTCGTGATGGGCTATCCCAAGGTAGAAGTCCGGCAGCTACATGTCCAACCCCCGATGAGTTATCGTTTGTTACAAGTTTGTTTACATAGCAAATCCATGTAACCTCGCACCATATCAGGTCGCTTAACTCCTCAACCACCAGAGCTAAGCTCCTTCCGGAAGTGTGGTTGGGTAGCTGGAAAACTAGGCTGTCTGACGGCGGTACCCTGATGGGTGTACCACCAGCCTTTCCGCAGCTTAAGGTGCCGGGAAGCGGCCGAATACTAAATTTTACGTCGTCTCACATCTTTAATGTGTCTGTGTGCGTTACATACCCCTATATACTAGCTCTGTGTCATGACTGAGTGTAGGCGCCTGCCTGAGGGTCCACGAAGGTAATGCTTCAGACAGCATATCTATAACTGACCAGGCACCAAATGTCCCTGGACGCAGTGACACATCGGCAGCCGCATAGAAACGTCCATGCCGGCATACACAGACACATCCTCTCAAGTAAGTGACGCCTATGTACTAGAATTACATAGGTGCTATAAGTAAACAAAATATTTTTATTTCCTTAAACCTATACATTTATCATATAACTAAGGTACCTTATGTATAATTCTAACACATAAGCGCTATATTCACACTATAAACTATGTAAAAGCCCCCAAAACATGAGTTTAAAGTTATCAAAATTCTACAAAAACTGGTTTTAGTATAAATATAAGGTGCCGCCCTCTTACAGGTCATTGTGAACTAAACGCTCGTTGATGATGGTTGTGTTTTACGGAGTTAAATACTTGTTTCTTTCCGTAATAACACAATCAGTATGCATATTAAGGCTTCTAATTTATTGTTATTAGACTATATAATTCTATTACCTACTGATAGACACATAAAATATAATTTTAGTGTCTCAAAAACATGAGCAAAAATTAGTTACGAGCTTTACTATAAAAGGTTTTTTCACCTACCGACATCGCTTAGGAACGTCCTAGTTAACCGACTTGTGCGCACGTACGTTTACGCTAGCACTAAATTCTCTGCACGGATCGCCATTAGTCTACCCTCTTTGTCGCCGATAGTATAGATTTTTCAATTTATACTGTCGGAGGCAACCAGGGCGGACCTCCTAGCTGCCCAACGGCTTTTGCTTGCGCGAAGTCGTTGCCGCGGTCGCGGAAAAACTAGCCCCTAGTTTTTCATGCTTTCTAGCAGAAACAAGAAAAGAAGAAAGAAAAAGTGAAGAAGATGACATCGCCTGGCGCCCGCGGCCCACCGGGTCGCGGCGCCCCCAGCCACCACAACCCTCGCCCGTCGATGGATCGGACTGCCTCGCTCCCTAACCTAGGGACCGTGGCGTCTGATGCGCCGCCGACCGAGGAACCAAGACGCAGCCAACAGGAGGAAGCACCGAGGAGCGCGAGCAGGCAAAGTGCCGCCGGCGCCGCAGCTCCAGCGCAGTCACCTAAACCCAGGTACAGTGCCCAAAATACGTGCCAACCACCGTCGAAAACTCCGATCCCTGCGGAGCGAAAATCGGCAACCGTGAGGACCCCGGAAAATAATTTTTCGGTGGTACCTTCTACCCTCACTGGCAAAAAATCGGTGGACCGCGCCGTTACTCAACAAACGCGTCCACACACCCAGCAAACACGACAACCCAGCACAGATGATGCCCCCGCCTTCTCTGTGCGCGCTTTATCGCGCAACGATACACCTCGCGCACAATCATCGCGCACCACCCCATACACTTCCCAGGCCAAAGGGCCCAAAGCACAAAGAGCGCCAGCCCTCATACCGGCGCCACGCACTCAACAGCCCGCGCATCGCTCAACACAAGCAGGCACTATAATAAAAGATAGTGGTAGCGATAAACACACCCGCGACCCGCGGAAAAATCGCGAACCAATCCGCCAGGTGGCACCACTGGTGTTAGCGTCCGCCATTACTGGCTCGCCAGCCCCGCCCCGCCAATCAGCGGCCGACTCTCCAGCCTACGATCCACGATCCACCCAATCACCTATAAGTGGGTCAAATATCTCGCTCGCGTCGCTAGGGCGCGGAGCAGAAATGGATTTTGAAGACTACGCAACGCCTACAACGCCTACCCCGTCGATGGAACTCGATTTCGATTTTCAATCGGGGGGTAGGGGTCTTAGAAGACGCCACAGTCCCGACGAGACGGCAGAGGAAGAGGCAAAACGTTACTGCGCAGACTCACAGCGTATATCTGAGCGTGAGCAGCGTAACGTTAGGTCGCCCACCTTCGCCGACGCTGTGAGACGTAGCCACTCGCCGGCATCGTCATCCACCTCCTCTGTCACCAACACAACCAACACTAGGGTAGGTAGAGTACCCACTCCTACCCCTACACACGACGCAACCCCCAACCCAGCTACCACGGGTAACCAAGCTGGACAACCGACCAAAAAGAAGCGCCCACGCTACCCTCCACTCGTGGTAGACAAACTACCAAACTGGGCTACGCACTTCAGAGCGCTAGCGACCACATTGGGACGACCACCGAATGCCCGCCCTTTCAGACAGGGAGTCCGTTTCTCACCTGAAAGCGAAGATGAATACAGGGTGGTACAGAGGTACCTGACCGCCCTGGAAAAGGAAAGTGGTATCAGCTGGTTCGCGTATTCGCTACCAGCTGAAAAGAAACTGAAAGTGGCCATAAGAGGGCTACCAGCAGACACGGACCCCCAAGATATTGAAGAAGAACTTCGCACGCTGGGTTATGAGCCGGAGTACGTGCGTCACATAAACGCACGACAGGGCAGACCCGGCTGCGTTTTCCACGCCGTCTTAAATAAGACAGAAAATGTACGGGCCATCTATGACACCTCTGTCTTCATGTACATGAATGGCGTGAAGATAGAGGCATGGCGTGGAAAACGAGGGCCCGCGCAATGCCACCGGTGCCAGCAATTTCGACATAGCTCGCACCAGTGTCACCGACCGCTCGCCTGCGTAAGGTGCGGGGAAGGACATACGGCAAGAGACTGCCCACGTCCCAGAGAAGAACCCGCTACCTGCGCAAACTGCAAGGGCACTCACCCCGCCAACAACATAAAGTGCCCAATTTTCCAAAAAGAGATTAAAAACAGGCGGGCGGGCACAGTCGCCATCTCTACGAATACTAATATAAACACAACGACATCACGCCAACTACAAAAAGAGGTACCGACAGTAGCCACGCTAGAAACCGAGGCACAAGGCGCTACATTGATGGCGACAGCGAACGGGCCCACCCAGCGAGGCGAAACTACCTCCACACGACGGAGGAAGAAGAGGGGGGGCAAGGGTAAAAAACCTACCCCTCAAGCAACACAAGACACCCCTGAGGCACCCCCTGCCTCAACAACAACACAGGTAGTGAAACAACAACCTACCACTAGCGCCGCCAACATGCGAACCAAGCGCCACACAGCGGATCAAAGTGGAACTAATAATAGTGTCAGCCAATCCGCTGGCACTAGAATTATCGAGCCAACCAACCGCAACACAACAACACAAAACACAGAAATGAACTCGCAAAAAAATAAGAACTTCACTACCTGTGCCATCCAGCTCCTCATGGACCTCATCAAGGCCATCAGGCAGGGGCAAGATGTCGAACAGGTCATCCTCGACGGCTTAGCCGCCTTACTTACATTGTATCACAATGTCTAAGCCGCTGAGGATGATACATTGGAACGCCCGTGGCCTCAGGGGAAAGGCCACATCCCTCCGTCACTTACTAAAGGAGCAATGCATCGACGTGGCGCTCATAAGTGAGACGCACCTGGGACCTGAAGATAGGTACAAGTTCCCAGGTTACCACTCATACAGGAAAGATGAGAAAAACGCGTCCAATGCCCGATACCGTGGCCTGGCCGTGCTAGTAAAGAGAGGAGTCGTCCACCAAGAACTCCCACTGCCATCACTACACTGCGCGTACGCGCTGGGTGTCCAGCTACACGTAGCCGGCGAGGACATAGAAATATACGCCTGCTACAAGCCGCCAGGAAATAAACTTGATGTCAGTGACATCAAGTCACTTCTAACAAAAACCGACCACCCTACCATCCTCGCCGGTGATTGGAATTGCAAGCACCCAGCGTGGAACTCTTTTTACGCAAACTCAGATGGGAGGCGGCTCCTCGCGGACGCGGAGGCCCTAGGATACACTGTGTCCGGCCCAGAGACGCCAACACACTACCCAGACAGAAGCACAGACATGCCAGACGTACTGGACATCATGATCCACCGAGGGCTACACTGCCAGGTCACGCAGCAGGTGCTGGACGACGAGCTACAGTCAGATCACCATCCTGTCCTCGTCGTCCTATCGGGCATGCCTACACGAGTGGTACCACCAGCGCCACGTCGATTAATCGATTGGAAGAGGTTCCAGGAGGAGGTCGAATCCACTACACCGACTCGGCCTATCACTTCCGCCACAGACGTCGACACACTCGCCGCTGACGTCACTGCTTGCGTCCAAAACGCACTAGATGCAGCAACGATAGCGCAGCCGCAGGGGAGAGTGCTCCAGCCGCCCCTACCGGCGCGCATCAAGCGCATGATTACTGAAAAAAGACGCCTACGCAAGCAGTGGCAACAAGCCCGCTGCCCGACAATGAAAACGCAACTCAATAAACTCGCGGAAAAAGTGAAGGCCGAGCTAAGCGCTCTAAACACCGCGAGCTGGGAGGAACGTATCGACACCGCAGAAGGCGACTGGCCCTCTCTACACAAGTTGTGCCACCAACTCAAGAACACCCCAGCCCCGGTACGCCCTCTACAGAGCAACGACGGGGCGCTGAAATATGTAGCAGAGGACCGGTCAGAAGTCTTCGCTGAACACCTGGAGCGCCAGTTCCAACCGAACCCGACCACAGACCACGAACATGTCGCAGCAGTGGAGAAACACCTGGAGGAATACTTCGCTGCGCCGATAGCTCCCGATGAAGACCCCATCTCTTTCTCGCCTAACGCAGTGAGACGCGCCATCTTGTTAACGAGGCCCCGGAAGGCCCCAGGTGCCGACGGGATCACCAACACAGCGCTGCGCCACCTGCCCTACCGAATGGTAGCGGCCCTGGCGCGCCTGTTCACGGGGATCCTACGCACGGGCTCCTTCCCGGCCTCGTGGAAAGAGGGGCGCGTCATTATGCTGCCCAAGGCGGGAAAGAACACACTGAAGCCAGAGAGCTATCGGCCAATCACTCTCCTGCCCACCATCTCCAAGGTGTTCGAGTCGCTCCTGCTGCGACATCTCACACCACACATACCGCCACGCGAGGAACAATTCGGGTTTCGCGCGGAACACAGCACGACGCTCCAGCTGTCGAGGGTGCTGCACCTGCTGTCATCTACAATGAACAGGAAGGAGCACGCGGTAGCAGTATTCCTCGACATGGAGAAGGCTTTTGACCGTGTATGGCATGATGGGCTTGTGTACAAGATGTCCAAGTCCAGCGCGCCCCGTCGTATTGTAAGTGTGATTCGATCTTTCCTCACCCACAGGACTTTCAGGGTGGTGGTAGAAGGAGCGCTGTCCGCCCCCCGCCCGATAATGGCGGGCGTACCACAGGGCAGCTGCTTATCGCCTGCGTGTTACACACGTTACACCGACGACATCCCCACTACGCCAGATACGACGCTCGCACTGTATGCCGACGACGCGGTATACATATCAACATCAATGAACGCCAGTCATGCAGCGCGAAAAATGCAGCGCGCCCTCGACACCATCCCCGAGTGGCTAACCAAATGGAGGCTGTCGGTTAACGTGGGTAAGACGCAGGCCCTTGTTACAGGAGCTGGAACTCTGCCACCACCGCTGAAACTACAAGGAGCCGAAGTCGAGTGGACACCCCAGGCCAAGTACCTGGGTGTGACCATCGACCGACGGCTCACGATGGGGTCACACGTCACCAATGTGGTGAATAAATGCAGGGTGGCCCGAAACCTGCTGTATCCAGTACTCTCGTCCCGCCTCCCCGCCCGCACCAAGCTGGGCGTGTACAAAACTTACATTCGATCTATTCTCACTTATGCTACCCCAGCTTGGTTCGCCCTCACGAGCGAGACCAACAGACGAAAACTGAGAACGCAGCAGAACATCACGCTGCATCATGGACGCCCCTCGCTACGTGAGGAACGACGTAATCCAGCGGGATACCGGGATTGAGAGTCTGGACGAATTCGTGGGACGGCTAGCATCATCAATGTTCGCGCGGGCCGACGCTTCTGCCTGGCCCCACATCGCTAACATAGCGCCATGGCACGCGCGCCCGCCGGACAAAAAGCGCCTCCCACGTGACCTCCTCGCCACCGACTGTGTGACCCCATCCACCTCCCGGACTTGACGCCTGAGTAAGCAGCAACAGTCTACACGCTGCTTACTCAAACAGTAACACTACCCACCCCACACGACACCCACGGCGTGAAGTTTGTTCTAAGTTAATATAGACAAACTTTACGTCGCAAACAGACATTCATAACTTTACACTCGCAAGTACACATGCACCGAATAGCGCTGCGGTCGACACGCGCTATCGGTTATCATGGGCGGTGTAATTCAGGTCATTGCCGCTCCCACATACATAATCGGCGCTAGTAGTCGCTAGTCGCTTACACTACCAAACTGCGGGTTCGTCAAAGTCGGCGCTCCTGCCGCAGGTTACCTTAGCTGGGCCTCCTAGGGTACGCCCTAGGTCTCACCCGGCTGAGGAGGACCGCCAGGAGGCCGTGAAGAAACGGCGGACCGTTCAGAACGGCCGCCGTGGCGCGCCCACAGTCACATACAACAAGTCAAACACAGTGCGCGTTGGTGCCTCAGTACATTAGTACAAAAGACATCAACGCGCACGCATGTTAGGTCCAAGACCACCCAGAGACGGGCTCATTGTTGTGGGCCCCGGCACTGCACCCGCGGGCTGGGAACCATGTTCCGGCACCGCTCGCCCCACCCCCTTGCGGGGGTGGCGCGACAACCAGGAGGACGACATCGCTTAGTATGCGATGGCGCTCTGGGGTGAGCAGACGTGTGTCTGTCAATACTATTTATTTTTTTACATAATGACTACCTATGTAAATGGTGACGTATCGTCGCGAACATCTCTCCCGCCGTGCAGTGTCGCGTCGACTCGATGCTACGTTGGCGCGGCGCTGCATCAGCATTGTGAGCGGCGCACGTCGGCAGCGCTCGTGACCTCGACGCTCCGCGACACGTCGCTCAGCTCTCGCCGCCGGAACTCTGCTGCGCTCACTTTGGCAAGGGAATGAGCTTCTTCACCGGACGCTTTAGAGTACCGCCAGTGGTGCGCACCTCAGCGGTCCGGACTTCTCCATCAGGACCAGGGTATATGGCCTCAATGCGGCCTCGCGGCCA
This sequence comes from Orthosia gothica, assembly GCA_949775005.1. Classification (NCBI taxonomy): domain Eukaryota; kingdom Metazoa; phylum Arthropoda; class Insecta; order Lepidoptera; family Noctuidae; genus Orthosia; species Orthosia gothica. The sequence goes on from OX459047.1 coordinate 2,721,334, forward strand.
CGTGTTGCGAGGCAGCTGCCCGTCCGCGATGAGGACGGGGTCGCCCACCAGCAGGCCAGGCCCGCGGCTATGGGGCTCCCGCCGGTTTTGGAGCTCCGGCAGGTATTCTCGCACCCACCGGCGCCAGAACATGTCGGCCAGGATTTGTGACCGACGCCACATCTTTTTGTGGTCGATGTCTTGCTCGGTGAACACGCCGGGGTTTGGGAGTCTAGCCGACCCACCAAGTAGGAAGTGGTTCGGCGTGATAGACTCGTCGTCATCGCCGTCGACTGATACATGTGTCAGCGGGCGGCTATTTACCGTGTACTCTGCCTCACAAATCAGTGTGGACAACACCTCTTCGTGTGGGTGTTTCTCTGTGAGTACGGTATACAATGCGTTTTTTACGCAGCGAACTAGACGCTCCCATGCGCCTCCCATGAAGGGCGCTGATGGGGTGATGAAGCGCCAAGTGATGCCTCGGCGACTGGCCTCCTCTCGGAAGGACTCTCGTAGCTCTCGATCGGCACCGTGCATGTTGGTGCCGTTGTCTGAGTGGATCTCAGTTGGACATCCTCTGCGGGCGGCGAAACGGCGCAGCGCTAATATTGCGCTGTCTGCGCTGAGGCTGGCGGCGATCTCGAGGTGGACAGCTCTTGTGGTGAGGCATGTAAACAGTGCTACATATCTCTTGTGATGCTGGCGACCCACGGTGACAGATAGCGGGCCGAAGTAGTCTAGCCCGGTGTACGTGAACGGCCTTTGGTGATGAGCCAGGCGCGTTCGTGGGTGGTCGCCGGTCGCTGGCACAGGTGCTTGTGCCTTACGAATACGGCACTGAAGACATTGTGCCAGTACTTTCTTGGTGGTGGGACGCATCCTTACGACCCAATAATGCTGCCGTACCTCATTTATTGTGAGTTCAGTCCCACTATGTAGTAAGCTGCGGTGTGTCCAGTCTATATAGAGCTGGGTTATATGATGGTCGCCATGTAATATTGGCGGTCGCCTTACATCTTCTGTGACCTCGTCAGTGGCGGCTATACGGCTTCTAATACGTAGTAGGCCATCTACTACTTCTATTTGCAGCGCGTGTAGCGGACTATTTTTGTCCACTATTTCATGTGCATGCAATCTAGCTATTTCTTGAGCGAACGATTGCTGCTGTGCAACTTGTACGAGTATTTTCTCGGCTTTTTGAAGAAAGCTCGCATCTATGTACTGCTTTCGGACTTCTGGCGCTATGTATGACGGCTTGGTTGCTGCAGTCGCTGTCTTCTTTTTCTTTCGCCAGTCCGTGTCCTCCTCAGCGTTTTTCCGGGTTCTTTTGTAGAACGTTTTCTCTGTCCTTTGTTTACAGAGATGTATAAAACGTAGGACGGTAGCAGTCGCACGTAATAGCCGCTCCCATCTCGAAAAGTTGACGGGATTAGGTATAGCTTCTATGAGCTTCGAAGTGTATGTATGTCTGTCTGTTATTTTCTCCAAAACAGATTTTTCTTTTTCTGTGACAGTGAGCGTTCTTTCCTCTCCTGTCTCTTCTGTGATTGGAGGTTTTTCTGATGGCCATGAAGAAGGGTCTTCATACAAAAAACTTGGGCCACAGAACCACTCGTGTTGTGAGTCAAACCTCGGCGGCACGTCACGAGTCGCTATATCGGCGATGTTCAACTTCGTGGATATCCATCGCCAATCCTCCACTTTGCTACCTTCTTCTATGGCAGCTATGCGATGAGCTACGAAGGCTTTATAGGTTCGTGCTCCTTTTCTTATCCACGACAAGACTGTTTTGCTGTCTGTCCAATACGTGACCGACGATGGATTGTTGTCGTGTTCACGTTTCACAGCTGCAGCCAGACGGGTTCCCATCACCGCTGCCTGCAGCTCGAGGCGCGGTATCGATTGTAGCTTTAATGGAGCTACTCTCGCCTTGGCCATGACTAGGCTCACCTTCTGTGTGCCTACTGCTGTGGTGGCTCGCCAATACACAGCTGCTGCGTATGCCAACTCGCTTGCGTCGGTAAATACATGTATTTGTATTTCTGTGGCATCACTATAACCAGGATAACATCTTGGTATGCTGATGCCCTTGAGCTGCAAAATCAGGCCGAGTATTTTCTCTGCGCCTACTGTATCTCCGATGTTCACAACCTCAGTGCAGGTTTGTGACGGATCGATATTTTCTATCAGGCGCTTACTGTTTGATACCCATTTTGTTAGGTCAAACTTCGCCTGTTGGTGTATTTTCTTCACCATTGTCGCGACTTCTGTCGCTTCTTCGACTGTTTTATAGCTGTCCAGATAATCGTCCATATAATGGCTCTCTACTATAGCTTTCACTGCTACTGGATGCTGTTCGATGTGCTTTCTTGCGTTCCAATTTTTCGCAAAGATAGCGGTGCACGGCGAGCTTGCCGCGCCGAAAATGATGGACGTCATACGATATTCTTCTGGGGCTCCATCTCTTCTGTTGCCTCTCCATAGGTAGCGAAGTGAGTCTCGGTCTTCACTTCGTACTTTTACTTGCATGAACATCTCGGCTATGTCTCCGGAGATGGCCACGCAGTGTCTACGAAATCTCATCATGACGCCGGGCAGCGACTGCAGCAAGTCTGGTCCAGTTAGCAGGAAGTCGTTGAGTGACTTTCCTCTCGATTTTGCGGCGGCATCATGTACTATTCGAATTTTCTCTGGCTTCATGGGGTTGAAGACATCGAAATGAGGCAGGTACCAGGTTTTTCCTGGCGTGCTTGACTTGGGAGCCTTCTCAGCATATCCTTTTTTCTATCAGGGAGTCCATCTGATGTGTGTATTTCACACGAAGAGCGGGGTTTTTATCCAGCTTCTTCTCTATGGAGACTAGCCTTTTGAGTGCTGTCTCGTAACTATCGGGCATCTCTATTTTCTCGTCCCGCCATAACATAGCGGTTTCTATGTGCCCATTTCCTAACTGTCTTGTGTGACGGTTCAGTATATCTTCTGCCCTCTTCTGGGGGTCAGAAGCTGGTTGTCGTGGATTGATAGCCAACGACTCGATAGCGAAGAATTCACGGAGCTGCTCGTTCAGTTCCGCATCTTGCCTTGCGTCAACGGACTGACACCCGTTGACATAGTGCACCTGCTGGCCCAGTGTTCTGGTGTGCGCGCCGTGCAATGTCCAGCCCATCATGGTTTTCGACGCGATGGGTTGGCTTCTAGGTCCTCTGCGGACTTCAGTGGCCAACAACAAATGCCAGTTGTCTTGGCCGACGAGTATCTTTGGCACTCCAGCAGGATACGTAAGCTGCGACGTCAAGTCTCGAAGGTGCCTACAGCGGGCTACGTCTTCTTGACTGACTGCCTGTGGTGACAGGTTGAGCTTCGAAATGGTGCGCGCCTTGAAGGGCACCCTATCTCTCATACGACTTGTGAGAGTGACGGTTATACGTCTCGATAAGGGAGTGTCGATCATGGTGTTTCCAATAGCACCGATCTTCAGAGGGTCGATTGGGCCCACTGCTCCCACTCGCTGAGCGATTGCTTCGTCGATCAGCGAAACGGTGGATCCGTCGTCAAGGAGTGCGTATGTGTCTGCCTCTCCCGCCGGTCCTATTACCCGGACCGGTATCATCTTCAGGAAAGCTTGACTCGATTCAGTTCGCGAACTGGCCACCGTCTCCTGAGACTCCTTCTTCTCTTCTGGAACAGCAGGCTTCCTTGTCCTGTCTGTTTGAGGCTTCTTACCCCTATGAAGAAGTCGATGGTGCGTGGCTGTACACCCCTTATGATCACACTGCTTCTTGTTGCAAGTGTGTCCAGCACGACGTTGTCTTAGGCAGCGATAGCACAAGTTGTAATTCTTGGCTAGCTCCCATCTTTTGTCACTTGCTGCGTCTCTGAACCTTTGGCAGTCAGACGCGTAGTGACCACTTTTGTCGCAAATTCGACATTTGTTTACCGGCTTGTCGGTAGCTGTATGCGTCCGTTGTATGACGCGTTTTCCCGCTAGAGAATCCGTTTCCTTGATGTTCTCAGGCGGGGCGAATGCACTGCAGAAGTGAGCTTGCTCGGTTATGAAGTCGCTGAAGAGTGACAGATCCGGCAGCGACTGGTACTTTTCCGTGTACGTTCTGTACCATTGTACACGCAGAGAATTGGGTAGCTTCTCAGTTAGCTGGCGCACCAGCTCGGCATTGAGCAGATAGTGCCCCTTCTTGAGAGCTCGCAGAGTGACAACTCCGCTTCTGACTCGACTTGCAAAGGTGCAGATGTCCTTGGGCGACTCGCTGCATTTTGGTAGCCCTCTAAGTCGGTCTGTTTCGGCCTGAGCTATTGAGTCAGGACGTCCAAACTGTAGTTCCAATTCTCTCATGATCTCATCCGGCTTTGCGTTCCCGATGAGCTCTGAGCTCACTGTCTCCAGTGCGCGACCACGCAAGCTCCTTCTGAGTCTTGCCGTGTTTTCTATGTCGCTGAAGTAGGCATGAGTTGCCTCGTAAATGGCTCGAAAAGATAGCCATTCTGTATGAGCTCCACCGAAATTCGGCAGAGTCATGATAACCTGCGACGCCGATCGGTTAGGCGTCCATGGTTCGATTTTTCTGTCGGCTAGCGACGCTATAGCGGATGTCAGCTCCGTTAGAAAAGGACGGAGTGACTCTTTCGCTTCTATTTGCCTTGGCGGCTCCACGTTGGACGGTTCTGTCCTAGGTGGTTCGATGTTAGACTTCACTTGTGGATGTTCTATATGGTCGATATGTTTCCGGGAGTCCGCTATAGCGTCGACGGCCGCAGCCGGGGTCCAATCGTCATTGTCCCCTTTGGCGACGTCATTCTCCCTCAACGGTGTGGGCTCTGGCGCCTCTTCGAGCCACGAACGGACATACTCTTCATTAGAATTTCTGTCATCCATATATTCATCCTCAGAAGCTTCTTCTTCTGCTTTTTGAAGTGCTAACTTAGCGAGTTCCAACTTTATTTTCAATAAGTCTTCACGAGCTCTTGAAATTTTCTTACGTGACCGGGTCGACTTGCTAGTTGACGGCGGTCCAGTATGTTCGATACGGGCGTCACCCCGGGTAGCCATTACTTCTCCTTGAACAAAGGTCTTATCCCGGATCCTTTGTTTTCTACCAGAAGGCTTCAGTGTTTTTTCTGAAGAATCTTCTGATTTCGATGCCTTCCTGCGTGTGCTTGGTTCCTGTGGTTCCTCCTCCTCATGTGTGGGCGTGTTGTCACCTATCTGTGACGTTGGTAGGCTTCTGACTGGTATGGACTTTTCTGTCCCTTCAGTAGTAGACGGCGAGCGTGGGGGCAGCTGATGTTGTACGCCCGCACCTGGACGCTCAATGGGGACTGTCCATGATTCAGGCCTCTTGTCCTGGGATCTGGTAGTCGGCATCCTGATTGGTTCAAAGTTTCAGTTTGAATACGCCAAGTACAAGTCCAATCTTCAACTTGTCTTCAAAACGTTGGCTCGAAACGGCTGAGTCCAATTCTAGACTTCTTCAAAATGTCAGTTTGAATCGGCTGAGTCCAACTCTAGACTTCAACACGAACTGGTTGACATCTATTTTCGAGCTTCAAAACGGCTATGTCCAAACTTAATTTTTTCTTGAAAACTGCTAAGTGGTAACTCTGGGTTAAGTCCGATTTCAGTCGTCGGCTTGAAGAGGGTTCGCTTCCTTTTTCAAACTTCGAAAAGTATCTCCAAACTCCGGGTTAGTTTAAACTCCGGGTTATATCCGACCCTCTTAACTCCAGGTTATTCTTCAAACTATAAGTCGCTAGTCAGTCTTCAAAACTATAAGTTCCAAATCAGCTTCAAACTTCAATGTTGATACGTAAACAAGTTCACTATAAGACTTTCAACACAAAATGGGTAAGCACATGAGCATATGTTTTCACTGTACTTACTGTTGTCTAAGTGTCAACTTGTCCAGCAGCCTCCAAGGATGAGCAGCCGGTCTGGTACCAATCACTGAACTGTTGGTCCAACTCTTGACTTTAGTAGTCACTTCAGAATCCAGATATCCAGGTTTGAAACTCCAGACTTCGATCGAGAGCTTCTATCTCGATAACGACTATTTGTTTTTAAACAAATTCTAAGTCGAAAATAAGCCTTCAGCTATAACGCTTCAGGAAATTTCAGCAACTATTTTTTCGTTCTATTTTATAGAACAAGTCGCCCACACGACTATTCAATATGCTTCTGTGTGTAAGCCTCTTCTTGGATAACGCTTCAGCGATAATCCTTCAGCCGTAACCCTTCAGGAATTCTATGAACGTCGTATGTTCGTTCTATCTCCTAAACGAGCTCCCAACACGCTGTTTGAAAACTCCGATTATGAGTTTCCTAGCGATAACTCTTCAGGCTATGCTATATTCCTTCAGGATACAGTTTCTGTGTAATCTTCGATTACTGTGAATTCTCAGTAAGCAGGTTACACAACAGAAACAGCTCAAAAAACCGTCTTTTCGCGACGGTAATCACACGGGAACGGTTAGCTTCTCAGGAAGCCGGTAGAACCACAGGAATAGCTCAGGAATGGCTGCTGTGTCCCAGCAAAATGGTTGTCTTCCAGGTAGTCCACGCGTGGGCCTAATCCACTCGTGCACTCTTCACGACTGTAGTCGCTCTGGAAGTTTCTACTATGAGACGATAGTACGTTGCGCCTTTTGACGACGCTAATCACCCAGTAATACGGTTGCTGACCAGTAACTGGGTTATCTCACCCAGGAAACGGGTTTCTATCGTCCCAGAGTGTACGCTATGTTTTTGACTGTTAAAGAAACATGATCTTAACCCTGGCACTTGTAAGGTTTACGAGATGGAACGTCAGTATTCTTATTTCCCTGGAACTTTTCTCACGAACGCAACGCTTAGTACCCCAGTTGGCACATTTGTGTGGTGTGTAATCTTACCAGATTTATATTGAGGGTACCTTGAGATATTTGAGCATCAGTTTTCTTTGTTCTCACGAATGTTCACAGGCGTGAGCGTCAGTTTTCTTTGTTCTCAGGTACTAGTTTTCACAGGAACGATACGTTTTGACATTACCCAAGAAACAGGAATGTAACCTCAGTATATAAGGTCACTTTACATCAGGCTTGTTTGTTCTCAAGGCAGCGTTCGTGTCCCCAGGGCATCAGGTTTCTTTTTTCACAGGAATGGGACATCAGTTTTCTTTGTTCTCGGGAACAAGGCTCTTCCTTGGCCTATATTTTCACAGCGTCCGGGACATCAGTTTTCCTTGTTCTCGGGAACAAGGCTCTTCGTTGGCCTATATCTTCACAGCGTCCGCTGGTCTGGTATGTTTCCCAGAAAATTCGGCTCGACAGGACCAGCAAATGGTCCGTAGGTTACCAATATACGGCTCGACAGGACCAGCAAATGTACGGGACGGACGTGATCGTCCAAGACCGACAGGCAATCAGGAGGTTGTAAGGCTCCTGCTTGAACGTGTTGACGCCCCTTGCACCTATTGTTCAGTTGTCATCTGGTAACTATGGACCTTGGAGACACTTGAAGGCTGCCAAGTAGGTTGAGGTGAAAAACGTGATGTCCAGGTTAAATAAAACTATTTGTTCATGGCCAGAAGCGATGTTCCTTCATGGTCCTCGATGCGCAATGATGCGTGGAAATACTTTAAGTGAAATAATGGCTACGAAATGTTCACGCGCCTGCGCACTATTAAAGAAGCGAACTCGACTGCGACGAGGACCACAACATTCCGACCGCAAAAACTTTTATTTTCAAAATAATATACGCTAAGACTCGTAGCTTGAAACTGACAGGAACTACCCTTCCACTGGACCGATTCTGGTGAAACTTGTACTTTTGGATAGGTCTCGAGGAGACCTTCCCTCCCGTCTTTGATCCAGGTCCCTAGCCCCTACCATCAGGGAGTTCTCGTAAGGAGAACGTCGAAGAAAGGGAATTCCCGCCAGTTTGAAGCTTTACAATCGAGTTTCTCCTAAAACTAGACATGTTAGCTCTAGGGTACCAGCGAGGGACTTGGAGCCCTCCCACTGGGCCGTTGACACACATAAGTGTTACAGTTATATTCAAAACATTCAGGCGTACAGCCGCGAAATGGTGCGAGAAGTTAGCTTATGCCCCTGATCTTGGCACATAAACTCGATTCCTACTCAGACCGCTGGGTGGATTTTCAAGTCACACTCACACCCGGGTAGCCCTCGTGATGGGCTATCCCAAGGTAGAAGTCCGGCAGCTACATGTCCAACCCCCGATGAGTTATCGTTTGTTACAAGTTTGTTTACATAGCAAATCCATGTAACCTCGCACCATATCAGGTCGCTTAACTCCTCAACCACCAGAGCTAAGCTCCTTCCGGAAGTGTGGTTGGGTAGCTGGAAAACTAGGCTGTCTGACGGCGGTACCCTGATGGGTGTACCACCAGCCTTTCCGCAGCTTAAGGTGCCGGGAAGCGGCCGAATACTAAATTTTACGTCGTCTCACATCTTTAATGTGTCTGTGTGCGTTACATACCCCTATATACTAGCTCTGTGTCATGACTGAGTGTAGGCGAATCAAACGGGCCAAGAGGCTTATCGGTAACGATGCACTGGTCGCCTCAAAGCTCCAGAGCCTTGAACATCGACGCCGGGTGGCCAGTCTGTCGGTTTTTTATCGGTTACATTTCGGGGAGTGTGCGATGGAACTGCACAATTTGATTCCACCTAGCCCTTTCCATCACCGGACAACAAGACGTACGGCAATGCGCCACCGGTACATGGTGGACATCCCACCCATACGTACAAAGCGTTTTGCGAATACTTTCATTGTACGCACAGCTAAGGAGTGGAATTCCCTGCCGGAGTCTTTGTTTCCTGATAGCTACAACCTTGGGGTCTTTAAGTCAAGAGTGAATAGGTTACTTCTAGGCAAGCGTGCTTCACCGTCGACCACATCATCACTTACCATCAGGCGAGATAGTGGTCAAACGCGAGCCTATAGATAAATAAAAAAAAAAAAAAAAAAAAAAAAGGCGCCTGCCTGAGGGTCCACGAAGGTAATGCTTCAGACAGCATATCTATAACTGACCAGGCACCAAATGTCCCTGGACGCAGTGACACATCGGCAGCCGCATAGAAACGTCCATGCCGGCATACACAGACACATCCTCTCAAGTAAGTGACGCCTATGTACTAGAATTACATAGGTGCTGTCTATTTATAGGGCCTAGACAAAATTCTAGGTCACCTAGAAGCGCTAAAATGGCTTGTATCGAATTTTCCAAACACTTACTTGAGTAAAATGTATGTATATTTCCCTTTTTAGAGTAAAAATGCATTAAGACTGGCCATGTACTGCTATTATGTATAATTTCTCAGTCATGGCATCCAGCCATCCTATCTAGAACACCTAGATGGTGTTTCCTAACAAAACAATTATGTGTAAGGAAGCAATCTGATTGGTTGGTGAATAGAATACCTATAGCACCACCTGATACCCTGCTCAAAACGGGGGGTCTAAAATAAGTAAACAAAATATTTTTATTTCCTTAAACCTATACATTTATCATATAACTAAGGTACCTTATGTATAATTCTAACACATAAGCGCTATATTCACACTATAAACTATGTAAAAGCCCCCAAAACATGAGTTTAAAGTTATCAAAATTCTACAAAAACTGGTTTTAGTATAAATATAAGGTGCCGCCCTCTTACAGGTCATTGTGAACTAAACGCTCGTTGATGATGGTTGTGTTTTACGGAGTTAAATACTTGTTTCTTTCCGTAATAACACAATCAGTATGCATATTAAGGCTTCTAATTTATTGTTATTAGACTATATAATTCTATTACCTACTGATAGACACATAAAATATAATTTTAGTGTCTCAAAAACATGAGCAAAAATTAGTTACGAGCTTTACTATAAAAGGTTTTTTCACCTACCGACATCGCTTAGTATGCGATGGCGCTCTGGGGTGAGCAGACGTGTGTCTGTCAATACTATTTATTTTTTTACATATGACTACCTATGTAAATGGTGACGTATCGTCGCGAACACATTGGATTCCAGGCTCTCGACAATTGAACACCCGTCGTCCCTATTGAAATTTTTGCACTTGGTTATTTCAATTTCTTCCTGAACCATTCTAGGTATGTAATGGCTTTCAGTCGTGATAACCTGTGGGTCATGTAACTCGATCCAGTGGTTTGGCCCTGATTCGAGAAGATGTTCTGCTACGGCCGATTTTTTTAGTTCCTGATATCGAGCTCTCAACCAAAATCAAAATATACATGGTAAATATCCCGAAACAAATATTGATTATAATGATTGTGACCAAGTCAGCTTAAAAACTTATATTGGGGTTCAGGTTTTATCCCGAATGCGTTTTGAGACAACCTATTGTGCGTCACCTTCTTAGCTAGGTTTCTACCTGACAGATGTCACCAATTCTCGCGTTAACGGTATAGTAACGATTGAAGTCCGCTGTGCATAGATTTTTTGTGTTCGTGCCTAAACAATAAAAGTGTAAAGTGATGTTCAGAAGACATCGGGTGTTTTTTACTAAATAATTATACCTTCACTATCTAGAAACAAATTTAAACTAGTAAGGAAAACGCTCGATTTGACATCTTTTACATTTTTTTTTTTTTTTAACGCCGCGCTGGGATCTCACGGAAACGGAACATAATCAATATAATAATCTGTAGAAAAGTCGTTTTTGTACATCGAAAACATTTCCATAAAAAATAGCCAGGGTGTAAATGTAAAGGATAACCAACAGAACCCATTGCCAGGATCTTTGTATTTTTTTGAATTTTTGTCTGTTTATCTGTTTAGTTGTGCACGCATCACGTTAAATGTACGAATCAAATGTAGATAACTTTTATACTTACAAATTAAACTTGAAGTATTACTTAGTTTTTGTTTCATCGCAATCGGTTCACTCTATCAAAAGTTAGATGAATTTTAAATGTTGAAGAAGTAAAAAAAACAACTCATGCATTTCAGATACTTGGAGAGTTGAACTCCGTATTCGATAGATGGCGTTGTGCATTTGGCGTCATTTTCTGGAAAGAATGACCCTAGAAAAAAATAATAGGTGGGCATTTCCTTTCAACGCAATGAATTATTTAAATATATGTGTATTTATCTTTATAAACGTAAGTAGGTATTTTATGTACTATTATGTAAATAGTTTCATCTTATTTTATAGGTATATATATTGTACACTGGATTACTGCCCTCTATTATGATCTCTATCACTCAAAGGTTTGCTGGAAGAAAAATCCATTTAGAGTTAAGCTCGCCTTTGTACATGAATTGTACTATCAATTAGTTAAAATGTAATGTCTTGTTGTACAATAAAGAATAAAATAAGGAAGGATAGGCAGTTAACAGGAGCGAAGCGGCGGGCACAGCTTGTTAAAAATAAAATAAAATAAATTAAATATTAAACAAAATAGTATAAACATCGGCACCGGACATCACCGAAATCTAGGAAAAAATCTATTTGTGCCGTATTGACCAGTAAAACAAAAAAAATTGTCGAGACAATGGAAACATTTCCTTTCATCGGGAAGTAAATTTGTTCATAAATTGTGTGTGAAAAAGTGGCACGCTTGGTGTACAAACAGATGGAGGGACTTGCGTTATCTAGTTAGATTCATGTCTGTGACCTACACGAATATGGGGTGCGTGTACTTATCAGCTGTCTCAGATCAGATTGAGGAAAACGCATTAGGAATGTGTTGGTATGGGTAGACTTGTGAGGGACTGTTCTGTGTATTATTATGTACTGGCTTCTGACAGCGGGTTCACCCGCGATGTGCATAAAATAGCACAAAGGCTTTTCATCCCCGTAATTATACCGGGATGAAAAGCCAATTATTTATCCGTAAAAAAAATACTGCATCCTAAAGACAACGGAAACCCGCACCGTACCTAACATGACGTAGAACAGAGGTAGCACCGATATCTCATTTTTCTTTATCACTATACTCCATTTACGATAACATTAGATATCTAAATAATCCTATTTTACAGCCCGTTCAACCGATTTTGACTTCTATTGCGTTGGTGATATGACAAATGGTAGCTGTCATTAACAGTTTTGGTAACAGGTTTATGCTTTTCATGTCATCCTTAAATTTACGGGATAGAACTCAAAATCGGTTGAAGGGACTGTGAAAAGGGGTTGTAAACATTGATAATGTTATTTCAAATGGAGTATAGAATAAATAGTTGCTCGCAGATTATGCCTAAAATTTCGCGAGCTTGCTTTTATTTTATACAAGCTTCTGCCAGCGGCTTAGCCCACGAGAATTATCCTAAGGAAACATACTCCCGGGATAAAGAAGTATCCTTTGTGCTATTCCAGACTACTCCCGGGATAAAGAAGTATCCTTTGTGCTATTCCAGACTATAATCTATCTCAGTGCCAAATTTCATCCAGATCCGTTCAGCCGTTTCAGCGTGATTGAGTAACAAACATACTCACAAACCTTTGCCTTTTATAATATTATAGAGTGAAAAGCTTTTCTCCGCGGCTCCGTCACCCTTTTCCCCTAGGTACAAACTAGAATACTAGCAATATTGTAGCTTACTATATAACAGACGAAGTTACGAAGTCTCTACCCTCCTCATCTAAATTAGCTGAAGCTCTTCTTAAGGAAAACTTTACTAAAGACTTACCAACCTTTAGATTTAAACCAATATGTATTGATACAATTAAAAACGCGTTCAAAAGTCTCAATAAAAAAAATACTGAAGACTTATGGGGGATATCCGTTAGGGTTCTTGGAGATATTATTGACTCAATTGCTCCTGTCCTAACAGGCATATTCAATCAATGTTTGGACAGCGGCACGTTTCCTGACTTAATGAAACACAGTAAAGTAGTACCAATTTTCAAATCAGGTTGTAAGAGTGATCCCTCTAATTATAGACCTATATCCGTGCTTCCAGCATTGAGTAAAATCTATGAAAAAATCATGCTGGATCAGATGTTGTCTCACTTCAATTCAAATGGAATCCTGCATAGTCAGCAGTTTGGTTTCACGAAAGGTAGGTCGACAACAGACGCGGGAGTAAAACTCATCAGTCACATTTTGGAATCTTGGGAGAAGTCCCAGGATGCCATTGGCATTTTCTGTGATCTCTCAAAAGCGTTCGACTGCGTCGACCATAACACACTGATCTGTAAATTACACCACTACGGAATTCGAGGACAAGCTGCTGATCTTGTGCTTTCCTATTTATCAAACAGACAGCAAAAATAAATGTTAATGGGGCGACGTCCTCCGGGTCTCTAGTCAAGATGGGCGTGCCTCAAGGTTCAATTTTCGGCCCATTCCTCTTCCTTGTTTACATTAATGACCTCCCTTTTATGATGGCCAAATTATCGGATATAATTCTATTTGCTGATGATACTGTAAGGACTTACCATTTGAGAAGGCAACCTACTTGCCTATATTAAGACTGGCAACAAATAACGTCTTGAAAGGGAACTGAATTTCGAATATAAAATAAATGAAGTTGTCATCGCTAGACTTTTTCCGGGTATATAAAGGCTCCTCTGAGCATTGATGTATTAGTTCGATAGAAGGTGCCTGAGGACAGGCACCTTGCTGCTGAAATATAAGTAGAACAGTGATTCCTGAGTTTCATTTAAGTAGCTCACCCTGTCTACCCCTCACATAATGGTGGAGCATGCCGGGTACGAAATCCCAAAAGAAGAAAAATAATAAAATATATTTCGCGTGTATACGGCGTACAGTATACTTATGAGTATTTTAAAGACATTTCGCGTGTGTGTGGCGATACAGCGCACGAAGCAGTGAACGGAAATAAACAGCGGATGAAATATATGAAAAAGCTAAGTGGTTTTATTATTTAGTATAAATGAACTTATGGAAAGCATGATGGATCATTATTATTCAGGCACGGACAGATACTGCTTGGAGGAATTCTTGACCGAATTCGAGTCAGTGGCTGAAATGAACGAATGGAGAAAGAGTGACTATAGCCTGATCTTAGGAGCTTTTTTACGTGGGGCTGCATATCACTTCTACCATATGATTTTTAAATATGATATGGACTTTGCAGTGTTATGTGATCGCTTGAGGAGTGAATTCTCAATATTTCACCGCAGATGTCGATATTGCGAACAGCGCATAATAATCGCTGAAATAAAAGCAGATAAAAAACAACCTGATGTATTATGTGAAGATGTTAATGCACATTTATTTTCTAGTATGGTGATTAAGGACGAACAAACACAAAACAATATTCAGTGCAGTGAGAAAAGCGTTGAACACATTGATGGAGAAGGCGACGCAGTAGATGGCGATGGCGATCACACCGACGAAGAGAGCTGCATCTTCGAGGACGATGTTGACCAGACCAGCGGAGATGACGGCCCCGTTCATGTCAAGTTGGAGGCGGCAGCTGTGTTCCTGGGCGAGCACGCTGACGGCGGTGACGACGAGTTGGAGTCCCTCCCCAACAGCGAGTGCGCGGACGAGAGTATTGTAATGTATCGGTCCAGTCCAATTGACTCAACTAATTCCATTTATTTTGCAGAGACCAATGATGAGATCTCGTTAGAACAACTAGTTGTTGTTCCATCTGAACACCAAAATGATCTTGTTGTTAACATACACCAGAGTCCCATTGATTTCAAACATAATATTGAAAATAATATTGAATTTTCTCAATCTGACATAAAACGAAATTTAATAAATGTCATTTTGAAAAGAAATAAATTGTCAGCCATTAAGAAAAGTTTTCCACCAAAAGAGATCCGTAGGAAAATTAAAAGAGTCTTTAGTAAGGTTTCTTATTGCGCCAACATAAATTTAAAGAAGGCGATCTATAAGAAGATTATAATCCGATTTAAATACAAGAGAATTTATGATAAAACTTCTTGGAGTGCTATGTTTGGTATAAAGAATATTACTAGGATTGTGGCAAGGAAGAATCCCCATAATATTTGCCTTAGATGCAATATTGTTCAAAGATGTTTGCATTGTGATCACACAAAACAATTTGATCTCGTAAAATGCAAGTTTTGGAAGTTTTTTAGAAAGAAGTTTAGGTATAATAGAGTGTTGTAAATAATTTATTAATTGTAATGTAACTTATATTTTGTGCTTTATTAACTAATGTTTTCTTTTCATGTCGTGCAAATGAATGTGGTCCAACCTGAAAGGAATTTGCGATGCGCGCTGGGCATCGAAAGAAACAATGATTTGAATGATATATCTGTATATGTTTTGATGAAATTAAATAATCCCCTGTCTTGTCTATATTTACTGAATAGGATTAGCTTATGAAATTGCAGACAAAGTCCAAATACAAATCCATAAGGACTAAGTCTACAACGGTCAAATATTATTAGAAAAGTCTTTTAAGCCCCTAAGGCAAATAAATGCTATGAAAGCATAGATGTCATTTTAAGAAATGGTTTGACACATAGTCCCACAGATAATACAAAAAAGGATAGTGTCAAAACCTTGTCAAAAGTAAAGCATAGTTTTCATTAAAAGAATTGGTTGACGTAGTGCTATAAACAACATAATAAAGCAGTATTCACACCATAATAATTAAATAATACTCTATGCACCGTATTAGCCACAGATTAATTAGGCCGGACCATAGATAGGAATAGTTATTTAGAGATATAAGGTCCATTATAGTTAGAAAGATATTGGCAAATATGAGAGTTAGGCCTAGAATAGATACATGTAAATAGATTAAAACCTTTTAATGTTAGAATAGAATAGATAAGAATAGGTTATGGTTATTTAAAGTTTCCATATAGAATAAGGTCCGTTGTCAATTAAAAAATATATGAATGACAACTATCAAATTTGACATATTGAAGTTAATAGGGATGGGAAAGTAGGAAAAATGTATCGATAGTTAATATTCAAATAGTATCGATAGATATAATAAAATTATTTCTTTCCGTTGCATGAGCTGTTGATGTGCTGATGGGTGTATGCTGCTGGGCGATGAAGAGGCTGGCAACATTAACTATGCATCGAAGAAACGACTATTTATATAATGAGCAAGTTTGTAGGTGCGAAACTTCCACCAGGCCCTAGAGATAAAATACAATAGATGAGGAATAGTTGTAACTGAATCCGACTTTGCTAACGGGGCATAGCCTTTGCAAAGGATGTCGAGTTGACATCATCGGTCCAGTTGATGACTGTTGTTTAAGAAAGTAAATATATTTATGATGTTAAGCCCTGGTGTAAGTTTGATGAGTAGAATTTAAATTCGATGCGATCCAGCCTTTCCTTCTCTGGCCTGATAAACGCACGAGATCGAAATATTGTATCATATCTGAATTTTTGAATTTAAACCCCATCCGGGTCGATGTGAGTTGACGCATCATTCTTATTAGTGTTGGGAGGACGCCTTGTACCTTTTTCAGAGGTTTTGGCCAAGGAGGTTCAAGCATGACTGCGTTGATTTGTTAGTGCGTATGTGCACGTCAGCTGAAGTTAAAAGCACATATCGGAGTATCTGATAACTCGTTTGTCATGATTAAGCCTTCCCCTTTTAAGGGTCGTACCTCAATTGTTCTTTGATTCCTCTGTTAGGTAAATGTTCGGGTTAGGATAAGGTAGGTTTCATGTAACCTTTCAAGACTTAGAATAGAAGCACTTCATATGATTCTGTGCGTCTATTCGTAGGGGCGTAGCTCATGTAAGGACTTACCATTTGAGAAGGCAACCTACTTGCCTATATTAAGACTGGCAACAAATAACGTCTTGAAAGGGAACTGAATTTCGAATATAAAATAAATGAAGTTGTCATCGCTAGACTTTTTCCGGGTATATAAAGGCTCCTCTGAGCATTGATGTATTAGTTCGATAGAAGGTGCCTGAGGACAGGCACCTTGCTGCTGAAATATAAGTAGAACAGTGATTCCTGAGTTTCATTTAAGTAGCTCACCCTGTCTACCCCTCACAATACCTCGCTAATTTATAAAATAGATAGGAATGATACGGATGTCTTACAGGTCAACGAAAGTCTAATTATTCTCTCAAAATGGTTCGCAGCTAATAATCTTTTACTGAATGCGAAAAAAACTAAATGTCTTAAGTTCTCTTTACCAAATGTACCACAACGTGACCTAAATTTAAATCTTGACGGCAAAAATCTTGAAGTTGTAGCTGAAACTGTATTCTTAGGGATTACTATCGACTCAAAACT
The DNA here is from genome assembly GCA_949775005.1 of Orthosia gothica. Classification (NCBI taxonomy): domain Eukaryota; kingdom Metazoa; phylum Arthropoda; class Insecta; order Lepidoptera; family Noctuidae; genus Orthosia; species Orthosia gothica. The sequence goes on from OX459047.1 coordinate 2,738,507, forward strand.
GCAGTGAGGCGCGCACATTAGAACTCTTTCGGGTAGGTTAAGTTCAGCTGCATATGCAGTAAGGAAAATAAGGCAGTTAACCGATGTAGCCACAGCTAGGCTGGTATACTATGCTTATTTCCACAGTATTGTCTTATGGCATTCTGCTGTGGGGATCAGCAGCAGACGTTGACTCAATTTTCATACTACAAAAGAGGGCAATCCGCGCGATCTATAAAATGGGTCCTCGCGAGACCCTCAGAGAAAAATTTAAAGAGATCGATATACTGACTCTACCTACCCTTTATATTTTAGAATGTATTTTGTATGTCCGCAAAAATCGAGGGCTTTTCAAAACTAGAAGCGACTTCCATAATTTAAATACACGCAGTAAACACGAAATTGTATTACCTAAATTCAGATTAACGAAAACTAGCAAGTCTTTTCTTATAAACAGTATACGCTTTTATAACAAGTTGCCAAAGTCAGTTATAGAACTGACCGATGGAAAGTTCAAAAATCACATCAAACGTGTCCTTATTAAAAAAGCATATTATAAAATCAAGGACTACGTTGAAGATAAAAATATTTGGTTTTAGCTCCTTCTGCACATGCGGCTTCCCTGGTAACTCATAAACGGCACAAATATGTGGATGTCTCTAACTATTCTCAATCTAATTTTTCTTCATTTAATAAGACTTTTTACAATGGTTTTCAATTATCTTTATAGCCCTTTGCTAAGAATAGTTACAGCACTGATAACAACATTTGTGCCACATGTTAAATTTAGTCTTGTTAAACTTTGTATAGATTATTCTACCGATTGGTTTGTAAATGTGTGAACATTGTAGGCCTTCTAGATTTCTAGATTGTTAACATTTTATCTCGTTTTACTTTTTTTAATCTTTTGTTTATTTATTATATAATCATTTCTTGTTTTAGTTTCTTACGACTTATTGTCGGGCCTGTGTTGTCCCCCCATCTAAGTACTGCTGTAACATGGAAATATTGTAAAACCAAACAATTTTTTAAAAGAGTAACCATGGAGTTTCTTGCCGGTTCTTCTCCATAGGAATCGACCAACCCGAACCGTGCACATTGTCGACGTTTTATAAGTGCCCATGTAGGCCTATGTGAAATAAAAATTATTGATTTTGATATTGAACAACTCACATCATCAGCCTATGAATGTTCCCACTGCTGGGACACAGGCCTCCTCTCTGTGAGAGGGAATGGGACGTAATCCACCACGCGGGCGCAGTACGGGTTGGTGAATGTCACATGTGTTCTAATGTTTGGTTTTTAGGACATGCCGGTTTCCTCACGATGTTTTCCTTCCCCGTTTTGAGAGCAGTGGTATGGCAATAATTTACACAAAGTAAAGCGCCTGCCTGGGCTCGAACCCACGACCTACAACTTGTAAGTCGCTGTCGATACCACTGGGCCACCACTGCTCGAACACACGCCACAAGCGTAAAGTAAACTAATTATCGCTTATGTGCTTCTTAAGGATGACCTATCTTATATTTTAATTGATAGGCTCGCGTTTGACCACTATTAGCTCACCTGATGGTAAGCACCTGACGGTTACGCATGCTTGCCTAGAAGTAAACTATTCACTCTTGACTTAAAGACCCCAAGATTGTAGCTATCAGCAAACACAGACTCCGGCAGGGAATTCCACTCCTTAGCTGTACGCACAATAAGAGTACATATAGAAAAATTAAGAGAAAATACAAAATACTACAAAGCAAAAAATTACTTTCTTTTCGGATGTCGGTGTCTTTGGTACCCATTTATTTTCGTTTTTGGCACCGAATTTCGAAAAGAAAGTAAAGTAGTATTTTTGCTTTGTAGTGTTTGGTTATGGAAATCGGTTTATTTTTTTTGTGAAACGTTGTTTATTTTTGTCTTTTTAGTTTTGGTACCTTATGAAAATACGCATTATTTAGAATAACATAAAAAATTCGCATCAGACCTTGACAAAATTGAAATTGGACCAAAAAAGAATCATCAAAATCGGTTCATAATTAATGGCGGAGTAATCGCGTAACAAACATACAACAACAAACAGTCGAATTGAGAACCTCCTCCTCTTTGAAGTTGGTTGTAAAGTAGCCTTTGATGATGCAGCGACAACGTAGCTGTATTTCAGTGAAATAATTTTGGTAATCAGAATAGTACTGGCAGAGATTACCACAAACAAACAAACAATTTTTACTCTCTGTATCTACGTAATATATTAGTTTAGATTGGTATGCTAACATCGTTTCCAAGTTAGTTTGTATCGGAGAAGGGTATTGACTATTGACCCAGTGTAGGGGTGAAAACTTTCGTATCAACTTCGGGTGAGTAGACTCCGACAATTTATTTTGAAGAAAATCTGGTTGGGTATTTTTTTATCGGTTTCTTTAGCTATACTTATAGCAGGCATTGCTGTATTATTGGCCTCATTAGACTGGGAAAACCAACCATAATAGTATATTATGGTTGGTTTATATTATGAATAAAGGACGGATTCAAAGCGAGGGCCATAGATGAATCACGAGCAAGTGAAGGATTCCAACAACTGAATCACGACCGTAGGACACTGCCAACCGTGATGACCGACATCACGGTCGTGATTCAGTTGTTCACTATTGAGAATCACTATTCATGATGTTTATCAAGTGTTAGAATCCTGAGAGACGCGAGTGATTCATGGTCCTCGATATAATTCTGTTTTATACTTACCATGACTACGATGAAAAGAAAGATCAAGGAGTTTGTATGTCGAGTATTCTTTGCACATGGAGTTTGTATCGAGTATTTTTTGCACAAAGAAATTCTTGTTTATCATTGAGATGGAGGTCGAATATATTGGTGAGTTGTAAATTCAAACACCAAAATAGAGATTAAAAGAGCTTTTAATCTCTCACTGAAAACAGTGAATAAATTAAGTTTTTTAGAGGAGGAATGGTATACAAGATTTTTCAATACACTTCCTCGAAAACTAGCTCTTATTGCACTACGATTAGGTTCGATATGCAACATATTTCGCACGCGTGCGGTAATAAGATTACAGCACGCGTGTGGTAATTCGATTAAAACATAAGAAATTTAAAAAAAAAACACCACTGACAATTATAGAGCAGGCGTGTTTTTTTTAAATCTCGTCATTTTGATTTGCGTCTTTACAGCGTAAATATTTTTTTAATATTTAAATTGTGTTTATAAAAAGAATAATACTAATAAACATGATTATTTTAAGCAAATATTACTTTTATGAACAAGTTAACATTTTATTTGTGTTCTTAATTAAAATATATTTGAATTTTATATTTTTCCTGTGAGGCTGTTTAACGGCTTCATACCTTTGCTTCTCCTTTAACCTGCGAACATAAAGCGCGGCAAAAAAAGGAAAGTTAGTCTTAATAATTTGAGTTATTTGTGAAAAATGTCGAATTTAAGTTTTGAAGAGAATTCTTTAGATGGTACTCCGCCGGATACTGTGAGTGAGGCACAAAATGCTTGCGATAGCCTGTTGCCATCTAAATCTAAGGTGAATTAAATGGCAGCTTTGCAAAGTTTTCTTCAGTGGAAAGTTACTAAAAAGGCGTCGTCATTTCGGGGCAAGTATTTTTGGCATATTTCAATGAACTCGCTACTAAATATAAGCCTAGCACGCTATGGTGTATATATTCCATGCTAAAAAGCACGGTTCTGCAAAATCACGGTGTTAACATAAAATATATTGCAACCTGACTGCATTTCTAAAAAGACACTCCGTCGGATATGTTGGACAAAAATCAAAAGTATTGTCTCCAAATGAAGTTGAAAACTTTTTGAAAGAAGCTCCGGATAGCCAGTATTTGGCAACAAAGGTCAGTAGTTGAATCAATATCTAATCTATAAAACCTTACCTAGGAGCTACGTCCGTACACTAAACGACCTATGCTTATCTAAACTGTGTTTATTTCTTCGAAAGTGTATTGAAAAACGTCGTTTGATACACGTGGGAATTTGTTATTGCGTTTCTCGGCCCCATAACACCCTCGCCTTACGGCTCGGGTGTTCATTCGGCCTCGTACGCAATAACAAACTTTCCGCACTTGTATCAAAATGTACTATTATATCTTCTTCGTTTCGCTAGCACAACAGTGACAAAAAAGTTATGATATAAAATATTTCGTGATTCCCACAGTGTTATCGGTGGCAGTGAAGAGGTCACTATGGCTACATGTTTTGAGGCAATGAGGGCAGAGTAGGAGGTGGAGCTTGCTTGAAGACACAGCTATGCAAGTTATGCTCAAGATTTAAGACGCTCCGCAAGATTATGTTCGGTTACCCATGTGATCATACTCAATTTTTTTTTGTTTGGCTTCTCGCAGTTCAATCACAGTGATTCGCTACTGCTTTTTGCGAACCTGGGTTTAGGGCGACGCTGGGGGGACAACAAGAGCTGGATCGTAATTAAGTGATTCTACCATCCGTTTGGAAAATACGTGGAGAAGAACGGACAAGGTGATCATCCTCTTGCCTCCTTCCCTATTTTGGACGCAGCATGATATGTTGCCCATTTATAGGTCTGTAATCGCAGGGTACACCTGTAGCAGAAATTCAAATAGACATCGTTTATTATCCAGACCCAGACAGCAGCTGATACACAGTTATAAACAAGTGGTAATATCAGAGTAGCTTAAATGTTAGTTACAGCTAGATTGCATAGGTGTGCCAGTGAGTCCTAAACTAAACAATTAGTCTGTATCTTGGGACTCGGGAGTAAATATACATAACCAAACACAGAAATAACCTGCCTATATTTATGCGAACCTCACACCAAAAATACAAGAAGAAAATTATGCTGTGCAGTCGGAGGATACATATTCGCGAGCTGGCTAACCAAAATGCACCGACTGCACAGCATGATTTTCTTTTTGTTTATGTCTTTTTAGTTCGCTTTTCGATTTTTTGAATTAACTTTTTAGTTTTTTTTTTTTTTTCTAAGTACGTTTATCATACATTTGTTATAAAAAAAAATTGGGTCCCAGCAATATGGCGGCCAAAATCCGCCATTTTTCTAATTTAGAATTTTAATGAAGGCAGTGACAAACGCAACGTTAAGATGAATCGATTGACGTAAGAATCATCAAAACCGGCCAACGCGTTTGGTCTCTAGAACGCGACATACATGCATACATAGACTGATAATCACATTACCCTCCTTTGACAGTCGGGTAATAACCCTTCACCCATTTCTAAATAACTCTTCTCCATATTTACATATTCCTTTAACCCAAACAAATAACAACTCACACAAAAAACACCCGCATAAACATTACAATAAAACAAAATTGAGAGGATAATCTCATAAAAAACGTTGAAATATTTCCATGTTTCACACCATCGTAAATACCTGTTCATCCGACCCTGGAGGGCCTTCGTTTACGAAGGGTCGGAAGTCGGGTCCTTACAGGTATCTGCGGATTTGTAAGCCCTTGGACATTATTTACATAATTATTTTAGGCCCAATCCTAAGGGAGTGGTCTCACTGGTGAAATGTTGTTGGTATTAAGTTATAACATAATATAATCACGACCGTATTTCACACTGGGTTAGGCCGAAGTGCAACCTAAAGTACACCCACATTTGGCCAATAATTTTTTAACCGATTGTGTGCCGTAATTACCGTAACAATGATCAAGCTATTGTGTCTCGCGTGGATTCACGTTTTAGGAACTCAATGTGTAATAGGGGCCTTTACTGGCCACTTTGGTACCAACGACATGCTCATGAAGAAAGATCTATCCGCGACAACCATGTGCAGGTTGTGTGGGGAACATACGGAACTCATGGTGCATCTTCTGTGCACATGCGTTGCACTGGCTGGTAAGCGATAATGAGTCTACCAGGGATTGGATATCCAAGACTATAGGCTCATATCTCCTAGTCTCGTTTTAAAAGTCATGAAGAAAGTTTTCAACGAGATTGGAGAGGTGAAGGGGACCACAAAAGATCCCAATGGGTCGAAGTGTTCGCGATATTTCTTGGCCTCTCCACAAAATAAGATAAGATAAACCCCATGTAATAGGGGTGAGCCAATTCCCATCAACTGGGCATAAAGTCCTGACTCCGGGTCGTTACTGAGAAATTCCATATGGAGAAACCCACACAAAACTTTGCTTAAACCAGGAAACGAAACCCGGTACCTCGTGATCAGCAGTAGCGCTTCCAACCACTAGACCATTGAAGTAGTTTTGAGGGCAATTGAAGTAATTCTGGTCACGCGTCTGTTTTTTTTCTATGTTATTTGTTTTTCTTGGTTATGTGATACTTTTTCTGGTTATAAGGACAATTATATAAATGTGATCATACTTTTTTATCTTGTTTCAGTTTCAATTTTCACTAAGCAAAAAAGGGATCATTAAAATGCCTTAACAAGTGTCAATACTTAAGCATGACTTTTGATAATTGGCAGCCATCATCACGGTTGGCCATCTTCCCCGAAGTATCGCCAAATAGACCAAACCAATGCCTCGCGCTCCCAGGCAACTAGGCAAAATTATATAAGTATATAAGCTTTATAATCCCCGGCACGTAAGTCGTTTTTTAGGTATCTTTGGTAGTGAAAATAGTGAAGCGGGGCGCTTCGAACGTTACTAGCGCGCGATTGGTTTGTCAATTGACACAAGGATCGACTGACCTATCGCGTCGCGTCCACGTTCAAAGACAAAGACAGAGACATACAGAGACAGAGACAGAAACAGAGACAGGGACAAAGACAAATATATTTTACTAGCTGACCCAGCAAACTTTGTTTTGCCATAAAAAGACCAAACATTTATCTACCCTCCCTTACACTACCTACCCTACCCTACCCTACCCTACCCTACCCTATCCTACTCTACCTACCCCACATACATGATTCAGCGCACGCAATGGAAGCTCTCAAAAAGGAATATTTTTGCCCGATTTTGCAACACTTTTCATTTATGCTCAGCTCCTATTGGTCGCAGCGTGATGTTATATAGCCTATAGCCTTCCTCGATAAATGGACTATGCAACACAAAAAGATTTTTTCAATTGCAACCAGTAGTTCCTGAGATTAGCGCGTTCAAACAAACAAACTCTTCAGCTTTATAATATTATTATATAAGTATAGATTTCAACTAGGCCACCAAGCGGCACTTTTAAATGTTACATTAAATTTACAAGTAATAAAATTGATTCTACCGTGCTTTCGGAAAGTAGCTTGTTAAGAAGAACGCACAAGAAACTGCATACTTACTCTTTTATGCAATATTTAGGTACATAAGTTCATAAATTAATAAATTTATGTATGTGAGGACAATGCACCCAGACTACACTATACTATGTACAGGTATAAAGAATTAAAAGTACTCACACATGTACTGTGCAGTTATATAATATGTACTACAAAACCAGTTGTTCAGTTTGCGCAATATGCGTGAATTTATCTCCACTACGCCAATACCTTGCCCACTTACATGCCGGGGACTATACAGCCAATGATTTTAACAAGTGTTATTCTCAAATAGGTTAGTATCTCGTGCCGATACGAGAAAAAAAGCTCAACAAAATGATCATTTAAATATTTGAAACGTTCAACTATAGTATAAAAGTTAGTTGTTTGTTCCTCAGCAGTTCAGCACAGGATATGCATCGCTGTCCAGTTTATATCCCGCGAGTGTCGTTTGCTAAAACACAGCGTTGATATTTTTATTCCCAATCCACAGAACGGTTCAGAAAATATTTTCCTCCTGGTAGTTTGGTACTGAAAGTTGAACACTGGGGCCCTAATCTAATTCTTAGCTAATATTATGAAGAAGACAAATTGTTTGTTCGAAATAGATCTACTCAAAATTATATGTTAATATAATTTACAACAAGTAAAATTTCCACAACAAACCGCCGACACATTTTTATTTCATGCTACATAATTTATCTAGTAGTATACACGCTTCGATCGATAATCTATTGAACACATAATTATGACACGATATCTTGCGAAAACATTCCGATTAAAACAGTAAAGCATCCTATACTTTTGAACCAATGAACCGATTCTCTTCAAACATCTAAAACACTCTTGATAAAGTCACATTTCAAACAAGAAAAAAAACGAAATCAAAATCGGTTAATCCGTTTAGGAACTATGATGCTACAGACAGATACACAAACATACAGGTACACACGTTAGACTTATAAAACACTTTTTCTGTCGGGGGTTAAAAAGAAAATAAAATCATTGATACGATAAACAAGAAGAAGTCGCGGAAGCCCGGACAAGACGCATATGTTAAGGGAAATTTAAAATACAATTACAACCTGATAATCATTTCAACTCTCTGCACTTTTAACTTTTACTATGCTTAATCATCTTTGGAAAATACTATTAAAATATAAAAAAAACACTTGAATTAAAGGTCTCTTCTCATACAGAGAAGGCATGAGCATTGATCAAAACGCCTGTTCAAGGCGGGTTGGTGATTTCAGACTAAATTAATGTAAGTCCAGGTTTCCTCACGATGTTTTCCGTCACGATTGTCAGCGATAGCCAAGATAAACTTAGAAAGTACATATCATAATGCATTTGAAAAAGTTACATTGGTACTTACTCCGATTCGAACCCACGTCCTGAATCATGAAAGGCGAAGTCTTAGCCACTGGGCCACCACGACAAGGCACAAAATATGATGTTAAAATTAACCCTTTTGAAAATCATTCACCGTCGATAATTTAATTACTTAGCAATGGCTTTTATGATATTCATAATTATGAAGTGAAGCTCCATTTCCTATAAATAATTTAAGATCCAATTCCTTCCATGTCACTCACTTATGAGTGACGTCATGGCAATTACATGTTTGATTGCATGTTTTATTAACCGACTCGTAATTCGCATGTTTAAGTGCTCTAAGAGCCATACCAGACCACACTCTTGATTTGCAAGAGCGTTTCCAGCGAAGTGATTTGTGTGAAACACCGTATTGGAAAACGCTGTCAACGTTTCTCAAACTTTCGGCATATTATTCTCATGGTCATTCTATTTTGACATCAGTGTGTGTGTCTTTGTGTGACTAGTGAATCTTTCAAATTAAACTGTCTTATTATTTGCTATATCATAAAAAATTTAAGCAGCCGAGAATACTCGTTAAGCTCAATTTTATGACAAGCATGGCTTACATGATATTTATTGTCTGTAAGTTGGTTTAACCCCGTATTTATGATGGTTTCAGTAATTACGGTTTTCAACCGGGTGAAAAATACTAGAAGAGTTTAGCAATTCCTAGCCTATCACTCTGATAAGAAACACCGACAAGACTGAGAGGTCACAATATTTTTCAAACTTTAGACATTATCTTGGTCAGATCGATCATACATTGAGGACCATGCAGGTTAGAGTCCGAAATGGTATTTTGAGGAATATTGTGAACACATAAAACACGCACGCAATTGGCCAGTGTAATAACGCCCTAATTTCACCAAAGGAAACGTCGTAAACTTTTGCATTAGGGAAAATGGCTTCGCGGCTAACTAGCACAGCTTCGGGAGTTCTCGCCAATCATCGGTAAAACAATAATGAACTTTTTTTTATTTAATGGCTGACATTCCTTTGTTTTTGTGCACGTTTACTGCAAGGAAGGAAAACTTTGTGAGTTAATGGGAAGAGAAATTGGGAGTGAGGAAAGTGTTAGTAGAATTTGTAAATAAACAGTAGTTTTAGCACAGTAAACGAAACGAAAGGAGTATGTAAGAATCATAGTATATGGCGTTCAATAGTACCTGCCTACCGCCTGCTTTGGGTGATGCAGAGACAAATAGTGGTAGGCATAGACCTCCCCCAAGCGCAGACACATCGACCAGACCTGTGATTCTCGCACCCAAAGTGATTTCTTGCAAATTGTTTTCCAACAATATTTTTGTGTAGGTTGCTATACACTTAAATCTGGACCCTAACATTAAGTAAGATTACGAAGAAAATACTTACATAGATAAACTCACGGCTTTTGCTCAGGGGAGTAGGTAAAGGATGCCACTTGCTGCGATCCTAACGAACTTATATTGCTTCATTTACGTTGATTACATCCGGCTTATCTGATCATACATGCATGCCGATTGTGACTACTATGCACCTGGCCTTTATGTAGAACATGTTGGTTTTAGATATAAGATGTCTTTTTGAATATTTTTCTCTTGGTGTACAATAAAGTGTAAATAAATAAATAAATAAACATCAGCAATAAGATCTGTGTATGTCCAGAAGGAAATACAGAAAAATCTAGAAAGATCTAGCGGCGTTTTCTCTCCCATCTAAAAACAACTGGCCAAGCGGTTGTCGGACTCTCTCACTGATGGTTCCGTACAAACAGCTACATTCACCAAAATAATTAAATGACATTGCTGAAGTTTATAAACTATGAGGGCACCGAACATTGCTCTAACGATAAGATAAACAGAATTGAGAGAAAAAATTAACTTTGCCGTTGGAAAACTATAGTCTCCATACATCGACATAAGTCGCGGTCAATTTACCAACTGCCTAGCCTTTTCCCTTTATTGGGGTCGGCTTCCATTCTAACCGGATTCAGCTGAGTACCAGTGTATTACATGAAGCGACTGCCTATCTGACCTCCATAACCCAGTAACTGGGTAACACGAGACCCCTTGATAAGACTGGTGTCAGATCTCAAGCTTCTGACTACCCGTTACGACTTTTAAAGATCTTCAAATGACAGCCGGGACCAACGGCTTAACGTGCTTTCCGAGGCACGGAGGAAACTCGGTATGTTGAAATGGTCACCCATCCAGGGACCGACCTCGTCAAGCGTTGCATAACCTTGAAGATCGACCCGTGCGAGTAATTTACCAACTGCAAATAAGTTAATAATCTTTATTTTTTTGATGTAGTTACAAATTTACGGTTTTTAGATTTTTCGTTTACTTGTGCTATAAGACATTGCTTTTTGCTAAATTTCATGATTCTAGGTCACCGGGAGGTACCCTGTAGATTTTGATTCCCTTGTGAGTGTAAAATATGCGTCATTAAGGGCTGTATCTTTTGATTGGTTTGATCTAGAAGTTTGATTTTTTCACAGTTGCAACCTTGAGATATTAATTTCAACTCGATACCTCCAGGCGTTCTCGAGATAAATGGTTTTGACAGACAGACGGTCAGATAGACGGAAAACAAAGTGAGCCTATAAGGGTTCCATTTTTTTTCCTTTTAGATACGGAACCCTAAAAAAACATCCAATAAAATCTTTAGAATCATTTTACGCTGTCTATCTTCCCTCATTACTTCAAGCACAATTTCTAATGAAAGCAAACTCATAATTATTAACTTGGCGTTTTATTAAAACAGCACTTAGAGCTCAATGTTCTGTTTTGTGTTGATCAAAGGAGATTGTATAAGGTAAGTAATTATTTATCTTTTTCATTAAAACTTATTTTAATGAAAAATTTATTTTGAATAATAATAATTTACCTGTTACCTCAAAGACTTGTTTATAAATAAATGATTACTTTCCGGCTTGTCCTCGCTAAAAGCAACCACGGATTGTGAAAATCTCATATGAATTTCAGTCAAAAATATACATTTCTGAGATGTAAATCCTTGGACCTTAGCGAAAATATTTTAAATATTGTGTACTACAAAAAAAATTAAGACATATTTTGTCTATGTCTACTCGTTGTTTGTTTGTGTGTTTGTTGTTATATTTGTTAGTTTAGGGGTGTATAGACAGCTCAGACCCAACAACCAACAACCTTGAAGACTCTAACTACTCAGTGCTATGGGCCCTGGTGGACACAGGTCTGGATAAGATCATCTATGCTTGTGTCTACCGATCGCATAGCGGTGATCTGGAGACAACCAGGCTCACACAGTACCTGAGTGAGGCGGCAGATGTGGCTCAGCTACGGTACCCCTCCGCCCAACTAGTGTTACTGGGGGACATTAATGCCCACCACCAGGAGTGGCTCTTCCCATACCAGTGCACTGACCATGCTGGACGAGAGATACGAAATCTTTCGATTGCGCTTAATCTCACCCAGCTGGTGCAGGGGGCTCGAGGGTGCCGGATGTTGATTCGCATACGGCCAATTGCTTGGACCTTCTGCTGACAACAGATCCAGACCGATACTCAGTGTCGATATCATCACCTTTGGGTAGTTCCGACCACTGTCTGGTGAAGTCTGTATCCGTCTACTCACCGCCCGATCCTAGCCCGAGAGGCACCCGGCGGGTTTGGCGGTACAGGTCAGCAGATTGGGATGGGATGCGATCTTTCTTCGCATGCTATCCTTGGCGGCCCACTTGCTTCTCTTCGGAAGATCCATCGTCATGCGCTGACGCCGTCACTGATGTGTTGCGGCAGGGGATGGAGTACTACATTCCATTCTCTGACGTAGCGCTGTCCGGTGTTGAACGACCATGGTTTGGTGCCGAGTGCAACCGCGTAAATGCAGTTAAACACAAGGCTTACCTGGCATGGGTCGACGCTCGTGTGCACAAAGCAAGTGACGTTACTCAGAAGAAGAGAGCCTTCAATAGGGCTGCCAAGTCTTGCAAAAAGGCGATGCGAAGGGCACGTTTTGACCATATTAGCAGAATCGGGAACAAACTAGCTTCATACCCTGCTGGTAGCAAAGCGTTTTGGTCCCTGTCTAAGTCGGTTGAATCAAACTTCTGTCGCCCCTCACTACCACCACTGCTGAGACCCGATGGGTCACTGGCCCACTCCACCGAGGACAAGGCAAACTTGTTTGCCTCCCTTTTTGCGGAATCTTCACGTCTGAACTCTGATGGCGCGCGGCCCCCTCCGTCTCCTGTTGGATGTGGGACGAGTATGTCGGATATTCGCATCCATCAGAGAGAAGTCTTTAGGGTGTTGCGTAACCTTGACGTGAACAAAGCTAGTGGCCCCGTTGGGATACCAGCAATTGTACTAAAAACTTGTGCGCCAGAATTGTCTCCAATCCTGACACGCCTATATCGCCTTTCGATAGTGACTGGAAAGGTGCCGAAGGCTTGGAAGCAAGCTAACGTTCAGCCCTTGCCCAAAAAGGGTAGTCGGGCTGACCCGGCCAACTACAGACCCATCTCGGTAACGTCCATCCTCTGTAAGAGTATGGAACGTGTGCTGAACAATAAGCTCCTGGCATACCTAGAAGACAACGATATCCTCAGTGACCGCCAATACGGCTTCCGCCGAAATCGGTCAACTGGGGATCTTCTAGCGTATGCCATTCACATCTGGAGTGAGGCCATCGAGAGGCATGGGGAAGCCCTTGCTGTCTCCCTTGACATCTCGAAGGCTTTCGACAGGGTCTGGCATGAGAGCCTTATTGGTAAGCTTCCTTCCTTCGGTCTGCCTAGTGGTCTGTGTGATTGGATTGCTGACTTCCTGAGGGATCGGTCAATTCGAGTGGTTATCGATGGCTGCTCGTCCGGTCAGTTAGGTATTAACGCCGGAGTCCCTCAGGGGTCGGTGCTCTCGGCTACACTGTTTTTGCTGCACATAAATGACCTGCTAAAACCCGGAACCTTTGGGTACGCAGACGACAGCACGGTTGCTGAGAGATACGTGTCCGGCGCACGGGCTACTGGGCCTGAGATCCGGTCTCTCCGGGAGGCCATGGTTGGGCGCTTGAACCTGTCTTTGGAGGCTGTCTCCGAATGGGGCGATGCCAATCTAGTCAGTTTCAATGCTGCTAAGACCCAGGCGTGTCTTTTTTCCGCAAAAAAGAGCTTATTCCACCCGGCTCCATCTTTCCGTGGTGTAACCGTGCCGATAACGGACCATCTCGACCTTCTTGGTGTTACGTTAACATCGACCCTCAATTTTGGTCCTTTCATTGAGGCAAAGGCTCAGTTGGCTGCAAAAAAGTTGGGGATCCTTGCAAAGGTGAGACGGTACTTCACGCCTGAACAGCTGCTCAAATTGTATAAAGCGCAAGTTCGGTCATGCATGGAGTATTGCTCTCACCTCTGGGACGGATCTGCCAAATATCAGCTTGATGCACTTGAGTCGATTGACAAACGGGCCAAGAGGCTTATCGGTAACGATGCACTGGTCGCCTCAAAGCTCCAGAGCCTTGAACATCGACGCCGGGTGGCCAGTCTGTCGGTTTTTTATCGGTTACATTTCGGGGAGTGTGCGATGGAACTGCACAATTTGATTCCACCTAGCCCTTTCCATCACCGGACAACAAGACGTACGGCAATGCGCCACCGGTACATGGTGGACATCCCACCCATACGTACAAAGCGTTTTGCGAATACTTTCATTGTACGCACAGCTAAGGAGTGGAATTCCCTGCCGGAGTCTTTGTTTCCTGATAGCTACAACCTTGGGGTCTTTAAGTCAAGAGTGAATAGGTTACTTCTAGGCAAGCGTGCTTCACCGTCGACCACATCATCACTTACCATCAGGCGAGATAGTGGTCAAACGCGAGCCTATAGATAAATAAAAAAATAAAAAAAAAAAAAAAACAATTCACATCTTCTTCCATCCTGCTTTATTTCGTGTACGTGTACCTACACTGTTGAGAATCTTATAATTGGATCAGCTAGTGAAGTTCACATGGCTGAACCATGGGCCAAACATAATATTTAAACTTATTTAACAACTTTTGTATTTACCATTGGAACGTTAAGACTAAGAATATCTTATACCATTCAAAAACATACCAATGGTGTCACAATTTGTACCAAATCTTTCAAACAAAAAATCGGAAGAAACTCGAAGGTACATTCCTAAAATAAGGCTTCCCTAGAACGCAAGGGCGTAAATCATTACATTTTATATGTAGGTGCGTACCACGCTGATATAAGAGATACGCGCACGGACAGCTCTGAGCTATAAGCTAGAGATTTATTTATACTTACCTCAGGCAAGAGGTGCAAAAAATATACTCTTGAAGAATATTTTCGTTGGTATGTTTCTCATTGGTTCGTCGCAAGTCGGGCAAAAAGAGAAGTAAATTTTTATATCCAATTATCAGGGCAGCTTTTTACTGAGGTTATTTGGTCAAATGCTCTTTGGTAGTAGTTTGTCCAGCAACTTATGGCTCCTAGATTAGTAACAGGTAATTTATTTTGCAGAAAATATTATCAAATTTCGATATTTAATCCTTAATTCTTCCTTATTTTTTTTAGATTATATTTTTTTTTTTCTTAGGGCTGGTTTTACCAAAGATCCATGGAAAAATTACGTCTGCAAGTTTTTTTTACATGAAAGCTGTTAAAATTGAATAAGTAGAACAAAACTTATGCATAAAATCATAGAAATCTAGCTGTTTCCCGCAGCTTCGCTCCCGTGAAACACACCACAGGACCCGTTTTCGGGATTGAAAATAGCCTATGTCACTTAGGAATAATGAAGCTTTCTATTTGGAAAGAATTTTTAAAATCGCTGCTGTTGTTTCGGAGGATATTCGGTACAAACAAAAAAATCTTTTCTCTTCATAATATTGGTATAGAGGCATAGATAGGCATAGACTAATGTTCCGGGCAAAACCAGAGTGAATTCCTTGCTCCTTTTGGAAATGTATTGACTCCTGATATACAAACCTCGGTACGAAAATTTATAGGGGTCTTCCCTGACATAGGGTTCCAGGAAATATGTGCCTTTGGAGAATCCACTGCATTCAGTGAAGAAATTATGATGTTGACCTTAACGGTTTTGTGAAAAAGTGTGGGTCTTATAGAATAAATATGCTTCCAAAATGGTGCCCTAGAAGGTAGTTCTTATCTAATATAGTTCTTATCATCTAGCATTTAATAAATCGATCATATTAAAATACCGTCTTTGGTCGTAATGCCACCTGGATTTGCAGTACAAGGTGGTTTTTAGGGGTCCGTACCAAAAGGGTAAAAACGGAAACCTATTACTAAGACTCCGCGGTCTGTCTGTCTGTCTGTATGTCTGTCTGTCTGTCACCAGCCTGTATCTCATGAATCGTGATAGCTAGACAGTTTAAATTTTCACAGATTATGTAATTCTATTGCCGCTATAACAGCAAATACTAAAAACAGAATAAAATTAATATTTAAGTGGGGCTGCCATACAACAAACGTGATTCTTTTGCCATTTTTTGCGAAACGGTATGGAACCCTTCTGTGTAAGTCCGACTCGCACTTGGCTGGTTCCTAATTAATCATTGACAACCTTTGAAAAGGGTGAAATTACTCACTCTTATTAACTAAAAGCAAATAAAACACCGAAGCCAGGCCCAGGAACTGGCTTCTTATTTTTTTTTGCTTAAGAAAGATAGAATCAAAGCCTAAACACCGTACTCCTTATTAAATGATCACCCTAATTCCCTTTCTAATTTCCTCTGGCATATAAATTCTGTGCCGCAGCTCCACGGTACGTTCGCCATATTTCCCGGAGGAGCCTGTAACACGTGGCAATCGTGGCATATTGGATACGTGGCAACACATCGCAATTAGTATGAGTTCATATTAGTGAACAACTGAACATGTGCCTCTTAATAGAATGTCTGATCGGTTTTCTCAATTTGCACGTTTTGAGAATTATCGGGTGGTTTCCTAAAGGATTTGTGTGAAAAGGTTTTTTTTTAAAAGTACACGTTTGTAAAATCGTGGCTAAATAATAACAGCCGCACGGGTCGATCTTTAAGGTGAAGCAACGCTTGACGAGGTCGGTCCGTGGATGGGTGACCATTTCAACATACCGAGTTTCCTCCGTGCCTCGGAAAGCACGTTAAGCCGTTGGTCCCGGCTGTCATTTGAAGATCTTTGACAGTCGTTACGAATAGTCAGACGCTTAAGATCTGACACCAGTCTAGCCAAGGGGTACCGCTGTTACCCAGTTACTGGGTTGTGGAGGTCAGATAGGCAGTCGCTCCATGTAATACACTGGTACTCATCTAAATCCGGTTAGACTGGAAGCCGACCCCAACATAGTTGGGAAAAGGCTAGGCAGATGATGTTTGTAAAATCGGTTGGATAAAAGAATGTCACCATTCACCATGACTGGCTTCAAGTTCCAAAAGTTTGATTACAATACTGTAGTCTCCTAAGATCTAAATTAGGGGTGGTTCTAGTCTAAGGCCTAGAATTTAGAACCCAGATAATTGGAATTGCCAACTATCCTTTTTCCTGTTTATATTAATCAATCACGCCTCAACGCTTAATTGAATTGGAAAATACTTTGCACCAGTATATTGATTACCCGTTAATCTATATCCTGATTTTTTATCCCGTTAGAACGTTCCGTGGGATAATTCTCGAATTTCACGAGGCCGAAGTGTCTGGTAAGAGCTACTCTAGTTATAAAGGTAAAATAAGAACAGCTAACACATTTATCTAAGGCGGTTCATTTCATCATGACACCTTTTTACTTCAAAACAAACTTACCAAACCAATGCTCTAAAAAGCAAAACTAAACAGCACCAGAACTCCAACACATTTCACCAACCGCAAACCCTCTAATACCGAGCAAGAAAGTACAAAATTAACAGCACAGCCGTGTGTTTCCAGAGATAAATCTTACGTTTGACAGGTTAGTCCCACGATTTATTATAGGCCGCTATCACGGATTTGCTCCGACAGTGTCGGCCCGTGACTTTATATGCTCTTTGGTGCTCAATAATGCGTTCTATCAAACCTTTTTGGGGGAAGAGGAATGGGTTATATCAATGTTTGGGCTCTGACAGGGTGTGAAATAGCAATATGTCTGTCAGTTTTGTTAACAGGGGTTTGTGGGGGACGGATGGGGATGAAACTGCAAATATTTCTGACACTGACGCTTCTTTATTTGACTGTGTTGTAGGGTTAATCCGGTCTCCAGTTTTTGAAAGAGCCTCATTATTTTAATAACACATATATTGGCATAGATTTCCTCTGTTATATAGTTAGTTTAATATTTTTTATAACTTTAGTATCTGTATTTGTTTACCTAACTATTACTGGTTTTGTAGAAATTAAGTTCTTGCGAGAATTTTTTTTTGGGGTTAGATGCCTCACTATGAAATCGTTTAGAAGGGTATGTATATTCCTGTGGTGGGGGATAGATGCCCTTTAAAATAATCAACAAAAAATTGTAATCAAAATGTTAGATTTATTTATAATCTTCATCTAAATAATATTATAAATCCGAAAGTTTGGATGTGTGGGCGTCTGTTTGTAACTCAATCACGCCAGAACGGCTCAACGGATCTGGATGAAATTGGCACAGAGATAAATTATAGTCAGGCATAGCATAGCACATAGGACTTTTTATCCTGGGAATATTTTCGACTTTCACGCGGGCGGAGCAGCTGGCAGAAGCTAGTATTATTATGTAATAATTATGATACGCATAACCATAATTAAATAAATGTATCTCTTTAACAAAAAAAATACAAAAAAAAACTGTTTTTAAGACATAATTAAATTATCTAAAAGTTTCATGGAAAAACTTTCATCTCTGATGAAACATTAACATCCGCGATTTAACGAAGTTTTAACTATTCATTTTTTTTTAATCAACCTCCATATGCATCTCTAACACCAAAATAAAAAGTAACAATTTCGTTTAAACTTAGTCATTATTTAAAAAAAAAAAAAAAAAACAACACATTTGCAGATAATATAGAGGAGATTTAGGTCGAACCGGAAATCGCTTTGAGTTTGCCACATCTGGAGCAATATTTCTTAAAATACATACTTTGGGCAGCCACTTCTGGCGCATTATATAGCCATCTTAGCAAAAAAAAGCTGTATCAATGTTTTTTAGAAGCCTTGGGTTTTTTTGTCTTTTTCAGCATTGGTTGAGAAGTGATCTTTGTTTTCACTGTTTGAACTATAAAAATAGCTTGTCTTTAACGTGATTCCGTAATAATTTTAAATAATAAGATATGAGATTTTTTTCCTTAACTTTATTGTTTTCAATTATATCTTTTTCTTTTTAATTAGTTATTTTTAGTGTTCGTCTTTTTTTTTTCTTTTAGGAAGCTTCAGTCTTGATTGTTTTAGATTCTATTTGGTTCTTCTTTCTTTCAGCAATATACCTCTATTCTGAGAATATCTGCCGATTGTTGAGCCCTCTTAGCTAAAGTTAAAGGAATCTTTGGTTTAGTTGATGCTTCGATTAAAAATTTAGAATGTGTTTTATTTTTCCACTATGCTATCTAGAATCTGTTTTAGAGTATTATCACCGATATCAACAGTGCTAATATCTTTTAAAATCTCAGGATCAATCTAAAGGTTAGCTGAATCTCGGTCGATTGAAGTCGATGGCATATTTGGTGTTGTTTTGTCCTGGTCTGTGACATTCATATTATCCTTTTCAAATCCCGGTAGTCAATCAATTGAAGAAATCTGAAGTTCGTTTAAAGAAGATGTCTAGAGCAGTGCTGTTGTAGTTAAACTCGAAGGTACATTCCTAAAATAAGGCTTCCCTAGAACGCAAGGGTGTAAATCATTACATTTTATATGTAGGTGCGTACCACGCTGATATAAGAGATACGCGCACGGACAGCTCTGAGCTATAAGCTAGAGATTTATTTATACTAACCTCAGGCAAGAGGTGCAAAAAATATACTCTTGAAGAATATTTTCGTTGGTATGTTTCTCATTGGTTCGTCGCAAGTCAGGCAAGAAGAGAAGTAAATTCTAATAGCCTGATATATATCTGGGCAGCCTTTTACTGATATTATTTGGTCTAATGCACTTTGGTAGTTGTTTGCCCAGCAACTTATGGCTTCTAGATTAGTAAAAAGTAATTTAATTTGCAGAAAATATTATTATCCAAGTTCTATATTTAATCCTTAATTCTTTCTTAATTTTTTAAGTTTTTTTTTTTCTTAGGCCTGGTTTTACCAACAATCCATGGAAAAATTACGTCTGCAAGTTTTTTTTACGTGAAAGCTTTCAAAATTGAATAAGTAGAACTTAAGCATAAAATTATAGAATATTGTGTAAATACAAGAAAAAAATTATATATTATAAAACTTTTTTTTAAACCAGCTTTTCGTATTATTCTCAGCAAATCCTTTCATTTGATACCGATATCATGACAATAAACAAAAAATAACTAGTCCGCCATCTTGGGCCTTCTACCATATTGGATTTATAATGTCGTCACTTAGCTAACCATGCATTGTCATCCAAAATAAATGTGTATGCAAAATTTTATCTTAATCGCTTTAAAATTCAGTTGCAAGATTTGACCCGAACACACTTACATACATATACATACATACATACATTTCAAGTAAAATAAAAGCTTGTAAAAACGTCAGAGAGGCCTATGCAAAAAAATGGCAATGTTCCGGGCAAAACCAGAGTGAATTCCTTGCTCCTTTTGGAAATGTATTGACTCCTGATATACAAACCTCGGTACAAAAATTTATAGGGGTCTTCCCTGACATAACCCTATGTCAGGGAAGACCCCTATAAATTTTTGTACCGAGGTTTGTATATGTGTATGTGTCCAGGAAATATGTGCCTTTGGAGAATCCACTGCATTCAGTGAAGAAACTATGATGTTGACCTTAACGGTTTTGTGAAAAAGTGTGGGTCTTATAGAATAAATAGGTTTACAAAATGGTGTCCTAGTAGGTAGTTCTTATCTAGTATAGTTCTTATATAGCATCCAGCCCTTAATAAATCGATCATATTAAAATACCGTCTGGTCGTAATGCCACCTGTTTCCAGTACAAGATGGTTTTTAGGATTCCGACCAAAAGTGTAAAAACGGGACCCTATTACTAAGACTCCGCGGTCTGTCTGTCTGTCTGTCTGTCACCAGGCTGTATCTCATGAACCGTGATAGCTAGACAGTTAAAATTTTCTCAGATTATGTATTTCTATTGCCGCTATAATAGCAAATACTAAAAACAGCAGAAAATGAATATTTAAGTGGGGCTCCCATACAACAAAGGTGATGCCGTTTTTTGCGAAACGGTATGGTTTCCTTCTGTGCGAGTCCGACTCGCACTTGACTGGTTTTTAATTAATCATTGACCACCTTTGAAAATGGTGAAATTACTCACTCTAATGAACAAATAAAACGCCGAAGCCAGGCCAGTTAAAACATACTGTAAGACATAAGTATGTCTTACAGTACTGGCTTCTTATTTTTCTTAGCTTAAGAAAGATAGAATCAAAGCCTAAACACCGTACTCCTTATTAAATGATCACCCTAATTCCCTTTCTAATTTCCTCTGGCATATAAATTCTGTGCCGCAGCTCCACGGTACGTTCGCCATATTTCCCGGAGGAGCCTGTAACACGTCGCAATCGTGGCATATTGGATACGTGGCAACACATCGCAATTAGTATGAGTTCATATTAGTGAACAACTGAACATGCGCCTCTTAATAGAATGTCTGATCGGTTTTCTCAATTTGCACGTTTTTAGAATCATCGGGTGGTTTCCTAGTGGATTTGTGTGAAAAGGGAATTTCGTAGAAAAGAACACGTTTGTAAAATGGGTTGGATAAAAGAATCTCAAAATTTACCAAGACTGGCTTCAAGTTCCAAAAGTTTGATTACAATACTGTAGTCACCTAAGATCTAAATTAAGGGTCGTTCTAGTCTAAGGCCTAGAATTTAGACCCTATAATTGGAATTGCCAACTATCCTTTTTCCTGTTTATTTAATCAATCACGCCTGAACGCTTAATTGAATTGGAAAAATACTTGGCACCAGGATATTGATTACCCGTTAATCTATATCCTGGTTTACGACACAGGATTTTTTATCCCGTTAGAACGTTCCGTGAAATAATTCTCGAATTTCACGAGGGTGAAGTCTCTGGTAAGAGCTACTCTAGTTATAAAGGTAAAATAAGAACAGCTAACACATAAATCTAAGGCGGTTTATTTCATCATGACACCTTTTTACCACAAAACAAACTTACCAAACCAATGCTCTAAAAAGCAAAACTAAACAGCACCAGAACTCCAACACATTTTACAAACCGCAAACCCTCTAATACCGAGCAAGAAAGTACAAAATTAACAGCACAGCCCCGTGTGTTTCCAGAGATAAATCTTACGTTTGACAGGTTAGTCCCACGATTTATTATAGGCCGCTATCACGGATTTGCTCCGACAGTGTCGGCCCGTGACTTTATATGCTCTTTGGTGCTCAATAATGCGTTCTATCAAACCTTTTTGGGGGAAGAGGAATGGGTTATATCAATGTTTGGGCTCTGACAGGGTGTGAAATAGCAATATGTCTGTCAGTTTTGTTAACAGGGGTTTGTGGGGGACGGATGGGGATGAAACTGCAAATA
This sequence comes from Orthosia gothica, assembly GCA_949775005.1. Lineage (NCBI taxonomy): Eukaryota > Metazoa > Arthropoda > Insecta > Lepidoptera > Noctuidae > Orthosia > Orthosia gothica. The sequence goes on from OX459047.1 coordinate 2,760,742, forward strand.
TTGCTGACACTGACGCTTCTTTATTTGACTGTGTTGTAGGGTAAATCCGGTACGCAGTTTTTGAAAGAGCCTCATTATTTGAATACCAAATATATTGGCATAGATTGACTCTGTTATATAGTTAGTTTAAAAATTTATGTAACTTTAGAACTTGTGTTTACCTAACTATTACTGGTTTGTAGAAATTAAGTTCTTGCGAGATAATCTTTTTGGGGATGCCTACCTATCTGGAAAGATGCCTCACTATGAAATCGTTTAGAAGGATAGCGATAGATGCCCTTTTAAATAATCTACATTGCTACAAGAATTTGTAATTGAAATGTTAGATTTATTTATAATCTTCATCTAAGTAATATTATAAATGCGAAATTTAAAATAATGTAATTAAATTATAAACGCCAAAAAGGCTGAACGGATCTGGATGAAATTTAGCACAGACAATTATAGTCAGGAATAGCATAGCACATAGGACTTTTTATCCTGGGAATATTTTCGACTTTCACGCGGGCGGAGCAGCTGGCAGAAGCTAGTATTATTATGTAATAATTATGATACGCATAACCATAATTAAATAAATGTATTTCTTTAACAAAAAATACAAAAAAAAACTGTTTTTAAGACATAATTAAATTATCTAAAAGTTTCATGGAAAAACTTTCATCTCTGATGAAACATTAACATCCGCGTTTTAACGAAGTTTTAACTATTCATTTTTTTTAAATCAACCTCCATATGCATCTCTAACACCAAAATAAAAAGTAACAATTTCGTTTAAACTTAGTCATTATTTTAAAAAAAAATGAAAATCAACACATTTGCAGATAATATAGAGGGGATTTAGGTCGAACCTGAATTCGCTTTGAGTTTTCCACATCTGGAGCAATTTTTCCTAAAATACATACTTTGTGCAGCCACTTTTGGCACATTATATAGCCATCTTAGCAAAAAAAAACTGTATTAATGTTTTTTAGAAGCTTTGTTTTTTTTTGTCTTTTTCAGCATTGGTTGAGAAGCGATCTTTGTTTTTACTGTTTGAACTATAAAAATAGCTTGTCTTTAACGTGATCCCGTGATAATTTTAAATAATAAGATATGAGATTTTTTTCCTTAACTTTATTGTTTTCAATTATATCTTTTTCTTTTTGATTAGTTATTTTTAGTGTTCCTCTTTTTTTTTCTTTTAGGAAGCTTCAGTCTTGATTATTTTAGATTCTATTCGGTTCTTCTTTCTTTCAGCAATATACCTCTATTCTGAGAATATCTGCCGATTGTTGAGCCCTCTTAGCTAAAGTTAAAGGAATCTTTGGTTTAAGTGATGCTTCGATTAAAAATTTAGAATGTGTTTTATTTTTCCACTATGCTATCTAGAATCTGTTTTAGAGTATTATCACCGATATCAATAGTGCTAATATCTTTTAAAATCTCAGGATCAATCTATAGGTTAGCTGATTCTCGGTCGAATGAAGTCGATGGCATATTTGGTGTTGTTTTGTCCTGGTCTGTGACATTCATATTATCCTTTTCAAATCCCGGTAGTCAATCAATTGAAGAAATCTAAAGTTCGTTTAAAGAAGATGTCTAGAGCAGTGCTGGTGTAGTTTAGAATAGCACACAAGGCTAATTAGGATTATTTTTCACTGCGGTGTGCATATCAGATATAGTGAAAACAGAATCGGGCAAAGCATTAGGATTTAGTGTATAAATTCCGCTTCTTCTAAATCCACCAAGAGCATTCGCATGTTTAGTGGTGCGTATCTATGCATTGCGTATTAGGGTTCCAGCCATGTTCCAGCATTATCATGGCTTATCTTTTTATTTTAATTTGTGCGCAAGAACTGATCAGTTTTATGGTTAAAGTAAGTTTTAAATGACACAAACATCGCTTAAACAAGCGGCGGGCGTAAGCAAAGCTGAGGTCGTGTGGCTGGGTATACCTAACTAGCTGTTCCCCGCGGCTTCGCTCCCGTGGGCCACCCCACAGGACCCGTTTTCGGGATTAAAAAATAGCCTATGTCACTCAGGAATAATGTAGGTTTCTATTAGTGAAAGAATTTTTAAAATCGGTCCAGTAGTTTTGGAGCCTATTCGGTACAAACAAACAAACAAATCTCTTTCCTCTTTATAATATTGGTATAGATAAAATAATACCGTTATCAGAAGCAACTTGAAGGATGTCTGGTGCATATGAATGTGATGAGTGCCCGCCTAAAATAAGCGTAACCTTATCTGGCAGCTGAAGAGCTATGAAGTGTTCAGTGAGCCATTTATAGAAAAGATCAGTATTTATGTATGCTGGCGTTCTCGAATTCTGTGTTCTTATTCACACCTTTAATGATTATTACTGGTAGAAGAAAACTACCAATGGCATTGCATCAGGCTATGACAGTCATCGTTTTACCTTTCCCCGCAGATGTTACTGAATTGATTACTTTCGCGCCTTCCTTTGCAACAACTTTTGCAGGTTTATTGATAAGCTGAACTCCTAATTCCTCCATATTATAAATCCTTTTAGGCTTATCCATGAGGTTATTATTGATCAGGACTTTGGTCAGAAGTTCATGGAAATTATTAACTTCTTCTCTGCTAAGATCTTCAGCCCTGGCGACAGATAAACCTTCTGCTTGCCTGACCGACAACTCTGGTTTACGGTCAATAAAACTTTTAAACCATTCATTCCTAGCCATCTGGTTTTCATTATAAAAATTGTGTGGAATCTGCAGCTTTTCAGCAAACTAGTACGCTAACTTACATATAGATTATCTATCTGGGGGCGCGCATTGCCAAGCTTCAAAATGTGCGCTGTCAACTATTTTTCATTTTCAAAACCAAAGACAGGATGTTTTCCCAAAGTCAACTTAGTTTTGTTTTTAGCAGCATAACGCCTTCGTAATGTTCTGGATGGAATCCCAAATCTTCTGGATATTTTATTGATCCCCAATTCTTTTTTGTCAATTTCATCGAAAGCTGACTGTAGCTACTCTGTTGTCCAAGAGATTACTCGAGCTCGTAAGCCCTTCTTTCTTTTGTATTGCCTTGGCATGGCTCACCTACAATAAGCAGAAAAAAACAATTGATTTACATACAAGTCCTACACATACATTACAATATGTATTAGTAAGTATCAAAATACTCTTGAAATGATACAGTATAGAGGGATAATAGTCCCTAAGGGCATATATCCTTTGGAACACTCGGCGCGACTATCCTTTACGCTAGGGACAGATTCGTATTTTCAGTAAAATAAATGCAAATAATCAATAATTGACTCCTACATGTGTTCTCAATGAACCAATGTATTAACATCATTAAAATAAAATGTTATCCACTACTGCTTATAAATATATGGAGCAGTGAATACTTACGTTTGAAACTTTGAAGCGTTCGTCGCGTCCGCGGCGAATGTACTCAAACACACAAGTGCAAATCGTCCACCTCGCACAACAGCTTGCGAGTCGAGTCACTGATGACTGAGGCGGGGAGGTGGCCGCATCATGGTATAATAAGACAAGGTAGTCTCCTCCCGTGACAGCTGGGTCACGTGATTGGCCTAAGACTACGTCATCGATTGCGTTGCGGTTCTCAAACTTTTTAGTGGTGAAAAAGATAAAAATATTACAATAGGTACAACATATTTATAATTTTTAATAAATCGTCATATTTGATACTTTTTGTATTTATTTACTTTGCTTTTATTTTTAATTGTTTGCATATTAGTATTTTTATTTAGTTCGGGACGAAAACCCACTAAACTTGACTTGACTTAAATAAGTCAAAAACTAATTATGTTAGGTTAATAAGTTCGGGCGTAAAGACGTATTGACACAACTATGACTTAAATTATGGAATTTACAACGCGTAGATAAATTAAATATTATATAGAAAGGCACATACCAGTTATTTTAATTGAATCTAGTTACAAATTTGAAGCCACGCATATGATAGCGTCTCTTCATTGGGAAAATAAAAAAACCTTATTACACCGCCTTTTATACTTGTGTTTTTATAGTTTACGGAACAATTAACAATTTTTCTTGTGTATCTATCAAAGTTCACGGGTTCACCACAAACGTTTGGGAACCACAGTATTTTGCTCACAGATCGAAACAACGCTATAGGTGTGCGACACGACAATAGCGATGAAATGGCTAGTTGTCAGTATGACACTTGTCAATTCGATATGTTGCCACTGTGTGTGATTGAATTACCCGAGCAAAATGCATTTTATCTTAACAAAGCAATTATGAACTAATAATTCAATATTCAAATAAATTTAACAATAAATAGATGAATCACATGAGTTACTAAATAGTTATTCTAGTTAGTAATTTATTTTATTTTCATTCACTACATGAGAAAGTACCTAAATTTTCTAAAAAGGAAAATCAATGGTAACACTTATCGTGACGTAGTCTTAGGCCATCCTGGGAAGAGAATACCAGGCGAAGTATACGGAGTATGTTATTAAACCATGAGCGCATGTACAACGCATTTGCTGTTTGTTTTGCTTTTTGTGAATTCGGTTTTTAAAAACGAGGCGTCAATCCCAGTGCGGCATCTATCCCGGTTTTACCCTAATGACAGCTGTCTGCAACGTTGATTGGTGGTCGATTTTCTGGACTCGTGGAGCTTCATTTTCTCGGTGATTTTCTGGAGGCCGTTACAAAAAATTCAGCGATTCAGGAGTTACAATGGCCGGGCATAGTATGACAGGCTTGTCCTAAAGAATCATTATAATTTCAAAATCCATAGGTTAATTTTTTGACAGATTGGTGACTCCAATTTTAGTGTTAAACACATAGGAAAATACTGCTACCCTCATTTATATATTAATTTATTCGTTTATCCTTGCACTGTAGACGCCCAGCTGCAATTACACCAAAAGAGCACAAACTTATATTACTAACAGTAAAAAACTGTTATACTCCCCTCCTTATCTATATGAGAACCTCCTTCAAAAAAAAAACAATATTTTTTGTCAATTTATATGCCTTTGGGTAAACAAGATGCTCCAACCGTGTGGCTATAAAACCTCTGTGACAGACGACGGACAGACAGACAGGCACGTGATTACGTACGGAACCCTAAAAAGTCACTCACACTGATTTTAAACCACGAGCAGGAGAAGGCGAGGTCTTAGCCACTGCGCCATCATTGTCTTTGAGAAAGCCAGGAAAAATTTAATCAAACTCTAAGACCCATAATATTAATGGTAAATGCTAATAACGGCAAAATACGAACAATATCAAAGTGATAAATAATCCAAGATGGCTGCTACCAGCTGCAAGCCTGTCACATTTTTATGAACCGCCATAGTTTGTTTTAAATTGTGTTATTATTTCCCGCGGAAGATTATCGCGGAATATTTATGTGAAGTGCCGTGGCGTGGCTTTCATTTTACCGTAACCTCCGACATCGCGACATGCATCGATTTATTATTGAATTTTGAGTAAAATTTACATTTTCTAGAATTGAGAATAAAAATTGTATGTTCTTGTTTACTCAACTCTTAGGCAAGTTGATAAAATAAGAACAAAACACAACACATACACAGTTCAAACGCGAGCCTATTGATAAATAAAAAAAAATAAAATATAAAATTTTTCTCCACAAAAATTATGGAATATTGGGCTCTTATCACAATTCAAAGATGATATGAACGGATCACTTAAAATCCAAATCACTCTGTAACCACAAAGTACGGAACCGGCGGCGCTATACTATCTATTTTGTGCTGTAACGATAGTTTTAGCTCAAGAAGAGCATCACATCACATCACATCATCAGCCTATTAATGTTCCCACTGCTGGGACACAGGCCTCAAAAGAAGAGCTTAAGCCACGTTAATAAAAAGAGAATTAATACTATATCCAGGGTTTACCATATACAGGGTATCCTACTAAGGACTCCAGTCTCTCACAAAGCATGATATTTATTATCCATGTTTTTGTTGATATCATTTAAATGTAGTATGTAAGTATATACTGATGTGAACTTTTGTGAAGAGTGAAATAAAGGAGTTATTTATTTGTATGAAAAGAGGCCAAGTAAGGACGTAAGTGGAATAGTAAAATGCTGGTATTACATAAGCCGAATTGTAGTGGATGAGAACCACTATATTTGTCATTACTTACAGGCAATTGTCCAGTTCGATCCAACAATCACAACAATGAAAGCAAGTCAATAAGTTCTTTTAAATTCTTGGCAAGAAAGAGACTTTGAATTTTCCAACCAACTTGGAGTCTTGCCATGCTCAACCCCTTCCTTTATATCAATAATGCTTAGCATAATGTTATTTAATAATTCTAGAGTAATGGTCAGTACGCTTGAATGTGTTTGACGGTAATGGAGAACTTATTTTACTTATATTTGAATGAGCTGAGGGCCAAGTAGTTTTAGGGGTTAGTAGTGGTTGTGGTCGTGTGTGAGAATATCATTAGAACATGATGAGTTTCTCATCATAACACAATAAATATTTAGTGTAAATTTAGCTAAGACGCTTGTCCCAGAATTGTTTTTAAAGATAACTATATAATAAAAACTACCTTGAAAATAAGATGCGATATGCAGGCTGTGTTAGGCTTTAAGTAATGCCATGATTGAGATGAAGGTCGCAGATAAATTTGAAAGAGAGTTATCGCGGCCCTGGCTTAAGCAACTGAAGGAACACGGGTAGTCTGACACGCCCTCCCGCTTCACCCAGAGCGGGAGAAGTCATTGGATGATTTCCCACCACAAAAAAAGGGTTGGGATGAAAAAAGTCTTCCAAGTAAAGTTAATTTAGGGTTTCACTCAGTTCTTATCTGTACAAATAGCACACCATGAACAGTGTCCAATGCCACAAAATAATAATACCGGCCAAGTACGTGTCGAGCCACACTCAGTAATAGGGTTCCGTAGTTGCATAATAATGCGGACTAAGAAGAGGGTTTTTGTTGTTAAATGAACATTAAAACGGTTCAGCAGCTCACAGCGTCTAAAAACGGGGGCATTTGTAATTTTTTTATACTTTTCCAAGTACATTTTATGAGTTGGTCGACTGTGATAGTTTTCCTTTTAATTTCGTTATATATATTACTGTCGTGTTTTTTTTCCGATAGCCAAAAGCAACCATTTTGCTGGCAGGGGGGGACACTTGACTCTAACAAAAAATCGCAATTTAAAGCTTAATTTAACGCAAACGGATCTCTGAATCGAAAAATGTTTTACAATGCATGTCCTCGAAAAGACCGGTTTTCCAAGCAGCCAAACTGTGCGGAAAGTGTCACTTTTTTTCACTAGTGCTCTTTACTTTCTTGTACTTTTTTAATTTTTAACTCCAACGTCAGCCCGACGCATAGAGTTTTTATTATTTGAGAAAAGTTTTAAAAATTTGTTATGTACAGATTATCATTTATATAAAAGGTAAAATAAAACTAATACTTTATTTTAGGCGTTTTTAATTACTCTAGATTTAGTTTTTGATCAATAAATTAATTTTAAATATTCATTAAATATGTTTGGCAGAACGTATATTTTGCTCGTGCCTTATTGCGTTACGATGTGAAAGCAATTCGCACATGCGCAGTAGATATGCCCGAGGAACTATTAGTTAATCTGTGGATATGTTGAACGCGCTTGAATAAGCCCGCCATTTTATTAATTTTGTTTATTTCCTCGCACAATGCATAGTAAAATATTGTATGATACACGTACGTAAGATGATTTCCGACTTGTGTCGATTTATCCACTCACTCGCTTCGCTCGCTCGTGAATAAAAATGCCACTCATCGGAAATCACCTACCTTCCGCACTTGTAGCATAAATAACTATTACAATGCATGTCCTCGAAAAGAGCGGTTTTCCAAGCAGCCAAACTGTGCGGAAAGTGTCACTTTTTTTCACTAGTGCTTTTTACTTTCCTGTATTTTTTTAATTTTTAACTCCAACGTCAGCCCGACGCATAGAGTTTTTATTATTTGAGAAAAGTTTTAAAAATTAGTTATGTACAGATTATCATTCATATAAAAGGTAAAATAAAACTAATACTTTATTTTAGGCGTTTTTAATTACTCTAGATTTAGATTTTGATCAATAAATTAATTTTAAATATTCATTAAATATGTTTGGCAGAACGTATATTTTGCTCGTGCCTTATTGCGTTACGATGTGACAGCTATTCGCACATGCACAGTAGATATGCCCGAGGAACTATTAGTTAATCTGTGGATATGCTGAACGGCTGAACGCGCTTGAATAAGCCCGCCATTTTATTAATTTCATTTTATTAATTTATTTATTTCCTCGCACAATGCATAGTAAAATGTTGTATGATACACGTACGTAAGATGATTTCCGACTTGTGTCGATTAATCCACTCACTGGCTTCGCTCGCTCGTGAATAAAAATGCCAATCATCGGAAATCACCTACCTTCCGTACTTGTAGCATAAAAAACTATTTTACAGACCCGTAATATTTTTGAATGGCCTATCCAACGATATCCCACACCATGGGATAGATAGATGAAAAAAACGGTTTTTAAGTTACAGATGTATATGACTTTAATACATCTGTTTTGTTTGTACGAGGGCTTGGACAAGCGCCATTCTATCATCGAAAGCGTGCCGATAGCGATTGAGAAAACGTCAAAAATCGATGGGACCGACAAACGCTATCGAAATGTCACGTGAAAAATTCCTTACATTTTGGCATTGATGTATTAAAAAGAGGTAGATACGGGACTGCTCACAGCGCTTGGTCCTACTAATCTAAGTGAATGCCCGCAGTGGGCACTCAGTCGCGCACGGCACCTGGTTGAACCCACAGCTCAATAATTTCAGTGTTTTATATTTTTTGCAATAAATACGCATCAAAATGACTTCTTGTGTAGCTAGACAGTGTTAAATAATACCGGAAAGAAAAAAACTTAATTAAAAAAATCAAAAAACCCGACTGCTTCAAAAGCGAACTAAAAAGTCGTAAACAAGGAAAAAATCATGCTGTGCAGTCGGAGGATACATATTCGCCGGCTGGCTGACCAAAATCTGGTGTATCCTCCGCCTGCACAGCATGATTTTTTCCTTGTTTACGACTTTTTAGTTCGCTTTTGAAGCAGTCGGGATTTTTGATTTTTTTAATTAAGTTTTTTTATTTAAAACTTTTTAGTTAGTTTTTTCGAATTAGATACATTTAAACATATAAGTGTTATATATTTTTGAAATCACCTCACCAAAAAAAATTTGGGTCCCCACAATATGGCACCCAAAATCCGCCATTTTTCTATTATCCAATTTTAATGTAGCCTATGACACTCGCAGGATTAAGACGCATCGTTTGACGTATGAATCATCAAAATCGGCCAACGCGTTTGGTCTTTGGAACGCCACATAGGAACAAACATACATACATACATACATAGACTGATAAACACATTACCCTCCTTCGGCAGTCGGGTAATAAGTCTCACGGGATCACTTACCACTCGTAAGTACAGTCAAAAATGTTAATTTGTTGAAAATTACAATAATATTTAATGTTTGTTTCGCCATATTTGTGAGAGCGAGATAGATATTACAAAAATGCGTGAAAGACACGATACGCACATATTGCAATGTCATTTCATTCATTTAGCATTCGGACAACATTCGGCGGCTAACGCGATTTCGCTTGCACTACAACGCCTTCTCCTTTCTCTGTCCTTGTCTATCAGTAACTGTAGCTTTGGGACTGGTGATGACATCAGAATACAGATGTGTGAGTTTCGATGCATGTAGTTGTGCGCCGATCCCAGGTTTTCTGATCGCGATGTTAGCGCGTAACGTATCTTCCTCTTTTTAATAAATCAATGCATTTTGGCATTTTGTCCATAGCCCTCGCTGACGTCAAATGACACTTTTCTAGAGCCTCAAGACACAGCAATGTTATTTCACAACAGAAATAATTATTACGGCAACAGAACCCCCGATAATTCCTCTCACAAGACGCTCATAAACTCATCGCACTAAATCTGCCAAACATTTTACATTAATTCCAGTAGGCCATGATCCAACATTCCTCAGCTCGCCCAACGCCCAACAGTCCCAAATATTTGACCAAACATTCCTTAACACAATCCGTCAGAACAATTTACACATGTCGCGAGTACACTGGCGAGCAAGTTAAACACTCCACTGTTGAAAAGTAAACAGTATCGTTTGATGGTCTCAACTTTCTTAGTGCTTATACACTTGGTGGCAAATTTATTTGCACACTAGAAGTGCTTTAAAAGAGTTTGGTAAAGTGAGACATAAATTGTTGGTTTAGTTAAAAGGCTATTAAGGAAAATGGTGGGCGTTTCTTTGTTAATTTTTAACTTTGAGATAAGGAGTCTAATTTTACCCTTTTATATTAAGAAAATTAATTTCGGTGTTTTTAAAGAGCTTTCTCTAGTGCAGGTTTATTAAGTCACTTAAAAAAAAAGTCACTGTCACAGATAATATAATACTAGCATACAGATGCCTCATCCCATACAAAGAAACCGTGCCGATGCAACTAGCGTTTTTCATCTGATTATACCGATCTATATCCGTGGAACGGAACCGAACGCGATCGATGTACAAAAAATAATCAGTATGATCAATACAGCCTAGCGAGCATGGGCGTACCCAAGACATTTATGACAAGACATGATAAATTATGTCATGTCTTACAATTTGTCTTAAATGCTAGCACAGGTCAAACATGTGACATATTTTAAACGCGCAACATGCCTTTCTTGTTGCTGCCCGGCGAGCACGGCCTACTGTGACATGGCTTGAGTCACACATTTCATCGCAGTTTGTGCGATAACGCCATTTTGTCCTAAATAATAACAATAATAGCAGTAATAGTGTGAGAAAATTTCCTGACGTTTGTTTGGGACTCATCGGGTCTTAATTGCTAATACGGGCGCACCCATTTTGTCACAAATGTCACATTTTCACAGATGATTTAGAAAAATGTATCACTTTCGTTCGGAGGTGGTGATAAAATTTTATAGTAGAAAAAAAATATATTTGCCTTCTAATTACTGCACCAAATGGCAATAAATTCATTTTGTGTGTATGGTGATCAATGCTTATTAATTAATTGAAATGTTACAGGATTATTAATTAATTTTACATTGTTACTTTTTCATAATTGTATTTTTTTCTTATTGTTGTTCTTATTTTTATTTTTATTATTATTTCTTTTATACCATATTCTTCTTCCTTTCTACATTTTTAAAAGTCTATGGTCGTGGGTCAAATATTAATTTATTCCCAACAAAATAAAAAAGTTGTTTAGCTGTATGAACGGCATACTTTTTTACGTATTATTTTATTTGGTCGTCTATTCTAATTATGTCGCACTATGAAGTCAACAATAAGAAAAGCTAGTCGCGCCTGTAAACTATGTCACATGGTTGTACCGTGCTAGCATTTAAGACAAATTGTAAGACATGACATATTTTATCATAACTTGTCATGACCGTAGTTCAAGTCGAAAACCAAGAAATGTAAAAAAAAAACTTATGATTCATGTTGGGATGCTGCTAACATGGGGGTAACAAAGGGGGGGGCTAAATTTTGGTTATTTTTTGCCTAGGACATACCGTTTTCGAGATATCATTTTGGAAATATTGAGCGTTTTATGCAAAATAAAATAAGATACGGAGGATTCGGAAACAGTGCGTCGTAGGCCAAGTTTAAACCGAAACTGCAATAAAATTGGAAAATTTCCGAAATAGAAAAATAAACGTCAAGAAGTTATGCCACAAGTCAAGAAAATATCTCACGCCACCGTGCTAGCATTTAAGACAAAATGAGTTTATCGCCCAAACTGTGAATAAAAGTGTGACTTAAGCGATGTCACAGTAGGCCATGCTCGCCGGGCAGTACGTCGCCGCGTCGGGACGGTTTCTTTGTATGGGATGAGACACCACTGGTATTTTATATCTAACTAGCTTTATACTACGAATTTATTCTTAAAGTCCATCCGAGAAGAGCCGTGCATTTTTCTGGGAAAAAGTTAAACTTGGATAATAAGTTATAGTGTAGTTTTCAAAGCATACTTTTAACAAACAAAATAGCTTCCGCCAGCGGCTTCGCCCGCGTGAACGTCGAAAATTATCCCAACGGGACGTACTTCCAGGGTAAAATGTATCATTATGTTCTTTTCTAAGATCTTATCTATCTCTATACCAAAGTTCATTAAATTTTTGTCAAACAGAGAGACAGATAGACCGAGTTACTTTCGCGTTTATAATTTTAATACGAATTAATATTAATAAAACCTTACGAGAATGTAGCTCCACATTTTCAATTACCGTTTTAATTAGCAAAAGTCCAGCATCAGACATCGTTTCTTTGTCTGCTCCATTACTTGTGTGGTTAAATAAGGACTGATTGTAATTAAGATTATATGTTTCTTCTTGACAGGCGACTTTTCGGGTTTGCTCGGTCAACATCGGGACTATTCGGGACAGTTCGGGTCCTCTTCGACTCTCTTCGCTTTCTCTTGGACCTTTCTTTGTCAATGGGTGCTCTTTTGTTTGGTATGTTTTAGCGCAAATGAGTGTTTTTGGACATTGCGGGTCTGTTCAGTGTTTGGCTAACTTCGGGGCTCTTCGGCTCTCTTCGTATTCGCTCGGACCTTTATTTGTTATTGGGTATTCTTTTGTTTTGATAAATATTTAGTGCAGGTGAGTGTTTTTGAAGTGAATGTAATCTGTTTATGTCCAGAGGTTTAAGAACAATGGATTGTCCTTTTCATACCCACCTTTTGTAGCCTTTTATTGTACGTACAACATAAGTCCAGCCTATAAAGAAATGGTTCTTCATTCTTCAGCCCCTATTGAAACATTTTAGTGAGCGTCGTTTTCATTTTTATTTACGTATAAATTAAAAAAATCTTTTAAATTTAATTCGATGGCTAAACGGTAATTTTATTGTATTTACTGCAGTTTAACCGGTTTAATGCCGCGTGGAACCACGTTTCGGGCACTCATGACACTACTTAGTTAAGTAGTGTCACTGATTATACTATATGCTCATAAAAATAAAATAATTTCATTTTTATTATTGTACCTTTATGATCTTCAGAAATTATTCTTTAGGAAAATTTTCGTCCCTAATGAACAATTTCACGAAGAAAAATCTTGAAAGAATCATTATAAATGCACCTTAACTTGGGTAAAAATAGTTACCAGCCATTATTTGGTTACTAATTAAGAAGATCTTAGTCTGGATTTAGTAAGACCTACCAAATCTATCGACAAACAAACGCCATCAACAGTCTTGAAAGGAAAATGCAAATTAATTAACACTTCCTAAGATCTAATTGCAAACATCTCAGAGTTAGGTGACGAGGATTAGGTTCCTCTCACTAAATGGCAACTAATCTATGAAATCAATGTATGAAAACTACTGTTGGAGTGTGTCGGTTTGTGCGTTGAATAATGAGTCGAATTGGATTGTTCCGCATTTGGCCATCAGGCTTTTGTCTACCCGACTAGTCTCATGTTGTATATAATGTATTAAATAGGCTTACTAAATGGTACTGTTTGGTTGGAGACTATGTTCGTTCAGTAAATTAAACTGGCAAAGAAGCCACGTGGTGGAGGGAATGGACATTTAGGAAAATTATCTCTTGATCAATAATCAAAATCTTTTTATTTTTAACCCCCGCCGAAAAAAGAGGGGTGTTATAAGTTTCACGTGTGTTGCTGTGTCTCTGTGTATCTGTGTGTCTGTCTGTGGCACCATAGCGCCTCAACGGATGAACCGATTTTGATTTAGTTTTTTTTTTGTTTGAAAGGTGATTTTGTCGAGAGTGTTCTTAGCTATGTTTGAATTAAATCGGTTCAGCCGTCCAAAAGTTATGCGCGTTTAACTGTTTGAATCGGGGTGTTTTCGCAAGATAAATGTGTCAGGGGTTTTAAAATTTTGAAATTTTACTTGTATTTTACATAGGTCTACATGGGCACTTATAAAACGTCGACAAAAGGTGCACGGATCGGGTTGGTCGTTTCCTATGGAGAAGAACCGGGAAGAAACACCACGGTTGCTCTTTTTTAAAATTGTTGGGTTTTACAATATTTTCATGTTACAGCATTAGTAATTAGATGGGGGGACAACGTAGGCCCGACAATAAGTCGTAAGAAACTAAAAAAAAGATTATATATTATTTAAACAAAAGATTTAAAATAAAAGGTAAAACGAGATAAAATGTTAACAAGCTTGCTGTACCGTTCTCTACTTCTTTCTTGATTTTACTAACAGTGTTTTTTTTCAGCTCGTCCCAACATCTTCTACGGGATCTGATAAAGTGAATTAAATTATAGAAAACAAATAATATAGAAAACGAATAAAATAACTTATTCAAAAATATATAGAGTGAGAAGTAAAAACCGGCCAAGTGCGAGTCTTGACTCGCGCACAGAGGGTTCGGTATAAACAGCTACATTTATCCAAATAAATAGGAACATTACTAACGTTCTTATATAATGAAAACAACGAACATTGCTCTAACGAATGGACAAAATTAACTTTGCCGTTCGAAAACTATTGTCCCCAAACATCAATATACGAAATTGTTACTTTTCCAAGTACATTTTATAAGTTGGTCGACTATTACTCATAAACTTGTAAATCCTACTTAGCTGTGATAGTTTTCCTTTTAATTTCGTTATATATACTACTGCCGTGAATTTTTTGACATAATATCCAAAACCAACTATTAAGCTGGCAGGGGGGAGGGGGGGGGCACTTGACTCTAACAAATAATTGCTATTTAAAGCTTAATTTTACGCAAATGGATACCTGAATCGAATAATCGTTTTCACACACTGTAATATTTTTACGCGTCTTTTGCACGCCGTTAATGCGTAAGCTATTGTTTATCTATTGTGTCAGCTAATTAGACGCACGATTGGTGGCCTATCTAACGATATCCCACGCCATGGGATAGACGAGAAAAAAAACATCCTCACTTTACGTGTAATAGGAGGTACCCTAATATTTTTTTCATTATTTTATTTTACCACTTTGTCGGCGTGATTAATATGTATATTCATGCAAAATTATAGAGTAGTAAGGCTCTAAGCCCCTGAGCCCTGAGCAAGTCTCTGAAGGATGGACAGGAGCACATGGCGAAACTTTAAAGGTTCCTTGTTGACTACGGAACCCTAAAAACATGATGAAGTTATGAGTTGCATAATTCGGGTAGTTTTAAACGTATCCTGTTTTTTTCTTGTTTCCTTTAAGTTTGGATTTTTAACTTATTATGCTTAAAGCATTTGAGTGCATTTTACAATATCAAAGGATATTGATGAAGTAGTTAAATTATCATATATGCATAATAGTTGGACGGCTACCTAGGCGAGCATTTTTGTTACTTAAAAATCCATGCATATAATGACATCTACCCGCCACTTAACAATCACTTAACGCATTGCAAAACACGCTTTCTGAATATTAAACACTAGCGGACGCCTCGCGGTTTCACCCGCGTAGTGCCCGTTTCCGTGGGAATACAGTGATAAAAAATAGCCTATTTCACCCGGGGATAGTGTAGCTTCCCAACGGTGAAAGATTTTTGAAATCGGTCCAGTAGATTTAAAGGTTATTCGTTACATACAAAAATACAAATCTAACTAATATGGATTATTTGACCCCGAAGATCAACACAACTGGCGCGACTGTAAACAAATCCATATGACAGAAACTAAAGGCCATAGTCACAAATCTTACAAACAGAGTCAGGATTCAGCTCTAGTTTACAAACAAATAAGACATTCGTACTATCACGACAAGCCAATTTCCAATATTATCGTCTTTGATATATCTATTCATGTGTACCGAACTTAATTTAAGCAAATATTAACGTTTCAAGTAATGAAAGGTTTTGGAGCAATTTTCTTGAGTTTATAAAATCCTTAAGGCGCAGATACCCCTCAGTAGCTGTTTTTAAAATGAGAATCACGTCCAATCGGTTAGTTGTAATTTTTTGTTTAATAATTTGATCTAAGAAAATTTTGGCGCTGGATGCGAGACGCATGGGATCAGTCAATGTGGCGACGCCTCGGGGAGGCCTATGTCCAGCAGTGGACTTCTTTCGGCTGATATTATGATGATGAAGAAAATTTTGATATTTATTCGTATAACATGGCGTAATTATTTTGTACAGAAATGACAATCGCACCAAACCCGCCGGGCGTATTTTAATGAAATTGTCACCATATCAAAGACAATTTAATTATCTACATTTTAATCTGAGGCTTTTTTTTTAAAGTCATAGAATAATAAAGAAAGTACAAAAAACTACTAAATTTTGGGTCGCGCGGGTGTGAAACGTGTGCGCGTTTTGTTTCCCTCAAGGTCGTTGGCGTTAGTCGTCGTCTTAAGATGGCTGTGGCCCACAGAGCACTGAGTCGCCTCGGTGGCCACTACTAGGGACAGCATTATCCATAGAAATATTACTTTCTTATAACTATGGCATTTTCATAACTTTATATACCTTCAAATATCTTTGAGTGTCACCATTTCCTCGCAGAAATTGACAGCCAGCATTTCTGTTTGAAGAATTTGCATTTGAGTATTTGTGAGACTTAATAAGCTCTTCAGTATCTAGTAAATTAATATCTGTACCCAAGTGTGTGTACTGAGCACAAATATTATAGTAGTGGCGTCTCTAGGCTATTCCGTATTCTGTGCGTTGGTCTTAGAAAATTAATGGAAATTACTAATTATAACTCCCAATTATTATTTTAATTTTCCGGGATGAAATTAAAGGGAAGTTTGGACCGCACGCAAACAATTTTAGGGATATTTAACATTTGTTTAGGAAAGTGTTTACCACTAAACGTTTCCTGGGTTTTGTGGTTCCTATAATCTTTCCTAGAAAAAGCCAATGGGATATGAGGGCTCATGTTCTGTAGATGTAGCTACATTGCCTAATTCGGTAGAATTGGTAAAAAATAGTTTATGAGGAATTTTTTTCGTATGCAAAATACGCGCTTGGTCGTGGAGTTGCGGAAACCAGCCCGTTTTAACCTAACCTAGTTTATGAGGAAAAATAAATTACCTACACCGTTTTTCGACCCGGCATTTCCAAACAGACATTACATACAGGTACTTACCTACCTACCTAGGTTTCAAAATATGAATATTCTGCGTTCTGCGTATCAGTCACAAGCACTAAATATATAAATGATTACTTTCAAAGTAAACATTATAATTCACCTTAAGGTGACGCTAGTCGATCATTCTTCCATACAAACGTAGTCTGGCGATTACTCCACTGTTTGACGGTGCAAGCTCAAATAAAAAAAAATGTTATTTGAAAGTTATGAATGTCGAAAGTTCCATATTTCAACACTAATTTTAACGCATCTTTGGGCGGAAATAAATACCATAAGAAGAAGGAAAATTGCAAAACAGCCTCCATAACGTGATAGATTAGTAATTCAACAATGCAAATAATTTTATTTTGAAAATATACATTAAGTCGTTTTTTCATGATATCTAGACTCCCAAAGGTCTGTTTATAAAATTTCGCGCGCTCGTTTTCGTCCTTAATCATCAACCATTTCGATACAAATTTGCAAAAGTGCTAATTCGTAATTGTAACTGTCGTGCTAATTACGATTAAAAATGTGTCCACGGTTTGGCCGGTGAATCTTACATATTTAGACAATCGATCCGAACTGCGCGTGTAAATGAGTTTCGACTGCAGTTTGGACCGGCGCGTGGTAAGTTATAAATTTTAAAAGATTTGAAATTGGTGACGAACCCGCGATTAGCTGAAGCAAAACCTAATGTCGTCATATGCTTTGTTTCTCATGGTCCTGTTGGTGTAGCCCTTGCTTGCTTGCACAGACATTGCTGTTCATGGAACAAACGAATAAACTCCGTAATAGCTTCGACGCTCCAAACCGACATTGTTTATTTGGCGTCCAGTCCACACGTGTGACGTGATACACTTCACAAAACTGTGAAGCTTGTGCTCGCGTCGACACTCTACATGCCAGATCGAAATATTAGCCTCGCGCGACGTCAAGTACGTTTCAGAAATAATACGGTTTTTA
The DNA here is from genome assembly GCA_949775005.1 of Orthosia gothica. NCBI lineage: Eukaryota > Metazoa > Arthropoda > Insecta > Lepidoptera > Noctuidae > Orthosia > Orthosia gothica. The sequence goes on from OX459047.1 coordinate 2,778,805, forward strand.
TGGGAAAAATTTCGAATGGAAATATGACCTGATCTAAACCGTACAGAACTACGTAAGGTTTTGTTCAGTATGTTCTGTATTTTATATTTCTATGAGTATGTTCCTTTATTCTACTCATAATCCTCTGTACAAACACTTTGAATGTCACAAATTGTATTACACGGGCAACAAAACTTGACGTAATAAACCGAGAAAGTCCACTAAGGTCTTACCCTCGTGAATGGAGGTCCCAAATACTTGGCAAGTGCCTTTGGTCGCATTATAGGACATTGTGGGTCGGGAAGCTAAATGGCAGTATTTTTACGGGACAAAGTATAGTTTTACGTAGGTGGGATATGTAGTTTGGGCATTTATTGGGTAATCAAGAGGTAAACCTTGTCAATTTAGTTTGTTTTCTTTGTAAAAATGACCAAGCAAGGTTTGACTGTGTTCCTATACAGTACTTATTCTTTAAATTTGTGTTAGAAATCTTCAAGATCATATAAAAAGTAAGTGAATAAAAATCACCACGCTTTGGTAAGAAAATATTCTTTATGTTAATTACATAAAGACTATTTTCTTGTCAAAGCCTATAAATCACGAGTACCGGGTCTTTTTTTAGGGTTCCGTACCCAAAGGGTAAAAATGGGACCCTATTACTGAGACTCCGCGGTCCGTCTGTCTGTCTGTCACCAGGCTGTATCTCATGACCCGTCTTAGCTAGACTGGCTAGACAGTTGAAATTTTCACAGATGATGTATTTCTGTTGCCGCTATAAAAATAAATACTAAAAACATAATTAAATAAATATTTAAGTGCGGCTCCCCAAACGTGATTTTTTTGGCGTTTTTTGCGATAATTGTACGGAACCCTTCGTGTGCGAGTCCGATTCGCACTTGGCCGGTTTTTATTATTTAAAATCAACTTCTATTGATCGACGTCATCTATCACAGAGATGACAGTCAATAAAGTATATTTTTCACAAAACCATTAACACCTTCGTATACGTACACCTATGTAAATATTTTGAGTTTAAAAAGACACAATTGTTTCAAAAACTTTATGACTTATATTTTCGGCCAGGTACGGTAATTGCTTATTCAAAAGCTTCCAATTCTCATTCGCACTTTCTTCTCACTGGTTCCTTACTGCTCGCCTAGGGTACAATAGAAATCCTTATTTCTTTTTAACTGTAACCTTAAACACAAACATTAGGAAACAAACCGAGACATTTTCCTGGTCTTCCACAGATATTTCCCCTAGGTAACATTTCACTAAGATCCATCGCTTCGTTAACTTTAATTTTCTTTATTTCTTCATTTAAAATGGACCTTCAAGCTTTAAACAAATGAATTTTGTCTGAAATAAACACAGCACATCAGTTTAATACGTACCTACATACGAGTACCTATTGAATCTCACACTAGAATACTGGAAAACCCGGGGAAGCTTGAAAGTTTATGTGCGTGTGAATTTGCAGTCTGTGTTTGCATCTAATCTCAAGTTGTTTGAGCAGTCACTTCAAGTAAAATACTGCAAGCTGGATCGGGTTATACTGGAAATCGTTCTCAATATACTCGTAGTTGAAAAAACAGGTAAAATACTGCAAGCTGGATCGGGTTATACTGGAAACCGACCTCAATATACTCGTAGTTGGTAAAACAAGTAAAATACTGCAAGCTGGATCGAGTTATACTGGAAACCGACCTCAATATACTCGTAGTTGGTAAAACAGGTAAAATACTGCAAGCTGGATCGGGTTATACTGGAAACCGACCTCAATATATTCGTAGTTGGAAAAACAACTAAAATTCTGCAAGCTGAATCGGGTTATACTGAAAACTGACCTCAAAATAATCGTAGTTGAAAAAACAAATAAAATACTGCAAGCTGGATCGGGTTATACTGGAAACGACCTCAATATACTCGTAGTTGGAAAAACAACTAAAATTCTGCAAGCTGAATCGGGTTATACTGAAAACTGAACTCAAAATAATCGTAGTTGAATAAACAAGTAAAATACTGCAAGCTGGATCGGGTTATACTGGAAACTGACCTCAATATACTCGTAGTTGGAAAAACAAGTAAAATACTGCAAGCTCGATAGGGTTATACTGGAAACCGACCTCAATATACTCGTAGTTGGAAAAACAACTAAAATACTGCAAGCTGATCGGGTTATACTGTAAACCGACCTCAATATACTCGTAGTTGGAAAAACAAGTAAAATACTGCAAGCTGATCGGGTTATACTGTCAACCGACCTCAATATACTCGTAGTTGGAAAAACAACTAAAATACTGCAAGCTGGATCGGGTTATACTGTAAACCGACCTCAATATACTCGTAGTTGGAAAAACAAGTAAAATACTGCAAGCTGGATCGGGTTATACTGGAAACCGACCTCAATATACTCGTAGTTAGAAAAAGAAAGTAGCCTTGTCTAACATAGCATACCTCGACAAGTCGACATACGCAAACAGCCTGTACTTTATGCTCTCTTCAAACCTTTTCCAAGGTATAAAAAGTTCCCAATGATTAAATTGAATACAGTTGCCAAAGTTAAGGTGTTGCCACACGATATTTTAAAAACTTGTTGACAGCCAGACGTGAGAGAGATTTATTGCAAAAACTTCGTGATATTAGTTCAATCCAATATGTGGTATATTGATTTGAGAAACAGATTTTTTTATGTAACTTTTCTTATTTAGCGTTACCAATCTAAACTCTCAATTTATTGGATAAGTTTCTGTTATGACTTTCAAAGGGTAGATATGATGGGTAGGTACAATGCAGACGTCAGTGGTCGATATCCAGAAGGACATACATAGTACACAGAACTTACTGATGATGCTCTTCAAATATCCCCGTAATCAGGATCAAAGAGTCAATAATTTCGAATGAATCGCTTAATTATGAAACAAATGAATCTCATTAGCCATTAGCACTCAACAATGTAATTTCTAACACATTATTTTAGCACTTTAGCTCTAATGTGTTGGCAACAGCCCAAGCTAGGCTAGAACAAATGGCTTCGCTAGAATAACGTTCAACTGCTACGATATAATGTTATCTAATCGATTTTATTAAGATAACCTAATCTTCAGTACTGTTGCCTATTTAACTGGTGTCTCTCTAAATGGAGTGATGGAATAAACCAGCTCTGTGATCTGAGAACAATGCAAAGAAATAAACTTCATTGAACTCAGAGGAGACCACTCAGAGGTGACCACTCAGAGGAGACCACTCAGAGGTGACCACTCAGAGGAGACCACTCAGAGGAGACTGACAGACTCAGAGAGAATGAAGTTTCTTTCTTGAGACTTGAATTAGTAATACATGCCTATATTTTAAAAAAGGAGTTCATTTTGTATTGATCCAGAATCAATACAAAATTAACTCCTTTTTTATTTTTATTGTAAGTTATGTGGTTGGCGATGAAACACGCTTGATTAGAAATGATATTTACTTAGTGCTTGGTGGACCTGGTTATGCCACGGGAATCCGCCGGGAGGCCTAGCAGCGTCTTTCGCCTGAAATTATCGTAATTACCTAAGTCCTTTATTTCATTATATTCACGTCTATAATACCTTCAAAGAAGTGTCGACAAGCAAAATACGACGATAAAAATAAATAATTCACATCAGTAGGCAATTATCGAACTTAAATAGTTCAAAACCCGTAAGTATAGTAGGTATAGACCCCTCTTGTGGTCCACCGAACCACGCAACAATGCGACTCAAAATAATCCTCTTTATAAATAAAGCTTGTAGTTTAGAGCACCACAAAATTCTCACCACAGTTCCTTTGAGGAGAGAATTTTAGGAATCTACTTAGTTTTAGGTTACGAGGATGTGAGCTGCATATTTTTCGACCTTGTTTAGTCGGCTAGTTCGGCTTTGACGAATAATGTACAAAATTTGTGTAAAAAGAAAGGTGGTACCTACAAAAAGATAAGCAAAAAATCTAGAATATATGTACATATTATTTTTACCTGACTGCCAATGGAGGGCAATGTGTTTATCAGTCTATGTATGTATGTAGGTTTGTTCCTTTGTGACGATCTAGAGACCAAATACGTGGGCTGATTTTGATGATTCTTACGTCAATCGATTCGTCTTAACCTTGCGAGTCTCTAAAGACATGACAGTAATCAATGTTCACCACAGAGACCGCCAGACGCCATATTGTAAAAATGAAAAAAAATCGGCGAATTATGTCAAGTCGGGTATTGTTGAATAGGTATTTGAATCATATTTAAGTTTCCTTCACCATTTATCATTTTAAATAGGTTAACAACCATTCTCGCTAATTACCTCATATATTTCAAACCACTAGACGGATTTATAAAATAAAAACATCGTTAGACTGTCTGTCTGTCCCTATTACTAAGATTCCGCGGTCCAGGCTGTATCTCATGGACCGTGTTAGCTAGACAGTTGAAATTTTCACAGATGATATATTTCTGTTGCTGCTATAACAACAAATACTAAAAACAGAATAAAATAAATATTTCAGTGGGGCTTACATACAACAACCGTGATTTTTTTGCCGTTTTTTTGCGATAATGGTACGGATTCCTTCGTGCGCGACTCCGACTCGCACTTGGCCGGTTTTTAGTGATGGTGTATTAAAACTCTAAAGAGAGAAATAAAGACTTTTCACAAAAAATAAACAGACTTGAAAAGCAAAATACTAAAAAGTGCAAAATAACTTTCGTTCCAGAGCCAAAAAATGTGTCAAAAAATTATGAAAACAAGAGGTACCAAAAACACCGACTTCCGTAACGAAAGTTATTTTGCTTTTTAGTGTTTTGCTTTTGAAGTCGATTTATATTTTTTTTGGAAAGTTTTTATTTCTCTCTTTTTAGTTTTAGTACACCATCACTAAAATAGTTATTTGTGCAACAAGAGAGCAAAGTTGGTTTTTGCCGCGAGTGTTGATTTTAAATCCCGAGTAAGCGAAGGATTCTATATTTGAATCACGAGCGTAGCGAGTGATTCTAGGTTAGAATCCTGAGTGCAGCGAGGGATTCAAAGACACGAGATGCAAATAACTTTGGTCTCGTGTAGCACATACAACTTTTCACTTCAGCAGCGAGAACAAATAATGTAAAGGTAAAAAATACAACTTGGTAATATTTAAACAACATGTATATTTGTAAAAATTAAAAGTAAAATTATTGCAGTTTTGCAAATTAAAAGTACCTACAAGTTTTGTTTGGAACCAATGGAACCGATATTGTTGTTTTAGCGACTTCAGTTTGACTATTCAGTGATTCGCTTTTTACATACTGCTTCAATTCTTCCGGTGTTGCAATTAATTAAATAAACAAAATTGCAGACATCATCACTGGATTCACTCATATTTATTTATTATTATTTTAATAATATCCAACGTGTATCGCACTTTGTAGCTAGCGAACAGAAGAAGAAAACAATAAAAATTTAAAGCCCGCAATTTTTTAAAGATGCGTTCGGAAATTGCACTATTACTAAATTATTCTGTCACAATAAAGATTGTTAAAACTTTAAATAATTATGTAGATACATGATAAACTTCGTATTTTTTACTTCAACATCTCTTTATTTGATTATAAAAAAATATAATTCGATTATTAAGAGAAAAGTATAATAATTACATTTATACCTTGATTTGAAATTTTATAGATGACGTGTTTCCGAACTTTTTATTGTTGGTTTCTTTTTTGAGCCTATTATATATGGAATTTGAAAATCGAACTTCGAATCGACTTGTTTCTATCTCTCGCTCTTTTCGTATCGAAGTGAAAGTGACAGAACAAAGTGAAGTTCAAATATTTCGAATGTTGTGAGTAGACCCAGCACTGACTCGGCATTTAAAAAAATAATTAATAAGTTACTTTGTCTCACGCTCGCAGCAAAATCGAATTTTGCTCACTGTCTTCAAGCAGCAAAACCTGCTTGTTTGAGGTGCTGAGGTGAAAATGACCTATTTATATAATACGGTACCTAAAGGATTGATAAAATACACATAATAACTCACACACACACTTACACATTCGTGCTGTTTGGCGCTAAGGAGTTCGTAAGATACAGAGCATTCAGCTCTATATCTTGAAAACTGCTGGACCGATTTTGATGAAACTTACAGGATTCCCTAAGTTGAGAGATACTCAATCTAACACAAAAGAAATAATCATGATCCAATAAGTAGTTTCGGAGAAATGCGTGGACAAACATACATACATACAAACAAACATAGATACAAACATACCCAACTGACTATGCTGAATCTCTTCTTTTTCATGTCGATGGAGGAGTTAGTTGGCCTAATACTTCGGAACTTCCACTTCGTCATCAGTAGCAGCGCTTGGGTAACTGACTGCAGGTTTTGGGGCACAAAGGGCAGAAAAGTAGACGAGACATACGTACTTAGTCTGTCATGCAGTTCTTCATCCGAATATTAGGAGCCACCTTACCGAAGTATTGCCATACGTAAGTATTATATAAGTTGGAAATCGCCAATCCGCATTGAGCAAACGTGGCGATAAATGTTTGTGCTTCTCTGTATAAGAAGAGGCCTTTGCCCTGTGCAAGAGTGCAGCAGTGCAGGTTAGGATATAAATAGTTTTAACGATATAGGCTGAAGAACTTATTAAATCTAGATAAATTAATCCGTGACAATATCTAAACTGCAGCAACTCAACCATCTATGAAAATCAAAGTTTGTCAAGGTGAAGTTAGGTCTGAACTGGATGGCTATGACTGAAACTTGGCAAATACACTGTCGCCCGTCCAAAACAGATGTACCTACCGTCGTTTGCCAAATTACGCTAGTTAGTTTGCAGAGAGCCTTATTCCGTGTTCATTAGAATTGTGGTTTACATATTTGCAGAGGCTGATTAATTGTTTAACTATGTTATTTTAATTTACAATCATGATTGTTCGCAGTATCATCGATATGACGTCAATATGCATATGAAAACTGTTTGTTTGTAGGAAGTAATCTCTGGAGCGTGGGGATTGGTACAAGAAAAGACAGGCCTATACTAAGTAGTGGTTGAATTCAGGGTATGGAATATCATGATGAACCTACTGATATCAAATCAAATCAAATAATTTATATGCATAATGCAGTTTAATAACCTTATTAAACTGCATTATGCATATAAATTATTTGTTACAAATTGATTATCTGGCATATCTATCTATCTGACAGAATCTTGATGCTCCGAAATTTATTTGCCTTAACACACTTGGCATAATCTTCTTTAAACGAATATTTTTAAGGCATATTTTTTAAATATTTGTATGCCCGAATTTATAATGGCTTTAAGATGGCAAAATTTTGTTTGCCACAATTTCACTTGGCATATTATGAAGATGGCAGAAATTCATTTGGATTAATTTTATCAGTTATTTCTATAAAATAGCATCATCATCATCATCATCAGCCTATAGCAGTCCACTGCTGGACATAGGCCTCTCCAATTGCACGCCATTTGGTTCGATTTTCGGCAACTGTCATCCAGCTGCTACCAGCCACCCTGCGAAGGTCGTCGCTCCACCTAGCCTGAGGGCGTCCTACCTTACGTTTACCAGTTCGCGGTCTCCACTCAAGAACACGTTTACCCCAACGGTCATCGGTTCTACGACTTATATGGCCGGCCCATTGCCACTTCAGCTTACTTATTCTGTGAGCTATGTCGACAACTTTGGTTCTCTGCCGGATTACCTCGTTTCGGATTCTATCCCTTAGAGAGACTCCGAGCATAGCCCTTTCCATAGCTCGCTGAGCAACTTTGAACTGATGAACCAGCCGTATTGTGAGTGTCCACGTCTCGGCACCGTAGGTCATAACAGGTAGGACGCACTGGTTGAAGACTTTAGTCTTCAGGCTTTGTGGGATACGCGACGAGAAGAGTCGACGAAGTTTTCCAAACGCCGCCCAGCCCAGCTGTATTCTTCTGCTAGCCTCCTTCTCAAAGTTGTTCTTACCAAACTGCAGAGTTTGCCCGAGGTAAACGTATTCTCGAACAACTTTGAGAGCACCGCCATTGACCACAATCGATCCCGGAGTGACGTGTGAATTGAACATAACCTGGGTTTTGTCCAAGTTCATCCGGAGACCGATGCGTGCAGATGAATCAGCCAGGCTATCCAGCATCTGCTGCAAGTCTTGCAGTGACTCTGCCATTATGACGATGTCATCCGCAAATCTCAAGTGTGAGATGTACTCGCCGTTTATATTAATGCCGCGTCCTTCCCAGTCCAGCGTCTTAAACATATCCTCCACCGCGTTACTAAACAATTTCGGAGAAATTACGTCCCCTTGTCTAACCCCTCGACGCAGTGAGATATGTCTAGTTTGCCGGTCCTGACTTTGGACGGTCATTGTTGCGTTTTCATAAAGACATCTCAGCACTTGGATGTATCGCCAGTCAACTTGGCATCGCTGCATAGACTCCAGAACAGACCAGGTTTCGATGGAGTCAAAAGCCTTCTCATAGTCCACAAAAGCAAAACACAGGGGCCGATTATACTCTTCGGACTTTTGTATAATTTGCCGCACTGTGTGGATGTGGTCTATGGTGCTGTATCCTCCTCGGAACCCGGCCTGCTCCGGTGGCTGAAACTCGTCGAATCTTCGCGCTAGACGATTTGTGACGACTCTCGAAAACAACTTATAAACGTGACTAAGAAGCGAAATGGGTCTGTAATTCTTCAAAAGGGTCTTGTCACCCTTTTTGAAGAAAAGAACGACCACGCTCCTCTGCCACGCCATTGGAGTTCTCCCAGAGAACAGGACAGAGTTAAAGAGCTCCCCAAGCTCCTTCAATACCGGGCGTCCGCCCGCTTTCAGGAGCTCGGTTGTAATCCCGTCCTCGCCAGGGGCTTTTCCATTTTTAAGCTGTTTGAGAGCCGCCTCAATTTCATCTTGGCTTACTTCGGGCAGGTCTTCTGTAAAATGGCGGGTTAAGGTGGCTCTAGAATCCTCATTTTCGGGATCAGGTCGAGATGCATGCGATGCGTACAGTTGGCTGTAGAAGTCTTCTACTTCCGAAAGAATCTCCGGCCTCGAAACGACAATATCCCCACTCGATTTAGCCAGCTTCGTCAGATGGCTCCTCCCAAGTCGCTGGAAGAACACTTTGGATCCCCGGTTTTGCTCAATCGCTTTCTCTATAGAGAGCGTATTGGATCGTCGGAGATCGCGTCGTACCAGTTTCCTAATTAGTTTGTTGAGTGCCCGCTGTTCTGACGAAGTGGCTGGTGGATTTTCACGTCTCTCCGTCATGAGCTTTAGAGTTTCTTCCGAAAGTTTAGACTTCCGGCCCGTACGCCGCATCTTACAAAATCTCGTACCTTCCTCCCTGAGGATTTGCACCATTTGGTCGAGCGTCTGGTCAACGTCATCTGTGGTTTCCACGACTGCGAACCGGTTCTCCAGGTCTGACTGGAACGCTTCAGATCCCAACATAGTTTGGAGCATGTTTGGACGGAGCCTAGACTTCATCAAACGAGTTCTCTCAAGCTTGAAGTTGATATTCAGAGAGCCTCGGATAAGTCTGTGATCGCTGCCGGTATTGAACCTGTTGATCACTGAGACATCCCTGAATATATGCTTTTTATCTGTTATGATGAAGTCTATCTCATTTTTGGTCATAGTGTCGGGGCTTTGCCACGTCCACTTCCTTTGGGGTTGTTTCTTAAAAAAGGAATTCATTACGAAAAGCCCCTCTTTCTCTAGGAAGTTGACAAGCATTTGCCCCCTATGATTTCTGCTGCCAAACCCGTAGGATCCTACTACCGATTCGCTGCAATTCTGTACTCCCACTTTAGCGTTAAAATCCCCCATGACAACGCTGTAGTGGGTCTTAGTGGTGGAGTGCAAGGCCTTGTGAATGTCCTCGAACATTTCCTCCATTTCGTCGTCCGAGTGCGCCGAGGTCGGTGCGTAGACTTGCACAACCTTGAGGCTATACCTCTCGGTTAGCTTCACTATGAGGTACGCTACCCTGTTCGACACACTGGAGACTTCCACGACGTTGCCACAAATAGATTTGTTAACCAGGAACCCGACACCGCCTTGGGATAGCTGATCTCCTTCTCGGAAATACATAAGGTGTCCCGATTCAAGAGTTATTGTGTCCTCTCCCTCTCTTCGGACTTCACACAACCCTAGAATGTGCCACCTTACATTTTCGAGCTCCTGTTCGAGCTGCACGAGGTGTTCGTCGAGCCGTAACGTGCGCCCGTTGTACGTAGCCAAGGTCAGTTGAGTTTTCTGATTTTGGCGGCCGTAGTCCGTAACCCGGAGATTCTTCGCACCCCCGAGTGCCCTGCCGCTACCGTGACCGCCGCCATAATCAGCAATAACAGCAGGGCGGCCGGGAACTGGGGGCCGTGGTTTCCTTTGACTTGTCATTGGAGGGTTTGCCCATAATCGCCACGCTGGGCATGCGGGTTGGCGATCGCAGATTCGCAGTTTATCGCACAGGTGACGCTGCTGCCCGTCACCAGTCTGTGCCATTTAACTGCGAAGATTATGGGCAAAATTAAATAGCATATTAACCTTAAATTAGAATTAAAATATAGTCTAAAAAAGTCAATATGTTGTGTAAGTGTAAATTAAATAGCATATTAACCTTAAATTAGAATTAAAATATAGTCTAAAAAAGTCAATATGTTGTGTTACAAAAGTTAGTGACAAAAACAAATCGCTGCAAAACCGACTCCTCGTAGTCTTGTCTGCCCTACCCCTTTTTTTTTTTTGGTGGGAAATTGTCCAATGACGTCTCCCGCTCTGGGTGAAGCGGGAGGGCGTGTCAGACTTTTACTGACTAAAACCCACCGGTGTTCCTTCAGTTGCTTGCGCCAGGGCCGCGGTAACTGTCTTTCAAATTTATCCGCGACCCAGACAGGCATCGGCCCTAGCGGACCCCGTCAACTTTGCTGACATCTCTTTGAGGCGCGCGTGGAACACTACGCGCCGTCGACTCGGGCCTGGTCCTTATCGGACGACGAGCTGTCCATTACTCGCCGTCCGCAAGCCGGGAATCGGCTTGCGACTCCCGACGCCCGGGTCGTCTCCTGCGGTGGCTAGGGGCGTGAGGTCTCCTCCTTTGCGAGCTTTACTGCTTCACTGAAGGAGGTGACAGCTTCCCATCCCCTCTCGCTCCGTAACATGGCTTGAACCAGGGCCGGACGCGAGAGGTCACCACCGACACGGCGGTGCTCCGCCCAAGCGGGGCAAACCTTCACCGTATGCTCCACCGTGTCCTCTAGGCGATCCCCACAATGGTGACACCCGGGCGTTTCCTCCTGCCTTATCCTGAACAGGAACCTCCCGAAGCAGCCGTGTCCGGTGAGGACCTGCGTCAGGCGGAAGGTGAGGACGCCGTGGCGCCTCTCAAGCCACTCCTCAAAGAAGGGCCTTACTTACTACAACTCCAGGGCAGGGTGTTGAAGGCATTGGCGATGTCTAGAGACACCGCCAAGACGACCCCACCCCGGGCCACTGCATCCCCCGTCGTGAGGGCTCGCACGCGCATGATGGCGTCTACCGTAAAACGCCCTCTGCGGAAGCCAAACTGGCTCTCCGCCAGATCCGGCCCCACCCGCACTAGCTGCCCGACAAGGCGGTCTGCAATTACTGTCTGCCTTAGCCCTAGAGTGTAATTTAAGCTCGCGTAGGCGCGAAAGGACGAGGCGGCCTGCGAGTTGAGGAGCCGGTGGTTTAATGTGGTGAGCGTTAAAACCATCTGCGACGATAAGCTCGCGTGGGACCGCCGGAGCCCCGCAGCGCCGGAGCCGTGACAGAAACCGTACCTGCTGCATACTCACTTGCATGTTTGCTTGCATGTTGCATGCTATGTGCTCACTTGCATGCTTGCTTGCATGTTGCATGCTTGCTGCATGCTGAAATGGTCACTTGCATGCTTGCTGCATGCATGGTGTATGCTTGTTTGCATGTTATCATGCTGCATGCTTGCTGCATGCATGGCGTATGCTTGTTTGCATGTTTGCATGCTGCATACGGCGAATTAAAACCAAACAAAATAGTTATTTCAATCAATTTTATTATTATGGTAAAAAAAACAAAATTATTCTAAGCATGAATTTTCTGTGATGTGAAATATGAGTATTTTAATTAATATTTATTTATTTATTAGATGGAAAACCAACAGCTATACATAAAATTAATACACAAGTTGAGTATGTTACATTAAGCCAATTACAGGTTCTCACGGCTAGAGATATAATAATTAAAAAGAGATCTTAGGGATCACTAGCAGCAGGCACAACAATCAGAAAAAATATTCGGTATCTATACGATAAGGGGAACTTTACTGAAATCAATAGGGAAATATCAGCTATAGACTGGACGAATCTACTATCTGTTAAGTCGCTTAATGACGCTGTGAACTTTTTTTATTCTACCATAGAGGAAATTCAAAATAAGAACGTGCCTACTGTGACAGTATTCCATAACTCATACCCAATTTGGTATTCCCCGTCACTTAAACGCTTTATTAAGGACAAATCCAAATATCTTCGTAAATTTAAATTGTACGGTAGGCTGTCTGATGAAGCTACCTCTAAACATTTACGGCAAAGAGTAAAAAAGCTTGAATTGGATTGTTATGCCAACTATGTAGCGGCTACAGAAACCTGCATTGAACTGAACCCTAAGCGCTTCTGGAGCTTTGTGAAGCAGCGATCTAAGACCAAATATAATGCCCAGCTACCTGAAGTATGGCGATGAAACACTTTCCTCTCCTGATTCTATCTGCCCACTTTTATTCTACATATCTTAACCCTTGTAATGTATCGTCTATTAAACATTATTCTATCCAAACTGCTGTAAATCTTAATATGCCTTCGGATATTCATTCTATTGAAATTGACCCAAATGTTATAACTAATCATCATCATCATATCAGCCGAAAAACGTCCACTGCTGGACATAGGCCTCCCCCAAGCGCCGCCACATTGACCGGTCCCGTGCGTCCCGCATCCAGCGAATCCCCGCAACCTTCACCAGGTCATTGGTCCACCTGGTGGGAGGCCTTCCAACGCATCGTCTTCCGGTTCGCGGTCGCCACTCCAGAACTTTTCTGCCCCATCGGCCATCCGTTCTGCGACCAATGTGCCCTGCCCACTGCCACTTAAGTTTGGCAATTTTTCGGGCTATGTCGGTAACCCTGGTTCTCTTGCGGATCTCTACATTTCTGATTCGATCACGCAAGGATACTCCGAGCATAGCCCTCTCCATTGCCCTTTGCGTGACTGTAAGCTTTCTGATGAGGCCCATTGTGAGCGACCACGTCTCAGAGCCATAGGTCATCACTGGCAACACACACTGGTCATAGACCTTCGTCTTGAGACACTGTGGTAAGTTGGACGAGAAGACACCGCGCAATTTCCCGAACGCTGCCCAGCCGAGTCGAATTCGACGGTTGACCTCTTTCTCGAAGTTGGCCCTACCCAAGGATCGTTTGTCCCAGGTAGACATAATCTTCCACAACTTCGAGTGTAGAGTCTCCAACCTTGATAGGAGTGGGTGTTACATGGGCATTCAACATAACCTTGGTTTTGTCCATGTTCATTTTAAGACCCACTCTTTTGGAAGCTCTACTGAGGTCATCGAGCATTATACTGAGGTCCTCCATGGTCTCAGCCATGACCACTATATCGTCGGCAAACCGAAGGTGAGTGATGTACTCGCCATTGACGTTGATGCCTAGCCCTCTCCAGTCCAGAACCTTGAAGACATCCTCCAGTGCAGCGGTGAACAGTTTCGGAGATATGACGTCTCCCTGTCTCACACCTCGCTGCAGAAAGATAGGTTCCGAGGCCTGATCCTGAAGTCGGACTGACATGGTGGCGTTTTTGTACAAACACTTCAACACCTCGATGTACCGGTAGTCGATGTGGCACCGTTGGAGAGACTGCAGTACAGCCCAAGTCTCGATTGAATCGAAGGCTTTCTCGTAGTCCACAAACGCTAAACAGAGAGGCAGGTTATACTCTTCGGTCTTCTGTATAACCTGCCGCAGCGTATGTATGTGGTCCACGGTGCTAAAGCCTTTTCGGAATCCGGCTTGTTCGGGAGGCTGGAAATCGTCGAACCTGCGCGCGAGACGATTCGTGATGACTCTTGAAAACAGCTTGTAGACATGGCTAAGAAGTGAGATGGGCCTATAGTTCTTCAACAGGGCATTGTCACCCTTCTTGAAAAAAAGTACCACCACACCCCTGCACCATGCCTGTGGCGTTTTCCCCTCGAGTATGACGGCACTAAACAGCTTCTGAAGGGCCTTAAGTATTGGTTTTACACCCGCCTTCAGGAGTTCGGCCGTAATGCCGTCATCACCCGGTGCCTTGTTGTTCTTAAGCTGTTTAAGAGCCATCCTAATCTCGTACAGGCTGACGTCCGGTATGTCTTCGGTATAGTGACGGGTCAATCTAGCTCTAGGGTCTTTTACTAGATTCGCGACGGGTTTACTGGTTGACGTGTACAACTGCCCATAGAATTTCTCGATCTCCCTCAGAAGCTCCGGTTTGGCGGATATGATCCTGCCATCGTCGGTCTTCAGTTTCGTGAGCTGGCTCTGCCCAATAGACAGATCTCTTGCAAAGACCTTGGAGCCCTTATTCCGCTCAATTGCGTCTTTAATACGCTGAGTATTATAGCGGCGGAGGTCGCTTTTCAAGGACTTTGAGATCCGTCTATTAAGCTGCCGGTATTTCAACGCATCGTCTGAAGACTGCAGGATCATCTCACGCCTCTCCTTCATAAGCTTGAGAGTAGGATCAGAGATCTTTTTGTTTATATCTGTACGGCGGGTCTTGAAAAACTTAGACCCGACCGTATGGACAGCTTCCACGAACCCGTCGCTGTATTCGTCCACGGAGCTCCCTAGGCACTCGAAACAATTCTGGAGTTCGAGCTGAAAGCTCTCGGGGTTTTGGATCTGGATCTGTGCTGGACGGAGCGTTGACTTCATCAGTCGAGACCTTTCAAGCTTGATATTAATGTTCAATGTGCCTCTTACCATTCGGTGATCGCTCCCGGTTTTCACCGAATTGATCACAGAGACATCATTGAACATTTGCTTCTTGGTTGACATGATGAAGTCGATCTCGTTTTTTGTTGCACCATCGGGGCTTTGCCAGGTCCACTTCCTATGCTCACGCTTTCTGAAGAAGGAGTTCATCATGTAGAGGCCCTCCTTCTCCATAAAACTGGCCAGTAGGTGACCCCGGTGGTTCCGACGTCCAACTCCAAATTGCCCCACTTGCAGCTCATCCTCGTCTCGTTTGCCCAGTTTTGCGTTGAAGTCCCCCATGACAACGGTGAAGTGAGTTTTGCAACCATGCATGGCTATAGAGATATCCTCATACATGGTCTCTAACTCGTCGTCGGGGTGTGCCGAGGTCGGTGCGTAGACCTGTATGACCTTCAGCGAATATCTCGAGGATATTCTGAGTATAAGGTACGCCACCCTGGTCGACACACTCTCGATCTTCACCACGTTGTTCACAAGGGACTTGTGGACGATAAACCCGACACCACCCTGGGACTGCCGGTCACCCTCTCGGAAATAGAGCAGGTTACCGGATTTGAGGATTATCGAGTCCTCCCCCTCTCTTCGGACTTCAGATAACCCTATAATACTCCATCGCAACCTGCTCAATTCTTCCTCGAGTTCAGCTATCTTCTAGTCGGTCCGGAGTGTTCGCGTGTTGTATGTTGCCAGGGCCAGTCGTCGGTGTTTATTGGGGTAGCCGGGTTCACTCCGGGGATTCTTCGCACCCCTTGCCACGCCATCGCCTCGACCGCTACCGTAGTCGAGGGTAGACGGGCTGCCGGGTACTCGGGGCCGTTTTTTCTTTGTGCTATTCATTTGGTTTGGGGGGGTTTGCCTTAATCGCCACGCTTGGCAGGCGGGTTGGCGATCGCAGTTTGTTGTTGAAGAGCACAGAGAACGCTGCTGCCCATTCTCTGGTGAATTAAATTATAGCTAAATTAATTAATAATATTGATCCATTTAAATCTGGTGGCCCGGAAATTTTTGATCGGATGTGCTAAATCCATTGCCTTGCCAGTATCTCTCTTGTTTAAAAAATCACTCTCGAAATCAATCTCTATATGCATATGCATTGTATGCCAAATGACAATTCTGACTGTGAACTTTTTTGCGATATGATGATTCTGCCTTTTAATGACTATCGACATCAAATGTATGCCTTAAGGTGATTCTGACTTACAAAATTATGAGTTTTGAATGTTTGATAAATGAGTGTATGCCAAACAATTTTCTGCGAAATGAAGTTTATGCTATCCGTTGATATGCTTTAATATTATGACATAAAAAATGTGCTATAAATGGTAGATCCGTTACAAATAATATGTTCAATAGATACACTGTATTATAACCTAATTAATGGTGGGTAAATTATTAAAGTTTTCACTCACAATATAAGTATTATAGTTGTGTTACAATAAATTTAATTTCAAACATTGCATCATTTAAATCAACAAATTAAAATGTCAGATTAATTATTATTGACAGATTTATTAAATACAGGTCATATTAAATTATTATAAGACGTCACACAAAGTTACAATTGAATAAAAATTATTGTTCTATATGTCGAGTTTAGTCAATAGTACGGACGTTAAAACAAATCGCAGGCACGCCATCTGGCGGCAAAGCAAGAACAACTACGCATTGGCGCGCTATTTCTAACCACTTGCGTGGTGGGGAACATAGAATATGGCAGTTGAGTACTGACAGCCTTAGTGCTAACACGTCGTAGAATCAGTGTCGATCCGTAATATTAGTAAGCAAGATTGAAACCGAGTTGTGACTATTTAAATAAACCCAGTGTATCGAATAACTTCTGTGATTTCATTTGCACGATTGTACCCGACGACCTGCCCACACACGAGGTCTTAACCTAGGGGAATACTTCCTGACTGCCCGATGGTTTGCATCTATCGGCAAGCCTTGATGCGACATATAAATAGAATAGATTAAAACACCTAAAACTAAATTACAATATTTGTTCCTGTAGATACTCTTGGACATTATAGTAACATCTATCAATTAGGAATTTGTGTAGTTTTGACTTAAACTTTGGAATTGGTAACTTTTTGACATCGTCAGGCAAATTGTTATAAATCAAAGATGCCATACAAAGAACACTTTTATGATTGCAAAAACTCTTCCATTAATAGAAAGCTACACTATATCTGAGATAAGGTAAGTTAATATAGGCTGCTACTTTTATTCCGGCAAAAAGCACGGTTCCTGCCGGATGGGTCACGGACGCAAAGATACGGCAAATACTAGTTTGTAACATTAGACAGGGTTTCAATCTTGCTCAACGCCAATCACAGCAACTGTAAATTGACAACCGTCATAGTTAAGTCAATGCTTTCACATACACATTAAGTTACTATAAAACTGCTTTACATCCATCACGTCGGTCACAGGTCCCGTTGAAAACCAGCGTCGGTCATTATTTGCCCGACATCTTGGCGAACTGATCCTTTTTGGCGCAGCCGTGGGACACACAATGATACATTTATATCGTTTCTCTCTTTTTTATTGTTGTTTAATCAAATTTTTCTTTTTTAGGGTTCCGTACCCAAAGGGTAAAAACGGGACCCTATTACTAACACCCCACTGTCCATCTGTCTGTTTCTCATGGACCGTGATAGCTATACTCTTTGCGCTGTAGCATGGTGCGGGTGACAGTTTCAATAACATTTTTTACGCATATACGTATACGTATTTTTTGTAGTTTAACGTCATACCATAGTTATACCATATACCATAGTTATCTGTATGACGTTAAACTACAAAAAATGTGTAATACGTATATGCGTAAAACAATATTGAAACTGTCACCCGCACAATGCTACAGCGCTAAGAGTATAGACAGTTGCAATTTTCTCAGATGATGTATTTCTGTTGCCGCTATAAAAACAAATACTAAAAATAGAATAAAATAAATATTTCCCATAAAACAAACGTGATCTTTTTGCCGTTTTTTGCGATAATTGTACGGAACCCTTCGTGCCTCACACACGCACGTGGTATACCAATATTATAAAGAGGAAAGATTTTTTTGTTTGTTTGTACCGAATAGGCTCCGAAACTACTGGACCGATTTAAAAAATTATTTCACCAATAGAAAGCTACATTATTCCTGAGTGACATAGGCTATTTTTAAATCCCGAAAACGGGTCCTGTGGGGTGGTCCAAGGGAGCGTAGCCGCGGGGAACAGCTAGTGTCATATAAATGTGTTTTCTTCTTCTTTCTTCTTCTATCATAAATCCGTTGTTTAAGAGACGGACCTATGCAGGACAAATCGCGCTATCGTTTTTCCAAGACGGAATCATGATGATATTGACTGTCATAGTTTCGGTTACTGGTCTTATTTGTTGCTGCAAATGACAACTGTAAACTGGTATTTTTTTTTAAGTTGGTAGTTGTGCCAACTAAAGCTGCTCCGTGTGCAATCGTGGTGGTAGCTTCTCCGTGGCCGGTAGCTCTCACATTTTTCGGGCTATAATACAAGGAAAATAGCTCACAGTATGCATCGAATCATTGCATTTTATGCAGAAATCAGAGCAGTATAATTTTACTATACATTAAAAGTTATAAAAATACTCGTAAAATTCATACCGTCGCTGGTTTAACGTGAAACGTCTGCTGTCGATTTAAACCCCATTTGATAGTTATAGCCTACGCAGATATATTTATCGTCAGTGGAAAACGATCACTAGACGTTGACCATAAAGATTACGTTTAACTTTGTCCAACCTAGGGTTTGAACCCAGGAAAACCCACACTCAGTATTTACGCTAGAGACCACTACGTCAACGCCACTGTATAACATTATCTTTCTGCCCTTGTCCCGTGTTACCTACTTGGGGTTGGTGCAAAAAATAATTTAATAGCCGCACGGCTCGAACTTTGAGGTTTAGCATTGCTTACCGAGTCTAATGTTATAAAAATAAAAATTACGCCACTTTAATACGTTGGTATAATTTGGTTTGAACGTAAAAATACGCCGAAAATATACAAAAGAAAACAACAAGGCAAAACACAATTTAAAAAAAATACAGAAAAACCTCAGTTAACGATAACATATTAGTTATTTTAAATGTTTAGTAAGAAAATACTTAATTTACTTAAACAGAAATTTGTAGTAACTACAACAAGACTCAAGAAAATAGATGGATCAATCAGATCTCAATTTTATACGCTATTATAATAAATTTCCAGGCCACGAATAAGATCTAAGCCTTAATAAATTAAAATCATTCATTAACGCAAGTTGTGCCAGAAAGCGTTTGATTCCGTTAATAATAATATTACATTGAGGACAAAAATGCTTGGGATTGAGCTACTCCAATTTATAAATTTAGTTAGTTTAAGATTATTTACTTCTTAAAGTATTATTATTTATTTCTTTTTTATATTCTCGGGTCCGGTCCCGGACCTTTGAAAGGCGTACCAGGGACCGAAACCAACTCGCAGAGGCCTTGTTAGACATGTAGGATGAAATGTGACACCAACAGGCAATAATTATCCCTGTATGAACTAGTGAGCACCCAAGGACAATCCCCGGCTGGTGGAGGACTACAAACACATTGGGCTATGGGTTTGGGCGGTTTCGTGGATCGATTACCTGAAACTATAGAAGGACTATTGACCCCTGCCTGACCACAGCTGATCTAAACAAATCTGGACTTGAAAATTCAATGGGTCAAGTTATAGCACTTTTACTCAAAGATCCATCTGTATCTTTATGTGTTCATTAATTCGTTGGAAGAATAAATTTGTGTATCCAAGAAAATGGAGCCCATTTCGAGCAACTATTTAGTACGTTAGTTAGTTTACCATTTTTTGTAAATAATTTAATTTTTCATGGTTTTCCTTTCATTTAATTTATCAAGTTTGTTAGAGAGATTTCATCTTTATAATTGACCCTAACCATCGATGCAATAAAAGTACAGGGTGTCATTTTAAAGATTTTAGCCGGTTGGAATCCCGGGTGTGGCAAGCGAATTTTCGAAAATCTTTGAGTGCAGTTTTCTTCCTGTAGGTATATATATATATATATTTTATCTATATTTATTTATATTTAGATAGGCACCTATTATTTAATATTACCTACAAGTATCTACCTATTATGTGACTATCATTCAAGCCACCGTAAAGTAAACAAAACAAAAGTTCATTAAGCTAAAGTTAGCAACAAAGTTGTTCTTGTCTAATGTTCCTTGTCGCCCCAGAAGTTAAGTTATGCGGCCGTTCAAACTAACTACAAGTAGTTTATAAGAACGGAGGTTTGGAAACTTCTTACGATTAATTCTGGGTTAGAATGTAATCGATAACAATTATGTAGTTAGTACGGACATCTACACACCAACAGGTGAAAAGTAAAAGTCCAAAGAAAAGAAGGATGTAAGGTTATGTAGATGATGGTGAGAGAATGTTTTCAAGTATAAAAAACTTTTTTGCAAAAAAATACAACCGACTTCCAAATGAAAAACTACAAAGTGAAAAATAACTTAACTCTTGGAAGTCGGTGTCTTACGTAGGTACCATTTTTTTTCGATATGAGTAGTGTATTATTGGGCATTCTATGCCACTGTCGGCAAGTAGCTCGGCCAGTGCGCCTCGCTACGCGACAGTGGCATAGAATACCCAATAATAAACGATCGACTCGACTGTGTAGTATATTAGTGTACTCACCTGAAGATCTTGTAAGAAATACCACTGGCTACCAGTAGCTGGGCGAGTACGCATTACTACATAAAGTAACGCTGAATAATGTAAGTACGATCGCTTCTCAAACGATCACTCTATCGTGAAAAACATGACTGTGTAGTATATTAGTGTACTCACCTGAAGATCTTGTAAGAAATACCACTGGCTGCCAGTAGCTGGGTGAGTACACATTACTACATAAAGTAACGCTGAATAATGTAAGTACGATCGCTTCTCAAACGATCACTCTATCGCGAAAAACACGACTGTGTAGTATATTAGTGTACTTACCTGAATATCTTGTATGAAATACCACTGGCTGCCAGTAGCTGGGCCTAATACTTCATCGCAACAGAATGTTTGAAGTATGTAAGTAAAACAACAGTCTATTCATTATACTTTAATTGTATCCAATAACGTTACAAGTTTTCTCATGTGTGTAACAACAGTCAGTTATCGTAAAATTTTGGTTGTTCTGGAAACAATGTGTCAGCCGAACGGACGAACTCTTGCAGTTTTCGCCACTGACACGAATCCGCGTTGCTCTGGAACTTAACACGAACGAGCGCCTTCTTCCATAGCTCTTGAGAGTCGGTGAGGCGCGCGTCGCTAGCCTTGTAGACCTTGCAGTCTATGTAGTATTCACCGACCGTACTTGCTGTTCGACGCTCGCAACCGTTGGCCACACGGCTTACGAAGTACGATGGCAGACCAGATGAACCCGTGCTGTGCTCTGTGTCATTTTCATGGTTGCGACTGATACCAAATATATCAGTGCTGGTATTTGATAATTTGCTGAAAAATAAAACTGATGTTAATATGTTATCCTATTAAACAATTTATATATTTATCATTTATACTAATTAGGGTAATCTCTGGAACTACTGAATTGAAAATAGTTTCTCTACTAGAAAGCTACATTATATTTCCTGAGTGACAAAAACTGTATTTTGTTTAGAATTACACCTGTGCAAATCCAGAGCAGGGCGTTAGATTAGGATAGAATATTAAGAACACATAAAAAATACACAAAAATAACAAACGAATTATTTGTAAAATCTATAAGACATAAGACTTAATTAATAGAAAGCAGCATTAATAGAGTTAATTCAAAATAAAAAATCGTTCCTACCTTGTGCGAATTGCATGAGTCGATGGTGAATCCGACTTGCGTTTCCCACTGACTTTTGTTGGTTTGCGAGTTGGTTTAGTTTTCTGATCAAGTGTTAGAGCTGGTTGACTATATTCACACTCAGAATCAGACCTGAAACAAAGATATGAAATGTTTTGTTTAAATCATGGCATGCTATAAATATACAAACAGATCACGGGTCTCAGTAAACACTTAAAATATTTTTACCCGACTGCGCTAGAAGGAGGGTTATATTATACTTACATTTTGCCAATCTGCAGTTAGAATTTCACTGAATTGATTTGATGAATATTAATACTGGTATTGACAACAACTCGAGATTTACACTATCTAATTATAACTGATGGTACAGAACTTCTTATAGACGACTTCCACACTTGCAAACTGCAATTAGATTGTTTAATGTACTCCAAAAACACGTAGCTTATAAAATCGATAACGCATTATAATTAATTGTTTCAAAAATTACCTCATTCAATCAAATGTGATACTATAAATCGTCTTTTTTCCTCGGACGTATAATACCAGTTCAAAAATAAAGACTAAGCAGTTATTACTCGTATACCTAGTAGCGGATGACGATTTGGCGATGCAGCGAAATAACGTAGGGTTGACGAAACGAAACAGTACTTTAGTAACAAATCGGACGGTGAGCTATGGGCAGCTCGCTGTCCGACCGTTCAGAATCCGTCTGAATCGAGCCCAAGTCGTCAACGGCGCGCCCCTTTCGTCAATGCTTGATTTTTTGTAGAGCATTAAAAAAAGAAAAAAAAAAAAAAAAAAAAAAAAAAAAAAAAACTTTTGTAACAAATAAAAAAGTAATCAAGTGACTTAAATATGACCTTTAGTTTATTGTAAAAATGCATAGCAACTAAGTTTATTAGTAAAAAAGAGTTTTTTCATATTTTTCATTCTCTGAAAGTAGGTCTAAAGTTGCCTATGGAGCAGGATGAAAGCTATACTTTTTATCCCTAGGAGTTCTATTTCAACTGAAAACTGTCAAATTTTTTAAAAAAACCAAAGGAGCATAGATCGGGCGACTTAGCAATGAGATTCTTAGATATCCTTTGGTTGAACGGAACAATAACAACGTAATTATCTGAATAGGTAACATAATGTTGAATGCGTGTCAACCCTACCTAAAATAGATGATTGATGCAAACGACACAAAACGACTTAGTTGACCCAAAAAAACAAATACTTGCGCAATAGTTTTTGTAGTTTTAGGTAAAGCCGGATATTCGTACAGATCCCAATTTCTGAATACCATCTGCAGTGGTCGATCTTTTTCTAATAGTTTCAATAAACTTATTTTCTCTTTGTCAGACACTTTAACGTGCGGTACGCGCCAAATGATTTTATTTATCTGAACGTCTTCCGCAATTTCACCGGTGTTTAGTTTTACAGCATTCAGGTTAGTGTTACTTCGTAGCAATATCAATTCATGCTTACAATTTATCACGACTTTCTTGAAATCCTCTGCGAAACCAATGATATTACAGAGGGGTATAGAAGCAGAAAAATTACCTCCGTGAATGTTTTTTGTGCCATCGATATTCCAGCCCCATGAATTCGATGTCTTTGATTCGTTCTCATTCATTGATATTAAAGATTTCATGGTGGTAGTAACGCCAGCATTTTTTATTTTATCAATCTCTACTCCATTCAACTCATACCTTATATCTTGGAACAAGTAAAGGAGAGCATTATTCGTAAAATGAACGCTAGAAGCCTTGTCTTTTGAGTCCTTTTTGCTAACAATTACAGTTCCTTCCAAATAAAGAGTGCTAGCTGATGGTAGTACATATAGGTCCTGTTGGTTGATGGGTATGCGAATTTCATCATTTCTATTAAAACTTGTAACGTAGGGCTTGTAGGAATGAAATTCGATTCCTTCAACTGTATTGTCGTAAGTCGGAGCGGATAAAACGTCTAAAATATTCATTTTAACAAACCGATAGCTTTCAGGAATGCCTTATTATTATTGGTTAATTTTATTTTTTTATTAGAGCGCGCTCTTATTTTCTTGGTTGCTAAATTAGCACTGATATTTTTGACCTGGGGCTGCTCATATTTATTATAGTCAATCATTTTTTCGTCTGAGATGTAAATATAGTTGTACTTCTTCACCACGTAAATTTATTAGACGATTGTTAATATCTAACAGTCTGATATGTATACAGCTTATGTTGTTTTGATTGATTGGAAAGTATATTGCGTTCTTCGGGATTTCTATGATCCTATATCCAGGCGGCACATTGAGTGCAAATTCGTGGATAATGTGACTCGGATCTCCGTTTATGTAGGATCCGCTTATAATATCACATTCAATCCTGATCACGGTCGTAGGTAAAATGTTGACGGGAAACTGTGATACATGCCATTTATTACCTTTTAATATCTGCTTATCAAACCCTAGCAGACGTCTAAAGGTGTTTTCTTTTTCAAAATTGATGTCTTTCGTACAGTGTATAGTAGTTTTTAAAGTATTGTTATTGCAACCTAGTTTTATTGATGCTCCTTTTATCTCCGATTTTAAATAATCACTGATATCTTGCAATTCATAGGTTCCATCCGGTATTTCAATGATTTCGGAACCATAGTAAAACTTGTTATTCGTTTCATCAATGTTTGGAATAGAATTAAATGTTGAGAAATGCAATAATGCACACTCATACTGTCCATTTAGTTGTAACGTATTAGGATAGTACGTGGATAAGGTAGACGAGTTTCCGGTTATCGATAAAGTGAGTGACATTTTGCAAATGATTGAAATGAAAGACACACATTAATTTTATACATCTTTATTCCAAAATTGCCACAGATATTCTAAACATAGGTGACCACAATTTACTGTGTTAAACTTTTGATATCTTGTGTAGTTGTAATAAACAGTACAATTCTTAAAATATCGCATTAATTCCATTGGAGGTTTCAAGTCTCCATAACTATCAAAGTATTCACAATAGTCGGCTACTTTAACATAAGCTACCCAATGCGTTCCTTCATTTTTAGATTCGTCCAAGTTAACAATACCACATTCAATCTGTTTTGGCTTTCTTGGCAATAGATCCTTCATGTACACTCCTCGAAAGTGTGGGATGTCTCGTGCATGTTCTTGGATGTCGATATTAGTCAGTGGGCGATTAGGTAGCTTCTTCATCAGTTTTTTGGATGTTCAATAAATAACCCTTTACCATTTTTATGCGGTTTAATGTATAAACCCTTACCCAACGCTAAAGCCTCCATAGTCTTATTATGACGTTCTGTTTCTCGCAAATTTTGTTGAGCTGATTTGTAATCATTAACGGTTTTTGCAATACCCGCTGCACCACCAGCCAAAGTGCCTAAAGCTGATAAGCCAGCAAAAATTGGAATTAAAGGCAAAATACCTCCAGTCTTTGGTATTGGTATGATTCGAGGTACCCGAATTTTCTGAATTTTTGGAAATATCTTTTTTGCTGCTAAGTAAGCAGCATTAATTAAAGCTTTACTATCTTTATGTTTAATTTTCTTAATTTTTGATTTTATCTTTGATACAAAATTTTGAAACGTTTTAATTCCGGCACCAGACTTTAATTTGGCTTTCATAACTTTGCTCACTAGCCATGAGCTAAATTTTTCACCTTTAGCAGCATCTTTTGATTTAAGTCTTTGTTTTGCCATATTCAATAATTGTAAATCAGCTTTGTGACGATGTGATAAGTCTGTGTGGTTAGCGTATGCAATGTCGTGGTGCATACAAGCTTCATCCAACTTATTAATACCTCGGTCACCACGTAATAAACGTTTCTGGAGTTTTGTTCCTGGTCCGCAATAATTATATCCAGGCAAATGAAGCTCGAATGGTAGATTTTCTATTATACTATTAACTAGTCCACCACCTTGCATTGTACAAAGCGCAATGGAAAAATATTTAAAAAAAAAATGACTATATACTTATTAACTCAATCCACTAATGCAGCTTTGTCAATCCAACTATTTTCGTTATTACTAAGACCCAACCATTTCACGTAAATTTTAGTTCCTTTCTTTTTTAAAACTTTCTCTATCAAATAAACACCAGGATAGTTTGATTTTTGAAGTTCTTGTTCATAAAAGGTTCCTAATATAGTTTGTTTTCGTTGATCTTGTACATGGTATGTCACTGGTATTGTATTATTAATCTTCTTTACAGTAAAAATTTCTGTTGACCAATTTGGAGTATAACCTTTCTCAAAATTGTGTTTGTATTTACTGATACGAACATTATCGCCAATTTGAAACTTAGGTTTATATGGAATAGATACAGGTTTATGTACTTTTAAAATACTTTCTTTTATTACTTGCTCATTAGATTTGTTTACATCGATTGGTTTTAATTTAATAGTTCGATGTTTTGTGTTGTTATACGATTCCAGTGTAACTTCTAATGGTTTACCTAGCCACTTATAGTTTCCATTAAGGCTAAAATATTTGTACAATTTATTTTTTATGGTTTTTATTAGTCGTTCAACAATTGATGCTTTTTTGGTAGAAAACGATGAGTAATGGTTAATTTTGTATGTTTTCATAAGCGCTTGAAATGTGTTATTATAAAACTCTGTTCCCATATCCGTTTGTAAATTATCAGGTTTTCGATTACTGTCAAGTAATATTCGTTCAAATGCATGAGTGACATCAAGTTTATTTTTTGATTTTAACGGCTGCGTCCAAGCATATTTTGAGAAGCAATCGATCACTATTAAAATGTAATTGTAGCCTTTGTTATATTTCCTTAGATTTTGCATATCCATCAGATCAGCTTGCCACAAGTCATCGATTCCCTTTAGAATGACATGACGTCTAAGGAAATTTCTTCGTGCTGCACTGTGTATTTCATTAACAATTTGCTGTTTTGCCATTACTGATTTTTTGAATTAATTTATCAACCTCTTCTTTAGTATAAAACTTATCTTGCAAATGACTTACAATTGCAGGCATCTCGGCTTTTAAAGAAACCTGAAATGTTTCCCGTGCGTCTATAATACTTTGTGAACGCAATGTCCCTATAAGTGTATTAAATTCTTTTATCATATTAGCAGTCATTCGATCTACATAATCCTTGTTCACTGCATCGTCAGCTTCTACTGGATTTTTGATTCCTCTCAGTCTTGATGTTTTTAAATCAAAATCTCCGTTTTTTGATTTTAATAATGTATTTTCATTAATCTCAAATAACTCTGATAATCGCATTCTTTTATGAATATGATGTCCGAATTTATCTACGTTCATGTTTAAGGTGTATTGTGTTGTGAGGTTTATAATAAAATGAACACACCTTTTAGAAAACGTAGATGTATTATTTATTTATAATTTTACTTTCACGTAATTCTTCAATGATAGATATAATTTCATTATCTAATCCTGTGTTACCAGCATCTCGAGATGCGATTAATAATTTTAACCTATCCACCAGTTCATTTGGATCATTCCAATATACAAAATCAACCTTTTTCTTCCACATTTTGGTTAAGGGTAGTCCTTTTCCCTTCGATTGAGGAGTCTGAACAGTGTTTTGTATTTTGAAAATAGGCTTGATAACTTGCATATACTTTTGACCTTTATTGCTTTTTATTGGTTTATCCGGCTCATAGTCTCGTCGATGTGCGTTTGTATCAAGTAGCATTGACTTATAATGCTGCATATCACTTTCTGTAACCATGTTTAAATCTACGTTCTTTTTCAGTAACAACTGTTTCAAACCAGACGTATTTCTATAATTGTGTCCAGCTACTGTGATAAATTCATCGCCGATCGTTATACGAGCAGAACCTAACATCAATCTCCCATTTTCTACTCTGACACCGAATGGAACATCTGAAAGAGCTTCTGAGGATACTGACCAGGATGACGTGTCACGAGCGGGGTTGTTTTCAACTAATGATTTATATGAAGAGTCACTTTCGATATCAGATTCATATTCATTTGAATTTTCTTTTCTAACATTGACTTCTTCGTTCTGCAAAGCTTTATCAATAAACGGAAGTTCTTCTTTTTTTGTAGGACACAGGTAAGAAGTCTGCTTACTGGCATTAGCAATCTGGTTGAGTGGTTCTGTTACAGGCTTGAAAACTGATTCCAGTGTTTGCTGATTGTTATTCTCGACATCTCTCATTTTTCTTACTTTTTTCTTAACAGCTTCAGCTGCAACTACTATTTGTCTTTTTAAAGATTTTTCCATTGCGAAAAAAAATGAGCTGATAGTGATTGATGAAACGATGTCTGAAGAATAATAATAATATCACGAAGGTAACGGACTTAAATAACCCTATTCTTAATCAAAGACTACAAAGGTGTCAAATTTGTTTCTGTAACATCCTTTATTTTTTAAACAATCTTTATTAATTACTACATAACTGAAGGGCTCGTTCCATATTTTTGAACACATTTCACGAAATTCATTCCATGTCATATCAGTGTTGACATGTTCTTCATAAATATGACGCAAATTAATGTCATCTTGTTTGAAAAGTATGAGTAAGTTCGCGTTGTCTCTTACTAACTGCTTAGGGATTTTACTATAAGTTTGATTTAGATAAAAACAATCGATGAACTTGTGTCTTCCCATTGCAAAATAATCACGCATGCTATCTTGATTTTCGCAAGCCACATCATCAAATATTATCACAGAGTTAGGTTTTGCGTCTTGAACTCTTATCACTTCCTCATTTCCATTATATTTCTGGAGTAAAGTACCTGGCACTCGTTGTAAAACTTTTTCTAAAAACATGTATTTGGGTTGATACAGAGTTTTCGAATAAACATAAACATTTTTAAATCTTAATCCATTTTCGTGTATGAGAAGACCAATCAATAAATTGGTTTTTCCACAGTTAGACGGTCCGCATATGATACATCGAACTGAGTCAGGTAACAATTCTCCGTGACGAAAACTAGTCTTACTAACATCCTCGCAGATTGTTGTAACATGCAGTGATTGTGGCTGCTTTACAAACTTCATGATTACACTTGGAAACAATCTGATTGGTAATGAGTAAAATGTATCTGATACATTAATATTTATAAATTGAAATAGTAGTGCAACCTTTTTCGCGATAGAGTGATCGTTTGAGAAGCGATCGTACTTACATTATTCAGCGTTACTTTATGTAGTAATGCGTACTCGCCTAGCTACTGGTAGCCAGTGGTATTTCTTACAAGATCTTCAGGTGAGTACACTAATATACTACACAGTCGAGTCGATCGTTTATTATTGGGTATTCTATGCCACTGTCGCGTAGCGAGGCGCACTGGCCGAGCTACTTGCCGACAGTGGCATAGAATGCCCAATAATACACTACTGATATGGACACCGACTTCCAAGAGTTAAGTTATTTTTCACTTTGTAGTTTTTCATTTGGAAGTCGGTTGTATTTTTTTGCAAAAAAGTTTTTTATTTTTCCCTTTTTAGTTTTGCCTACCTAATAGATACGCAAGTTGTTTCCTAAGGTCCCTATAACGCCGAATAGATTACCCGAATAACATGAAACTTGAACATAACCGGTGAAATGAGAGATCTGCGTACCCCTTAAAAGCGTACTGGCGTGATGTTATGTTATGAAATGGTATAAACAATAAACAGACATGCGATTGCAGCAATCCCGAGAGTGTTGCCGTTATTTATTGAAGAGTTCTGTTGTATATCTCCGAAGTTCTTGATCAGACCTTCACCAAATTAAAATGGGACCAATTTCAAAACATACTCTTCCAAACAAAAAAAGAATTTTCAAAATCGGTCCACAATTGACGGAAATATCGGTGAACATACACAAAAAAAAAAAACAAAAAAAAAAAAAAAAAAAAACAAACATAAAGTCGAACATAGAACCTCCTCCTTTTTGGAAAGTCGGTTAAAAAGAAGTATTGCGCTTACTCCAAATCACACTATTACACTAATATTACGAGGGCGAAGGTTTGTAAGTGTGTGTCTTTGTATGTTTGTCACTTCTTCACGCTCAAACGGCTAGTTGGATCCGGATGAAATTTGGCACAGAGATAGAATAAAGTCTGGAATAACACATAGGCTACTCTTTAACCGGGTCTTATGTTCCCTTGGGATGATAAAACACTTGCAGAAGCTAGTTATTTAGATAAGTGGTGGAGGATGACACTAAAGAAAGTACCATTTTTCGTGAGGAGACGGGATGCCTAGAATTAAAATCATTAGAATAGAATAGAATAGAATTGTTCTTTATTTGCTCAGAAAGTAGGTACGTACAAGTTACAGTTTGAAGGGATATTCATATTCTTTATTGTACACAAAACAAACATACAAATACAGAAGGACAACTTATGTACAAATTGGGTTCTCTTACAACAAACCTCAGTGTTATAGAGAGATTTACACAATTAGGACAATTAACAAAAGCGCACAAAAAATACCTATAAACCAATGAAAAATTCAATTCTAACTAACTAAATACGATGACGATATGGGGTGGTGGACAACATGTTGCTCATCATGTTGAACGGCAACGACGAACATTTCGTTTAGTAACGTTGTCTCGTCCCGTCATGTTGCGTGCCTGCTGGTAACGTCACCGAACATGTTGAACGTAACGTGTTGCGCATCAAATGTTGCCTGGTGGATACGAGGCTTCAGCAATCATCATCTCATCATCTGATCATTGAGCCGTCGGGATTTTGGTCGTGTATTTATTGTTTTTTATTTATATATTTGTTTTATACGTTATACACCTACATAATATGACTCACCTTCTGTGTCTAGACTATTTTATTATTATTTCAATTAATCTATTTTAATCCTTAAATATTGTATATTCCGTTTCCGTGAATGTGTCCTTGGCGTCAACAGTGGGCCCTATCTGAATTTCAGCGCAGTGTTATTTTCTTTTTAATCTCGCTGCACTTGCTGAGCTAGGAACCTTTTTGGTCTCGCACGGCGTTATTTATTTTTTTATTATTGTTTGTGTTTTGCTTATCAAGTGTCTCCTGTGCGAGTCACAAATAAATATCTTTTCTTTCTTTTCGTCATCTTCGTGCCCTTAGCCTGTGTAACTTACTCATAGGTAAGTCATGTTCGCTTCTCCACTTCTTTGTTCATATTCAGTCGTTCCTTTACACTTACAAGCGATCATCTACATTAAATACAGTCCATTATATTGCAGACAGAGTCCTTCAAAGTAATCTTAGGTCTGAAGTTTCAGAATTATTCGTCGAAACCTAGTCTGGCGGTTACCACATCCAGATGTGTTATGTGGCGATTGGCAAACTATGCGAGTTAGTCTGTCTCATTGAATAGAACGTGCCGCCATGTACTTGATTAGTTCTCTTATAAAGATAGTAAGAGTTTTTGTGGACTTATTCGTGTTATTATTCTTAATCATTTTAAGAACGGATGCGACTTTATCCATATTCAAATAATCATGAATTCAAGGCTTATTCTTGATAGCTTGCGCTTGCCTACTTTCGAAGTTTGTCCCAAATAGGTTTAAAGGTTTGTCGAATCCTTTTCCGACGGATTCACTCCCGTGGCCTATCATACAGTTATAGTGCATTTTCTGGTATCAAAAGTAGCCTTTGTCACCTAGCATAGTTATCTATCAATTAAATAATTAAAAATCGTATCCAGTACTTCCAAAGAATTCCTGCTATAGCTTGGCATATATTTATTCGCGACACTCTCAGGGTCCGCGCTGGTGACGGGGGATGTAACTACCCAAAGACGTGACCGTCATGTGACCCTGTCCCACGCGCACTTTTTCCACCCCCGCTGCCTTACTCTCTCCTTACACTCCCCCGTCGGCGGAGTTTATCTCATCTCTTTAGGAAAATTAGCTAAAACACAATGATCATTGCTTTGGCAAATCTTGGAAAAATCGTTCAACCATCCATGTCTGCCGAAATTTCCACAAACAATGTTCGACGCCACAAGTCAGTACCAGGATCAGACTTCTAAACTATCGTAGAACTTCTAACTACAGTAGTTTAGACCCAGACCAAAGGAAATGACGCGGAGATAATGCTGCATTGAAAATACGTTCAAACTTACTATAGAACTTGCTTCTGTCTGCGGCTTCACTCGCGTGAGTCTGAAAGTATCTTAACTTTCAATTGGTGGATTAAAAGTCAATGGCGGCTGTAAAGTCCTTTTTTCGAGGCGTGGAAACTCACCCACTCCACCCGCCTCTCCCACTGTCACATTTGTTACCGTGTAAAGGTTCTGAGGTTTCTTCTTCTTCGTGTCAATGATTTCCTTTTCTAATTTTTCTTCGACTAGTACAGCCACGGTGATAGCCTTAGCGCTGGCCTCGCAAAGGTCTTGCATGGTGCAGGTGTTTTTGCCTAAGGAGCAGGACAAGAGATGGGGTATCGTCTGTGGAGTGGTTCCGCAGTCACATTGTTGCTGATTGGAATACCCTCACCTGACCAAGTTGTGCCTACAGCGGCCCGCTTTGCTTCGTAACCGGTTCAGAGATTTCCAGGCAGTCATGCAGAGCCAGAGCCATGGCAGTATATGGCCCGCTGGGAGCTTTTCCGCAGGTTCAACTTAGTTGGAGAAGGTATTTGATGAGCCACAATTTCTTGCGTGCTTCGCTGAGACTGTTCTGGTAATAATTCAGAAATCGGGGATATGTCCCGTATGTCCTTCTCCAAGATCCAATCTATCTCTATTCTAAAATGCATCAAAATGACTCACTGGTTTAAGCGTTAAAACGTAATAAACAAACAGACAGACATTGACTTTCGCATTTTTAATATTGATATGGATATCTGTGAAGATCGTTGTGAACTGGAAGTCAGTTCATTATCGGTTATCGAAACCTTGGAGATTCGGGAACCGTTTTCAGAGTTGGAACATGCAATGAACTTTCATAACGACGTGGGTGATTTTAAGATTGGGAAGCAGAGATAGATTTGTATTGATTGGTATACGGCTACGTGATCTTTTGTAGTCTTTGGGGTGAATTAAATCTTATTATATTACGACTGCTCTAAGTATTATCATGAAGAATTTGTTTTTTGAGTTTTCTTAAACTCCTTACAAACTTTGGCATTAAAATAAGGTTTGAAAAGTTCTTAACATAAATATCTCCAATTAGAAACTGGCTCACAGATTCAAGATTCAAAATTAATGTGACAAATTGTCAAAGATACCATGCATTAACTACCTGTGGCTGTGATTGATTGGATATATTTTCAGCAGCCAATCGTATCACTGGTCTTGCAATTAAATTGCTATTCATCTATAATTTATTTGTAGAAATGACGCCATGAGGAGTTACAAGAATCTTTTTGTTGATGTTCAGAAAGGTCAGGAGCGCTGTACCGGCGCGCCGCCACTTACTTTGTGGCTGTACTAATAACCGCCGCCGTGCGTGTACGACTACATGTACCTATGAATGTACTCTTAGATGAAGCAAAAGCCTATGACCCATGATATGAATGTATAAACAAAGCAGTGACTTTTTCAAACTCATATGTACTTCCTAAGTTTATCTTGGACATTACGGGCAACGGTGAAGGAAAACATCGTGAGGAAACCTGGACTTATGTAGTTAATGTAAGTCTGAAATAGCCAAGTCAGATCAGGTCAAGTCAGGTCAGGCCTGTGGGATGCTCAGAGGCGGCTTAATTAACTCGTGACACCATAGGTGGCCAATCCTCACACTAAAAGTAAGAAAGAACGAAGCAGTGACTAAGTATAACAGAATCACAAGCTAATAGCTCCAGAAGAAGTTGTTTAAAATTAACTTGGAAAATTCAACAAAACTCAAAGTAAATCTTGTAAATTAGAAAAACCGGCCAAGTGCGAGTCGGACTCGCGCACGAAGGGTTCCGTACCATTTTCGTAAAAAACGGCAAAAAAATTACGTGTATTGTATGGGAGCCCCCCTTAAATATTTATTTTATTTTGTTTTTAGTATTTGTTGTTGTAGCGGCAACAGATATACATCACCTCTGAAAATTTCAACTGTCTAGCTATCACGGTTCATGAGATACAGCCTGGTGACAGACAGACAGACAGACAGACAGACAGACAGACGGACCGCGGAGTCTCAGTAATAGGGTCCCGTTTTTACCCTTTGGGTACGGAACCCTAAAAATGACCGAAGTCCGAGTACCCTTGTTTGCCTGAGGCTAAACAAGTCAAGTTTCTAAAGGATTTGGGTTCCATTCGTTGGTACACGAGTCCTATACATGAAAGGGCAAATATTACAAAAAATAAATTGTTAGTTTAGTTGAACAATATTTCGTTTCGTGTTATTTTTAGTGTATCTCATACGTGGTTGTCAGTGGTAATCCCCGAAAGGTTACGGGCTCCCGCATGCCAGTTATATTTACCTAAGATCTATGAAATAGGGTGCTGTTTTTTTTTTAATATTATTATTTATTTGTAATATGCTAATGGAAGGCCTAGTTAGTGTAAAGCCAGATGTTTTGTGGTTTTTGCAAGTTGGACGCTGGAAGTTGAACGTCACTTTCAACACCAGAAAGACAGAGGGTGAAAGAAGGCCCGCCAGCAATTTTAAGTTCCGCAAAGGGCACTTTATAAGAAAAAAAAAATTTTTTCTTTCTTTATTGATATTTATATGGAAAACTGGCAACTAAGTAACGAAGGGAAAAGCCTTAGGATGATGAAAGTGCCACCCCATTATGTAGTATCATTTACAATGTAAATTAGATGTAAGAAGGTATTACAGTGTTCTGTATTCTAGACTTTAAATGTAAACGAGAACCGTTATACCGACTAACATATTAAGAAGCATTTTAATTTTGTCTGTGTGTGTAATTAACAATTTACTGAAAAGCATCACTCTAATATTTTGGGTAAGTACATTTAATCATATTATTTACATAATCAGCCTTTTGGGACAATCCCACCGCACTATTCCCAAACCACTGCAACTCCTGAAAGCCAGAATCAACAGTGGCGACCACCAGAAAAGGGCCGAGACAATGAAGCTCGACGAAGTCCCGGAGAATGAATTTACCTGTCTTGGATCCCGCAACGAAATTAATCAGAAAAGAATAACGGAGGAGTAGGAAAAATGTAAATTTCCACTTCCCTCCATATCAAGCAGGAGACAGAACAACCAAAAAAAAAGCCAACAACCAATCAGCCTTTAACATTCTCACTGCTGAGAGAGCAGTGGTGGCCCAGTGGTAACGGCCGCAACTTACAACTTTTAGGTCGTGGGTTCAAACTAACCCAGGCAGGTGCTTTGCTTTGTGTAAATTATTTCATCACCACTGCTCTCAAAACGGTGAAGAAAAACATCGTGAGGAAATCAGCATGTCTTAGAACCAAAAATTATAAGAGATGTGACATCCACCAAACAGCACAGGGCCCGCGACGCAATCCAGCTTGAGACAAAACATGCACTAAGCCAACTGATGTTATTTTGCTGAAGAAATAAGTACCTATTGTACGACCTAGCATACGACCAATCAATCTGGCAATCATTTTACTAACTAAACCTATTTGGGCCGGCTGCGAGTCTCTTTTTTGGGGCAATCCCACCGCACTATTCCCAAACCACTGCAACTCCTGAAAGCCAGAATCAACAGTGGCGACCACCAGAAAAGACGAAAATCTAGAGAATGAATACGTCCACCAATACTGCTGAGCGTGCTCGCTTACTGGCTGTGGGTGAATGGGAGTCGGGCCTCTGGCTACAGGCTTTACCGTCACCCAACTTAGGTACAATGTTGAGTGACACTACTTTCCGGATCGCTACTTGTCTGCGCCTAGGCTCTCCCAGCGGAGCTCCACATCGTTGTCAATGTGGTGAAGCAGTCGACCGCCTCGGACACCATGGCCTATCCTGCAGTAGGAGCGCTGGTCGGATAGCACGGCACGCCAGCATTAATGACATCATACGTCGAGCTCTTGTTACCGCCGGGGTGCCAGCTGTTTTAGAACCCAATGGCTTGGCACGCGACGATGGGAAGAGACCGGACGGGATGACCATAATGCCTTGGAAGTTGGGTAGGCCTTTGGTGTGGGATGCAACATGTGTCGATACCCTTGCGCCATCCCATCTTCTTAGCACGGCGGGCTGTGCTGGGGCGGCTGCTGCTGGTGCAGAAAACCTCAAACGGCGCAAATATAACAACTTTATTGGCAGTTATATGTTTGAGCCGTTTGGGGTTGAGACATTAGGTCCATGGGGTCCGAGTGCTCACCGAGTTTTTCGAGACATAAGTAAACGGTTAGTCGACTGTTCACGTGACCAGAGGGCTGGCCTTTTCTTCAGCCAGAGGATCAGCATTGCCATTCAACGTGGCAATGCTGCCAGCGTTCTGGGCACGTTTCCCATTGACATCGATGTGGACGAATTTTTTGATGCGCAATGAGCCCTTTTCCTTCTCCCCTTTGTATGTAATTTTGTTTTGTTATTAGTCATAAGATTAGAAATATTCAGTTGTATATATATATTTTTGAGAATGAATTCAATTGTCTTGGATCCCGAACCGAATTTAATCAGAAAAGAATAACGGAGGAGTAGGAAAAAAAGAGGCTTCCAGTCTAACCGGATCCAGCTGTGTACGAGTATTTTACAGGAAGCGACTGCCTATCTGACCTCCACAGACCTATTGACTCAACTAACACCATACGCCTCTGATAAGATTGGTATCAGATATGCTGGCTTCTCACTACCCGTAACTTTAACTTTATTCATAACATACATTACATTATACACAGTAACAAGTTCCCTGGCTCCCAAACTAGGCTTATTGCCTGTGACTTGGCAGTCGGTTCCTCCAATAATAAGTATTGACATTGAGTATGTTTTGAAATTATAATTGATAAATGGTTACAATCATAATAGTGTGCGTGTGTGCATCCGTGGCATGGTGTGTGTGTGTGATGGTGCAGTTGTATGAGGGGCGAAATGTGTCGAAATGTAAATGTAATTATCTTGCTAAGTTGTGGCAATTAGTAGTTTCAGCTTTGTTCCATCAACCAAATTTTCAGTTTATTTCAGCTTTGTGCCATCAACTAAACTTTCAGTTTTTAACCGACTTTCCGCCGATCTCTCCGTCAAGTACCGATTTTGAAAATTCTTTTTTTGTTTGGAAGAGTATGTTTTGAAATTGGTCCCATTTTAATTTGGTTAAGGTCTGATCAAGAACTTCGGAGATATACAACAGAACTCTTCAATAAATAACGGCAACACTCTCGGTATTGCTGCAATCGCATGTCTGTTTATTGTTTATACCATTTCATAACATCACGCCAGTACGCTCTAAATAGTACGCAGATCTCTCATTTCAACGGTTATGTTCAAGTTTCATGTTATTCGGGTAATCTATTCGGCGTTTTAGGGAACTTAGGAAACAACTTGCATATCTATTAGGTAGGCAAAACTAAAAAGGGAAAAATAAAAAACTTTTTTGCAAAAAAATACTACCGACTTCCAAATGAAAAACTACAAAGTGAAAAATAACTTAACTCTTGGAAGTCGGTGTCCATATCGAAAAAAAATGGTACCTACGTAAGACACCGACTTCCAAGAGTTAAGTTATTTTTCACTTTGTAGTTTTTCATTTGGAAGTCAGTAGTATTTTTTTTTTAGCTTTGATGCATTAACCAAACTGTCAGTTTATTTCTGCACTGGTGTGAATTTTGAGCAATCTATATACTCTATTATGTAAACGTAACGGCGTAATGTGTAACGGTTATCAAAGATCTAAAAATGACATCTGAGACCACAGAACAGAAAAAACGCCTACTACAACTACACTGTCTTCTCTGTTCTGTGTCTGAGACCAACAGCTTAATTTGCTTTTCGAACACGGAGGGATCTCGGTATATCAAAATGGTTATTGGTCACCCAGCCATGGACCGACCTCGGAAATCACTGTTTCTATTTAACCACGACTACAATACCCAAGCACACACAAATGACATGACATGATTCACCATGTCTAAGCGGACAAAGCCAAGGCAACAGCAAGCTTTATAATATATTATATAAATAGGTATGTAAGTATTTAAGTTTGGTTGCTCAAAAGGCGCTTAAAGGGTCCTGAATCATAATTAAGGGCGGAAAGGACTTTCTACATTTAAATTACAAATTCTCAAGTACGCTTCGCACTACAAAAGTTGAACCCTATTAGCCGAGCTAAAAAGGGACGGATGTTACACAGGGACAGCAGCAGGTCTGAAAGACGCTCTTTTCATATAAAAACATATTTTTGTTACAATGGTAATGTGACTGTGAATTATTGTTCTGCTGTTAGAAAAACATTAAACATTTTAACAAAAAAATTAACCGACGAAATAAAGAAATTAAAACAAAAATAAAAATACTCTTACCCTCAGTTTCCCAGCTCAAAATTATCGGAGAATTAATGTGACAAATTGTCAAGCACGCGTTATCTGCTGTGATTGGCTGTTGAAAAGTCATTCCACCAATCAGAGAAGATAATGCGTGTTTGACAATTTGTCACATTAATTCTCCGATAATTTTAAGCTGGGAAACTGGGGGTTAGTCTAGGATTTTTTTCTTATAGGCTTATATTTTTCCGATAGGTGTGTCTTTACATATTATGCATACATGATTACCTACATTTTATAAGCAGGTAGGTATATAACAAATCTAACTATTTTATCGGCACCTTATATTCAGAAGTTCTTATCTGTCCTTCATTCCTCTGAAGTTTGGAGATCCAATCTAGCCTGATGGTGCATCATAGATCCATTAAAGGCCTTCCTGACCGGGTCGATGTGTTTTCGTTTCCTTTTCGTTCCTGTACCGAATCTAAAAAATTCTTTACCGAGAGCTTGTAATTAAATGAGAGCTTCTGACTGAGTCGTTTCGGTACAAATTCTTTACCGAGTGCTAGGAATTAATTGAGAACTGCCTGACTGAGTCGTTTTGTTACAGACTCTTTACCGAGTGCTTGTAATTAAATGAGAGCTTCCTGACTGAGTCGTTTTGGTACAGACTCTTTACTGAGTGCTTTTAATTAAATGAGAGCTTCCTGACTGAGTCGTTTCAGTACAGATTCTTTACCGAAAGCTTGTAATTAAATGAGAGCTTCCTGACAGAGAAGTTTCGGTACAAATTCTTTACCGAGTGCTTGTAATTAAATGAGAGCTTCCTGACAGAGAAGTTTTGGTACACTCTTTACCGAGTGCATGTAATGAAATGAGAGCTTCCTGACTGGGCCGATTCGGTACAGATTTTTGTACGAATTCTTTACCGAGTGCTTGTAATTAAATGAGAGCTTCCTGACTGAGTCGTTTCGGTACAGATTCTTTACCAAGCACAAACACGCGTCTCATGACATGCACACTTAATTAATGGGACCCCCTAAAAAGACGCTAGCACTTTAGTTACGTAGCGCCAAGGGGGCAATATATCCGGAGGTGCTTATGGAGTGGAGAGGTGTACCACGGCTATCAACAATCCCGGAAGTACGATCAAGATCCCTACCAGCGTCTTACTGAGTTAACTTCCTTCCTCCGAGCACGTTAGCTCTTGCGAATCTCCACTCAATCCGGCCAATTTAGGCAAGAGAGAGGTGCGAGCTCTGGTCCCCGGCAGTTTTGACTCCGACCGACCAATAAAGGCAAGCCTGAGATGAGGAACAAGACTTGTCCCTGGAGATCAGTTCCGTGGGGTCACCACTGCCCAACAGCTAGCCACAAAGCTGCCCTGCGGATTGTATCTCTCTTAGTCTGGCCTCTCACCCTAGGCATGTTGCGGCAAAGTAGAATCTACCGGCACAGACCTAGGGATCATTGAAGCGCGCAAGCCCCAGCACGACGTCAACGTAGAGATACTGCGATGGGTTGATTATTATTATTATTAAACTGATTCTGTCTAGCTGTTGGAAACTGCAGTGGTTGGAAATAATGAGGCAGGCTTGTCCCAGAAACATGCAGTCTGATCTCGTGGACGTAGGTAAATACTTTCCAATCTGCAACAACGCCACATAAAAACACGAAGAAGCACTTCAAACTAACCTTCTAACATCTTCTTTCATCACAAAACTATTTAACTAACAAACTAACACTAAAACGGCTTGGGAGTGAGCTACTCCAATTAATTAAGTTTTTTTTTCTTATATTTGCAATGACAAGAATATTTACTTTTTAAGGTATTATATTATTTTATTTTAATTATTGTGAATGTGAAGGCTATGTGGATCATTATTTTGTTTTTAATTTTAATTTATCTTAGTTTTTAATCATGGTCTGGCAGTTCGAGTAGTTTATGCGGCCAACCCGAATGTCCTTTCTTTGGTATTGTTCGTCGAATCGTTGAGCACCTTAAATTCTGAGTTGAGCTGCTCGGTTATTGACAAATGCGTGCACTGACTGGACAGGCCCACTCACAGAAATCTTAATAATAAGGCAATAGAAGTCGCATAGACGCGTGACCTTGTCGCCGCGCTTATGTGTTGGAGGTCACAAGTGCATGCGGAGCGTTTTTTGCGGTTTCTAGTGTTATTTGAGAAGCGGCGCGACGCGCGGAGAGAGGTAAACATGGTGTTTTGCAGCATATCCAACTGCGGAAACTCGTCCAAAACTTGTAAATTAACAAATAAAGGAATAACATTTCATATGTAAGTACTTAATTTTTGAAATATTTTCGTTTTTTAGCAAATATAGACAAATCAAATATTTTCACTATCACTACTACGATTTATCACAAAAAACGATTTTTTTGTCAAATCAATAACCATTAACGCTTAAGCTTATTCATGTCTACTATTACTACTGCTAAAAGCAGCAATGAAATTATAGTCATACGCAATAAACAAAAATCGCCGTTTGCGTAAATTCTAGGTACAAGCCGCATGAGTTGGCCGAGAGCCGAGGGCCGAGAGTGAGCACGCAATATCATTTTTTGCTTTTCGCACACGTTTCTTATTGGCTGCAGGAGTCGCGCCCCCTGACATTATGCGTTTATAAAAAATATTGCGTAATGTCATCGCATAAAGTTTAATTTTGTAGCAGTAATGCAAAGTGCATTTGTAGGTGTAATTGTGTATCTATTTTTTGTTTATGTAGTAGTAGCTGTGACCCCGGCGACACTCGTCCCGATATAAAATTTAGTACTATAGCATTTCTATTGCCTTATTATTAAGATTTCTGTGGGCCCACTCAATCTGGCTGGTTCTTTCCTCAAAAGACCATTTCAGACATCAGTCTACATGGTCTTTACATGATCTAACCAAGATTTTGTCAGGACTTTAAAAGAAACTGTGACCTCTGAGTTTGTTTCGGCCTTTCTTCTCAGAGTAGTCAGATAGGAAACGACGACCTCATCTAGTTTTAAAAAAAATATGTTAGACATGTAAAAGTGTTTGTCCAAACCAACTTACAGAAATAAAATCATTTATCATTAACTGCAGGACGTTTCAGTTTCTACACGACAATGGACTGACCGGTTCGTTACACACGATACTAGCGACTGGCCAGTGATGTCTGCCTTTGATTGTTCATACAAGACTGGGCGCCTGAAGCTTTCCTACGAGCATTGTTTTGCATAATTTGATACATTTGCTCCGAGTCATAGTTGAGTGATTACGGAACTATTTTATTAAAGAATACGTTGGTAAGTTATTAGTTAAGATTATAATACTTAAATGTCGTAAAAAGGCTTTGATTTACGGTCGATTTCAATAAAGTAACTGCCTGTAAATGGGTGTGGTTGAAATAAATGATTCTAGATTGAGTTTTTTGTATGCTGCGGATTACATATACAGCACCTTTGGTAAGATCTATTCAGCTAAGTGCTTAAACAGAATCGAAACTTAAGCTTTGAGTACTAGGTACTCACCTGTCTCAAGGGAGACGCTTTTTCAGTCTCACCAGGGATGTGCCGTAACAGGCGTTGCACAGAGGGGTTTCCGGGCTGGTCTTTTAAGAGGTAATGGGGCCTCCTACATGTGCTGACGGTGATCACCGGGGTGGTTTTAGCGAGGTAAAATCCCACACTCCCTGGGCTTTTCTCCAAACGTTCAGGCGCCTTTTGAAGGTTTCCCCGCGTTAACAAAAAAAAAGGTACTCAACTGAGTGTCAGAAAAAATAAAGGTTTATATGAAGCAATGGCGTTACCTACTAATAAGATCAACAACAAGAAATTTTCACACGTGTTCTTAAATAATTACAGTCACCAAAACAATGTTAACCCCTTCCTTTTAAAACAAACAAAATAATGAGACAAACACGCAAATTCATTCCGAGCATTTTACCCTTTGCGAACTTTCACAGTTCACAGCGAGTTTTAAAACGCAATACGAAATGCGTTGCGTGCACAAACAACAAATTGTGCGGGGTGGCACAAAGTGTATGAAATTTCGGTCCACTGCGAACTTTCAACAAAAATGTTTGACTACCCGCTTTTGA
This sequence comes from Orthosia gothica, assembly GCA_949775005.1. Lineage (NCBI taxonomy): Eukaryota > Metazoa > Arthropoda > Insecta > Lepidoptera > Noctuidae > Orthosia > Orthosia gothica. Next base: position 2,821,076 of record OX459047.1, read on the forward strand.
GTGTTTCTGTGTTCGGCAAGCGTTGCGTTTGTTTGTCCCGGTAACTAGTCTTTAGCATTTTTGCTCTCGGTTTTTTTTGGGGTTAAAAGCGGCTCTTTTAATTGATATTGCTCAGCCAGCTTCAAAAATCTACAAATACAAGAAGAGACATGACTGTAGTTTTCATTTCACCAGTACTCATATCCATCATACTATACTGGAAGTCATTAAAACTACCAACATCACAACAGACAATTATGTACGAAAGAAAAGTTAAGGAATCGCACAAGGACTGGCGCTTTACCACTGTTACCATGCCGAGAGCTCTACTTGCATAATAAAAACAATATCTACCATCCTACTGCTTTATAATGCACGTAATTCGTAAATTAAAGCGAGCTGGTAGCTCTATAAACAGGTAGATATATAATTATCTGCATATAAACACAAAATTTAAAGCCTGAAACCAGTCACTGAGCAACAAAAACAATGAACATATCTATACCTTCCCCCTAGCCAAGTTACAAACGTTTCGTATCGAATCTCTTTCTACAATCGTTAACGCCTTCTATTTGTATCATATTTGTATGGTTTGACCACGTGACTTAACGTTCAGATGAGTCATATCCATACATTGATTCGTTTTTAACCCCCGCCGGAAAAAGAGGGGTGTTATAAGTTTCACGTGTGTTGCTGTGTATCTGTGTGTCTGTCTGTGGTATCATAGCGCCTAAACGGAAGAACCGATTTTAACTTAGTTTTTTTGTTTGAAAGGGGATTTTGTCGAGAGTGTTCTTAGCTATGTTTGAATAAAATCGGTTCAGCCGTTCAAAAGTTATGGGCGTTTTACTGTTTGAATCGGGGTGTTTTCGCAAGATAAATGTGTCAGGGGTTTTTAAATTTTGAAATTTTACTTGTCTACTAGCGTTATCGATTGTTGATTGTCAACTTGGCTACAGTTGTACCCTGTAACCTATATCCATAAATAACATACCGTAATTCCACTTTTGACAACTTCTTCGCATAGGTACAAACCAAATAAAGTGTAACCATAAGTACCAAAACCAATTAAACTCTGAAGTAGTAAGGACCATTTTAGTATGTAAGCCGTTTTTCTCACAGCTCCCTACAATAAGATTCTGCACATTCCCCTGCTCAACATTTACCAAGTACAATTACTTCTACAATTTCATTAAAATTCGCCGAAAGGAACTCCCGTAGGTGAGAACAGGAAACAAAATAAATCTACTTGAAGGATTGTGCGAGAAATCGTGGGAGAAATGTTCTCACTTTGCTCCATTTATTATTTACGTAATAGGCCTGCCATTCTTTCTGGTGTCTATTTTGGTCGGGTGTGACTGTGTAATTTATGCCTGTATTGTGAATTTGGTTAGTCTGGTTTGTATTTCGACCTAATGCATTATCGGAATTGTTTAGCAAAATGTAAAACATAAGCAGTCTTAGAGAAAACATAAAATGTGAACCCTACTATGCAACTAAGTAAAATATGTTCGGGTTTTTGAGATTGTACCGTGAACACCACAGCCATATTGCGTAGTGAATTCAGCAAGGCAAAGAGCTCTATTCCCTTTGCCTTGCCGAATTCATCACGCAATAAGGCTGCGGTTTTCCACAAAAAGACCTCACACAGAAAATATACGTACACTGCAGAGAAAACCAAGTGCAACTACTATAATTCCAACGCTCATTTAGAAATTGCAAACAAACATACTCACAAACTCGACCAATTAAATTTAACAACAAGCAGTTCCTGTTTCTATTTGACTAAATATATATTGCATTTTCGATATTGTACGTGTAAAATACGGAATACGGTAATCCGCATCTCAGCGCCTGCACAAATACTGCTGGCAACGTGTGTTCATTGTGCAAGTAAGCGCCTGTGCAAGTTTTGTGATGAGATAGCTTCGCCGTTATTGGAATTGGAAAGTTTCATATTGACATTTCTCGAAACTAGCTATTCAGTTAAGGATTAGTACCAACCGAGCTCTGCACGGGTGAAAATAGAGAAAACGACGTTTTCTAAAATTAAACCTACGCATTTTTTGTAGTTTAACGTCATACCATAGTTATACCAAATTCCATAGTTGCCTGTATGATGTTAAACTACAAAAAATACGTATACGTATATGCGTAAAAAATGTCATTGAAACTGTCACCCGCACTATGCTACAGCGCAAAGAATGTAGACCGATTTATCGCCCCCGAAAGGCCCTGCATACAAAATTTCATGAAAATCGTTGGAGCCGTTTCCGAGATACAGATTATATATATTTAAGCATATAATTACAAGAATTGCTCGTTTAAAGGTATATATTAGATTAGGTATGAATTTTTTTAATATTTTCTTGATGTGATGGGTGTGTTTTAGCCAGATAGCACAGCAAATTCGAAGACAAACTTTTATACGTAAGCGGCCTTCCAACTTCCAACGCGATTGATTTATATCACACCGATACATCGATTATTACTAAGCGAACTTGCAACTACGTTCACAGTGTTCACATGAACGTAATTCGATGCAATTTGACCGATTTGCACTTGACATATTTAATTCTAAGAAAAGACATGTACGATACCGCCTATCAATTAAATTAAATTAAAAAATTACAAATTACTTTTAATCACAAACTATTAATAATGTTGATTAGATTACTTATGTCACTTACATACCTACATAGCTTTAATTAAACGAAATTACAAAGAAACTTTTAATATCAAGCAAAGTAATGCGACGCCTGAAGAAAGAACATTAGCAATGTGTGCACGGAGATTTTTTTTGTAATTATCTTTAAAACTGGATGCTTTTATTGCGTCGGTTCTACCTCAGCTAATTGTTTTTACTACATCGTTTAGATAACAAATTCTGAAGAAGTTTTTGTGTGAAATGTGTACCTGCCTAACTAATAAACTATTTTTACGCCAAGGAGGAGGCAACGTAGAAAAGGTTGAAGTCATACAGCTGTTGCCTCCTGAAACTTTCTGCATGGTAAGCAAACATTATTAACGGAGCCCAAAGACAAGGACTAGGATTTGCAGTTTCGCAAATGTAGGTTGATGACATGATACCATGCCTACACAGGGTCCGTGTGTAGGTACCTACCTACTGAGTGCATACTGTGTATAGGACTATTTTATTTTCCTGTAATAATATTTATTCCTGGGCACGGCAAAGGTCAGAGGGTCACAGTAGGTACCTACTCCCACAGCAAACGTTAACAGATTAAAAATAATGAGGCAGAGATGTGATCGTGACTGGTGACAACTTTATTTTTGGCCGACTGACATCAAGGCTGTAGGTATTTCCGGATGGGGTAGGCAGGCTATATATCTCTATACGGAGTGGTTACGTACGTACGCGTACCATCCTCCACAGAATACCTACCTACTATATTTTTAGCCGAAGCTGAGATAAATTATAAAATTTCCGTCTCTGTTTCAGCTATCTAGGTACCTACTATATCGTTGAAGTCATCAAGCTATAGAGGTATTTCACTATTTTTTGGACAATGTTTAACACGTACTACGATTTTTATTCGCGCGAATTTTTTCCGCCCATTTTGATAAGCTACACGCATTGCGGTAAAAAAATCGCGCGGAATTAATACTACAAAAATCGCGCGAATAAACATCGCAATGCGAGTTAGGTAAGCCTAAATTCTCAACCATACCCCCAGCGGTTCCTAAAAATCAATCATGTGCATTATGATCATGTGTTTATTTTTTTAACAACTGCGCGATCAACCGAATGCCGTTGAACCTAAAATAGCAGTTAGACAAAAATAGTCATGAAGCAAGCAAAACAAAAATGTTTTTTTTTAAGCTTAATTTGAAAAAAAAAAATTGTTAATAGTTACCTACCTACATGTGCCGTTCAAAATGTTCAGCTCACACGTGTAGATCAAAGAACCTTCTTTCATTTTTTTTGAAGTTGGTTCGATATACTTACATAAGTTACCCGTTGTGATAACGATAAGAGTTGCTTAAGTAGGAAATGGCCTATGGATTTATACAAATAAATTAAAAGAGATGCTTGTATAAAAACTTAGTCTTTTAGATAAAATTAAACGAAAAATGTAACATGTAGGTAAGCTTCGAAAATGATTAACAATACAGAAGTAGGTACGAATATGTACCTTTATCCAAAATTGTTATCATCACCGCAGATAACGGCTTGTTTTATCTTTAACGATAAGTTTAGACTACAGTTGGGATGTTGGCATTTCAAATTGTTTGTTGCTTATGGTATTATCGTATCCTGCCTCTCGGGTTGAGAGATGGATGTGAGAGGTTTTATCGAAGCCAATGTTTACTTAGTGTGATAATATTATCCACCTCCTGCATCAATTTGGATAGACAAATATTTTTATGAGTTTGTTGACTCTGGTTTGTAGTCAGCCCCTTTTTTGAGGACCCACAAATCGCGCTTAAATAACATACCCATAGTTTGAGCAAGCCAATATTTTTTTATCGATACCTTACAAATACCTTTGTAGGTATTTTTGCCAATTCGTAAACTCCACAAGAAGATGGAACTCAAAAATGATAAAAAGTTTGATTCTGAAAATTCCCTATTATTATCTGTACTCATCAATCTGTACCAAAGACAACAGAGACAAGGTCTAATCTGTACCAGTTGTATTGCCAGAGGCAATATTTTGGGTAATTTTTAACGTATCAGAATCAGAATCAGAATCAGAATTTTATTTGTAAAACATAGGTTACACAGCAGTGTGTGGGGTGTTACAACATTAAAGATACTCTCTATGTTTTGCCATGGGGCGTACAAATATGATTTGCAATATTCAATGTTGTTACCTTTTGTAATATCTGAATAAAGATTTTATTTATTATTATTATTAATATAATTAATTACGGATACAATACAAATGATTACCAATAATAATAATAGAAAAAGAGTCAGAATACACACATACACATTTCCGAATCAACATCTTAATAAATCAACAATTAGAAGCGTCTCATTAATAAAATTCTAATGTACATGACAATTAGTTAAATATCCAAATGTTAAATGTCAAATAATAATCAATCCATAATAAAACACAAATTTAAACAATAGTACAGAGTGATCAATAATATTAAAAAAATGTAGTAAAAACTTCATAAAATAAGATGTCATAAAAAAATAAATAACGAAATAAGATGTCAAAATAAATTATAGTAAAAAAAAAATAATAATAATCAGAAATGTCAATAATTAAAAAACTAAAATTTATAATATATAATAACGGAACAACCACATTGATTAAAACACAATATTTTCCTTCAGGAATTCAGAAACATTATAATAGGATTTATTTATAAGAAACCTCTTTAAGTGCCTTTTAAAAAGATTAATATTTAAGACTTTAATTGTTTCTGGTATGTGATCATAAATAATAGGTGCCATGCACAAAATACTATTACGCATCAGTGCCGTTTTGGACTGTCTCGAGCATAACATATTGACATGTCGTCGACTCCGGTTATTTCTATCTGAAAGCTTGGGAAACAGATTTGGGTTGGTTTTCACAAATACTGCAACTTCGAATATGTACATACACGGTAATGTCAATATTTTACATTCAACGAAAAAAGGTTTGCAAGTGTCTGTAGATTTTAATCCGAACATTGCCCTCATGCACTTTTTTTGGGTTTTAAATATCAGCTCCCTATTGGTTGAGTTGCCCCAAAAAATAACACCGTATCTTAACAATGAACCAGCCATTCCATGGTACGCTGTAACAATAGCGTCCCTTCCTATGACTGGCGCAAGTTTATATAAAGCGTAAGCGGACTTGCTAAGTCTCTTCGCCAAATCTACCGTGTGTGCCTTCCAATCTAGTCGTTGGTCTATGGTTAAGCCAAGGAATTTGGTTGTGTCAATTTGGTTTATTTTGTTGTTCTCGTAGTGAATATTCATGGTCAAATTTTTGCGTTGGTTGAATGCCATTAATTTGGTCTTGTCTATATTTATCTTAAGGTTATTATTATTTAGCCATTGTATTATTGAGTTTATAGTATTAGTAATGTCATTATCATAATTAAGTTTGTCTTTACAGTCAATAGTAACGGTGCTGTCGTCGGCAAAAAGTGTCATCTGATGTTTTGTCACTTTTGGCAGGTCATTTATATAGAGTATAAATAGAGGGGGGCCAAGCACACTTCCTTGTGGCACACCATATGTGACTGTTCTATCACGTGACCGATAGACTATTTCGTTTTTTGTTTTTGTATCTATTTGTGTAATTTCCACATACTGTATACGATTTTTTAGATATGACTCGATAAGCTGTAGGATATTGCCTCTTATTCCGTAAGCATATAATTTATTAAGCAGAATATTGTGGTCTACGTAGTCAAAGGCTTGAGTCATATCGCAGTAGATGGAACATACAGGTATATTTCGGTCAACATTTGCGATTACTTTATTCAAGAAGTCATATATGGCCATATTAATGGTTTTGTTTTTTCTGAAACCTTTTTGTTCTTCCGTCAAGATGTCTTGTTTGACTAAATATTTATAAATTTGTTCATATATATATTTTTCAAGTACCTTTGAAAATATAGGAACAAGTGCAATAGGCCTGTATGATTCCGCTTTATCTTTATCGTTTTTTTTGTGCAGTGGTTTCACTACAGCAGTCTTGAGTTCAGTCGGATATATACCACGAATTATGCATAGATTAATTATGTAACTTAGATGACCGCTAATGTTGTCCGACACATATTTTACTATTTCTGTATCTTTTTCTACCTTTCTACGATTTTTCTTCTAATATTAAGAACAAGCACACAGTAATGTAGCAGAGGACAGCGTTTCTAATTCAATTGAGTTTTGTACAAAAGACGGACAGTCAACAGGATCGGACTGACAACTCTGTTGAAGTAATATTGATTTTCACGATTGAATGCAAACAGAAACATTGAATTTCGTAATAATTTTATAAAAAACATGATTGGTTTTGTCTAATTTTAAATCCTGTCTTGGTGTTAGTTACAATAAATAGGGTTAGGTACATTAAAAAAGTCCTGACAAAAAGCCGGCCTTTGAAAAGTCCAGATATTTTAATCCTAGTAAAAAGAATACTTTAAAAACTATTTTTTTCCGACATTAAGATCCGACTCCAAAAAAACGGGATCTGTAAATTATGAAACAAGAAACTTTTCTTAGAGGATCACGGTGGTCGTATGAAAAAAACAAATTTGTCCATCCAAGAGAAAAAGCCGGACTAGAAAGCCGGACGAAGTCCGAACAATAGGCCAAATTACCGGACAAGTCCGGATTAATCCGGACGCAGATTTACTCTAACTGTAAATAAATAATAAATCCCGCTGGTTGTGGGACGCACGGGACCGGTAAATGTGGCGACGCTTGGGTGAGGCCTATGTCCAGCAGTGGACGTCTTTCGGCTGATATGATGAAATAAATAATAGTACCTACCTACCAGATATTTTAATTTTGTTATTCAGTATCTCCTTGTTTATTTTTTATTAAAGTATTGATAGAAATTGATACTAGAAAGGCTTTTCATTCTTAAACCTTGTTTGTACTTTTTTACTATTCTTCTTTGTTACTTTGTGATTGTTGTTGTTGTGTTGTGTCTATGTCGAATAAATGTTTGCTATTCAATTATTTTCAAACAATTATTTTGTGTCAGATTGTATCAACTAAACAACGTTAACTTAACTTCAAAATGTAACGTTTAGCTGTACAAAGCTACCAAACCAATTAGTAGAAAAGCAATATGGCAACACTGCGGGGGCTGTCACGCTGGCTGTGTCACAATTTGTCAAATATTGGTTTGATAAAAATGACGAGCTACACAATTTTTGTTCAATATAAAAATAATATTTAGATTATCGTGTGTTTATTACAATGACTGTTTGGCGCAAACTCGAAGATGGAGAAGTATACGCTATTGGTGAGTATTTCTATTCAATTCCCGCTTATTTTTAATTAAAACTGATGTATTGGTGTCGTACAATAGTCATGTAGTTTACCTCCCGCTGAGAAGAGATAAATATAAACATTGAATCAGACGTGCTATGTACGGCCTATAGGTCCTCGAACAGTTATCCTGTTAGAAACAGTTCACAATTCATTAGAACTAGGTTGTTTAAATGTCATTTTCGTTTATTCTGTTGTCACTGGCCACTCCCCAAAGGTGTGATTAAATAAGCCCATTGCTAGCCTATTCATAATTCTTTATTGAATGTTGAGTCTGTTATGTTTTCACTCGATCCTTTTTTACACAAATAATGTGACTATTGTATTGATTAATGTTATGAGCTGATTCAATATCATAGATAAAGTTGACTGGGCTTATAAATTCTTTTATATATTTATGGTTTATCGTGTTTTCCTTATGTCATATGAGATAAAGTATCTTACTTGACATTGGAATGAGTTTAATTGAATTTCGGAAAATTGAAATTTGTATGTAAACAGAAGTTATCATACAATCATGAGTGATTAATTATTGGCACATTTTAAATACCTACATTAACTCAGTTGTTTTATGTTCTCTCACAATCGATTTTAATTTATACTGTACTCAATATTGGTTAGTCACTAACCATTATTTGGGCGAGACATTTTACTTGCAAACTGATATAAATTATTAGCACAACCAAACTCAATAATATCTAGATTCACTCCTAGTTTATTGACAAGATGCAATGCTCCCTTTCACCATTGTTTTTTTTCTGATATTTAAAGAACTATTTCTGCATTAAATGAGAAACCTGAGTTGATAGAACGCTCGAGATGAGTAAATTAACTTATATAGTTCTGTCATATACAGGATGTAAAAATGTATGTCAGGATGTAAAAGTTTTCATAACTCATGCCTGCAGCAAGAGTTATGAAAACTTTTATTATGAAGGGGTAATTTTTTTTTACTACGAGTGCTTCTTCTTCTTCATTCGGTCCCTCATTACTGAGTATTGTTATCACTGGACTCCTTAAAGCGGGCAATTTGTCTCCAACGTTTCCGTTCCTAAGGTGCCATGACCACCTGATGAAATTGCTTGACAACATAGCTTCTTTCACTTGATCTCTGAAAATACTAATTCATTTACAAGCATTATTCACTTACAAAAAATTGCACTGTTGCCCCGTGCCATAAGCTACTTTTCACCCTGGAAAAATGGATGGTAATTGTGGGATGTACCATAGGAGCCATGCCTCAGGATAGCACTCTTCTTGTTCTCCACCCAATGCCTCATATGGAATCGTGGTCACTGAAACCATGTAAGCGTACAATCTCCTCCATCGACTCCAGTACCAAATATGGGATAACACTAAAGTAACACCTATATCTTCCTACTTTCTCCCCTGAGAAACATAGGCGTAGCATTAGTAATTAAAATACCCCATGTGTATGGGCCGTCTTACTTGATAAATTATTAGTTCACTATACAAACTTCAACACCCCTTTCCAACCCCTTATGGATGATTTTCGGGATAAAAACTATCCTTTATCCTGCCCAGGATCTCAAACTATCTCTAAACCAAATTTTATCTAAATCGGTTCAGCGGTTTAAATGTGAAAAGGTAACAGACAGAGTTAGGTACTTATGCATTTATAATATTAGTATGGCTTCTATGCAGTTGCAAAAATGGATGTGATTAGTCACACACTTAGCTACTGTCTTTGAGAAGACGACTAACGCCAACGACCTTGAGGGAACAAAACGCGCCCTCGTTTGTCACCCGCGCGACCCGAAATTTAGTAGTTTTTTGTACTTTTCTTATTATTCTTTGACTTAAAGCTTCAGATCAAAATGTAGATAATTAAATTTTCTTTGATATGGTGCCGATTTCATTAAAATACACCCAGCGGTTTTGTTGTGATTGTCGTGTTTTTGTCCGTTTTAGACATAACTTTACAAATTAATTACACTATGTTATACGAATAAAACTCAAAATTTGTTCAGATGAAATTATTAAGAAAATGGTCTAATATATATAACATATATTTTTTCCAATAAATTACGACTAGCCGTTTAGACGTGATTCTCATTTTAAAATCAGCTACTCAAGGGAATCGGCGCCTTAATGAATACAAATATGTATAGTAGCAATAAGTACTTAGTTTTATATTGAATAGGAAAAATAATTGTCTTGGAATTTCTAGATAGTTATTTGCCCTGAATAGTAAATAGGTACATGTTTTTTTTCATTCATGGTTATTCCCTTTTGAGGTATGTGTGAATTAGATTGATTTTATTATGGTGTTTCCTCTCATTGTAAGTCCAAGATATTGATCATTATATATCCTACCAATTTTTCAAACTATTTATTTGAATAAGAACAACACAAATGTAAACATAACTTTTGTTTCTACCGGCGCGGCGGCGATCTAATTAAAATTTAGAACATAAAAGCTGCTATTGTGACTTAACTATGATACCTATTTAGATATATTCTCTTGCAGACTTTTTTGTAGGTAATAATGAGTAGGTTATTTAATCATGTAGTATATAATTTTGATGTAACATCAATAGTTATCTCAGCGCACGCCAAATAATGAATTTTATAGGCAAAATTTTGCAACTTTCGGTTACATTATTGCAATTTTCATAAGAATCTCTAATTTTTTTGAAAATAATTTATAGCCTATGTTACTTGGGAATAATGTAGCTTACCAAAGGTGAAAGAATTTTTAAAATTGGACCAGAAGTTTCAAACAAACACAAAAAAAAAAAATCCTCTTGGTTGAACATTATTTATAGTTCTCAATACCTAGCATCTACCTACTCTTTTAAAGTTCATATTCATTATTCTCCTATTCTTTTCCTAATTTATTTGGGGTTGACATGAGAGCAATGGTGGCCCAATGGTAACAGCCGCGACTTACAAATTTGTTTATTTATTTACTTTAACATAACACAATCAAAGGCCATTAGTTAGACATGTTTTTAAAAAGGCATTAAATATAAAAGTTTTAGTTTGTGGGTTCTTAACCAGGCAGGCCCTTCGCTTTGTGTAAATTATTACATCGGCACTGCTCTCAAAGTTATTAAGGAATTAGAAATGGTCTTGGAATCAAAAAATCGAAGACATGTGATATCCACCAACCCGCACAGAGACCGCATGGTGGATTATGGGTCATTCCCTCTCACAGAGAGGAGGTCTGCAGACCATCTATACTATCCTTTGGGTTCGTCGCAACATGTATACTTCTGCCATACTTTCCTATAAGTTGTCATCTCACTAGTGAGGTCCTATCTAGCCAAATCATCTTTCAAACAGTCTATCCATCATTTCTTTGGTCTTGCTCTATTCATAGAGCAGAAGGACTCCCTTTTCCGCACTTTCCCATTAAGGTCTGTTGTGTCTTGATTGCTCTATTCATATAGCCATCTCCATTCATCCATAGTATATTATAAATGTGAAAGTAGCCCTGTCTGTCTGTTGCCTTTTCACGCTTAAACCGCTGAACCGATTTAGATGTTTGGTTGGAGTTCTTATCTTATCTTGTGGAGGGGCCGAGAAATAATTCGGACACTTCGACCCATGGGATCTATTGTGTTCCCCTAGATAACTTACTCCTCGCCGATCTCGTTGAAAACACTTTTCATGAGTTTTACAACGAGACTAGGAGATATGAGCCTATAGTCTTCTGGTTTTGGATATCCAACCCCTAGGAGACTCATTCGCTTACCAGCCAGTGCATCGCATGTGCACAGAAGGTGCTCCATGCGTTCCGTATGTTCCCCACACAACCTGCACATGGGTGTCGCGGTTAGACCCATTTTCATGAGCATGTCGTTGGTTCCAAAGTGCCCAGTAAAGGCCCCAAGCAGGTAACGGATTTGCCCCCTGCTCATATTCCAAATGCATTCCCGGGCTTTGAACGTAGAGCCTAGGAATTTCTTGGAGTGTTGTAGACCGGTATTAGACAGCCAATGTTTTCGTTGTTTTTGATCTGCAAACTCCCTAAATGTGGCTTTGACGAGACACGTCGAAATGCCTACACATGGTTCTGGACCCACAAAATCATTTGCTGAGCCCTCTCTTGCTTGGAGTTAGTTTGAGACCCTGGGAAGGACATAGGATAGTTTTATCCCGGGTATAATCCTTTAGGGGGTGGACAGGGGGGTAGAAGTTTGTATGGTGAACTAATAATTTCTCAAGTAAGGCGCTCCACACACCTATAATATTATGGCGCGATATAAAAAAATAGGCTTTTCAAAGCTACGCAAACGTAGTCGCGGGCAACTGACAGTTAGTACTCAATACTTTTTCACTCTATTTTCTTGTCTATAAAAAAAAAAACATTTCTCTCCTGCTGAATTCGAGTAATACCTAAACTACAAAATGTAGGTACTGAGAATAATGTTGCCTCATAAATCTCAAAACACAATATTACCATTGGAAATTGGATGCTGCAGTATCAGTAAAAACAAGGAAACTCCACAGGGAAACATATTAAATGAAATATATGTATATTATGTTTATGATACTATGTACCCATCCCACCATAATAACATCCTTAATAAAGAGTTATTATAAAATTATATATTTATTTATTTATTTATTTATAGTTAATTAAAACGGTACAGATACCAATTACATTAATTAACATAGAAATTATGAAACAACAATGTTGACAACTGTGTTACATAGGATAATTAAACAAATCACATATACAATTAAAATGGCACAGTACAGCGGCAATGTATCATTAATAATATTTAAATAACAATTGATAATTAAAAAAAAAAAGAAATAACAATTGGTACAATTTAACATGGAACAGTGGACACCCTCGCATACTTTCTCTCACAAAACACCAGACATGCACGCATTAGTTTATACCATTCGTCCGCAAACACATCACATTCAGGATTGGCAGTCAAGAGGGCATTGAGCATCTTCAAAGCACGACATACTGGGGATTCAGCTCTTGCGACCGTTCTGGATGACGGTGGTGCGAACAGGTCGTGACGGCGATTCTGACGGTGCCCAACGTATTTGCTGGGCACAAACAGTCGGCAGAAAAGGTCATGTAGCTCAGGGCAGTCAATACGTCCGCTCAGAATCTTACATGCTACCGCGAGCTGATCATAGCCTCTCCTTACCTCCAACGAGTTAAATCCCAAGACTCCTAAAAGATAATTCGTTGGGTACATATAAGGGAAGAAATGGTATACCCTTTGGAATAGAAATCTAAGGAAGGTTTTCTGTACCTTTTCAAGCATTAACGTCTGCGTCGCGGTATATGGGTGCCAGACACAAGCACTGGATTCGAGTTTACTTCGAACCAGAGTGGTGAACAAAAGCCTAATAACTCTGGGATTGCGGAAGTCACGAGCATTTCTCAAAACAAATCCCAGGCGCCTGAAAGATTCCTTCGCAAGGTTAGCAACGTGATCTTTAAAGGTCAGACAGCGGTCAAAAGTCACACCCAAGTCCTTTATGGTGGTGACACGAGTGATTACTGCACCACCCAAACTGTAATCATAATGGATAGGTCGCAACCCCCGACCGAACGTCATGACGTAGCACTTGCCAGTATTAAAATGCAATCTGTTTGTAATGCTCCATTCGAAGATGGCGTTAACATCCCTTTGTAGGAGTTCGCAATCCTTGAGTGTTCTAATTTGCGCAACTAGTTTTAGGTCGTCGGCATATAGCAAGCACTTTGCAAACCTAATCTTAGATATAAGATCATTGATCATAATCAGGAATAGAGGTGGCCCTAATATGGATCCCTGACTCACGCCCGAGCGAGTATAATAAGGCTTGGACTCAAAGCAGCCATGTCGGACAAACTGCTTGCGATCCCTTAGGTAGTCGGCAAAGAAGTTAAGAAAGCCAGACGAGAAACCGACGGCCCCCAGCTTTGTCAAGAGCACATCATTGTCAACTTTGTCGAACGCTTTCCGGAAATCGAAATACAGGGCGTCAACCTGCCCACCGGCGTCCAAGCTACTAGATATGAAGTCGACATGAATAAGCAGATTCGAGTTTACGGAACGACCAGGCCGAAATCCGTGTTGAGCATCAGAGAGCGACATATTTATGCGTTTGTGAATAGTAGCATGGAGAATATGCTCAAAGACCTTTGCAACGGTTGGGAGGATAGCGATGGGTCTGTGTTCATCAACAGATGTTCTGTCGCTGGTTTTAGGGATAGGAGTGACACGGGAAGTTTTCCACGGCTCAGGGTACACACCGGATTGAAGAGCTAAGTTGAAAATATGACATAGAGGTGATGCCAATGTATCATTACATCCCTTGAGGATAAAGGCTGGAATGTTGTCAGGGCCAATCGAGCCACAGGGTTTGAGTTTCGCGATTCCCTTGACCACATCGGGCGGTGTTAAGAAGGGGAGAGGAATATTATCTCCCTCGCTATTCACCTTTATGGATTTTGGGTCCAATTTAGGTGTGTCGGGCAGGAAAACGCTGGCAAAATACTGAGCAAATGCCTCGGCCGCTTTGACACCTGAATTAGTCTCACCATCAAGAACCACGCTTGGCTCGAATCCGCCCTTTGATCGCAGGCTGGTAATGTGCTGCCAGAACTGTCTAGGATACTTGCCTAAGTTATTTTCAACAGTAGCACAATATAATCTATAGGCCTCCTGGGTTCTTACCTTCAAATCTGACCTTAAGGCGCGAAACTCAGAATACGCCAGATCACACCGCAAATGTTTCCATTTATGATGGAGCCCGGATTTACGCTGAGTGTCGTTGACGATATCTCTAGTAAACCAGACTGGGTATCGCCTATTACCAGAGGTCCTTCGCTTCTTCTTTGGTACAGATGAATCAAATATACCGTAGATTATTCTGTAAAACTTACAAGTAGCGGTGGTTACGTCATTGCAGTCAAGAACATCCAGCCACGGAGCAGAACAAACGAGATTGCTTAAAAGTTCGTAGTCCCCTTTACAAAAATTCCAATCCTTACCACAATCAATATTGCTGGGGTCTAATTTTTCAATTGCCTTATTCTGCGGTGTTATGACAGCCTCAATATCTAATGGTGGGTGATACAAATCGATTGGAACCAGTTCCGTACCCTCGACATGCTCGCAATTCACTACAACACCCTCCCGGGCCAACACAACATCAAACTTACTCCCACGCATATTCATCACTTCATTCTTCTCAGTCAGACTACAAAAGCTTAGGAAATAACAGTAATAATTATTAATATTTATAGATGCACTTTTTAAATTAAGATCACCCATAATAATAATAGTTCCGTTCAAACTAGAGATGATGCTCTCGACCTTGCAGAACCATGACATGTAATCGTGGTCAGTTGCAGTGGGCTTGATGTACACAGTACACACGTGTACACTTAGGCCATAGATTGTGACCGTTGCCCACAAATCTTCTCCACAGGTCGTCTCGAGGTCATTTCGCCTAATCATGGCGACGCCAGGACGCGAAGCCAGTAACACGCCGCCACCCAAAGCCACTCTGTCTCTACGTAAAACACGCCAATCGCCGCTTGATAATTCCGAGTCCTCTACAGAATTGTCCAAATTGGTTTCTGTTACTACTACTAAGTCATGTTCGGAGAGTAGCAAGCTTGACCTCCATGTAGATAACTTAGTTTTGAGCCCTCGCACATTCTGGTACAATAGGCGCAGACAGACATTGCGATCAGTAGGGACGTGTACGGGGTGAATTTTAATGGGCTTACTGAGTTTTATCACTTGGGGCACGAAAGTTACGTCGCCATGGTTTGACGCAAATATCCTCTGCCCAGTTTCCAGTCGCCATGGCTAGCTCAGCCAGTTTTGAGGGCACACCCAACTTAAAGGATGCGTATTTGCCACGAGGTTTGAGTACTTCTACCGTGCACACATCAGTTCCACAGATGGTATTTAGGTGATCACGTACCTGGCTATCAGATGTGCCCTGCTTAACATAGAAGAGGTGCAGGTATCTCCATCTTTCCGAGGCTTCAAGATTGGTGGTACCTGGCGCTGCTGTTCCCCGCAGGACATTGCCGAGCGAACGTCGAGAGCGCCTGTGTCGTACTTCTGTCCATACATCCTTTTCCGTGTCGTCCATCGTAATATTCGTAACATCATCTTGCACCGGCACGACGGCACGGGGTTTGGGATTATGGTGGCCAGCTGGTTTCGGTTTACCTGAAGGGTACATATCCCGCAGATTTGTTTCGCAAATTTGTGACCGCAAGTTTGCTTCCAACGATATTCCCACGGGTGCGGAGACTTTCTCACTATCGTTTGGCGGGGCAGCAAGCTGTGTAGCTGCCGAGTATGATTGTTGATTTAGGTTCCGATTTCCCCGTTGCTGGTTTACCAGATCCTTACGCCCTACACTCCCCGGCCCACCAGCCGGACGCCTATTACCCTCAAGCTCACTTTTGGTTTTTTGAATGGCCGCACACTGGCTTTTTAGTTCGGAGACATCCTTGACCAGGGCGGACAGCATTTTGTCATGCTCATCCTTCCACGCAGACAGCCTGAGATCATAATCGGCCCTCCATGAAGTCAACATTTGCATTAGTTCCGAGCATGTACAAAAAGAACGAATCACTGGGTTGTTGGGTGATTCATCGATGCGCGGCCGCTTTCCTCTGTAGGTGATATTATCATAGTTCTCCTTGGAACTGGAGGCTGAAGGTATGTCAGGTACAGATTGTGATTGTCCTGGTTTAGGGGTCTTCGGGGACATAGGCAAGGTAAGATCCATTTCAGAAGTTGCTCAGATGGTGTTTACAAAAATATCAACAATGCTCGAAATATTGTTGTTATGATATTTCTGATCTGGAACGCAAACGTCAAAATTCTTCGCGGGGTGTTGGTAGCAGCGCGAGCGAGTTATGCACGCCGATGTAGTACTTATGTCCCGCAATTAACGGCTAGTATCCGTTACGCTCAACTTTGAGTCCGAATGATTAACACTTTTTACACTTTTGTTTTTTTATCATCTAACGATTTAAGAACGTTAGAAATTTAACTATTATAAAGCACTGAGTTTGTTCGAACTGTCCTTGGATTTCAGCAACAAAACAAGTCCAAAAAGCGGCAAAACAATTATATAAACAACGGAAGCAAATTTCGTGACTAGCACAATCCCTGTGTAGGTGGTATATATATAGTTATATATAGTTTACTACGGCTTAATAGTAGGCAATGCCTATTATTTTGTTGACAAAAAGCTATGACAATTTTATATCTGTACAGTACCTACACCAAGTTGGTCCATATCTATAATCATCTTATTTTATACCTATGGATGGGCTATGTCATACTTGCTTGATTTTTGTTGCTGATGAAATCAAAGTAAACAAAAACATGTTTTATATATTAACACTCAAAGTTGAGAATTAATTAACAACTGCGTAAAGTATAGTTGATTGCTGAGGTGAATTGGTAGAACTTCTGGTTCTTGTTGTCATTATCTGCCTAGCCTTTTCCCAACTATGTTGGGGTTGGCTTCCAGTATAACCGGATTCAGCTGAGTACCAGTGTTTTACATGAAGCGACTGCCTATCTGACCTCCATAACCCAGTAACTGGGTAACACGGTACCCCTTGGCTAGACTGGTGTCAGAACTCAAGCTTCTGTCTACTCGTAACGATTGTCAAGATCTTCAAATGACACCCGGGACCAACGGCTTAACGTGCTTTCCGAGGCACGGAGGAAACTCGGTATGTTGAAATGGTCACCCATCCACGGACCGACCTCGTCAAGCGTTGCTTAATCTTGAAGATCGATCCTTGCGGCTGTTATTTATTATTTAGCCACGAGCTTCTGGTTCTTGTTGTACTAGACCTAAATTCAAATGAGAAAATGTAGTTGAGGTTGCCCTAGTCGGTGGCACGAACAATTTTGTGGCCGGGGTAAAAAAAATAAAAATACATGCTATCTCATCCGAGAATACATACGAAAGGGATAGACGCTGTGTTGAGAGAAGCTAGTGCGCGTACGAATACACACTCATGGTATCAAAATAATAAATGGATGATGATTTAAAACGTAAAAGAAAAAGAAGCAAAAGAAGTATGTAAGGATCGTAGCAGGTGGCGTTCTGTAGTTTCTGCCTACCCTCATGGGAAAAAGGCGTGAGTTTATGTATGTATTTAATACGTAAAGGAGCGCGCGAAATTTTATAAACAGACTTGGGAGTATGAGTATCATGAAAAAACTACTTAATGTATTTGTTTAAAATAAAATTATTTGTATTTTTTACTGCTTTTCTGCCTGTATAGTGACTGTTTCGCAATTTTCTTTCTTTTTATGTTATTTATTTCCGCCCATTGATGCGTTGACATTAGTGTTGAAATATGGAACTTTCGACGCTCATAACTTTCGAATACACGTTTTTTTACTTTTTGTTTCCACACAGGGCTAGATGATAATGAAGAGACAAATTTTTTTTTTTTCTTTGAGCATAATTACACCGTCAAACAGTGGAGTAATCGCCATACTACGTTTGTATGGAAGAATCACTGACTAGGGCAACCTTAACATCTAACACAGCTAACTGGTCGCCCTTTATTATAAGGACTTCCTAAGTGGTGGTATTTGACCGTCTGCAACTCAAAGGCTAAAGGGTATTTCGAGTATTAATGATGATATGTTTACAAATAAACATGCCATCACTGATCTTATGTATGTCCTCACTCCTTATTTATAAAATATACTGAGCAGTTTAGCAACTGATTAAAATATTCTAAATTCAAATTTTCGAAAATTCGAATCTCGAATATTTTTAACCCCTGCCGGAAAAAGAGGGGTGTTAAAAGTTTCACGTGTGTTGCTGTGTGTCTGACTGTGGCATCATAGCGGCTAAACGGATGAACCGATATTGATTTAGTTGTTTTTTTTTTTAAAGGTAATTTTGTCGAGAGTGTTTTTAGCTATGTTTGAATAAAATTGGTTCAGCCGTTCAAAAGTTATGGGCGTTTTACTCTTTGAATCGGGGTGTTTTCGCAAGTTAAATGTGTCAGTGGTTTTTTAAATTTTGAAATTTTACTTGTCTATACCAATATTATAAAGAGGAACGATTTTTTTGTTTGTTTGTTTGTACCGAATAGGTTCCGAAACTACTGGACCGATTTAAAAAAATTATTCACCAATAGAAAGCTACATTATTCCTGAGTGACATAGGCTATTTTTTTATCCCAAAAACGGGTCCTGTGGGGTGGCCCACGGGAGCGAAGCCGCAGGGAACAGCTAGTATAATATAAAATCAGAGTTAAACTCTCTGATCTGCTGATCAGTTGCAAAAAAGCGTCACGATTTTTTTATAATTAATAATGTTCAAATGTTTTAAGAAATCTCAATAAAATTTACCAACGGGTGATTATGGGTTTGTTTAAAACCAGAATCATGCTGTTGATGAGTTTATCAAATCCAAATATGTTAAAGACGTAATTAACACCAATCTGTGCGTGACCTTAGAATCACAAAACCGGTTTTATCTGTAAACAAATTCGGCCTTCGGTACTCGCTAACTGGGTGCGTGCAGGTGCAGCAATGTCCGTTGAACATTCTGAATGTCTGCCAAAGTTGCGCGGGAAAATCTTGACATTTTCCATGTAGAAAGTTGGTAATCTGGTTAATTAGTGAAATTAACGAATTATTAGGTAGTTAATTTACTATAAAATGACGGCCTAAATAAGTGACTTCGACAAAATTTATTTTGCACAGTGCACGTTTGCTGAGGGATAGGTATGGATGTACAGCATTCCGAAATAAAAATGGCAGAGTAGATAACATCCAACGACAATAAAGCTTTCTCTCACATATTTTTTTTTGTTAAGGGCCTACCACCGCTTTAGTGCCGTAAAACGGTCACTTTCTAAAGCATACTCCTTAGAAACGTCTAGGTTACAAGGTTTATAAAAATAATTTGATTCATGTACATTATTTGTGAAACATGGTTTTTTCGTGTAATTAATAGTTTTGATATAAAAAAATAATTAACAACACAATATTTTTACGCTACTTTTGGATACTCCTCCAAAACGACTTGGATGTTTAAAAATATTTTTACACAGAACAATTGATGGCTAGAATTTCTCCATAAATGAAATAGCGTATGTAAATCAAAGAATATTTTGCAAACAAAACTGCACAAAAGGTTGTTCATTATTGATATTCTGGCACCGAGAATTAACATTGGGGAATATATGCGCCTTGTATCGATAATATTTCTACGTTTCTCTAGAGAGTTTATCTTAAAATGCAATAACATAGCCACGTATGATCGCTTCTTTTTGGCAATTCCGCAGGAATAAGCCAAATGCCAGAGAAACCTCTTTTGAATGTATCCTCCGACTGCACATGACGTTAGGCTAGAAGTAGTCCACATGCATCGAACTGTGGCCTTAGATTAAAGGACCTAGCAACCCAAATACCCAACCAGAGCAAACTTAGTTCACGTCGTTACTGACCTATAACTTGCAATTAACACAATATCAATAGAGATAGTTAGGTACCGCTAATCTTCGCATTCAATCGTCACAGACTCACTTTGTCTTGATAGCGCGGGTCATGCAGTACAATTTAACTCTATTTCTGCTTCAGAACAAGGAACCGTGTTATTTTGTGACCTTAATATATAGTAGTTCAGTAGATTCCATTATGAAGAAATATGTCGTGATAGTGTTATTAGATTTGGTCTAGACTTGTGGGAAAGTTTAGTGGAAAAGTTTTAAGAGGTCTTAGGTAAGTATTCAGGATTAGGAATTAGTTGGGTTGGGAGACTCATCTCGATGATAATGATTATAATGGAGGAGGAGGTAAAGAGTGTGGTTTATTTTTATTAAATTTATTTGTTTACCCTCGCACTGGCATTATCATCATCATCATTTCAGCCGAAAGACGTCCACTGCTGGACATAGGCCTCCCCCAGGCGTCGCCACATTGACCGATCCCGTGCGTCTCGCATCCAGCGCCTTCCCGCAACCTTAACCAGGTTATCGGTCCACCTAGTGGGAGGAGGACTTCCAACGTATCGTCTTCCGGTTCGCGGTCGCCATTCCAGCACTTTTCGGTTCCATCGGCCATCCGTTCTGCGAGCAATGCATTCGCACTGGAATGCCTTGCAGCAATTATACCAATGGAGCACAAAGAACAATGGCAGGTGCCCATACATTTTTTTAGCTGAGTTTAAATTCCTACGTCTTTAAATGAAAAATATCTGGTTTAACTCAGGGTGATGTTCTGAATTAGTTTGTGCAAGAATTTTTGTTCGAAAATGTCGAGAATAATAGATAATCAGTCATAAACTTTTGTAGGTTATGTCTGGGTAACTTTTAATAATGTGTTTAATAGGTAATATTATTCAATTTCGTGGAAGTAAAAGGGGAATATCGCATTAGCATTTCCCTTACCTAGTTATTTCAGCATGAAATGTATAATAAACTCTTTGGAAAGAGTATATTTATTTAAACTAAGCGACTTTGACGTTTATCAAAAGGTCGTCGTCCTCGTCAACAACCAAGCTATATTTTTTAAACTTGGATACTAGTCTTTTTGCCAATCATTAATTAAAAGTAATTCATTTATTTCTACTGCACTACAATATTCTTACCTACCTGCGAGGAACATCTATACTTAGACATAAACTGTATTGTTAACTGATTTACTGCAATAAATATATTAATTATATTATTAATCAATATAGTTACTACTTGTCACTTAGCAGATAAAATATATAATGGCAACACAAAGCTAAAGAAATTAACTAATAAATCAAATAACTTTTTATTTATTATGATTTTTTTTTATCCGTTTTGAACCAGCCCAATAATATATTTAAAAAATGTAGACAATTAATAGAACGTCTTTCGTATATAACTCACTTTCAGACGCTCAAATTTAAGTCAGCTAAAATCTCGCCATTGTTCTTTACAAATCTATATATATAGAAATGTAACCCGTTTTCCTTGGTCACGGCATCACGCGTGAATGGCTGGACCGATTTCACTAATTCTTTTTTTGTTGTATTTGTTATTATTAGGAGAAGGTTCTTACGGAAAAAAATATTAAGAAAATCTCTCAGAAATATTGAAAAATATAGGTACATTTAATTTTGCATATTTAAAAAAACGCGCGTAACGAATGTCAATGTCATTCACAGCCATAGACTATATTGAAAGAGCATTGTTTGTTCGGAAACGTGGTTACTTAATTAAATTCGAGCATCATTTGTTCGGAAACGTGGTTACTTAATTAAATTCTAATTAATCTACTATATAAAAATAAGTCGGGTTTTCCTCCCTGACGCTATAACTCCAGAACGCACGACCCGATTTCCACGGTTTTGCATTCGTTGGAAAGGTCTCGGGCTCCGTTAGGTTTATAGGTAGGGTAGGTAAGGTAGTGTAGGGTAGGGTAGGGTAGTGTAGGGTAGGGTAGGGTAAGGTAGGGTAGGGTAGGTAGTGTAAGGTAGGGTAGGTAGGGTAGATAAATGTTTGGTCTTTTTATGGCAAAACAAAGTTTGACGGGTCAGCTAGTACTACCTATAAGTCCAGGTTTCCTCACGACGTTTCCCATCACCGTTGTCAGCGATGACCAAGATAAACTTAGAAAGTACATATGAATTGAAAAAGTCACATTGGTAGGTACTTGCCGGATTTTAACCCACGACCTCAAGCACGAGAGGCGAGGTCTTAGCCACTGGGCCATCACGACATTCAAATGACGGGTGATAGCGTATGGAAGAAGACATTTGCGCCGATTGGATTGTGATGTGAGCAGGAGGTTCTCATTCGAGGCAAACGACAGATGTTAGCCTTATGTCAATGTATTTTAGAATTCCGATGCATGTGACTTTTACTAGAGGCAGAATTAATAGGCTTTCTGAGTAAAATCTCAAGTCAAACAGATTATATTGACCTCTTGCCCTTATCACAATTTATTAGGGATCAGGAGGTCAGCACAGGCCTTCAATTCGCTGTCATCTTAATATTCATCTCCTTTCTAGCACGATTAAAATTGAATTGCGTCGGTAGTCGCAAGCCGATTCCCGGCCACCGTAGGCGCGGGTTTGCGGACGACGAGTAATGGGTAGTTCGCCGTCCGATAAGGACCAGGCGCGAGTCGATGGCGCATAGTTTTCCACGAGCGCCTCAAAGAGATGTCCGCAAAACCTGACGGGGTCCGCTAGGGCCGATGCCAGTCTGGGTCGCAGATAAATTTGAAAGATAGTTACCGCGGCCCTAGCACAAGCAACTGAAGGAACACCGGTGGGTTACAGTAAAAGTCTGACACGCCCTCCCGTTTCACCCAGAGCGGGAGCAGTCATTGGACGATGTACCACCCAAAAAAAAGCCCTTCAATTTGCTGTCATCACCTTTTTAGCACGATTGAAAACATGAATACTCTCTTGGCTAAGTTCTGAGTTTATTCCGTCACTCAAGAATGTTAGTGATATACTGATAATGAACAGTTGTAATTAATGCTCTTGACTTCGAGTACACACAATATACAAACTGCACTTCTAGTTAATAGCACTCGAACTCGAATATGTACTTCCGCAAATTTTGAAGTTTAGCGGTTTATCCACTTGATGAGTGTTTTTCGTCTTGCAAAATTGCGAAAGTCTTGACTAAGCTGAAACATATAACAATGGTCTTCGATCGTCTTGCATCTATGACCCTTATCTCCTTTTATTTGGAGTATGTGCAAGTGTGCACGTCCTTTCTGTCTAAGTATATCATTTTAAAAGTCCTGACAAGAGCGCCTCCTTAGGTTTCTCTCCGCTTCACCGTGGGTGACCAAGCCACGGCTATGCGGGAACCCACCGGGAGGGAGGGTCGATGCCTGTCTGGGTCGCAGATAAATTTTAAAGAGAGTTACCGCGGCCCTGGCACAAGCAACTGAAGGAATACGGGTGGGTTTTCCTACTTTCATCTCACTGGACGAAAAACCAAAAAAAAAAAATTTGCTTTATTTGTCCAGATTACATGTCAGACGCACTTACTAGAATGTTTGATGATGTCAAAGTCTATGGTGCCTGATTTCTTACTAATTGGACATGAAAGTAGGTATAGGTTTGCTATTAACCATTTCCTGCAACTTCTTTCCTGGAACGCTTGAAACGGCTCCTGTGTCTGGTCGGTCTATTTGTCAGATGCCAATGAAGATTTATGATTTTGTCGAGATATACTTATTATAAATGACTACGTCACTCCGTCTGGTCCACTCACATATTGACGCCCACACCGGCTTGACTCGCAAAATCCGCGACACATCTGACGGTAGTGCGTGCCAGGATACCAGATGTACTCAATTACTTAGCCGTCTTATGTATATCAGTTTCTTAAATAATTATATTTACAGACCTTTCCGGTGTAAGCAGATCTTAACATCCTAGTACATATTGTGGTAGGTTCATATTATGGTATTTAATTGAATAACTAGTTGCTGGGACACATTCAGGATTCTTTCATCAATTTTTATGTTTGGCAAAGGTTATCTGGACAACGGGATAGGTAATTGTAGTTTCAGTGGGTGTTTGGGGTAATAAGATGACTCCAGGTAGCTGGCTCTTTGGAAACTGGCATGTCTTAGAACCAAAAATTGCTACCAATCCCCTTTCGACCCACGTGGTGTTTTGTGACCCAGTCGTTCCCGTTCCAGAGAGGGGGCTTATGTCTCAGCAAAAGCCATGTTGTAGACTGGTTATGATGTACCTGGATTATAGATTGTGTGTAACACATTATGGATCCATTCCATCACGTCCGAATGTATTCAATCCAATAGATACCTTATCTACTCGCAAGTACTTTTATTCGCACATGTCCCTACATGCCAATCGCTGCGTTCAGTCCCCTTCCGTCACCTGAGGAAGTCCAATTATGTCTGTCAAAACATCACTTCGCCAATAATGTCATCCAATCAGCAATTCGCCGTAATAAAAATGATTCAATTGATTTTTCGTGTCCATTGCTCATGCGCAAGAGTCGCAAATGAACAACATATGTTTTTGTTTAACATTTGGTATGCTACTCGCTTATTTGGACTTATGATGACACACATTTAATGGAGTGGTCGCAAAAAGTTGCCGTTACTTTTGGAGAGCTGTGTCGCTAAAAATATCAATCCGGTTTGGTGTTATATTAGCGTAAACAACTGCATCGGATAGCGACTAACATCGGAAGTAGATCGATAACAAGTAACATTTCAAAATTTAAAAAACCCCCGACACTTTTTTTTATTTCATGCTGCATAATTTATCTATTACATAGTAGATACGCTTCGATCGGCAATCTATTGAATACGTAATTATGACACGATATCTTGCGAAAACACCCCGATTCAAACAGTAAAACGCCCATAACTTTTGAACGGCTGAACCGATTTTATTCAAACATAGCTAAGTCTTGCGAAAACACCCCGATTCAAACAGTAAAACGCCCATAACTTTTGAACGGCTGAACCGATTTTATTCAAACATAGTTAAGAACACTCTCGATTAAGTCACCTTTTAAACAAAACAACTAAATCAAAAACGGATCACCCATTTGGACGCTGTGATCCACAGATACACAGCAACACACGTGAAACTTATAACACCCCTCTTTTTTCCGGCGGGGGTTAAAAATAGGGATATTATTGGTCACTTTGTTTTTGATGATCTACAGATGGTTTTTTGGCTTCTGGTAATAATGACATTTTAATGAAATCGGCGAGGCGAGACTCACCAAGCTCTACAAATAATGCATAGAATCGGTTTTACAACTCAATTCACAATACATAAATTAACTTCGGCTCATAAATGAAACACTAATTGCACCGAACAATGTGCCCAATGATCCATAAAATGGTACCTGTACCATTAATGCTGTCATCCGAAAACGTTCGATACCAGGTGGGTAACAACTAGTAGAAGGGATGTTATGGAGCTCTATAACCGAAACTATCGGATATCCGGAACAACAAACCGGATATATCTATCGGTTATTTGGATTTTGCATAGGTGCGAAATCTGAACAAGATAGGCAGGTATATCAGAATATCGCCCGGCCTAGCCAAATAATTAATTTCATTCAAGTATCTAATTTGTATTTTCTTAACTTTTACAATGCCTTAAAAGTCGTAACTGAAACTATCGGATCATTCGAAATAATTCCGTATCCGCAACTGAAATTTGGCGATCTATGTTCAGCAGTGGCCTTCTTTTGGCTGAAATAACAATGATCACACTAATATTATAAAGGCGAAAGTTTGTGTGTGTGTGTGTGTGTTTGTATGTTTGTTACTTCTTCACGCTCTAACGGTTGGACAGATCTGGATGAAATTTGGCACAGACTTAGATTATAGTCTGTATTAACACATAGGATACTTTTTTATCCCGGGAATATATTCCCTTGGGATAATTTTCGACTTTCACGCGGGCGAAGCCGCTGGCAGAAGCTAGTGCACATATTTAAAACCGGTATAATATTCAGAACCGAAATTTCATATCCATAACACCTGTGATATATAGCAGCGGGTATCTCGTTACATGAAGTATCGGTGACATGTGCATGGATCTGATGTCTGATAGATTTATAAGTCTCTTAGACGCGCCGTTTTATCGACTGGGTCGTAAAATTGATAGATTCAGGGGTACCCTCGGTAAGTGATCCGATAGAGATTTAGTGTTTTTGCTCGAATGGATCTTAGGTAAGGAATTTTAAGTTCGAAAGATTTCGTGAGTTTATTAAAAGACGTTTCTATAAAAATGTTAGTAGTCTCTTTATCGCTTGTTACATTTTTTATCGTTTCAGTAATTTAGAAAGTGCTTGTAACTTTATCAGAGCTCAGTTTATCTATCACAGGTTCAGAATATCATCAAACCAAATAGCTACTTTCTCTGTTCATTGAATTTTACGGTTAATTCCAATCACAATGGAGTCCTTTAGTTGTACAATTACTTCAACAAATCTATTTCAATTGTTACATGATTAGGCTGGTCGACTGATTTGTCTGAATTGATATACTTCACATAGATGGTATTTAGACAATGCGAATGCGTTTACGAAGTTTCTGACTAACGCGCCTTCCATGGATGCTCTCACGGCGAAAACGTTTCGCATTCCTTAACGACTCATCAAATATCTTTTGAATTATGAAGTCTTGGGGTAAAAGCGACACGTCTTCCAAAGATTCTGCTTACACAGTAAAGAAAATAGTAGCGGAGTTTCTCTCCCTGCTAAAATAGTGTCGTTATCTATATCACCTCTTTGGTTTAGGTGTGAGTGAGGTCTGGGCTACTCAACTTCTGAGGCGCGTTTTCATGAATGATAGAGATCACTTTGAAGAGTGCCAGAGCCGCGAAGGAAGACATTTG
The DNA here is from genome assembly GCA_949775005.1 of Orthosia gothica. Taxonomy (NCBI): domain Eukaryota; kingdom Metazoa; phylum Arthropoda; class Insecta; order Lepidoptera; family Noctuidae; genus Orthosia; species Orthosia gothica. Next base: position 2,848,377 of record OX459047.1, read on the forward strand.
AATACAAGAAAAATTTCAAAATTTAAAAACCCCCGACACATATATCCGACACATGTATCTTGCGAAAACACCCCGATACAAACAGTAAATAACCCCATAACTTTTGAACGGCTGAACCGATTTTATTCAAACATAGCTAAGAACACTCGAAAAAATCAACTTTCAAACAAAAAAAAAAACTGAATCTAAATCGGTTCATCCGTTTGGACTCTACGATGCCACAGACAGATACACAGCAACACACGTGAACCTTATAACACCCCTCTTTTTCCGGCGGGGGTTAAAAATAATCTAAATAATATATGAAATATGTGTAAAGGATTAAATATCATCCGAAATATTTTTAAAAGAAGCATTCGCCAAATAAATGTTTGTATGTATAAAATAAAATATATGCGTTTTGTGAAATAAATAGTATATAAAACGTTGGTTGTAAATTGAAAATTTGTAAATGGTGTTTTGGTGAAACATTAGTGAACCAATTTTACCATGTCTTCAGTTTCTGCTTTTGTAATGTTTTTATGCATTGCCAAAAGCACAAAATCAAAATATAAATCCATCGATATACCGGGTCTATCCCATCTACACAGTTGCTAGATCTAACGCCCCTCGCATCAGCATTCATAACGCGCGTAAGTTGAGTTCAAACGCGGTTTTGGTGCGCTCGCGTCTGTATATTCTAAAGTGACTCACACCACACGCGTACAGCCCCTATTGTCCCGGATTAATTGTTTGTGTAAGTATCATGAATGTTAAACACTTGCCTTTTCTTCATATCATATTTAATATCGTTTTTTTGCGCGTTCCTTTGCACAGGATGCGAGTCGTTAGTCGTTAGGCTTATTTAATGTTGATGTCGAATTAATGAATTTGCGACCGCGTGTTTGTAGATATTTTTAAGATCGTCGCTGTAGTCGAGTTACTTAACTACCGTTGCCAAGGTTGAAGTTATTTAACGTCTATTTGGTATGATTACGGGATGGTATGAAGTTTTTTCTCACGGGTCCGTTTTCAAGGATCGTTTCGACGAATTTGGCTCCCAGTCACACGCTAATTCTCTGTGGGAGGAGAAGGAAATCGCAACTGTTTATATATGCTGGGAATATTTTTTGGGAGTCTTTTTGGTAGACGGATTTTGAGGGTCAAATATAGACAGTCGATCATGTAAAATACTAATAGCCTGCTGCATCCAGCCAATTTGACTGAAAGCAGAACCCATGAAAGTTGGCCAAGATAGAAGAAAGCAGAGAGATAGATATAATACTCTTTATAAACAATATGGAACAGAAATTTGTGATGTAGGAAACAGTACATAGTGTGACGCTATGGACGGTCTTATTACGAAAAGCAATCTTTTAAAGAAATGCTTTTCAATAGAGATAGTTAGCTGTAAGAGAACTCGACTTAGAGTTTGATATTGTATTAAATAGAAATAGAAGAAAATATAAATATATTTATTCGACATAGGTACAACACAACAAACATGGAATAAAAGACAAAAAATAAATGCAAATACAAATTGCGCTGGACGTGTATACCGAAGGGGTTACCAACACAGCATTTGCTGGTCATCAAACACCTAGCGTTGGCTTTAAATGTTGTTTTTGGTGTATAAACAAGAATTATAAAAAGGAGAGATAATAATGCAGATGATTAACAATTTCGCCGGCGACTGTACACATTCTTTCTATCGCTAAAAGGTTAGGTATTGTTGTGCCAAATTGGAAAGCACTGTCATTACGCTCCTTGATTGTTGTCACAGGATACGTTAGCCATAAACGCGTCATATATTATGTCATAGTAATAGTATTTGAAGGGCCATTAGCATCTGTTTTGTGGGTAACGGTCTGTTTGAGTTTCGCGTTGTGTTTACTTAATTTTTTTATACCAAGCTTTTTCGCAGTGGATATGGTGACGCCACGATTTGCGAATGGTATTCGCCAATCTTCTTCTTTTTGTGTCGACAGTACATTTAATCATACGGTTTGGGCCCAGTAGGTGTTCACGTTTATTTCCTATTTATTTAGTTAAAATATTTTTACCCGACTGCCAAAGGAGGTTAATGTGTTTATTAGTCTATGTTTGTTCCTATGTGGCGTTCTAGAGACCAAACGCGTTGGCCGATTTTGATGATTCTTACGTCAATGGATTCGTCTTAACCCTGCGAGTGTCACTGGCTGTGGCTATATTAAAATTAGAAAATTAAAAAATGGCGGATTTTGGGTGCCTTATTGTGGGGCACCAAATTATGCTTTTCTTCCTAACCTATCATGTGAGGTATCAAAATAATGGTTTTTAAGAGGTGATTTAAAAAATATAGAACACAATTATAGCTTTAAATGACCTAATTCTAAAAAGTTATAAATAAAAAAAAGTTATTTAAAAAATACAAAAAACCCGACTTCTTAAAAAGCGAACTAAAAAGACGTAAACAAGAAGAAAATAATGCTGTGTAGTCGGAGGATACATGTTCGCGAGCTGGCTGACCAAAATCAGATGTTTTTTTTTGTTCGCTTTTTAAGCAGTCGGGTTTTGTTTTTTTTAATAAACTTTTTTATGTACAATAAGTTGAAATCAACATTAAATTCTGCCTTCGATATATTGCATAATATTTGACTTCCAGTAAGATCTTAGCTTTATAAGAAGCTGGCAAATTGCCAAGTTTTAGGAGAGAAAAACTACGTTTAATTCAACTCAAGTGAGGTCTATAATAATAATTACAAGGGCCTACCTACTTAATATCTACTTATAAACAGCAATATATCAACTAAAGGAAACCATATACAAGATAATTAATATAGTATTTATATTATCAGGTTCTAGTAAATTACTGTAGGTCATGGTATGCGGCTACTGTTAGTTGACTAATCTCTGCGCATAATTTTTAGGGTTCCGTAACCAATGGATAAAAACGGGACCCTATTACTATGACTCCACTGTCCCTCTGTCTTTCTGTCTGTCACCAGGCTGTATCTTATGAACCGTGATAGCTAGACAGTTGAAATTTTCACGGATGATGTATTTCTGTTGCCGCTATAACAACAAATACTAAAAAAACCGGCCAAGTGCGAGTCGGACTCGCGCATGAAGGGTTCCGTACTTGGTAAATTGCGGTTTACGATTTAAACGTATTCAAAAAAACTACTTACTAGATCTCGTTCAAACCAATTTTCGGTGGTAGTTTACATGGTAATATAAATCATATATTTTTTTTAGTTTTATCAATCTCTTATTTTAGAAGTTACAGGGGGGGGGGGACATACATTTTACCACCTTGGAAGTGTCTCTCGCGCAAACTATTCAGTTTAGAAAAAAATGATATTAGAAACCTCTATATCATTTTTGAAGACCTATCCATAAATACCCCACACGTATGGGTTTGACGAAAAACAAAATTTTTAGTTTCAGTTTCAAGTATGGGAACCCCCTAAAATTTATTGTGTTTTTTCTATTTTTGTGAGAAAATCTTAATGCGGTTCACAGAATACATCTACTTACCAAGTTTCAACAGCATAGTTCTTATAGTTTCGGAAAAAAGTGGCTGTGACATACGGACGGACAGACAGACAGACATGACGAATCTATAAGGGTTCCGTTTTTTGCCATTTGGCTACGGAACCCTAAAAACAGAATAAAATAAATATTTAAGTGGGGCTCCCATTGTACTCGCACTTGACCGCTTTATTTAAGCCCAAATCCCATCCTGTATGTACCGACAGAACATTATCAATTTTATTTTATTCGACCAGCTGGAGGCTTATGACCTATCAGATTACAATTACTCGTTCAACACGACGTGGATTCCTCAATTAATTTCAATTGAGGACTACGCGTAGCTCAATTTCACCAATGAACTAAGCCCTAATTCTTTCTTAAGACGACGACTAACGCCAACGACCTTGAGGGAACAAAACGCGCACTCGTTTCACACCCGCGCGACCCAAAATTTAGTAGTTTTTTGTACTTTCCTTCTTATTCTATGACTTTAAAAAAACAAGCTTCAGATCAAAATGTAGATAATTAAATTGTCTTTAAGATAGTGTCAATTACATTAAAATACGCGCAGCGGTTTTGGTGCCATTTTCGTGTTTTTGCACGTTTTAGACATAACTTTACAAATTAATTAAACTGTGTTATACGGATAAAACTCAAATTCTGCTTAGATGAAATTATTAAGAAAACGGTCTAATATAACATATATTTTTTCAAAAAAATGATGACTGATGAATGAATAAGTGATTCTCATTTTAAAATCAGCTACTCAAGGGAATTGGCGCCTTAATATATTTACGGGTAGTCAGTCTTACAAGAGCAGTGGTGGCCCAGTGGTATCGGCCTACATGTCGTAGTCGTGATTTCGAACCCAGGCAGGCGCCTTACTTTGTGTAAATTATTTCATCACCACTGCTCTTAAAACGGTGAAGTAAAATATCGTGAGGAAACCGGCATGTCCTAGAACCAAAAATTCAAAGACATGTGACATCCATCAACCCGCTCTGCGCCTGCGTGGTGGATTAAGGCCCATTCACTCACAGAGAGGATGCCTGTGTCCCAGCAGTGGGCACATTATGCCATGATGACTCATCATCAGTCTTACCAAGAGATATCGTTTTACCCAGTAACTTGTTGTGAAAATTAGATAGGCAGTCGCACTGTGTAAAATGCAATATTTTCAGCTGCGTCCGGTTATACTGAAAATTGACCTCAACCACAGATAATATAATACTAGCATACAGATGACTCATCCCATACAAAGAAACCGTGCCGACGTAACTAGCGCTTTCCTCTGATTAGGTTTATTATTTTTATAAGTACTTCGATCGCTTTCGGTTCCGTTCCACGGCTATAGATGGTGTTAGCAGCGACTTGCAAGTTAACAGGTATTCTCGGTTCGTGACAATTTTTTTTTAAATACGGCGACGATATGTTTTGTAGTATTTTTTTGCACGTTTTTACAGTTACATTTTACCAAAATGTGTTACAATACAAATTAAAAAAATCGAATGGCATGCCTCAGAAATTTAAAACTGCGCCATCTATTGGAATCAATTTTAAATGATCCGTTCAAATAATCTTTGAAATGTGAATTAAGAGCCCAATAATCCATAATTTTGTGCTTAGGAGAGTTGATTAAAAAAGAACATACAATTTTTATGATCAATTCTAGAAAATGTTAATTTTAAACTCAATTCAATACACAAACAAATTGATGCATATCGCGCCATCTATTGTCATTTATTTGTTCCTAATTTTCTTTGTAAGCGCTGAGGCCCCGTGCCTCAACTAAAAGACCCAGGACATAGGCCCCTTGTCTGTGAGAAGAGGTGTGCCGTAATAAACCTTGCGGGCCTAGTTCGACGGGCTGATGGATAGCACGAGTGTTCTATTTTTTGTGGTTCTATGAGTTGGTCGGTTTCCTCATGAAATTTACCATTCAACATTTTGAGACGATAATAACTAAGCCCAATTTCCCTTCTTCCACAGCCATTTACAACTACGCGGCCAAACCAGGCTCCCTGCATCTTTCTTTCGACGTTGGCGAGTTGCTGCATATCGAGAGAGAAACAGAATTCTGGTATTGGGGCAAGAACCTCAAGAAGGATGTCAGCGGCGCCTTCCCTAAGAGCTACGTGACGATAAGAGACTGTATAGTTGACAGGTAAGCTGTTTGACCCTTATTTAACATGTGCCGAAACTGGCTCTGCCCCTTACTATCTATGTCGAGAATGATTGTAACAATGATTCCGTTGTTAGATACGGAACTACATAGGTGAAACTACATGTACCCTACATGAAGAAAAGCACTATCCTTTCGTTCACAACGGGATCATGATGACATTGGCACGTCATATTAGGTGGACTGGGGTACCAAAGACGGGCAGAATAACGATAAAAACTGGCATACCTACACAGCTTGATCTGTGTTGCCCTAGTCGACAGCACGAACTATTTTGTGCGCGGGGTTAAAATGCGTGCGAAAGAGATAGATGCTGTGATGAGCAGTAAGAAGCTAGTTCGCGTACGAATACACACTTTTGCAATTTTGTAGTGAAATGGATGGATGGATTTAGGTCGAAAACGGGAATATGGATATCATGACTGTTTTGCAATTTTCCTTCTTCTTATGGTATTTATTGCCGCCCAAAGATTCCTTAAAATTAGTGTTGAAATATGGAACTTTCGACGCTTATAACTTTCAAATATTTTTTTCTCCCATACGTAGCTAGATAATGATGAGACAAATTGATATATTTTTTTTATTTTCAACGTAAACCGTCAAACAGTGGAGTAATCGCCATATTACGTTTGTTTGGAAGAATGATCGACCTAAAAAGCAGTTTTTGTTTCCTACTTCTTAAGTGACAAACTTAGATATAGACTTGATGTATCTACCAAAACTCTGGTGAGAGAATAAATTAGTCTTTGAGGGATCTAGGATAGGTACAGAAATGGGTCCTCGGAACGCCTACTTTGAGACCAATTTGTGTTTCCTAATTTGTGATGTTAACGCTTACCTATATTAGTGTGGTTTAAGAGTACCTACGCGTTCCATTAACATTTCATGTTCCTACGGCTATGTAATAACGGTCGATCATCAAGGTGACCATCTTAACGCAAGATGCCTCCGTCCGTGCCCCAAAAAGCACGTTAAACTGTTGGTCCCGGGGGTCATTTGTTGATGGTCGGCAGTTGTCGCGGCAAGTCAGAAGCTGGATAATTTGACACCAGTCTTGGCAAGGGGCAGAGCTGGACATAATACATGCCTTGCTTTAATTAAAATGCAAATTACTAAATGGTCTCTCGTATGTATTTAAAATACAAAATATTAGGGTACGTTTTACCCAGTTAATAGGTTGTGGAGGTTAGTTAGGGAGTCACTCCTTGTGAAATACTGGTACTCACTTGCACCCAGTTAGTCAAAGAATCATTTCAGACCTAGATTCCCAGTGCTAATAAAATTCACCAACAAAACTAAACGTGTACCTGAAACTCGACACCAAAACGTTTATACCAACACGAGATGAGATTACCAATATAACATTTCATACAATCAATATAGCAGTAGCAAATGACTGCTAACTGATAATATTTCAATTAAACGGCTTCGGGGCGGGAACTCACACGCACGTATTACACACACATGTAATACGCACACGCACACATTACACACACTCACTTCCTCGCAAACGTTCACACATTGTGTTGTAGTAGTGATTCATACGACAATGGGCAACGATTATCAATCACGGTCATTGACCTCGTCAATTAGTTTTTTTATGGTAATTGTGAACTAGTGATGTTCTGATTCTAGGCCTACGGATGTTGGGAACCTTGGTTAAGGCAAGTTGAATAGGTAGTCGGAAACGCTAAGGATGTTTAAATCAGTTTCTTAGGTGACACGTGTAGACTGATTGTCTAGTTGTATGAGTCAAGGAATGCAGCATATTGTTAGGGATTTCGATAAAAGAGGTGTCTATTGTTATTTAAAACAATAACATTTTTATGACGCGGGGAAAAATGTTGAAAGGGTTTTGTCAAATTTGACATGGAACAAAAAAGTAGGTACAAAATATGATAGCCAAATATGAAGAGCAAGGTTTCGGGCTAGGATTATTTAGGTTAATTACAAAAATGGGATTAGGGATTGCTTGATAAATAAGTCATAGGAAATGAACCTCTGCGGGAGAATGTCATAGAGCTTATATGTTAGCTGCAACGTTCGCGTGATAGTCGAAAATTATCTCACAGGAACCTACAACTGGGGTAAATAATACTCTCTTTTGCTTCGCCGTAGTCGGGTAAAAAGTATCCTAAGTATCAGACCATGGTTTCCCCTTGTTACATAAATATGTCATCCAAATCCATTCAGCCGTTGAGGTCTCATTGATCAACAAACCTACATCCAGATACACCATACACGCGTTTACTTATAGTAATTCTGTACATTATTTTATAATATTTTGCATTTTAACAGACTTCAAAAAAAGGAGGAGGGTCTCAATTCGTCGGATTTTTTAAAATGTATATTACCCGATTACTCAAACACGCTTGGACCGATTTAAAAAAAAAATCTTTTGTTTGAAGGGGTATACTGCCCAGGTGGTCCCATCGTCATCAGGTCAGGATCTGATGGTGGGATCTAGGAGAAATCCAGGGAACTCCTCAAATATTATTGGCATACATATAGCGATTTTAGTATTTTAACATTTACAATATAAGTAAATAAATAAAATAAATGATAAATGATTTTATTTCTGTAAGTTGGTTTGTACAAACACTTTTACATGTCGATCATATTTTTTAAAACTAGATGAGGTCGGCGTTTCCTATCTGACTACTCTGAGAAGAAAGGCCGAAACAAACTCAGAGGTCACAGTCTCTTTTGAAGTCTTGACAAAAACTTGGTTATATCATGTGAAGACCATGTAGACATATGTCTGAAATGGTCTTTTGAGGAAAGAACCAGCCAGATTGAGTGGACCTGTCCAGTCAGTGCACGCATTTGTCAATAACCGAGCAGCTCAACTCAGAATTTACGGAGGTCAACGATTCGACGAACAATACCAAAGAAAGGACATTCGGGTAGGCCGCATAAACTACTCAAACTGCCAGACCATGAGTAAAAACTAACTAAGTTATAATAAAAAACAAAAATCCACATAGTCTTTACATTCACAATAATAAAAATAAAATAATATAATACTTTAAAAAGTAAATATTCTTGTCATTGCAAGAAAACAAAAAAAAAAAACAAAATTAAAAACAAAAACAAAATTCACGGTGCAAAATATAAAAAATCAAAATTAATTGGAGCAGCTCAATCCCAAGCCTTTTTGTCCTCAACGTAATCTTTAATAGTATAAAACGCTTTCTGACACAACTTACGTTTAATGAATGATTTGAATTTATTAAGACTTAGATCTTGTACGTGGCTTGGAAGCTTATTATAAAAGCGTACACATTGACATCTAAACGAGCCACCTATCTTCTTGAGCCTTGTTGTAGGTACTACAAATTTGTGTTTGTTCCTAGTATTTATGTTATGGATATCACTGTATATTTTAAACAATTTTATATTTTTATGAGCATATAAAAGATTTTCATAAATATACTGAGAGGGCACAGTCATTACATTAATCTCCTTAAATTTCTCTCTGAGAGAGTGCCTCGGGCTTAATTTATATATTGATCGAACAGCTCTTTTCTGCAAAACAAAGATATTCTGGATGTCGGCGGCATTTCCCCACAACAGAATACCGTACGACATTACACTATGAAAATAGCTAAAGTATACTAAACGGGCTGTCTCTATGTCAGTTAAATTACGAATTTTTCTAACAGCATATGCTGCGGAGCTTAGCTTCTTTGACAATTTATCTATATGTGGGCCCCACTGAAGCTTAGCATCCAAAGTTAAGCCTAAAAATACTGTGCTATTCTCAGGATTCAATTCTTCGCCCTTTATCAACACATCAGTTTTCACCTGCCTAAGTAGGACATAAAAGGATTTATTTCCCACAAAAAAGGAACTTGGTCACCAGTTCACGCTTGCGTACTGCGTAAAAGGAAGTTCTTGCCTATAATATACATTTTAATGACGTATGCTCGGTAAAATTATTAATTAAAATACCCGAAGGGTTTGTCCCGTACTATAAAGTCCTGATGGAATACCTACAATTAATAAATAATTGATTTTATTTTAATCATCCGGTATAAAATTTCCACAGTTTTAAATCAATCAATTGTATGCAAGCTATTAATTGCTTAGTGACACAATTATAATAATTAAAAACAAAACATTTAAGTTTTAGTGTTTATCAGTCTATGTATGTATGTAAGTACACTGAAAAAAATGTTAGGTTGGATTTAACAGATTTTGCGTAAATGTAACCAAAGTTTACGGTTGATTTCGGTCCTATCACGAATTTTGGTTGATTTTACCAAACACATTAAGTTGACGTTGTACCAAATTTATTTGGTAGATTACACATATATTTTGTACATTTATTACCAAAGTAATTTAGTAACATTTCTCACCAAAGTACTTTAGTATAATGTTTTACCAAAATACTTTAGTAACAATTTTCACCAAAGTACTTTAGTAACATTTTTTACCAAAGTAATTTAGTAACATTTCTCACCAAAGTACTTTAGTATAATTTTTACCAAATTACTTTAGTAACATTTTTCACCAAAGTACTTTAGTAACATTTTTTACCAAAGTACTTTAGTAACATTTTTTACCAGAGTACTTTAGTAGCGTTTCTCACTAAAGAACTTTAGTAGATTTTCAACCAAAGTACTTTTGTAACGTTTTCATCAAAGTACTTTAGTAAAAAAGTACAATGTAGTTTGCTGCAATCTACCAAAGAGATATTGTATATTTTACCCAACATACTTGTTTTTTTTACCAAATACATTTTGTATCTTCTACTGTTACTTTTTTTGGTAAAAATTACCGAAGGTAGTTTAATAGACAATGCAAAGGTATTTGGTAAAATCTTCAACAAAAATTTGGTAAATAGCACTTATTATATGGTAAAATGTATTAAATCAGTTTGATAGAGAAAACTAAATTTAACTCGTAAGTATAATCTACTTTATTTGGTAAACTCTAACAAACAAAATTTAGCAGCATTTACTAATCACATTTGGTGTATTTTATCAGCGTTAGTTTGGTAATAAGTACCAGATTTAATTTTAGTTACTACCAAAGGTTGTTTGGTAATTTCTACCAGATGTGTAATGCAGTTCTCATCAAAGTTAGTTTAGTATAATCTATCAGATGTGTATCGTGCTTTTTATCAGAGATAATATTGTATTATCTACCAGAAGTGTATCGTAGATTTTATCAAATATAATTAAGTATTATCTATTATGTTCGTTTCGTATTTTTTCCTAACATTTGTTTGGTAATATCTAAAAGATTTATGCTGTAGTTTTTACCAAACTTTAACTGGTAATATCTACCAATATTTTATCAGTGCTTGACTGATTGTACGTACCGGTCTTAGTTTAGTAGAACATACCAAATAAATAGTGTAAATTTTACTAGTGTTAGTTTTTGGTTAATGTATCAAACTAACACTAGTAAAATGTACACGACTTTTTGGTTTATATTACAAAACATTGATTTCCAGAATATTAATAGGGTGTGGTTTCATTGAAAATTAGAAACTTAGTAGCTTTTCTGCAATATTGCTGGCATGGTATGAGAGTGAAATCATATTGCAGTTAAGATTTTCAAACAATGTACTACTTTCGTGGCCAGCAGTGGCCACGAAAGTACGTGTGTACCATGTCAGCAATATTGCAGATTAGCTAGTAAGTTTCTAATTTTCAATTATACCACACCCTAAAAATATAGTAGAAGAAAAAACCTTACAAGAAATGCAGGGTCTGAAAAAAAAGGTTTTAAGACCGTTTGACAAACACTTCAAAAATATACAGGATTATTGGTAATTCAACATATTCCTTTTCAGCAAGTAAATCAGCAGTTTCTAGAATACGTCGAATTACCAACCATATTTAATACGGGCTTAATAAAAACGGTAGTTTAAAGAAAAATAAACAAAATTTTGGTACATATCATAAAATTTATTTTACCAATCATAAATACAATTAAATATCACTAGATCACTAATCTTAAAATTATATACGTAGTTTAAGATACAAAACCTTTCTTATTATAATCAATTTCCAATAATTTCCGCCTGTTAGATACTAGGGTAAACCTATAATATGTATTAAGTTACTGTATACAATTTGTCGTTCTGTAGTTGAAAACAATATAATTATCACGGGAAATTTAACGCGATGATTTCGCCCGACGTTTCGGCCGTGTTGCAACGACCGTGGTCCCGGCGAAATAGGTAAACAAACAATCGAAATCATCGCGTTAAATTTCCCGTAATAATTATATCGTTCTGTAGTTGTCCCAAAAAACTTAAACGGCCGCTTTTTTTTGTGCATGTTTTTTTGGGACAACTACAGAAAGACAAATTGTTTTGAAAATTTAGGAGATATAAGAACATTTCCGAAGTGGCGCTGATTTCACAGCTATACTTGCCTTAATAGTCTAGTCAACAAGTGCTTTTTTCGTACAACAAGTAATAAGTTATGGTATTTTAAATGTTCACAAAAATCTTTGTAATCTTCAACTGTAGCGAGACATTTGAAACAAACAAACATTTTGATTAAATTTAGCAAATAAATCACGTATTCCAAGTCGGAGATAAAAGATGAGACTCCCGAAAGCTTTTTGTCTGATATTGTGTCAATGTTATAAAAATATTTTTGCAGAAATAGCCAAATGTGAACAGCTTCTGTGGGATATTCTGCATCCAGGCAGTGAAAAGTTTTGAAGCATACATCCAGCGCTTTCAAGAACGAGTCTATTTTATAAAGGATGTTATCATACGCAACATAAAAGTCCTTTAGGGCATCGATGGTTGGTCCGACAGCAATAATGATGGGTTGGCACCGTAGACCCTTAGCAGTTTGGGCTTTTCGCCGATAGTCCAGCTGGGTGGGGACTTCACCTTGGTTCTGGAAATTAGAATGAATTGTTGACACTGACAATTTTTTTTGCTTAGGTATTGCATTTATATTTATTTAAAGGGGTTCGGAACGTAATTCACCCTTATGATTAGTCTGTGCGAAGAGACAGTTTTACTGAAAGAAGACTCATGAAATTCGTTGTTCCGCTTTTTTTCAATATTATAAATAGATTTAATTATATTCCTGTTTTAGTGTTTTATTGATATTTAATAAACTAGATAATGTACAAACTTAGATTATGGTCTGACTGATGGTATATCAAAAATGTGTCAAAATCGGTTAACACTTAAGGGGTGGAAAATAGTCGTTAGTATGGAAAGTCGTCATCTCACAATAGTCTTATGAAATTATACATACCTTTGCATGAAGAATGAAACTATTCATAGCTTCTTGAATGCTTGGCTTTATGGTTTTTTTTGCCAGCTGTAACTTGACACTGTATTCTCACAGTTGGAACTATTTTATATCCAATTGCCGCGCAATAACAGAAGTCTCTAACACCTGAAAAATAAAAATGGAATAAGTTATGATGCATATTCGTTGACTTAATTAGTTTAAGTTTTACTAAGAAGATAACTGGTTATCAGAGATTTTTTTGCTAAACCTCCGAAACTATTTTTGCTATTATAAAAACACACTTTAAATATATATAACAAAACTTTCAATTATTTCTCACAAAAACCGAAACTTCGAGTTCGGTTTTAGTGAAAGTTTTGATCTATATAAGTGTATAATAACCAACCTTCACTTGGGTTTTCTTCAATCAATTTAATGTAGACAGAAGCAGCTTTAATTGTTTTCAAAAGACTAAGAGCTTTCTCTATAAAAAAGAGTTTTTTGAACATTCGGAGCTCTGATCCTTTAAACTTGGATTCGAAATCCAGTTCAATCTGAAAAAAAAAACAATTATAAATATGTCACAGTCAAAACTGTTAACCAGTCAAAACTATTTTTGACCGGTCAAAACTGCAAAACTTACAGAAGATTTCTCTCTCGTGGTCGGCAATTCTTCACTGCTTGTGCTGGCCGTGAAACTGGGCGCAGAAAAATCGCTAGCAATGCTTAAGGGTTTCATCAGATTCTGTCGCCTGTAACAAGCAATTATCAACGATATTAACGACTAAGAGCCATAGGTAAAGTAAAAATAAGGTTTGAATTTACTGGTATGAGTTGTTCCGAAAACGGTACGCGCGGGCCAGAAGGGAGCCGTGACACCAAAAAGTTTTGAAAAAAATAATATGAACACTTACTTGAATAATGTTTTGGAGTTTGTTCAGTCCTCGCTTGAATAATATTCTTTCCTTTAAACTCGGAATTAATTCTTTCAGTTCTGTTTCTTGTATATCGTCATGCAACTTAAACGAAATCTGATTTACTAAAAAACAAGAGATAAACCTATGTAAATAATCTGTAAAATTTACTAAAGTTCGTTTTGTAAATCTATCAAAGTAAAATATTAATTAGATAGGCACATAACCACTATTACCTCCTATATATAGGGCCTATTATATAGGCCAAATAATTCCTATACACAGACCCATTAGCGGCAAAACCGGAACACAAATAAATGTAGAATTAATTAAAGTCACATTATAGTACTCGATAACTTTCTTGCTTTTTGTAGTGATTAGCTATTTACAAAAAAAACACGAGGATTATCGGGCCTTGACAAAAGAGGGGCTATATTCGTTTCAATTTGAATTCTGCATTAGCCATCCACTAGTTAGTTCACTGCACAATAAGCTATCAATATTACACATTGAACAACCAAAATTACTTTAATGAACAATACGACTTAGAGGTATGGCGCCATCTTGAAACACGACTAAACAAACCATTATTAACAATATAGGTATATAATATCGATCAAAATAGGCACTCACCTTCAAAGTTTGTTATTTATAGTGTCTTCATATAGTCCCCATTCTGTTAAATATTCGGCGACCCCCAAGTTTAAAGTCTTCTTCTTCACTTTCCATTGCGAGCAAAGCGACTACTGTACTAACTAGCCGGCCGGCGTCAAATGAAATGAACGATGGGATGACCGCAGACGCACGCCCTGAAGTGCTCTGCGCAGGGCGACGCGAGTGCTAGGGTTGCCAATTGTACTTTATTATAAAGTGAAAATAATTTTAAAATAGATGACGTTATTGACGATAATGCTAGCACTAGCAGTAGTAGCAGTGGTAATAGGAAAAGAAAACGAATGCAAAACTATAAGCCGCTGTGGGAAGTGGAATACCCCTGGATCAAAAGTGCTGGATAGCTTAAACAATGAAATAATCTTTATAAATGAAATAAGGGACAAAATCTATAGTATGTACGTATGTTTCTAACATTAAAGATTCTTGTGCAGCGAAGGAATGGCAATCCATTTTTAGGGTTCCGTACCTCAATCGGAAAAAAACGGAACCCTTTATCTCGAGAACGCGTAGTATCGAGTTCAAATTTAAACCATATACTCAAGTCTACGGTCCCTTGAAGCTGTGAAAAAAATCATACTTTTACGTTAATCTAAAAAAAGATACGGCCGCTTATGTCGCAAAACACATACATTTCGACATTCTCGAGGGAATCAAAATGATAGAGTACTTCCCGTTGACCTAGAACTATAAAATTTGCCAAGTAATATCGTCACATACTACAAGTGCTTAGAAAAATCTGAAAACTATACATTTGTAATTACATCATAATAAATTTAGTCCCTTTTAAACATTATATTTGAAGAACTCAGTTGCGTTTTCTGTAATTAATGCGAAGTGGCGTGACGACAGAAATAAAGCTTCTATTAAGCTTATACGCAATTATTTAAATTTGTGCGTTCCGCGTACCATGTTTAGAAGCCATAAATATATTTAAAGCAGATACGAAATTGTTATTAGCTGAAAAATAAAACATAAATTTGTATAAAACAAATATAGTACATTGTTTAACGAATTTTTCATCACATTTGCGAGGAAATAAATAACTACAAAAACTACAACCGCACCAATCAAAAATTTACGAAATTAACAACTTCACTTCCAGATTAGAATATTTTATCCGTCAAAGAAAAAGGTAAAACCCTAGCTCCGCGGGGCAGTGTGGAAGGGGGAAATAGTCGCATAAATTGAGTAGGTACGAAGGAAATGGAACTACCTACCTATATTGCTTAAGGTTTTGTAAATTCTACGATACTGTTTAGTAATTTTAACATTTTTTAACCACAGCGACATGTTCCTATATAGGTTACTTTTAAATACTGTTTAATGATTCGTATAAATATGGTTGCTGGCGAAAATAATATGACTTTGTGCGGCCTCAGATGATCAAAAAAATTTTTTTTACTTCATCTGAGTGTGCGGCGTGAAAGGTGAAAGGTTGTAATAAACAAAGCAAGATATAATGTTATTAGGTACAATCATTTCATTAATTTAATTTGCAATGCACCTATCTATGTACCTATGTATGTTTCTTCGGGTGAAATCTTCCAACTCAATTTTGAAAAAGGTAGATATCCTCAACCGATTGAGCTGAAATTTGGCAATACAATAATTTGGTACCATGAGGCTGGTCTGATGATGGAGCCTGGAGGTGGCCTTAGGAACTCTGTAATAAATAAAACAATCGTACCGAATTTGGGCTCTTCAGAATCATCTTGGTGAGCAATTGCTGGATGTTTAAAGAAAAGTACCTACAGTTGGCTATAAAAGCTTGTCACAAAAATATTTTTTTGACTGAAACTTAATCACCGACAAGTAAAGACAAAACGATTCATTATTCACTAGGTACATAGTTTATTAAAACAAAATCGCTGCCCGCTGTCTGTGTCCCTATGTAGGTAATTAGGTACCTGCTTAGATCTCTAAAACTACACAACGGATTTTGATGTGGTTTTTTATATTAGATAAGTGATTCAAGAGTACGGTTTATATTTATCATAAATAGGTAGGTAGGTATGTAGTCTCAATTTGGACTCACAAATTACACTTCGAAAGTGTAAAAAACCAGCTGATAGAAAGCGATCTCTTCCAGTCAGCCTTTACCACAGAATAGATAATTTATAGCGCCTTTACTATACTACTTCTAATACCTACTACTAACTTCATTATTGTTAGGTATAGGTAGTTGAAATTCTTCGCTCGGTCGCATGTTTATAAAACTTCTAATAGATTTTGAATCTTACAACGTTAACAATAAACGTGCTATTCGAACGGTCTGTTTTGGTACAACTCGCTCAACTTAAGTACCTACCTACATAACTACTTCATATGGGCATCAATGTCTTTAGACCTTTGCTATACAATCTGAGATAAAATCACTGTCAGTCAGTATAAAAATAGTAGTCGGATTTAAAAATCTCGTGAACGGTAAGAGGGTTTTTATTGAAATTCAGGATTCGGTAAGGACGGTCTTACAGACTTGCAAAATTGCAAGGATGTAGGTCAAATAGATCTTAAGTTATTGGGGGGTCAAAAGTGGACCGAAATGATTCACAAAACACAGTAACAATGATTAAATCAACCAAACTACCTATATGGATGTGATTTGTTTTAGATAAATGTATAATACTAGTCAGTCGTTTAAACCATAAGTCTGATAGCGATTGCAGCGCCACTTTGCATCAGCAGTAGATTTTTAGGGTTTCGTCCTTGAAGGGTGTCAAACGGAAACCTAATCATAATCAATTAATTATTTTCAAGTATACGATTTTACAGTGAGATCATTCTTAGCTAGTTGAAATTTTCACATACTAAGAACCGTTATGGCGGACAAATCGTTAAATAATAAAAACTGGACAAGTGCGATTTAAACTCGCGTAGAGAGGGTTCTGTCCGTATGTCCCTATTTCCCTATGTTTACATTTGATTCATTTACGTAACACGTCCGTCTTTGGGTCACCGACTTACCTAATTATGTGTACTTACCAAATTTCATCCCAATCGGTTCAGTGGTTTCGGAGGAAATTGGCTGTGACAGATGGATGGACAGGCAGACACACGAGTGATCCTATAAGGGTTGCGTTCTTTCTTTTTGAGGTACGGAACTCTAAAAATATAAATAATTCGCGAGTTCTTGTTACATTTATCATATTATGTTTATGATAAAATCAGCCAAACCAAATTGTTGAGATTTGTTTGGTAAAATGTACAATATTCTATGTTAATTTACACTATGAACTCTGGTAGGGACTATATTTTGACCTCAACCTTTTTTGTTTTGTAAGCTCAACCGCGAGTTCTTGTTATATTTATCATATTTTTATGATATAATCAACCAAACCAAATTTTTTAACGGATCGATTACCATGTTTGCCCTGATATATCACTATCACTACATAGTATAAAACAAAGTCGCTTCCCTATGTCTGTCCCTATGTATGCTTATATCTTTAAAACTCCGCAACGGATTATGATGCGGTTTTTCATTGATAGGGTGATTCAAGAGGAAGGTTTATACGTATAATAAAGGAGGACGGGCGAAGCCGCTGGCAGAAGCTAGTAGTAATAATATATGTCAGGGCAAAAATTAACGATTACAGTAAATTAAAAAAGTAAGCTTCCTTAATTATTTCCATTTTGATTTTTGGGATACATGTAAAACCAAGTAAAGCTGGGGTTTATTATTCACTGATAAAACATAATTAAAGGTTTCCGGTTTGCAATTAATACTGAAAATTATTGAAAAATATTTTTGGGGGACTAATAAGTTAGGTAAATCTCTTTACATGAAAATATGAAAGAACTAGGTTTGTATTTTGTTGACTATGTAAACATCTATTCTGTGAAAAAAAACGGCTAACTGCAGTCTACCTACAACATTAAAGTGGCTCTCAACCCTTTGTCTAGAAATAATTCGCAAATTGTTTGAGCACATTATCGATCCAACCAGTACTGCCTCTAAAGAGAAATCTACTACTGCTATGTCTGAGGCAATCTTCCTTTTACTATTTGCATTTCACTGCTTAGAGGCATCAAATTGCCTTTCGTTTATCGAAAATGTTTTGTAAGAAAACTATTCTAATGGAACCAATTATTCATAAAGACGCCTACAAAAAAATAACGGCAACAACACTGACATATGAGATCTTATTAATGTAAAAGGGGTCTTTTTTAAATTAAACACATTAGACACTATAAAGACATACAGCTTTCAATGAAATAAAATAAAATAAAATAAAGCTCAATCTATAAATTAACTTTGTAATCGGCAATTTTTGACAGGGCACGCGTACTTCATACTTATTTGTTCATCGTCCTTTGTTTAATAAAACGTACAATATTCTTTGTTAATTTGCACCATGGACTCTGGTAGAAAATTTATTTAGACATGAATCTTTTTAGTTCTGTAGGTTCCACCGCGAGGCCTTGTTATATTTATCATATTTTATGATAAAATCAACCATACTAAATTGTTGAGATTTGTTTGGTAAAATGTACAATATTCTTTGTTAATTTAAACCGTAAATTCTGGTAGGGACTATATTTTGATCGCAACCTATGTAGTTTTGTAAATTCAACCGCCAGGTCTTGTTATATTTATCATATTTTTATGATGAAATCAACCAGACTAAATTGTTGACATTTGTTTGGTAAAGTGTACAATATTCTTTGTTAATTTAAACAGTAAACTCTGGTAGGGAGTATATTTTGATCGCAACCTATATAGTTTTGTAGGTTCAACCGCGAGGTCTTGTTATATTTACCATATTTTTATCATAAAATCAACCAGACTAAATTGTTGAGATTTGTTTGGTAAAATGTACAATACTCTTTGTAAATTTACACCGTAAACTCTGGTAAGGACTATATTTTGATCGCAACCTATATAGTTTTGTAAGTTCAACCGCGAGGACTTGTTACATTTATCATATTTTTATGATAAAATCAACCAGACTAAATTGTTGACATTTGTTTGGTAAAGTTTACAATATTCTTTGTTAATTTAAACCGTTAACTCTGGTAGGGACTATATTTTGATCGCAACCTATATAGTTTTGTAAGTTCAACCGCGAGGTCTTGTTATATTTATCATACTTTTATGATAAAATCAACCAGACTAAATTGTTGAGATTTGTTTTGTAAAATGTACAATATTCTTTGTTAATTTACACTGTAAACTCTGGTAGGGACTATATTTTAATCGCAACCTATGTAGTTTTGTAAGTCCAACCACGAGGTCTTGTTATATTTATCATATTTTATGATAAAATCATCCAGACTAAATTGTTGACATTTGTTTGGTAAAGTGTACAATATTCTTTGTTAATTTACATCAAAACTCTGGTACCAACTTCAACCGTTTTAGTTTTGTAAATTCAATAGCGAGGTTTTGTTATATTTATCGTAGTTTCCTTGTAATTCAGCCAACCTTTGCAAATTTGGTAAATCCAACAAACCTTTTTTTTCAGTGTATGTATGTATGTATGTATGTTTGTTCCTATATGGCGTTCCAGAGTCCAAACGTATTGGCCGATTTTGATAATTCATACGTCAATCGATGCGTCTTAACCCTGCGAGTGTCATAGGCTACATTAAAATTGGACAATAGAAAAATGGCGGATTTTGGGTGCCATATTGTGCGGGCCCAATTTTTTTTTTCTTCCAACCCCATCGTGTGGGGTATCAAAATAAAGGGTTTTAAGAGGTGAATTCAAAAATATATAACACTTATATGTTTAAATGTATCTAATTCGAAAAAAAACTAACTAAAAAGTTATAAATAAAAAATAAAACATAAAATCAAAAAACCCGACTGCTTCAAAAGCGAACTAAAAAGTCTTAAACAAGGAAAAAATCATGCTGTGCAGGCGGAGGATACACCAGATATTGGTCAGCCAGCTCGCGAATATGTACATGGGTACCTACTTATAAAACGTCGACAAAAGGTGCACGGTTCGGGTTGGTCGTGTCCTATGGAGAAGAACCGGCAAGAAACTCCACTCCACCAATAAATACAACAGAATATTATGCATTATAGATTCTTTGGTAATTATGTACTTACATTCAATTAAGCCAGTGTTGTCAACTTTTTCTCCATATGTTTTTGCGCACAGCCAATGGTTAGAACTCTCTGCCAGCGTTTGTGTTCCCAATCCCCATAATACACAGACTTTCAAGCAAGGGTGAATAGTCACCTTCTAGGTGCGTTAGTTACATTGTTGACCTCATCCATCGCGTTCCACTTATTTGTTTAGATTTATTGGTCCTTTCGTCCAAAAAAAACTAAAATTACGCTCGTGTTATTCTCTCAATGCGATAGTCTCTCAAGAACGATTTACGAAATTGGTTGTCATATAGATACAGTCAGATTAGAGAAGATTAGAAATTTGGGACTAAGATAGGCCCATTTGCACAACTCATCGCCAAGTGCATCTAACGCTAAACTAATTCTAATTATCGTTTGATGTCTGTCAATCGTTCGACGATGACATAAGCAGGAGCTTTTTATATGCGTTTAGCTACACAAAATATATGCCGTTAAGTTTCAGTGTTTGAAAATTTGTAATCAAATAAAAATCTTTATCCCTAATTTTGAGCGAGAAATATGGCAGACTTTGAACTTTAAGCATTAAGCACAGATAATAATTTATACTAGCGGCTTAGGCGATGAATATCTACTGCCCAACAGTCTGCGTACTTTAGGGTATTATAACGTGTTTTTTTTTTATATCACAAGTAAGGCATAATATTACAACCCACAAGGTTGTTATGACTCCATTACAACTTAAGTAACAAGACAATTATTGTTTTGTTTAATATCAAACTTCTAGAACTTTCCTTATTTCGTATACTTTGGCCGGCCAAGTCTGTAACTACTTTTGCTTTACGAGCAAAAGTGTAACTTGTATAATTCTGATTGTTTTGTAGGATTTGTAGTTGCAGCTAAGTTTGAGTATCGCATTATTTAAATTGTTTGTAGGTACGTTTGGAGTTTGTTGAAAATTAATTATTTTTAACAAACGACGTAGGTTTTGAGACAAGTTTTAAGGTGCCAAAATAAAGCTTTATACAACTTTATAGCTGACTATCTCTCATTCCGAAGTGAAACCCCTAATATACCTGGACTATACCCGAACGCTGGTTAAGTGCACTGCGCACCTGGCCTTTCTGAAGATCACCAATAAGGTCCATGAATGTCCCAGTCTCTAGGGTTTACCGGTTTATTTCCTTCCACCCACGTCTGCCTTGTAAATACCTTTTGATGGTCGCCTTCCATTCATCCTCTCAACATTGGAACAATAATTGTATTGTGTTTTCAGATGCGGTGGCACAGTGGTCGCGTCTGCAGGAGGAAACGGAGTGGTACACGACATCGCTGTTACTCTCCGAGAATGGTTGACGCATTGCAAGAAGCTGTACATTGTAAGTAGACAACTGTAAAGTCAGTTGAGTGGACTGTATACAAATATGTTATATGCATCAAAATGCAGCCTGTATTTCCCGATATTGAAACGGCCGAACCCATTAATGTATCGTATATATAGAACTGTTGCTTGTGAGTTGTGATTCATCATCTTAAGGTTGCCCTAGTCGACGGCACGAACTATTTTGTGCGTAGGGTTAAAATGCATGCTATCTCATCCGACAACACGTGCGAAAGATATAGATGCTGTGATGAGCTGTAAGAAGCTAGTTCGTATATGAAATAGCACTTTTGCAAATTTGTAGCGAAATGGATGATGATTAAGCACGAAAACGAGCACGCGAATATTTATAAGCATACCTTTGGGAGTCTGGATATCATGAATAAACGACTAAATTTATATTTTAAAAATAAAATTATTTGCATTGTTGAACTACTAATCTATCCCTGTATGGTGGATGTTTTGCAATTTTCCTTCTTCTGGTATTTATTTCCGGCCAAAGATGCGTTAAAATTAGTGTTGAAATATGATACTTTCGACGCTCATAACAAACATTTTTGTTTTACTATTTTGTTTCCATACAGGGCTAGATAATGATGAGACAAATTGATATAATTTTTCATTTCGAACGTACATCGTCGAACAGTGGAGTAATCGCTAGACTACGTTTGTATGGAAAAATATCGACTAGTGCAACCTTAATGTATCGCATTGCAAAATTGCCCATTGAAAGTTCAGGTACAGGGAATAAAATATTTCGAGATTGGGATTGAGCTCTTATTGATTTCGGGTTAAATTCAAAGCTTCTTTTAGGAAATAGTTACTTAACTGAAAGAAACAATTTTCCCTTTTAAATGATCTGGGTGAAAAGTTGAAGATACAAAACGAAGATCTCTATGGACTAGAGCGGGCAAGGAACTTACTTCTAGGCAAACTCATTGACAACCAAAATGTTGCCAATAATTGACTCTAACGTAGGTCTTCGATTCAGTTGCTTTCTTTCGGCTTACGATGTATTAAACCACGCACCGTACCTAATGTCGTAACAAGTAACAAATTAACACAACTTGTCCCTATTTATTGTTGAATCACATAAACATGAGTGCCATCATTGTATAATTATTTGGCCAGTAATGCTTGAATATTCATGTACACGTACTTTAAATATTAATGAGTCAATGCCGAGTCGGGGGAAAGGTATGCAGGTGTTCTTTGCGAGTCAGGTGATAGATAATTTGTAGGTCAAGTCCTTCCATCAGAGGGTGTAGAACTTTAGACAAAGTGTAATTTTATAAGCGTTGCGATAGTTGAAATGCCAAAATGTACACATGTGACATTTCTATAGTGTTTTTCCATCTCAGACACGTTTGTCTTTTTACCAGTCTGCCGCAGGAGGGTAATGTGTTTATCAGTCTATGTATGTGTGTACGTATGTTTGTTCCTATGTGGCGTTCTAGAGACCAAACGTGTTGGCTGATTTTGATGATTCTTACGTCAAACGATTTGTCTTAATACTGCGAGTGTCACTGTCTACTTTGAAATTGGAAAATAGAAAAATGACAGATTTTGGGAGCCATATTGTGGGGGCCCACGTTTTTTTTCCTTCCAGACCCGTCGTGTGGGGTATCAAAATAAAGGGTTTTAAGAGGTGATTTCAAAAATACATAACACCTATGTGTTTAAATGTACCAAAAACTAAAAAATAAATTACTAAAAAGTTGTGTGCTCTAGTGGCTTGTGTCAAATAAATGTGTTTTCTTTCTTTCTTACTTTATAAATATAAAAGTTAATTAAAAAAAATCAAAAAACCCGACTGCTTAAGAAGCGAACTAAAAAGACGAAAACGAGAAGAAAATCCTGCTGTGCAGTCGGAGGATACATATTCGCGAGCTGGCTGACCAAAAACAGATGTATCCACCGACTGCTGAACGGATCATTTAAAATTGAATCCAATAGATAGCGCGGTTTTAAGTTTCTGAGGCTGGCCACTCGATTTTTGAAATTTGTATTGTAACACATTTTGGTACAACGAAACTAGATCAACGGCCCAATATTCCATAATTTTGTGCTTAGGAGAGTTTATTAAACAAGAACATACAATGTTTATGATCAATTCTAGAAAATGTTAATTTTACACACAATTCAATAACAAATCGATGCATATGGCGCCATCTAGTGACATTTATTTGAACCAAATTTTCTTTGTTAGCGCTGGGACCCCGTGGCAGTAGTAAACCTCATACTAGAACAGCAGCGAGCCCGCGCCATGCCATGCGTAACAGGCTCGCCCTCTATTACTGGGGACTTAAATATAACTGGCGAAAAGGGTAATAAAAGGTGCACAACCTCTGACAAACCGTTCGGGGAATATAGGTCTTATGTTTATGGTAATAGAGAGGTTATATTCCTCTAACTGTTTATCTTTCTTCTCCTGTAGAATAACGATGAACGTCTCAAGTTTATGGAGGTGAGCATGCGAGCTCTCCTCGAGTTAAGAGCTCAAGCCGCGTCCGGCGCGCTACCGCAGGACCAACTACGCAGAGTCGCCAGGACCGCGGTCTTCACCATCGATAAAGGGAACAGGTATTTGAAAATACTTCATATTTTATGTTGAGTAACACAAATAGGGAATGTGCCTGTATTTTTTTTATTTGTTTATTTAAACAAATAAAAAAATATATATATATATATAAAAATAACTTCTTCTCTGATATAAATCTCGATCAGAGACGAAGCTATGAAGAGTCAAAGTTGAGAGTTATAAAGAGAAGTCCGACCTGCCACATGACGTCAGAAGGCACTACGTCCATACAGCTGCCATAGTAAACGGCGTTTTCGTAGAGACGGACAGAAATATTTCTTTAAACTGATAAGATCCCAGCATAAAAACCATTGGTCTCTGAAATCTGAGCTCTGTTACTTGTCTCCTACTCCTACTTTAAAATATCTTGCAGATGTATCATCATATTAATTCGTATTACTTGGTTCACAGAACCCTGGGCATGGAGCTGGCAGTCAGAACAGCGAACGGTCAGCTGGTTGATCCGTTGAAAGTGTCCACATATAAGCTAAACGCACTGCACGATGAAGCCAATAGCCGTATTGAGAAGAATATGGTGAGATTCTTATTTTGATTTTACGTCTATGTTTGTATTGAAAGCATTGATTGAAATATTACTCGTAACCTGCAGCTATTTGGGAAGAAAATGAACCTGCAGCCTGCCTACCAAGGATAGTCTATAATATTCTATTCTGACGGAAGTATTTTCTTCGGACTGGTGCATGATTTTTTCTGATGCAATCTACATCAATGTTAGCACCATACCAACCTTCTAGGGTTGTTCACAAAAAGGGACTATATATTATTTTGCTGGCCCATTTCTAATATAGTTCTCGCCAAACTTCTTGTCCGCCCTGAAGTTGGCTACAATGGCTGCGCAGTAGTAAATCTCATACAAAATCAGCACCGTTTCGTGCCTCGCGCATCCGGTAAACCAACTTCAGGGCGGCCAAGAAGTTTGGCGAGGACTATACAATGTAAGATGCGCACGTCATGCGACACTTATGTCGTCGGGACACTGGATACTTCTATATTAATATTATAAATGCGAAAGTTACGTGGTCTGTCTCTCTGTCTGTCTGTCTATCTATCTGTTATCTTTTCACGCTTAAACCGCTGAATCGACTTAAAGACTCCCACAACTAAAATTTTACGTCTTTTCTTCAGGAAACAACACCCGCAACGCCCCCACCAGCCACACCCCCAGGCGCCCGAACATACACGATCGCCGTTCGTGTTCACAACTTCGTGTGCCGAATGAACGAGCCCGCCGAACTCGCGTTAGCTCTCCACGACGCTTCGGGCGCTAAGCTCACTGAACATTTGCTGCTCCGGTGGCCTACCAACCATATTAGCTCTGCGCTAGTCGTGTTTACTGTGAGTATATTCGTATTCAGGTGATTTTGGATGATATTAGTCAAAGAATCTCTGAAGTTCTTGCATGACAAGAGCACATTGAAATAGATTCGAACCGGAGCGCCTTATCTGTATAAAAATGTACATAGCACATTGACCACTATCTCCACAATGTAAAGTCGAGTCGACGCGACACGTCTATTTCTGTACGAAGTGCGCGTGTCGCGCGAAATTTCTTTCTTTTATCTTGATAGGAATTTGTGGATTATGTGGTGGAGTTAGGGGTCAATATGCTGTGTACATTTTTGGACTAATGCGACGCTTCGCTTCGATTCTGTCTGAGTCTGCTTTGTCCCTTATAGAAATTCATTAAAAACATCTTCCCATTTTGGTCCTTCGAGCCGGATTTTAATACGCCTCCTAATTTGCCGTAGCGAAACAAAAAAAATAATACATGAGATATTATTTAATTCCTTCTTTTTGTTTCAGGATTTCGGAAGCGACATATTAAAGAGTGAAAAAATATACTTGGTGTCTAACATATACCGGATAGGGTCAATGGACGTCCAGAATATTGATAATAGGTAAGTTTCTTCAAAATATTGTTTTCATAATTAA
This sequence comes from Orthosia gothica, assembly GCA_949775005.1. Taxonomy (NCBI): domain Eukaryota; kingdom Metazoa; phylum Arthropoda; class Insecta; order Lepidoptera; family Noctuidae; genus Orthosia; species Orthosia gothica. The sequence goes on from OX459047.1 coordinate 2,874,818, forward strand.
AGGAAATTCTTGTGTCGCAATCTCACATGTATTGTTTGAGTTATCTTTCAGTTGTTAGCGATTGCCTATCTTACCTCCACACCTCAGTAACTGGGTTATATGATGGCAAGACTGGTGCAGATTTTTAGGATTCTGACTACGAATAACGACTCAAAGATCATCAAATATTATTAATTTTTTTTTTTTTTTTCTTCATCTGCTATCAGTCATCCCTGACTATGATCAGATGTGTGGAAAGATGCATCACATTATTATAGAATCAGGACCAGTGTCCAAATTCTACTTAATCAGGCAGCACAATATCAGCTTTTTTGAGTCTCTTAGTATGATTTGGCATCAATAGCGATCGTGAAAGAGGATTGGGATGGTTGGTTAATCTGTCTTTGTATTTCTCTAGATAGATCATCAAATGACAGGCGGTGTTAAACGCTTAATGTAATTAAAAATACGCACGAAGGCTTCTCTGTATCTAATAAATACTCTGAGCGACCTCGGCAAACATTGCTTAACGTCAACAAGCTCGACCTGTGCGTATTGATTTATTCACAATAATAATTTGTTCCACAGACGCAGCTCAGTGGCCCTCACGCCGCCAGTGCCGACGTCGGGCCGCTCCATGCGGCGTCCGTTCGGCGTCGCGTGCGCAGACATCAAGCGATACGTCACAGCTGACTGTCCCGACAAACACATACAAGTGCCTTTTTATGCGTAAGTTTTGTTTTTTTTTTGTGCTTGTTTTTACTGACACTAGGAAGCAACTAAATAAAAGTATAAATAAAAGTGTTGTACTGTTGCGTTTTCAACGCTAGGCTCGGCGTCGAGGGTTTAAAATCAAACAGTGCAGTGATATTTAGGTGATTCCTGGTGTTTGTAAAAACAGGCCATTATATTTGTGTAAGGCGCCGCTAAGATGCAGCCAAGCCAAGCTATGCTCGTGGACTTAGCTTTGCTTTTAATAAAAATTAAAGCAAAATCATACACTACTCACCACGGGAACCCCAAATAAACTGCGTTTAAATATTAAAATAACCAGCCGAGCAGCTTTTTAACAATTCGCATTTAAAATCATTGAAATCGAAAAGTTTCTATGAGAATTTGCTTGATTACCGACTGTTTTACTGCATTGGTTGTATCGTTAACCTAGATATTATTTAACGAAATGTACCTTTTTGAGAGAAATAAACTTCTATTCTATTCTATAATATTAATATTCTAATATAATAATCTACTATATAAAAATAAGTAGGTTTTCTTGCTGATACGATATAACTCCAGAACGCACGAACCGATTTCCAAGGTTTTACATTCGTTGGAAAGGTCTCGGGCTCCGTGAGGTTTATAGGTAGGGTAGGGTAGTGTAGGGTAGGGTAGTGTAGTGTAGGGTAAGATACATATTTGGTCTTTTTATGGCAAAACAAAGTTTGCCGGGTCAGCTAGTAATTCTATATAAATAAATTAAATTGAGGAGTCATATCACATCGATTCGATGAATCACTTATGATTGGGCCTTACCTACAACACTATGCTCCGCGCTTGCTTGCGCTTTATTTTAAAAATAAGGTCATTGGCAGCTGTCAGTTTAGTCTCCGAAATTAAAAATCACAGTATAGAGTTCAAAATCCACCGTTGAGTGAAAAAAAGTCGCGTTAACTTCGTCGGTATAACCGCCAAACGCAAAAGCTTTGCTGTTAGAACTTGCCTTCTAGCCTTATTCGATGCTAAGCTTCTTGCCAACAAATCAAGGCTGTACCCAAAACAAAGTTTCTAACATAATACCTAGTTAAATTGCAGATATGAAACTCATTACAGATATGAGAAGGAGAATCTCGACTGTTTGTTGAAGAAAGTGATCGCTAATCGAGACATCAAGGACGCTAAGCACTCGCAGGGGTTGTGGGTGTCTGTGAGACTGGTTGAGGGGGACTTGAAGCAGGTATGAAGGTTTTTTGGTACTTTTCTAAGGTTAAGTGGGTTTTTTTTTGCGGTCTCTAGCGAGCTCTAGCTCTCTATATTCTGTGCAGGCATCCTCCGACTGCACAGCATGATTTTCTTCTTGTTTTTCATCTTTCCAGTGGGGTTTTTTGATTTTATTAACTTTTTTTATTTACAACAACAAGTCATTCGAAAAAAAAAGTATATCTAAAAGTTATACTTTTTTTTCGAATGACTGTAATCACCTCTATAACCCTTCGTTTTAAGCCACTCGAAGGGTATGTAAGAAAAAAAAATTGCAACCTCCACAAAATGGCGCCCCGAAGCCGCCATATTTCTATTTTCTAAACATATATACATACATAGACTGATAAACACATTACCCTCCTTCGGCAGTCGGGTAAAAATAATTATAAATACAATGCTGATGTAACTACGCAGCGTGTGCGGTTACGCGTAAAAAAATGCGTAAACACATACTTTCGGCGTTATTATTATTTATTTTTATACCAATTTCTATTGCCTAAAGATAAATCTTTCAAGTTCTAACCTCACTTTCAGATACGCGAAGAGAACCCCCACATCGTAGTCGGCAACACAGCCGTAGCCCGCAAGATGGGCTTCCCCGAAGTGATCCTCCCGGGGGATGCTCGCAACGATCTATACGTCACGGTGTGCGGTGGATCCTTCTCTAAGGGGGGAGGGAAGTCCTCCGAGAGGAACATCGAACTCATGGCTAAGGTCGTCGATAAACATGGACAGACTTATCCTGTAAGTTTTTCTTTTTACCCGACTGCCGAAGGAGGGTAATGTGTTTATTAGTCTATGTATGTATGTATGTATAGATGTATGTATGTTTGTTCCTATGTGGCGTTCCAGAGACCAAACGCGTTGGCCGATTTTGATGATTCATACGTCAAACGATGCGTCTTAATCCTGCGAGTGTCATAGGCTACATTAAAATTGGATAATAGAAAAATGGCGGCTTTAGGGTGCCATATTGTGAGGGCCCAAATTTTTTTTTCTTCCAAACCCATCGTGTGGGGTATCAAAATAAAGGGTTTTAAGAGGTGATTTCAAAAATATATAACACTTATATGTTTAAATGTATCTAATTCGAAAAAAACTAACTAAAAAGTTATAAATAAATAAACTTAATTCAAAAAATCAAAAAACCCGACTGCTTCAAAAGCGAACTAAAAAGTCGTAAACAAGGAAAAAAACATGCTGTGCAGGCGGAGGATACACCAGATTTTGGTCAGCCAGCCCGCGAATATGTATCCTCCGACTGCACAGCATGTTTTTTTCCTTGTTTACGACTTTTTTCAAACTAAACTTAATCTTATAAAACCTCTGAGAACCTATCACACGGAGAATCACCATGAGTGCAGTAGGAAACACGGTAAACTTTTTAACAAGTTTCGGAACAAGAAACCCAATATCACACAAGACAAAGTTCAAATTCCATTACAATATAAATTTATTCGGTAATAACCACTGCTCACACAACAATCAACTTTAACTACATAAATCTAAAGTTGATAATTGGGTAAGTCGGCTCATCGAAGTGACCCTCCCGGTCGATGCACGCAACGACCAGCACGTTACGGTGTGCGGAGGCTTCTAGGTAGATTAGTTGCCTTGGTAGGACCTAGGTAGTCGGCAACGCAGTAAACAGCAGTACATAATTTCAGATAAATGCCTAATTATCAAGTTCAGGAACAAAAAACCTAATATCAAACATGACAGAGTTCAAATTCCATTCCACCAAAAATTTATATCGAATCTAAAAAATGGTCACACAAAAATCTACTTTAACTATAAACAGTTACCCTCTTACAAATAAACGCAGAATAAAGTTATACCAAGTATAAACCTATGAAAATGTATGGGTATAGCTTAGTTATACCTGGTATAACTTTATTCCGCGTTTATTTGTTAGACGGTTAAAGTTTATAATTGGATAAGTCGAATATAGAAATAAACTCAATTTTAAGACGCCCTTAGCACACGGATATTCGTGCAATAGCAGTCGGCATCACTGCAAAGCTCAATTCAGAATTTTAGATAAATACTCATCAAGTTTTGATATAACTAACTGAATATCAAACGTGACAAAGTTCAAATTTGATTGGGTCCAAGGTGTCCCTAAAGACCCTAATGTAACGAATTATTATTTTAGGTTTCGAATGTAATTCAGGGGGTTATTTATCACTCTGGTGATTCGTGAGCAAAACAATCGGTCACCGCATTTACTTTGTGTGCAACGAATTTCTATTAGATTACGATTAATAATAGTGCAAAATAGGGTAGTTTACTGAAAATTAGTTTTGTGTCCATCGGGTAGATTAATAAAAAATATTAGACACGTATTTTTTCTTTGACGCGTAAACATAAAGTGACGACGATATAATGCGTTGAAATATCGTGAAACGTCACGCCGCTAGTACACTTTATACTGCCTCAGTGACGTCACAAGACCCCACTCCTGAATATATTTTTTTGATTTGGTAAAGCAAAAAATACGAGTCCAATATTATTTGATAATCTCACTGACGGACTAAATAGAATTATCATTTCTCTACCCAAGAAACATCCCTATTTAAGTATGTGTATGAGTGGTTTTTCTCCTTTATTTCCAGGGTGTAATATCTGTAGGCGCTGGAGTATCTTTAACCAATGAGTACACATCCGTCGTGTACTACCACGACGACAAACCGAGATGGCAAGAAGTTTTTAAGGTAAGAATACTCATTTTATTTCTACCAAGTGTCACTAGACCATAGATATAATAAACAAGGAGTTATGCCCGGTAGACGAAAATATATCGACAACATGTGTCTCAATTTTGCCCGTACCACACGCCAACTGCTACGAACGCACGCAGAACGTACTACACAATCAATTATAAACCTTGTCCCATCAACGCAGCGTGTATTAACCATGCACCGTACAACTTACCCACACAAAAACATCAGTCGCTATCGTTGTGTTGTGCAAAACCAATTTATTTTTCATATACGCTAGTGATTGACTGAGGAGCTCGTGGCTAAATAATAACAGCCGCACGGGTCGATCTTCAAGGTTAAGCAACGCTTGACGAGGTCGGTCCGTGGATGGGTGACCATTTCAACATACCGAGTTTCCTTCGTGCCTCGGAAAGCACGGTAAGCCGTTGGTCCCGGCTGTCATTTGAAGATCTTTGACAGTCGTTACGGGTAGTCAGAAGCTTGAGATTTCGGCACAAGACACCAGTCTTGCCACGGGGTATTGTGTTACCCAGTAACTGAGTTGTGGAGGTCAGATTGGCAGTCGCTCCATGTGAAACACTGGTACTCAGCTGAATCCGGTTAGACTGGAAGCCGACCCCAACATAGTTGGGAAAAAGGCTAGGCAGATGATGATGATACGCTAGTGATTGACTAAATCGGAAAGTTATCGATTCTTTCATTTATTATTGTAATTTTTTTTGCGGTCAATATAAAAAAAAATAGAAAACGGCATGTCTGGATTATATTATAATAAAAATTAAACAATTTGTGGCGAAAAATATATATTCTTAAGTAAATGAAAAAAATTGAAACGATCAAAAATCCGGTAACGTTAGTTTATCTTTATTGAAACAAGAGGTATTTTTCAACCCTGCTATGGTGTTTACTCACTGACCTGTAAAGTGGAAGTATTTGTGTAGCACTTGACGCTTTGACATTTTTTGTAAAAAGTTGGTAACGCATTTGGTCGGAACGAAAACGTTTCGTTCCTTTTTTTGTTATTTTGTTGCAACTCTGTGTCAGCTAGCTGTCATCTATTTGACAGTTTTTGATTGAGTTGACACTTGACATGTAAAAATTTAACCGACATGGCTAGACGTGACGATTCGGTCTAGACCTGGTATTTTGTTTCAAATTGATAGTTAGCCAGCCGATCGTTACTCGAAATTGTAATCGCCGTACGCGAGTGGTATTGTGCTCCGCCCGGGCATTGGTATTTGGGTGTATTTCGCGCGCAGCGAGGTATTTTCGTATGTTATAGACCTGATAGGGTCCAAAAGTCCACTGGGGACTGAGGCCCCAGTGTTCGGCGGTTGGCTTTGCGATCCGCAGGCCTGTATTCAACAGCAATTCTCTACTACGCTGTAAAGTAACCAAAATAAGTAATAAATATTATTTCACATCGGTCTTCCAACCGGATTAAAACAAATTGATAACTACACTATAATAGCAATATTTAATTCGTCAATCGACATTGTTGTCGATAGCCGTTAATGTATCGGCACAAACACAACCCTATCTCGTCGCAAGAAGCAGCGGCCGTACTACGCGATGCATCTGCTTAATAAAGTATCGTTTTGTGATTTTTACATTGCTTGTCCAGTCACTTAGCGACAAGCTTAGGTAGTGGTTAAGAAGCAATGTATTTAAAGCAAAAATAGTACAGTCACTGTGATATTTGAAAACAAAAATAACATAGTAGAAGCAAGAAATATTTTATGAAATGACAATATGTCGGGGGTTTTTAAAATTTTACTTGTTAAAATGTAGAGATCCGCAAGAGAACCAGGGTTACCGACATAGCCCGAAGAATTGCCAAACTTAAGTGGCAAAGAGCAGGGCACATTGCTCGCAGAACGGATGGCCGATGGGGCAGAAATGTTCTAGAGTGGCGACCGCGAACAGAAAGACGTTGCGTTGGAAGGCCTCCCACCAGGTGGACCGATGACCTGGTGAAGGTTGCGTGGATCCGCTGGTTGCGAGAAGCACGAGACCGGTCAATGTGGCGACGCTTGGGGGAGGCCTTTTTCCAGCAGTGGTCGTCTTTCGGCTAATATGATGATCATGATAATGACTTGTTCCACAGGTGTGTCTAAACATCGAAGAGTTCAAAGAAGCCCACCTCGTGTTCCTGTGCCGTCATCGATCGTCAAACGAGGCTAAGGACAGGGCGGAGAGACACTTTGCTCTGTCTTACTTACGACTGATGCAACGCGAAGGGACTACGACGCCGGATACACAGCATAACTTATGTGTCTATAAGGTACAAAATGATTGAACTATTTAAATAATATAATTTCTCTTGGCAATAAAATATATCTGCTTGTACCGCAATGCCCAAATAGAATACTGGATAGGATGGATAGATGGACCCCCTTTTCCGCACTTAGATTCCCATTTGGTCCGTTGTGCGTGCAGACCTCCTCTCTGTGAGATGGAACCACGCGGGCCCAGTGCGGGTTGGTGGATATCACATGTCTTCGAATTTTTGGTGCTAAGACATGCCGGTTTCCTCACGATATTTTCCTTCATCGTTTTGAGAACAGTGGTGATGAAATAATTAACATAAATATAAGCGCCTGTCGGGCTCGAATCCATGACCTACAACTTGTAAGTCGCGGCCGTTACCACAGTGCCACCACTGCTCTCTACGTAGATTCTTCACCAAGTAAATGTAAAAATACAGAACTAGTTTTTTACGATATAAGATATGAGCTAGAAATTGATTGGAGGTTGGAGGTCGTAAGTTAAGATTCGGTACTGAATGCGTCCTAATTTAGGGCCGATTTCACCAATGAAACTAATCGCGATTAGTTCAACTAAGTTCATTCTATGCAAATACAGCGTAGTGATTAGTAGTTCCTCAGCGGCCTCAACCAATCAGAACGCTGTATTTGCATAAACTGAGTTTAGTTGAACTAATCGCGATTAGTTTCATTGGTGAAATCGGCCCTTAAAAACCAAGTGAAACTTATGCATAGATATGTTCCCGCCAATTTCACTTGTGTGTGAGTTTACCAGCTGTGGGACATAGACAGGAATATGCTTAGACAAAATGCTAAGCAAATGTAAGCCTGTGATTTGATGTGCTAATTCTACTCTTTAATTCTTCTAACTAGAGGCGCAAGAAATACGTCTCGGTAAATAACAGCTCACTTTAGACGTGAGCTCTTATTTTGTTCAGTTTGTCATAGTAAGTATTGTAAATGTAGGGTAGTAAGTATATATTCACGCGAACAGAATTTAACATTGATTTTGTACATGACCCTTCATCTAGTTAGTTGTTAATCGTAGTCTAAATATAATAAGCATTTGCCACACCAAAACAGTGTGGCAACGCTGGATCATTGTACGCAATCTCAATTTTAACATACAAACTTGCTCCCAGATCGACAAGCGTGCTAACGCAGGCGAGGCCGAGGAAACGTGCCTGTACCTGCCCTCGCGCCGCGACGAGTTGCCGCAGGGCGCCGAGCACGGGCTGGTGCGTGGCCCGCTGCAGCTTGTGTCGCGGGACTCGCTCACCGTGCATACCAAGTTGTGCTCCACCAAGCTAACACAGAGAGGTAACTTATTACATGATATACTCACAGTATAGTCTCCAGCATGTAACTTGGCAAGGTTTTGGTGTAGTGGGGGTAAGTTCGCGCATAGTGTTCGAACTGACCAACCGCCATATAGAGCGAACGGAACGTGGACGCGACGCGATTGGTCAGTCGATCCATGTGTCAACTGACCAACCAACAACTTAGAACGGTGCTAAACGTTCCGCGCGTCCCGCTTGGTAACTAAAGAGACCTAAAAACGACTAGTGCGCATGCGCATCTAACGACAGTTACGTACCGGCAACTATACAGTCGGTGACCCGAGTCTCTAGCCAGGTAGAGGAGCTTGCGTGGGTGCTAAGGCGAACAATAACAGTATGGTTTCACCAAAGGACGTTGTACAACTGACGCTGGTGTCACCCTATTAAAACACATTTAATGCGTGAGAAGAGGCACAAGATGCCATAGGTATCTTCTGCGACCTGTCGAAGGCGTTTGATTGCGTTAATCATGAAACATTACTTCTGAAACTTGAGCATTACGGGCTAGGTCAATCAGCGTTAAGTTTGGTTAAATCTTATTTGAATGATAGACTGCAATTAGTTCAAATAAACGGTGTTAATCCGTGAGGATTAAACGTGAAAATGGGGGGACCCCAGGGCTCAATTTTAGGTCCATTCTTATTTTTAATATACATAAACGATTTACCCCGTTTATTGGAAAACAAACTAAACATAGTGTTATTTGCTCACGACACATCTTTAATTTTTTAAATAAATAGACGTACTTGTCAGGTTGACGACGTAAATAACGCGCTACGGCAGGTTCAGGATTGGTACACTGCCAATAACTCAGTTTTAAATGGTAAAACAACCAAATGCGTAAAATTTTCCTTGCCAAATGTCAAAAGTACTGATTGTGACATATTAAACAAGGAGAAGCTCGAATTCGTCGATAAAACGGTTTTCCTGGGGATCACGCTAGACTCAAGGATGCAATGAGGTCCTCATTTGGTATCACTTGCGGGGCGGCTGAGTTCGGCAGCTTATGCTGTTAGAAAGATTCGTCAATTTACTGATGTGGATACCGCTAGGCTAGTCTATTTTATTAACTTTCATAGCATAATGTCTTACGGTATCTTACTATGGGCAAGGGCTGCAGACATTGAGTAAATTTTTATTCTGCAAGAACGAGCCATCAGAGCGATATACAATCTTCGCCGGCGCGATTCTCTAAGGGAACATTATTGTTTTGAAGTGTTGTTGGAACTGCTGAAGACTTTATGAATATGTTTGTGTTGTATAGACTTGATTTCTTTTAGTATCGTATAGCTGCACAGCACGTGTGTGAGTACTATGTACCCAACTGTAAATCTACCATTTGCTATACCTATGTGTCGTTCGTTGACTTGTGTGTGCCCTGGCAGTTGAGTGTGTCATGCTCTCATGAGAGACATTTTCTCTCTGATGGTGGCGCGTGTGTTGGATCATTCGGTTCCCTTCATGATGGTTGAGCTGGGTGGTGCCGATTCATACGTCATGTTCGTGAACGGGCGCCGTTAGTTGGGATTGGTCATAACTTAACTGCTTCGGATGTTAATGTTTTTTCAGTACCTATTATATAACTGCACAGTACATGTGTGAGTACTTTAATATTTTATACCTTTACGTAGTATAGTGTGTAGTGCTATTCTGGGTACATTGTCCTCACATGTGTGAATTTATTAATGTATGTACTTTGTACCTAAATATTGTAAAAAACTTTTTTTATAGGGCGTTTCTTGAGCATATAAGTATGGCGTTTCTTGAGCATTCTTCTCCATTACAAGCTACTTTTCGAATGCACGGTAGAATCAACTTTTATTCCATGTAAATTTTACAACCTACTGCGATACTCCTTTTCACTTGGAGCGCCGGCCGATCGTACCTAAACTGTGGAGTGAGACCCAGGGGTGAGTATAATCCCCGGCACGTAAGTTGGCAAGAGTCATTAGATGCGCAGAAGTCGTTTTTAGGTATCTTTTGCAGTGAAGCGGGGTAGGGGGGAACGTTTAGGTACGTTCTGAGCGCGCGATTGGTTGGTCAGTTGACACATGGATCGACTGACCAATCGTGTCGCGTCCACGTTCCGTTCGCTCTATATGGAGATTGGTCAGTTCGCGGAATACGCGCAAACTTACCCTACTACGCCATAACCTTGCCAACTTACGTGCCGAGCACTATTTCAGTATTTTACATTACGGGTGCTAAGGCGATCTTGTCTTAAACATATGAAACCGCTGTTTGTTTCAATACTGTAGTATCAATGGCGGGCACGAGCCGGAGCGACCTCGCAAGCAAGCGAACCGGCACAACACTTATTTTAAATTAATTCTTCTTTTCTCTTCATTGCAGAGGAGATTCTGGGTGTTCTAAAATGGAACACTCATTATGCTGAGGGTACGCTTCGAAATGCGCTGACGCAACTTCTAGTCGTGCCCAGTGAAGAACTAGTCAAGTTTCTGCAGGATATACTGGATGCCTTGTTCAGTATACTTACACAGGTATTATTGCTATAAATTCATTTTATTTCTTGTTTTTCATAAAGAGGTAAAGTTTGTGACGTTGTAGGGGGTAATCTCTGGATCTACTGAACCGATTTTGAAAGAAAGACCAGAGAGACCAGTAGAAAGCTACATTATTCCTGAGAGTCTTAAGCTATAACACATAAAAAAAAAAATAGAGATCCTTATGAAAATTGCAATAATGTAACCAAAAGTAGCAAAATGTTGCCTGTAAAATTCATTCTTTGGCGTGCGCTGAGAAAACTATTGATGATACATAAAATTATTAGGTAGGTAGGGTAGGGTGGGCTGGGTAGGCAGGGTCGCTAGTACATTATAAATACTTCCATTATTCTGATCCTTATATTTGCCTCAAAATAAGTGAAATTGTTGGCATTGAAAAGGAAATTGATGACTACTTTATTTCGATAATGTGTTTGATTGTACCGTTACCGCGTTGGTTGACGTTTACCTATGCGTTGTAAGCCTTAGGCAAATATGTAAAATCTCATGTCCCTGTGGTTCCGTCTTTCTTTTTACCCGACTGCCGAAGGAGGGTAATGTGTTTATGTATGTTTGTTCCTATGTGGCGTTCTAGAGACCAAACACGTAGGCCGATTTTGATGATTCTTACGTCCATCGATTCGTCTTAACCTTGCGAGTGGCACTGGCTACATTAAAATTGAAAAATATAAAAAAAAACTTAATTAAAAAAATCAAAAAACCCGACTGCTTCAAAAGCGAACTAAAAAGTCGTAAACAAGGAAAAAATCATGCTGTGCAGTCGGAGGATACATATTCGCCGGCTGGCTGACCAAAATCTGGTGTATCCTCCGCCTGCACAGCATGTTTTTTTCCTTGTTTACGACTTTTTAGTTCGCTTTTGAAGCAGTCGGGTTTTTTGATTTTTTTAATTAAGTTTTTTTATTTATAACTTTTTAGTTAGTTTTTTCGAATTAGATACATTTAAACATATAAGTGTTATATATTTTTGAAATCACCTCTTAAAACCCTTTATTTTGATACCCCACACGATGGGTTTGGAAGAAAAAAAAAATTTGGGCCCCCACAATATGGCACCCAAAATCCGCCATTTTTCTATTATTCAATTTTAATGTAGCCTATGACACTCGCAGGGTTAAGACGCATCGATTGACGTACGAATCATCAAAATCGGCCAACGCGTTTGGTCTCTGGAACGCCACATAGGAACAAACATACATACATACATACATACTTACATACATACATACATACTTACATACATACATACATACATAGACTGATAAACACATTACCCTCCTTCGGCAGTCGGGTAAAAATGGCGGATTTTGGACAACATATTGTGGGGGCCAATTTTTTTTTTAACCTCTTCGAGTGGGTTATAAAAATAAAGGGTATACGGGATACTTTTCTTCTTAAAGAACAAAAGTATGTAACACATGTTTAAATGTACAAAGTTAATTAAAAAATCAATAAACCTGACTGCTTAAGAAGCGAACTAAAAATAGGTAAATAAGAAGAAAATCACGCTGTGCAGTCGGAGGATACATCTGGCTTTGGTCAGCCAGCCCGCGAATATGTATCCTCCGACTGCACAGCATGATTTTCTTCTTGTTTATTAAATGATATATATTGTATATTGCGTCTAGTTGAACATGATGATGCATTTCTTCGCAACATATTCTTAAAAGCAAGATGGACATTATTATGCTGCTATATTTGGCTACATCATCACAATGTATTTTTTTCGAGGACATGTTTTCATCTAATAAATACATTTATACTACACCTGCTCGGAAAGTACCTTGATACTTTATCAAATTTACGGTAGAAAGTACGTCATTGCATATCGAACAAATATGCGGCGAGAAAACGCATCTGAGCGGGAGAGAAAAGTGTATGAAAATCCATTTATACCATTCCCCCTCTAAAAAGCTTATTTTATTCACTGAAAACAGTGAATAAAAAGCACTTTTACTCACTGTTTTGGTGTTTGAATTTGGAACACAAAAATGTATTCGAACTCCATCTCAATGCTACATAACCTCCTTACGCAAAAAAATTTGGATCCAAACTTCTTGTGCAGAGAATACTCGACTTTCAAACTACTTCTTCGATTTTAATTTTGAAATTTTTTATATTTATGATTTTAATAATGATTTTGATTTTAGTCTAGGATATTTATTGAATACTTATTTGGATTGTAATTCTAATATTAATTGCATTGGTGTTTAATTAATTATAATTATGTAACGTAACGGAGGTGGTCACCGGCCCCTGAAACACAGGTGCTGTTACCTAGCTCACGGGTCAGGGTTTCACATTTTTTGTAAATTTTGAAGGTTATAAACCATTTATTTATTTATTACTCGTAATATTCCTTGTGCTTTTCGCTTAAATCTTTCTTTTTCTCGAAGTCATGGTATAAAATATAGTATGCAACTCTTGAATAAAACGGATTTATATCGAGGGCCATGAATCACTCGCGTCGCTCATGATTCTAACACTTGAATCACTCGCTATGCTCGTGATTCAATCATCATGAATCACTCCCTACGGTCGTGATTCAGTCGTTAGAATCCTTCACTTGCTCTTGATTCATCTATGGCCCTCGCTTTAAATCCGTCTTTTATTCACTAGTTGCATAATATACTATTCTTACGTGGTTTTTCTTTTTTAATTTTGGGTAAGACTATGCGCTGGTAACCTAAATATCAAAAGCCAAAAAGTTTTTACAGTGAGTTTTTATCTCCAAGTTCGCAAAATGACACTGGCCACTAGCTGTGTGTTGGATGGTGTCAAACAATTTGAAAAAAGAACATGTGAAAATTGCAGACGCCATTGGTCACTAACTGCAACAATTTCAATATAAATTTCAATTAGTAAAGATTTAGTTTTTTATTTTCCTCGTAGGTGTAGTATAAAGCACTATGTATCACTCGAGAGAAAGTGCGATTCCCGATCTCGGGACGACACCCTCGACGGTAATCGGACACTTTCTCCTCTCGGTGAACAATGTACTATTTTTTATCATTCTCAGGTACAAGAAGATCACAAAGCGAACGACTACACAGACAACAGTTATGGTGTCCTAGTACTCGAGTGCTTACTTCGAGTGATATCGTTAGTAGCAGACCACAAGTACCAACACTTCCAACCGGTGCTACACGTTTATATTGACGACAGCTTCTGTGATGCATTGGCTTATGAGTAAGTACAATCTTCTATTAAGTTTTGGTGTCCTGGTACTTCACATTTATGTACGAAATTATTGTCAGATAATAACTATTAAATGAAGATTGAAATAAACTAAAAATTTCTGAGGGATGTTAGCGAATTTTCCAAGGCTTTCAATTGCTTTTAACTTTACAGGGCCTGCAGTCTCGACATAGCTAACGATCGTTACGTTACGTAACATTCGTTAACTCTTACCACAAAATAGTAAGTATACAGAAGGGCCACTCCCGCCGTTTGGAAAATTGACAGCTAAACTTGACAGATTCACTAGGGTTGCTACTATATTGATTCCGAATTAAAAAAAAAAGGGTAGGTTGCCCAAGTTACAAACATAAATACATAGATTCGTCTAAACATACATCATATCATGCTTACATGCCTTAGAGGGTAGACAGGGCATCAAATATCCATTTAATATCACGAACACTACAACCCTAGTGAATCTGTCAAGTTTAGCTGTCAATTTTCCAAACGGCGGGAGTGGCCCTTCTGTATACTTACTATTTTGTGGTAAGAGTTAACGAATGTTACTTAACGTAACGATCGTTAGCTATGTCGAGACTGCAGGCCCAGGTAAGTTTTTAATCAATTCTAAACATATAATCACTTATGTTTTAATAGAAAAGACCAAAGTTTCTTATTCACTTGGAATATAGATTTTTCTAAAATCCCGTGATGCAGTTTTAGTATTCATCGAAATCGGATGTGACTCCTTTGAGTGTTTTTCGTTATGCCTCATAGTTTCGAATTTGGCCATCCACGTCCAATTAAAATGATCACCCTATCCGGCTCGAAGGATCAAAATGTACGCCCACCCTAACATACGTCACGTAAGGCTGCATTAATGTTAAGGGTGTCACAGTACAAGAAAGTTTTTCTTTCTAAAAAAAAAAAACGTTGCCCCACACTAGGAATTTCTTCCTGTATCGTGGGTGCATTTACAAACATTTAAACTCACTAATACAAGACACCCAGATCCGGCACAACTATCTGTAGGCCATACAAATATTTGTTCCGTGCGGGAATCGAACCCGCGACACGCAGCGCAGCAGCCGATCGTGCAAACACTACGTCAACCGTGTCGTCAACGTCAACAACTATATGCGTGCCTCAGGGCACTATCCTAAACCCCGTTTTGTTTGTAGCTCAAATGTAGCAGTAGAAATGGGCCCAATACATAGAAGACCATTATATACCTTGAAGTATTTTAGCTAAGAAACCTATATTTTAACGTGTAGTTTAAACTGCTTTCCTATACTTTTAAATTGAATACCAATTACTTCCCATTTAATGAGCTGATGGCTAAATAATAACAGCCGCACTGGTCGATCATCAAGGTTAAGCAACGCTTGACGAAGCCGTTTCGTGGATGGGTGACTATTTCAACATACCGAGTTTCCTCCGTGCCTCGAAAAGCACGTTAAGCTGTTGGTCCCGGCTGTCATTTGAAGAACTTTGACAGTCGTTACGGGAAGTCAGAAGCTTGAGATCTGACACCAGTCTTCCCAAGGGGTATCGTGTTACTGGGTTGTGGAGGTCAGATAGGCAGTCGCTCCATGTAAGACACTGGTTCTCGGCTGAAGCCGGTTGGACTGGAAGCTGACCCCAATGTAGTTGGGAAAAGGCTAGGAAGATTGATTTTTTTTACTTTCCGTTTCTCCACAGGAAATTAATCTCAGTGATGGTATGGGTGATATCAGCGGCGAATGCAGGTGACGCCGCGTTGAAGCGACTACTCATGTGCATGAAGTGCATAGAGAGCCTCATTCGGCTGATCGTCAGGAGTCGCCAGCTGAGAAGTGCGCTAGGAGACAGAGCGTCGGATCATGATTTTTGCAATATTTTTGAGGTAAGTTACTTATGGTGTATATGTTTATGGACTAAGTGATTATTAAGGCATTATTCATAACGCCCGGGCAATTTGAAAAATGCCCAATATGAGTAGGCAATATGAAAAAAACTTTTGCAATATTTAAATTGATCGGGCTTTCTCAGTAATGCCCATCACTTATTGGGTCGGGTAATAAAAATATGTTTTTAGTGTTCCGTACCCAAAGGGTAAAAACGGGACCCTATTACTAAAACTCCGCGGTCCGTCTGTCTGTCGGTCTGTCTATCTGTCACCAGGCTCTATCTCATGAACCGTGACAGTAGCGACAGTTGAAATTTTCACAAGTGATTATTTCTGTTGTCGCTATAACAACAAATACTGAAAACAGAATAAAATAAATATTTAAGTGGGGCTCCCATACAACAAACATGTTTTCTGCCGTTTTTGCGATAATGGTACGGAACCCTTTGTGCACGAGTCCGACTCACACTTGGCTGGTTTAATCCTTCCTTTAAATAAAACTGCCCCACACTAGGAATTTATTCCTGTATCGTGGGTGCGCGTTTACAATAGTTATTTATGCTACAAGTGCGGAAGGTAGGTGATTTCCGATGAGTGGCATTTTTATTCACGAGCGAGCGAAGCGAGTGAGTGGATAAATCGACACAAGTCGGAAATCATCTTACGTACGTGTATCATACAATATTTTACTATGCATTGTGCGAGGAAATAAACAAAGTTAATAAAATGAAATTAATAAAATGGCGGGCTTATTCAAGCGCGTTCAACATATCCACAGATTAACTAATAGTTCCTCGGGAATATCTACAGTGCATGTGCGAATAGCTGTCACATCGTAACGCAATAAGGCACGAGCAAAATATACGTTCTGCCAAACATATTTAATGAATATTTAAAATTAATTTATTGATCAAAATCTAAATCTAGAGTAATTAAAAACGCCTGAAATAAAGTATTACTTTTATTTTACCTTTTATATGAATGATAATCTGTACATAACTAATTTTTAAAACTTTTCTCAAATAATAAAAACTCTATGCATCGGGCTGACGTTGAAGTTAAAAATTAAAAAAGTACAGGAAAGTAAAAAGCACTAGTGAAAAAAAGTGACACTTTCCGCACAGTTTGGCTGCTTGGAAAACCGCTCTTTTCGAGGACATGCATTGTAAATATTTTTTCCTTGCGGGAATCATTCCTAACCATTCGTAACAGATCAATAATGTGACTGTTGATACTTCATCATTTAATTTTTCTCCATAATACAACCAAGGAGAGCTCTGTATTAAAGATTGATAGGCTATTTTACCAAAACGTTATTTTTTCTTACAGGATCTTCTAGAAAAGCTAGTATGGCTGATGCGTTGCGGCGACCATGCGCTTACATGCCAAGGATCTGCGCTCAAATACCTCCCGCATGCGGTACCGCACATCATCAAAGTATACCCTGATACAGAACTCAGGTTTGTTGCTAGTTTTTTTGTATTTTATATTACAATTTCTGTTATAGAAAGATGGTGAGTTATTCCACAGTAAACATATACAAACAGTATGGAAACTACCTACAAACGCTCGAAACGGCACACTCACACAAACGTACGCACCGACGAGACCGTTCGTGCACTTTCGAGGTAATGTCAGTACTAAGTGACGATTGGTCACGTATTTTTGTGTTAGTGTGCCGTTTCGAGCGCTTGTAGGTAGTTTCCATACTGTTTGTATATTTTTACTGTGGTGATTATCTGATTCTACTGCTTTAACTTCGCGATCTGATGTGACTTGTGACATCAAGACCTTGTGTTGGTGCACTTGCTGATCGAAACGCTTAGGTTGCAATTTGTAACACGAGCTTTAAGTCAGGGCCATTTAATGGTTTAGCAAATGGCTACCAACTTAAGAGGAAATACGGGCGGAGAGACTTTTGAAAAATAGGTATTTGAAAAAACTATCGCTGTCGCTCTGTGAACTGCGAGCGCGTGGCGTCCGGCCGCCCTATCCATGTGTGTGTAAGTTGACAGTGTGTGCTTGCCTCCGAAATGCTGCCGGCCGCGGCTCGCGCATTTCTTGTAATCGCCCCAGTCACTCGTTACTTTTGTTGTTGTGGATTGTGGACAGACATCCAACAATATCTGTTATTCTTAACAGCAAACGCAGAAAATCTTTTTTTGGACGTGACTAATAATACTGTAGAGCAATTTAATAATCTAATTGCTAAATTTATTGGCGGAAAAAGAATTAACTTTGCAGAAAGTGGCTCATATCACATCAAACAAGATGTTATGGAGTAGTAACTTTTGGAATAGCGAAAGGCTATTCATGCACGCATTCAAAAAAAAATACAGGGCTGCAGTCCGGGCCAATATACAAAAAAAATATAGAACAAAAGCAGCGTTGGAAAAAAATCACAGAGATTTACCGAAAAAGGAAACTGACGTATCCCAAAGACGGAACGAGCAAAATAAAAAGAACTAAATAACCTGTTAAAACTACGGTCGCTTAGAGTTGGAAGAAGATATGCCTTTGGATTTATTTATATTAAAAGAAAAATAAATTTCTTGTAAGATTGCTCTCAACTAAGGATGTCCAAAGAAAAATAGTGGGGCCCAAAGCGATAATAGCTTATGGGAAATTGAAAGACTAAAGAGGCTTACGGCATCGAATTTTGGGCGAATATGTAAGATGCGACCGAAAACATCGGTTCGCAAAATATGAGAAACGTTATTATATAACAAATTTAAAGGAACCGTGGCTACCAATTATGGCAAGGAAAAGGAATCTGAAGCGATCGATCAATTTATCAAGCACACGGGCCTACAGGTTTTAGAGTGTGGAATGTTTATCGATGAAAACAAACCCTTTTTAGCGGCAAGCCCGGATGGTCTGGTAGGTGAAGACTCGATAATAGAGGTAAACTGTCCTTATGAAATTGCAAGTATGTCACCTGAAGACGGAATTCATCAAAAATAAATGGATTTAGAGCTGTTTTCAAGGGTCATCACTAATCGTCTCCGTAGACCACACACATACGCTGCGGCAGGTTATACAGAAGACCGAAGAGTACAACCTGCCCCTCTGTTTAGCGTTTGTGGAATACGAGAAAGCCTTCGATTCGATCGACACTTGTGCTGTACTGCAGTCTCTCCAACGGTACCAAATTGACTACCGGTACATTGAAGTGTTGAAATGTTTGTATAAAAACGCTACCATGTCAGTTCGACTTCAGGATCAGACCTCGGAACCCGTCCTTATGCAGCGAGGTGTGAGACAGGGAGACGTAATATCTCCAAAACTGTTCACCGCTGCACTGGAGGATGTCTTCAGGGTTCTGGACTGGAAAGGGCTAGGCATAAATGTCAATGGCGAATACATCACTCACCTTCGGTTTGCCGACGATATAGTGGTCATGGCTGAGACTATGGAGGACCTCAGTACAATGCTCGATGACCTCAGTAGAGCTTCCTAAAGAGTGGGACTTAGGATGAACATGCACAAAACCAAGGTGATGTTTAATGTCCATGTTACACTCACTCCAATCAAGGTCGGATACTCTACACTCGAAGTTGTAGGTGACTATGTCTACCTGGGACAAACGATCCAGTTGGGTAGGGCCAACTTCGAGAAAGAGGTCAACCGTCGAATCCGACTTGGCTGGGCAGTGTTCGGGAAGTTGCGGTATCTTCTTATCATCAACTTACCACAGTGTCTCAAGACGAAAGTCTATGACCAGTGTGTGTTGCCAGACATATGGCTCTGAGACATGGTCGCTTACTATGGGCCTCACCAGAAAGCTTACAGTCACCCAAAGGGCAATGGAGAGGGCTATGCATGAAGTTTCCTTGCGTGGTCGAATCAGAAATGTAGAAATCCGCAAGAGAACCAGGGTTACCGACATACCCCGAGTAATAGAATTTGGCAAGCCCGAGAATTGCCAAACTTAAGTGGCAGTGGGCAGGGCACATTGCTCGCAGAACGGATGGCCAATGGGGCAGAAAGGATCTGAAGTGGCGACCGTGAACCGGAAGACGTTGCATTGGAATGCCTCCCACCAGGTGGACCGATGACTTAGTGAAGGTTCCGGGAATCCGCTGGATGCGAGACGCACGGGACCTATCAATGTGGTGACCCTCGGGGGAGGCCTATGTCCAGCAGTGGCTGATATGATGACGATGATGATGATGAAATAGATTTATGTATGTTTAAAGACAAAATGTTACAATAAAAACAGAATCACAATTACTTCTACCAAGTACAAGGCCAACTACACATAACTCGTCGAGATTTCTGTTATTTTATTTTATGGAGGCCTAAAAGCTTTTATTTTTCAAAATATTAAGAGGTATGATGCATTATGGCATAAAAATGGAACCATTATTAGAAAAGTTCGATAGATTTGATTTGATTTGAAAAGTTCCACCACATTAGTGGCAAGCCTAAGGCATTAGCCTTTTACCAGAAATCATTGACGGTTGGATACCAAAGAATAAACCAGTGAGAGAAAGCACGTCGTCATAATCTGCATAGCCTTTTCCCATCTACGTTAGAGTCGGATGCAGCTGAATACCAGTATTTTGATGGATCGACTGCCTATCTGACCTCCACAACCAGTTACTGGGTAATATGCAACCCCTTGGTAACGGGTCAGTTTTTAGGGCTGTCAAAGCCGAAAATAACAGCCGGGACCAACGGCTTACCGTGCTTGGCGAGACACGGACGGGTCTTGGTATGTAAAGATGGTCACCCATCCACGGACCAACCACGGCAAGCAAAGCTTAACCTGATCGATTGACCCGTGCGGCTGACGTTGAAATAAGTTTAATTTCACTGATGTACCTAGTAGGCGATCTAGAGATTCCGATAGGTAATTTACTGTTTTGTATTGAAAACTTTTTGTAATAAACATTTATAGACATGCACTTTATTTTATTTTGTATCCAATACTTTTTAATACTTCTATTTGTATTTCTCACGAACAGCACATGTAAACAATATAAATGTGTTTATCGATAACTGTTTACAACACTAGTATATCGATATTATTTTCAACTACTACGCATCACCTTTCCGTCTGTGTACGTATTATGCAGACCCCTTGCGTCTCACCCCGCCCACAAATTCGTGCGATAAGGACAACTGCAGATTCGACAAATTTTCTTAAGTAAAAAGTCATAATTCGAGGTTTGGCTCTCGTCTGTTTTCTCCTCCAATATTGGACCGATTTAGAAGAAATTTTTGATAAACTGAATAAGAAGGATATTTACTATGTCCCTATGTTTTCCTTTTTTCATTAATAGTTGTCAAATTTGTACACTAAGGCTCTGAAGACAGCGACTCAATACAGACAATTTTGAGCATTTTGAGAGGGTTCTAGTTCTTATACGGATAATATATCACCAAAAAGGAAAACATAGGGACATAGAAGAAGTTGATATTTATTTTACTGTAATAAATCATTGCTTTAAGTTCATAAACCAGAGAGAAAACAGACGAGAGTTTTTGTATGGACAAAAGGCCACCCCCGTTTCCTCTTAAGGCTGCCTGTCCACTTGAGCGGAGCGAGGCAGTGAAGCGGACATGCGGGGCGGAGTTGTGGACTGCATCTGTCCATAGTCGCGGAGCTAGTTAGCAGAGTGGAGAGAGAAATACATGCGGAGCGGAGTAGCGGACCGTCTTTTTTCATACATGGAGCTCGGTTGCACTCGTTTCTTCCCTCTTTTTCTCCGCTCCGCCTCACTGGATCTGTTTCTCGTCTCCGCGGCCCCGCTCTGCGTAAATATATATGAATTTTGAAATTATAGTTTTCAAATCGCTGTCCACTAAAGTAGAGCTGATTTTTTATGCAATTCGATTGGTTGGCTCCGCACCTCTTATCTCCGCTCCACGCGAGCTGGACAGGCAGTCTTATTGTCCGAATATTCAAATTGCTACTGACATTACATGACAGTTGTTTGAAATGGCTGTAACACGGCAAATTGTCTATTGATGAACAGTTCATTTCAGTGACAGCCTTTTCAAACTTGTTTTATTTCGAACAGAAGCTCATCAGCAACCTAATATATTATTTTAACTCTTATCTTTATTAGAGTTAAAATAACGAGGAAAGAACTGATCTACTAGCTGCTATGCATGCTTATCCTATGTTGTCCCACAGCTGGGAAAAGGCCTTCTCATATTTTTCAGACAACTAATCTCCTGCCACTCACAATAAAATTACTTCCAGCGCCTACATAGTACGCGCCTTAGAAAACCTGCCACTCGGGCGTCTCAGCAAACAACGGATGTTAGCTCTACTGGAGCTGGTCCGCGGTCCGCTGTGCGCGCAGGCGTCAGCTCGAGCTTTGTTGTTGCCGCACCTAGCGGCCACCACGCGAGCCTTGCTCAGGGATAAGGCTGAGGTGATTATTTGGACTATTTGGTATACACTGATGAGGTTTATGTAGTGCGTACTAGACTATTAGTAATTTCTCAGTTTTTTAACCGACGAAAACAAGGAGGTGGTTCTCAATTCGACATATATACTTTTTATAAGCTTTTATTTAAATTGCAATATATGTTTGGAAGTATGTTCGGGTCAAATCTTGCAACTGATTTTTAAAGCAGTTATCCTCAAGCGATTAAGTCGATTTTTTGCATACACGATTAGTTTGGATGAAAATGCATGGTTAGCTAAGTGACGTCATTCTAAATCCAATATGGTGGATGGCCCAAGATGGCAGACTAGTTATTTTTTGTGCACTGCCATGATATGGGTATCAAATGTTTTCTGAAAAGAATACGACAAAAACTTGTTCTAAAAAAATATATTTTTTTAGTTATGTATGACTCGGCATAAGTTTTTATAGAGCGTTTCGATTTACCTCAAAGTGGTCGACAATGAAGCGCAACTTTCAGTGTGCCCTTGTAAGTTACACTAATAGAGGGTAGTTTGACCTTTTTTTTTCGGATATAGCTACTTACTCACGGGTCTAGTACGCATTACATAGATGTCATTCACACACACTACACACACACATTTATAACTGTTCATGAGTCAATGTTACTTGACTTTTACATAAAAATATACATAATCTTGACAATTGGCATTGTGTCATTCCAAAGAATACTCAAAAAACCACAGAAAATAAATACTTTTGTGATAGTATGAATATGAAAAAAAAAACTAATAATAAAGTATTTTAAAATAAAATGCAATAGTATCAAGATTCTTTTGTACACAATTTAATGGGATTCATCACACTCCATACATTCCATGAAAATGGTTACAAATATTCGAAAGGTGACGTTCGATATAAACTTAATGACAGTTTATTTTCCGGGTCTATGATTATACCAAAAAGTAACGTCACCTGTCGAAATAAAATATAGCATAATAATTAGGTAAGTATTTTTATTTTTTGCACTGGCAGTACTTTTGAGTGTAACCAGCCAATATTGAATCACGTTCTAAATTATATTATTCATTGTGTTCTTTTTTTTAATTGTTTTTCATAAATTATCTGTTGTTTCCAGCCAGCTATGAAATATAAATTAGATTAGAACACTTTACGTGAAAAATGGAACGCTTTTTTTTTCTGGCTACACTCAAAAGCTCCCAACTTAAGTTAGTCCGTCAATAACAATGTGTACGTCTAGTGAATAAACCCCACCGGTACGTGTGAATGTGAGCACCGCACTGTAATAGGTAATGTAATCGTTTTGTGTTCGTGTTCGTGTGACGTGGATATATTGTGTACTATCTGTGACGTGTTCTACGCGATCAAGGAAGGGTGATAGTGGGAGACGAATGATGGAAAGGAGAATGCCCATTCTGTATGGGAACTTGGGCCCCTTTGAAAAAATGGTTGTATCTTGATGAATTTGGTTGTATATTGTAGGAAAAACACGTTATATTCGTGATTATAAAACATTTTTTATACGAGATATAACGATGTTTCTGTTCTTGAAATGAACCCTTATTACAATGCAATAAGGTGCATACAAATGACCAAGTGAAGGAACCTGATCTGTTGTTGTCTGTACATATAAAGTGAAGGACACAGATGGAAAAAAAAACACAAATTATAAATCCTATTTTTGGATAATATTGAAATCGCAGACACGATACCTCGTATGGGGCCTGTGTATGGGCAATCTTGAGATATCAAACTTGGTCAATCCTTTGCTTAGGCCGTTTTTATCCGAGTACCCTTGATAGAGGGTAATTTTTGTAAAATAATCCACGTATTTCATGTAACTAGATTTTCACATTCAAATGATTCTCAGTTTCAACGTTTTATTGAAATAGTTTTGTTTTGTTAATCAATTTGAATTATTTTAGCACATTTTTAATTAATTCTAGAACAGTTTAACATGTTTATTATATTCTGCATTATGTAATGACATTTAGCCTTTTTAGAGTCTGCGGAAAGAGAACTGTCGTGGCGTAAAATGGAACTAACATTATGCTTTTTAAAAAACTATAATAATGGTACAAAAAGCACACAGAAAACATTATATTAATATTTCTAGCATCGTTTTAAAATATCAAGATGTTACAGTCGCACTATAATGACGTAACAGTATTGTCAACATAACAAATACGGTAATTAAACACAGCTGCGCCCTCAAATCTTATGACGGTTCTCTTTGCGCACAGACTCTATCTCATTTCTGATGCACTCTCGTGCATTGTCACCGTAGAGGTGTCAATACTCTCCTCATGTGGGGTACAACACCTTCTACCTACCAAGTGCTCTTTTTTTAGGGTTCCGTACCCTAAGGGTAAAAACAGGACCCTATTACTAAGACTCCGCTGTCCGTCTGACACGGATGATGTATTTCTGTTGCCGCTATAACAACAAATACTAAAAACAGAATAATCAAATATTTAAGTGGGACTCTCATACAACAAACGTGATTTATTTGACATTTTTTGCGATAATTGTACGGAACTCTTCGTGCGCGAGTCCGATTTCCACTTGGCCGGTTTTTTTTTTGCTTTTTCTTCATTACACCTACTTCTTCTTCGCTTCAAAAAGACTTACTTCCAGAATCTAGGATAGAACCTTGTCCTTTTATCATTCGTCTCCCACAAACTCTATTGGAGCCAGTCAGGTATGTGTGTGTCCGTTTGGCGCGTCGCGGAATCACGAGGTAAGCACGCACGCCGATGCATGCAGCCCGTTTTGCACCCTGTGTCGTATGCGGTAGAGGTTATTATTGTGTGAGTTTTTCACTGCGATTAGTTTAAAAAGGTTTTGATATTTGGAAACTGTACAAGTGCCTAAGCGTTTAAAATAATCGGGGTATTATGTTTTTCACTTTCGAATAGTATGAGCAGATTTGTAGAAAAGGTTATAAAATAAGTTAAGACCTTTTGATCTTGTGGTCTGATTGAATTCCTTTGGATTAGAAATATTTTATAGACTTTAAACAAAACTTTGTTTAAAACACTAAAACATACTTTAGTTTTGAAGATATTTACTTGAAATTGATACTTGTAACTTTTCGCAGTGAAAACACACAACTAACATTTGATTCGTAGATCTGTATGAAAGAACAGTATAGTAGAATAAACTTAGACCCTTCTTAACTCACAAATCTTTCTACACCACTAACAGGACTTAGATAGTTACCCTTTAATGTAAATCGCGATTACATCAGCCTAACTTTTTACAATACACTTGCAAATCATAGTTTCACATCCATAGGACTAGATATTTAAAGGTGAACGGCAGATTTTGTACAGCATACTTTTTTGTTGTTCGGTTTTATAATTTGTACCACTTATTCAAGGCAACTAAGCCATTTATTTTCACGTAAATGTACTATTTTTAGAACTTTAGATTAATTCATCATCATCTTCCTGTCCTTGTCCCATGTTACTTGGCCCGACGACGTTTTCTTCTTCCATATCGTCCTGTCCCGTCACGCCATCACTCGACTCCTTTTCCTTTCATATCACTCCTCACTCAGTCCATCCATCTTTTTTTTGGCCGTCCCCTCCGTCTCCACCCATACACATTTATATTCATAACTCTTGCGACTTCGGCTTAATTAATAATATCAATATTTTTTTTAATAAATAAACGAAATAGAATTGTACTCTAAACGCAGTTATGTTTTTAGAAGTTGCCTTATGTAAAATAACACAAATATCGAAATGGTAATTTATTATTTAGGAACAAATAACATTAAATATTATCAAACTGTTGCAGTCCGCTGCTGGACATAGGTATCTCCTAATGCACTGAGTAGGTACGATCCTCATCTTAACCTACTTAATGGTAAGGTAAAATTTACCTATATGACTGTAACGATCTACTTTGGTACACTAGTACATAACCTTTAAAAAATAAAACTGGTTATAACATTTACGTCCCAAGTTCTAAAAATAAAAGAATTTAAAAATGGGAGTATCCATCATATCTAATAATACCTTTAAATGGGCAATTATTGTATATATTATATAACCTGAATCTCAGAAACGGCTCCAACATTTTTCATGGTATTTCGTATGCAGGTGGTTTCGGGGGCGATAAATCGATCTAGCTAGGTTTTATTTTTAGAAAACGTCGTTTTCTCTATTTTCACACGAGCAGAGCTAGGTCGCCCAGGTACTAATTAAATAAATTAAAACAAAAATATCCCAAAACACGAAATTTTATTAGCTGTACGAAATGCCTATACAAGTCTGCTGTTCGCCTTTATAATTGAAAAGCTAACTTGGGTTAATAATTAATACTGTTTGAAATCGAAAGTTACTTTAATTTAGTACTTATACAAGATTATCTCAAGATAGCTTTCTTAACCACATTATTAATTACTCGTAACTAAAATTAGTTTCATGTATAGTCAAGTAATTAGCATGCAATTAACAATTATATATCGCATTAACACAGCATATTTACACTGCAAAAGTATCTATATTAAAAGCCTCAACTACTTCGAGTATTGCTATATCATAATAATATAATCGGTTCAAATCGATAAATTATTATCGATAAATCTTTGAAGTTTATCGATAAAAGCGCTTCACTGCGTTAATTCATACAACCCATTCGAGAAAGGGAGAGTTCAAAAAGCGATGTTACATTTGGGGTTTGAGAATTATGTGGATTCATACTAATATTATTAATGCGAAAGTAACTCTGTCTGTCTGTTACCTTTTCACGCTTAAACCGCTAAACCGATTTAGATGAAATTTGGTATGGAGATACTTTGAGACCCTGGGAAGGACATAAATTAGTTTATATCCCAGAAGTAATCCTTTAGGGGGTGGACAGGGAGGTAGAAGTTTGTATGATGAACTGATAATATCTCAAGGCCCACAAACCTATAATATTATGGCGTGATATTAAAAAATAGGCTGTTCAAAGTACTAATCCTGACAGTAGCAGACGAACTCGCGGGCATCAGCTAGTATTAAAATAATATAGATTTATTAATTTTTGGGAGTATTATACACAGAAGTAGGACAATAATATTAATTTTTAAGGGTAGACCAAAAATACATGCATTTCACTATGTTGCCCCTCCAATGGCTTTTATTAATTTTCACTATACAATTACTGGAGTAGATGAGGCTAAATACACACTACATATACTATATTTTTAGAATAAAGCGTAGTCAAGTACAGACTTGCATGTGTATGAGTCTATACTGAATTCGCGTCCCAAATGAACATGCATCTTAGTTCACCAAAATTGACGCGCAAGTCAGACAAAATACGACTCTAATATTTGAATTTTTCTGCCTATTTTTGATCTGCACACGAAGCAGTTCATTGTGGCATGGCGGGATTGATATGCATTTGTTAAAATATGTTAGGTAGTGCCACTTTGTAGCATTTTGTCGTATAAAGGTGGTATCTTTTTTAAAGATTTTTGAACTGATACTAGGCTTTTTCATTCTTTCAAAGCGTCAAAACAAAATCATACCGACCATGCTGCAGTGTAACATTTTGTGAAGCTTCATAGCTAAACTGTTCGCCTTTTGTCTAATTTGCCTGTTCAATTACTCTACGCAAACCTAAACTATAATAACAAAATACCGTGCCATCGTCGCACCAGCATCTTGAGATATGCACACAAATCGTGATTCAGTAACATCACTCTGAAGAATAATACATTAATTAATTTTTATTTCACTCAAATTTTTGAATACTATACAGTAAGTACCACTAAATTGCGGTCACCACAGAGTACGGAATCGCCGTGCTGGCAGCGACCAGAGACGCCATTGCTTATAATTTTTTGATCCGCGCAATGCGCGATAAATTTATGCTAGTTTTGGCTGGTAGGGCGACAATTACACAGCCTATATCTTGCATAAAAGTGTTCATGAAACCTGTATGCCGTTGTGACATTCACCAATCAAAATTTATTATAACACAATGGCATGCAAGCTACTTGCACATTTTCAAGCAGATTGCAGCATATGTAATTGTGTATTGTTGCCTTTATAAGCCATAGTCAGAACCACAGACATAAATCTAACTAGATAACGCAAATCCCTCCATCTGTATGAAAACCAAGCGTGCCACTTATTCACAAACAATTTAAAAACAAATTTACTTACCAATGAAAGAAAATATTTCCAATGCCTGGGCCAACTTTTTCTATACATTCTTTACAGGTAAATATGGCATATAAAGGCATTTTTTTAGATTTCGGTGGTTTTCCGGTGCCGATAATACTAAATGAAAAGCTCAGATTACGATCATTGATCGTAACTTTACTCCGTTTTTTGGCACGCGAAGTATATAAAATCACGTCATCTAGTTAGATTTATATCTGTGTTCAAAACTGTCATGGACCGTCAATTTCTATGTGTAAACGACGACACTCGCTTACCGATTACCTACACATAGAATTTGAGGGAAGTGATACTGACATGCTTGGTTTGTTTTGACAATGCCGTCTCTAGCTGTTGTCGCCGAGGCGGCTCGTTGGTCTGTGGTGATCACGTAGCACGAGGAATTTAGTACAATGACCTATCCATTCGTATTTTTTTCGACTATAATTTAATTGCCGTCTCGCTATCTCCGTGTGAGCTAGACAGCAATATTAGTGACTAACTAACTGTAACTGTGCACTTGGCGCTGCCATGTCACTCCGACGTTCGACTCTCGCTATTGGCGCTCCAACCGAACGCGGGGCGCCGCGGGGATAGTCGGAAGTGGGGACGACAACAGTCCATGTGCACAGTTATTTGACCGTGTTGTATTGATATGTCAGTG
Organism: Orthosia gothica; assembly: GCA_949775005.1. Lineage (NCBI taxonomy): Eukaryota > Metazoa > Arthropoda > Insecta > Lepidoptera > Noctuidae > Orthosia > Orthosia gothica. The sequence goes on from OX459047.1 coordinate 2,903,914, forward strand.
TACAAAATTCTTCGTTTTTCGCGACAGCGCTATACCTACCCTCTTTTACGATATTCGCATTATTAATATGTATTTACTAACATCACTTTTTATGTTTGTGTGTGTGCATGTAGTGTGATACACTGTGTGTAGTTGTGTGCAGCACAATTTGTCCATTAAATAGGCAGAGATGGTTCATGTTTTTTAACGGGGTAACATTTAGTGTAATTTGGGTATTGTTTTTGTCTTTTAGTATAATTTGTGGGACTAAAATGGAGTTAATGTTAAATGTGGGTTTTTTTTAATTATGGTAGGATAATAATGAAATAAAAACCATGTAGAGTAGAGCATATCTTGGGAGCCTTCCCGGAGATCGGGTATGTTTTAGTATTATAGAATAATAGTACATATTTGTATGGCATAAAAATAACAAAAAATAAATAAAATTAAATTAAATAAATCATAGCAGTAATGTAATGGCAACTTTTGGGGTTAGGTTATCTTAAAATTCGCCGGAGAAACTGAATCCTGAATAAAACTCAGTATCTAATAGATTTACTTTCTTTGAACCTAGCTTATGCCATTGAGTGTGTTCGTCTGTGTGTACACCTTTACTAATACTCTGTAACTTCTCTCACAATATGTATGGAAAATATTTCTGCACTATTTATAAAATTATCTAATTTTACCTATAATTTATTATTATTCGTATCTATTATAAGTATCCATACATATACAACTCCATTTACACTTGACGACCTTTTTTTTTTCAAAATAATATTGCAACATTTTTTTTTTGATGTTGGTGTTTAAAAATAAATTAGCAAAATAATAAAAATAACAAGCGCCTTCGATGTCGCTTGAAGACTAAATTGTGTGCAAACTCTTGATGTGTTGCATGTTGTGCGCTTCCGAGTTGTCAAATGACAGCTGTCAAAGTGACACATGATATTTTACCTGTCAGTGTCAGATCTCATCTGACAGCTCGCTAGTGTGGCGACTGATCGTTATAAATTCTAAATTATACTTTGATTAATCTGTAATGGAGATAGTAAAAAAAAATATTGGGAGTAAAACAATGGTTTTATAATGATCAGTCAATTGGTGTACGCTTAAGACGAATTCCCGATCCGACCTATTTATTGGCCCTAGACTAGAATGGTAACATTATGGCGTACACATTTAATCTGAAGTCTTCAATAAGACATTGAATGTGTTTCATGAAATTCCTATAGTTTTAAAGTAATTTTATAAATCTATATATACATATTCATGCCAGTATTTATTGCTTAAAGAAAAATACGCCATAATGTGACACAAAAACCCTATCCATCCCAAGTCAGCCTTGAGTTAAGTAATTCGGGAATAAGTCAGCGTACGCTAGCAATGTGGGTGTGGCAGAGGGATCACGAGGCCGCCTACAAGTTGCGCTCGGTGGGCAAGGTGGCGAGACTGCTCGGGCCCGAAGCGTCGAGGCTGGATGACCACACGCATCGCCAACAGATCGTATGTATACGCCTTTAGAATTTAAGTTTGGAATCTGTGCCTCGGTTTGAGTAGAATGCGTCGTTTGTGCCTCGGTTTGAGTTTTGTGGCGATGTGTGCCTTGTTTTTTTTTTATCTTATTAAAATAAGTGTAATTCTTACTTGTCAGTAAGATTTCGACTTCTGATACTTTTACTCAATTCGAGGCATAGTCAAATCGTGTAACATATTTTACAACTAATACGTCTAAAATCGCCGAAACCTAATTAAAATCGAATTTATTACTCATAAAACAATAATTAATAATTGGATTTTATTTCAGCTTTTCCTTGTAAAGTAATTCGACTGAAATTATCACTAATTTCGTGCGACTTCCTTATCGTATTCCATAAATACATCATGCTTTTCCCATGTACATATTTTAACAGGAATGCCAGTAATTGTCGTGTCGTGGTCATCTGCTTTGTCTCTTGTATTGTTTATGTATTGAATATAACTTGTACAGTGCCTTTATTCCCAGTGCTTATTAAAATAATTATTGTATTAAATGCAAAATATAGTTGAATTATATTCTGATTTCATGCAGCTGTGTTATCGCTCAAGGGGATAGTGTAAGTACAAATTTAGGGATGTCAAAAATACAAGGATATTTCATTGATAAAAATAATTATCTGACTTGTTCTTGGATGCAAGTGTCTTAAAAGCTTTATAAAAATATTGATGCTTATAAAACCATACAATTTTAATATACAATGTTGTCTTATTACTTATATATATTTAAAATTAATCATAATATCTACTGCTTAATTCGGCTTATAATAATATTTGTATGTAATTGAAATGTATTGCGTATAATATTAAATTCATTACTCATTCATTCCATTGAAATTTAGAAGACTCCGTTAAAAATATTTGTATCCCAAGCTTTTGAAGACATTGTAACTACACTGACTGTGAAAAGTCACATCTCCTTTTGACTAGATGCCATGATATTGATTCGTAATGATATGATGAAATGTCCACTGGTAGCGTTCTATGAGCGTACACAAAATCTTACTGTGAAGGACATAAAGCGACATATTTCCAGTGTTACAGGACAACTGCGTACATACTGTTCTTTATAAAAGCATAAAATCCATGAACACGCTGGTAAAATTACTTACCTCTAGTTTCTGAAAGCCTTTTGCAAATGAGTGACAACTGCTCTCAACATCCAACATAAGATTACACAGCAAAACTCTTTCAGGAAACTGGGGGATATATGTTTACTACAGTTCATAAAACAAGACGCTAATACAGTCTCATATTAGGTGGAGCTTTGCGTGGAAACTCTGGGCGAGGTGATGTCTCTCCTCGCTCGCGATGACGTGGGTCCGGTCGAGGCTGACCGAGGGGAATTGGCTCGGAGGCTACTGCCAACTGTGCTGAAGACTGCAGCGACTATGTTGAGGGATCGCAAGAGCGTGGGATCGACTAGCAGTGCTGATGATGCTTTGTTGGTGAGTTTACATTATTCTTATTCTTAGCTTCGATCAATAATACACTAGATGACCGGTAAGCGCATCAAAAACGGACCAAAAAATAAGGCCACAAATACGGTTGTGGTCTTATTTCAAATTTGTATGATCCAATTATAGCCAACATTGAGACGTCAAAATGCCGCAGTGTGCGTTCAAAAATTGTGCAAATAACCATCGTAAAAACTAAGATTTTGGAAGGAATCAAGGATCAAAAGCAAACCCATCAGAAAAAAAAAGGTTTTTTTTTTCGGTAAGTTTATACCATTAAGTACAAAACCGAATTAAATAGTAAATATGAATCAATTCCCAAATATTATGATTGTTTGACCAACGTTTGCGTCGACAAAGCGCCAAATATTCTTACAAACATCGAATGTTCTGGAAGTTTGTATTTTTCATTTTAAAACATGTGTGTAAGATTAAATTTGTTTTGATGTATGTTGAGCATCGAAGAAAGGTCATATATTTTTATTGCTTTTTGTACATAGCTTTGTGAATGCAAGTTCTAGCTTTGTTTTTAGGTTGAATTCGCATTAATGTATATTTATTTCAACTAGAATTCTTAGAATTACGTAGGAACATAATTGGCGTCAATTTCAAAGAGAAGTTTTGTGTGGAATTGTACATCTAGTGTATTATTGATCGAAGGATTTTAGAATCTTGCGAGGCACAGGTAATGGCGGCCTCGTGGGGTGAGAGGTGGGGTACTGCGCAGCGAATACTAAATGTCACAGACGTCATTAACTTTGAATCGAACTATGATTACAAAACTGAAATGCCTTTCATTATGTCATCATCATATTAATATTTGCCCGACTTCTTCCGGTAGAATGACATATTTTAGATTGATTGACATACCTCCACAACCTAATTACTGGGAAACAGAGGGCCTGCCTGTTAGACTGAACAGGCTTCTTCTGGGTAAACTTGCTCCATCGTCGACTCTATCTATGTCACCTGTGACCTAGACTGGAGTCAAGACCAAACCAAGTAAAAAAATAAACACGCTAGTGGTCTTAGTCCTGGAATCTATTAACCCTGTATAGCCTTGTCAGACTGTCTAGCAGACATAATATTCTTAGATCTTCTGACCTCACAAAATAGGTTTAGGTAATTCAGTATGTTGCCCAAAGCAAAAAAAGCTATGTGACATTGACACACTCCTAATTTAGTATACTCGTATTCCTGTTTGATAACGTGACTTGTCATACTAATGACTCAAACAAGGAAGCGTTTATCAAACTTTGATTAATTGAAAAAAAATACATAATTTTAAATCATGACGCAATTCAATATTGTGACGGGACGGGGCCATCCCGGAATGTTGGCTCTGGCCTAACCGGATTACAATACAGTTTTTAACAGTGTGTGGATACCCAAATCTTAAACCATTTATTTTATTATTGAAAAATGTGTGGTAATTGTGCGGTTTTGCGTCGTTCTAATGTATGTTGCATTCTGCTATTCTTCCTCTCTGTTAACAATAAATACTGTATATCTTTTTGCTTTGGTTGCATCACTTCTCCAACTTCTGAACTTGTGATGTAACTTTTATTATGAAAACATCACCACACAACATAAAATCATTCCTTGGATACCAGAATTCAATACACATACAACGTTATGAACAATGACGTATTAGAAACTAACAATAGTGTTATTGTTGGTTTATAATATTTATTTATTTATTTAAAACTTAATGCACAAAGGTACAATGACGGACTTAATGCCTTAGGCACACTCTGCCAGTCAAGAAAAGGTTGCGAAGAGACAACATGGCCCGTGCATTGTTTAAACCATGGAAAGCATTATTTTTTATAAAAGAAAAAGTAATGATAATAAAATAAGTTGCTTAAAATACACATACATATATATTTCATTATGTTGTTCATAAGTGGTTGACTGTACAAATTGTTTTAGTCCAATAAACAATTATTATTATTATTTATTATGTTTACAGAGACGAATTCTCTCAGTACTTCTCGACATGGTACGACAGATGTCCGAAAACCAATACTCCATGGTGGTACGAGCGTTAGAAGCGGAGAACGCGGGTGGTTCAGGCACTTTGGTTGCCGATGCACTGTCGTTGTTCCTGGCGATACTCCAGAGGCCAGTGTTCAGGCCACACTGGGCTGATATGCTGCACCTACAGCATTATGTTATGCTTCATGCGCTGAGGTAAGATTTCGATTTTTTTTGCCTGAAGTTAGCTTAATCACGGGGTCTCGAGAAAGAAAGACAATTTGATTCATTTAAATCTCACTAGATGGCGCGATATGCACTGATCTGTTATTGATTGTGTGTAAAATTAACATTTTCAGGAATTGAACATAAAAATTGAATGTTCTTGTTTAATCAACTCTCCTAAGCACAAAATTATGGAATATTGGGCACTTAATTCACATTTCAAAGAATATTTGAACGGATTATTTAAAATTGATGCCAGTAGATGACGCGGTTTTAAAATCTGAGGCGTGCCACTCGATTTTTTGAATTAACATTGTGACACATTTTGGTGCAAAGAAACTATAAAACGTACAAAAAAATAAAACTTTCACCGTATTTTAAGAAAAGAATATTCACGAACCGAGTAAACCCTGTTACTTTGTTTGGGATGAGGCATCTGTATGCTAGTATTATACTATCTGTGACTTAATGTAGGATTTCTTCATGCTCATCTGCCGTAGAGAATATGATGTCGGTAAATGAAATGATCGAGCGCCTGGTGGTGCAGGGTTGAGTGGGCGGTAACAGGCCACGCGGGAGGTCACCGATGAGGTGGACCGACCAAATTAAATCAGCGGTTAGAGGTCCTATAAATAAATGCGCCAAGCTCACGTTCAGAGCCAAATGGAGACAGATCGTGATGCGAGTGACAAGAACACCAGCGATCGGGCACAATTAATTGTGACCATGACCGCTCTTTCAAGAGCGAAACAAAGAAGAACAGAAATGAAATTATGATGTGTGAAGGTAGACTATCTTTCAGAAAGGCTTAATGGTGCATTGATAAACTTGAACTTAGGCCAAAATGTTACTAGAGGCTATAAATGTTTAATTATAGTCATAAGCTTGAATTTTTAGGTTATGCAAATGCTTTCCAGTTTTGTTTTTCAAATTCCACATAAACCTATATTGAACATTAATAAAACCGAACATTGTTATTTATCTCTTTTTAACACTATTAAATAGCTTGGTATCTATGTAACGGAATCTTTGAACGTAATTTTCACCCCCTTCAAAACGTCGGATTAATTTGAAACTTTGCACAGTCATCAAGGACCGATGACAATGCAATAATTTAAATAGTTTGTCCCATTATCCTTACCAGGATCTTCAGGATTAGCGATTAAAAAGCGTGGAGTGCATTTTAAGATATTTTCAAAATGTCTGTCAATAAAATATTATAACAATTAACATCAAGCATCCAACGCTATTTTTTTTTTGTTAATCACATTATTCTTAATTTAAATTTATTGATAGTTATTTTTAGTTTGGTTTTTTATTTAAGCGTGTTTTTTTAATACTGTTTCTGTTAGTGTGTCTGCCTGTAAAGCACAAGGCACTATTCCTCATCACAAAATCTCTAAAATCCCTCTTCATTCCAGATTACTATCCACAACGCTCCGCGAACGCCTCCACTCGACCGACGAAGCGGACACGGAAACACTAACAGCCATCCACTCTCTGTGTCGGACCTGGTTCGAAGCCGGAGCGACCCTCGCAACTTCGTCACCCTTACAGCTGGAGACATTACCCGCAGCAAGGAAACAGCGGCTCAGTGCGTTGTACGGTGACGTTAGGAGAGGCGTCGCCGAGTGCCTCAGCGAGATGTGGTTCGGTTTGGGTAAGATGATTTTCCACGTTGTTTGGGGCGCTGATGCCGAACATTTTTAATCGAAAATGGCGGATTGTTATTAGATTTTGTCTCAGGGAACAATTTTATGAGTATAAGAGTAGCTATATTTTCTAAAAAAGAGATAATTGATACACATTTGTTTTTTCTTATATTTTTTGTAAGTTTATAGAATAGGTACCGCCGAGTATTGCAGCATTCGAGTCATGAAACGTGCTAGCAGAACTGTGTTATGACCGCGGCTGCAAACCTGTTTACTTTAATGAATGGTACTCACCATGAGCATTTGCTTCGTAAATTCATTTTGTTACGCGACGAACGTTCATTCGAAAAACGAACATTTATTCGCAAGCAGAACTATTAGAATTTGTCTGTTGATCGAGACTACAAAGTCATTCTGTACAGGCTATGGTTCTATGATAGCCAAAAATCATAATCTATATACGTACATAAATAAAATTGATGTGTTTGTTTGTAATGCCAAAATAATAAATTCTTAGTAAATGCGCATAAAAGTATTTTTAAGTGCATACTTATAAACAAAAAAAAATGTTTTTGCCTCATCCGGGTAATTTTCAAAACCGCTAGTCTGGTTTAGTTGGCAGAAAGCTATATAGTGTTTTAATGAGTAACCTAGGCTACTTTTATTTTAGATTTTGAAAAAGGTCGAATATAGGTTACTTCTAGGCAAGCATGCTTCACCGTCGAGCACATCATCACTTAACATCAGGCGAGATAGTGATCAAACGCGAGCCTATCACAAATAACAAAAAAAAACAGTTAAGGTTCCGTGAAAATAAATTAAAATCAATTTTATTTTGCTTCAACTTGTTTGACGCGGATGAAGTTGCGGGCAACAATTGAATCATAACTTACCAACAAATTAAAACTATCTCAAGTTAAAATATTTGTCTAACATGTTACACTATTGTCCGCAGAACACCACAAGCGCTCTTTCATCCCGTGCATAGTGGGTCCCTTCTTGGAGGTGTCCTTCCTAAGAGACGAAGAAGTCCGCAACAAAACCATCCCACTGTTCTTCGATATGATGCAGACGGAGTACAGTCATAGCGTGCTGCATGGAGAAACTAGTGAGTAGATTTTTTTTTTATATTTTATGAATGCAAGTACCAATTCAGACCAATATTCAGTTTTATCAAGAATTCTCAAGTTTGAGACTAAATTAATGTTAAATAATGGCTAGAATAAATTCTACCTCTACAATCTAGAGGTAGAATTTATTATCTAATCTAGGTAGATCTAGAGTCTAAACTCCATTTGAAATAACATGAGACATGTTTACAATTCTTTATACAGTCCGTTCTACCGATTTTGAGTTCTATCCCGTAAACATAAGGATGACATAAAAAGCATAAACCTGTTACCAAAACCAACTGTTTACTACAGCTATCATTTGTCGTATCACCAACGTAATAGAAATCAAAATCGGTTGAACGGGCTGTAAAATGGGCTTATTTAAATGTCTAGTGTTATCGCAAATAGAGTATAGATGATTTTGATCGCAATAGACGTTCATAAGTTGGGATTAATTCTGTCCCTTTGTTTGAATGTATAACCTCTCCCTACAAGTTCTGACTTAATTTGTTTGTTTGAAATCTATCGAAAGTTTGCGGAATAGAATTTTGTTTTTTATTTTGTTAATCACTATAATAGTTTCTGAAACAGTTAAGTTATTGCTAACATTAAATCAACCAGTGTCTTAGTAACCATAATATCATCCAAGCGAGAGTTAAAATATTGTACTAAGTAATGAGTGATACAAACTATACTTTCCATGAATTAACATAGTGTTCTTGCAACACTGTACGCCTATGGTTTCAGAACCCTTTATAGAGGATTCATATCATAAGATTAGATAAGATATTTATTTTGTAAAACATGAGTACACTATGAAGGTCTTATATTAATTATCACGGGTAAAGTCTTGTATGCAACTTTACACAATTAGGTATTAAAACACTCATGTGATACTATTATCACACTATCGGCTTCGCCTCGTGTGATAAACCCACATTCGTGCTTTAATACCCCTAATAATAAATCAAATCTTTCCACAGACGAAAGCCCCCTAAAAGAGCTTGAAAGCGAGATGATAGACAAGGTAGACGTATTAGTCGAACAAGGTTACGGGGACACAGTGTGGCGGGCTCGCTTCGTGTCGCTGTGCGGCGCGCTGTGCGGGGCGGCGCCGCCCGGCCTGCGCGCGGCGGCCGCGGCGCTGGTGGCGGCGGCGGCGCGCCAGCTGGACGCCTTGCTGCAGTACAGAGCCGCCGCACTGAAGTCGGCCACGCCACATAGGATGCATCTGACCACCTGTGTGCTGCACTTTTATCAGCAGATAGAGAGGCCGCATATGTATATACGGTAAGATGCTGCACTATACTTTATTTTATCTATACTCACAACGTAATGTTTTAAATATGAATTCAAAAAATATTGTATAAACACGTACTTTATATTCGTGGATAGGTAAAATTAAAAAAAAATACCATCACAGTGCAACATTTTCCTTCGATTTTCAAACAACTGCATCATAAAATAACTTTCAAATTGTTATAGCACACTTTAACTTTTTAATTTATTGGCGCTTATGGGCTCATTTACATTGACTAAAGTAAAGTAAATCTAAATTGCCCGCCATACTGCATATTTTTCCGTTTCCACTTTTATTTTATTTCAACTGTATGAGTGAAGATAAAATAATGTATGCAACGGCATATAATTAGGTATTAAAACACTCGCGTGTTATTAGTATCAAACCCACGCTCGTGTTTTAATAACCCCTATTATATCACCATTGCATAAACTACTATTAGGGAGCTGATCAGAATGTTTAAAACTAGAACAATTTCAAGTAATCCCTGTTATCAGAACCATGACAATATTTTAACAAAAATGTTGTTCGATTTTATACGTACGAACTAGGATTCTTGTCTTTAGGCTGAAATTTATAAAGCGTATTTGTATTCGCAAGTAACCTGTTCGTAGTAATATGGACAAAATTTACGTATCAATATTATATTTAAGTAAAACATTTTTATAGCTCAGTCTAAGTACGTCTTATTTTACCTTTAAATAAACTAATACCAACATTTTCCTTACAGCTACGTCCACAAACTAGCTAAAATGCACCGCGCAGCTCAACAGTGGGCTGAAGCTGGTCTCTCTCTGCGCCTTCACGCTAAACTCTTAGCTTGGAGCCACGACCCGCTGCCACCGCGACTGAGGCATCCCAACGTAGAGCATGATAGTTACACTACACATAGAGAACTCAAAGTATGTTATAATATAGCTATTACGATAATACTAGCCTTCACGCTAAACTGTTAGCTTGGAGCCACGACCCGCTGCCGCCGCGACTGAGGCATCCCAACGTAGAGCAAGATAGTTACACTACACATAGAGAACTCAAAGTATGTTATAATATAGCTATTACGATAATACTAGCCTTCACGCTAAACTGTTAGCTTGGAGCCACGACCCGCTGCCGCCGCGACTGAGGCATCCCAACGTAGAGCATGATAGTTACACTACACATAGAGAACTCAAGGTATGTTATAATATAGCTATTACGATAATACTAGCCTTCACGCTAAACTATTAGCTTGGAGCCACGACTCGCTGCCACCGCGACTGAGGCATCCCAACGTAGAGCATGATAGTTACACTACACATAGAGAACTCAAGGTATGTTATAATATAGCTATTACGATAATACTAGCCTTCACGCTAAACTATTAGCTTGGAGCCACGACCCGCTGCCACCGCGACTGAGGCATCCCAACGTAGAGCATGATAGTTACACTACACATAGAGAACTCAAGGTATGTTATAATATAGCTATTACGATAATACTAGCCTTCACGCTAAACTATTAGCTTGGAGCCACGACCCGCTGCCACCGCGACTGAGACATCCCAACGTAGAGCATGATAGTTACACTACACATAGAGAACTCAAGGTATGTTATAATATAGCTATTACGATAATACTAGCCTTCACGCTAAACTATTAGCTTGGAGCCACGACCCGCTGCCACCGCGACTGAGGCATCCCAACGTAGAGCATGATAGTTACACTACACATAGAGAACTCAAGGTATGTTATAATATAGCTATTACGATAATACTAGCCTTCACGCTAAACTATTAGCTTGGAGCCACGACCGGTGCCACCGCGACTGAGGCATCCCAACGTAGAACATGATAGTCACACTAATAGATAACTCAAAGTATGTGGGTATACCCCTTTACACCCGTGGCCTTTACCACAAGAACCGTGTATTTTACGGGATAGTAGCTAATGTCACCCTCTAGCTCATAAACTATGTTAATACTAAAAATCACCTCAATCAGTTGCTCCGTTGCAGTGTGAAAGATGGACAGACAAAACACACTTTTGAATTTAAAATAGTGCTGTGTCTATTTACATGAGAGCTAAGTGGAGCGGGTAAATAGGGTAGTTGATAAAAAATATCTTCCTATTTAGTCCGCCAGTTAAAATATTGGACACGTATTTTCTTTTGCCACGTAAACAAAAAATTACGACGATACAGTGCGTAGAAATATCGTGTCACGTGTGACGTCATGGTGTGCTACACTTTACACTGACAAAGTGACGTCACAAGCCCCCACTCCTGAACTTTGATACGCTTTATCTTTGTAAATTTTTATTTATTTGATAAAGCAAGAAATACGGGTCGAATATTATTTGATAATCGCACTGACGGACTTTATCATTTTACTAGCCAGGAAACATCCCTATTATGCTATGAAGATGCGTTTTGCGCGTATAAGCGCTATCTGAGCCAAATACGCTATGAAAATCAGACTATCCTGTTGGTTGATGTTATCATTCACCGTGGTAGCAAAAACCTGAAATTTGTAAACACCAAGAATATTTATATCACAGTAAAATCATCATCAGACTTTTAATGTTCCCAGTGCTGGGGCACAGGTATCTTCTCTGTGAGAGGGAATGGGCCTTAATCCACCACGCTGCCCAGTGCGGGTTGGTGAATGTCACATGTCTTCGAATTTTTAGTTCTAGGACATGTAGGTTCCGTCACGACGTTGTTTTTCTTCAACGTTTTAAGAGCAGTGGTGTGAAAAGCGCCTGACTAGGTTCGAACTACTGCTCCACTGCGTAAAATCATGCTTCTGAGCTTATAATATTTAAACTAAATATCTCAAATTCTCCCACAGGAAGACCTATACTTCGACATAGCTGAACTCCTAAACAAAGGCCGTCAATGGGAGCTAGCAGTCGAGATAGTCAAAGAGTTAGTGTCAGTCTACGAAGAGGAAGCATTAGGGTACGCACCGCTAGCGGACTTACATACTCAGCTAGCGAGCTTGTATGACGCCATGTTGAGGACGCCGAGGTCGCATCCAGGGTATTATAGAGTTGTGTATCACGGGAAAGGATTCCCGGAGTTGCTGAGGACCCCTAATGTGAGTTTTTACTTTTCGTTTTTTTTATACAATGACACTATAGCATGGCCCTAGTCCAGTTGATATTACTTTATTCAACCAAAGGATAAAGGCAAAAAAATAACAAATATTCACCGACAGAAATCAGTATCGATCGACAATAAGGCCGAGTTTCTCACCTCTAAATTATTGCAAAATTAATGTGACAAGTGGTCAAGCACGCGATATCTACTGTGATTGGTTGAATGAATCTTCAATAGCCAATCACAACAGATAACGCGTACTTGACAATTTGTCACATTCATATTCATTCTTCGATAATTTAGAGGTGACAAACTCGGCCTAATCTTTAGAAAAAGACTGCCAGGCACGTATGAGTGAAGAGATTCCTGTAAATTGCACACGTCAAATTCTTTGGGAATATGGCAGAGATACTCAGAATTCTTTTAACTAATCACAGCAGTTGGCATGCGCTTAACATTGTTTTTTTATGGCTTTCGTTCCAGAAACTGAGGAACATTCCAACTCATATAATTCAAAAAGAAATCATCAGAATACAGTCATTATCATTAAACGACATTAAAACAAAAATAAAACAATCCTTGTTTTCAGGGTTACATCTACCGAGGCAACGAATACGAGCAACTGCAAGAGTTCAAGGACCGCCTCTTAGACGAATGGCCGGATGCCGAAGTACTGCCGAAGTTGGACCCGCCCGGCCCGGAGGTTACCGAGTCTGACGGCCAATGTAACCTTTTCATAATGGACTTTTTAAATAAAAGTTAGGCCGGTTGTTCACGGCACGAAAACCTGTGGTCACGATTCAGAGCTATATTTGTATAAACCGTTTACTCATTGCACGACACCGCACTTCATACGACACGGTTTTTCGCTATGTCGGCGCAACATTTTTGAAATAACGATTAAGGCTTAGAACATACTGCGATTTTTATTCGCGCGAATTTTTGTCCTTGTACTGTATTTAACTAACACGCACTGCGGATAAAATGCCGCGCAATTTTTGTATCTTTCTACCTGTTCATAGAGCTTAAAATATTCGCGCAAATTTAATCCGCGCCGCGGTGCGGTTGATTCTGTGGCAAAAAAGGAATTCTAGCGGTATTATTTCCGCGCGAATGTTGTATCGCAATGCGTGCAGCTTCCTACAATTCCATAGGTCGCAGAATGAGCGGCAAAAAATCGCGCGTATAGCAGTGCATGCTAAGCCTTAGCGGTTGTACAAAACAAGTAAGAGCTTGTAGACAACACGACACACCGCACCGCACAGCTTGCACGTGATTCGTCACTCACGCGCTTATAGAACAATATTTATTTAGACTTCATCCACAATAAACACATTACCCTCCTTCGGCAGTCGGGTAAAAAGGTACAAAGGCGGACTTAATCCCTTAGGCATTCTCTACCAGTCAACCAAGGGTGGTGAAGAGATAACAAGGCAGGTGCATTGTTTAATCAATTTAAAAAGAAAAAGTTGTTATTAACATACTAAAATAGATAAAATACACGTACATATATATTGAATATAATATATACTTATATAAAATATATATTTATGAAGTAACAGGAAAGAAGAAAGTGAGACGACTCTTCTTAGTTGTGCTGAAAATAAATCCGCAATTTCCGCTTGAATGCAAACCGACTTGTAGCCGTCCTGATCTCGAGAGGAAGTTCCAGAGAAGAATGGACTGAATATTGAAGGAAGAGTGAACAAAATCAGTAGTATGAGAAGGACAAAGCAAGAGGAGATTATTGGAAGAAGGCAGATGCCGAGCATGTGAAGAACATAGATATTGGAATTTAGATAAAAGATAGTAAGGAGGGGTGGGTGAATTGAGTAGGGTGAAAAGCGTGGTCAAAGCGCGTAAACTTCTCCTCTGGCGAATCGGCAACCATTTTAGCTCAGACCTGTAGTTCGACACATGGTCATACTTTCTGAGGTTAAATATGAATCTAATACAGTTGTTCAAGACCCTATCTAGCTTATCAAGTAAGACCGCGCACATACGCGCAATACAAGTGCACTGCAGTGTCGTTGCAGAATCGTGTCTAGTGAACAAACGAACGGACGACAGATCGTCTGTATTGTGTCGAGTATTAAATATCGTGACCGCAAATCGTGTTGTGCTGTGCCTCGTGAACAACCGACCTTATAGTACGTCCGCCTAGATAATGATGATTTTATTTATCTAAGTTCGTTTGTACAAACACTTTTATATGTCGATCACAAAACTGGATGAGGTCGGCGTTTCCTACCTGACTACTCTGAGAAGAAAGGCCGAAACAAACTCAGAGGTCACAGTCTCTTTTAAAGTCCTGACATAATCTTGGTTAGATATTGGTTAATAGAGGTTGTGTTCTTGATAACATACAAACGAATACGTGTTGAAGGAATTTATTCTTTAGATACAAGCTGCCACCCGCCTTAAATAGTACTTACCCAAATATCTTTATTACTTTAAACTTTTATCAAAATCCGTTCAGTACTTTTTGCGTAAAAATAGTAAAAAATGTAAGTTACAATAGAGATGATGTCTGGGTACGAAACAGCAAATTCTATTTAGTCCGCCGGTTAAATTATCAAAAAAATATTGGACACGTATCTTTTGCTTATTCAAATCAATAAAAAGTCACCAAGATAAAGCGCATCAAAGTTCGGGAGTGGGAGCTTGTGACGTAACTTCTATGTAAAAAGTGTACCAAGGCATGACGTCATGCGAGATTTTAACGCATTGTATCGTCTTTTTTTTTTGTTAACGTGACAAACGAAAAAATACGTGCTCAATCTTTTTTGGAAATCTAATTGACGGACTAAATATATTTTTTTATTCATTGTTGAATACAGTCCTGCGGATCACAAAGCCAAGAGCCGAACACTGGGGCCCATAGCAATATTGCGACTCCTGGATCCTACCAGGTCTATACCCGCGAAACTGCTACACGCAGCAGCTGTAGAAAGGGGTCTGTTCTTTGAGTTACCAGTTTTCACCTGTCTGACAGGAACCAGTATCTGTCCCAGTGTTCGGCTCTTGGCTTTGTGATCCGCAAGCCTGTATTCAACAGTCATCATTACTATTCTCGCGGCGGCCGTACTTTTTATGTGTAACAATTTATTGAAAATGTACTAATTCAGCTAATTTTGCACTGCGAACAACTTTCCTGTCTTATTAAATACAATCCTTAACAACAAAACAGACCTACAAATAAACGCAGTGGAGCCTGTGATGGGCGATAAACTGAAGCGTCTCTCCGGCAAGCCGATAGCAGAACAAATTCTACAGTACTACAAGCATAATAACGTCGACAAATTTGAGTTCTCCAGGCCTTTTCATAGAGCAGGTAATTTATTTTTTACATCTATAATAATATTATACAGAGGAAAGATTTGTATGTAACGAATAAACTTAAAAACTACTGAAACGATTTCAAAAATTCTTTCACCGTTGGCAAGCTACACTATCCCCGGGTAACATAGGCTAGTTTTTATCCCTGTATTCCCACGGGAACGGGAATTACGCGGGTGAAACCGCGCGGCGTCCGCTAGTATTTTATAAAACGACTCAACTGTAGATCTATGTGCGGTTGTGGAATGCTTTGCCAGTGTCAATAAGGCGTGCTCAAACTCTGACCATTTTTAAAACTATGGTAAAGAATCACTACCTCCCTCTATAATAGTTGTTTTACTTGATTTCTATGTTTTTGTTCCGTACTTATAACTGTATATATTTGTCTATAATATATATATATGTAATTATTGCAGTGAGCAGTGGTGGCCCAGTGGTATCGGCCAAGACTTACAAGTTGTAGGTCGTGGGTTCGAGCCCAGGCAGGCGCTTTACTTTGTGTAAATTATTTCTTCACCACTGCTCTCAAAACGGTGAAGGAAAACATCGTGAGAAAACCGGCATGTCCTAAAACCAAAAATTCGAAGACATGTGACATCCACCAACCCGCACTGGGCCTGCGTGGTGGATTACGGCCCATTCCCTCTCACAAAGAGAGGAGGCCTGTGTCCCAGCAGTGGGAACATTAATAGGCTGATGATGTGATGTGATGTATTTATTGTATATATAAATAAATAGTACACCAAAGACTACCTACAGTACTGTCTTTCCTTTAATTTTTAAAATCCATCCAAAGGTTGTCTTGAAAAGATCGCTTTTAGCGATAAGGCCGCCCATTGTGTCACCCAGTGTAATGTTTTCTTCGTCTAAACTTTCTGTAACTTATATGGTGTACATAATAAAGAGTATTCTATTCTATTCTATAACTATCGTTACGTTTTAATGTTCAATATCATTTGATATTCAAATATTTTTAATGTAGTATTCGAATACTACTCTTGTAAGTATTAAGTATTTCAACTGTCTATCACGGTTCATGAGATACAGCCTAGTGTCAGCAGACAGACGGACAGTGGAGTCTTAGTAATAGGATCCGGTTTTTTTTTTCGGTCCGGAAATAACCCCGTACGAGACCAAAAACACTCCTATCTCAGCATGTGCAACGTTATTAAACATACGGACATGGACAAATATCTCTCATATAAAGAACATATTAATCACATCACGGGCAGAATTAGGAAACTTATTTACATTTTTAAAAACCTACGCTACATCGCGAATAGTAAAGTCATACGAACTGTTTATTATGCTTTGTGTAATTCTATTATCACCTATTGCATTTCCTGTTAGGGTGGAATTGCTAAAACTACTCTGAAGCCATTGGAAGTGGCTCATAGAGCAATCTTGAAAATAGCAACTTTTCGGCCTATACTTTTCCCAACAACTCAATTATATCAAGATTGTAATGAGCTTAATCTAAGACAATTATTTATAATGAGAACTTTGCTCAAGCAACATCAACAAACACCTTTTGTCCCCATCACAAAGCGACGTAAAGACAACATTTGCACTATTCCTCCGATTAACTTCACCTACACAAAGAGATTCTTTTATTACCTTGGTCCTTCTCTCTACAACAAAATTAACTCATCTTCACCGGTTTATAAACTGCCTTCTTCTAAATTTAAATCAGTTTTTCGTTCATGCCTCCTAGGGAAATCCTATGATGAGACAGAAGAATTTCTCTCAAATTCGTTTAAAAAGTTAAGCCCTATCTAGTACCTTAATTATTACTATGGTTGCTAATCAGTCAACTCACAAATATATCTATGGAGCAAATTTACACAATACATGCATTACATAACACTGACATTAACATGCACAACACAAATATACAGACACAAATACATAACACACACATACTGTTAAACTCACTTATACAAATCTAGATTAAGTCTTAAATAATTCAAAATTGAAAAAAACTAGAAATTGTTTAACCTCCTTAACTTTACTTTGTAACATGTTATTCATTGGTAGATATTCAATTATGGAGCCGGCACTGTTTCACCTAAACACAGGTTGCATTGCAATTTACCTAGGAGAACAGAACCACACCCACAGATTTGTTATAACCTGCTACATGTTCATAATATAGATTAAGTAGCGTACAAATACCTGTTTTAAAAAAAAAAAAAAAAAAAAAAATATATATATATTAAAACCCTGCTTTAGATACGAAACTCTAAAAAATAGGCCAAATGCGAGTCGGACTCGCGCACGAAGGGTTCCGTACCGCTTTACCGATACTACCGATATACATCACTTGTAAAAATTTCAACTGTCTAGCTATCACGGTTCATGAGATACAGCCTGGTGACAGACAGACAGACAGACAGACGGACCGCGGAGTCTCAGTAATAGGGTCCCGTTTTTACCCTTTGGGTACGGAACCCTAAAAAGAGTTTTATGATAGACCGATTTTTTTTAACAGGAAACGATTTGTCAAAGTTGATTATCATGATAATTAAAATTCATCAAAATCACATTAAACTTATCAATCATTTTACGTATAAGGAAAAATAACTTCCTATGTAGGTTAAATTACTGGAAGCAATTAACACTAATAGTTTTTTTGTTCACAGAAGAGTCCCTGGATGGTTCAACAGATGATCTATCGAATCAAAACGAATTCGCAACAAGATGGCTCGAAAGAACGGAACTTGAGATTAGCGAAAAATTACCAGGTAAACTACCTATAGTTGAGTTACCCAGAGCAGTGGTGGCCCAGTGGTATCGCTTGGCGCTTTACTTTGTGTAAATTATTTCATCACCACGGCTCTTAAAACGGTGAAGGAAAACATCGTGAGGAAACCGGCATGTCCTAAAACCAAAAATTCGAAGACATGTGACCTTCACCAACCCGCAGTGGGCCCGCGTGGTGGATTACGGCTCATTCCCTCTCACAGAGAGGAGGCCTGTATTCCAGCAGTGGGAACATTAATAGGGGGCATAATAATATAGTAATAATAATTATACCTGTAGTTTAACAACCATAGTTAAAACTTTCTTGACTATAGTGGTATTTTTTTTTATTGGGACTATCCCACCGCACTATTCCCAAACCACTGCAACTCCTGAAAGCCAGAATCAACAGTGGCGACCACCAGAAAAGCGCCGAGGCAATGAAGCTCGACGAAATCCCGGAGAATGAATTTAACTGTCTTGGGACCCGCAGCGAAACTAATCAGAAAATAATAATGGAGGAGTAGGAGGACTATTGTGGTAATATAGAAAGTTTTAGTGTTCACAAGCTGTGCGTGCGGCTTCGTTACCGTCAACTGCCTACCCTATCTGCCCTACCCTACCATATCCTACCTACCTACCCTAGCTTCCATACTCTACCCTAACCTATCTACCATAAATAGGCAATACATACTCCGGCAGGGAATTAAAGGAAATGTCAGGCAATTGTCAACAGTAGCATAGAGTGCGCGCAAGATAAGTCTGCGCGCGACGGGTGGCGTGCTTAACATTGCCAGCATAACTGATCCATTTTCCTTCATTTAATAAATAGTAATTTTTCATTACTCGAAACTTAAAGTAATATTTTAATTACTAGTTTTTTCTACTTGCATAGAATATGATGTAAAAAGCTACAATTTCAATTCTTTTTTAATGACATCTTCAACAATTTTTGGGTGACGGTGCGTTCAGAAACGCCTAAATCAAAATAACAATGATGCATTATATTACATGATGCTGGTACTGTTCCGCTGGTATATTTATGTACCACCCAGAAACCAATGCTGTCAGGCACCGGTAGTACGAAAATTAAGGGAAATTTTAGTATAGTGGTATCCCTAAAATTTACCTGTCAAATAAGCAACGCAGTCTTGTTCACTTCAAGAAAACATCCCTGCCATCGCTTTAAATTACTTATTGGCATAATGATGGCGATTATTTACTTCGGAAACGAATAAAAACACGGAATACTACACACTCTCTTGACACCTGACATAAATGACAAAATTAGTTCCGATTTTGGCCGCGCGCAGACTTATCTTGCGCGCACTCTACTTGGTGCTCGATGCTCTTCGATTTTTGATTGGTATTGGTACACTTAAACTATTTGAAAAAAAAGAATAACAACATATTTAACAATCTCTACTTTCGCAGGCATTCTCCGCTGGTTCCCAGTAATGTCGACGCGTACATACGAGGTGTCACCGATAACAGCTGCAGTGGAAGCGCTCAAGGATACCAACAGAAGACTGAGGTCGCTTATCACAGAGGCCAGGGCACCGGATGCCCCGTTACATCCTCTTACCATGAGACTTAGCGGTACGCTACTTTGTTTATCTACACCCATGCTATAAATCCTCTATAAAAGTTCTTGAAACAGTTAGCTTATTGCCAACATTAAAACAGCCAGTGTCATAGTAACCATAATATCATCCAAACGGGTGTTATAATGTTGTACTAAATTTTCATAATGCAACTCCTTTTTTACTCATCGAACAGCCACATTCTCATGGCATCTTTATGAATTTCAAAAAAAGAACATTGTCATGCACTACCACAGCGCCGTAATTTAAAAAAAAAACTTATTCAAATTTTTTTAAACATTGCTGTTTACAAAAATGAGTGATACAAGCTTTGATACACACACCACCAGATATTTCTAATGCAGCAAAGGACATTCTAACCAATTATTACCAGAAAAGTCGAGAAAACATTATGAAAAGACGTACCAAAATTTAATGAATTGGAATATATCAAAGAGTGATGTGCTACTAGTATATTTTCAAGAATTATCAGAAAAATTCAAATCTTCATCCCTATGGACCTTCTATTCAATGCTGAAAAGTACGCTAAGTATTAATACCCTATGGTTTCAGAACCTTTATAGAGGATTCATATCATGGGTGTAGATAAAGTCTTGTATGCAACTGTTATAATTAGGTATTAAAACACTCATGTGATACTATTATCACACTATCGGCTTCGCCTCGTGTGATAAACCCACATTCGTGTTTTAATACCCCTTATTATACAACAGTTGCATAAATAACTATTATGCCACGTCAAATTTATTTTATTTAATTAAATTATTAATCACAAAATCCACAGCTCTTAAAATACCATAACACACGTATTGTACTCATATTACAGCCAATTAATTAAATTTATTTACGTAATTTTATAACCTTTTGTAAAAACTAAGGCCAAGTTTCTCACCTCTAAATTATTGCAGAATTAATATGACAAATTATCAAGCACGCTTTATCTGCTGTGATTCGTTGAATGTATTTTCAACAGCCAATCAGAGCAGATAACGCGTGCTTGACAATTTGTCACATTAATCATGCAATAATTTGAGGAGCTCGTGGCTAAATAATAACAGCCGCACGGATCGATCTTCAAGGTTAAGCAACGCTTGCCGAGGTCGGTCCGTGGATGGGTGACCATTTCAACATACCGAGTTTCCTCCGTGCCTCGGAAAGCACGTTAAGCCGTTGGTCCCGGCTGTCATTTGAAGATCTTTGATAGTCGTTACGGGTAGTCAGAAGCTTGAGATCTGACACCAGTCTTGCCAAGGGGTATGGTGTTACCCAGTTACAGGGTTGTGGAGGTCAGATAGGCCGTCGCTCCATGTAAAACACTGGTACTCAGCTGAATCCGGTAAGACTGGAAGCCGACCCCAACAACATTTGGGAGAAGGCTAGTCAGATGATAAATCTTGCGATAATTTAGAGGTGAGAATCTCGGCCTAAGAAACTAAAATCTTCTGGAATAAAAAGAAGAGCTAGATAGATTCTGAAAAGCAAAATATAATACTCACAACGGATCTTTGTGTCTCTGAATTGGCTACAAGACCCTGCGCGGTAGCAATTTTTGCGTCAATGTTGAAGGTGAAGATAGCATTGTATAACTGTCTCTTTCACTCGCTTACGTTTATCGCATCGTCCTTTCTCGTTTGCTCTATGCAGTATACTCGATGACAAACTGTTTTTTGCGCAATGGTTGGCAGAGCCAACTTCAGAGACACAAAGATCCGGTGTGACTATTATAGTCGACTATTTATTAGTTCTAAATGTCAAGAGATCTTTAGTTAAAATTAGTTATTACTAGCTGACCCAGCAAACTTTGTTTTGCCATAAAAAGACCAAACATTTATCTACCCTACCTACCCTACCTTACACTACCTACCCTACCCTACCCTACACTACCCTACCCTACCCGACCCTACACTACCCTACACTACCCTACCCTACCCTACCCGACCCTACCCTACCCGACCCTACCCTACCCTACCCTACCCTACCCTACACTACACTACCCTACCCTACCCTACCCTACACTACCCTACCCTACCCTACCCTACCCAACACTACCCTACACTACCCTACCCAACCCTACCCTACCCTACCCTACCCTACCCGACCCTACCCTACCCTACCCTACCCTACCCTAACCTACCCTACCCTACACTACACTACCCTACACTACCCTACCCTACCCTACCCTACCCTACACTACCCTACCCTACCCTACCCTACCCTACCCTACACTACCCTACCCAACCCTACCCTACCCTACCCTACCTACCTACAAACTCGTTGAACTATTTATTTGAATAAGAAATAAAATACTACTATACGAATGTAACCAACTTTTGTTTCTACCGGCAGCGGCGATCTAATTAAAATTTAGAACATAAAAGTTGCTATTGTGAGTCAATCTTAAAAGATGGACATATGTTGTCGCGGACTTTTTTGTAGAACTTTTAAAGAGGAACATTTCCATCATACATGATATTTGCGTAACTTAAACCGTTTACGCAGCGCACGCAATGGAAGCTCTCAAAAAGGCATATCTTTGCCCGTTTTTGCAATATTTTTCATTTATGCTCGGCTCCAATTGGTTGTAGCGTGATGTTATATAGCCTATAACCTTCCTCGATAAATGGACTATCTAACACAAAAAGAATTTTTCAATTCCAACCAGTAGTTCCTGAGATTAGCGCGTTCAAACAAACAAACAAACAAACAAACAAACTCTTCAGCTTTATAATATTAGTATAGATTGGCGAAAGACATATCGTTAGTTCACACCCTAGTAGTCGATAGTTTGTAGACCTTAACCTACACGGGCAAACAAATAGGAAATTCTCAGCAGCTATCTGGATTTGTTCCCAATTTTGGATGTGAAGTGATCCCTTCTTATTACATGTTACCCGAAAGAATGTACTTTTAGCTCCTTCTACTTCTTCGTTATAGTTCTACGTCAAGTCCTTGTATTTTACAAGCTTTTATTTACTTTCATCTGTCCTGGTGTCAGGAGGTCTAATGGTCTACTCCCATCAACGAAGTTACGGACCCGTCCGAACGTACTCAGGAACTTCGGAGTGAAACCGAAGTGAAACTACGGACTTCGTGCTTAGGGGGTACTCCTTAAGCACGAAGTCCGTAGTTTCAGCCTTCAAAACGGGCGTTTCCTACTCCGTATCTCATACGGACGCCTTATTAGTTCGGGGCCCGAACTACTTATGAATGACAACACAATTTGACAGTTGTACCTACTCCCGATGTGTTTTACCCGTCCGAAAAAAATATTATCAAAGTACTTCCGGACGGGCCTGTAACTTCGTTGACTTAGTTAAGGAGTAGAATCCCTGTAATCAAACCTTGAATCCATTTATATATCTGGGCTCCATGATCAGTGATCTGGGAGGCTGCGACGGGGAGATTCGGAGGCGTACGCAGATGGCCAAGGCTGCTATGAGCAAGATGTCGAGGATATGGCAGAACAGAAATGTCTCCAATAACACAAAGAAGAGACTCGTGAGAACTCTGGTATTCTCGATATTTCTTTACGGCTCGGAATCTTGGGCAATTCGCGCGGTGGATCGGAAAAAGATAGAGGCGTTTGAAATGTGGTGCTGGAGAAGAATGTTGCGCATACCATGGACAGCCAAGCGTACGAATAAGTCCATTCTCGACCAGTTGAACATCAAAACCAGACTCTCCACGATCTGCTACCAACGAGTCTTAAGTTACTTTGGTCACATCGCCCGGAAACAGCCAGACAACCTGGAAAACTGGTAGTATCGGGAAAGATGGATGGAAAAAGACCACGCGGACGTTCACCTACTCGCTGGTCTGATCAGATCAGGGCGATAACGGGACTCACGGTGACCACTGCCATGAGAAGATCCGAAAACAGGGTGGCTTGGAAGCAGCTCGTCGTTGACTCCGTCAAAGCTTTTCAAGACGGGCACGACCTTCAGAAATGAAGACAACGAATAAGAAGAGAAGAAGAGAATCAAACCTTGCAACTCTTGCAAGTTAAATTTGACCCACTTCCCAGTGTCCGATTGAGTTGAAATCTGGCACACACGTTGCTTTCTTGTGACAATGCAATTTTACAATAAAAGCTTGTTACATCAATTTTCTTTGTCTTGTCTCACAGGCATCCTAGACCCAGCCGTCCAAGGCGGCATAGTGAACTACGAGCGCGCTTTTCTTACGCCGGCGTACGAAGAGAGACACCCAGACCATGTGCCCTTACTCACCGAGCTGAAAGAGCTCATCGCTGGCCAGATACCGCTACTGAAGTTTGGTAAGTATTACATATATTATGTCTTTTTTTTATATACACTGCAGAAGGTCGTGGGTTCGAGCCCAGGCAGGCGCTTTACTTTGTGTAAATTATTTCATCACCACTGCTTTCAAAATGGTGAAGGAAAACATCGTGAGGAAACCGGCATGTCCTAGAACCAAAAATTCGAAGACATGTGACATCCAACAATCCGCAGTGGGCCCGCGTGGTGGATAAGTCTGGAGGAGGCCTGTGTCCCAGCAGTGGGAACATTAACAGGCTGATGATGATGTGATATACATTGATACACAAGGTGGCATACTATGAGCGTATTCCTCACGCCGGCGAACGAAGACCACGAGACACCCAGACCACGCGCCTTTACTCACTGAGCTAAAGGAGCTGCATCGCTGACCAGATACCGAAAGGACTGGAAAAAAAAACCTCGACCAAGTAGTGTTTTTTGAACTTTTATTATCATTTCTTTACGGAAACCTGACTAAAATGAGTGTTTAAATTTGACACATTTTAGTCATAATTTTTCAACCGAAAGACGTCTAACCTATGAATATTGTCAAGCTTATTATGAATTAATCTTATTATTTAATTCGGCATTGTTAATTATCATTTTCTTTTATTAATAGTAAAATACTAACATTACTATTGCTGTAACATGCCGTTTTTTTAGTTGAATACTTGATTGCCAGATCATCATCATCATCAGCCTATAGCAGTCCACTGCTGGACATAGGGCACTCCAATAACAAGCCATTTGCTTCGATCTTCGCAACTCTCATCCAGCTGCAGACAGATATTTACGTTCAATCGGGGTTTTCAATGTTAGCACGGATTTGTAAAAGACACGAACGGGGGCTATCCTATGCCATGGGGTCTCATCCCATACAAAGAAACCGTGCAGACGTACTGTACTGATTATACTGATTATTTTTGTACATCGATCGCGTTCGTTTCCGTTCCACGGATATAGATGGTGATCTATCTATCGCCGTGGAACGGAACCGAACGCGATTGATTTACAAAAAAATATCGATATAATCAGATGAAAAACGCTAGTTACGTTGGCATGGTTTCTTTGTATGGGATGAGGCATCTGTATGCTAGTATTATATTATCTGTGCCTATTAAATTAAATTAAATAAATTTATTACAGAATCACTTCCATATTTTGTTAGTAACAATGTAAACTTATAAAATAGTGTTAGTAATTTTTAATCTATTTATTCTAAGCTGTGAGAGGCACGCCCAACCTGGGGCATGTCTATTTGACTGCGTGCAGTCGTATCCATCGCCCCAAGATCGGAGAGCCAACGCTCGCACCTATCAGCCAACGCTCTAAGAATGGTGTTGGGGCTGGCGCGAACACGGCGTAGTAGAGATGCGCATCTCTTGCGCATGATAAAGAAACATGCCGGATGCGCTACAAAAACGCGGCAGCCAGATCAACATCCGGAACGTGTTGTTATATTGTGTGCGCAGGCCACCATATGCCCTCTGCGTAAAGTTCACCCGCAGGCTGCACGTGTAAAAGGATTGGCAGTAGGCTTTGAAAAGCGTCACCTTAACCTGAGCCGTACAACGTGCAAACCTGCGGGCCAACATCCCACATCGAACAGCCAGTGACCTGCGCTCCCGTTCTACATCAACGTTATCTTTGAAGTCGTCTGAGACCCAGTGACCCAGATACTTAAAATTTGCAACTCTTTTTAGAGGTCTGCCGCACAGCATAACAGGTGGAATTGTGCTGTAGCATTTACCAGCTGCTTTAAACATCATGAATTCGCTGTTTTCTGCATTATATTTGAATCCATGGGTCCCAGCGTACGATTCACACACGTTAGTCAGTTTCCTCAAAACACTGATCGATGCCTATGCTTACGGATTGTTCATTAAATATTTTTTTTTGTTAACTTTAAACTCAAATATTTAATATTTCGACAGGTCTAGACGTGCATGGCAGCCGCGCCCCGTCTGAACTAGAAGAGTTGCACGCACACTTGCTGCGGTGCTTCCGAAGAGTACAGCAACACGTGCATCAGCGATATGGACGGAAGGTAAATAATACTATACCTTTATTGAAAAGTATTTGTAAGAAACACGATTGGAAGGAACTGTGGTAGATAGGGAGTTGCTGCTTGTGAAAAAAACTGTTTTCAGCTGCATCTTCTTAGAAAAACAACAACTCCCATAAATATAGCTGGAGACAAAGTCAGTCAAAAGTGCAAATTCTTTATTTCAATTAGGCCACTAAGCGGTACTTTTGAACGCCACAAATTTAAATTTGTAGGTAATAATATTGATTCTACCGTCCATTAGGCAAAGTAGCTTGTTAAGGCGAAGAACGGACAAGAAACTCCACACTTACTCTTTAAAAAAAAAGTGTTTTACAACATTTAAATTCATACATTAAATTAAATACGTGAGGCGATGCATCCAGACTAACACTACTATACTACGCATAGGTATAAAGTATTACAAGGAACATGGTTCTCACATACTTATAAATATTGCAAACATAGGTAAATTATCTTATTCAACAACAACGGAACAGTGAGTGAGTCAATTTTTTAAACAAAAAGAGAAGAAAAAAAGGCTAGGAAGATGATGTTTGCGGCATGCTCTTCGCTATCAAATGACGGCAAAAAATTTGCTTTGGCAAAGATACATTGCTGCTTCTTGCAAAAGTAACGCAAAATTTGTGGTACCACAATACCAAATTACACACGCTTCTGCCAGCGGCTTCACCTGCGTGAAAGTCAAAAATTATCCCGAGGGAACATATTCCCGGGATAAAAAGTATCCAATGTGCTATTCTAGACTATAATCAATATCTGTGTCAAATTTCATCCAGATCCGTCCAGACGTTTGAGCGTGAAGAAGTAACACACACACAAACACACTCACAAACTTGCGCCTTTATAATATTAAGTGTGAAGTGTGATTTCTGCTTTCAATTATATTTGTATTGGACTTTTTAAATTACTGAAAAATAAACCTATGGACTAAAATTGATCGTATAAAGTTCCAATTCCCTTCGGTCGGACCCCTCGTAATGCTTGACAACATAATAAATAAATAATCTCTTTACAGAACTGTGACATAGAAGTGGGCTCGCCCGAGGTACAGCTGCGCATGCACCCGTTCCGCGACAGCTTCCACATAGACTCCAACAACTCTACCAACAACAGGATATCTGACATATCCACTGGAAATGAGTAAGTACTCGCATTTTTATTCGTTTTTTTGCATACAAAATGTAGCCCCATTTGACCATTTAAGAGGCGGACTATCTAAACCTACGGCACGGGTCCCAGCGCTAACAAAGAAAATTTGGTTCAAATAAATGTCACTAGATGTCGCGATATGCACCGAACTGTTATTGAATTGTGTGTAAAATTAAAATGTTCTAGAATTGATCATAAAAATTGAACTTTTTTAAACGAGTCTCCTAAACACAAATTTATGGAAAATTGGACTCTTTAATTCACATTTCAAGGATTATTTGAACGGATCAGTTATAATTGATGGCAATAGATGGCGCGGTTTTAAATTTCTGTAGCATGCCATTCGATTTTTTTAATTTGTATTGTTACACGTTTTGGTACAAACAAACTATAAAAACGTGCAAAATAAATACTATAAAAATATCGTCACTGTATTTAAAGAAAAATAGTCACGAAGCGAGAAAACCCTTTTACTTGCAAGTCTCTGCTAACACCATCCACCTTGGAACGGAACCAAACGCGATTACTTAGAAAAAGAATCGGTATAATCAGACGAAAAACGCTAGTTACGTCGACACGGTTTCTTTGTATGGGATGAGGCATCTGCTTACGGTGCCAAGTAGCTAATACCCATTTTCAATAACACTAGGTAGATTTTCAACGTTTGACTTATTGCAGACAATTGAAAATCCAACAGTGCAATTATATTTAGGCATATCTTTACGTGTCGTTTTTAATTTGAATCAAAATCGTGTAAGTCCCGCTAGCAACTTTGTTGTTTTGTTTTTACTGCTAACCGAGTATCGAAGGAAAAAGGAAATGGCTATGTTCCAGATTAAATCTGACAACTTGGTTTCTAAAAACTTTTATAAGAACTAATTTATGCCGCTTTAGGTTATATTTTATAAAAACCGGCCAAGTGCGAGTTGGGCTCGCGCACGAAGGGTTCCGTACCGTTATCGCAAAAAACGGCAAAAAAAACACCGTTTGTTGTATGGGAGCCCCACTTAAATATTTATTTTATTCTGTTTTTAGTATTTGTTGTTATAGCGGCAACAGAAATACTTCTTCTTTGAAAGTTTCAACTGTCTAGCTATCACGGTTCATGAGATACAGCCTGGTGACAGACGGACCGCGGAGTCTTAGTAATAGGGTCCCGTTTTTTACCCTTTGGGTACGGAACAATTTCTAACATTTTGATGTATACTTATTATATTTTGTACAAAACAACAAAGTAATGTGATTGAATTTATTTCAGAACCTCATCCAAGGGTCGGTTTTTCAGTTTCAACGCTGCGATTAACCCTCTCGCAAGGTAAAGTAAATTTCTGGGTGATTAATTTCGAATAACTTGAGGATATTAAAAACAACATAATGCAAACATATTATTTATGTTTACAGAAACAGTAGCACAGGTGTCGTTAGCCGATTTGCGACGTTACAAAATTCGCCCGGTCGACGTAATAAAAGGAATTTGAGAAAGGTAAGATCTTATTCATATGGGCCTTTACAATAGATGATAATTTTATTTAGTCCGTCCGTGAGATTATCAAATAATATTGCACCCGTATTTTTTGCTTTATCAAATACATAAAAGATTGACAGTGATAAAGCGCATCAAATATCAGGAGTGGGGGCTTGTGACGTCACTTTGTCTGTATAAAGTGTAGCACATGGTGACGTCACACGTTAATGCAACGCACGTCGAAATCGTCGTATTTTTTTGTTAACGTGGCAAAAGAAAAATACGTGTCCAATTTTTTTTTTAAATCTACCTAACGGACTAAAATTTGTTTTTGTTGACTTCCCTATTTAGCATCGGACACCAGAGGATTAGTCGCTCTAACTAAATGCAAAGACTGCATCCCACAGAGAGAGAGAGAGAGAGAGAGAGAGAGTCGCCAAATATCGCGTTGATGCAGTTGCAAAATCGCCGTTGCTCAAAGTTCCTTTGCTTATACCATTGTGTGTGTAGTCTTAAGGTTCCCCTAGTCGACGGCACGAACTATTTTGTGCGCGAGGTTAAAATGCGTGCTATCTCATCCGACAACACGTGCGAAAGAGATAGATGCTGTGATGAGCAGTAAGAAGCTAGTTCGTGTACGAATTAGCGCTTTTGCAAATTTGCATCGAAATTGATGAGGATTTAGGACGAAAACGAGCGCGCGAAATTTTATAAACAGATCTTTGGGAGTCTTGAACTCTTGAAAAAACGACTAAATGTATATTTTCAAAGCAAAATTATTTGCATTGTTGAATTACTAATCTATCCCTGTATGGAGGCCGTTTTGCAATTTTACTTCTTCTTATGGTATTTATTTCCGCCCAAAGATGCTTTAAAATGAATGTTGGAATATGGAACTTTCGACGCTCATAACTTTCAAATATATATTTTTTTTACTTTTTTGTTTCCATACAGCCCTGTATGGAAACAAAAAAGTAAAAAAAATAATAATAAAAAAGATAATGATGAGACAAATTGATATATTTTTTTAATTTTCAACGTACTTCGTCAAACAGTGGAGTAATCGCTAGACTACGTTTGTATGGCAGAATTTTCTATTAGTGTAACCTTAAAGTATGAATAAAATTGCTACACTCCAAAAACGTTAAACTGATTTCCTTATTCAACAGAGCGAAGTCGGCACTCAAGCCAGCGGCAGCCAATGGTACACCTCCCACTCCACCCCCAACGGCTCTCTCAACAACAGCTCAACAACAACCCTCAACAACACGAACAACAACAACACCAGCGTCACCAGCATCAACACGCAGACAGACACGCCTTCCGCGTCCCCTCTGAGGGAGTTGAGGCAAGAGGTGAGGCACATTTCTAAGGTCAGTCGATATGGATACATTTATGAGTGTTGAATGTCTGTTATTTAACGGATTTTTGTGTCTAATGTATGTTAACCTTATCGGCTTTGCCCACTGTTAATTTTTTTATGAATAACAAAATGTGAAATATTTTTCAAGTGAAACTTTTTAAGGCCAACGCAGGCCGGGACGGGATGGCAAGGGATTTTGCACACACTAGCCGCTTAGATACCGCGGCATTACAGCGCATTGCCACGGCATGCCACGGCATGCCGCGGCACGACAAAGCATGCCTCGGCAGCTCCTGCTGCCCACAAAAACTCCCCGAAACACATTTTTTTTATTTTTTTATTATTTATTGATATTTTAATACAGAGGTGTTACTTAATTCTAAACTCGCCAAACTTTTCCCGCTTCTCAACCCCCCGCCTCACTCCGCGGTATGTCACAAGGAGCGCCGGCGCCCTCGGCATGCCGTTGCCTACCGCAGTACGCCACGTCATCCCGCCGCGGGAGCCCGTGGCGCTTCTTTCAATGCTGTGCAATGAAATCCCTTTCGATGCCACGGCATCATTATAAAATAAAGCAATTTAAATCGTATTTCTATATCGATACGTTTGAATGTCCATTGGTAAAAAATGAAATCCCTTGCCTTCCCGTCCCGGTCTGCGTTGGACTTTAGGCGGTTATTCGATTATTTGACGGGAATTGAGAGTGAAGTTTTAAGGACGCGTCACGTTCAGAAACATTTCGTTACATCAGAGATATGAACGATGTAACTCTTACCTGCTCTCACACCAAATCTCTCTTATTAGAAGTTTTACTTCAATACATGTGTATATTTTATAAATACAAAACTACAAAACATTTAAAAATATATGCTCGGTTATTGATCGAAATTACATAAATTGAATTCAATGTAATCAAAATAAGTATAGGACTGCCCTTATGCCGTAATAAAAACTAGCCTTTTGCCGCGACCCACCCCACCGCAACCGCGCATTTTTCAGGATAAAAAGTATGATTACGACACTTGGTGATAGTGTACCAGATGTAGACTTTCCTTCATTGGACTACAAACAGAGGTTACCTTTACAAACATAAAAATAATTTTACCACTTAATAGTAATTGGTTAGAACACGGGTCCCAGCACTCAGAAAGAAAATTTGATTCAAATAAATGTCACTAGATGGCGCGATATGCACTGATTTGTTATTGAATTGTGTGTAAAATTAACATTTTATGGAATTAACCCTAAAAATTGCTTCTTCCTTTTTAATCAACTCTCATATAACATTATGGAATATTGGGCTCTTAATTCATATTTCAAAGATTAATTGAACGGATCGTTTAAAATTGATGCCAATAGATGGCGCAGTTGTAAATGTCTGAGGCAATCCAATAGATGGCGCAGTTGTAAATGTCTGAGGCATTCCACTCGATTAATTAAATTTGTATTGTAACACATTTTGGTGCACTAAAACTGTACAAACGAGCACAAAATATCATAAATCAAAATCTTCACTGTATTTAAAGATAAAAATATTCACGAACCGTGAGTATCTTATACGATCGCCGTGAAACGGTACCGGACGTGATCGATGTACAAAAAATAATCATTTTAATCAGACGAAAAACGCTACGCTACGTCGGCGCGGTTTCTTTGTATGTGATGAGGCATCTATATGCTAGTATTATATTATCTGTGGTCAGGATAAGATAGTTACGTTTTTAGAACTTGTGTAATATGTATCTTCTACGTTACTTTATTTCGTGTTAACCGCTTGCAATAGGGCTTAGACATCTCTTTGCTTTAGGCTTCATGCAGACTAAATAGGAGTGCCAACGAAATGGTGCTCCCACACCGCTGTTAAAAATGTTTACAAACATTTTCTAACAAATGTTAGGCAAATGTTTGCTTAGAAAATGTTTACATATGTTTGTAAACATTTTAAACAGCGGTGTGGGAGCACCAAAAGGATTTTCAAAAAACATTGAATAATACACTATATGATTTGAATCATAAGGTTTATTATTCGATATCAGAAGATACAATGCTCTTTCGTCGCTGCCCTATTGCCGCTTTCATAGTATCAGCTCAGAAAATTAACATTAATAAAACAATTCGATTTTCCCCAGGTTGTTGAAGGTATCGTTGACGAGAGCCCCACGAAAAAAAAGGTTAACAGAATGTGGGTAGGCATTCCTATCATTATTTTGATTGCATTGTATTTACAGCTTTATTCTGTGCGGTATAAAGCTTAAAATTTGGTAACACAAAATGTTCCTAACTTTTGTTCGAAAGAAAAATAAAATTCTATGGAATTAGTTTCTTAGTAGCACTGTGATAATTTTCGATTCAGAATTTTAATGAGCACGCAATGTATGTGTTTTCTGAAAAGCAACTTTAATGCTTAAAAATAAAGTTTAATTTCCGTTGTTACGTCAATAAACATAAGACATTCAATAGTTCAAGCATTATTTTCGTTATTGATACGCTCGCGTTTACTGCCTTACTTTCTTAATTATGTGGTCGAAAATGGACGATCTGAAATCGACTTAATGTACACAACAGTAAAGTTGATATTTGATAAACCATTAATTGCCAATGAATAGGCCATACATAACTGTTGTATCTCGTATTTGCTTAGATACAGTAATCTATTTTAATTTACAATATAATCGTGCAGTGAACTCGATTGACGTCATTCGTAGTTAAATAATGAGTGTTAAAACAAGGAAACAATAGTTATATACTCCACTGGCTTGCCAATCAATTAACTAGCCAGCTGCTTCACCCCCATGGGGAAAAGGCTTGAGTTTATGTATGTATGTATATTCCTTACCGTCATTATATATACAGGGTGTTTGGAAGGGAGCTGTACATAGCTGTGCCTAGGGTAGAAACTAGGGATAGTCTGCTACCTACCCCCGCCCATTATATTGACCTTGGCCTCAAGGTTTTTTTTTAATTTATTTTTATTTTTTATTTGACTTTTTTGTGATTTTTTGACTAAAACTACCTGTAGCTCAAAATCTATCCATGGGACCGGTCGGCTAATGGTCTTGTTTTAATCGTTAGAGTCTTAGGGTCCTGCAAAAAATTATTTTACACCAGAAAATTGTGGAGAAGAAAAGTTATGGGGCCTGAAGTACCGTAGTAAGGTAAAGAAATAATTTTAAGGGCAACTTTCTATGGGGTTTAAAAAAAAACTAACAGGGTTGGAGTTCTTTTGATTTTTTTAAAACATCCTCAGTCCATGCCCTTTCTAACGATATGCTAAAAGTGTAATTATCACTTTTAGTTTTAAAGTTATTAATTAATTTCCGCAACTAGGGCACTTTTACCACCACGAGTCGACATTTGTAAGACAAATGTAATTTCCAGAATTTAAACCAGTTTGGCCTACAGTTGGCAAATTTGTTGTCTCACTCTTACACGAGAGCAACATGTAAGAGACAAAACATGTCATGTCATGTCTCTTTCGCTCTTGGGTCGACGGGGCCGGGCAGGTAACTCGTTGGGGTCTTTGTTAGTCAGTCGAGATTTACCCATCTTAGCTAACTTACGTACTTGCCGTTACGACGCTCCACTGTTTTCGTTAATTTTGTTGAGTTTGTTATTACTTCGTTTTTGTTAAGTTTTGTTATTTGTTACCTTGTTGTTGGCAAAATGGCTGGATTTACCAGTGAAGAGTACACCGACATGCTGGTGGTGTATGGAATGGCTGATTGCAATGGGCGCGAGGCACGGAGGATTTATCAAGAACGGTATCCTAACCGGCGAGTGCCTAACCACCAAACGTTTGGCTCAACTTATCGGCGTCTGCGAGAAACCGGAAATTTAAATTTCCGGGCACCAGCCGTGAACAGATTTCAACCAAATTTGGCTGCGGAAGAACGCATATTGGCTGAATTTGAGGAAGATCCGACCAGAAGCGTAAGAACCGTAGCCCGGACGCTTGGTTTAAGCGTGTGGAAAGTCTGGTCGGTTCTTCGCGAAAATGGACGTCATCCTTTCCACTACACCCCTGTTCAAGGTAATTTTTTACATAAAGTTTTTGTTTTTAGCTCTTATGTAATGAACTAGCATGTGAATTTCATAGGCAATTTTTAAATTAACATGAGCATGTGTGTGAGAGAGAGAGAAATGGAAAGACAGAGATAGCAATCAATGTTACATAGCTACTAATTCATAAGGAAACCGCTAACGTTGATATTTTTATTGTTTTAGGCTTAGAGGATAACGACTATGCAAGAAGGGTGGAGTTTTGCCGCCACTTGCTCCATACGGACGTGGAAGATATTAATTTTTTACGGAGTATTCTCTGGACTGACGAGTCCAAGTTTGACAAGGAAGGAATTGTAAATTACCACAATCTCCATCACTGGGCACCCAGAGATCAAAACCCGAGAGTCAAGAGGCACAGAGGTTTTCAACGAAGGTTCTCCGTGAACGTATGGGCAGGCGTCATCGGTAATCGGTTGATAGGGCCGCACTTTTTGCCAGACAACCTAAACGGGCAAAACTACTTAGATTTCCTCGAAAACGATTTGCCTGATTTAGCGGAAGAAGTGTTTGACGAAGATCGGCCCATAGTCTTCCAGCACGACGGCTGTCCTGCTCATTGGAGCCTAGCAGTGAGGGAGCTTCTGGACAACTGCTTTCCTAATTCTTGGATTGGTCGGGGTGGGCCAATTCCCTGGCCCCCAAGGTCGCCTGACCTTACCCCACTCGACTTCTACGTCTGGGGAAGGGCGAAAGAGTTGGTGTACGCAGAAGAAGTACCAACAAGGGAGGTTCTAATTAACAGGATCCACGCCGCATTCGATACAATGCGCGAGGAACTGCTGCTTAGAACGGTGACCGTGGAGATGAGGAAGAGGTGCCGAGCATGTTTACAGGTCAATGGTCATCAATTTGAACAAAATTTGTAATTAATTAAAATTAGTAATTAATTAAAAATTTTAATTTAATGACATTAGTCATTACCAAATTTTTTGTTTCATTTGCCATCCTTTTACGATCGAACACATTTAATTTTCATTAGTTGAAATTTTTGCTTGAAGTGCCCTAGTTGCGGCAATTAATTAATAACTTTAAAACTAAAAGTGATAATTACACTTTTAGCATATCGTTAGAAAGGGCATGGACTGAGGATGTTTTAAAAAAATCAGAAGAACTCCAACCCTGTTAGTTTTTTTTTAAACCCCATAGAAAGTTGCCCTTAAAATTATTTCTTTACCTTACTACGGTACTTCAGGCCCCATAACTTTTCTTCTCCACAATTTTCTGGTGTAAAATAATTTTTTGCAGGACCCTAAGACTCTAACGATTAAAACAAGACCATTAGCCGACCGGTCCCATGGATAGATTTTGAGCTACAGGTAGTTTTAGTCAAAAAATCACAAAAAAGTCAAATAAAAAATAAAAATAAATTAAAAAAAAACCTTGAGGCCAAGGTCAATATAATGGGCGGGGGTAGGTAGCAGACTATCCCTAGTTTCTACCCTAGGCGTATGTACAGCTCCCTTCCAAACACCCTGTATAACATACTAGCTGTTCACCGCGGCTTCGCTCCCGTGGGCCACCCCACAGGATCCGTTTTCGGGATTTAAAAATAGCCTATGTCACTCAGGAATAATGTTGCTTTCTATTGGTGAAAGAATTTTTAAAATCGGTCCAGTATTTTCGGAGCCTATTCGGTACAAACAAACAAACAAAAAAATCTTTCCTCTTTATAATATTGTATGTATAATGTATAATATAACATACTAGCTGTCCCACGCGGCTTCGCTCCCTTCAACTTGTTACCTACATACCTATCTACCCTACGTTACGCAACAATCATGTATGTAAAGAAAAGAAAGAAAGAAAGAAAAATATTTATTTGTGACCCGCACAGGAGACACGAGAAAATAAGCATACACTTAAACAATAATAAAATAAAAACCCTGTGCGAGACCAAAAAGGCTCATACATACATGATACATGATTGTTGCGTAACTTAAACTGTTTACGCAGCGCACGCAAGGTAAGCTCTCAAAAAGAATATCTTTCCCGTTTTTGCAACATTTTTCATTTATGCTCCGCTCCTATTGGTCGAAGCGTGATGTTATGTAGCCTATAACCTTCCTCGATAAATGGACTATCCAACACAAAAATACTTTTTCGATTCCAACCAGTAGTTCCTGAGAATGGCGCGTTCAAACAAACAAACAAACTCTTCAGCTTTATAATATTATAGGATAGATGAGGGTATATATTTCTTATACCGGATCTCGCATTATTATAAATGCGAAAGTTTAGATGGATATTTGTAACTTAATCACTACGGAACGGCTGAATGGATGTGGGTGAAACATAGATAATAGTCAGGAATAGCACATTGGATTATTTTTATCCCGGGAATATGTTCCCTCGGGATCATTTTGGCTGGCAGAAGCTCACACTAATATTACAAAGGCGAAAGTTTGTGAGTGTGTGTTTGTATGTTTGTTAATTCTTTACGTTCAAACGGCTGGACGGATCTTGATGAAATTGGCACAGAGATAGATTATAGTCGGGAATATGTTCCCTCGGGATCATTTTCGATTTTCAAGTGGGCGAAGTCGCTGGCAGAAGCTACTTTTTCATATATTCGGCTCGCTGATATTACGTATTCAACCTAATTTTTCGGCTATTTTTCGACGAAACCGTATTGTTGTACGTTTTTGAAATATGAAATAAAACAATTAAATTAACACTTGACTAATGAACTATGCTAATTATGCTTTGCTTTATGGCTTAGTAAAAACGGATTATCGAAGTCAAATATTATTTTCATTAAATTGGTTACGTTATTTTTTTTCGGCTAGATTTTATTAACTATTTTATGTACTTTTGCACGGCTCCATTTAAATGTGTTGCACCAAATAATGGGTTCGTAGATAAACTGCAACTTTAGTTTGCTTAATTATTACTTTTGGGAGTAAATTGTAAGTAATGTAATAAACACCAATAAATGTCGTTCCAATTATTCCGATCCGATCTGGGCACACGACTAAATGTCAGCTAAGTTCGTTAAAGTTTCATTATCATCATTCATTTAAAAAACCCTCATGCTAAAGGTCATCATCACCTTCCTGTTACTTGGGGTCGGCGCAACACGTTTTCTTCTTCCATACTGACCTGTCCACTGTCACGCCATCTGTGATTCCCTTTTCTTTCATATTACTCCTCTTACAGTCCATCCATCCTTTCTTTGGCCGTCCCTCTCCATCCATCCATTGACATTTATATTTATAACTCTTTTAGTACCATCGCGTTTCATCCCTCCTCATCACATGACCTTACCAGGACCAGGATCCTTATGCTAAAAGTATTCCTTTAAAACAGTAATAAAAACCCTGTCTTTTTTCTTTTAGATATTTTTAAAAATGTTTGTCCCTGTACTTTTGTGTGACAATCATAACACACTAAATTTGAATTCAGAATCTTAGATAATTATCGAACCACAAACCTAATGTTATACGTGACAAAGTTCAAATTCCATTGATCCAAAATTATTTTTAGGGCCATCACATTAATTCCTAGCAAACATTTACTCAAAATCAACTTTAACTACATATGAGTAAATTAAATAGTTCCGTATCTGTTGATATCTAAGGTTCTAAATTCAAATAGTAGTTTGGCATTCGCTTATCAATTGGCGTCTATCGCAACGATCTATGTTACAAGGCAAAGATCAAATTGCTTTGCACCAAAATTGTTTTTAGAAAGTTTTCATAATCAATGGTCATTCAAAAATCAACCTTAACCATGTAATCTGATAGTAGATATTTGAATGGCAGTAGATTGTAAATTCAATTCGCTTGTCAGCTGGTGACTGAACGGCCCCTTCGCGCTGAGGTGGAACGCGAGCGGCGTCTGTCGCAACGAACTAGTCTCATCACCTCTTCCGCACCACCCTCGAATCGAGACTCTATGGGTGAGTGTTTTTGTTTACCTTTTTAATATTAATGTAGAAAAATAAATAATATTTTATATGGCAGTAAAAATTAAGTCGTTCAAAATTGCTTCATCACTTTTGACTAAACTCACGAGTAAATTCAAACTTCACTAAGGTTCAAAATATTTAACTGTTGTGTAGGTCTTAAAGCAAAAATAAACCTTGACGTTTTAAGACGTGCAAGTGACTTTCAACCTTATTGCTTTACCGCCCTAAGGTTGAACGTCACGAACCTATACCGGTGGATACGCGCTGCCATACAGTTCAAATTTCGAAGAACACGCTTCAAGCTTACAGCAAATCGTTTGAAACGCCATGTTTGTTTTGCTTCCATACAAAGTATTATTTATTTTTCTATTTGTAAGAGCTTTCGCTTGTCTCTGTTGATTTTATGATGATTTTCTAACACGTTTAACAATAATGCTAAATGCTTATTATGTAGCATCGCATCTTTCCCAGGTATGGTTATGTTTTGACAGTTTTTCCACAGTATAAATATGGACGAACAGTACGGATACTACCTACAAACGTTGGAAACGGCACACTCACACAAACATGCGCCTTGATGAGACCTCTAAGCAGTTTTCGCGATGCTGTCAGTAGTGCGGCCACTAAGGGGTCTCGTGAGTGTGCCGTTTCGAGCGTTTGTAGGTAGTTTGTTTGTCCTTATTTATACTGTGGTTTTGCGTAGAAACTTATCATAAAAAAAACATTGAACAAACAGAGTGTAACTAGTCACATGATTTGAATACGTAGTCAGCCTAAAGTAATTTCAAAACATTTGTTTAATAAAAGAGTTCCATAAGTTGCTAAAAAGTGCATTATTAATGCACTGTTATATTTTATTATACGTTATTATTATTATTATTTTATACGTTATATACGAAAGTTACATTTAATAACTTAGCAAAAGCTCTTGCTGTGTGGTAGTTAATTAGCGTGTAATTTTTATTTTATTTTTTGTATGTTTTTCTAGTAATGGCTATAAGAAGAATTTGCTGTTCTTTTCAGTATTTAGTGTCTTCTGTAGTACAGTAGTCTTCTAGAATAACATTTACTTATTTTACCCTTAGAAATCAAGTTTTATTTAGAGCTGTGATACTTGATTTAAAAAAAATCTGATCTTTTTAGTTTTTATGTATTACCCAAATGAGAGAATTTTGCTTTCCAGCCAGTCTACGCCTTAGCCTTTTGTCTGTGTATTGCTGCTATACTTTCTGAACTATTTATATATAATTTTATTACATCAATGACTGTAGAGGTATTCCCCAAAACGGTAATAGTAGCCTTTAGTTTCTGAGAGGCTAATTAATTATTTTGTGGTCAAATAAGTTTTGATGCAAATTGATAATTAAATCAAATCACTTGCCGAGAGATTTGACAACACATTAAGCTGAATAAATAGCCTTTTAAAAACTGGAAGTCAATCAACACCCACCCTAACCTTATCTTCTCAAACCCAGGAACAACAGACTCAAATCAAGAAGAAGAGGAGCCTCCCCCGCTACCAAAGAAGTACGCCCACCGAAGCATGGACCTTGACAGCGACACGAACAACAACGGGGACTCGAACCCCCTCCCTCCCAGACACAACTACGATACCGTATGGGCGCCGCGAGGATCATTCCTGTACAACTCTATAGCGAGACGGAATACGACCACTGAGAAGGCGCCTACGCCGCCTCCGAAGAAGAGAAATGCACAGACTTAGGCCTAGATACTGGTACGAAAATTATTAACTTAATAGTATCAAAATTTGGTCCACTTGCAGGAAGACTTAATTCAGAGTTAGTTGCTAACACGAGATTAAATTGACAGTTTGTCATACAATATTGTCATATAATATTGTCAGTTTGTCATACAATATTGTCAGTTTGTCATACAATATTATCAGTTTGTCATATAATATTGTCATAAAATATTGTCAGTTTGTCATACAATATTGTCATATAATATTGTCAACTTGTCATACAATATTGTCAGTTTGTCATACAATATAGTCAAATAATATTGTCAATTTGTCATACAATATTGTCAGTTTGTCATACAATATTGTCAGTTTGTCATACAATATTGTCATATAATATCGTCAGTTTGTCATACAATATTGTCAGTTTGTCATACAATATTGTCAGTTTGTCATATAATATTGACTGTTTGTCATACAATATTGTCAGTTTGTCATACAATATTGTCAGTTTGTCATACAATATTGTCAGTTTGTCGTACAATATTATCAGTTTTTTCATATAATATTGACTGTTTGTCATACAATATTGTCAATTTAACCTCGTGTTAGCAACTCGCTCTGAGATAAGTTTTTCGTGCAAGTGGTCCTTAATGTGGCAAATGGAGAAACGAGCGTTAGCTGCTGTGATTGGTTGTATGAATTTTCAACAGTCATTTGCTTGAATTAAACGCAATTAAGTAACGCGTCGATAATTTCCGTCTAGAACCCGGGCCTTCTATTTTGTTATCCAAATGGGGTAGTTGTACTAATCGTTATAAAGAACAACTTTAATTACTTGATTTGTACCGTTTCAATGCTATTTTAATAGATTTTAATAGTACTATGTAAGGCATTGCAACAAAGAAAAACGCTTTTAATATCAGAGGCGTTTTAATTTTAAACAGAACACTAATTCCAATTGTTATTTATTTGTTTAGTGGATTTTGAAGGTAATTAAAATTATTCCTTACTTCAAAGCAATAAACTCGACTTCTAACTGTCAGTGTCTTCATACCCACCATTATCCGCTTTTTCAGTACTTATAAAATGTTACCA
The DNA here is from genome assembly GCA_949775005.1 of Orthosia gothica. NCBI lineage: Eukaryota > Metazoa > Arthropoda > Insecta > Lepidoptera > Noctuidae > Orthosia > Orthosia gothica. The sequence goes on from OX459047.1 coordinate 2,945,009, forward strand.
TTGATACAAAATAATTGTTCATGTTTTTGTAGGCAGTATTGTTTTGAGAAAATATTTTACAAATATTAAATAACAAAACAATGAACAATCGAAAAAGTAGATCCTTACTGCAGAGTCAAAGATACATCATTGAGTTGCTTCGTTTTCAAATAATCTAGGGATGAGTCTGCTTAAAAAAAAATATACTGGTATCCATCTGAATCCGGTTAGGTTAGACTGAAAGCCGACCCAAATAAAGTTGGAAAAAGGCTCAGGCAAATTGTTTAAAAAAGTTATTATGCTTCTAAATTAAAAATATTTTATTGGAACATTTACAAGTATGGAGAATATTATGATTATATATATTTGATCCAGTGAATAGTTAATAGAAATAATAAGGAAAATTAAGCCATTCAAAATTCAACCGACTAAAAAGCCACCGAGAAATTTTAGAAATTTAAAAAGTTTTATGTGTTATCTAAGTTTATAGTATTTTTTATACATAATTATTTTAATGATATTTTTGTGATATTAAAATTCACTAGATGCCATTGTCCCAAAGTTTTTACATTGATATTTGAACATGTTACCGAAAACAGATATTTTAAAGAAGATTTCGATGAGCTTTATTTTGTAGATATTAAAGTACTATTTGTAATCAATAAATCGATGTCTTAAAAACACGAAAATTTTAGACTAAGAAATTGTTTTTCAGTATTTTTATTTATACGTAAATATTATTTAAGTTACAAATTTTGTTTGGGAAAAATCATTATTGGATTTTTATTAATCATACTCATATTGTCGCCATATTTATAAACCATAATATGATATTTTCACATAAATCATTATACTCAAAAACGTGTAAAAACACTGCTTTTAAATGTATTTAACCTGTGCCAAATTTTATTATTGGTAATCACAGTAAAATTCATTAATTCAAATGCAACACTGGAGGCATTTTAATGGTAAATTACATACGTACGCTTCCGTTTAAAGTTTGTATGTCCAACATACATCTGTTAAAAGATTATAATAATTCTTAATGTCTAAGTAAAAGGAACTTTAGTTTCCACTTATACCATTTTGCGGCCATAAATAGTACCAAATATACAAAAAAACGAGTTTTGTATATAAATATAAGCAATGTATATTATTAGATACATAAGTCGATCTATTTGACAATAATGTATAAGCTATAATAATAGAAATAGTAATAAAAGATTGTTCAAATATAGTCAGCCACACAAAATTGTGACAGGTTTTAAAGAAAGGTCATGAACTCTTGTGGTTGATTGTACATCCTTTTGTTATTTATAGTTTGAAATAAACAGATCAAACTAGAATAAGCGATGTTTATTTATATATTTTGTAGCATTTTGATGATTATGTCATTTAGTTTTAATATTAAGTTATTGTTGATTTTTTCATTCGTGAATCGCGGAGCGTTTTTAAGGGACAAAGAAAAATCTGTTACTATACATTTCAAACATATTCTCGTAACAAATAAGATAATGGTCGTTAAAGAAGATTTTATATGGAGCTGTCAAGCCTTACAAAGTCATGATTATATAGGAAACAAGCTACTTATCATAATAAAAAAAAAGTTTTTATACAAAAAAAATATTTTATTAAAAATAAATGCATTGTCACGAGAAACAAACGAGATTGCAAACTTTAAACAAAATCCAACACCAGGAAATGTGAAAAAAAAACAAGATTAGACAGACACATGGGTAAGGTGAAAGTAAATAAGATCTTGTAAAAATAGAAAAATACAAAAAAATATTTTGTAAAATCCTCGCCCCGCGGCCATACCACACCAAATATACGATCGTTGTGTTTTTGTATATTGTATATTATTAGATACATAAGTATACCGATATTATTGTGTACTCAAGTCGCAATAGTTAATAATTATTACCAGCAAATAAATAGATATTTTATAGTATGTGTTTGTTTTACTGTTTCATTTGGTGAAGAATACAATAGAATAGAATATACTTTATTGTACACCAAAAAAAAAATCACGCATATATTTTACAGCAACTTGGATACTATGGATACAAAGGCGGTCTTATCGCTGACAGCGATATCTACCACACAACCTATGGATGGACTAAAGAACTTAGGATAAAAACAGGGGGTAGGGTGTACTGTTATATAAAAAAAAATAGAAATTATATAGCTATATAAAATACTACTACTTACAAATAAGCATACATACATAATATTACATGTTAAAAAAATTCAAAGAAGTGTTGAACAATGACAGGAAAAAAAATTAGAAGAAACAGAAAAGCATTAAAGAGAAAGGAAATAGTTCTTAACAAGATTTTTAAAAGATGCTAGTAACTGGGCTTGTCTTACTGAAATCGGCAACTCATTCCACAATCGAACAGTCAACAGAAGAGAACAATCTAGATATAAATATATAGGTTCCTACCTTATTGCTTTACAATATTATTCTGCCTCTCTCTGTGTTTTCCTACACTCCATTTGCCATAACACTAGACATTTAAATCCTTTGTCGCCCGTGTTACTACCAATCTTACTACCAGTAGTAATAATGGTAATTTTATTCCCTTTCTTACTACTGCAGTAGTAAGTTGTTAGAAGGGTAATTACAATTTCCCCTTGTTACTACCAATGATAATAATAAAGAATATGGCTACATGATGCAAGAAGGCCTTTATGATTCGATGCCACATACATAACTTATGAGAGTGCTGGAGTTGTATAAAATTGTTGAGATTCTGCGTATCTTCCTGACGTCACGTATGGGGCAGTGACGGACGGTCCTTCTCTATCCAGGATGTCGACAGATTCAGGCAAACAGCGAACCTATAAGAATCGAGAGTGGAATATTTCAGGGCGACAGTCTGAGTCCTCTGTGGTTTCGCTTAGCCCTGAACCCTCTTGAGTACACTGCTGGAGGGTTCGGGCCTGGGCTATGGGTTGAGAAGAGGGTCAGGTCATATGGTGTTATTATATTTAATGAGTCATCATCTACCTGCCCTTATCCCATGTTACTTGGGGTCGGCGCAACATGTTTTCTTCTTCCATACAGTTCTATCCCCTGTCACGCTATTACTGATACCCTTTTCCTTCATATCACTCCTCACACAGTAATGGTTAAAAAATAAAATATTAGGGAACACCCGACATCTTGATGTCAATATGGCGGGCGGGTGTACCTTAATTTCGTTCTGAAGGAGGTACAGATTTTTTAGATCTAGGTACAATATAGTATATTTTAGGTACATTTCTTTGGTAATTGGTATAATTTAATTCGCTATGGTACACCCGCCATTTTGACTCTCACCAATTACCGGTTGGTGCAGGACTACTGTTAAATATGGAGGAAAAGATATTGAGCTATAGGTTTGGAAGGTTTAGTAAATCTATTTTTTTTTTGCTGTAATCAATGTGCGGACTTTCCTATCCAGGGCATCAAGTTCTGTCTGAGAGAGAACATCAAGACCGGCATGACCCAGCCGTTGAAGACGCGCACCTTGTTTCCGCTCGATAAAATAAAATTTAGTACTTTTTTCAAGCGACCAAAGAAGCGACGACTTTTTGACGTCAGTAGCATTGATGCCTAGTGCTTCCGACATACCCAAATACTTGTAAGTTTCGGTTGAGGAAAGGGATCTAAGGTACATAGAATCTGAGAGTTGTATTCCCACGGATACCATAATCTCCCCTCGCTTTACATGCATGACTGCACATTTTTCCACGCCAAATTCCGCCCTGATGGCGTCACTGAAGTTTTCTGTTACCTTTAGAAGCTTCATCAGTTGCAAGTTGTTGGGCGCAAAGAGCTTTAGATCATCCATGTAAAGGTGTGATATGAACTGACCCTCTTCTCAACCGATAGCCCGAACCCTCCAGCAGTGTACTCAAGAGGGTTCAGGGCTAAGCGAAACCACAGAGGACTCAGACTGTCGCCCTGAAATATTCCACGCTCGATTCTTATTGGTTCGCTGTTTTCCTGAATCTGTCGGCATCCTGGATAGAGAAGGACCGTCCGTCACTGCCCAATACGTGACGTCAAGGAAGATGCGCAGAATCTCAACAATTTTATACAACTCCAGCACCCTCATAAGTTATGTATGTGGCATCGAATCATATAGGCCTTCTTGCATCATGTCGCCATATTCTTTATTATTATCATTGGTAGTAACAAGGGGAAATTGTAATTACCCTTCTAACAACTTACTACTGCAGTAGTAAGAAAGGGAATAAAATTACCATTATTACTACTGGTAGTAAGATTGGTAGTAACACGGGCGACAAAGGATTTAAATAAGCCCATTTCACAGCCCGTTCAACCGATTTTGACTCCTATTGCGTTGGTGATACGACAAATGATAGCTGTAGTAAACAGTTGGTTTTGGTAACAGGTTTATGCTTTTAATGTCATCCTTAGGCTTACGGGATAGAACTCAAAATCGGTTGAACGGACTGTAATAAGAGTTGTATACATGGATAATGTTATTTCAAATGGAGTATACCTATGATCCTGATTTATTTAATAATGTATCAATCGCGGTTTTAGTCTAAAGGTACTTATACACTAGAACATTTTCGCGAGCATTACAATGAAATGTAACGTTCTTACGAATGGTACAATACAGACAAAATACAGACAAATGCTCAGTATCCTAAAACATTTCCATGTAATGTAACATTTTTGCGAATGTTCGACGCTGTGTTCGTCGTAATGCTCACGGCGAGTGAACATTTTTGTCTGTAACATTTCGTCACTCGTGCTCGTGCCTTTGCTCGATAAAATGTTACTCCAAACCGCTCGTTGGTTTTTAAAATCAGGTTGTAACAAAACATCGAGCGTCATATTCATCATTTAGATTTTCATTCGTCCGAGAAAAGGACATGGCTAAATAAAGTATGGACGACTGCCCTAGCAATGTATAAACATTTTAACTAGTAATATGTAATGCTGAATAGCTGAATATTAGTATTTCATGTGAAAAAAGTTACAGGATCTTTTTATTTCATCACAATTCTGAAAATAAAATCATAGAAACGCCTACATTAATAGGTATAAAAACTTGTAAAAGAATACGATTTTGCTATCATATTTTAGTAAGGCGTTTAGTAGAGCTCGTGCCTAAGTAATAACAGCCGCACAAGTCTATCTTCAAGGTTAAGCAAAGCTTGCCGAGGTCATTCCGTGGATCCATCGTGTACCATCTTTACATAGCGAGTTTCCTTCGTGCCTTGGAAAGCTAGATAAGCCGTTGGTCCTGGCTGCCATTTGAAGATCTGTCATTTGTGGCTACACCACATTTTATGCATCTCATGATGAATCAATACGTAATTGAAACTTAAGAGCATACTAGTTGGCTCTGTAATAATACATAATACCCGGCGAAAGGAACTTCGTTCAAAGCGAGTTCACACGACACCCTCAACATGTGTTTTTAATTTGGTTCTATCTAATCGAATCAAGTCTAATCGGGAAGAATCGATTGTTACTTTTTAGTGTCAGCACTATTTAGGTGCCGTTTCTTTCCAGATTTATAGAAATCATCAAAAATGCAATTAAGGAAATCAACGTTTTGAGATTTATTGCGATTGGAACAAAAATAAACAATAAAGAATACTGTTCGTGTCGGCTTACGAAAATGTCTTTAAAAGTAGGTTTATTTACCACAATGTTTCGAAAAAACAGAATCTTATGTTCTTTTTGTCAAACAAAAAATCATCAATAATTTCTAGAAATCAGATAAATGCAATTAAAGGAATCAACGTGTTGAGATTTATTGCGATTTGGAACAAAATTAAATAATAATGAATACGTTCGTGTCGGCTTAAGAAAATGTCTTTAAAAGTAGGTTTATTGACCACAATGTTTCGAAGAACAGAATCTTATGTTCTTTTTGTCAAACAAAAAATCATCAATAATTTCTAGAAATCAGATAAATGCAATTACAGAAATCAACGTTTTGAGATTTATTGCGATAGGTACAAAAATAAATAATAATGAATACTGTTGTGTAGAACGGAATCTTATGTTCGTTTTGTCAAACAAAATCATGAAAAATACTTTTAATTATTTGATTAATTCACGAAAGTTCTAGAAAAATAATAAAATTGTAGTAATTAATTAATGCATATTTGAATGTTTTGAGCTAATTAGAAATTTCTATTCATGCTAAGGGCAGTTGTTTAGCCATGTCCTTTAAAATAAGAATAATAATTTATAACTATATGTATATATATTTTTTTTAACTTTGTTAAGAATTATGTATTAGTTTGGTTTATGTATGTTTAATTTGTGTATTTTATCTATGGGCCTTAGTTGCCTGAAAATAAATAGTAATAATAATTATTATTATAAAAACAGCGAATGCTCGATGTTATGTTACAAATAAATGCTCTTCCGCCATCAGACGGTGGCGACCCTGTCCTGGCCGCGTAGGGAGAGCGGCGCACCGCAATAACGGCACTCCTCTCCCGCCACGGCCTACAACCCTCAGCCGCAATATCGTATGGGTATGGGAGGCCCCATACGACATCGCGTTTCGCCTCAGTTGCGATGTCGCCAATGCGGGAACCCACCAGGGGGGTTCTATTCACCCCTGCTTTGCTATTCACCCCGTTTGACGGTATTGACGAATTGTTTGTGTGCTACATGCGCACCTCTGCTTAAACCCTTTGGATAATACAGCCGTGATGATATGTTTATGTACGTGCTATTAATTTTTTACTCAAATAACAATTTTCAGAGATAACCATTACGAAATCACATTTCCCAGCGACATTTTTTACATAACTTAAGCAAATAACTCTGAAGTAAATAAATGCTTTATATGGCATTCCTTAAGCTGTTATTTAGAAACATGTTTACGAGTGCAATAACCGTCACAATATCACAGTTTCGTAAAAATATCTATGTCAACAGAACGCATGTGTTTACAACCGTTGTATAATAAATGGTCTACAAATAAACCTGAATGTTTACCTACTGAAATAAACTGTTTGCCTACATTTGTTTCAGGCGTGATCATTGTGTTTACATGCACATACCATCTCACTTGTATTAAGAAGGGATAGGTAGAGGGGTAATTTGGTTCAATGAGGCGTGTTCGTATTCATCATCATCATCATCACTGCAGCCGAAAGACGTCTACTGCTGAATATAGGCCTCCTCCATGTGTCCACATCTCGTATCCAGCCGATTACCACGGCCTGTTGCTAATCCCCAACGCCTCAACTATGCTGAGTTAAAAGTCACATGTAGGTTCCTAACAGGAGGTGGGCTTATTGCCATCAATCGCCAAATCCAGCCTCTACTACTGAGAAATATCTGATTGATAGAAACCCACTCACACCTTAGGGCTCGTTCACACCGAACAGCCATATTTCCAGGATCGTATTAACGGATCCGTCGCTACTGGAGGTGATGTTCACACCACTTATGTAGTACATTTTTAACGGATCCGGATTAATACTGTTGTGTCTGTGAACACGCTCATACAACTACCGCGATTGACGAATAAAAACGCATAGGTACGATAAAACGGACCCCTCTGTGAACGAATACTTACACAATTTGAAAACAGAACTCAAAACCCTAACTTCAGGGGGGTAACCACAGTGACAGATGTATACAAGTCAGATACATCTGTCCCTTACTCGATCTCAAAATAACCTTACTCTAAGAGCTTGTGGTTACCCCACAGAAGTCATGCTTGCGATATCTCGACTAACGTGACGCCAGCTAAAGATTCTTTGATCGTAGACGCTAGAAAATGTATCTATTTATATAGTTTACCCCACGCATCATAAGCGTGATAGATATAAAAATATAACAACTCCTTAATTGTCTTTTAACCACACATAACAGACCTTCACCTACATCGATAACGCAACAGTAAACAAACCATCAACATTTCCATTATTGCTAAAAACAACTTCTTTAATTAATAGGCACATTAGTCTCTATTTATATACGTCATGTCTATTAACAGGACTTTATTATGAAACCGAATGCAGCGTAAATTCCGCGACGCATTTTACGAGACTCACAAAATTATGTTCGTTTGGCCTCTCCATAAGTCTGTCTACGTGGTCTGCTGGAACTCCCTAAACAACCTCAAAACTTAAGTAGGAAGGTGTAGCTCCAAGCTCGCGCACCCAGGTAAACCGCTGCTAATACAATTTAGCGAAATGGGGTTATAAGGACCCGTTTGATACCAGATGTGAGTGTGGCGCCTCTGTCCATTTGTTAGAGTGCTCCAGATACACCTGCACTTTGGAGCACTTGAAGAACGCCACTGATGCTTCTATAAAGGTGGCTACCACTGGGCCCAAGCAGTCTAAGGTTTAAATCACCAGCAACTCGAAAAGAAGAAGGTTTGCAAAATTGGGCTTTCTCGACAGAATAGCAGCAGGATGTGCTTAAGGAGCCGAGTCGCAAACCATGCTCCACCTCGTATCCTGCTGTCTGTGCCCCAAAACATGCAGGCAAAGTGATCTATGTGCTGCCACCAAAACTATGCTGTGGAAATGCCAAAGTTTTGGGCCAAACAAATTTGAATGTCAGCCGTGTCAGCGACACGAAAAAAAATGATTTGTTCCGGTCGGACCCCTCGATCTGATCCTGGGGGATCAGTTTTTTTTTATACTATTTTCTATTCCGGTCTGATCCACCGTGCAGGGCATCACAAACTAATTTAAATATTTTATTCCAGTCGGATCCCCTAGTTACCTATTGACAGATTTTTGGACAGTCAGCCACAAATAGGTACAGGGTTTATTGTAACACATAATTATGTTCGTAATTCTTATTGTAATGAAAACGTGTACGCTAGTATTAAGGAACAACGAATCATTTTTTTTTTTTTATTCTATTTTCTCGCGTTTGACCACTACCTCGCCTGATGGTAAGCGATGATGTGGCCTATGGTGAAGCACGCTTGCCTAGAAGTAACCTATTTACTCTTGACTTAAAAGACCCCAAGGTTGTAGCTATCAGGGAACAAAGACTCCGGAAGGGAATTCCACTCCTTAGCTTAGTAAAACGCTTTGTGCGTATAGGTGGGATGTCCACCATGTACCGATGGCGCATGGCCGTCTTGTAGTCCGATGATGGAAAGGGCTAGGCGGAATCAAATTGTGTCAGTTCCGTCGTACACTCCCCGAAATGTAACCGATAAAAAACCGACAGGCTGGCAACTCGGCGTCGATGTTCGAGGCATGGAGCTTTGACGCGACCAGTGCATCGTTGCCAATAAGTCTCTTGATCCGTCTGTCAATCGACTCAAGTGCATCAAGCTGGTATTAGGCAGATCCGTCCCAGAAGTGAGAGCAGTACTACATGCACGACCGAACTTGCGATTTATAAAAGAAAAAAAAAATATTACATAATCAACTGTTTTCTCTTGACTGTACTTGCCTGTCAAAAAGAGTAAGGGGATCAGACCGGAATGTCAAAGTTTGTAGTGGATCAGAAAGGAAATATTAAAAAAAAAACCAGCAGGGGATCAGATCGAGGGGATCCGACCGGAACAAATCAAAAAAATCTGTCTACACGCAGCTATTGCTGGCAGCACGTGGCTGAATTTTTGTCAATTCCTTCTTTTTCTGATTTGGTTTTTAAATTTTAATCATATTTTCCTTAGGTATTATCTTGAGGAATACGGTCATTTAAAAAACCGGCCAATTGCGAGTCGGACTCGCGCACGAAGGGTTCCGTAACATTATCGCAAAAAACCGGCAAAAAAATCACGTTTGTTGTATGTCAGCCCCACTTAAATATTTATTTTATTCTGATTTTAGTATTTGTTGTTAAAGCGTCAACAGAAATACATCATCTGTGAAAATTTCAATTGTCTAGCTATCACGGTTCATGAGATACAGCCTGGTGACAGACGGACCGCGGAGTCTTAGTAATAGGGTCCCGTTTTTACCCTTTGTGTACGGAACCCTAAAAAGGCAATCCCTCGTTTATTTCTTGCAGATAGCAAAGGTTTTTCTTAGCAACCGTGCCATTTTTATTTCCTTATTTATTGGCTTTGCTATATGCAAAGCACCTGGGATTCGGAACCTGAAGTTGTTGTCAAGCTAACCTCCTAGATAAAGAAGTGAGAGTTGTAACAGCTCTAGTTATAGTGGTATACCTAAAAATCACTTTTGGGCAATTTTTATAGTAGCCAAATACCTTTTTTGTTTCCCATTTTAAATTTCAATTAGTTAAGTACCAGCATGAAACTTCTTTCTGCCTTGTGCATTCTTCTCCATAACAAGCTACTTTCCGAATGCACGGTAGAATCTTTTTTTTTTTAAAAGAGTAAGTATGGAGTTTCTTGTGCATTCTTCTCCATAACAAGCTACTTTCCGAATGCACGGTAGAATCAACTTTTATTCCATGTAAATTTAAAAAGTATGGAGTTTCTTGTGCATTCTTCTCCATAACTAGCTACTTTCCGAATGCACGGTAGAATCAACTTGTATTCCATTTAAATTTAAATTGTGACATTCAAAAGTGCCGCTTGGTGGCCCAGTTGAAATAAATATCTTTTGTCTTTTTGTCTTTGTCTTTTTGAAATGACCCGTCACTATACTGAAGACATACCGGACGTCAGCCTGTACAAGTTTTGTCGGTCTAAAATGTACATAGCATATTGACTCCTTTCACCACAACGTAGGTAATATCGAGTCGAAACTGCTCGTCAAATTTTGCAGGATAAAGTACAGCGCGGCGCCGCGTATCTACTGGCCTAGTATCGTCGCGGCGTGTAACGACTCGGTGTGGGCTGGCCCTAAAACAGTAAAGTTAAAAACTAAATTTCTACTGATAGTTAAAACTGTATAAGTAGGCAGGTGCTGTTTAAAACTAAAATATAAGCAAGCTTATAAGTAACTACCTATACCATTATCATCATTTTAGCCGCAAGAAGTCCAGTGCCGCTTTGTTCAGCAGTGGACTTCTCCTAAGTGTCGCCACATGGACCGGTCTCTGTGCGTCTCGAATCTACCGGATTCCAACAATTTCATCGCTCCACCTAGCGGGCAACCTTACAACGCAGCATTTTCCGCGGTTGCCACACCTGTAGCATTATTGCGTAATTAATTCGGCAAGGCAAAAGGCAAATAGTAAGACCAATCGACCTATCACATAGACGGAAATTCATCTGCTGGTATTTTTGGCCCCATTGAACATCCGTTCGTCGAGCCCACTGGCACTAAAGATACCTATTTATGTACCTACTAAAATGTATTTACCTACCTCAACATGTCGAAGTCTCTTTTCTCCCTAAAGGTATATCCACACATGTGCACACGTCCCCGGGACGTGACAGGGCCGGGCCCAGACATTGAAGGTACGTCACTGGCCCGTGCACGGACGTGTGTGAACGAGTTCATATAAAATGTACACACCGATATTTTTTTGAGCTCCTGACGGGGCACGGTCCGTCCACATCCCAAGCACGGCCCTGATATGTGTGGATAAACCTTAACCCGGAAGGCGGCACCTATCCAGCTAAGTAGGTGACAAAGATATGACCAGGGCATTGTCAAGCACGCGTTACCTGCTGTGATAGGTTGAATTAATTTTCAACAGCCAATCACAGCAGTTAACGCTTGCTTGACAATTTGTCACATTAATTCTCCGATAATTTTGAGCTGGGAAACTGGGGGTAAATCTATTACATAAAGTATCTAACTATAACATATTTTAAACAATGCACTCCTTGTGAATTCACCCATTATCTAGAGACTATACCTGATATAATATAACAATGTATTCCCGAAAGATGAGATAGTGGTCAAGTTTGAGCCTCACCATCATCATCAGCCTATAGCAGTCCACTGCTGGACATAGGCCTCTCCAATTGCACGCAATTTGCTTCGATCTTCGGCAACTCTCATCCAGGTGCTACCAGCCAACCTGCGAAGATCGTCGCTCCACCTAGCGTGAGGGTGTCCTACCTTACGTTTGCCAGTTCGCGGTCTCCATTCAAGAACACGTCTACCCCAACGTTCATCGGTTCTTCGGCTATTATGGCCGGCCCATTGCCACTCAGCTTGCTTACTCTGAGCTATGTCGACAACTTTGGTTCTCTGCCGGATTACCTCGTTTCGGATTCGATCACTCAGAGAGACTCCTAGCATAGCCGTTTCCATAGAGCGACCTTAAGCTGATGTCCGAGCCGTACCGTGTGTGTCCACGTTTCGGCGTCGTGAGTCATAACAGGTAGGACGCACTGTTAGAAGACTCTGGTCTTTAGGCTCTGTGGAATACGCGCGAGCCTATGTTAACAAACCTCAGACACTTGAAGCCCTCAAAGATAATATCCGCTGGAAGTTCTGGCAAGAGTATTGATGGAAAATACCATAAATCGAGCCCGAATGTTTATCAATACTGGCGACGGCGCGGTCGTATAATTTTCTCGACTAAATGGGAAAATAAATTAAGACACCAAAATAAACATTATCCAAAAGCAGAACCAAAGTGGATTCATAAAAAAAATACAGCCAAAAATCATCGGGTGGTAACATCTGCGCCAACCTGTATTAATTTTCTATCGTGTCAAGCGCGAGCCTATCATTAATTAAAAAAAGTTGCACTAATAGTATACTGCATTTTACCCGATGTGAGAATCTAACCCAGACCGTACTCATCAGTAGCGCTTTCAACGAGGTAGCAAAGTAATAATAAAACAGTGATAGATTTCATTATTTAAGTTATGCATATCTAATCTTAAATAATTTTACGACTAAATTAACCTCAGTCTGGGGCATTCGGGTAAAAACTAGTTTCCATCTCTTATCTTATCACAACGACCTTAAACGGAAATAAAATGCGAAATTAATATTTTTGTATCCGTTCTTGGAATGGAAAATTTGTGAAAATTTGACTTAGTAACATTAATTGCCAGTGATAAAAAAGTACCCACATTGTTTTTTCCGTGAATTTATTTAGATTATCTACTTGCTCAGCTGCATTATGACGAGAAAATATGGTACCGGCACAGATAATTTAATACTAGTCGACGTAACTAGCGTTTTTCATCTGATTACACCGATTATTTTCTGTAAATCGATCGCGTTCGGTTCCATGCCACGGCGATAGATTGATCACCATCTATATCCGTGGAAAGGAACGGAACGGAACCGAACGCGATCGATGAACTATGCAAAACGGTCATCGCTCAGCATAATGCTGGGACTCGTGTGCGAGACAGAGCCACAGCGCTGGTTTTCAGCGATAGCCGGTGTCGACTGGGTGATTCCAAACCGATGAAACCTTAGTGGCAAGTGACGGAGCGAACACTTTGAACAGTCATGTAGAGATGTATTGATGGGTTAAAATAATATCACTATTATAATATGGTCGGCTTCCAGTCAAATAGAATGCAGCTGACTATATATCAGTGTAATGACTGCCTATATGATCTTTACAACCCAGTAACTGGGTAACGCAGTAGAGCAGTGGTGGCCCAGTGGTAACGGCCGCGACTTACTATTTGTAAGACGTGAGTTCGAACCCAGGTAGGCACTTTACTTTGTGTAAATCATTTCATCACCACTGCTCTCAAAACGGTGAAGAAAACCATCGTGAGGTAACCGGCATGTCGTAGGACCAAAAATTCAAAGATATGTGATATCCACCAACCCGCAGTGGGCCCGCGGTGTGGATCACGGCCTCTACGGATTTTCCTCTCACAGAGAGAAGGCCTGTGTCCCAGCAGTGAGAACATTAAACAAGGCTGATGATGATGATGATGATGAACTGGGTAACACGATACCTCTGAGCAAGAGTAGTGTCAGATTTTTGTGGCTCCTGACTACCGTAACGATATTCAAAGATCTTCAACTGGTACCAAAGGCTTAACGTGCTTCCGGGGCACGGAGGAGTATCAGTATGTAATGGATGGCGACCCATCCACGGACCGACCTCGGCAAGCGTTGCTTAACCCCGAAGATCGACCATTGTGGCTGTTGTTATTTCGCCACGAGCTCCTCCATACCGTTGTTTTATAATCTTAAGTATCAGCTTTAACAATGCCTGTCTTTTAAGTATAGACAGGTTATGTGAATGTTCTTATCTACCTCTGCATGAATGGTTCATTCAAGAGAAGATAATGAATCTTTCAATAATATTATTTTAGTCACCATTAATAATAGAGACAAACTATTTCCCGCGGCTTTGTTCTTGTTGCCTTGCCCACACACTCCGTAATATTATCGGGACTAATGTAACCTATCGCACCTGTCTGACGCTTACTGACTAAAAACCACCCCGGTGTTCCGTCTCACACCTACACCGGGGGTCGCGGGAACAAGGATACTCCCGCAACCCCCAGCTAGTGCCGGCCTGCCTCTGCGGGCCCCCACCTCGGGTTGGGGAGGAAGTAAGGAGTTCGACTCCCCCCGCGACGTCTAAGAGGGGCGCGCGTGGAACACTACGCTCCACCACATCGGGTCCTGATATGTGGGAGGCGACTCATCATCATCATATCAGCTGAAAGACGTCCACTGCTTCCACGAGCGTCGCCAAATTGATCGGTACTGACATTGACTTTGACATTTGCACGACATTTTTTTTTTTTGACCAATATCAAAACAAACTTTCATACATAGGGAAAAGGGTAAAAGCTCATTGCGCATCAAAAAATTCGTCCACATCGATATCAATGGGAAACGTGCCCAGAACGCTGGCAGCTTTGCCACGTTGAATGGCAATGCGTCTGTAGATGCACCCGACGGCAATTGGATGAATACCGCCGTCCCTCTTGCGCAGGGCACATAAGTGGGCCCAGTGGCGGATTTGCAGTCTCGGCCGCCCTAGGCCCCAAGCCATAAGCCGTCCCTTTCTCAGCATCCACCATATAAACTTCATAATGAAATTACTTTATTGCCAACTATTATCTAAATAGATTTAGAAATTTAGGAAAAAAAAAATGTTTTATTTCGCAAGTTTATTATAAGTTGTTACAACTAGTTATTTGCTCTAACATACTCTGCCAACTTGGCATACTTGGTTATGATAACTTTTACACGAGAGTTATCAACTTTCAACACTTAATTGCGAGTTAAATATTTGAATATCTAATTAAACACAATTACGGGTGGGTAGTGTGGGTAAAAGAAACTATAAGTTTACTATAGTAAATAATAATAATAATGCCAGCTAATTTCTAATATTTTACGAGGTTTCAGGAATAATTGCACATTTAAAAACATTTAAACGGTTTTAGGTTTTATTTATTTAACTACAGGTTAAGAGTACAAGATAAGATATAATATGTGTTATACAATTCGAAGACATGTGACATCCACCAACCCGCACTGGGTTATTACTCCTTGCACCGAACGAAAAAACAGAAGAGTATTTAAGGATGCGGTATAGATTGCACCATGCAGTGCAGCCCGCCCGTCATACGCCATAATCAGTTTTTTGACCCGATTGGGGCCGCCCCTAAATCTGGCCGCCCTAGGCCCGGGCCTACCGGGCCTTAGGGTAAATCCGCCACTGAGTGGGCCCCGTATATGACATTGACGACGGCATCGTTCACATCGTCCGAAAAAAACCGGCTCTAGTCAACCCAATGGTTGACTAGAGCTGGTTTTTTAGGGTTCCGTAGCCAAATGGCAAAATACGGAACCCTTATAGATTCGTCATGTCTGTCTGTCTATCTGTCTGCCCGTCCGTATGTCACAGCCACTTTTTCCGAAACTATAGGAACTATGCTGTTGAAACTTGGTAAGTAGATGTATTCTATGAACCGCATTAAGATTTTCATACAAAAATATACTTGAAAATGAAACTAAAAAAAAAAATTTTCATCAATCCCATACGTGTCGGGTATCTATGGATAGGTCTTCAAAAATGATATTGAGTTTTCTAATATCATTTTTTTCTTTGCGCGAGAGACACTTTCAAAGTGGTAAAATGTGTGGTCCCCCCCTGTAACTTCTAAAATAAGAGAATCATAAAACTAAAAAAAATATATGATGTACATTACCATGTAAACTTCCACCGAAAATTGGTTTGAACGATATCTAGTAAGTAGTTTTTTTTTAATACGTCATAAATCGTAAACCGCAATTTACCAAGTACGGAACCCTTCGTGCGCAGGTCCGACTCGCACTTGGCCGGTTTTTTATTATTACTATATATGACATTCTAATTTTGATTAGTATTCTAATATTTGCCTGCCATTTCCAAGGTAAACATGACGTTCTATCATTTTGTATCCTAACATCTCTTCATGCTGACAATTTGTAATGTATGTATGGTACTCATGTTTGAGCAAATAAAAATGATTTGATTTGATTTGACTGCACATTATTTGAATGACCAGAATCACGAAACATTAATTTCATCCAAAATTGGGATCCCGGCTGTGCTTAAAAGCACTGGGCAAATCGAAAAATCCCAAACCTTTTGCGGATAGCAGCTCCAAAAGTTGCCACTATTTGCTAAAACGATCCTCGCGTGTTCGCTGTCCAAACATGAAAGTCTCTGGTAAATGCCGTTGCCAACCCCATACGTTCTATGCGTGAACATTATACCGCATGATGACGTCATGGCATCATGAACTCGAAGTCTCGACACATGCATGCACGCCGTGACTAGAGCTTAACTATAGGTACAGTTAGCAAAGAAACTGGATAAAAAAACTTATGACACTTTCGAATGTTTATTTTAAGTAATTTACTTTAAAATATTCAGTCAATAAAACAACTTAAGGTGGTACCCCGAGCAAAACGCCGCGCAAGCCGTTTTTCGTGCTGTTTTTAAGAGCTATCTACTCGTTATTTAAAAAGAAATATCAATTAATAAAAATATATTAAATTTCTCCATAATATTGATTCTAAAATGGAAGATTTAGTTTTTTTTTAATGTTGTATATATTTCACTAATCTTCTTCCAAAAAAAACATAAAAATGAGAAATAATTATTGAAAGCATGCATCTCCTCGTAAAGTATTCATTAATTATTTTTTGTACTAACACTAATGGATAGACAATTTAATAACGAACATTTTTGTAGTAAAATTTCTTTCAAAAGACCAAAATTCGATTTTATAAAGATTTTATTCTAAAATCTGGGCGTATTCACTACTGTAATTCATGCGCCACCAGTGCCGCTAGACCAATAGGAATGCTCATATCGCATGCCGATTTTTTGGTCAGGGTACTGTCTTAACTAAAGGTCACTTGCCTATTGGAAATAATATGTTACTTTTTTATAAATATTTTGGTTATAAATTAGAATTAATCCGCAATCGTTGTCTACTTTTACCCAACTGTCGAAGGAGGGTAATGTGTCTAACAGATTCAGATATATTTATTTGCGTAAACATGTGTATACATACAACAATTAAAAATAAGTGCATGCAGGATAACAAGAACAGAAATGGCTCAAACATGTTTGCCACATACTGCGCCGTGCAAATCTTGGATTAATTAATTAATACAATAAAAATTAAGAATACAAACAATAAATTATATTCATTCAAAAGTAATTATCGCAATTAATTTCAACAAAACAAACAAAGTAAAACAGTGAAAAATAAATGCCAAAAATGTAAAAGATATAAAATAACAATAAAAACAAAATAATAATAAGCAAATGTCAAGTAGAAATAATTTGTGCCAAATGTCAGTAAAAATATCAATAAGCGTCGATTAACAATCATTTATGTCTAATCAATTCAACATTACATCAATCAATTGTCAAATAGCAATAATGTAGGTATGTCAAGGGTTAATAAAATGTCACAATAATAAAAATAATTTAACAATGTATGTCAAATCTGTACAAAGTTTAAATCAAATGTCAAAATAAAAAATAAAAAAATAGAAAATAATAATATCAGTCTATTTATGTATGTACGTTTGTTCATTATATGGCATTCTAGAGACCAAACGCGTTGGCCGATTTTGATGATTTTTACGTCAATCAATGCGAGTGTCACTGGCTACATTAAATTTGGAAAGTAGAAAAATGGCTAATTTTGGGCGCCTTATTGCGGAAGCCCAATATTTTTTTTCTTCCGAACCCGTCGTTTGTGTTATCAAATAAAGGGTTTTGAGAGGTGATTTCAAAAATATACATCACTTATTTGTTTAAATGTACCAAATTCCAAAAAAAAAAATAACTAAAAAGTGTTCAATAAAAAAAGTTAATTCAGACGGGTTTTTTTTATTTTTTTATATTTTGAAAACTCGCATGCATCTGAATTACTTAATAAAATAAAACGCATTTTTTATTTATACTGTGTCCAATAAATTTATAATATGGGATAGTAAAAGAAATTAAGATGTCAACCGATTGACGTTGCTGACTTTACCTACTTTCACAGTAGTGTATGTACAAAAATACTACTGATGGATTATCAAATTGATGCCCTTTGATTGTTTTCTTTCAGGTGACTGCGGTAACCACTTCATTGTTTAATCACATGTCTGTGAAAACATCTGAGAACAGTGTGTACAGTCACACTGTCTCAGTTAATTGATAAAGCTTAACGGCGCGTTTACATTATGGCGTCACCGTATACGGCGACCTTTTCGGTTGAACCGGACTGGTTAACCGAATTTGGCTGTTTACAAGTTTAAGGCGGTACGCCGAGCAAAACGCCGTGCTAGCCGTTTTTCGTGCTGTTTTTAGGAGCTATCTACTCGTTATTTAAAAAGAAATATCAACTAATAAAAATACATTCAATTTCTACATATTATTGATTCTAAAATGGTAATATACTTTTTTTATTAAAGAGGTATATGTTTCACTAATCTCCTTCTTTTTATTATTGATAACATGCATCTCCTCGTAAAGTGTTAATTATTTATCTTCCAACTACGTAGTAATGTTATCATTAATCACTACAAAACTGATCACAAAGTACGTATTTATTGCTTAGAACCAAAACAGTGCAGAAAAGTTATATGAAATCTCATTATTGCACTGTTTTACTTTAATGCACTGTTTTGTATATTTTATCTAAACTAATATTATAAAGCCGAAAAGTAGGTACTGTAGTTAGGGTAGGTAGAGTAGGTAGAATAGATAAAGTAGGTAGAGACGGTAAAGTAAGTAAGAGTAGGTAGAAAAGGTAGAGAAGGAAGCTAGAGTAAGTAGAGAAGGTAGAGTATAGAGTAGGTAGAGAAGGTAGAGTAGGTAGGGTAGGTAGGGTAGGTAGGGTAGGTAGGGTAGGTAGGGTAGGTAGAGTAGGTAGAGTAAGTAGAGTAGGTTAAGTAGGTATAGTAGGTAGAGAAGATAGACTAAGTAGAGTAGGTAGATTAGGTAGAGTAAGTAGAGTAGGCAGAGTAGGTAAAGTAAGTAGAGTAGGTACAGAAGGTAGAGTAAGAAGAGTAGGTAGAGAAGGTGGAGTAGGTAGAGAAGGTAGTGTAAGTAGAGTTGGTAGAGTAAGAAGAGTATGTAGAGAAGGTAGAGTAGGTAGAGAACGTAGAGTAAGTAGAGTAGGTTGAGAAGGTATAGTAACAAGAGTAGGTAGAGAAGGTGGAGTAGGTAGAGTAGGTAGAGAAGGTAAAGTAAGTAGAGAAGGTAAAGCAAGTAAAGTAGGTAGAGAAGGTAGAGTAAGTAGAGTAGGTAGAGAAGGTAGAGTAAGTAGAGTAGGCAGGTTAGACTAGGCAGGTTAGGCTAGGCAGGGTAGGCAGGATAAGCTAGGCAGGGTAGCCAGGGTAGGCAGAGTAGGTAAGGAAGGCAGGGTAGGTAGGTAGTGGTAGGTAGATTGGTAGCCAGTTGACGGGAGCGAAGCCGCGGGGGTTAGCTAGTTTAGATATTAATTTACCACAGAGGTTTAATGTCACTCATTAAGTTTAATATAAAATATATGCAGTAGATCGAAAAAGGTACTGGCGTGGTACGAGTACTGGCTGAGAAAAAAAATCGGCGTATAAAACCAATTACCAGGCCCCTCAGAAAGTATTGCGAAAAAAAGTTTTTATATATGGGAGACTGGCCAGTTATAATGTTTTTCGAAAATATGATTATTTATAAGTAAAAATAAGTAAGTTCCAATTTCAAAATTTCCCTCCACATTTTTTGCGAGTTAATTCAAAGTATTGTGTCTCACTGAAATATGGATCTGCGCCGGGAACATTTTAGAGCTATGATTTTATACGATTTCAAGTGTCGCCTGAAACCGGATGAATCGTACGATAGACTTCAAATGGCATTCATGGATGAAGGCCCTTCCAAGGCAACCGTGTATCGTTGGTATAACGAATTTAAGCGCGGTCGACCAACTTTGGGGGATGACGAAAGAAGCGGTCGCCCTTTGACGGCTGTTACCGAAGAAAACGTGCTAGCAGTGAAAAATTTAATCCAAGAAAATAGGCGAATTACATATCAGGAGATTCAACACATATTGAAGATTGGATCGGGAAGCGTTCACGAGATTCTACACAGCCATCTTCGCGTGAGGAGGATAGTATCACGCTGGGTGCCGCACAACCTCACCGATGCTCAGAAGCAGGCCCGGGTGGAATGGTGCCGTGATATGCTTAACAAATTTGAAGCAGGCTCGTCTCGGCGTGTTTACGACATCGTTACAGGTGATGAGTCCTGGATTTATCAATACGACCCAGAAACCAAGCGCCAGTCGACTGTTTGGGTGTTTCAAAATGAGCCAACGCCTACCAAAGTGAAGCGATCTAGAAGCGGGGGTAAGATTTTGATCGCTAGCTTTTTTAATTTGACTGGCCACTTGGTATCAATTCCCTTACGGGATCAAAGAAGCATTAATGCCGAATGGTATACTACCAAATGTTTGCCAGAAGTTTTCTCTGTTATAAGCAACAAGCGACCAAACACAGGGCTCCGCGGGCTACTGCTCCACCACGACAATGCACCTGCGCACACCGCACTCAAAACGAGGGACTTCCTGGACAGCACGCCAGTCAAACTCCTGGGTCACCCTCCTTACAGCCCTGATCTAGCACCGTGTGACTTCTTTTTATTCCCAAAAATAAAAAATCAGCTCAAAGGGATACAATTTTCGTCGCCGGAAGATGCGCTGGCTGCGTTCGAGCAGGCTGTAAACGAGGTGTCTGCGGCGGACTGGAAAAAGTGTTTTGAAAACTGGTTTAGGCGCATGAATCTTTGTATAGAGGCTGGTGGAAAGTACTTTGAAAAGATTTAATAAAAATATATGTACGTATAGAACAATTTTTTTTAGTTTCGCAAAACTTTCTGAGTGTCCCACGTATGTGAAAAAAATGCCTCGCATTTTGTGCCATTGTAAAACTTTGATAGGTAGGTACTTCATATTTAGCAAGAAAAGTATAAAAAAATGGAAATAGATGAGAGGTAGATTGGTAGTTGAAAGAAAAGTAGATTACGCACCTCGCTAAAGTGAGTAATTAATGCACTCGTGTTAATTTAGTGCCCTCGCATGCGCTCGGGCACCAACATAACACTCATGCATTAATAACTCACTTTGCGCTCGATGCAACAATCTACTATTACAATGCATGTCCTCGAAAAGAGCGGTTTTCCAAGCAGCCAAACTGTGCGGAAAGTGTCACTTTTTTTCACTAGTGCTTTTTACTTTCCTGTATTTTTTTAAATTTTTGACTCCAACGTCAGCCCGACGCATAGAGTTTTTATTAATTGAGAAAAGTTTTACAAATTAGTTATATATAGATTATCATTCATATAAAAGGTAAAATAAAAACTTTTTTGCAAAAAAATACTACCGACTTCCAAATGAAAAACTACGAAGTGAAAAATAACTTAACTTTTGGAAGTCGGTGTCTTACGCTACCATTTTTTTGCGATATGGACACCGACTTCCAAAAGTTAAGTTATTTTTCACTTTGTAGTTTTTCATTTGGAAGTCGGTAGTATTTTAGATTAACCGAATAATATGAAACTTAAACATAACCGGTGAAATGAGAGATCTGTGTACCCCTTTAGAGCGTACTGGCGTGATGTTATGTTATGAAATGGTATAAACAACAAACAGACATGCGATTGCAGCAATCCCGAGAGTTTTGCCGTTATTTATTGAAGAGTTCTGTTGTGTATCTCCGAAGTTCTTCACCAGACCTTCACCAAATTAAAATGGGACCAATTTTGAAACATACTCTTTCAAACAAAAAAAGAATTTTCAAAATCGGTCCACAATTGACAGAGATATCGATGAACATACACAAAAAAAAAAAAACAAACATAAAGTCGAACATAGAACCTCCTCCTTTTTTTGTAAGTCGGTTAAAAACTAATACTTCATTTTAGGCGTTTTTAATTACTCTAGATTTAGATTTTGATCAATAAATTAATTTTAAATATTCATTAAATATGTTTGGCAGAACGTATATTTTGCTCGTGCCTTATTGCGTTACGATGTGACAGCTATTCGCACATGCGCAGTAGATATGCCCGAGGAACTATTAGTTAATCTGTGGATATGCTGAACGCGCTTGAATACGCCCGCCATTTTATTAATTTCATTTTATTAATTTATTTATTTCCTCGCACAATGCATAGTAAAATGCTGTATGATACACGTACGTAAGATGATTTCCGACTCGTGTCGATTTATCCACTCATCGGAAATCACCTACCTTCCGCACTTGTAGCATAAATAACTATTTTGTACTAACAGACATGGATAGACAATTTAATAAAGAACATTTTTGTCGTAATTTATTTTTCAAAAGACTAAAATTCGATTTTATAAAGATTTTGTTGTAAATAATAAACTGTTTAAGCTGGATTATGTTTTATTTCTACAAGAACAACCATAGTTGAACCGTTCACGTACTTCTAGTGCCACACATGTCACATAGACCAAACGGCGTTGTCATAGACAATCCTAAAACATAAACCAAGACCATAGGTCATAGACTATCACAACAGATTTTATTCTAAAATCTGAGCGTATTCACTACTGTAATTCATGCGCCACCAGTGCCGCTAGGCCAATAGGAATGCTCATATCTCATGCTGATTTTTTGGCCAGCCGTGTTCCGGTCCTTGGCAGCCTACTTGCTTTTTTTCGACTGATCCATCGTCGTGCGCAGACGCCGTGACCGATGTGTTGCGTCAGGGAATGGAGTACTACATTCCGTTCTCTGACGTAACAATGTCCAACGTTGACCGGCCATGGTTTGGCGCCGAATGTGGGCGCGCTGACGCGCTTAAACATGAGGCGTACCTGGCTTGGGTCGACGCTCGGTCGCGCAAGGCAAGTGACGTGGGTCAGAAGAAGAAGGCCTTCAACAGGGCTGCCAAGTCCTGCAAGCTGGTGTTGCGAAGGGCTCGGTTCGATCACATTGGCCGAATAGGGGCCAAACTTGCTTCTTACCCAGCAGGAAGTAAAGCGTTTTGGTCCCTGGCTAAGTCGGTCGAGTCGAACTTTTGCCGTCCCTCACTACCACCACTGCTGAAACCCGATGGGTCGCTGGCACACTCCGCTGAGGAGAAGGCAAATTTATTTGCCTCTCTTTTTGCGGAATCTTCACGTCTGAATCCTGGTGACGCGCAGCCCCCTCCTTCTCCTGATGGATGCGAGACGAGTATGTCGGACATTCGTATCCACCAAAAGGACGTCCGTAGGGTGCTGAGCCACCTCGACGTGAACAAGGCTAGCGGCCCTGATGGCATTCCAGCAATTGTTCTTAGAACCTGTGCGCCTGAACTGTCTCCGATCTTGACACGTCTATTCCGCCTTTCGTATGAGGCTGGAAAAGTGCCGAATGCTTGGAAGCAAGCTAACGTACAGCCCGTGCCCAAGAAGGGCAGTCGAGCTGACCCGGCCAACTACAGACCCATATCTGTAACCTCCATACTCTGTAAGAGTATGGAACGTGTACTTAATATAAAGCTCCTGGCATACCTAGAAGCTAACGATATTCTTAGTGACCGCCAATACGGCTTCCGCCGAAATCGGTCTACTGGGGATCTTCTAGCGTATGCCATTCACATCTGGAGTGAGGCCATCGAGAAGCACGGGGAAGCGCTTGCCGTCTCCCTCGACATCTCGAAGGCTTTTGATAGGGTCTGGCACGAAAGCCTTATTGGTAAGCTTCCTTCATTCGGTTTGCCCGGTGGTCTGTGTGATTGGATTGCAGACTTCCTGAGAGATCGGTCCATTCGAGTGGTTATCGATGGCTGCTCGTCGGACCAATTGGATATCAATGCCGGGGTCCCTCAGGGGTCGGTACTCTCAGCAACTTTATTCTTGCTGCATATTAACGATCTGCTAAAACCCGGCACCTTTGGGTATGCAGACGACAGCACTGTTGCTGAGAGATACATGTCCAACGCTCGAGCTACCGGACCTCAGATCCAGTCTCTGCGGGAGGCCATGGTGGAGCGCCTGAACCTGTCCTTGCAGGCAGTCTCCGAATGGGGCGATGCCAATCTGGTCAGGTTTAATGCTGCTAAAACCCAGGCGTGTCTTTTTTCGCTAAAAAGAGCCAATTCCAACCGGCTCCAACTTTCCGAGATGTGACCGTGCCAATAACTGACCCTCTTGAGCTTGAGGCCCATACATTGAGGCAAAGGCTCAGCTGGCTGCCAAAAAGCTGGGGATCCTTGCAAAGGTTAGAAGGTACTTCACGCCAGAACAGCTGCTCAGCTTCTATCAAGCGCAAGTTCGATCATGCATGGAGTACTGTTCTCATCTCTGGGACGGATCCGCCAAATACCAGCTTGATGCACTAGAGTCGATCGAAAAGCGGGCCAAAAGGCTCATCGGCGATGAGGCACTGGTTAAGTCAAAGCTCCAGAGCCTTGAACATCGTCGCCGAGTTGCCAGCTTGTCGGTCTTTTATCGGTTGCATTTCGGGGAGTGTGCGATGGAATTGCATGATCTAATTCCACCAAGCCCGTTTCATCATCGGACTACAAGACGTACGGCGATGCGCCATCGCTACATGGTAGACATACCACCCATACGCACTTAACGTTTTGGAAATACTTTCATTATGCGTACAGCTAATGAGTGGAATTCCCTGCCGGAGTCTGTGTTTCCCGATAGCTACAATCTAGGAGTCTTTAAGTCAAGAGTGAATAGGTTACTTCTAGGCAAGCGTGCTTCACCGTCGACCACATCATCGCTTACCATCAGGTGAGATAGTGGTCAAGCGCGAGCCTATAATATATAAAATAAAAAAAAAAAAAAAAAAAAAAAAAAACGTTGCTGGTCTAGGCAGACAGATAGTAACTTCATAATTTCAGCCGAAAGATCAATGGACAAAGGCCACCCACAAGTGTCGCCACACCCACCGGTCTTGTACTTCTTGAACCTAGCGGGTTCGTGCAGTCATCACCAGGTCATAGGACCACCTTTGTAGGAGGCTTCGCAACGCTGGATGTATTGTAACTTAGGCCCACATAAATGTTTGACCGTATTGGTTAAGCAATCGCTAACGGATCCCTTTAGAATGATTTGCAGGATACGAAGCGGAAGCCTGGCAGTTTTTTATGATTTTTGCGTGGGCATCTTTTATCAGCAGTCAGGACTTCAGGAGTCTGGATTTCTGCCCAGTTGATAGCATAGGCTCGCTTACATTACATAACATGGAACTTTAGTTAATCTGGCGATGTATATAGTATGAATGTTATTTTAGGTTTAAGTGCTCTGTCTAACTCTTAAGAAAATACAGGCGTGATGTGAAATTGAAATTGGGTATGTATCGATGGCGCCGGATTGCCGTATGTCTGGTAGTCCGATGATGAAAAGGGCCATGCGGAATTAGATCATACAATTCCATCGCACCCTCCCCGGAATGTAACCCATAAAAAACCGACAACCTGGCAACTCGGCGACTATATTCAAGGCTCTGGAGCTATGAAATGACCCGTACCACATTGCAGATGAGCTATTTGGCCTGCTTTTCGATTGACTCTCGTACATCAAGCTAGTGTTTAGCCGATCCGTCCCACAGATGAGAAAACCGCACTATTCCCAAACCACTGCAACTCTTGAAAGCCAGAATCATCAGTGGCGACCACCAGAAAAGCAACAAAGCAATAAAGGTCGACGAAGTACAGAAATCCCGCGGACCTTTCATAAACCTTAGACCTTTTTTTTAATCAGAAAAAAATGACAGAGGAGTACGAAAAAATCATAATTTCCACTTCCCTCCATATCAAGCAGGAGACAGAACAAACATGGCAAATAGGCACAAAGAGTCGTTTACAACTGGGATAAGCAGTTGCCCTGGGTCCTGAGTCCTGAAATTGTGAGCTGTTATATTTGATTCCAATAATAGGTATGGCAAAAACGCATGAACCGGAAATTTGTTCTATTTTCTACAAGGTCCATATAGTAAATAACTCTGGATGCAGTCTGTACACTATCCAACATAATGTAGCGTTCATTCTGCCAAACACTCCCATAAGATATGATGTGCAGATTGTACAGAGATGAGAACAGTACTCCATGCATGATCGAACTTGCACTTGATATAAGTTGAGCTGTGCCGGCGTGAAGTAACTTCTCATCTTAATGGATCCCCAACTTTTTGGCAGTCAGCTGAGCCCTTGCCTCAATGTATTAGTCAAGATTGAGAGCCATTGTTAACGTGACGCCAAGAAGCTTAAGATGGTCCGGTGGTCGAACCGGGTGCTTCACAACACCTTCTTGCAGGACGTGAGCAGGCTCACGTTACTCGTGTTGCGCGATCGAGCGTCGACCCATGTTTAAGCGCGTCGGCGCGATTACATCGCGTGTGGTTCAAAATTGTGCTCCAGGGTAACCCCTGGGTAAGGTAAGTACGAAACGTCTAACGGACTCGCTATCTTCGTCTCCGCATGGAAAAAGAGCGCTGGTTTCTCTGCCTCTAGGTGATCAGCCCTTTTGTGTGCACGTGCGCAATATCGCCTATCGACGCATTCATTACTTTACGCCATCAGTTGGTCCCTAAGTGGTAGTCTGGGGAGTGGATGCCTGGTATTAACCAGCCAAAACAAGCAAACAAGTTTTATTATCAATTAAAAAAAAAAACATCATATACCTATCACGATTACAGTTTCAGATAAAAAAATAAAATCAAAATCAAAATCAATTTTTTTATTTCATATAGGCCTACATGGGCACTTATAAAACGTCGACAATGTGCTCGGTTCGGGTTGGTCGTTTCCTATGGAGAAGAACCGGCAAGAGTTAAAGTCGGAGGAAGTGAATCTTATGTCAATACTTTTGTGCGTTTGTGATTCACATGATTCATTCATGCAGACAACGAGACAGATCTCTGATAAACGTCCTGTCTAGCGTGAATGAATAAGCGTCATGAAGTTAGAAATCGTCACATGATTGCAGATGTTGTGATTGTGACGAACATTCTTAAGATTAAATTGTCTTTATGGCCTGATAGCGCCAAAACTTTACTCAAGAGTTAGTTGCTAACACGAGGTTAAATTAAAATATGACATGCATTATGGGCCCTTGTAAGATAACTCAGGGTGGCGCAAGCGGGACTAAGTCATCATCATATTTCTGCACATGTCCCACGTTTCCGAATTGAGTATTAAGAGTTAAAAAAGTTTCAGACTCTACTTAAATGTTAAAGCTTGACAGGTATCCAGGCTCATTCAGAAATCGGAGGAGGGGTTGGTTCAACCCTTTTTACCCGGCTGCCGAAGGAGGGTAATGTGTTTATCAGTCTACGTATGTGTGTACGTATGTTTGTTCCTATGTGGCGTTTTAGACACCAAATGCATTGGCCAATATTAATGATTTTTACGTCAATCGATTCGTCTTAACCTTGCGAGTGTCACTGGCTGCATTAAAATTAAAAAATGGTAGATTTCGGGCTTTATATTGTGGGTTTTTTTTTTCTTCCAAACCCATCGTATGGGGTATCTAAATAAATGGTTTTAAGAGGTTATTTCAAAAATATATATCACTTATATGTAAAAATATATAACACTTACATTTGAAAAAAAAGTGTTAACTAAAAAGTTATAAATAAAAAAAGTTAAAGAAAAAATCAAAAA
This sequence comes from Orthosia gothica, assembly GCA_949775005.1. Classification (NCBI taxonomy): domain Eukaryota; kingdom Metazoa; phylum Arthropoda; class Insecta; order Lepidoptera; family Noctuidae; genus Orthosia; species Orthosia gothica. The sequence continues at coordinate 2,972,949 of OX459047.1, forward strand.
AACCCGACTGCTTAAGAAGCGAATTAAAAAGACGTAAACAAGAAGAAAATCATGCTGTGCAGTCGATGGCTACATATTCGCGAGCTAGCTGACAAAACCAGATGTATCCTCCGACTGCAAAGCATGAACATTTCACAAACAATGCTTTAAGGTCGCTTTATGCCAACACAGTCTCAAGACTCAAACTGAAAACTCAAAGCATTTATGGTATCTAAACCATGGCACTTTTGTACACTTTTTTACACTATAGGTATTTAGTCAGACAGTGGAAGACATGGACACATCCCAGAACATAGATTTTTAAGGAGAAGAAGAAGATTTGTTTATAGGTACTTACACTATGTGAATGGAATAGAAAATGTGAATCAAGCCCGACATAAAAATGCAACTGACTGCTGCAACTCCTTACCAAAAATTTACGGTAGCGGTCAATCATTTGATGATAATATAAAAAGTTCAATGAGGAGTCTCAGAGAAATGATTCATCTGACTACAAAACCGAAACTCGTTTGATCGGAAATGAACTATCAAGATTAAGAGTCAAATGCTTGCAAATGTGTGAACATTGTAGGCCTTCTAGACTAGTAGGCATTGTAGAACTTTTTAATTTATTTTATTTTCTTTTGTTTATATAATATATAAACTTTTTTTTTGTTTTTCTTACTAATCTAATGCTGTAACTTGGAAATATTGTAAAACCTTTTTTAAAAGAGTAACCATGGAGTTTCTTGCCGGTTCTTCTCCATAGGAAACGATCAACCCGAACCGTGCACCTTTTGTCGACGTTTTATAAGTGCCCATGTAGGCCTATAGGCCTAAAAAAATGATTTTGATTTTTGATTTTGAGTTACACGAGTGATTCTATAAGAGTTCCGTTATTATTCGGACGTAAAGAACCCTAAAAACCCTTCAAAAGCCTAGTAGACAGTAAAGTAAGATTTGTAAAGGATTTTTGATAACCTATTTGTCTATTTCAGCCCAGGAATATAAGACTTTGCCTTTTTATTTTGCCTGTGTTTTTCATAAAATAGCAAAAAAGATCGTTGATCTTGCACTAATATCTCTTCGTTGGCCGAACAACAAATTATTTACGAATCGTTTTTCATGACTTGTAAAGGATCACTTATAAATGTCGTTTCAGTTCGGGACAGCTTAAAAGAAAGAAAAACAAGCGTTTATAATTTCCGTTTTTAAAATTAATTAAGGATGTCGTGACGCATAAATATGTAAAGTATTTTAGTTATATGCATGTATTATGTTTATGCATTATGTGCTGTACACGTATTTGTGTAGTGTATTTTGTTAGTAAGACATCAAATGTGTTTAAGTATTTGTTGTGCGATTTTGTAAACTGTCTTAATTTTGTAAATCTCTCTATAACACAAAGGTTTGCTGACAGAGAACCCAATTATGGGATAAGCTTACATAAGTTTTCCTTTTGTATTTGAATATGTTTATTATGTGTAAAATAAAAAAAATATGTTAGAAAATATAGGCGGGTCAATGACCGCTATTATAAGTTTATCTGGCGCCTACCATAATTGTTTATTAAGGTTCCCCTAGTCGACGGCACGAACTATTTTGTGCTCGAGGTTAAAATGCATGCTATCTCATCCGACAACAAGTGCGAAAGAGATAAATGCTGTGATGAGCTGTAAGAAGCTAGTTCGCGTACGAATTAGCACTTTTGCAAATTTGTATCGAAATGGATGAAGATTTAGGACGAAAACGAGCGAGCGAAATTTTTTTTTTTTTTGGGTCGCTTTTAGCGATAAGGCCGCCCATTGTGTTACCCAGTGTAATGTTTTGTTCGTCTATATTTTCTGTAACTTATATGGTGTACGTAATAAAGAGTATTCTATTCTATTCTATTCTATAAACAGACCTTTGAGAGTCTAGATACGATGAAAAAACGACTAGATGTATATTTTCAAAATACAATTATTTGCATTCTTGAATTACTAATCTATCCCTATATGGAGGCCGCTTTGCAATTTTCCTTCTTCTTATGGTATTTATTGCCGCCCAAAGATGAGTTAAAATTAGCATTCAAATATGGAACTTTCGACGCTCATAACTTTCAAATATTTATTTTTTGTTTCCATACACGGCTAGATAATGATGAGATAAATTGATATTTTTTATTTTATTTTGAACGTATATTGTCAAACAGTGGAGTAATCGCCAGACTACGTTTGTATGAAATAATGATCGACTAGTGTAACCTTAAAAAACAAAAGTAGGTAAAATGCCATGTTTTATGACATTGTGACGGAAGCCTAATTTAATGGAATCAAACGAGTTAATAAAAGTAAGCTACTTAGGTTTATTTTAATATATTTTTATCTCTGATTGTTAGGCTTTGAGGAAATGGGCTACTTACATTTTCGATAAGAAGTGGGACCCGTGTATATACCTACGCAATCATCGGTGACCGGGTTTCAGCCTGTTGCCGGTCTACTGCAGACAGGTTTATCCTACTCAATACTCGTGTTGAGACTATTTATGCTATTCAACTATTGATGGGCAATTAAGGTTTGGGAATTTATGGCTTTATATCTTGGTCTTCTTGGGGTCTTTAAGTCAAGAGTGAATAGGTTTCTTCTAGGCAAGCGTGCTTCACCGTCGACCACTTCATCGGTTACCATCAGGCGACATAGTGGTCAAGCGCGAGCATATCTATACCAATATTATAAAGAGGAAAGATTTTTTTGTTTGTTTGTACCGAATAGGCTCCGAAACTACTGGACCGATTTGAAAATTTCTTTCACCAATAGAAAGCTACATTATTCCTGAGTGACATAGGCTCTTTTTTAATCCCGAAAATAATTCCTGTGGGGTGGCCCACGGGAGCCAGCGGGCAACAGCTATTGAGTATAAAAAAGACTTCTCCCGCTCTGGGTGAAGCGGTGCCAAACTTTTACTGACTAAATCCCACCCGTGTTCCTTCAGGTGGTTTCATTTTCGTTTCTTTTTCAATATTACATGTCTAACTTAGTTATAAACGTTTTTCTTTTTACATGCCGCGATAACTATGTACGAAGAAATTGAAAAAGGTTTTTTGCACAAAAATACTACCGACTTCCAAATGAAAAACTACAAAGTGAATAATAACTTAATTTTTTGAAGTTGGTGTTATTTTTCACTTTGTCGTTTTTCATTTGGAAGTCGGTAGTATGTTTTTGCAAAAAAGTTATTTTTTTCCCCGTTTTAGTTATACCTACCTAATAGGCAAGTAAGGTCCCTATAACGCCAGAATAGAGTACTCGAATAACATGAAACTTGAACATAACCGGTGAAATGAGATATCTGCGTACCCCTTAAGAGCGTACTGGCGTGATGTTATGTTATGAAATAGTATAAACAATAAACAGACATGCAATTGCAGCAATCCCGAGAGCTTTGCCGTTATTTGTTGATGAGTTCTGCTGTATATCTCCGAAGTTCTTTATCAGACCTTCACCAAATTAAAATGGGACCAATTTCAAAACATACTCTTTCAAACAAAAATAGAATTTTCAAAATCGGTCCACAATTGACGGAGATATCAGTGAACATACACAAAAAAAAAACTAAGTCGAAGTAAGGCAAGTCGGTTAAAAATCAAATTCATCGTTTACTATTAGAACGGAGAGCAGTGGTGGGTGGTGGCCCAGTGGTAACGACCGCGACTTACAAGTTGTAGTTCGTGGGTTCGAACCCAGGCAGACGCTTTACTTTCTGTAAATTATTTCATCACACCTGCTCTTAAAACGGTGAAGGAAAACATCGTGAGGAAACCGGCATGTCCTAGAACCAAAAATTCGAAGACATGTGACATTCACCAACCCACACTGGGCCTGCGTGGTGGATTAATGCCCATTCCCTCTATCACAGAGAGGATGCCTGTGTCCCAGCAGTGGGCAGATTATAAGGCTGATGATGATGATGATGATGATAAAAAAGAGTATAATTCGTAAGCATCAAGTCTAATTATTATTAAGTATTTTTATAGCTGTCAAATCCTACGTCTTAGATTTTCACGAGTATAAGTACGTCTTTTTTGTTTACATGGGTAAAAAAAAAAATTGCACCTACCCAAGAAGGTAATTTCCTAAAGCATTAATACCAAAAACAACAACAACATAAAAACGATAATTCAATTGATTAACATTAAAAGAATAATGTTATTGCAAAGGCTACTAATTTAACGCAATTAGGCACGTTCGTGAACCTGCACTGCTTGCACACACGTAGCTTGTGACGTAGCGTTACGTGTCAGCGTCTTAGTAATGATGCAGTTTTGTACGAGTGTGAGTGCGTTATGCGCTTTGTGTTCATTTTGATGTGTGTGTTCGCATTTTTGCAACTTTTCACAAATGAAAATTGAATCCTCAGTATTTGTCATATTGTAGATCTTTTTCAATTGCTTATCCAAGGGGTATCGTGTTCCCTGGTTGCTGGGTTTAAAAGGTCAGATTAGGCAGTCGCTCCATGTTTCCACACTGTTGTCAATTGTATTTTTCCTACTGCTCCATTAGTATTTTCTGATTAATTTCGTTGCGGGATCCAAGTCGATCTTCATAGCCTGGCCGCTTTTCTGGTGGACGCCACTGTTGATTCTGGCTTTCAGGAGTTGTAGTGGTTTGGGAATAGTGCGGTGGGATTGTCCCAAATAAGTCAGTTAACCTTGCCAAGGTGCAGATAGCATTCGACATTAGGGTGATAGCAATTATCAACTATAACAGTTGATAGGACTAAGCAACTATTCTTGGAGTAACTGATGGCGTGGATGATCTGTTATTTTGTTTGAAAAACTGCTTTCTTACATTTTGGAAAGGGTTGACACAAAATACTGCACCTATGTTTTTAAAGACCTAATAAATACTGAAGGCTCCCTATTTTATTGAGTTTTCTTTTTCCCTTAGAGAATAATTATCAGAATATTGAAATTCATTCAAAGAACAATGTAGATGACTATGCTCCGAGTTTCCCTCCATGTTCGATGGACAAACAACACTCTGTCTAAAATGCATACGGAATTGTGATGTTGATCCTACGCTGCCGGTAAGGTCTAGAGATTACTCCACTGTTTGACGTACGTTCGATTTGTACGTTCAAAATAAAAATAAAATCAATTTGTCTCATCATTATCTAGTCCTGTATGGAAAAAAAAATGTTAAAAAAATATATATGTAAAAGTTATGAGCGTCGAAAGTTCCATATTTCGACACTAATTTTCACGCATCTTTGGGCGAAAATAAATACCATAAGAAGAAGGTAAATTGCAAAACCGCCTCCATACGGGGATAGATTAGTAATTGAACAATGCAAATATTGTTATTTTTTAAATTATTATTATTATATTCTTCATTGTACACCAAAAAATATATAAACAGGACAAAAACATAAAAACAAGTGTACAATGGGCGGTCTTATCGCACAGGGCAATCTCTTACAGGCAACCTTTGACAAAATAAAATAAAAACAATACAATATCTAGACTCCCAAAAGTTTGTTTATAAAATTTCGCGCGCTCGTTTTTCTCTTAAATTATCATTATACGAATTAGCACTTTTGCAATTTCGATACAAATTTGCAAAAGTGCTAATTCGTACGCGAACTAGCTTCTTACTGCTCATCACAGCATCTATTTCTTTCGCACGTGTTGTCAGATAAGATACCATGCATTTTAACCCCGCGCACAAAATAGTTCGTGCCGTCGACTAGTTCAACCTTAATGACACAGACAATTTTTATGGCAAGTAAGATGTAATTACTGTTACCACATAAATACCTACTTACGATTTTTTTTGCAGTGTTTTGATGTTATTCCCCGGTCTTAGTAAAAACAAGCGGCGGATATCAAGAAGATGTGCATAAGAATAATATAATAATATATATTAGTCACTTCAATCTATCTATATCTATATATATAAAAGCGAAAGGTCACTCACACACTCATCACGAAATATCCAAAATCGCATGACGTATAAAGATGAAATTTGGCAGGGAGGTTCCTCAAGTGACGTAAGTGCGCCCTAAGAAAGAATTTTCGGAAAAACCACCCGTAAGGGGATAAAAAGGGAGTCGAGAGTTTGTTTAAAATTTCTACAGTACAAACTATTCCTAAAAGACGGCTTAGGGGGTGTTAAAGATTTTTGAAGAATTTTACTGTACAGGGCTTTTTTATGATGCGGGGAGCACTAAGAAGGGCTATTTGGAAATTTAATTCTTTAAGGGGGTGTAACTAAAAAGTCATCTGTAGGATTAAATACGGATCAAGCGAACGAAGTCGCGGGCGAAGTGCTATTTGTATATATTTGATCAATATTTAATAAGCTCTTGGCCAAATAATAATAGTTGCACGGGTCGATCAGCAAAGCCTGCTGGGGTCAGTCCGTGGTGGGTCACCATCTGAAGATAGCGAGATGCCGTCATGCCTTGGAGAGCATATTAAGCCGTTGTTTTGGCTATCTGGTATTTGTAAATCTTTGACAGTCGTTACGTATACTCAGAAGCCAGGAAATATGACATGAGTCTTTGCAACGGGCTGTCGTATTACCCAGATACTGGGTTGTGGACGTCAGATAGTTTTTTCATGTGAAATAGTGGTACTCAGCTGCAGTTCCGGTTAGACTGGAAGTCGACCCCAACATTGACGGGCAAATACTAGGCAGGGTGAATAAACAATACTTACAATGGATTATCAAAAGGAAATAGGTCACCAATAACAAGCGGACATGGCACCATGGGAACCCTTCAGATTACAATGGTGTGAGTGTAATGTAATCGGAAGACAATACCTACAGTTAACAATATTTCAAGATATTTTCGACACTCAGACTTAATATAAATAGGGATCTCTCTTACTGAAACTAACTCCATTCCACCAATTCGCACCAAGTGCTTCCAACATCCTTCATAATGCGCACAGCGAATGAATGGAACTCACTACCTGCGTCTGTGTTTCCGAGCGCATTCAACCCGAATCCCTTCTAAAAAGTCTAAGTTAGAGTGAACAGGCTTCTTCTGGGTAAGCTCACTCCATCGTAGACTCTGTCTCTGTCACCTCTGACCTAGACTAGAGTCAAGAGCAAACCCATCATAAATAAAAAAAAATAAAAAAAAATCCGGTTTCCCAGTATTAAATACAGAAATGAAAATGTCTTAGGAGAACAAAGATTGCCGACATGGCCTGAAGAATTAAAAACTTAAGTGGCAGTGGTCAGGGCAGATTGCTCGCAGAATGAGCCGTTGGAGCCGAGAAGTTCTGGAGTGGCGTCCTCGTACCGGATAACGCAGCGTTGGAAGGACTTCTACAATGTGGACCGATGACCTGGTTAAGGTTACGGGAATCCGCGTGATGCGAGACGATGTGGTGAGAGTTGGCTTATGTTCACGTCGGTGGAAGTCTTTCAACTGCAATAATGATTATTTATTTTTACATTTCATGTACAATAATGGTACATAGGCGGACTTCATGCAACAAGGCATTCTCTACCAGTCAATCTTTGGGTTAAAAAGGAAAACATTGTGAACGGGTACAAAATAATATTTAAAAAAACAACTTGTATACGAAAATGTATTTACTTACATCGCATTACATATCATCAGCCTATTAATGTTCCCACTGCTGGGACACAGGCCTCCTCTCCGTGTGAGGGAAAGAGTGGTAATCGACCACGCGGGCCCAGTGCGGGTTGGTGGATGTCACATGACTTCGAATTTTTGGTTCTAGGACATGCCGGTTTCCTCACGATGTTTTCCTTCACCGTTTTGAGAGCAGTGGTGAAGAAATAATTTACACAAAGTAAAGCGCCTGCATGGGCTCGAACCCACGACCTACAACTTGTAAGTCGCGGCCGATACCACTGAGCCACCACTGCTCTCTTTACTCACATTTACTCGCATAATACACATATACAAATAAAATATACTATTATATACCAATAAAAAAAAAATAAACGAGAAAGCTATTAATAATTAATATGACTAGACTTCTGATGATGATGATGATCTAAATAAATTTAATCGATCGATTTTTATCATTTGGGTTTTGTTCATATTATACTTTGCTGTTTTGATCCGTCTGATACTTTTCCTGGAAAACTAATTAACTGTCAATTACCTACCCGAAAATAATGCATTTCATAACATTCCATGACCTTACAAAGTAATCTGTTATTGCGGGATTTGTTAGTAGTAATATTTTTTATTGGAAATCATCCAATGACTTCTCCCGCTCTGGGTGAAGCGGGAGGGCGTGTCAGACTTTTACTGACTAAAACCCATCCGTGTTCCTTCAGTTGCTTGTGCCAGGGCCAAGGTAACTGTCTATCAAATTTATCCGCGACCCAAACAGGCTTCGGCCCTATCAGGCCCCGTCACTTTTGCTAACATCTCTTTGAGGCGCGCGTGGAACACTACGCGCCGTAAACTCAGGCTTGGTCCTTATCGGACGGTAAGCTACCCATTACTTGCCGTCCGCAAGCTCGCGCCTACGGTGGCCGGGAATCGGCTTGCGACTCCCAACGCCCGGGGCGTCTCCTGCGGTGGCTAGGTTGTCTCTTTTGCGTCTCCCTCACGCGTTCCGCCTCCTCCTTTGCGAGCATTACTGCTTCGCAGAAGGAGGAAAAAGCTTCCCATGCCCTCTCGCTCCGTACCATGGCCTGGACCAGGGCCGGACATGAGAGGTCGCTACCGCCGATCGCCTCCATGAGGACACGGCGGTGCTCCGCCCAAGCGGGGCAGATCTCCACCGTGTCCTGTTAGTTGTAACCTGGAGTTGAGACCGTTTGATGGCAATATACTTGCCTCCTATTACATGGAATTAAACATTACTGGTCAATTGTGGAGTATTATATTTGCACCCCTGCCCAACCCTGCAGATGAACACCGTGATGTTATGTTACAGTTGTTGTCCTAATCACATGAGACACATTAACCGTCTAAAACTCACCATGTTTACATATCAAACAACATGCGCTACATAAAAAGACGCAAAGACGCATCAACACTTCAGTTCCGTTGCGTCCTTCGTCTGAGCTGGACGCATTTGTGTGTCGAACGTCCTAGCTAACGCACGCGTTGCAATCGTTCTGTGAAAGAAGTACTGAAGTGGCTGCAAGCCAATAATTATTGTGTATTTTTGGATCGTGTATCTTCGTGAGTATTGTTTAATTCCTGTTTTTGTTATTGTTTGTTTATGTTTTGATGTGTTTGAGGATGTCGTTTTGTGTGGAAAGCGGTGATAGTTTTCCGTGGGAAAGGAAATGGTTTCTGAAATTCAGTGTTTGTAAGTTTGAATGTAAACAATGTCAATTTGATATTAAATAATGACTGCGTTTAAGTTAAATGTTCATTATTTTACAGATAGGTGCGTAGTATACCTTAAAATATTTTACCTTGGCCCGGTATAAACATTTTTAGTAATACCTAGTAATATATAATTTTTTTTATTAGGCAATTTGGCATAGTCAATTTTTATTTAATGTAATGAATCTGAATCATGGACTATGTCAGAAAATACATGAATTATATATTAATATTAATTGAATTTTCTCAGATGTAAATTTTCTGATTTGTCATTTTCCCATGTAAATATTATGTAAGATGTTTACTTTAGGTTGCCAAGGCAACCTAGTAACCTAATTAAAACGATAAACAGTAGAATATTCAGAAATATTTATCACCAATTAATTTATTATGCGTGGTCACTGAAGCATAGAACTGTTTATGTGGTTTTTTTTTCATATAAGGAAGTCTGAAAAAACAAAGACAATTAAAGCATTTCCTTAACCAATATACACTATGACTTAACATACAAGTACTTAAACCTTTATCATTTTAAAATTATAGCGTAAAAATATTTTACCAATGTACTGATTTTGACACAAGCAGCTGACCAATATCTTTTTTTTTTGGCTTCGCACTTTTTGTCCACCAGTGTCTAGAAGTTCTAGTTTCTTTAAGCCATTCGATGTTTTTAGTCCAATGCCCTAGTTAGGCCCCAGTAAAATGACGTTAACTTTACTGGAAGCCTCCACGGAGTTTTGTCGACAACATGAACAAACTCATGTTCTACCGCTGTGTTTCACTTTCCCACACTCGTGCACGTTCACTAATATTTTTAGAACAAAACACCACCATTTTTACACTATTAATATTTATTAAACACAATTTTGGAAAATAAAACAGAGAAGCAACATAGACGCCATCACGCTCCCGCCAAAACCCGACAAATATATTTCTTCGTTTTAATAAAATAAAATAAAAAAATCCCTTTCATCCCCAATGTGATACTGGCAGATAGAACAGTCGGAACTGGCTCAAATGCCACTAAAAAAAACCCTTTTTATGTCATGAGTTCAGTAAATAATCAATTAACTTTAACTCAGGGAGTTGTATTGATAATTTTAATGATTATTTATTTAATGATTAATTTGCACACCCAATATAATACTTAAAGACAATACATCAAGACAATAGAGTACAAGGGCACTGATTATTTATTAAGAAATTTCTGCCAGCTGACGCGTCAAAAGGAAAAATGAAAAAGAAATGTAGACAATAGTGTGTGAGAACAGTAAAATAAGAAAACTGAACGACTTAAATTAAGATATAAAATATGCGCACCTACACAAATAGTGTAATGGTGGATATATACAAATATAAATACATAATTGCAAAATATATAGATACTTAATATAATATACATATACATTTATAAATAAAGAGCAGACTTGAGAGCATATTGCTTATATTTCGGTTAACAATATTTGTTACAGTACCGAATAACTTTTTTAAATAACGACCTGAAACTGAGCTGAATATTGCAAACACGTAAGAAAAATGAATATTCCGAACTTACCTGGGGCATTCCCCTTATGCGCAAAAATATAACTGTAACACGGTTGCAGTATACAAAGGCTCGTGAAATATTAAATGAATGTTAATTGCCAGTATTTCTTAAAGACAAAATCCTCTTTGGTCGAAGAAAGATCGGAACAACTCCTTGAACTTATATTTCAGTATTTGTCAGTTGGCAGTCTGCCTGACCCTGAAGAGTTCATTCGTTCATCCGCATTGATTTTCTGACAAAAGTTTGTAAGACAATGCTTTGTTTGTATCAACGTTTTTGAGGTTTTCAATAATATATAAATGACGGGATGTTCTTTAAGGGCGGTTACGCACTACACGTCCGTATCGGTGATTTGAGTTCCGAATTCAAAATGTTCTGAATTATGACAGATTATGACGGATAGAGTTCGGATGTTGTGCGTAAGCTTCCCTACGGCTACTTCGGCACCGAAATTTCACGGACACAGATCGGATGTAGTGCGTAACCAACCGCCTGTAGGGTAAATTTCAATCAGCACATCTGAATTCTGGGCCAAACATAATATTTAATATTTTCCATTGACTCGCTAAGAAGAAGCACATCTAAATCCAGTTCGAGAGCTGTCAGTTTTATCATTGCTCTGAAATATTAACAAATTTTCATTGGAGACATTTTCCGAGTGTCTTCGTCTGGATCAATCTATAGCTTTCAATTGTTGTGGACATAGGCCTAATCAGTCTCAGATATGTCAATAATAGTTCGGTCCTTCTCTCTCATTCAACTCCTTGGAGATCGTCAATGATCAGTGAAAATTTGAAAATCTATGATACTTTTTTTATTGGTAGACTTATTGCTCGCGTTTGACCACTTAATAAACTGATGATTAGCGATGATTTGTTCGACAGTGGAGCAAACTTGCATATAATTAACCTCTTCTCACAAATTATAATAATTATTATAGTAATTATCTGAAAACTACATTACCCAACACCCCTACACCTGTCACTACTCTACATTTACAGATACACATACACATTTTTAGTGTTGTTTGGTTTTAGAACAAATCAAGACATTGTATAATTTCAAAGATACGTCTTTTTGCATGTCTATTTGGCTAAAAATAAAAATCTATTTCGAGGGCCTGGTGTTTTATACCGAGATACAGGACTCGTCCTAGTTCGGCTACAGATGCTCCCATCTTGCATAATTTTAAGTACTGGTTTTTAATACTTTTATGTAATTTGTTGTATTACATTTGGTGAAAAAAAAAAAAGTAATTAACCTATTCTCTCAAGGGCCCCATTATAACTATCAGACACAGATAATATCAGAAAACACCGACTGGGTAATTTACTTCATGAGCACATTATTTAACGGAAAGCCAGTCAATATTATGAGATGTGTATAATGTATGTGTGCAACGACACTCAACTGCATTGATAAATATTTGTTATTCTCATAATAAGTACACATAGGTGTCCACTAATGTGGTAGGTACCTATTATTGAAACAATAATCCGCCATTGTACTGTTGTTCACGTACTTTAAATAAATAAATAATCTTTCATCCAGGTATTCTAAAACAAAATATTAATTATTCTTCAACATTTATAAAATGTTTACAATTCATTGAATTTATTTAGATGTCACAGTTTTTCTTGTAACATATTAATCGCAAAACCCGAAAGGGGCCTAGACTTGTGGTCACAGATAATATAATACTAGCATACAGATGCCTCATTCCATACAAAGAAACCGTGCCGACGTAACTAGCGTTTTTCGTTTGAATAAACTGATTAGTTTTCTAAGAAATTCGATCGCGTTCGGTTCCATTCCACGGATATAGATGGTGTTAGCAGCGACTTGCAAGTAAAAGGGTTTACTTGGTTCGTGATAAAAAAATTATATCTTCTTCTTCTTCATCAAAGTCAAAGTCAAATATATTTATTCAACTAGGCCAATAAGCGGCACTTTTGAACGTTAAACACAAATTATAATTATTATTTACAAGTAATAAAAGTTGATTCTACCGTGCATTCGGAAAAGTAGCTTATTATGGAGAAGAATGCACAAGAAACTCCATACCTACTCTTTTTTAAAAAATAGGTGTTTTACAATATTTACATAGGTATATACATTACTAAATTCATCTGTCAATCGTGTCGATGATTCCATTTTTAGTTTTTAATTAAGATGGACCAGAACTCAGCCACGTCGACAGCCCTAGCGCTGGCCTCGCACAGGTCCTTTAATACAGCGACGATTTGTTTTATAATATTTTTGTGAACGTTTTTACAGCTACATTGTACCAAAATGTGTTACAAAACAAATTTAAAAAATCGAGTCGATGCTTCAGAAATTTAAATTTGCGCCATCTTTTGCAATCAATTTTAAATGATTCATTCAAATAATCTTGGAAATTATCCTTAATTTTGTGTTAATTAAACAAGAACATATTTTTTTATAATTGTCTCTAGAAAATCTTTATATTTAACAAATCGAAGCTTATCTCGCCATATAGTGCAATTTATTTGAACCGAATTTTCTATCTCCGTGTTATACTCATCCTTATGAACAACTTTGGACTAACAACTTTTACTTATCGGTGATTCATCCTTACTTAGATCAAAATGTAAATCTGTATTTCGAATTTACGTGACAGAAACCTATGTGATACATAGGTTTCTGTCACGTAAATTTCCAGTTTCAATTAAATTTTAAGAGATTTTGGTCACTTTTTTTCGTCTTGGTGGACTAATCGATAATGATATTAAAATAGATATATCCTACGATATACGGTACCAAAATCGATGAAATTTCCATGAAGATTTCAAGGCGTGAGAAAAATTACTGAAGCTTTGCTGACGAAATCCATTTTTCCTTTGTTGTGGAATCAGCGATTATTGTACCGATAGTCGTGTCAGCCAATAGCTTAATAGCCACGAGCCTCGACCACCACCTTAGGAGGCTCTCGTTTGGCGGTTGAGTCAAGAGCTTGATTCAGAAAGTAGTATTTGTGGACACGGCTCTTATAGTTAGGTGGTTCCTCTCTCTAGAGCCCTGACCGCCGGTAGCTTGGACCCGGTTCCTGATACCGGTGGACTTCTATTTTAATTTTATTTTATTAAAATAATAATATTTAAAAACTTTTTTCCAAAAAATACTACCGACTTCCAAATGAAAAACTACAAAATGAAAAATAACTTAACTTTTGGAAGTCGGTGTCTTTCGTAGGAACCATTTTTTTGCCATATGGACACCGACTTCCAAAAGTTAAGTTATTTTTCACTTTGTAGTTTTTCATTTGGAAGTCGGTAGTAATTTTTGGAAAAAAGTTTTTTTATTTTTCCCTTTTTAGTTTTACCTACCTAATAGCAAGTTGACAGAATAGATTAACCGAATAACATAAAACTTGAACATAATCGGTGAAATGAGAGATCTGCGTACCCCTTTAGAGCGTACTGGCGTGATGTTATGTTATGAAATGGTATACACAACAAACAGACATGCGATTGCAGCAATCCCGAGAGTTTTGCCGTTATTTATTGAAGAGTTCTGTTGTGTATCTCCGAAGTTCTTCATCAGACCTTCACCAAATGAAAATGGGACCAATTTCGAAACATACTCTTTCAAAAAAAAAAAAGAATTTTCAAAATCGGTCCACAATTGACGGAGATATCGGTGAACATACATAAAAAAAAAACATAAAACAAGAAGTCGAACATAGAACCTTCTCCTTTTTGGTAAGTCGGTTAAAAATGTAGATAATAAGAAAAGTATTTGAATAATGGACCTTAATATTAAATTTTTTGATTCGTTGCCTGTATTTTCCTAGTAAAACTAGCTCTAATATTTTATATTCTATGAACAAACAAAATATTTTTAATTCCCACCACTTTTCACCCCCCTTTGAGTAGAGTTTCGAAATATTCTTCCTTTTTTAGATAAGCCCATACTGTCCCACTGCTGGGCTAAGGTCTACCCCGTATTCTATCAAATATTCTTTTCCTGAGCCACCTCGAACCTGCGTCTAAAGAGTCTCAGAGTAAAATTTCAGTTTTCTAGGACCAAGGGTTTCGCCTTGGAATCGTTTTGTCAGTGAAGCAGTGTGTGAATCTGTCTTTTTAGGGTTTCGTACCCGAAAGGTCCAATCGGAGCCCTATTGCTGTCTCACGCGTCCGTGTGTCTGTCTTTCCGTCGTCTGTCACACATTTTGTTCTGAAGATTTTTTAATTTCTCATTTTATCTACTAACTCGAATCATGATATCAGCCGACAGACGTCCACTGCTGGACATAGGCCTCCCCAAGCGTCGCCACTTTGACCGGTCTCGTGCGTCCCGCAACCAGCGGATCCCCGCAACCTTCACCAGGTCATCGGTCCACCTGGTGGGAGGCCTTCCAACAACGTCTTCCAGTTCGCGGTCGCCACTCCAGAACCTTTCTGCCCCATCGGTCATCCGTTCTGCGAGCAATGTGCCCTGCCCACTGCCACTTAAGTTTGGCTATAACTCTTTTAAACGAATCTACTAACTTGATGGCAATGATTATTATTACGTATATTTTACTAACAATTATCAATATATTGATGAATTGGTACGGAACCCTAAATGTGTGAATACCGACACTCAATTAGCCGTTTTTTAGATAACACAGAAGAAACGGAAAATAGCTCCCATTTATAATCGTAATTAGAATAAAATATCAAAGTTTCTATATTTCAACACTGTCCATTTATTATTAATACAAGACAAAACATTCACGGGAATCACACGTGTATCCACAAAAGCAGGTGCAAAACGTGCCGATGCGAATGTCATGTGCTATGCACACAATGGCCGACGTTGGTCCACACTTGTTTCATGTCGGCCAGAGATAGAAGAGAATTGTGTGAAGAGAATATGTTTTAGAGATTCTAGAAACAACAATACTGATCTTACCTGGGAATCGAACGCAATGTCTGAGCATTATTAAATAATTATACAACCAGACGACTTACAGAATGGACTGATCCTCATAGAAACGACAACTAAAGATATGTAGAGAACAAAGCTACCTTCTTTCTAGCTATCTATGTTCAGAACTCATCAGATTCTGAAAGTCTGTGACATTCCATCAAGGAAAACGTATAACATCATGTGGATGGGTGGAGAGAGACAGGAGGACCAAAAGAGAACAGGGATGGATTGTGTAAAAAATGAAATGAAAGAAAGGTAGTCGGTGCAGAGTTGGGCAGTATTTGAATTACTTGTAATTAAAATACGTAATTGAAATACTAATACATTTTTGGTATTTGTAATTTAATTACTTCTTAAAAACAGTAATTTTGATATTGGTATTTCAAATACCTGACGCTGAGGTATTTTGTAGTTAGTTTTTCAAATATTTATTGGGTTTCAAAATACATTTGAACATATACTTTTAGCGATCCTATTAATTGATGCGTTCTGCAAAAAAATGCGGACGATAGCTTTCGTAAGCAGAATGGCGACCGCTAAATATGCCAATCTTTAAAATTGGCAATAATGGACCTGCACTGTACGTCAAATTGTCATGTATCTTGTCATAACAACAACTGATTGTATTATGTTATTTATATTTTAAATAAAAATAGTTAAAATTCTGTATTTCATATTTAAAATACACGACTTAAACATATTTTGTAATTGGTATATCAAATACATGCGAGATAGTATTTTGTAATTTGTATTTTAATTAAAGTAAAGCATGTAGTTTGCCGAGTTGCCCAGTGATAGCGTGACGGTTGATAGGACGTCGAAATGGAAGAAGTGTTGCGCCGACCCTAAGTAACATAGAACGCAGGCAGGAAGTTAATGACCGTCATATACCTAGAATCATTAAGCCGAAAATCGTTCACTACTAGCCAAAGGCCTTCCCCTACCGGTCGATCTAGCTATACTCGGGCGAGGCCTATAGTGGGCAGCGTATTAATGAAATGATAATGAATCGAATTTATGTTTCCCGATAGCTACAACCTCGGGGTCTTTAGTCAAGAGTGAATATGTTACTTCTAGTCAAGCGTGCTACATCATCCTCCACATCATCGCTTATAATCAGGTGAGATAGTGGTCAAGTGCGAGCCGAAATATAAACAAGTGCGAGTCGGACTCGCGCACGAAGGGTTCCGTTCCATTATTGCAAAAAAGGGCAAAGATCACGTTTGTTGTATGTGAGCCCCACATAAATATTTATTTTATTCTGTTTTTTTTTAGTATTTGCGACCCACGGATGCCCCTCAAGTTAAAGGGTAAAATCTAAAAGTCCGTGATTAGACCTGGATCAGAGTGTTGGGCTGTGAAAAAGATGGATGAAAGGAGATTGCATTTAGCAGAGATGAGAATGTTGAGATGGATGTGCGGCGTGACGAGATTGGATAAAGTGAGAAATGAGTATATTAGAGGCAGTTTGAAAGTGGCGCCAGAGGCAGAAAAGTTGAAGGGAAACCGTTTGTCCTGGTGTGGTCGTCATGTGATGAGGAGGGATGAAATGCATGTTACTAAAAGAGTTATGAATATAAATGTGGATGGATGGAGAGGAAGAGGAAGGCCAAAGAAAAAATGGACGGACTGTGTGAGGAGTGGTATGAAGGAAAAGGGAGTCAGTAATAGCGTAACTGGGGACAGAACGGTATGGAAGAGGAAAGCGTGTTGCGCCGACCCCAAGTAACATGGGATAAGGGCAGGAAAATGATGATTCTGTTTTTAGTATTTATTGTTATAGCGGCAAAAATACATCGTCTGTGAAAATTTCAACTGTCTGGCTATAACGGTTCATGAGACAGACGGACAGACAGAAAGACCGACGGATCGCGGAAACTTAGTAATAAGGCTCGTTTTTACCCTTTGGGTACGGCACCCTAAAAGTATAAGTCATTGCTTCTGTGACTTCTGTCTATATAAAACAGTTGTTCAATACGTGTGACGATACAAGTTCAGTGCCAAGAGCTGTCTGTGACAAGTCTATCTAGGTATGTACCTATCTATATACTTTAGTAGGTACTCGTAGGTTTCTATGTACATTTATTTGTAGGTGCGTGGTAATGGCGTGATTTGTGGATGTTTGAGCCAGATCTGATAAATTTTATTTGTTACGGAAATTGTTTATGTATCACTCACCTATTTATTCCTTTTTGGACTTACGTGTGGTCAGTAATAGGGTTGTTTCCTGGGTAGAAAATGATAATTCTAATTAGTCCGTCAGTGAGATTATCAAATAATAGTGGACACGTATTTTTTGCTTTACCAAATCAATAAAAAAATATAAAGATAAAGCGAATCAAAGTTCAGAAGTAGGAGCTAGTGACGTCACATACAATCTAAAATACACTTTAATTCCTGCTCATCATTTCAGTGAGGTATATTTACCTAATTTTGGATATACTATAATATATCCAAATTTAGATCCCCGTATTCCTAGTAATATCTCATTAAATTAAGGGCCTTCACGCCGCTTTATATTACTATTATTAATATTTATGAAACAGGTTTTTGCTTTAAAAAAATAATTAACAACACGATATTTTTCTCCTTGTATCCAAAAGTCAGCGACAAAACGACTTGGATACAGAAAAAAATATGCCTAGAATTTCTTTATCTGAAATAGCTGTAAATCAAAGAATATTTTGCAAAAAAAAAAACAGTCTAAAAGGAGATTCAATATTGATATTCTGGGTCCGAGCGGGCGCACGGCCCAGTACTGCGTTAACATTGGGAAATATATACGCCTTAATCGCTTAACAACTGCACCAATGGGGAAACCAGTGTCCTTTTATATCCTAGCACGTCACATACACTTATAGAGACACCTAGGAATCCCAGTGTAGGTGTTAAAAGTGTCTGCTTCCCTCTATTAGCAGAACAGCTCTATAGGATGACAGGACAACGACACAAATTACTATTTATGTTTATTTTTCTAATGCACGACGCTGAAGTGTGCTAAAAATAGAAATGGCCGTAGTTTTAGTTACAAATTTGTGGTTTTGTATTACCGCTTATAGTAATTTAGGAGCAGTGGTGGTCCAGTGGTTACGACCCCGACTTACGAGTTGTAGGTTGTGGGTTCGAACCCACGACCTTTATTTGTGTAATTTATTTCATCACCACTGCTCTAAAAAAATAAAGGAATTGGAATTGCAGTAGGGTCGGACGTACAGAAGCATTTTAGAACAGATAGTTACGACAATTCCAATAAGTCTAGGATGGTTAGATACTGTGGTTTAGATGATGGCAAGTCAAGAAGGGCTGCTCGTGCGTGAAGTCACATGATATGGGATGGGGAGAAGTGAATTAGCTAGACAGGGACAGGACAAAAGAATTTGTGGAGTTTACAACCCACACTCCGGTAGAGCAAGCTGTAAAGACATACGCAGTCACGCAATTGCCGGCGTGTGTCTCCACGGTCCGTATGCCACAAGGCGGGTAGGACTTACAAGCGGAGGGAGGTGGGATTTGCTCTAAAATCTAAGGAAATTGAAGGAGAACGTCATGAAGGCCGCCGGCATATACTAGAACCAAAAATTCTAAAAAGTGAGTCTGACATCCACCTACCGGCGCTGGACCCGCGTAGTATATTATGGCCCATTCCTTCTTCACAGAGAGGAGGCCTGTCTCCCAGCAGTGGCAACAGAGCTGATGGTGATGATGAAGGGCAAAGAAAGACAGATTGATCATCACTAGTACTTACCAAATAAAACCGAACTAATTCCACTCGAACTGAAGAATCTTAACTTCCGTAAATGGAAACAACGGACGAACAAGAAATTGATTAGCATGAAGTCATAACTCGATTAAAGATTTTAATAGCTTATGAATTCTTGGATTAGAACTGCGAAGTGATTTGTTGAAAAACATCTGTCTTATGTGCGAAGAATATGCGTAGCCTGAATACTTACAGGAGGATAGATATTCGCGAGTTGGCTGATGTATCCTCCGACTGCACAGCCTGATTTTCTTCTTGCTTACGTATGTTTAGTCCGCTTCTTAAGCAGTCGGGTTTTTGGATTAACTTTTTTCGTGACCGATCTATGCATTTTTAGCACCCGCCGGAAAAAGAGGGAAGTTATAATTTTGACGTGTGTATTTTTGTATCTGTCTGTGGCAAATGTTATATATTTTGAAATCACCAATTAAAACCCTTTATTTTGAGACCCCACACTATGGGTTTGGAAGCAAAAAAATCGGGTCCCCACAATATGGCGCCCAAAAGCCGCCATCTTTCTATTTTACGATTTAAATGTAGTCAGTGGTTAAGACGAATTAATTTACGTGAGAATCATAAAAACGAGTTTGGTCTCTAGAACGCCACATAGGATCAAACATACATACATAGACTGATAAACACATTACCCTCCTTTGGCAGTCGGGTAAACAAAAGAAAACTGCCGTATAACCGAGCTAGTACAAAAAGCCGTACTCACAATGCGCCTTTGTTTCAACTCAGGGATATTTTCACTCGTTAATATATTTATTATATAAGGTTATTTATAATTTCAAGATCGTTACACGTGTGGCCATAAGCCAACGCATTCGATACTATAATTACTATAAATAATTAAAGTGAAAGCGACCGTAGGTCAGTAAAGTTTTAATTTATGATTTCTTACTAAGACCTAAAACCCGTTGTCTGACTGAAGTGTCAATTCTTTTCTTAGTTTGGGCAATGTGCGTTGAGCACAAGTTTCGGGTGTCACAACCATAGTCAGAATTGACACGGGCCGTCAATTTATTGAGTAATCGTTGACACTCACTGACACGCTTCATTTATGGAAAGTTTAGACAATGCTGTTTCTAGCAGAGGATCTAAACGTTGCGAATGACAGAGTTGTCCAGGTCCATACGACTCATATGATCGGATAGAATCTGAAATTTGAGTTAATTGATACGAAAAGAAGAAGAAGCAGAAGATACAGTGACTGCCGAGGCGTCTCTGTAATCTGTTGATTCGAATACTACGAAGGACAATGGCAGAAGCCCATACATTGTTTTAGCTGAGATTAAATGCCTACGTATTTAAATGAAAATATCTGGTTTAAGTCAGGGTCATCTTCTGAATTAGTTTGTGCAAGATTTTTTTATTCAAGAATGCCGAGAATAATAGATATTCAGTCATGATCTTTCGTAGGTTACGTCTGGGTAACTTTTAATAATGTGTTTAAAAATTATTCATTTTCGTGGAAGTAAAAGGGTAATTTCCTTACCTAGTAATTGCAGCATGAAATGTAAAAATGTAAGTGGCTTTGACGTGTATCAAAAGGTATCAAAGGTCCTCGTCAATAACCAGTCTGTATTTTGTTTAGACTTGGATACTAGTCTTTTACCTATCATTAATTGAGAGTAATTAATATATTGCGACTACACTACAGTATTTCTACCTGCCTGCAAGGAACACCTTCACTTATACATAAACAGTATTGTTAATTCATTTACTGCATTTAAATATAATAACTAATACAATAATGTTCTTGTCACTTGGCAGAATAAATATAAAATGGCATCACTAAGCTGATGAAAATTGACGAAAAAATCAAATATCTTTCATTTATAATGTTTTTTTTATCCGTGGTGAACCAGTTAATGTAATACTTTGAAAAAACGAGTATATAACTCACTTTCAGGCGCTCAAATTTAAGCCAGCTAAGATTTCGCCATTGTTCTTTGAAACTTGACCAGGCTATAAAAAAAACCTATGAACTAACAGTGCAAAATGCAAATTACGTCTTTCAAGAAGCATTTCTTTAATCGATTCCCATTACTATCGACGCCCATCCATTAGTATAGTGTATCTTAGTAACTTACATACTGACAAGCATCATGATTTAATCCTGAACTACACAACAGATCAACATAGCCCAGTCTGTCTCAGCATTCCCATAACTACCAGCATAACATGGGCTGTATAGGGCTTGGTATACATAGATTCTTCGCGAGTATTCTAAATCAGAATGCTATTTATAGCAATGGAGGCGATCTGGATAAGTCAAAATAACGGGACAAGTGACGGGTTTTACAGGTTGGCTAGCGTTCCTAAAGGCTGTTAGCGTAGGGTAAGGCTAGGTCGGTATGAAAACGGGTTTCTATTATGTGGTTTTGATTCTGACCATATCTGATTTGGTTTCGGTTGCCCGATATTTGTAATCAAATCTTGATGTTGTTATTAGTCAATTATGTTTTTGTTTTCCTATTCCTCCTTTATTCTAATTTCGTTGCGGGATCCAAGACAGTTAAATTGATTCTCCGGGACTTCGTCGAGCTTCTTTGCCTCGGTGCTTTTCTGGTGGTCGCCACTGTTGATTCTGGCTTTTAGGAGTTGCTGTGGTTTGGGACTAGTAGTGGTGGGTGGGGTGGGATTGTCTCAAAAAAAAAGTTAAATTTGTGCCCACTATTAAAAGCTAAATCGGACACGATTTAGCTTTTAATATCATATACTTTTAAGTTGACACTTTATTGACATAATGTAGTTATCTAATTAATATTTTAAGTGTATAAACTTGTACTATTGCGTGCTATATTTTGGCCAAATGTGTGTTACCGAATATTTTATAAAAGAACTTAATGTACCTACCATATTTGATGCAATAAATGAATTGAATTGAATTGAATATGCAAACTTATTTTTTTCTTGTTACATTGCATTTAAAAAAATATAAATCCTTGTTTGAACAAAAATCGAAGGGCTTGTTTTGAGCAATATTTTCTGTGGTTTTTTGACATTGAGTTTGATGATTGCGCCTTAAGGTTGCACTAGTCGATAATTCTTATATACAAACGTAGTCTGGCGATTACTCCACTGTTTGACGATGTACGCTCAAAATAAAAAAAATATGTAAATTTTTCTCATCATTATTTAGCCCTATATGGAAAAAAAGTAAAAAGAAAAATGAAAGTTTTGAGCGTCGAAAATGCCATATTTCAACACTAATTTTAACGAATCTTTGGGCGCAAATAAATACAATAAGAAGAAAGAAAATTGCAAAAACGTCACAATACAGGGATCTTTATTAGTTCAACAATGCAAATAATTTTATTTTGAAGAGATACATTTATTAGTTTTTTCATGATATCCAAATTACCAAAGGTCTGTTTATAAAATTTCGCGCGCTCGTTTTCTTTCTAAATCATCATCCATTTCGCTACGAATTTGCAAAAGTGCTAATTCGTACGCGAACTAGCTTCTTACTGCTCATCACATAATCTATCTCTTTCCCACGTGTTGTCGGATGAGATAGGATGCATTTTCACCCCGCACACAAAATAGTTCCTGCCGTCGACTAGGTCAACCTTAAATGCAGGTGATTAATAATCTTTATTTATATTATTGTACTGGGGGAGGCCTATGTCCAGCAGTGGACGTCTTTCGGCTGAAATGATAATGATGATGATAATGATTTTATTGTACTAATATAATGGTAAGGTAAAGGTAAAGGTTGTCTGTAAGAGATTGCCCTGTGCGATAAGACCGCCCATTGTACACTTATCGTTATAAATGTTTAGTCCTGTAATTATTTAAGTGGTGTACAATAAAGTATATAATAATAATAATAATAAATATTTAAAAATGTAGACAATAAGAAAGAATATGAATAAAGGAGATAATAATAATAATGGTATGACATGCTGTTTACAGAAATATTTTTACCTTTATTTTTTTATAAACGATCTGATACAACAAACAATGCATAAAAGTCTACTTATTTTCGTAACAGGCAGCCCATATTTTAGGGGTTTTTACAAAATCTTAAATCGGCTAGAAAACATGCAGCTAAATTCCTCTAAAATGATAATAACCCATAATTAGCAATTCAAAAAAACCATTCAGTTAATGTTACAAAATACTAAGAAGTTGATGTATTGAACAATGTCATTGTTTTCAAAGGATCTTTTGCAGTGGCAAAACATGTAATGACGACCAAAAGAATGGCTGTTTCACAAAGTAGACTTTAGTTTTTAAACAAACGCCGCAATCGGAGAAGTGAACGACAGCATTGAACTGTAAATTTTCGATAAAATGTATGTCTTTGGATGAAAACAAAGCTTGTCATTGTATCAAGGAAAAAGGTGGACTTTAAATTGGTACTTCAGCGAAATTTTGTGTCGAGGTTTTCCCTGTGAAAACACATTGCCGAAACTGTATTACTCATACCTACTCTCGTAAACAACTAAAAATACCAAAGAAAATTCCAGGACGATTTTATTAAATACAATAATTTAACAAACGCGCGGGTCGTCTAAGACAGAAAAAATTAGGAAAGAATTTAAAATAATGACGTTTTACACACACAAAGCTTAAACCTGATTTATTAAAGGCATTCAAATATCTAATCGCTTTCAGTCTAACCTAGCCTTTATGACTTCTTTGATAGATGCATCTAAAATTGTAACAAATCGAAGTTAGCCTTAAACTTGATGATGATAAATGCTTTCTTACTAATAAGTCTTAAAATGTATCTAGATCTTAGACAAAGTAACGGGTGAAGATGGATATAGGAATGGAGGACATCTTAGAAATACGAGTGCACATTTTGTAAAGGGAAGTTAGTTGAAGCTGTCTTTGAAAATAATTGAGTCAGTAATACATATTAATGGTTATGTCAACGGCGTCGACGTATAAAAGTGGAATATTATCTAACTAGAACGTCCAGAGACTTTAGAAAAAGTGTAATTGTATGGATGGCGGTGGTTAAAATGCCACAAGTAAACATTTTAAATTACCAAAGCCCCGACAATTATTTTTTATGTCATTTTTTTTAGACTAAATAATTTATCTCATAATAGACACGCTTCGATCAGCAATCTATCGAACACGTACTTATGACACGATATTTTGTGAAAATACCCTGATTCAAACAGTAAAACGTCCATAACTATTGAACGAGCAAAACGATAGCGATTTTTGCGCAATAATTGCTCTTCAATACAGAAGTTTTAGTGTTGTTGACGGTTTTTTTTTTTAAATAAGTGCATTTAACAAACAGCGAGCGATTAGCAAACGATTGTGTAGGACCTACCATACCTACACTGCAGGTAATTCCGAGTTTTATGACATAAAGCGTTTGATCGCTATCGTTTTGCTCTTACAAAAGATACGTAATAACCCAGCCGATTTTCATCAAACAAAGCTAAGAACACTTCCGATTGTCAAACTTATAAACATTTTCGTTAAGGGAATGTCACTAGGCTGAAGTCCATGCAGGTCAAGTTTATGCCAATTTTTTACCACTAAATGAAACGAATAAAATATACTGTCTTATCGCATTACTGGTCTACATATCTATAAGATAGTAGCAAAATAGTGGAGACTTCGACTTCCGAGTTATGTAGTTGATTCGAACCAAAGAAGAAAAAATAATTTGTACAATTTATTTCATCACCTATTCTCAAAACGGTGAATTGAAACGTCATATCCAAGAACCAAAATTCGACGACATGTGACTACCACTAACTAGCACTGGGCGCTCGACTCACTCTCACAAAGCACTGAGGTCTATGTCCCAGCAGTGAGAACGTTTCATGCTTATTATGCCAACACAATTTACAGTCTTCGGACTGTAAGTCGCGTTTGTTTTGATTTTCCATCAAAACAAACGCGATGCACTCAATTTGAGAGCATTCGTAATACGTTTGGCAAAGTTTCGATGGATTTACCAACACTTAATAAACGTAAGTACATATTGTTTTTGGCATGAATGTTGTTGATTTGCCGTAATTTGGTACTTTGGTCAATAAACCTTTAAAACAGCTTCATAAAACAGTTTTGATACGTGCAGATATACTTCACGTGTTTAGGATCACAGGCCCCTTAATGCACTAGTTTTATTAAAATAGATAGCTCTCGCCTTTAGTAATAGACTAGCTTTATCCCGCGTTTTCACTCCCATAGCACAGATAATATAATACTAGCATACAAATGCCTCATCCCATACAAAGAAACCGTGCCGACGACGTAACTAGCGTTTTTCGTCTGATTAAAAAGATTATTTTTTGTACATCGATCACTTTTGGTTCCGTTCCACGGCGATAGATAGATGGTGTTAGCAGCGACTTGCAAGTAAAAGGTTTTTCTCAGTTCGTGACTGCTTTTTTTCTTTAAATACAGTGACGGTTTTTTTATAGAATTTTTTTGCACGTTTTTACAGTTTTATTGCACCAAAATGTGTTACAATACAAATTTAAACAATCGAGTCGAATGCCTCAGAAATTTGTAACCGCGCCATCTATTGACATCAATTTTAAATGATCCGTTCAAATAATCTTTGAAATGTGAATTAAGAGCCCAATATTCCATAATTTTGTGCTTGGGAGAGTTTATTAAACAAGAACATACAATTGTTATGTTCAATTCCATTAAATGTTAATTTTACACACAATTCAATAGCAAATCGGTGCATATCGCGCCATCTAGTGATATTTATTTGAATCCAAATTTTCTTTCTTAGTGCTAGGACCCCGTGTCCAGAGTAACCGTGTCATTCAGTCGGTGATAGTGCTAGCTTTTTTTCGTCGATATATTCCAATGAATAGTTTCAGACATCTTATATCAAAATTTACATACTTCACCTCTTTATAATATTAGTTTAGACAATGGTGACTCATCCCATACAAAGAAACCGTGCCGACGTACTGTACTGAATATACTGATTATTGTTTTTACATCGATCGCGTTCGGTTCCGTTCCACAGATAGAGATGGTGATCTATCTATCGCCGTGAAACGGAACCGCAGGCGATCGATTTACAAAAAAATATCGGTATAATCAGATGAAAAACGCTAGTTACGACGACACGGTTTCTTTGTATGGGATAAGGCTAGTCAGGCAGCTATGTAGTAGAGCTAGTTGTTCATACCCTTTTCTTCATTAATTACCTACTGCCTATGAATATTCAAACCAATGCCAAGGTTACACAACAATAGTACCCCGATCGCGTAATACATTTCCAATCAAAATTCTAAGGATTGTCGACAATTTCTATGATTGCTCCTGTATGACCACTATCTCCTCTCGAAGCACAAAATACCCCTTATCCATTGCTTCATGATTGTTTGAAATATTCGATTGCTGGACTGCGTAAATAGTGGAATCAATGATGTTGAATTGCTTCTTCACAATATCTACTATGCAGATACACACAGCGTAAAGAAATTCCATTCAATCTTCTTTCCTACAACGTCAATAAACACAATTCTGTAATAATACATTAGATATCTACATTCAGAAGAAAACGAAGACCTTTTCAATATACAGAGAGTATGAATGTGCTTCCGTATATTTCCTAACGCTATTAATAGTTGATGGAAAATGAGGATAAAGTCTTTCCATTGAATAAATATTCATGAGTTATTTCCTTGTGTTCTGAAGCGTGAGTCTAGCGTGAAAGACTGAAAGAACACATGCAGTTGATACTGGTTTCCAGAAAAAGGATTACACGGTTTAACTTTGCCTATCAATTTGGATTTATTTATTTATTTTATTGGTTTATACTCGCACTAGAAAGCCTTACAGCAATTACACCAATGGAGCACAAACTTATATTAAATATTATAAGTCCAGGTTTCCTCACGTTGTTTTCCTTCCCGTTATTAGCGATGGACTCTCCAAAAGCGTCTACTGGTTATCCTCTTCTAAAGTATAAAGTGTGAAGGGTAGCCAATTAATTATCCTGTCTGCACTATATTGTAGGGTCAATAAAATTGTTCAATGTTGCCCGTTGTTAAAGATCAACAGTCGCTCTTTAAGTCAACAAAAATATTGTTTGGTTTTTGGAGTTTTACAATGACGCAACTAGATGGCGTTGGCGTCGAAATAGATGTCGCAAGGGTGATTGTTTGCCGATTTGGTATAGGGTCTTATGAGTTTTAGTAATTATACTTATTTACTAAACTTTACTTAGATCAGTATACAGTTTGATTGTTTTATTTATATATCCAACCCTGCTAGTATACACATTAGTTCAAACTTTAAGTACTGAGTACCATTTGAGTGTTTGGTATTTAGCACCCGTAGTCTATTAGGTTAAAATTTTATTTATAGGTTACAGTTGTCTCCCTAATGGTATGGTTGGTGGAGCACATTTCTGAGCCTTTCAACCAAAATAAGTATCAGTTTAGTTGAACCGTATCATCATCATCTGCCTAGCCTTTTCCCAATTGTTGTTGGGGTCGGCTTCCAGTATTACCGGGTTTAGCTGAGTACCAGTGTTTTACACGGAGCGACTGCCTATCTGACCTCCACAACCCAGTAACTGGGTAACACGGTACCCCTTGGCAAGACTGGTGTCAGATCTCAAGCCTCTGACTACTCGTAACGACTGTCAAAGATCTTCAAATGACAGCCGAAGTAGTAGTTGAACCGTATATTATTACCATAATGAGTATCGGAAAATGTATGAATCATACATAATTATTCATTGATTTAACTATTCTCATTTCAATGTCACTGCTTGTAGCTTTCATCTTTCAACTATTATTGTTATAAGACAATATCATTTACACTTACCACGACTGATCTCAGGCAAATTACAGAATCATTGTTGCATAAATTATAATCTGTGCTCTATAATGATTGTCTATGTCGTTGCGTTTGAGTAGTCTATGGGTTCTCCTGATTAAAGTTGTCTCACGTGCAATGTAACCCGAGTTTTTATTTAAACAATTAACCCAGCAGCCCTGCACATATTTAGCAAATATGTGACAATCATGATAACAAAAAGCATTAACAAAATATAGTGTTGCTGTTGGAAGAGCATCTATGATAAAATTCATCTTTTTTAAAGGATTCGTTTTGGGAATACTTTTATTGTGCATATAGTAAGGAATGAAATTCCCTACTAGTACCATAGCTACTACCTGGAGGTCTTAAAATCAAGAGTAGATAGATTGCTTCCAGGCAAGCGTGTTCCATCGTCGACCATACCATTGCTTTTCATGTGATGAGATAGTGGTCGAACGCGATGCTATCGGTAATTTATAAAAAAATCCAGTCAGTCGATCCGGCCACTTTGCCTTAAAAATTAATGACCAATAGTATTCCATGCTTCAGCAGAATTTACTGTTTTATTAAAATAACAGAAACCCTCTTAATTGGTTATTGAATCCATAATTACTCACGTAAAACACTGAAATCCCGAATAAAATCAGTTGCTCCAACACATTTAATATATTCATCTTACTCTGCAGAATGTAGGGAACAATTGGTATATTTTTTATTACTTATGTCTTGATTAGTTAAATGCGAACATATATACCGACTGTATACGTCATTAGTAAGTAGCTGCGGGCATCAAGGAAAATGTGTAAATTTAATTAGAACAATGGTGATTTAGTGTCATATTCACTAATAGTGACTGTTCCGCATACTTAGGTATTTAAAAGTAGGTTAAGTACAATCAATGACAACATTTTTCTACGAGACAAAGGCGCTTGACTGTACCTACCACAACATCTAATCTGCTTGGCTTTTCCCAAACTATAGAGGTCTGCTTTGACTTTAATCATAAGTAGTTTTTCTGAATCCAATATTTTACATGGAGTGTTTATCTGATCTCCTGTAGGGAATAATGTTACCTATAGTTTGGCAAATTCGTACGTAATACACCTATGCACCACGCGAGTGGTGGGGGATCTTACCATTCAATGACGTGACGGCCCGACGACGCGACGCTCCCGTCAGGTGACCCCCGTCCCGCGCGCACTCTTACCACCCCCGCTGCCTTACGTACCCCGCGCCCGCGGACTATGGGAATGTCACGTAAGAATTTGCCAAGCTATTGTTATAGGGTTGTGCACGTTAGATAAGCAGTCGCTCCACGTGAAACACTGGCATTCAGGTGCTAGCAATATAATTGGAAAATGGCTAAGCAGTTACTTATAGATCAGGGGTCGGTTAAAGGACCGTCGCGGTCCGTAAGGTTTAAAGCCAACCTCCCCCCTTCCCTACTATGTACTTTGTTAAAATTGAAAACTCTTGTCAAGAGACTGCCGTATTTTTGAAATTGATATTTTGCGCCCGAAGAGTAGCTTTGATACTTTCAAAGAAATTTGCAGTTTCATTGCTCTATTAACCATCAGGATATAGAGAGTCGACAACAATAGAAATTTTCATACTCAAGTAATACAAGTAAATTATATTGTACTGTTTACTTAAGGTTGCTATTCGATCATTCTTCCATACAAACGTAGTCTGGGGATTACTCAACTGTATGACGGTGCACGTTCCAAAAAAAAATCCAAATTTGTCTCATCATTATCTAGCACTGTATGGAAACAAAATAGCGAAAGAAAATATTTATTTCAAAGTTCGAAAGTTCCATTTTCAACACTAATTTTAACGCATCTTTGGGCTCAAATAAATACCACAAGAAGAAGGAAAATTGCAAAACGGTCACCATACATGGACAGATTAGTAGTTCAAAAATGCAAATAATTTTATTTTGAACTGATACACATAGTCGTTTTTTCATCATATCCATACTCCCAAAGGTCCTAAATCATCATCCATTTCGCTTGAAATTTGTAAAAGTGTCTATTCGTACGCGAAACAGTTTATTACTGCTCATCGCAGCATCTATCTCTTTCGCACGTGTTTTCGGATGAAAAAGCATGCAACCCCGCGCACAAAATTGTTCGTGCCATCGACTAGTATAACCTTAAGGTCCACACAAAATAGGTAGGCGTTCCGGATCCGGACCGCGGTTCGCCAGTTGTTGACCCCTGCTATAGATATTCAGAACGTGTGCATAATCAGTCAATAATGTTTAATGTTGGGACTTCCCACTGATTCATGTCAGGGAAGTGGAAATGTTTTTGTTTTCCAACTTATTTTTTTCTTAATTTCGTTGCGGGATCCAAGAAGTTAAATTCATACTCCGGGACTTTCTGCCTTGCCTTGGCACTTTTCTGGTGGTCACCACTGTTGATTCTGGCTTTCAGGAGTTGCAGTGGTTTGGAAATAGTGCGGTGGGATTGTTATTGATTGATGGGAGAGGATAACATTGGATGAATGGGATTTATATATACCTATATTAATTAAATAATCGCTGTCATATCTTACAGCGATTATTTATTTTTTATAGAAACAAACAAACACCCCAACGTTGTGCTATATTTGTTTTTCATATAATCCGGACGCAATTGTACTCACAACATATAATTATAACAATAATCTTCGTTCATACCTAACCGTTACAGAGGAAGCAAAAATAATTGCTATAGTTTCGAACAATGACACATGATATATAGCGAAATGACGCCATGTTTGATATTTGAACATGTGCACACACAAATGTTTCGGGTCAAACTGAAGTCAAGATAATTATATAATTGTAAAACGGCGTATTTACTTCTTGTAAGGAGCGTTCAAATAAGTGTTTATGCGCTTTATCGAGCAAGGTATGCCACGAGAACATTTTACCAGTTTTTAATAACACGACTTTGCAATAACCTATACACCCATGTATCACACGACTTTTTTCAATACAGTTGTGGGAAATAGTAAAAACAAATCAAAGAATTAGATTTGATTATTGACAAAAAATAAAAATTTCAGAAAATGGCGCGTTTTTGCAACTGGATATATTTTTTTTTACAACGAAAACTGCCTATACAGCCTGTTCGATTTTTGACAAATGTTGATGTGAAAATAAATAAATTAAAACTGGTCATTAAATATATTAAACAACCATTTAAAATACTTTTGAGAATTTAATGCTAAAACATACGGAATCATTCATTTTTCCTCGTATAAAATCTATCCCATTTTATTCTGTGTATGAGAACTCCTTGCTACTCAACTTTTTTTAAATTGACTTAAAATTTTATAAGTCAACTGCAAAACTAATGATCGAGCTCGTAAGAAACAGTCACGACCGCGTAACAGAAATATGCCTATGCAAAAAAATAATTTTCGAATCATAATTATAGCCTCTGAAAGTGCGCCATGTTTAACAACTGTATTGAAAAAATATTTATCCAAAGTTTAGCCGTTGAGGCATGCTAAAAATAGAGACATTTCAAATTGTTGGATATGTCTCAGTTAGTGCATTATGGGTACAGGCTAAGGTCATACGTGGGACACTCAGAAAGTTTTGCGAAACTAAAAAAAATTGTTCTATACGTACATATATTTTTATTAAATCTTTTCAAAGTACTTTCCACCAGCCTCTATACAAAGATTCATGCGCCTAAACCAGTTTTCAAAACACTTTTTCCAGTCCGCCGCAGATACCTCGTTTACAGCCTGCTCGAACGCAGCCAGCGCATCTTCCGGCGACGAAAATTGTATCCCTTTGAGCTGATTTTTTATTTTTGGGAATAAAAAGAAGTCACACGGTGCTAGATCAGGGCTGTAAGGAGGGTGACCCAGGAGTTTGACTGGCGTGCTGTCCAGGAAGTCCCTCGTTTTGAGTGCGGTGTGCGCAGGTGCATTGTCGTGGTGGAGCAGTAGCCCGCGGAGCCCTGTGTTTGGTCGCTTGTTGCTTATAACAGAGAAAACTTCTGGCAAACATTTGGTAGTATACCATTCGGCATTAATGCTTCTTTGATCCCGTAAGGGAATTGATACCAAGTGGCCAGTCAAATTAAAAAAGCTAGCGATCAAAATCTTACCCCCGCTTCTAGATCGCTTCACTTTGGTAGGCGTTGGCTCATTTTGAAACACCCAAACAGTCGACTGGCGCTTGGTTTCTGGGTCGTATTGATAAATCCAGGACTCATCACCTGTAACGATGTCGTAAACACGCCGAGACGAGCCTGCTTCAAATTTGTTAAGCATATCACGGCACCATTCCACCCGGGCCTGCTTCTGAGCATCGGTGAGGTTGTGCGGCACCCAGCGTGATACTATCCTCCTCACGCGAAGATGGCTGTGTAGAATCTCGTGAACGCTTCCCGATCCAATCTTCAATATGTGTTGAATCTCCTGATATGTAATTCGCCTATTGTCTTGGATTAAATTTTTCACTGCTAGCACGTTTTCTTCGGTAACAGCCGTCAAAGGGCGACCGCTTCTTTCGTCATCCCCCAAAGTTGGTCGACCGCGCTTGAATTCGTTATACCAACGATACACGGTTGCCTTGGAAGGGCCTTCATCCATGAATGCCATTTGAAGTCTATCGTACGATTCATCCGGTTTCAGGCGACACTTGAAATCGTATAAAATCATAGCTCTAAAATGTTCCCGGCGCAGATCCATATTTCAGTGAGACACAATACTTTGAATTAACTCGCAAAAAATGTGGAGGGAAATTTTGAAATTGGAACTTACTTATTTTTACTTATAAATAATCATATTTTCGAAAAACATTATAACTGGCCAGTCTCCCATATATAAAAACTTTTTTTCGCAATACTTTCTGAGGGGCCTGGTACAGCTGAGGTGACGTATTAGATGACCTTTTCATTTGATTAATTTCAAGAAAAACAAAAGACATGTTTTGACAGATCGCTGCTTATTTTATTATCCCTAATTAATAATTTAGATAGGTAACAATAAGTTTTATTTATGAAAAATCGTAGTTTGTGGTTTCCAGACGAAAACAAAGAATCGAACTGGTTTTCAAACATATAATCATTACACAATAAATCTCTTGTTTTTGTTCATTTTTCTGCTTTTTTTGTTTGTCTTACCCAAGAGCAAGTATGGGCTTGTCACAATAGACAAGCCCATACTTGCTCTTGGATTCTAGGCAAGACTTTGCCTATATTCAATCTGTAATAGCGATTATTGAAATGCCAGAATGTTTGGCATTAATCCCAAGACACTTCAGTAGCGCATGTAAAACCTATAAATTTTGTATCGCTAGGAATGTATTTTGTCTAGCTAAAACCTTTACGTCAACAAAATCACTGACTCTTGCCTTATCTCCTTGTGTCTTCTTTTCAGAACCATGAATTCCGGGTGGCTAGCGTGGGAATGCATCGTCTTCGGCATTTTCGTGTGTGCCTCATCGTGTGCCCCTCTCTGGAGGCGGAGGAAAGATGTGAATGCCGGTGGCAGCGCTAAGCAAGCCTACATCTTCGCTGGAGGCGGCGTGTCTACCCTGGCTATGATACTGTCGGTTGCCAGGGGCACCTTGGGAGTTAGGTCTTTCTTGGGTAAGTGAAAAAGATGTTTCTTGATTCAATCGTTTTTCTCTGCCTGATCCGCTCTTTGCCCCGATATTTCTTTGTATAAAGAAGATAGTCTCTTAGTTATATGGTCTTTGAATAAATTCTTTATACCTATAGGAAAATAACATGAAGAGTTAATAAATTACTGCTAAACGGAGTGTCTCCTGCGATCTTTCGATACCTCGATAAGTCCAACATCGGTACATTCGTGGTAATAATAATATTTACTTGTTCGATAATTGAAAACTTTTGAACGAAATAATTGAGAATATATTTATCATCTTCGGTAATGGAGAGGATATTGATTCCCCTATTAAAAGCTAGCCGTTTGGACTATAAATATTATTCATAGTCCAATTTTGTTTCATGGCCCACTCATTAATGATGTTCAATCAATAATACGCGCCCCTTACGATATACTAATTTCATTCTACATATCTATTGCGTATCTGTTTTAACAGCACGAAGTACACTTCTTACTTTCCATTTTGATAACTCAGCAATATTTATTGCGTGTTTTACGCTGCCGAGTAGATAGATTTTTTGAAATATGAACCAACGAATGCAAGGAATACAATCCGTACCTTTGAACGTACACAATAAGAGTGCTGGCATAGTTTTGCGAACAATGAGGGTAAGGACAATATTTCGGTTTATAATATGTCATCGAGCCTACCTGCATATAAGGCCAAATTGATTTATGCAGCTCTAGAAAATCTGATCATGGGATGGACTAAGTAACGAAATGTCTCAATCTCATACATTTTTTATTTTTTCGACAATCTGTATCGCTTTGTCTAGAGCCCAAGGTACAGTATCCAAATTTTAATAAGTTTGGTTTTCGAATCCCTTCTCTGTCACATTTGTGAAACTTTTTCTAAAAGTGGTATTAAAAGCATTTTTTAGCAACCTATAGTTTCCCATTGCTGGGCAAAGTTATCCCCCAAAGCCTTCCAATCTGCCCCGTGTTTTGCCTTCTCCGGCCAGTCTCCCGTAAACGCTTCTATGTCGTCACGCCAGCCTTTCCTAAGCCTCCTTCGGCGACAACGCCCGCCTTCTAACTCTCACTGCGTGACGATTCTAGCCCATCTGTCTTAGCGTATTCTGCATATATGGTCCATCCTATCCCATTTCAGCCAAGCAGACTTGTTGCCCAAATCGGTGATTTCTGTTGTGAAGCGTATTGTGGTATTAAGAATTCGATCGCTGAGCTTAAGATTGCCCTAATCGATGGCACGAACTATTTTGTGCGCGGGATTAAAATGCATGCTATCTCATCCGACAACACGTACGAAAGAGATAGATGCTGTGATGAGCAGTAAGAACCTAGTTCGTGTACGAATTAGCACATTTGCAAGTTTGTAGCGAAATGGATGATGATTCAGGACGAAAAAAAGCACGCGAAATTATATAAACAGATCTTTGGGAGTATGGATATCATGAAAAAACGACTAAATGTATATTTTCAAAATATAATTATTTGCAGTGTCGAACTACTAATCTATCCCTGTATGGTGGCTGTTTTGCAATTTTCGTTCTTCTCATGTGTATGGTTTTTTTGTAATATGGAACTTTCGAAGCTCAAAACTTTCAAATATATTTTTTTATTCTTTTTTGTTTCCATACAGGGCTAGATAATGATGAGACAAATTGAATTTTTATTTTATTTTGAACGTACATCGTCAAACAGCGAATTAATCGCCAGACTACGTTTATATGGAAGAATGATCGACTAGTGTAACCTTAATACCCAATACGCTACGCTCCATCGCCCTTTGGTAAACCTTGAGTTTGTACTTTTGAGACTCGGTCTAAATCTATTAAACTACTAAACTTTCTTTACTGAGAAAATAAAACCACTCATTTTTCAAAACGTTACTACGACCTTACTCACCAGATTCTTAATTAGTTCACAATTACCTGTACCTAATAGTTCAACACTTCCTACATATTAATCAGAGCTAAACTTAAAATATGTAAACCACAACCAATACCGATCAGGAGCAAAGTCATTAGAAAAACCAAAACTAAATGACAAATATCAATTAATAACTATAAGTTAACGTTAAAAACGATAATAGGGTTACCAAGACAATATGACACATTGACTTATCAGAGGGATAAAGGTTAAACCTAATTCTTTAACTGTTGTGGTCAATTTTACCCAAAGTATGATATTATTGTAGGTTTAGGTACAACCCTTTGAATCACATTTTAATGAACTTTGCTGTGTTGAATCATCAACTATATTTTATACCTACCTTATTTTTCGAAAAAATCGCGACGATTCAATTCGTTAACCATTTTTAGGGTTCTGTACCAAAGAGTAAAAACGGGACCCTAGTACTAAGAATCCGCTGTCCGTCTGTCGGTCTTTCCGTCTGTCACCAGGCTGCATCTCATGAACCGTGATAGCTAGACAATTGAAATTTGCACAGATGATATTTTTCTGTTGCCGTTATAATAACAAATATACAGTCTATCTCAAAAGGGGTTGAAAAAATTTATAGATAGTTCTAGAGGATGAAAAGGTTCTTTAGAATGTTTTTTTTACGTTAATCATTTCGGTTTTTTTTTCAATATCTCTGTATAAAAGAGCTAGCTGTTATACGTAATCTTTTAAATAATAAATAACAAAATTTATTCTAAAAGGCACACAATCCCAATTATGTAAATTTAAGACCGCAGTTTTTTTTCTTTTTATTATTTGCATTGCTATCGATCGTCAGACCAAAAGAATTTATTATCTGCGATATTCGAGTAGCTATTGTCGTATTATTAATCTCGATACTAGCGATAATAGAGAAAATAAAACGAAATTCTTTCACAGCCCTTAACCAGAATTCCACTCCATGTTTATCACATACCATAATTACTCATTTAAAATAAAAAAAACATTAGAGCTCAAACGTTAGTCAGCGAACAATCGCATCAAATAAATAAAAATAATCGTCATTATTAAAATAATGCCATCGCAATAAAAGCATATAGGTACGATTACGGTGGACACTGGACTGTGAAACGCATAACACACTTATTTTCTCAGTATACAGTGTTTAGACAAAAAACGGGGCACAGTTTGCATTGAGTTCCGTAGGTAACATTTCCAAAAATATTCAGAAAAAGATTTTGTATTTGGAATTCTGGATATCAAATTGCGCAGCATATAATATATTTTTGTATGCATGCCTTTTACGAACAATCTTGGTACCTCTATTGGTTTGGTTGGTTTTGTTTTTTGTTGTAGTTTGAATATATATTATTATTATCCTTTATTCATTAAACTAAATAAATTTATTGTTTTCTCTACACAAAGGTTGCCTTAAAATCTATGTCCTTAAAACTATATTATAACATTTGCAAGAAGCTCCTTTGTGAGAGACTGGAGTCCGTACTAGGAAAGCCCTGTGTTACGGATTCATTATATTTTTTATTATAAACATTTTAAATAAAAAAATACAAATAAGAAAAACATTTTAAAATATATATTTATTTTTACATTTCTTATCATTATTATTATGTTCAGCAACGGCTATTTTCTCTATTAGTGACACATAGTGCCAGGTTTCGTTGGATGGCAATATCTATACCAGGCCCCTCAGAAAGTATTGCGAAAAAAAGTTTTTATATATGGGAGACTGGCCAGTTATAATGTTTTTCGAAAATATGATTATTTATAAGTAAAAATAAGTAAGTTCCAATTTCAAAATTTCCCTCCACATTTTTTGCGAGTTAATTCAAAGTATTGTGTCTCACTGAAATATGGATCTGCGCCGGGAACATTTTAGAGCTATGATTTTATACGATTTCAAGTGTCGCCTGAAACCGGATGAATCGTACGATAGACTTCAAATGGCATTCATGGATGAAGGCCCTTCCAAGGCAACCGTGTATCGTTGGTATAACGAATTCAAGCGCGGTCGACCAACTTTAGGGGATGACGAAAGAAGCGGTCGCCCTTTGACGGCTGTTACCGAAGAAAACGTGCTAGCAGTGAAAAATTTAATCCAAGACAATAGGCGAATTACATATCAGGAGATTCAACACATATTGAAGATTGGATCGGGAAGCGTTCACGAGATTCTACACAGCCATCTTCGCGTGAGGAGGATAGTATCACGCTGGGTGCCGCACAACCTCACCGATGCTCAGAAGCAGGCCCGGGTGGAATGGTGCCTTGATATGCTTAACAAATTTGAAGCAGGCTCGTCTCGGCGTGTTTACGACATCGTTACAGGTGATGAGTCCTGGATTTATCAATACGACCCAGAAACCAAGCGCCAGTCGACTGTTTGGGTGTTTCAAAATGAGCCAACGCCTACCAAAGTGAAGCGATCTAGAAGCGGGGGTAAGATTTTGATCGCTAGCTTTTTTAATTTGACTGGCCACTTGGTATCAATTCCCTTACGGGATCAAAGAAGCATTAATGCCGAATGGTATACTACCAAATGTTTGCCAGAAGTTTTCTCTGTTATAAGCAACAAGCGACCAAACACAGGGCTCCGCGGGCTACTGCTCCACCACGACAATGCACCTGCGCACACCGCACTCAAAACGAGGGACTTCCTGGACAGCACGCCAGTCAAACTCCTAGGTCACCCTCCTTACAGCCCTGATCTAGCACCGTGTGACTTCTTTTTATTCCCAAAAATAAAAAATCAGCTCAAAGGGATACAATTTTCGTCGCCGGAAGATGCGCTGGCTGCGTTCGAGCAGGCTGTAAACGAGGTGTCTGCGGCGGACTGGAAAAAGTGTTTTGAAAACTGGTTTAGGCGCATGAATCTTTGTATAGAGGCTGGTGGAAAGTACTTTGAAAAGATTTAATAAAAATATATGTACGTATAGAACAATTTTTTTTAGTTTCGCAAAACTTTCTGAGTGTCCCACTAAACCATTAAAAAACAAGAATTTCATTAATTGCCTAAACTTTCATACATGGGTACATAAATTTAATTGAAAAGTTTGTAAGAAGTCAATATGAACACAGATAAACCGAAAAATAAATCCAAGAAATTTAGTACAAGTTTTCCGAATTGGTTAACTGCTGCAGAACTCTAAAAATGTAATAACAAACTTTATACTATAATGTTCGAGTAATTGCTGAAGAACTACAATAATAATAATTATATAAACATAGTCATGGTTTCTACAAATGTACGTTCACTGCTGATCATAGGTTTTGTCGGGCAAAGAAAATTCAACCATTTTTTTCAAATACGTAGTCGGAAAATCTGTCTCAGATAATGTCTAGATATTGGATTACTTTACGGAAACAGAATCAAAATTCTCATTTATCTTAATAATCAACACAAAACATATAAATATAATATACTAGCATACATATGCCTCATCTCATGCAAAGAAACCGTGCCGACGTAACTAGCGTTTTTCGTCTGACTAAAATTATTGTTTTTATATGTACATCGATCGCGTTCGGTTCCGTTCCACGGCGATAGATGGTGTTAGCAGCGACTTACAAGTAAAAGGGTTCGTGAATATTTTTTTTCTGTAAATACAGTGTCGATTTGTTTAAAGTATTTTTTTTCACGTTTTTAAAGTTTTATTATACCAAAATGTGTTTCAATTTAAATAAAATAAAAGAGTGGATGCCCCAGAAATTTAAAACCGCGCTATCTATTCGGATCAATTTTAAATTATCCTTTCAAATAATCTTTGAAATGGGAATTAAGAGACTATATTCTATAATTTTGTGCTTAGGAGAGTTAATTAAACAAGAACACGAAATTTTTATGATCAATTCTATAAAATGTTAATTTTACACACAATTTAAAAACAAATCGATGCATATCGCGCCATCTAGTGATTTTTATTTGAACCAATTTTTTTTTCATAGCATCAGGACCTCGTCCAGGGGCGTACCTTTCGTAGGTCCTCCTACATTTAACATGTTGTTTTAAAGTCCTGTGGGGAGCCTTTTGTCATCAACCAGGCGAACCTCCGGGCTGCTACTGAAAATTATGAAAATTTCAATAATATTTTCCCCGATCTGGGAATCGATCCCAGGTCGTAATGCTTAGTAGTAGCCCAAGTGAGAACACTATTAATAATAAACAGGCAGTATACAAAAAAACAAGTGAAATAAGGCCCATTTACAAACGTTGTATAAGGCACTTGTTCCATCGTCAACGATCAGCGAGAAGCGAGTAGAGCTAGAAACTATAAACGAGTTGGTGAGCAGCGAGAAGCGAGTGTGTTGTTCTGAATTTCTGATAGTTTAGTCGCTCGGCTCTAACTAAGCGAGTGTTTTTGTGCGACGGAGCGCCTAAGAATAATTGCCAAAAGATAACAACAGCGTGATATACAGTTCTCCTTACCAAAGTTATACTTAAAACTATACTAGGTCAGATCTACACAGTCAGTTATCTGAACCAGTCCTCACGGTCAGTGTGTTACCCGCCTTATCTGTTATCTACTCATCTCCTTAACCAAATTTACTTATTGCTTACAAAGAAAAACAGTCAAACAAAACATTTTTTATTTAGTTTACAGACTGTCAATCATAATTTTCACTAATGAAGGTAAAATTAAACAAAAAATAATACTTTAATATTAACAAAAAGTCTTACAAAAGGAAGATTTCGTGTGATTTTATATTTATTACGCTAATGACTGTTTTCAACTTTAGAGGCAATAAAAAAGGTCTGTTTATGTACCATTTTCTTAGCAGATAACTTTAATAACCACTATTTGTTAGCCTGTACTGCCCCACTCTTGGGAAAAGGTTTCCCTCATGCGTCAAATTTCTCTCGGTGTTGTGCTTCATCTCGCCAATTCCCGAGAAAACCATCCAAGGCGTCCCAACATCTTCTCCATGGTCTGCACGACCCTGCCTAGCAGTTTCAGGGCTCTAGTCTTGCGATATACGGCCCAAAGTTTTGAAGGCATCCGATAGAAATGTCCCGCCCAGTCCCACTTCTGTTTTGCATCAACTACCTAAAGAATATCGTGTGAAAATAATTTATAATATGAATAATAAATATAGTCATCGCTCGATCAACTTTGATATTTATTTGTCATTGAAACTGATTTAATTATAGTTTTTTTTTTTTGTCCCTCTAGGAATTTCTTCCTGTCTCATGGGTGCGTTTACAAACATTTAAATTCACGTACACAGGACACTCATATCCGTAACAACTATCTGTAGGCCATACAAATATTTGTTCAGTGCGGGAATCGAACCCGCGACACGCAACCACTGTGCCAACCATGTCGACAATTGTTATAAATACAACACAATTATTATGACATTGCCAACCGGTTATAAAAGTACTATCTAAACATATTTTTTATTACAAACAATCAGCCTTCCATACCACATCGCGGCCCGCCTCAGTTGCGATGTCGCCTAGGCAACACCGCAACCTACATGTTGGCCGCTACGTCGTCGGCTTATCGGTAAAAGCCCTGACGAGCAGCCCCTCCTCGGGTTCCTCTTCGCTTCACCGTGGTTGTCCAAGCCACGGCTACTGAGCCTCCCCGCCTCTACAATGCGGGAACCCACCGGGAGGGATGCTCCACCTCCTGTCCTGACCTCCGTGCCCTACAACATGCAACCAGGGTTACAAATTTGAATGACTGTCGTGCCAGCGCATCGACACGAAGAAGATAATATTTCTCTCAAAATTAAAATTAATTATTTAATTAACGAGAAAATAGTGTACAAAAACAGTAAAATCTAATCATCTCGACGACTAGGTTGTAATGACTTTTAGCATGCGACCATTACCTAAGTCACGGCCGGCGAGTTCAATTTAAATACCAATGAATTAACAGAGCGCTTAGGGAAATGTGAAATACACTTGATGAGATGAAGTACGGGTTATGGCGGCTAAGTATTGCAGATGCGTTTCCTTCCCATCAATTAATATGTTTAATTCTATCCCAAGTATTCCGGGTTCGGCTTCCAGTTTCACCATCAGTTTCAAGTCATCATCATCTTCCTGCCCTTGTCCCATGTTACTTGGGTTCGGCGCAACACGTTATCTTTTTTCATACCGTCCTGTCCCCTGTCACGCTATCACTGCCTCCCTTTTCTTTCATATCACTCCTCACACAGTCCATCCATCTTTTCTTTGGCCTTCCTATTTCTCTCCATCCATCCACATTTATATTCATAACTCTTTTAGTAACATGCGTTACATCCCTCCTCATCACATGATCAGGACCAGGACCATACCAGGACAAACGGTTTCCCTTCAACTTTCCTGTCACTGGCGACACTTTCAAACTGCCTCTAATATACTCATTTTTCACTTTATCCATTCTCGTCACTCCGGACATCCATCTCAACACTCTCATCTCTGCTAGATGCAATCTCTTTTCATCCATCTTTTTCATAGCCCAAAATTCTGATTCATACAGTATGACAGGTCTAATCACGGACTTGTAGATTTTCCCCTTTAACTTGAGTGGCATCCGTGGGCAACAGCTTCAGTTTTCGAAAACCCAGTAACTGGGTAACATGGTACGCATTGCTTTGACTGGTGTCAGGTTTTCTGGCTACTGCCTGTGGGTTATGATTTAAAAATCTATACTATCATTTTTGTTGACTTGAAGTAGTGTCAACTAATATTGTTTTTTTTAAACTAGTCTGAGACCATAAGAACAATGACATACTAAGACAGAGGGTAATCATGATCAGTCGTTTACCCATTTGATCGTAATAGTGCTAATTGGATCTGCCATGATTAGCTGGGAAAACATGAACGACCTCCGAGTTCATTTACCTTTGATACAGACCTAGATTTTATCCAATAGATAGTTTACTTTTAGCTGCCACGAAAGACTCATGTAGAAATGACAAGACCTATTTGCTAGTTCATCCACTCTATGCTAGAATTATGTTGGTGTACAATAAATTATTATTTTATATAACTGTGTAACATCTGAGCTGTATTTTTAACCGACTTACCCAAAAGGGGGACGTTCTATATTCGACATTATGTTTGTTTTTTTTTTGTTTAGGTATGTTCACGCATATATCCGTCAATTTTGGACGGCTTTTAAAAATTATTCTTTTGTTTGAAAAATTATGTTTCGATCTTGTCCCATTTTAATTTGGTTAAGATCTGATGAACTTCGAAGATATACAACAGAACTCTTCAATAAATTACCTCAAATCTCTCGCGATTGTTGCAATCGCTTGTCTGTTTATTGTTTATACCATTTCATAACATAACATCAGGCCAGTACGCTC
The DNA here is from genome assembly GCA_949775005.1 of Orthosia gothica. Taxonomy (NCBI): domain Eukaryota; kingdom Metazoa; phylum Arthropoda; class Insecta; order Lepidoptera; family Noctuidae; genus Orthosia; species Orthosia gothica. Next base: position 3,016,103 of record OX459047.1, read on the forward strand.
TTAAGGGGTCCGCAGATCTCTCATTTCACCGGTTATGTTCAAGTTTCATGATATTCGGGTAATCTATTCTGGTGTTATAGGTACCTTACTAAACAACTTGCTTATTAGGTAGGTACAACTAAAAAGAGAAAAATACAAAAAGGTTTTTGCAAAAAAGTACTACCAACTTCCAAATAAAAAACTAAAAAGTGAAAAATAACTTTATTTTTGGAAGTTGGTGTCCATAACGCAAAAAAATGTTACCTACGAAAGACGCCGACTTCCTAATATAAAGTTATTTTTCACTTTATAGTTTTTTTATTTGGAAGTCGGTAGTACTTTTTTGTATAAAGTTTTTTTTTTGACTTTGGATTGGAGGCTGTGGAGGTGAAATTTATTTTGGGTTATCTATCATAATACCTACTCCCTCACCCCCTTGCTAGTCACTCCTTTCATTCGTTACTTCGTTCTCTCACAGCCGTCAACATTCACTCAGATCTTTTCTCATGATTTTTTCTAAGCCATTGAGTAATAGTTATTGATATTTTGTAGTTATACTAATCAATCATGAACTTCACCGTGAAACGGTCTGAATGTTGAAGATTACGCTAAAAGAAAGAAAAGAGTAAAGAAAGAAAAGAAAGAAAAGAAAGAAAAGAAAGAAAAGAAAGAAAAGAAAGAAAGACAAATTGTTTATTTGCGCCTGGCACGACGCATACAATAAAATAACAAAAAAAACCGGCCAAGTGCGAGTCGGACTCGCGCACGAAGGGTTCCGTACTCGGTAAATTGCGGTTTACGATTTATGACGTATTAAAAAAAAACTACTTGCTAGATCTCGTTCAAACCAATTTTCGCTCGTAGTTTACATAGTAATGTACATCATATATTTTTTTTAGTTTTATCATTCTCTTATTTTAGAAGTTAAAGGGGGGGGGACACACATTTTACCACTTTGGCAGAGTCTCACGCGCAAACTATTCAGTTTAGAAAAAAATGATATTAGAAACCTCAATATCATTTTTGAAGACCTATCCATAGATACCCCACACGTATGGGTCTGATGAAAAAAAATATTTTTAGTTTTAGTTTCAAGTATGGGAACCCCCAAAATTTATTGTTTTATTTTTATTTTTGTGTGAAAATCTTAATGCGGTTCACAGAATACATATACTTACCAAGTTTCAACAGCATAGTTCTTATAGTTTCGGAATAAAGTGGCTGTGACATACGGACGGACAGACAGACAGACAGACAGACAGACAGACATGACGAATCTATAAGGGTTCTGTTTTTTGCCATTTGGCTACGGAACCCTAAAAACCGGCGGACTTTTTGTTCGACTCGGTCATTGTAATGAAAACCGAAGAATATAATAGTTTTCAAGGTCACTTCGTTTGACAGGTCTTTAAAATTTGAGCTCTTTTTGGACCGGATTGTCAAATTATAGAGTTGGCACGATCCGTCATGAAACGGGTTGTCCCAAATATACTGTTGAAGGCTCCTGCAGACAGGCTTGCCACGAAAAAGCGACAAAGCAATTGAATTGTTTTAAAATGATTATTTAAAGAGAAAAACTTCTATTAAAACGTCCTAACATACTGCTGTCACATTGTTGTATCGGACATGTCTGTGGGAGCCTAAGACGGATTATATAATTAGATTGAAAGGTTACTGCTGATTTAATGTTTTTGCATTTCATTATAAAGTAAAAACCCGTGTTCGATTCGAACAAAAAAGGTTTTCTTTTGGTTCTTTGCAGTTTACAAGTGGTTTTTTTTTCATTTTTATTGTTTGCGAATCAGTGCACCGTGCGAATTTGTCTTAATTTATAAAATACTTGTAATTTAACAACGTGTAGCTCATTGTTGGAATAAATATTCAATATATGCAAATGTTACTTTTTATTACGTCTGACCTTGAAATATCTTTCACGGTATGTGATACTTGGGTAAATATAACAAAAGCAGTTCACTAACTGGTTGAAAAGGAATTCATAAGGAAAAATTAAATTAACATACCTAAAAAAGCTGTAATTAACTGTAGAATAATCCAAATGCTTTATTTTCTGTTTTTGAGAGTGGATTCCGTAATAACAGTTCTGATGCTAACACGGAGCATCAGAACTGTACTGTGTACTGTGTATATTGGTCTCACAGTATTTTTTATATCTGTGAGTAGGTACTGTCACCTCCTAAATTGTTATTAACTTATTAGTACCTACATATTTTAAAAATGACCCAGTTTTTAGAAGTTCCTCACCAAGGGAAATGTCGATGAATGAATTTAATCCTGTATTCACTATACTATGTTTTTTTTTTTTTTTGATGGGTTTGCTCTTGACTCTAGTCTAGGTCAGAGGTGACAGAGACTGAGTTTACGATGGAGTGAGCTTACCCAGAAGAAGCTTGCTCACTCTAACTTTGAAGAGATTCAGGTTGAATGCGTTCGGAAACACAGACGCAGGTAGTGAGTTCCATTCATTCGCTGTGCGCATTATGAAGGATGTTTGGAAGCGCTTGGTGCGAATTGGTGGAATTGCAACAAGTTAAGGATGGTAACTTGCAGTGCGTCTAGATGTCCGATGGTAGAAGGGGGCTGGTGGGATGATGTCGTGGAGCTCTTGAGCATACTCACCAAAGTACAGTCTGTAGAAGACCGACAAGCAGGCAACCTTACGGCGATGAGCCAAGCTATTAAGCTTGGCATCCACCAGTTCAACGTCGCCGATGAGCCTCTTGGCTCTGCGAGTCCAGTCAAGCTCCACCAAGTCCACCAAGTCAAGCGCGGCAAGCTGATACTTTGCTGAGCCATCCCAAAGGTGGCTGCAATACTCCATGCAGGATCGGACTTGCGCTTTGTATAGAGTTAAAAGCTGTCTAGGCGTAAAGTATCGCTTCACTCTATTTAGGATGCCCAGTTTTTTGGCCGCAATTTGGGCTTTGTACTCAATGGACGCGCCAAAGTTGAGACTGGGTGTCAACTCCATGTCTAGGAGCTCGAGCCGATCAGTCACAGGAACAGACGTACCCCGGAAAGTAGGAGTTAGATCGAAAAGTCTCCTTTTAGCGGTAAAAAGGCACGCTTGTGATTTGGTGGCGTTAAAGGAGACCAGATTTTCATCACCCCACTGGGAGACAAGGCTTAAGGTCAAATCTGTCCGCCTCACCATAGCCTCTCTCAAGGAACGAACTTCATCCACGCTGGTTTTTGCGCTGGACAAGTATCTCTCTGAAACAGTACTGTCATCTGCGTACACAACAATACCAGGCTGAAGTAGGTCATTGATGTGCAGCAGGCAAAGAGTTGCAGAGAGAACAGACCCCTGAGGAACGCCGGCATCAATACCCATAAGGTCAGAGGAGCAGCCGTCAATGACTTCTCGGATCGACCGTACATTAAGGAAGTCTGATATCCAGCTACAAAAACCAGCGGGGATGCCATAGGCAGGAAGCTTACTGAGTAGACTTGCGTGTCAGACCCTGTCAAAGGCCTTCGAGATATCAAGCGATACAGCAAGTGCTTCGCCGTGTCTCTCGATGGCTTCGCCCCAAAAAGGCGGAAATATTGACTTTACACTGTCAAAACAGGAAACCTGCTCTGAAATCAAGATTGTATGAACCTGAAAACATCTAGTCCGAAACGATGGCTTTTCACGCTACTATTAACGGTATATGAATAACAATGTAATAACCTGGTTTTGTTGACAGACTCGTGTTTCATTGATTGACAGGAGAAAGTTGATAATCATTGTAGATAGGTGAAAATGCCTCGAATTAAATTTACCACACACTAAGCGATTTATGAAAAGGATTGGCCTTTCACCGTACTTACACCGCATTTCAGGTTAACAAAGAGTTGGCCTGACAGTCCCGCTTTTTTCAACCAACAATCTTATTATTAATAGTCATATTTTTATCATCATATTTTTATCATCATCAATGTAACCTGGAATATGCTAAACTGGTGGTTTTAGCGGCCAAGAATTTCGTATAACCCTTCGTGTTTCTTGGATGGAAAAACAAGAGGAATTTAAATATTTCCCAATAGGTATTATAAATAGAATGTGTGGGTTTATCAAAGGAAAGGGAAGTGGAAAAAGACTGTGACAAGCGGTCACGTCTTTTTTAGGACATTAACCAGTTAAGAGAGTGAGGCACATTACCAGAAATACAAATCATAATTATTCTAAAAGTATTACCGCCATAGCGGCGCTTGAGGCGCCCGTTGGCATTCCATCTATTTGTCCGGTGACTTGGATACATTGACTGCCAACAAATGAATGCGATGATTGATATTCGAGTGAGTTCATAAAGACAGGTACTTAGCACGATGTTCACAAGTGTGTGTGATTATAATTATCATATATTTCTTTGTGAAAATCAGCTGATTGTGATGACTCATTTTTAAGGCCCTCACAGACAAACGTATGGCAAGAATGCGACAACCCTTTTAAAGTAATTGTTCTACTGGTTATCTATCTTTATTTCGTGTTTCTACTAATAGGGGAACTGAAGAATGTGTCAAACACTAATTTAAAACCGAAGTTTGACAGTTCTTCATGTTAAAATAGAGTCTGACATAATATTATAATCTAATAAACCCAAATCTTTACTTCAGAAAGCGGGCAAACATTTTATACTGGGCCTATACTTAATACTATTAATCTAACAAGGGGTTCATTTCTTGACGTAAACGTAGATATATGGTATTGTAATAAAAGTAATTAATTCAGCTATCTTTGCAGTACACATTCATGGTAGGTACCAACTACTTAATAAAATAAACAACTACATCCTTGTCACCGTATTCGCCGCCATAGATACATATTAATGAGGATTAGAATTTGGGCTAGTTGATATAAGATAATTTAAGTGCAAAATATTTTTTCTTTCTTTCTTTCAAAAAACACAGAATTGGCGAGGCATTGGCTAACAATTCTTTGGTCTAGTATTTGGAATATGGAGAATCATCGTCAGAAAAAAGTTGATCTCCTGTCGGGGGAATCATGACCCTCAGTAATGAGGAACGTGACGCGAGGAGAAAGAGTAGTCGGAAAGAAAGTCTGGTAGCCACAAGCGAGACTACTTGGTATCTTTAATTCGATCTTCTAGACAGGCACGGTACTATTATTGGCATTATGAGGTAATATTGCCAACCAATTCCACATTTTTTTTGTCGATACTTACTAGATTATAGCAGACGCTACTGCTAGACACGTGGTCCTGATATCGATTTGCGGGTCGAGCAAGTTTTATTTGGTTTTTGCATCAACAATTTCTCGGTAGCAGCCCTCTCTGGAATTTATCCCGGTTTATGTCAATAGGCACATATACATACTGGCTCACATGCAGAAATACATCAACACACGCCTTTTAATACGCAGATACCCCTGAGTGACTGATTTTAAAATGAGAATCACGTCTAAACGGCTCGTCGAATTTTCTTGGAAAAATATATATGTTATATTAAACCATTTTCTTAATAATTTGATCTAAGAAAATTTTGATTTTTATTCGTAAAACATGGTGTAATTAATTTTTAAAGTTGTGTCTAACACGGACAAAAAAAAACGACAATCACACCAAAACCGCCGGGCACATTTTAATGAAATTGTCACCATCTCAAAGACAATTTAATTACCTATATTTTGATCTATGGTTTTTTTTTAAAGTCTAGGAAATAATAAGGAAAGTACAAAAAAGCTACTGAATTTTGGGTCGTGCGAGTGTAAAACGAGTCGTCGTCTCAACCATGGGGATAAGCAAACTACGGAACACCCCCTGCTACAAATCTTACATAATTACCTTATTGTGGGTAACTAATGTAAATGTACACCTCTGTCCTAACCTTTGGTATATAGACATGATGTTACGTGTATTTTGAATAGTTATTAACGAGCGTCGACATTGTTAAAGTGTTGAATACAAGTGACTCAATTTATCACTTACTGTAACGAATAAAATAAACTTGACTCACATTGAAACATGCAAATCGTGCGTGTGATGAATAGAAAAGTGTATATAATAGTGAAGTACTAGTCTTTTAATAGCCTGAAACAGTACCCAGGTTAAAATATTCCACTATAAGTGCCTGTAAACGGCACAATTAGTAGTTACGTCCAAGTAATTACAAGGTTCAAACTGTGAACTTTTCAACACGTGCTAAACGACGTTTGGCTTCTAAACCTTCGAACGATTAACCTAACCGGCAAATCCCTAATACTTACGCGTGTAAATAAATGCGATTTATTACTACCCAGGTGGGTACAAATTTAAAAAAAAAAAATAGAAAAGTTAGCGTAGATACTCTGTCGTAACGCTTCAGAAACTTAAGGAGTCCTGAACCTCTTGGCTTTTAAAAATACACAAAATTTAGTATATCAACTCGCATTGGGGCCACCATCAACTCGCACTGGGCCCGCACGACGGATATCACAGACAATATAATTATGTGGATATTATTACCCTCTTCTCAGAGGGAAGACTCAGGCCGAGTTCCAGCTTTGTAATCATTATAGGCTAATACTACATCAATGGCTGATACGGAGTTAAATCACATTTTCTCTGTATAAAGATAGGCTTAACCTGGCATCAATGTGCCAGGCAGCCTTATAATATCTGCGTACAAACAAAACAGTCAACAATAACATCAATAATATGAGTTCCAGTGGGGAGTCATATTGTTGATGTTGATGTTTGAAGCAAGACACGGAATTTCCAAATAAACTCACACTTTAATCACGTGATTCATTTCGGTCATCATCATCGTCATCATCAGCCTTTTAATGTTCCCACTGCTGGGACATAGGCCCCTTTTCTGTGAGAGGGAATGGGTCGTAATCCAACACGCCGGCTCAGTGCGGGTTGGTGGCTGTCACATGTCTTCGAATTTTTGGTTCTAGGACATGTTTCCTCCCGATTTTTCTTTCACCGTTTTGAGAGCAGTGGTGATAAAATAATTTACACAAAGTAAAGTGCCTGCCTGGGTTTGAAACCAAGACCCACAACTTGTAATTCGCGGCCGATACCACTGGGCCACTACTGCTCTCATTTCGGGAATACCCATCATCATCATTTCAGCCGAAAGACGTCCACTGCTGGACATAGGCTTTACCCAAGCGTCACCACACTCATCGGCCCTGTGCGTTTCGAATACACCAGAACCATTTTAATTACAATATGTTTTATTTGGCACCAATATACAAGGAGTACATTTACTGACCAAACATTTATTTTTGACTGTATGCCAAAAATACTAATTACATTTTGTTGACAAAAATATTGTTTCTGAGTAAATACAGTTTCTTTGAAACATATGATTAGTCAGAAAAACAATTAATGTATTTCCCAAAGTTTTCCTGATGATGCTTACTAATGTATTCCGAATATAAATGACTTATGGTCCCACATGCTATTAGTCCAAAATATAATACGCAGAAATCTAAAATTGTCCAAATGGTCTGTTGGTAAACTTATATTTGAATAATGACCTAAATGATTGATTAATCTTTCTATGGAATTTACCAAGTGCAGAATACATACAGAAGTTGTGTGTGCCAACCTAAAAACTTGCAATTATTAGATGATGAATTTTCTCATGTAAACATTTTATAGATCCGAAAACTCAATAGTTTTTTGTTTTGTTTTATTATTTCATATAGGCTCGCGCTTGACTACTATCTCACCTGATGGTAAGCGATAATGTGGTCGAAGGTGAAGCACGCTTGCATAGAAGTAACCTTTTCACTCTCGACTTAAAGACCCCTAGATTGTAGCTATCGGGTAACACAGACTCCGGCAGATTCCACTCCTTAGCTGTACGCTTGATAAAAGTATTCTCAAAACGTTTAGTGCGGGGTGGGATGTCTACCATGTACCGATGGCTCATCGCCGTACGTCTGGTAGTCGGATGATGAAACGGGCTGGGTGGAAATAGATCATGCAATTTCATCGCACACTCCCCGAAATGTAACCGATAAAAAACCGACAAGCTGGCAAGTTTTACTAACAGTCCGGGCGGTAGCGTGGCAAATACAAAAGTCATAGTATGCCGGCTGATATTGACAACGATTGTTGATCTTATATGACTAATAATTGAACCGACTGTCAGCTGCTCAAATAGGGTGGGAGGAGGTGTGGGGTGTTGCAAAAGGGTAAAAATAAAAAAAACAAATAGTAATAGTACGCCGATTAAAACTTTTTTCATAAATAGTCGAAATCATATTGAGCTAAAAAAAAACATCGTGGAGAAGGGAATATGGTTCAGATCGTATGAAGTTGTAAAAAAACATGTAAAATAAAGTTCTATGACTTTGGGAAATGCCTATGATTTCTTTACAGAAAGTTGTTCATATAAATCAGTCAATATATAGTCAGAAGCAGAAGCAGTTTTTAAGATATGGTAACACCTTTCTTTTTCACCCTGCATACTTCCCCAGATTATAAAATTTTGGACACGTATTTTTTCTTTTGCCACCTAAATAAAAAATTACGATGATACAGTGTGGTGCGCTACACTCTATACAGACAAAGTGACGTCACAAGCCCCCACTCCTGAACTTTGATGCGCTTTATCTTTGTCAATTTTTATTTATTTGATAAAGCAAAAAATACAGGTGCAGTACTATTTAATAATCTCGCCGACGGACTAAATATAATTATCATTTTTCTACCCAGGAAGCATCCCTTTTGTAATTAGTCATTCAAGATCTATTGAAAAAGATGGCAATGGATCCGCGCAAAAACACTACCTAAAATGCAACGCTACCTCCCGGACCATAAAGAAATAATTGAATTGAACTCAACAGAAGTAACCGACAATTGTCTAAAATAAGGACTCTGTTCACGAATGGTTTCATCATCTATCTATCTATGTTGAGGTCGACTTCTAGTCGAACTAAATATTAGGTACAGTTTTCATACGGAGCAACTGTCTATCTGATTTCCACAACCAGTAACTAGGTAATGCTTATCTCCTGGTGGGACTAGTTGTTTGATTTTCGGACTTAACTACCCTTAACGCCTAAAGAAAGAAAAAGAAACTGGCCAACTGCGAGTCGGACTCGCGCACGAAGGGTTCCGTAACGTTATAGCAAAAAATGGCAAAATAATCATGTTTATTGTATAGGAGCCCCACTTAAATATTTATTTTATTCTTTTTTTAGTATTTGTTGTTATAGCAGCAATAGAAATTCGTCATCTGTGAAAATTTCAACTGTATAGCTATCACCGTTCATGAGATACAGCCTGGTGACAGACTGACAGACAGACGGACCGTAGAGTCTTAGTAACTGGATCCCGTTTTTACATTTTGGGTCCGGAACCCTAAAAATATTTATTTGTGACCTCAAGTGACCTACGCAGGAGAGACGAGACAAAAGAAAAACAAAAAAAAATACAATAATAAAAAGAACCGGCCAAGTGCGAGTCGAACTCGCGCACGAAGGGTTCCGTACTTGGTAAATAGCGGTTTACGCTAAAAAAAAACTACTTACTAGATCTCGTTCAAACCAATTTTCGGTGGAAGTTTACATGGTAATGTACATCATATATTTTTTTTAGTTTTATCATTCTCTTAGTTTAGAAAAAAATGATATTAGAAACCTCAATATCATTTTTGAATACCTATCCAAAGGTTCCCCACACGTATGGGTTTGATGAAAAAAAATAATTTTAGTTTCAGTTTCAAGTATGGGCACCCCCAAAATTTATTGTTTTGTTTCTATTTTTGTGTGAAAATCTTAATGCGGTTCACAGAATACATCTACTTACTAAGTTTCAACAACATAGTTCTTATAATTTCGGAAAAAAGTGGCTGTGACATACGGACGGACAGACAGACAGACAGATATGACGAATCTATAAGGGTTCCGTTTTTTGCCATTTGGCTACGGAACCCTAAAAATAACTCTATAAATAAAAGCTGGGACCAACGGCCTTACGTGCTTTAAATCTAGCCAACATCCATTCTAATGTGTTTTTTTTATTCCAGGCTTCCCATCTGAGTTGGTGTACTATGGGTCTGCGATGTGGGAGACGCTGTACGGCATCATCATCGCCTTCCCCCTGGTCTGCTGGATCTTTGTGCCTGTGTACTACAGGCTCCATACTAACTCCGTGTATGAGTATTTACAGGTGAGTTACATGATATATTGATTACAGAGCAGCGTTTCGTAGGTCGTGGCTTCGCACCCAGGTAAGCGCATTACTTTGTGCAAATTATTTCATCACCACAGCTCTAAAAATGGCGACAGAGAACATCGTGACGAAACCGGCATGTCCTAGAACCAAAAATTCGAAGACATGTGACATCCACCAACCCGGCACATTCTCTCTTCACAAAGAGGAGGCCTGTGTCCCAGCAGTGGGAATGATGAAAGGCTGTTGTGTATGATGATATCATAATATTAAGCCCCCGTTTCTGAATGGAATGGGGAAAGTGCCAAACGTTACATTACCAAATGCTTTGTGACAGTTTTTCATGCTAAAATAGAGTTTGAGTTCCTTAATTCAGAAACCAGGGTAAAAATGCCTTGATTTGATTTATCTAAAGTTTCTTTTGCAAATAGGGCTCGTGGATAGAGTAATTGTGAGATGTTTTAATGAAATAACGGCAAGTATTACTGTAATTTTAAAGACCTCGTCCGTCGCTGTAGTAAAGAACAAGTAAGTAGTTATTCCGGAATTGAATAGGTTTAGGCTGAGATATTGATGACGAGTACCAAAAACAATTACTTAATTTCCCAAAAATTACCTTAAAAAATGCTGTAAAGGTTTCACGCCAGTTCACCGAACATTGTTTTTATTCATTGCTCGCGCTTGACCACTATCTCACAATTTGTTTCTTTCTTATTTTAGTTACAAATGGCAAATACAAAAAAATCGGCCAAGTGCGAGTCGGACTCGCGCACGAAGGGTTCCGTACCGTTATCGCAAAAAACGGCAAAAAACATGTTTGTTGTAGGAGCCCCACTTAAATATTTATTTTATTCTATTTTTAGTATTTGCTGTTATAGCGGCAACAGAAATACATCATCTGTGAAAATTTCAACTGCCTAGCTATCACGGTTCATGAGATACAGCCTGGTGACAGATGGACAGACAGACAGACAGATAGACCGCGGAGTCTTAGTAATACGGTCTCGTTTTTACCCTTTGGGTACGGACCTCTAAAAAAGAACATATTTCACAACATAGTTTAACATTAACCAACTATTAATTCTAGATGCGCTTCGGCTCCCGCTGGGTGCGTCGCATGGCAGCGGCAACCTTCCTCCTGCGACAAGTGCTAAACTTATCAGTAACTGTCTACACGCCGACAGTAGCTCTTCACGCTGTACTGGCGTTGCCTCATTGGGCATCAGCAGCTGCGTTGACCATTGTGGGGATCGTGTTCAATCTGCTTGGTGGATTAGCTGCAGCTATCAGGTAAATATTCTATCTTATACTGCTATAAACGCTAAAGTTTGTGAGGATGGCTGGATGGATGTTTGTTGATGACCTTCAAGCAAAAACTATTGAATGGATGTTTATGAAACTTTATAGTAATTTAGCTTACACATACAAGGAGACGTCATTAAAAAGTTATTTATTGCATTGTTTTTGTAACAAAAACCTTGAAAAAATTGTAGGTACTATGACTAGGCCTACAGGCCTATCCACTAAATACTAAACGATATTGCAACATATAAAGTTTTATTACTTATCATTTACTATGTTTTACATAATTTATCAAATCAAAAAAAAAAAAACAAAAATCAAAATTTATTTATTCAATTAGGCCATTAAGCGGCACTTTCGAACGACAAAAAAAAAAAAAACAATCTAATACTAACCTCCAGTTTCCCAGCCCAAAATCATCGGCGATCCAATGCGACAAACTGCCAAGCATGCGCTATCCGCTGCGATTGGCTGTTGAAAATTTATTCAACCAATCACAGCAGACAACGCGCGCCCGACAACCCGCCACACCAACCCCCCGACAATTCCGAGCTGGGAAACCGGGGGTAATTGATTCTACCGTCCAATTCAGACGCGCCTATGCACAGATTACTGATATGTTGCGCCTATGCGCTCTCAGGCGCTCTGACATTTGTTGACAAATCTATCCCATTCTAAATACGCACTTTCTCACAAATTAAAATATATTCAGTAGTAATTAACCTCATTACAGTACCTACGGTCGGTAAACGCTAGGTTTTTAAACCCCTTATAGTCAAGTTAATTGTAAAGGGTACAGTTTATCTATAAGTTAATCAAAACACTTTTCATAAAAAAAAAACAGTTAAAAATAAACTACTTTGAGACAATAAGATAAAAAAAATATTCAATATGTTCATGTTAAATTTGAATTAGGAACAAAGAATCAATGACACGAAGAAGAAGAATTCAAATGTTTTCAATCGTCAATGAAAACTACTAACAAATGTGTTGTCTTTTCCAGGGCTGATGTTATACAAACTCTCACGATGATATTAATCAGCGGTGCCTTCATCATTCAAGCGACTATCATGGCGGGAGGTCCACAGCAAGTAGTCAAAGACAACATTGAAGGAGGAAGGATGAAGTTCTTCCAGTAAGTATAAACTACCAGTACTTTTTTGTGTGGGAAAGATCCATAATTCAACATAAGCTGCATGTTAATGATAACCCAAATATTGACAGTTACAAAAAAATACTTGGTCTGGCAGCAGAATGTTCTTTAGCTTTAAATAACGTACGGTTTTATCCAGCATCTCTCTGCAGTGGAATAATCTAAAGAAGTTGCAATTGTAAAGACAAATAAGTAGCAATAAGAGCAAAGCTTTTGGGGAGCCACTAATTATAAAAAAAATAGTAGGTAGGTATATTTATAGATCTCCGAATCTATCTTATGAGACACGTACAGAAGCGTGCTAACAAACCCGTTTCTCTTTTCAGAATAACCGGAGACCCAACCGTCCGCGTGGACACTCTTTCTGCCATCATCGGCCAGCTCTTCATGTCTGTTTCCATCTACGGTTGCCAACAGACCTTCGTCCAGCGCTACTGTTCTATGTCCAGTGAAGCCAGAGTCAGGAGGACACTCCTAGCCAACGTTCCTGCAGTAGCTGTTCTCTTCAGCCTCTCTTGGGTCGTTGGCATGACTCTCTATGCCATGTACAAGTACTGCGATCCTCTAGCTTCAGGGCAGATTGCGGCCCCGGATGAGGTCTTGCCATTTTATGTCCAGGACCAGTTTAACTTTTTGCCTGGGATGCTTGGATTGTTTTTGGGGAGTCTGTTCAATGGGGCTTTGAGGTGAGTTGTTTATTATGTTTTATATTAACATTACTTAAGTCTAATTATATAAATACGTAATAAAATTCATGGTCAGAAGTAGTAAAATAATATTTGCTGCAGACTTTTTCTGTAAATTGCATACCTATATTAAAGTGCTTCATACTATATTATCAAAATAATTCTAAATTACTAATTATAGTCTAATCTCTATGAGATCTTAAGGTTGCCCTTGTCGACGGCATGAACTATTTTGTGCGCGGGATTAAAATGCATTTATTTGCGTCTAAAGATGCGTTAAAATTAGTGGAGTAATCGCCAGACTAAGTTTGTATGGAAAAATGATCGACTAGGACAACCTTAATGTGTCGTGGGCACGAATCACAGTACGTTATGCTAGAAGTACTGCCATATTCTTCCACCATTCAATCCAATCTATTTTCACAATCTATATTTCTTTTTTATTCTAGTTTCCTGGTATCAAACGTGAACTCACTTTCGACTGTGACATGGGAAGACTTCGTGTCCTTCGCTCCTGCTTTCAAGGGCATCAGTGACAAGCAGCAGCTGACTGTTATCAAGATTATTGGAGTTATTTATGGTATGTTTACAATATTTTTACCGTAGGTACAGTAGAATATCAATGGCAATGTCTTTGAGCTGGCATATCATAAGAACGGAGTTTCAATAGAATGCGTGCCTATCTTATACTGGTTTTGTTCTCCCTTCATAATCTGATTGAAAATTATTATAATCATCCTCTTTCAATATCATTTAGTTGTAAATATGAGGATGATGATGATAACTTATATTAATACTGTTTATTAAAGGACTTAATTTCTTTATCGTCACCTTAGTCTTCACTTTATTTTCCGTGCTGTATCATTATTCAAACAATCATCCTATATTTCTTTGGGTTGCGATCCAAACAAAAGCTTAGTTGTAAAGTATTTATTCTCCATCATTTCCTTTCCTTCAAATAGCTATGACGCATTTCGAAACCATCACAATGTATAAGAAACTAATTATTCAAAGTTTTTTTAACAATGTCCCAGTGCTTAATGAGTACTGTAATTGTGGTTGGTTGAAGATTTGAATTGTTAATACTACACTAACCGAACTTGAAGCTCTTTTTATTAACCCGGATAAAGTGAAAACCTAAGGTTTATTTTGTTAAAGTTTTTTTCCTGTTTCATTTATAAGGGATTAGGTATTCTTGATTCACAACAATAGACGACCTCCTCTAGATATTTCATGCGGAGCAAAAAATTTCAATATGTGGTATCTAGAGAGTTTACCTACGTTTACTCCTAATTTGAGAAATCCAATCGAAATTTAAACGGTGCTAGTTAATTTCTATACAGGCATAGCTACAACGGCAATCTAAGTATCTCTGCAACAAAAAGTAAACTTTATTATGTCTTCTTTCCAGCTCTCATCATAATGTGTCTTTCACTCTGCGTGGGCATCGTGGGTGGAGTCGTCGAAGGTTCATTATTAGTCACTTCAGCAACATCAGGTGCCTTGCTAGGAGTCTTCATCCTTGCGGCACTCTGCCCTATAGCCAATGGAAAGGGAGCCTTATGGGGAATGATTGCCTCACATGTGGTTACTACGTGGATGGCCGCTGGAAGGCTTCTGTATGTGAACAAGGATGTGGCTATGTTGCCTACGTCTATTGAGGTTAGTATTCAAACTTACAGTGGTAGGCATTTCAGATGATCGAGCTTAAAATAGATCTTACTGCAGTAGAAAATCCACATTCTATTGTAGATTTTTCTTAACACCACCGCTTGTGTAGACCCAATATGCTAGGAGATTAGTAAATCGCCTTCTATGCTGTTTTTATTATTTTCGTATAGTTAGTTTAGTTTTGATAACGTATCAAAACTAAACTAACTATACGAAAATTTGTAATTGGCTATTTGACTGATTTCAGCAAAGTATTGTAAAAAATTGTAAATTTTATTTTATACTTCTTACAAATATCTTTTTCTTAAAAAAAGCGTTAATAAAAAGAAAAATATTTTTTTGCCATAATAATTTGAAAGTCGCGCGAAAACAGTCGGTCACGTGACATTTCAGGCTATGAAGTCATATCTTAATAAATAGACGCGAACTACCGACGAACAACTCTTTGTGTGTTGTTTAAAATGTGACGTCACACGATGCATCAATCATGGCCACCCCGTTTTGGATCATTTATTCCATAGATAAAAAATGGCAAATTTGTTTTCCAAAAATAAAATATTAAAATTTTATATTCTGACGAAAAAAAAAATCGTACCTTTATTATTTACCCATAATCTTACATTTCCAATACATTCCATATTTTATTGCAATATCTGTCAAATAGCCAATTCGTTTCATAAAATACAACATAAGTTAGCAAACTTTCAAATTAGTTACATTTATAAATACTAGCTGGTCCTCTTGAATATAATTTATATTGTGTAAGGTTTAAACTTTTTTTATTTTTATTTTCCAGCAATGTCCAAACGCTACTCTATCGACAATGACCCACCAAGCTCTCCCAGTGGAAGTGAATCTCACTCTGACGCATCTAGCACCATTGCTGCAGTCTATCAATCTTACCCATCCGGCTCCGACTATGTCTCCTGTGTAAGTAATTTATGCCAGTTTGCTAGTATTACAATAAACTCGATTATCATCTGCTTGACTGGAGACTTAAGTCTCCATACGAGTTATATATCACAAATCTTTTTCAGGGGATTGTTCTTTGTATGGATTCATTGTAGTTTTGTTCTTTTAATAAAATGACAAATATATTTTTCTGCTTAGTATATTTTCTGCTTCGTTGATATCGCACCTTTAGGCTGCTAGAATATCTTGCATCAAAATATACAGCCACCGTTTTTTTTGCAAATATATGCGCATATCTAGACACAAAAATTGAACAGATTTATAACATTATCGCTAAATTTAAATATTTATTTTACAGAATGTCAGAACTCCACAAATTCTACTCCATATCTTACATGTGGTACGCAGTCATCGGCACCGTCATCTGCGTGGTCCTGGGTAACATCATCGGTCTCATAACAGGCAGCAAAAGTGATGCCTTCGATGAAAGACTCCTTCATCCTGTAGTAGCCAAACTTGCTAGAAAGCTACCAGGGCCAAAACGGTTTTACACTACTGAGAAACCAACTTCTGCCGAAGAGATTGAAGCAGAAAAAGACTCTTCAGAGAAAACCGAAGACACGGTTACTGATACAACACCAAATGAGACTTTAGATCCGAAACAAACGGTTTTTGTAACTACGGGTAGTCGGTTATTCGATGCGTATGACAGACAATCACCAACTCCTTCGCTTAGTAGGAGTAGAACACGGTTGTGATTTCTTGGTTAAGTATTTTAAATCCTTATTCTTAGTGCACTTAAGTGCCATTTTAGGGTAACCATGGATTATTTGCTTGCAGTTAAAATGTTTCATGCAACCAATAGCCTAAGGGATGTCTGCTTACGTATGAGTGATTGAAATACGTGTGTAGAAATTTAAAATAACTTGAATAAAATGGAGGCTCATCAAATCATCATTTTAGAGTAGTTAATGTAAGCATGATTGGATTCCAAAAGGAACAAGTAAATGTTAGATAGGGTGAAATATATCGAAGAAGAGTGTAATACAGAATTCTCAAAATTATTTGTTAAAAATTGAGACACCATTGATGATGAATATTGTTAGTTAAGTTTACTAGCATATATTACAAGTGAATAAAACATTTGGCTCAAACAATTGAATACCTTAAATTTATCAGAAAATATTGTTTGAGTAATTAAGAAATATTTCTTTACAAGATTTGGAAAGCTATAAAATATAAGGTTTGAAACAATATGAGGATACAGGGCATAGGCGTTAGGCATTTAATAGTATTAGTAGAAGATCAAAAATATTTTTAGATAATTTTAACAATTTGAACAATTTTGTTTTGTTCCAATTTTGCTTTCTCTATTAGTAAGGCATGCGGGACTAAATTAAAAAAAAGGGACTGATTGATAGCGTGACGGATGACAGGGAAGAATGCAACAAGAAAACGTGTTTAATAGACTCCAAGAAAAACAAAACTAGGGCATGAAGATGATAATAATAATTGGGTGCTAAATTGTTAAAATTGTTTGAATGAGATATCATTGAGAAAACCAAAGTTGTGATGAATGATTTTGAATTAGTATTAAAAGGTACTTATGAAGAATCTGTTTTAGATTTAAGAAGCAAATATTTAATGAATGACTCTCCAACTATTAATCGTTCAAATGCTTGTCTTGCCTTTAAAGTAATAAAGATATATATTTAATTAAATATTTCAAAGAAGAAACTAGTTATAGTATACTCCAAAAATGTCAATTAATCGATTTTAATCACAACAGATAATTTTAAGAATGTCGGCAAATCGATAAAAATAATCGTTTAATATTTAACGATTTTTATCCATGTGATAATAGCACGTATGTTGTAAATATAAATAATATTTAGACCATTATTAATTGTTAAGATATAAATAAAAGTGATTAAATTAATCGCTCTATAATTTAAGGATATTATTATTGTTGATTTATATATTTAGATGGTAATACCGTTAGAACAATGAGGTTTTTTATTAGTGCGACCTGTAATCGTTATTACATTATTAAGTACTTAATTATATATGATTTGTATACGGGAATGTAAATTGTATATATATAATATCAGAAGACGTTAGCATGTGGGTAGTACCTATATAATTTAAATGGTTTAGTTCGATTTTCAATTGACAGACAAGCTAAGTTTTATTTGAGGTATAATAATGGCGATTTGAGATTTATTGTCGTTGTGGATTGTCTATATTTGTTATTTATTTTTAATTAACACCTATAGATAATCCACAACAATTGCATAGAATATAACCTCTGTATTTTGCATCAGACAAAAGTCACCTATCTATCTCTGGAAAAATTTACTGTTACAAAGCTAACAAAGTTATTTGATAATTGAAAAATCAATCTCTATCTTCATATTTTTGTATCTTTTCAAAGCGATTCTGAATTCTAGCCAATTGAATGGGCTGCACCTAGCACCTACCCTGTTCAAAAATCTATACATGTTATTTAGTAGTTTTTTTTTCATATAATAGTTTTCTTATTTGATTGAGTACTATTTAATTGTTAAAAACTAGCCTAATTAAAGAGACAAACAGGAACATTAGCATCACACATTGCTAGTCTTCTTTATATTTAAATAATATAATATCGTGATGTTTGACAGTATTATATTTTGTAAAATATTGATTGTGGACTGCGTTATGTTAATTGTAATTTAAGTTATTATCAAAATATAGAAAATGAAATATAAAGATTATGAACTAGGCTTCTTTTGTTTTATTTTTACTATTTTCTAGGCATTCAGGAGAAACCATCGATTTCTAAATAAATATATTTTTAAGTACCCCGATTGTAGACCGAGCGCTAATCTTAGGTTGTTTGACTAAGTTCGAATACCTAAGATATTTTTACATTATAACTCTCGGTTTGCAACGATTTAATGAACCAATTTTGTGAACACCGTGCAAAAAGATTGAAGAGCTGTGTGACTATTTTGAAATGAAAGAAAGAAAGAAAAAGTGTTTGATTGTCACAAAACGACATACGGCATGCTTATGAGCTAAACCCTTGCCCTAGTCGATCATTCTTCCATACAAACGTAGTCTGGCGATTACGCCACTGTTTGACGGTGTACGTTCAAAATAAAAATGATATCAATTTGTCTCATCATTATCATCACTATCATCTAGTCCTGTATGGAAATAAAAAAAAGCAAAAAAAAATGTTATTAACGTCGAAAGTTCCATATTTCAACACTAATTTTAACGCATCTATGGGCGCAAATAAATACCATAAGAAGAACGAAAATTGCAAAACAGTCACCATACAGGGATAGATTAGCAGTTCAACAATGCAAACAAATGCATTTAGTCTATTTTTCATGATATCCATACTCCCAAAGGTCTGTTTATAAAATTTAAGGCGGTCGTTTTCGTCCTAAATCATCATTCATATCGCTACAAATTTGCAAAAGTGTGTATTCGTACGCGAACTTACTTCTTACTGCTCATCACAAGAAAGAAAATAAATAAATAAAACAATAATAACATATACTACCTACATTTTGTAAAAAAAACAGAAAAGAACTGTAGGGTGGAAAACATGCCAGGCAGATGCATGTCGTGATTGTTTCAAGAAGGCTTCCACTCAGCATAATGCTGCGCCGTGGGGAACCCACAGCTAATGTAGACCCAAATGTAGCTGTTCATAGTAAAGGAGACACTATTTCCAACCCCCGTAACTCCTGAAAGCCAAAATCAACAGAGGTGACAATCACAAAAGCGTCAAGGCAGTTCGACGAGTTCCGGAGAGAAAAAACAACTATCTTGGATACAGCAACGAAATTAATCAGAAATAAACCAACAGTGAAAATAAGGCAGTGCCTACCCGTCATATTTATAAAACATTTACATTTAATACCTATTGTCAAAATCTTACCAACACTCGACCTAGAATATTGCCTACCCCCGATGTTCAATGCTTTATCATTCAGTGAATATCGTTCTCACAAAAATTCAAGTCTGAAAACCACCAATCGTCTTCTCTTGAAATCCTATATTTATTAAGTCCTTACGAAAATAAAGTGTTTGGATTTATCATGTTTATAGGGAACCTTTGGGGTCGAATCCACAAGAATATGTGCACACGTTTTTCTTTCAAACTTTAACCCAAATCAAAGGTTCTCAGAAATGTCTCGATCAGTCCTTACATTTGTTTTACTCAGTGGATCTCAATGTTTTTCCAAATTCATATATACTTTGTAACTTTATCTTGGACATCAAAGGCAACGGTGAAGGAAAATACATCGTGAAAACATCGGCAAGGCAAAGGATTTGAACCTATCAATCGACCAATCACGTACGAGATGAAAGACGTGATGTGTATGTCCGTCTATGTGATTGGTCGATTGATGGGGTCACATCGTTTACCTTGCCTAATTAACTTACGCAATAAAGCTGCTGGACTTATATAGTTAATGTTCTTTATTTCAATTAGGCCATTAAGCGGCACTTTTGAACGTCAACCTATTAAAATTGAAAGTATTTATTTTTATTTTATAAAGTATAGTCTCGCGCTTGACCACTATCTCACCTGATGGTAAGCGATGATATGGTCGACGGTGAAGCACGCTTGCCTAGAAGTAACCTATTCACTCTTGACTTAAATACCATAATGATAGTATTTCCAAAACGTTTAGTGCGTATGGGTGGAATGTCCACCATGTACCGATGGCGCATCGCCGTACGTCTTGTAGTCTGATGATGGAACGGGCTTGGCGGAATTAGATCATGCAATTCCATCGCACACTCCCTGAAATGCAACCGATAAAAAACTGATTGATTCAAAATTGATTCTACCGTCCATTCGGAAAAGTAGCTTGGTATGGAGAAGAAACGCCACAGTCGTGGGGTTCGCAGATCCGGCTTAATTAACTCTGACACCAGAGCTTGCCACATCCTCACACGAAAAGAAGCAGAATGTTTCTTTATTCAGAACGTAAAAACTTCTTACTAATATGATAAAAATAAAAAAAATAACATAATATAACACCTTTATTCGGCGAAGGGTTAGGCAGAGGATGTTGTAGGTACCTACCATATTTCACCAGTTAGGTATGTCTTACAGGCCACTGGAATTGAATCTAGGTCAGTTCAATCAATGAAATAAATAAGAACTTTGTAAACCTTGGTAAATGTTCTGATAAAGTTTTAAAAATATGCGATACAATGGACTGAAGTTATATAAGTATTACCTACAATAGAAACAATAAATACTTCGCTAATGTTCTCACTGTGAGTGAACACTATAGAGTGAACCTGTCAACTTTTACGCTATCACTGACTACCTTTTTACACGACTACGGCGAAGCATAAGGGAGGGTTATGTTTTTGACCGGTATGTGTGTGTGTATGTATGTATGTAATTATGTTCATCTGTTCCCTTATAACTTCTAAATTGCTTATCATAAATTGACAAATGAGGTGTCGTTGGAAGCGTCTTGTTTGTCCGCTGGTGTCACATTGAATTGAATGTGGCGCCTTCTAGGGCGTACGAAGTCAAAAACAAAAAAAAAACCCACCCCATAATGTGTGGTATCATTGAACAGGTATATTCCCGTAACTTTAGCGTGGTCGTATGCTACTTTGCAGAATGTATATTTTTATTTCGGTAGGTGGCATACGACCACGGTTTTACCAGAATATTTTCTTGTTTCATACTTTTTAGAGCGTTATTTTTTAATAATTGGGTTTTAGTTTTTAAATTTATTTTTTATTTTACATATCAGTTCTCAATAAATCCATCCATCTTGTCTTTAGCCTCCCTCTTTCCTCTAAACATTCACAAAAATGATAAAATATAAAAATAATTATTGTCATTCTTACATAACGACTAGGAAGCACAATCCTCCAATGAAGAGCCTTATTATATCAGCCGAGAGATGTCCACCGCTGGATATAGGCCTACCCCAAGCGTCACCACATTGACCGGTCCTGTGCGTCCCGCATCCATCGGATCCCGCAACCTTCACCAGGTCATCGGTCCACCTGGTGGGAGGCCTTCCAACGCAACATCTTCCGGTTCGCGGTCGCCATTCCAGAACTTTTCTGCCCCATCGGCCATCCGTTCTGCGAGCAATGTGCCCTGCCCACTGCCGCTTAAGTTTGGCAATTCTTAGGGCTATGTCAGTAACCCTGGTTCTCTTGCAAATCTCTACATTTCTGGTTAGATCACGCAAGAAAACTCCCAGCATAGCCCTCTCCATTAATTACCCTTTGGGTGACTGTAAGCTTTCTAATGGGGTCTATTGTGAGCTACCACGAATGAAGAGCCTCACTAAAACTAAGCCTGTCTCCACATCTCAAACTACATTACAAATTCCATATCATGGCTGTAGGCGTATCGCTTGAGAAACGCTGGCCCTGGGTTGGCATTGATGGAACTGAGCCGATGACGTCACGACACGAGTTTCTTATGCAAATCTCAGGAAAAGGGACACTGGCTCCGGCGTCGGATCCAATTTGCGTTTCAATGAGACGCTATATAGTCTTGCGGACTTATTCTGGTACGAACGCGATTGACAGGTCGTTAGGGATTTGAAGTAGCTTGAAAATGTTTTGGTTTAGTGATCTTTTAAATAATTTTTGCTTTATTATTTTGGGTGGTGTTGCTAAGGGGTTTTTTTATCGTCTATTGGCTTGCGCTTGACAAAGGATTATAACAAAGCTACTAAAATTTACGAAAATCTAAGAGTATCATGAATGAATAAAACCGGCCAAGTGCGAGTCTGACTCGCGCACAGAGGGTGCCGTATAAACAGCTACATTAACCAAAATAAATAGGTAATATTACTAACGTTCATAAACAATAAAAGCACCGAACATTGCTCTAACGAAGGGACAAACTTAACTTTACCATTCAGAAACTGTTGTCCCCATACATATACAATTTTTTTACTTTTCCAAGTACATTTTATAAGTTGATCGACTATTACTCGTAAACTTGTAAAGCTGCTGTACTTAGCTGTGATAGTTTTTCTTTTAATTTCGTTACATATACTAGTGCCGTGATTTTTTTCACATATGCAAAAGCAACTATTTAGTTGGCGGGCACACTTGACTCTAACAAAAATTTGCAATTTAAAGCTAAATTTTACGCAAACGGATCCCTGATTCGAAAAATGGTTTTCACAGACCCATAATATTTTTTAATGGGCTATAGAATGACAACCCACACAATAGGATAGACGAGAAAAAAAACCATCCACACTTTCCCCCTACGAGGTATCCGAAAACATTTTTTATACATGAATTTAATTTACTAATTTATCGGATTGTTTATTATGTATATCCATGCCAAATTATAGTTTTCTAGTATTAAGAGTCTGAGCTAAGCTGCGGACGGACAGACGGAGATTACAAACGATAAGGGTTCCTTGTTGACTACGGACCCCTAAAAACGACAAAGTTTGGGAGACAGATTGGCGATAGTGTGAATTAAATGCAACCATAGATTTGGAAAAGAACACTATTATCGGTTGTTTTAAAGGCCGAAATATCCTGTGGATTGACATGCAATACCGAAATATTAAGTGGTGGGTTTCCTTAAATTATTACATAACTTTGTTTAGCCCCTCTTATAATCTAAAATCGACTATTTCGAGGGTATTTCAAGTACCTAAAAATAGATCCACCCCAAACTTGGAAATAATGAGGCCACAGTTAGAACGTCTATCCACTATTTAACTAGCGTAACTAATACAGTACATTATTTAATTACTCTATTCATAATCAAAGCCGATATTGCAGGGCTTCACGATCACGGTATCCCAAGGCAATATTCAATGGCTGAGAACGGTTTTATATAATCAGGCATTATCTTGATTAAAAATATGGTTGTCATATATTTTGTTGCTTGGGTTGTATTCTTCTACGGTTTTCACATACATGTGTCTTGTCGCCTCGCCTTTCATTTATCCTCTCAACATGACCAGACCAGCATGCCTTACTATTTTAAATTTTGGTCCCCAAATCTTCTATATACCGTCAGTGTTGAATTATATCATTATGGTTTTCATGAACGTGTATTTTCTGGCACGTACCATAGTTATAATTCTGAGCATATACCAATTTTGTACGTAACAACACTTATATAGTAAGTTTTCTCCTTAAACTTTTCAGCTTCTGTCTATAAAATTTCAAGTGCCCGCAGTTTTTGTAACACAAGTCAGTTTAATGCAAGAGAGCGTGGGGGTTTATAGCTCCAAATCTTTTTCCAATAATGTGCGCTTCATCAATATTGCTTCAACGGACTTGAGAATGCTGCCTTGAAGCATTTGAAACTATGTGTGTTGGTAAGATGCTATAAATGCTTTAAGACTTAAGGAGCTTATCAATAAGTGGGTTTGCTTCATCAATAATGTTGGCTTCGTTTAATCTATCTCACAGTGTATATTTCTATGTTCAAGATATATTTTCTACTAACTTTAACAAGCGGCTTCGTCCATTTGAAGACTATATTTATATCTCGAGAACATAAATTACAGAGTTCTAAAGAATACCATGTCCTAATTTATGCCATGGTTTACATGTGTGCCAAAAAATCTATTCTGCTGATGAGTCCGTGATTAATTAGGTAACAAACATCTGAACACACGTACGTACTTTCGGCATTATAATATCAATAGAATGAAATAAACTAAAATGTTCTTCAAAGACTGGTGAATGTGTATGTTTTGTATTGAGCGTAGTTTATTGTTGTAGAACCTCGTTTTGGTTAAATACAAACTATGTTTGCGATCATGAATGAATGACCTTTTGGTTTTAAAAAACTGATTGGGTGGAATAGATAGGTACAAAAACCTACGGTCTACAAAACGGATTTTTGCTCGGATGTACTGGGGCGGGACTCCAACCCAGTATATGTTTAAAACAATAGTTAAAATCTTGACTAGGTACACTCGATATTTGCGTGGTTCTCTTCTCAAACGACCATCTTAATGTAAATAGCCCTCATATCATACGACCTGACCAAGTTAATGTCGGGAGTTTTGAAAAGGCAGTGACCACTGAGTTCGTTTCGGTGGTTCTTCTCAAAGTAGTCGAATAGAAAACAGTGACATTATCTAGTTTAAAATAAAATATAAAAGTATTTCAGAAGCAAAAGGAGTTTTTTTTTCCTGTAGGCTCGTGCTTGACCACTATCTCGCCTGGTGGTAAGCGATGATGTGATCGACGGTGAAACACGCTTGCCTTGAAATAACCTATTCACTCTTGACTTAAAGGCCCCAGATTGTAGCTGTCGGGAAACACAGACTCCGGCAGGGAATTCCACTCCTTAGCTGTACGCATAATAAAAGTGTTCCCAAAACGTTTTGTGCGTATGGGGGGGATGTCCACCATGTATCGATGGCGTATCGCCCTACGTCTGGTAGTCCGATGATGAAACGGGCTAGGTGGAATTAGATCGTGCAATTCCATCGCACACTCCCCGAAATGTAACCGATAAAAAACCGACAAGCTGGCAAGGAATGAAAGGAAAGGGATGAAAGGATTGTAGCCGGCGTACTGTAGTTTCTGCTTACTCCCATGGGAAAGTACGTGAGTTTTATATGTATGCCTTGTAGTAAATATGTTATTTTTTTTGGAAACTTCACCTGCGATAACCCACATTCTCACACATATCTTCCAGAATAATACCTTCGTTCCCCTTACAAGATATTTAAAGCATGCAAATTGTATAATATACTTACCAGGCACGGTTTTGGAAACTGCGGGATGCCTAAACGATGTTCATTAAACGACATATTACATTCAACGATTATCTTTTGAGAGTAAACTGTGATGTTCATCAAGTATGCGAGAATATTTTCTTTGCTTAATCGCGTTTAAAGCTGAAATAACATCCTCCATGTTTGAAGATGGTGATGTTTTTAACCAAACTTGATATTGTGCTCAGAGGCTGTAGAGAAGTGGCATTATATCAATTATATCGCGATAACGAATGGAAAAGTGTCAAAAATATATGGGATTATCAAGCGCTATTGTAAAAACGTTTTGGCATTTCGACAATCGCCGTCACTGATATAATATCATATAGTCTCAGATCATTATGATGGTTTCTGATGGGCCTCGTTAATGGGCCATGTGATATGGCCTTCAAACCGAAACCCAATTCTACTAGTATACGTTCACTACTCCAGAACCTATCGGACCTGCCGCTTAAGATAGATAATTCTTCGGGCCGTGTAGATTAGCTTAAATCTCTTCTTCACTTTTGACTCGAACAAGCGGTTAAATTCCAAGCCTCCTCGCCATCCCTCTCACCAGATCTTCTGATGTCGTCGATGAGACCAATTGTGAGTACAGGTGCCTAGATGTCTGAATTTAATTTAGATTGCTACTGACAGAAGGGTATTTATTCGCTTTGTTATAAAATTTCGTAGGCAATTCATAATATAAGCGATAAGGCTGCCTGTTGTATGTTTGTTTTAATTTTAATGTTTATTTTTGTATTATCTTATCTTTGTGTACAATAAAGTATATATAAATAAATAAAGTATATATAAATATAAAAACATTTTTACAAAAAGATACAGCCGAGTTCCAAATAAAAAGACTATAAAGTGAAAAATAACTTCAAGTTCGGAAGTCGGTGTTTCTGTTTTCTTTTTTTCGTTTTTTGACTGAGATTTGCCGTCATTTATTGAAGAGTTCAAGTTCGAAGTTCTTAATCAGATCTTTACCAAATTTAAATGGGACAGTTTCGGAATAAACTTCTTTCGAGCAAAAAAATAATTTTGCAATTATCCGTTTATGTATGACGGAGATAAGCCCGAACATACATAAATATATATATAAACATCTGTATTGGGAACCTCCTCCTTTTTGGGATGTCGTTTAAAAATTAACAAGGTTATTTTTTTGCCACACACCACAAGTTCAATCTTTGTTGCGATTCATAGAGGCAATTTTCCTCTCTCACAGAGAGGAGGCCTGTGTCCTAGCAGTGGGAATATAAAAGGGTAATGATGATGATGATAAAGAGAAAATTTTAATACCTCAGTATTTATGCATTCAACAAAATTTATTGCCTTCTTTTGAATGACTTAAAGCTTGATACAATCAAACAACTAAACCAATTATGATGAATGAACAAACTTTTGATAGTTTCATTCACTTCTTCTTCACATCAAAGATTTGTAATTACGACATCAGAAGAATAACTGCGACAAAGTTACGATATCTTGTCTCAGCGTAATTATTATTCTCTTAGCAAGTTTTAATTATTATTTTCTCTTTACCAACTATATCTCTGAAGTTCGTCGATTGGATATAACTAACTTTACTCAATTAAACACGTTCGCTTTAGGGTTCTTCTTTTTAACCGGGTTTATTGATATTCTGCTGTATTTTAAAACTTTTGAGAACTTTTCATCAAGTGGATCTTGACTTTCAGACTGTTACTATCTTGTCAACTCTACTACTTCTAGAAATCAATCGGTTTAAAGGACAAAATTTATTCGGCCACTGCAATATTTCCTAATAACACTGGATCAAACTCATATTAATAAATCAATATACCGACTTAGCTAAGTACTCATAAATCCAGAGCACTCTAGTTGTATCAAAAAACTTAAAATTGAACATGTAATATTGTTTTATACTGTGTGGTAGAAGCATCTCGTCCAGAATTACTGTAAACGGGACTTAGATTATGAAAACCAGACATCTCAGGAGTCGAGCAATCACAATTTATTTCGAAATAAATTATAATAATCTTCTCAAGTATGAAAACTACAAAAAGAAATAATAATAAAATTTCTTTATTCAGGTAACTTAAAAAACCCATTTTACATATAAAAATAACATCAGAATAATAAAAATAATATCAGATAAATACCGGTCAAAAACAAAAAACCGGCCAAGTGCGAGTCGGACTCGCGCACTAAGGGTTCCGTACCATTATCGCAAAAAACGGCAAAAAAATAACGTTTGTTGTATAGAAGCCCCCCTTAAATATTAATTTTATTCTGTTTTTAGTATTTGACGCTATAGCGGCAACAGAAATACATCTTCTGTGAAAATGTCAACTGTCTAGCTATCACGGTTCATGAGATAGAGCCTGGTGACAGACAGACAGACAGACAGACCGACAGACGGACCGCGGAGTCTTAGTAATAGGGTCCCGTTTTTACCTTTTGGGTACGGATCCCTAAAAAGAAATGAAACAACAAACAATGAAACATAAATATTTTTTCCTTATGTGCAAAATAAATACTGAGAAACTAATCCTGAAAATTTCGAGTAGAAATAGAATTTTCTTTTTTGTGCGTCATAAGATTTTTCTTATGCTTAATCATAAGATATTATTTTAAAATCAAAAGGACTGAATGCAAATTTGAATTGATGCTTGACTGATTCCTTTTGAGTAAAGGTTGCTGTTTCTAATGCAGATTATTTGTTAAAAAATTCAAAAGAGAAACAAGAAAATTCACTTTAAAGTAAATTGTAACTTATATGTTATTCAAAATATATATTTTTGTTGAAAGTTTGAGCTCATTAACGTTGATCCAGAGTTGTATAAGACAATATAATCTTATCTAACTGGTTTAATATTAATTAATTCATTCTCAATTAATTAGGGATCGTATAGCCTATCTTCTTACACCAAATTTAAATGAATGATTTACAAAATCCTACCTCAACTTCCTCCCCAACATCAACCTAATCCAAAAAATATATAATTATATCTCTTTTGTCACAGTTGATTAATTTTTCGTCATTCAATTCCCAGGTTTCAATAACTAATCTTTGTGCCATTGTGTTTGGTTTTGTATCAAGTTTGTCGAACGCCGAACCAACTCATTATTCTTGGGTCCCTTGAGGTAGCCCGCTTGTTATCTTTATTTTACTTTTGTGACGATACCTATTGATCGACGGCACCATTTGTTAAACTTTCGTTTGGGGTTTTCTTCGATTTTTCTTCTTTGTTTTGTTTGTTATTGTGGTTCTTTATTGCGACTATAAGTTTTGTAATATATTTTCTTATATATCTGCGGAAAATACGCGACTGATATTATCAGGCCGAATTACGTCGCGTTTGCCTTGTAGATCCATGCTTGCCGAATTCACATCACTCAATTTGGCTCTAAACTTAAGGTCCTTACTCCTCTTTAGTGCCGTAAAACGGTTACTGTCTGAACCATACTCCTTAGTAACGGCTAAAACAACACGAATCAATTAAAAGAACATATTTATAATTGATTCATGTACATTATTTTTTATACATTAGTTTTTCGTAGACTAAAGGTTTTTCGTACGATTAAATACCTTTGCTTTAAAAAATAATTAACATCACGATGTTTTTTCGCTTCTTTTGCATACTCCTCCATAACGACTTGGATGTTTAGTAATATATTTACACAGAAAATTTATGGTTGGCGTTTCTTCTTTACCTACATAGGACAATGTGAATGGAAAACAATATTTAGTTAACAAAACTGTCCAATACGAGGTCCAATATTGATATATATTCTGGCACTGAGCGGGCGCACGGTCAGTACCCTCTTAACATTGGGGAATCAATCAATCAATCAAATTGCACAATTGTATAATTGAGAGACTGAATTGTGGGAGACTGGTACCTAAACTATGTTTTTTACACAACCTGTATGTTAGATCATCAGACCCTCTAAACAAAGTTTTGCATTATTTTGTTAACTGGAGATGAACTGATACACATAAATATTCAAATAAAATTCTCATATATTGCTCTGGTATATTGCTCATATTCGATTCACAAAAATAAAAATAAGAATGAAAATAGTGAAATAAAGTAATTTATTATGGATAAATGCAAGGGAGGATGTTTGTGAATGTTTGTTATGTGTAGGGTGAGTATGTGTGATGTGGTGTGGGTGTGTGCGTGGTGTGGGGAAATTTTGGGTGCGTTGCAAGAAAACATTTTGTTAGATGCTTTTGAAAATATTTTCAATTTGGATATAATCTAAAGTGATAAGCCAGTCAGTTATTTTTCTTTTAAAAGTTGGTTTGTTTTGTTAATTGAGACAGATTATTCAATTTGTTATATAGAAATGGGCCAAGTAAATAAAAGTAATTTCGGGAAAATTTGGTTTACACTGATTTAGGTTTGCATATATTCCTTCTTCTTCTTCTCATATTAGAAGTATGATAAGTATTTTTAAAAGGAGTAACGTTGTTAAAGTTTGGCTTCACCGTTTGACTGTTGTGCTTAGGCCCAGTTTCTGAAACTGAAATTATCGCAAAATAAATCTGTCAAATGCCAACGCAGCTTCTGTGATCGATAGAATGAATTCTCAACAGGTAATCGCATTAATTGACTAGAATTTTCGTTGTAACGCGTCGACAAAGTATTTAAAGAAAACGCGAGCCCAATTGCGTAAGTGATTTGGCAAGGCAATGGGTTTGACCTCATGATCAATCACACGGAAATCCAAATCGTGTCTTCCATCTCGCATGTGATTGTCCAATTGTTCATACTCTTTCATGGGGTTAAACCCTTTGCCCTGCCGAATTTACTTACGCAATTTTAATAAAATTGCTTAAGTGAATTCGGCTGCCGGTATATGTATAAATTTTAAGAAATCAGTCACTAAAATCTTCCAAATCATAATTGAAGTTTACAACAACATCATCACTACAGGTCATGTAAATAATTAACGATGTTACACTGTCTGTTGTATTCATTAAAATACGACATCCGATGACGTAATGTATCAATAAATCAGCAAATTATTCGCGTGTAAATTTTAAATGAACACCGAATCATTTAACGAGTTCATGTATTTTTTTTTATAGAACAATCAATCTGCCTAGCCTTTTCTCAACTACATTGGGGTCGGCTTCCAGTCTTACCGCATTCAGCTAAGTAACAGTGTTTTACACGCAGCGACTGCCTATCTGACCTCCACAACCCAGTAACTGGGTAACACGATACCCCTTGGCAAGGCTAGGCTTCTGACTACCCGTAACGACAGTCAAAGATCTTCCAAACACGTGCGTGAACGTGCTTTCTGAGGCCCGGAGGAAACTCGGAATGTTGAAATGGTCACCCATCCTCGGACCGACCTCGTCAAGCGTTGCTTAACCTCGATCGACCCGTGCGGCTGTTATTATTCAGCCACGAGTTCCGTTCCTCCACGAGTTTTTTTGTATAGAACAGCATTTCATTAATAATACAACTCCGCTAACACAATTAACTACTGAAATAAGCACATTCAATGAAAAAGTACCAAAATATGCAATAACGTTATAAAATTAGGTTTTTATGCATTCGCCTATGCAAACATGCAATGACATGGACATTAGTTTAGCTATAGTTTAGCTATTGACGCAGAGTTGTTAATCTACCGTTAACTCTCAGTGCAATCAGCAGCCAAGTATATGCCTCTATATTCCTAAATATTATTATCTCCTACGTCCCCAAGATATTTCTTTGGAGAATACTTTAATTGAGTGTCGATATTTTATCTACTATTGTTCTCAACGGGATTTTCGATCACAGATTTATTGTTCTCAAGAGGTTACATTGTTTTAATAGAATCGGGAATGATTCGATTTATTTTTAAATATTTAAGGTTGGAAGTTGGGAAATCATCGATTAGTATCAACGATTTCGTGGCATTTGTGTTTCGGGAATCCTCTTTAAAATTGAAGTTTTCGAGTTGCAGGAAAATTTATAAGGTGATGCTCGTGGTTTATGTAATAACAGCTTCGTACTCTTGTGGCTTTGGTTTTACTCTTGGGGAGAGAAGCTAGGGTATGTTTTGGTGGGAATCGCTGTTGGTGAGAACAGAATTACCTATAAAATGCCAAAAATAACTTCTGCTGTACTCGTGGCGGAGTACCGTATCAAGCAGAGCCCTAGCCAGTCCGAGTCATCCACGTCCCCGTCGTTCTCCCTGGGACCTGCTGCAACCGCGCCGACGCGCGTCCGCCACCACGAGTTGCAGCTGAGCTAACGGATGCAGGGCGAAGGGCGAATATTCTGCGCCTTAAAACAGAATCGTCTCACTAGGGAGGATACCCGAAATAAAACCGAGCACATCCGAAGGCTCTAAGGCGGCAGCCCCGCTATCGGATTAAGGCACAGTTGGCTAATCACCCGCTTGCCCGACAATAATTAATTGATTCCTGAAACCGAAACAGATAGAAACCGGACTGATCTTTCAACGACGACTTTTGGCATGAAAAAACGGACACGAATTGCTTATTGGAACGTACGCACGCTTAACGATGACAGCCGACTAGCCCAAGCAGAAGCAGTAATGCTTAGCTACAATCTTCAGATACTCGGTCTGAGCGAAGTGAGGAGAAACGGTTTTGGTGAGCTGAGAACGTCCGGGGGCTTGACTTTGCTGTATTCAGGTAAAGAAAATGAGGAAGATGTGCGCGAGTATGGCGTGGGGCTCCTCCTTTCTAATGCAGCTAAGAATAGCCTCTTGGACTGGAAACCGATCTCAGACCGGATCATGTGTGCCCGTTTCAACTCAAGAGCCCGGAAGATCTCCATTATCCAGTGCTACGCCCCAACCAATGCATCAACAGAGGATACCAATGACGACTTCTACAATGCCCTCAACGCCACCCTTAGGAGCATAAAAAAGCAAGATATCGTCATTGGGAGTGTTAATACTAACCGCGAGCGGCATATGGGTACACAGGGACTTGGAGTGTGCAACGAGAATGGGGAGCGATTCATCGAGTTTTGACAGAACCACGACCTTACCATCGGAGGAACATTATTCATTCATGGCAACCATCATAAGTACACGTGGAACTCCCCCGATGGGGTCACCAAGAACCAAATTGACCACCTCGCCATTAGTTCCAAATGGCGGTCTTCACTGCTCGATGTCCGCAACCGCAGGGGCGCCGATATTGATAGCGACCACCATCTGGTAGTTGCTGAAGTCCGGCTCAAGGTTGCAGTTGCCCGTGCGGCTGGAGGACCTGGCAAGATTGGAAGAAGGTTCGAGGTGAGCAAACTGCATGACTCAGACACGTGTAAATCTTTTCAGATGGAATTGCGCAATCGCTTTTCTATACTCGATGCTGCTACGGACTCATTAGACGAGGAGTGGAACCGCATCAAAGTGGCCTATACAGAGACCAGCTCCGTCGTTCTAGGGCACAAATCGACTCATTCTCGGGAGGACTGGATGTCACAACGCACGTGGAACCTGATCGAAGATAGAAGGAATCTTCATCTGAGACTGCTTGAGACCCATAACGACGCCATGCGAGCAGACCTTAACACGCAATACCGTCAGAAACGCAAGGAAATCTATCGCAGTACCCGCAAAGATAGGAGACGGTGGGCTGATGGTATTGCTGATCGTGCTCAACAAGCTGCAAACTCCGGCAACTTGAAAGAGTTGTACAATGCTACCAAAACCTTGGCAGGTAACAGCAAGTCGAGGAAGAAGCCGCTGAAGTCCAAAGATGGTCAGCTCATTGTGACGTCAGAAGGGCAGCTACTTCGCTGGCGTGAACACTTTGAAGAGGTCTTCCGTCTGTCAGCTACATCGGCACCTGACGCGCTGCAAGTCAGTACTCCACCCACCCAGCTTCTCAACATTAACACGGAACCACCGTCAGCCTCTGAAGTTGCGGAGGCAATCCGCTCTTTGAAGACAGGCAAAGCACCAGGACTCGACCTGATAACTGCGGAAATGCTTCAAGCCGACTTACCCACCGCAGTCGACGTCCTGACGCCGCTCATTGAAAAGATCTGGATCGCCGAAGAACTACCAGACGAATGGAACAAAGGTCTCCTTATAACTGTTCCTAAGAAAGGTGATCTTAGCCAGTGCGATAACTGGAGAGGTATAACTTTGCTCTCGATTCCCTCTAAGGTATTTTGCAAGATCATCCTGGACAGATTGTCGAAGGCCGTGGATCCTCTTCTACGCAAGGAGCAGGCTGGTTTCCGCTCGAACCGCTCCTGTACGGACCAGATCAACACTCTCCGTATCATACTGGAACAGGCATCAGAATGGCAGAGGGAGATTTATCTAACCTTCGTAGACTTCGAAAAGGCCTTTGATACGCTGAAGTGGTCTAGTATCTGGTCCCGCCTACTGGAAATTGGAGTGCCGCCGAAAATATTCCGTCTGTTGCAGAGTATTTATAAGAAATACTCCTGTAAGGTTACTCATAACGGCCTCATATCGGATGACGTAACAGTGCACGCGGGTGTCCGCCAAGGCTGCCTCCTGTCACCGCTCCTCTTCCTGGTCGTTCTTGATGGAATTATGCTTCGCATCTACGATAACAGGCGCCGCGGCATAGAGTGGGGATTATCCAACGTCTTGGAAGACTTGGATTACGCTGATGACCTATGCCTGCTGAGTCATACCCACGCCGATATGCAAGCAAAGCTAAAAGATCTACGCCAGGAAGCGGCAAAAACGGGGCTCAAAATAAACATCCGGAAGACCCAGGAAATGAGAACTGGTGTGAAGAACCACTCACCGTTGCTGATTGGCACAGAGGCAGTGGAACGCGTCCACCAATTTACATACCTCGGGAGTGTCGTGTCGGAGACTGGGGGAAGTGAAGAGGACATCGTTTCACGGATCGCCAAAGCCCGAGCAACCTTCGCGCAGCTGAGACCTGTTTGGCAATCGCGGAAACTGACCCGAAGGATTAAACTCAAAATCTTCGGGTCCAATGTCAAATCCGTGCTGCTCTACGGGTGCGAAACGTGGAAGGTCACAAAGGACATCTCACGCCAAATACAAGTCTTCGTCAACCGCTGTCTTCGTCGTATTCTCGGAGTTTACTGGCCCGAGACCATCTCCAATGTAGAGCTGTTGGAGAAATGCCACGAGAGCCCGATCGACCGCCAGATCAAGCGTCGCAAGTGGAGATGGACTGGCCACACGCTCCGAAGGGGTCCCGATCACATACCCAAACAAGCTTTGGACTGGAATCCCCAGGGGAAACGAAAGCGTGGCCGTCCCCGTCAAACCTGGCGTCGCACAGTGTTGGCAGAAGCGACGAGCATCGGACATGGAGCGAGGTGAAGCGTGAAGCTCAAGACCGATCGCGATGGAGGAGAGCAGAGGACATCTGTGGACGCCCTCTGCCCCATCTAGGGGTTAAAGGACATTAAGTCAAGTAAGTCACTCTTGTGGCTGTGCAAGCGCTGCATAACTTTGAATCTAGATCCTTGTCGAGCTTCAGAGCTAAGTAGTGTCTGCCGAGGTCGGTTCGTGGATGGGTGACATACTTTTTGTGTCTCGGAAAGTTCGTAAACATGTTGATCCCGGCTAACATTTGTAGAACTTTAATTTTCGTAAGAGAAAATCTGACACGAGTCTTTAAAAGTGATGTTACTCAATTACTGGGCTGACAGCTAAGATAGGCCGACGCTCTGCAGCTGCTTCTTGTTAGACTGGTAGCCGTCCTCAACATAGTTGGAAAAACGCAAGACCGATTCATTGATTGTAGGTACCAATAGATAAAAGTATAAAAAATTACCTCAGATTTGCGAGCTCTGTTATTAACAACGATAGCTTGCTTGCTCTTCGTCAGCTTCAAAGTTTGGCTGTATTTAATAAAAACGCCTACAAGCTCAAGTTAAACAAAAGTAAGTATCAGTAATTCAATAAATAGCTGTTCTAATTTAATTAGACACAATAAGTTTAAATGTCAACATCGTTATTAAGAGATACTTTACCGTTAAACTAATTAACACACCACTTTCATTAATACCAAAAGATCCCTTACACCGTATCTTCAAAACTTCATTATTTCACTTAATAACAACAAAATCTAAATTTTGATTACGTTAAGAAGACAGCCACCAACCACAGATATAAATGTAACTGGATGACGCGAATTTATGTAATTTGAGTGTCAAAAGGAGTTGGAGAGTCGATGCCCACCTTTGACGTTGTTTGAAAAATAATTGGGCCCCCACAATATGGCGCCCAAAATCTGCCATTTTTCTATTTTCCAATTTTAATGTAGCCAGTGACATTCACAAGGTTAAGACGAATCGATTGACATAAGAGTCATCAAAATCGGCCAACGCGTTTGGTCTCTAAAACGCCACATAGTAACTAACATACCTACATACATAGACTGATAAACACATTACCCTCCTTCGGCAGTCGGATAAAAAGTGGCACGCTTGGTTTGCATATAGATGGCAGGACTTGCGTTATCTAGTTTAGATGTATTTCTGTGGCACTAACTTACTTAAGATGAGCCCATTTGCTAATTAAATAATTAACAAAGATTCGCACATAAAAGGATTAAGTGGAGTTTGTTTAAAGTAATACAGTTAGAGGCATCAAAGAGAAATTTGTGTCTGAAACTTCCTTTATAGAAGTTGTGATCAAAGTTGTCGAACATCAAAAGTTCGGGTATTATTTTGTAATTAAGTTTTGCTAGCGACTTCACCCACGTAAATTTCGAAATTAAAATGTATTTGTTCAAATTTAAGCCACGGAAAGCCGATCAGGCGTAAGTGCCGCCATTAAAAAAAACATTTATTCGGTTTTATCATCGTATTTTTGTACGAGTAGATACCCTAACTTATTTTTTTATTTATTAAAAAAAATTGTACGTCTCCGGTCGACGTCAGTCAACGCCGGCTATCGCAGAAAACCAGCGCTGTGTGACTCTGTCTCATACACGAGTCCCAGCATTATGCTGAGCGATGGCCGTTTTCGCAAGGAGTATATGCTCCCAATTTGTGTAAGTTATTATTATTTTTCGTTTTTTAGGGTTCCGTACCCAAAGGGTAAAAACGGGACCCTATTACTAAGACTCCACTGTCCGTCTGTCTGTCAGTCACCAGGCTGTATCTCATGAACCGTGATAGATAGACCGTTGATATTTTCACAGATGATGTATTCTGTTGCCACTGTTACAACAAATACTAAAACATAATAAGCGGAGCAAATAAAATATGAAATAAAGGTTATTTAGGAATAAAACAGT
Organism: Orthosia gothica; assembly: GCA_949775005.1. NCBI lineage: Eukaryota > Metazoa > Arthropoda > Insecta > Lepidoptera > Noctuidae > Orthosia > Orthosia gothica. Next base: position 3,052,942 of record OX459047.1, read on the forward strand.
TATTTTACTGACGGTGTATTGACGTGCTTTAATAACAAAGAAAACGTGATAACCTACGATGGTTGTGAAGGTCAAAAAGTATGACATCTTCACGATGCTGCATATGCATAATCAGACTATAATGTTCCTTCTGCTGGGACACAGGTATCCTCTCTATGTCAGGAAGTCATGATCCACCACGCGAGCCCAGCGATACCGTGGAATTAAAATAGCTTTCCATGGTGATTCCAAGATTAGAGACAAAGATTTAAGTAGCGTTATAATGCCCGGCACGTAAGTTGGCAAGGTTTTGGCGTAGTGAGGGTAAATTTGCGCAAATTTCTCGAATTGACCAACCACCATATAGAGCGAACGGAGCGAACGGAAATTCGATCCTTGTGTTAACTAACTCAACAATCGCGCGCTCGGAACGGTCCTAGACGTTCCCCGCACCCCGCTTCCCTACCAAATATACCTAAAAACGACTTCTGCGCATCTAACTACTTTTGCCAACTTACGTGCCGGGGATTTGACCTACCTATAGATTAACTTGTAAGGTTAAATTTTTGTCTTACTCACCAACCAACACAGTGGTAGGTAATTGCATGAGACTAGATAAGGATGGTTTCGCATGAGGTATTGATGGAAGTAAAAGTCACACAGTTGGTCTTCTCAACTAATTTAATTATTTCACAAATACAGTATATCACTGAAGTTTCGTGAGTATTATTAAATAAGCACCACTAACATTAAATGGGATAAACTTATCCATAATATTCAACACTGGAGATATGCTATCTCAAACAGCATCGTTCAGCCTGTGCAGCTGTATCTAAGCACCAAGCACATCATGAGGACTTCAGTATTCGGACCTTGCTGCTGAAGTCGTGGTATATTGATATCTAAGTTGAGTTGACCATAAGTTTAATATATATTATAAAATTATCCTAAGGAGCCCTGCCAAGAAGAAACATTCAAAATGAGCTTCACAAAGCACATGTATCATATGCGTGGATATTTAGACAAATAAAACTGATACATACAGCGGCAGCGCCTATTGAACCATTGATTCAATGGAATCTTTCATCTTTACGCTAGCCACCTTTGTCCCTGCTACTGTCCATATAATAAAAGTACTCTGTGGATGCTACCTATCTAAGGTGCACAATCCAAAAGGCACTGTCCTTCCTGTCAACCATAAACCACGAGCGTTCAGATTTTTTATTATGAGATTGAAAACCATTCGTCTATGGTCTACTTTTTGCTTCTAATTCAATGTTTGATTTACTCAATTGTTTATAAGTTGAATAGTATGTTTATTGCATTAATTATTACACACAATTCGAATAGTATTTAAATCAATTTATTTTGTTTTATCAGACACTAGCGCCATCTATCTGAAGAACGGTCAAATAGTGACACTCTTAAATGATTCCAATGTTCAGCACTAGATGTAGCTACTGACCTCATAATTAAGAGATATATTATATCTTTTTAATTGTTACAAACTTACAGGGTCAAGACCAAAGATCTTATACTTCTAACTACTAGACTGTGCACTATGGAGCAAAAAACGGTCCGCCTTAGAGGGCTCCTGTTGGTAGTGTGTCTCTTTCTAATGAGGTGACCATGACCAAACATAACACGGGACAAATTGATTGTAAAAACAATAGTGTAAGTATCCCAATATATGTATTTATGCTACCTTACTACGCTACCTAAACCTACCAAATTCAAGGAAAAAAAAATTTGTGCGTATATTTTTTGGAATCTACATCACTTACCGTATGGTGTCGGGCGTAAAGAATTTCAACATCCCATGTTTTTCCATTGGTGTCGTAAGAGGCGACTAAGGGACAAAGCAGAGAATGGGCAGCAGCGTTCTCTGTGCATTTGTAACAACCATACTGGGATCGCAAACCCACCTGCAAAGCACTCCCCATGAATAGCACAAATAAAACATAGCCCCTAGTGCCTGGCAGCCTGCCAACCCTCGACTACGGTAGCGATCTAGGTTAAGGTATGGCAAGGGGTGCAAAGAATCCCGGATGAGATCCAGCTACCCCAACAAATACCGACGACAGGACCTGGCAACGTACAACACGCACATACGTCCGGACCGCCGATAAGATCACCGAACTCGAAGAGGAATTGAACAGTTTACGATGGAGTATTACAGGGTTATCTGAAGTTCGAAGAGAGGGAGGGGGACTCGATAATCCTCAAATCCCAAGTCTGCATAAGTCTTGTTCTTCAAGACCCATCGTATAGATAGGAACAAAAATCTCTCTGATCTTAATCTCAAGCTCATAAAGGAGAGGCGTGAGATGATGTAGTCTGCAGTCTTCAGACGATGCTTTGAAATACCCCAAAGGATCTCAATGATTTCACATATTGTCCAGTTGCGTAGACAGTTGCGAAACAAAACTTCACCAATTTTATTCCACTAGGAATCAATTTGCGAATAATATTAACAGCCGCTGAATTTTACTCGAACAAAACCCGCCAAAAACTCCGCAAACCTGGTGGACCTACATTTATTGTGTACGTATTACCAGGCCCAAACATTTAAAAGTACTACTCTTACTCAGATTAATAATTTATTTTTTAAATACAATGAATTGATTAATTATAGAAACTGTAAAAATATTTAAATACGTTTCAAATTTTCATAGACTTTGAAACGTATTAAAATATATTTTATACCATTCCCCCTCTAAAAAGCTTATTTTATTCACTGAAAACAGTGAATAAAAAGCACTTTTAATCACTGTTTTGGTGTTTGAATTTGGAACACACCAATGTATTAGACGTCCATCTCAATGCTATGTAGCCTCCTTGCGCAAAAAATACTCGATACAAACTTCTTGTGCAGAGAATATTCGACTTTCAAACTCCTGCTTAGATTTTAATTTTGAGTTTTTTTTTTATTTTACGATTTTAATAATGATTTTGATTTTTGTCTAGGATATTTATTGAATACTTATTTGGATTGTAATTCTAATATTAATTGCAATGGTATTGTAATAGAATTATAATTATGTAACGTAACGGAGGTGGTCACTAGCCTGAAACACAGGTGCTGTTACCTAGCTCAGGAGTCAGAATTTCACATTTTTTGTAAATTTTGAAGGAAATAAACCATTTATTTATTACTCGTAATATCCCTTGTGCTTTTCGCTTAGATCTTTATTTTTCTCGAAGTCATGGTATAAAATATAGTATGCAACTCTTGAATAAAACGGATTTATATCGAGGGCCATGAATCACTCGCGTCGCTCATGATTCTAACACTTGAATCACTCGCTATGCTCGTGATTCAATCATCATGAATCACTCCCTACGGTCGTGATTCAGTCGTTAGAATCCTTCACTTGCTCGTGATTCATCTATGGCCCTCGCTTTAAATCCGTCTTTTATTCACTAGTTGCATAATATACTATTTTTATTCGTTCGTTTTGGTTTATTTTTTTTATTTTTATATTTTATTATATATTTTTACTTTTTTTTTCTACCATTTCTACCAAACCCAATGATTAGTTGAGCTGGCAAGATGTCAGACAAGGACACACTACCAGCGGGAACCCTCTCGCCAGGACCACTTTTGGTTAGCTACCGCTCATAAGGAAATAGCTAACCTAGGTGTATGATAATCGACTTCATTTTAGCTAAACAAAAATTTTAGGTACACAGTCTAGTAGTAAGAAATACGTATAAGGTTTTTGGTCAAGACATAGTTTCCTCCTACTGTAAAACCAGAAACTATAGATATAGATCCATTTAGATCAGGGATTCCCAAACTATTTTGGGCAAGATACCCCTTTTCTAAAATGAACTGATACCTCAGCCCCCATAGCAAGATTACTTTAAAAATCCGCTTATTGACTTGCCGAGTTTTTTATTTTGTACGATCTTGTGCTCGCTTATCGACTTGTTGAGTTTATCAAAAGTAAAACAATGATACTTCCTACTAAAATATTAGTCATTCTTATAACAAGTTAATACACGTAACACAATTGAAACAAGAAAGAAACAAGAATGGACCAAGAATTGAGCCCTGCGGGCCTTCCATTGTTGCTATAGATCCGGGAGATTTTCTTCTCAGTGTAGTCAGATAACAAACGCCGACCTCATCTTGTTTAAAAAAATATGATCAACATGTAAAAGTGTTTGTACAAACCAACTTACAGAATTAAAATCATTAATCATATTATACAGTATTTGGAAATTTTCAAAAAATAACTTGTGTTAATTAATAGGGATCGATTTTTAGACCTCGTTGACCCTCATCAGTTTTCGTTTATGTCGACCCCTGGGAAACCCTCATCTAGAATTTTCAACTTCTGTAAGTTAAGAGCATATTATTAAGGACGAACAGTGTGAAGTGTGATCTGGCTAAAAAGAAGGTAACTGCTGAGAAGATTACTAAGAATAGAATAGAAATAGAAGAAATATTACGACAATCTTAGTATGAAGGAAGAGTAAGATTAGGGTTTCCAAAGTCTCTAGTAAATTTTGAAAGTAAGAAGTTTACACATTTATTTATCTGTCGACTGTTGACATTTCACTACGATGGTTCATTGTACATTTATGTCAATACCAGCGCTGCGTTGCTTCCCTCTTTTACATTTTGAATAAATTCCCCTTTAATTTGTTTCGTTTGGCAATTTATCAAATTGCCGACGCCGGATGGACGAACAGTATAATGAAAATAAACTCCGGCCCTCTGGAGTGATTGAAAGATTCATGTAGCCTTTTGAAATCGTTATAGCGACAAGAAAAAGCTTTTATTGCCCCTACTAGGAAGGACAATTGATAATCTGGGGAGAGATGTTTCTTAAGATTATATTGTTAGGTACAATCTAGGATTTAAAAAGTTGGTCTTTTTAGAATTAAATAATAATACCAGATGTTTGTAAACAGTTTTACGGCAGGGTATGAGAGCTGCTTGAGAAGCTGAGAAGAGCAGGCACGAATATTAATCAGATGTGTGCCGTAATTACCGAATCAATGAAAACTCCATAGTGTCTCTTATTGATCTACGTTTTAGGCACTCAAGGAATTATCACCACGCTTGCTCAAAGCAGCTTGGCAATTATAGGGTTATTCATTTTGAATACAAATGGTATCATCAAGGTAACGTACGCCCGTTTTGTGGTAAAAGAATTGATTTAAAACTGCTTAACAAATTTTACCCGACTACAGCGAAGCCAGAAGAAGGGTGCTGACATGATCACTTTTTTCAGTTAAATATATGACGCATCTAGCGCGTGGTCCTTTAGAAGTCTACTATTATGACTATTTATGTAACCCCTATTTTTAACCGACTTTCCAAAAAGGCGGAGGTTCTATGTTCGACTTTATGTTTGTTTTTTTTTTTTTTTTGTGTATGTTCACCGATATCTCCGTCAATTGTGGACCGATTTTGAAAATTCTTTTTTTGTTTGTAGTATGTTTTGAAATTGGTCCCATTTTAATTTGGTGAAAGTCTGATCAAGAACTTCGGAGATATACAACAGAACTCTTCAATAAATAACGGCAACACTCTCGGGATTGCTGCAATTGCATGTCTGTTTATTGTTTATACCATTTCATAACATAACATCACGCCAGTACGCTCTAAAGGGGTACGCAGGGACCTTAGGAAACAACTTGCGTATCTATTAGGTAGGCAACACTAAAAAGGGAAAAATAAAAAACTTTTTTTGCAAAAAAATACTACCGACTTCCAAATGAAAAACTACAAAGTGAAAAATAACTTAACTCTTGGATGACGGTGTCCATATCCAAAAATATGGTGCCTACGTAAGACACCGACTTCCAAGAGTTATTTTTCACTTTGTAGTTTTTCACTTTATAGACGCGTCAAAAATAATCACAAGTAAAGTAATTCGACGGGTTTTTGAAAATTCATTATAAAAGCCATTATCTGTAATGTGCAAATGCTCACATTTATTTTGAGAAATTTGTCGGTTCATTAACTCGAACTTATATTCACATGGCAACATATGTTCTCTCCGTGGGACAATAATTTAATTTGATATAATTTTTTTCCCAAAAGCAAATCTCAAAAATTCCTTCCACGAAGCTCGAGCTAAGGCTTTCGTTTCCTAAGAAATGATCATAGTAAGATGGTCCCTATTAATATGATTCTTTCAGCTCATTACGGATCCACTTCGTTTCAGACGAATCGACCTATGCCAAGAGCATTTTTCTAGGAAAATTCTTCTTTCTATGATTATGATCAATCACTCCTGCCACGATCTGCTCACTCAAGCGGCATGCATCTTGTGACAGCGACTTCGGTGAAATAATTAAAAGAGGTTTATATAGCATGTCTCGAGTCAAACTCTGGTCACACAAAACAATTGTATGAAAAACGTCTAGAATGGTCTTAGGTTTTGGTACAGTATGCGTCAGCGGTGAGGATAATTGTGTCCAGGATCGCATACCGCAGCGTTGTGCACTCCGATTAAGAGTCCAAAGAGTCACCGCGACGTGACTTGCAAAACGATAATGCGATGCTACTGTTGAAACGTATCGTTTGACAGAAACAAGAGCTCTAGGAACGAGCAATTTGACGCGCGCATTTTACTTGACGCAAATCGCGTCTTACCTCGCAATATACGAGGCTGTGAACGAGGGTTTAGACTTTACAGGCCTTGTGAAACCTCTTTCAATACCAGTATGGTTGAAAAGAAAAAGAAAACCTTAAATCCTAGCTAATGATAAGTTCTATAAAAACCATTATATATTTATAAGACTCTCTCGCAATCCCAATTAAATTCTTCCAGATCCATTAGTAACGACTCATTCTAAACTGAGATAATGGCGGGCTGATTAATTCCGTCCATTATTTACTCAGATTAAAATCTTCCGAATTGCCCATCAAAGAGAAGAGGATAGCTCCGCAACTTAGAGGGTGGGCAGACGAACGACAGTGTTAATCTTTGTTGATAAACGAAAAATGTGGGTCGAAGTCGAATTCAAGGTTACTCGCTTCAATTAGACCTTATAAAGCCTTTTGAAAAAAAAACACAGTTTAAAAAAAAAAATTGTAGTTGGTTCTAGTTGTCCAATTGCACAATGCAAAATGTTTATTCATATGGAGAAGAATGGGCCAGAAACTACACAGTCTTTATCATCTCAGTCGAGAAGATGATTATGCGGACTGCAGGATGGTGGTTCTTCCTTTGATCATACCTTAATCTGTCAAGGTAGATGATCGTAGTTTACAGTTATTTGCAATCAGGTGGATTTTGCTACAATCCCTCTCAAAACCTCATTCTGAGATCTTTGTGTTGCATCCCTATGCTATGCGGAAATATTAGAATTATATCTACTGTGAAGAATTGAATGTCTTCTATTCCTATACAGGCAATTAGATATTACTGATTGCTGAATTACAAATATCAGCTCAAGGAAAACCCTGGTGCCCCAGACAAGTCTATGTGATCGATCTTTAGTCACCTGGTAACAGTCAAAATATGGAAAATTGAACACCGACTATCATTCGCTATACCAAACGTTGGATAACATCAGTCACCTAAAAATTGGGAAATATACGACTTCAGCAATAGCTGATATTAAAATGAACATCATGTCTAAACGGCTAGGCATTGATATTGAGAATAAAAGTAAAACTAGATATTTTATTTATATAAATTTTTAATAATTTGATATGTGAATGTTTTAAATTAGATATTACCTACATCAAAACCATGGCATATGAATATTTCACCATCTCAAAGACAATTTGACTACCTATATTTTTGTATACTTACGGCTTTTTGTTTTAAAGTCAAAGAATAATGCAGGGTTGTACTATCGATTCAATTTTTGGGTCACGCGGGTGTGAAGCTCGTGTCCGTTTTTCTCCCTCAAGGTCATTGGCAGCTGTCGTCACCTTAAAGTCGGAAGTATGAACCAACCCTAAGGTAAGTAATAACTTTTATTTTATAATTAAATCAATCAAACCCAAGTTCGATGCCGACGCGATAAAACGTTAATTAATCGAGAAACTTTAATTAGTTTTCAGGTTATTTCGGCAAGGTTTGATGTAAATCTCTGTGTTGAGTGTAGATTTCCGTGTCGGTAGATGAAACATAAACTAATATTGGTTTATTTGAACAAATAGGAAATATGTAATTTAGTAGTTACGAGCACATTATAAATTTAAAAGAAACTAGCTTCTGTTAGCGGCTTCGCACGCGTGAATATCAAAGATTATCCCCGGGGGACCACACTCCATGGTTAAAGGGTATCCTATGTCCTTTTCCGGAGCCCAATCTATCAAAATTGTTTCAGCAGTTTAGGCCATCACAAACAGATAGACAGGTAGCGGTTGCATTTATAATATTAGTATGTAAGCATGTATAGAAGATATCGCTGCTACAAAACGGCGAAGGAAAACATCGTGAGGAAACCTACCCTACCTAACCTAAAAAATAAAAATTAGAAGACATGTGACCATCCACCAAACCGCACTGGGCCCGCATGGTGGATTATGGCACATTGCCTCACACAGAGAGGAGGCCTGTGTCCCAGCAGTGGGAACATTAAAAAAACTTTTTAACAAAAAAACAAACCGACTTCCAAAAAAACAGTGCAATGCGAAAAATAACTTTCTTTTCCGAAGTCGTGTGAGACAAACATGCGAATTGACGAGACCCCTAAGTGGTTGTCGCGATGCTGTCAGTAGTGCGTGCCGCTATTAGAGCATTAGACTTAGGTATGGGGGGACAACGTAGGTCCGACAATAGGTCGTGAGAAAAAAAAGAAGTTTATATATTATATAAACAAAAGAAAAAAGAAAGTTAAACAAGATAAAAAGTTAGCAAATGTTACAAGCATCTAGAAATCTAGAAGGCCTACAATGTTCACACATTCACAAAACAATCGATAAAATAATCTATACAATCAATCTGCCTAGCCTTTTCCCAACTACATTGGGGTCGGCTTCCAGTTTTCTTGCCAATTCATTTATGAAAATATTATGTATGTAAGGAAAAATTTAAATCTCTTTAGTAAAGTTAGTGATAGACACAATTGTAATACCAGAAATAAAGATATGTTAGATCAACGATCATATAGATTAGCTAAAGTACACACATCTTTCATGGGGTACTGTGTTAAATTCTATAACAAAATACCTTGTGAGATATTAAAGTTAAATGAAAGAAAATTTAAAACAATAGTTAAAAGCTTTGTAAACAAGCATATAACAAATTAGATGATTATATTCAAGATAAGAATGCTTGGAAACATGCTGGTCCTGCTCCTCTCAAAATGATTAATTTGTAGTATATTCATAATTATAGTAACGCTTTATTTTTATTTTTTCTTCTCTTTTTGTTTAAAAAATTTACTCGCACCTTGTTCTGTTGTTTAATTAGGTAATGTACCTATGTTTGCAATGTTTATAAGTACGTGAGAACCATGTTCCTATTTATCAAGTAAAGGAATTTACCTGTTAGTGCTGGTAATTCTCTCATACCTATATGTAGTATAGTAGTGCTGGGTACAACTTCCTCACGTATATGTATTTATTAATTATTAATGTATGTACTTATATAAATATTGTATAAAACTTTTTTTTAAAAGAGTAAGTATGGAGTTTCTTGTGCGTTCTTCTCCATAACAAGCTACATTTCCGAATGCACGGTAGAATAATTTTTTATTAAATGTAAATTTTAACGTTCAAAAGTGCCGCATAATGGCCTACTTGAAATAAACACATTTGACTTTGACTTTGACAGTCTCACCGGATTCAGCTGAGTACCAGTGTTTTACATAGAGCGACTGCCTATCTGACCTCCACAACCCAGTAACTGGGTAACACGGTACTCCTTGGCAAGATTGATGCCAAATCTCAAGCTTCTGACCACCCGTAACGTCTGTCAAAGATCTTCAAATGACAGCCGGAACCAACGGCTCAACGTGCTTGCCGAGGTACGGAGATAACTCGGTATGTTGAAATGGTCACCCATCTATAGACCGACCTTGTCAAGAGTTGCTTAACCTTGATAATCGACCAATGCAGCTGTTATTATTTAGCCACGAGCTACTCCATAAAAGAATCTATACAAAGGTAAAAAAAAGTTTAAAAAGACTACTTTTAACATATGGCACAAATGCATATATGCATAAAAGACAAAAAAAGACAAAAGATATTTATTTCAACTGGGCCACCAAGCGGCACTTTTGAATGTCACAATTTAAATTTAAATGGAATACAAGTTGATTCTACCGTGCATTCGGCAAGTAGCTAGTTATGGAGAAGAATGCACAAGAAACTCCATACTTTTTAAATTTACATGGAATAAAAGTTGATTCTACCGTGCATTCGGAAAGTAGCTTGTTATGGAGAAGAATGCACAAGAAACTCCATACTTACTCTTTTAAAAAAAAAAAAAACTACCGTGCATTCGGAAAGTAGCTTGTTATGGAGAAGAATGCACAAGAAACTCCATACTTACTCTTTTAAAAAAAAAAAGATTTTTACAATATTTAGGTACATGAGTACATACATTAATAAATTCACATATGTGAGGACAATGCACCCAGAATAGCACTACACACTATACTATGTAAAGGTATAAACTTATAAAGTATTAAAAGTTCTCACACATGTACTGTGCAGTTATACAATAGGTACTAGAAAAACATAAACATCCGAAGCAGTTGAGTTATGACCAATCCCAACTGACGGCGCCCGTTCACGAACATGACGCATGAATCGGCACCACCCAGCTCAACCATCATGAAGGGAACCGAATGATCCAACACACGCGCCACCATCAGAGAGACATTTGAGAGAGCATGACACACTCAACTGCCAGGGCACACACAGGTCAACGAACGACACATAGGTATAGCAAATGGTAGATTTACAGTTGGGTACATAGTACCCACACACGTGCTGTGCAGCTATACAATACTAAAAGAAATCGAGTCTATACAACACAAACATAAACATATAATTTGTTTTTGCGCCCTAGTGGTTGTGGAGCAGGACTAGCATTGAGCCAAGCATTTTTATCAGTGATATAATCCCCCAACTTATAATATGCCTGCCTGCATAGTGTGCGTTTTATACAATTTTTAAATTTCGTCTCATTCAGTTCTAGAATATGGGGAGGAATTTTATTGTAACATTTTGTACAGTACCCCATGAAACATGAGGCCACTTTTGCCAGTCTGAAACCTGGTTGAACTAATTGGTCCCTATTTCTAGTAATGTAATTATGTCTGTCTCCGTTTTTACTAAAAAGATGTAAATTCTTTCTCACGTACATGATGTTTTCATAAATATATTGACAAGGAACCGTCATGATGTTAATGTCCTTAAACAGTTCCCTTAGAGAATCACGGCGGCGAAGATTGTAAATCGCTCTGATGGCTCGTTTTTGCAGAATAAAAATAGACTCAATGTCTGCAGCCCTTCCCCATAGTAAGATACCGTAAGACATTATACTATGAAAGTAACTAAAATAGACTAGCCTAGCGGTATCCACATCAGTAAATTGACGAATCTTTCTGACAGCATAAACTGCCGAACTCAGCCGCCCTGCAAGTGATACTAAATGACGAAAGTGATACTAAATGAGGAAGTGATACTAAATGAGGATATACTATCAGTGCTGTAACTATTTTTAGCAAAGGGCTTTAAAGGTGATTGAAAACCATTGTAAAAAGGTCTAATTAAAAGAAGAAAAAAAGAGTACCCGTCAATATAGGTACTGCATCGAACCTTGTTTGAATTCTCATCTGTTCGCCTCGTCTTTTATTTACCTACCTTTGAGGCTTCCAATTTAATGGAACTAAGTGCACATCGTATGCACGTACAACTTCGAAGTTTTGAGAGCTTACAGTTTGTGTAAGCCGCTTCATTTTAGGTTAATTAAATCTCGTAAGTATAGCAATTATTGTCGGCAGTTTTTGGAAGGTGCCCTTTTAGACTTGGACCAGATTGAGTAAAGTCAGCTCTCGTTTGTAAAAGTCTCTAGTAATACAAATTCGATCATAAAAATCTTGTACTACACTGAAAAAAATAAAATGTTACTACCGCACATTAAAGCTATAACATTAAGATTTACTGACTTTTTACAGTAAAAATGAATGTTTGTAAAACATTAAAAAGCAAAACAGTAACGTTTAATGATTGAACGTTAAAACTGACTGATCATGATTCGAGAAACAGTTAACGTTATGTGGCAGGAAATTTTAATGGTTTGATCGTTGAAACTAATCGAATAAAACATTTAATTTAACAGATAGCGTATTAAAACTAACTGCTCATGGTTCGACAAAAGTTAACGTTATATGGCAGTAAATTTTAATGGTTTGATCGTTAAAACTAATCGAATAAAACATTTCATTTAACAGATAGCACATTAAAACTAACTGATCATGGTTCGACAAAAAGTTAACGTGATGTGGCAGTAAATTGTAATGGTTTGATCGTTAAAACTAATCGAATAAAACATTTCATTTAACAGATAGCACATTAAAACTAACTGATCATGGTTCGACAAAAATTTACGTGATGTGGCAGTAAATTGTAATGGTTTGATCATTAAAACTAATCGAATAAAACATTTCATTTAACAGATAGCACATTAAAACTAACTGATCATGGTTCGACAAAAAGTTAACGTGATGTGGCAGTAAATTGTAATGGTTTGATCGTTAAAACTAATCGAATAAAATATTTCATTTAACAGATAGCACATTAAAACTAACTGATCATGGTTTGACAAAAAGTTAACGTGATGTGGCAGTAAATTGTAATGGCTTGATCGTTAAAACTAATCGAATAAAACATTTCATTTAACAGATAGCACATTAAAACTAACTGATCATGGTTTGACAAAAAGTTAACGTGATGTGGCAGAAAATTGTAATGGTTTGATCGTTAAAACTAATCGTCATCATCATATTAGCCGAAAGACGTCCACTGCTGGACATAGACCTCCACCAAGCATTGACCAGTCCCGCATCCAGCGGAGCCCCGCAACCATCGCGGTCGAGCACGACCTCTGTGATAGGCTGGAGACACGCATTTTGTCACGGTTTTTGCTCCCAAACTGTGATAAAAATGTGTGACTCAAGCATGGTACAGTAGGCCATGCTCGCCCCGCAGGTCCACCTACAAGTAGTATAACATAGTAAACTCTAGTTTCCAACATTGAATTCTAATGAAGCTCCTCTTCCCGACCTGCGTGTAAAGAGGCTAGACAGTTTTGTTTTGATAACCAAGACCAAAACAAAATTAATTGGAACTCGTAAGTTAACATCACTGTTGGCATTTCACATGTTGTTATGATAGCTCCTGGCTGACTCTAAAATAAGCTAGGCTTTGCAAATTTAGCTAAGCTCACAGTGTGACCTGCGCCTAACGTGTCAACCACTTAGAGTTGACCTCTTGCTTGTATGGAGAATGTGTGCAGTGTAAGGTCAAGGTTATCAGTAATCAATGTTATGTGAGAAAGTATTTTATTCCGTACTGTTAAACCTATGGTCAATGGTGTTAGTTATTAACGGTTAATTAATTTACACCTATGCCTACTTAGGTAGTTTTTTCGTGTGTCATTTATATCTGCTTCTGGCTATCAAAGTTATTTATGAATATCATGAATCGAAGTAAGGTGAATCGTGCATCAAAAGAAATCGCATTATCCCCAGTTTTCATTATTTCTTTATTTTAAAAATCTCGTAATAAGTTTCACTTTCTTTGCAATAATAAGCCTGAATGAATTCCTTGTAGAGTGTCCACATTAATATTATTTTAGGATTTACAGCAATTATAAAGTACATAGGGATTTAAAACCAGATCGAATATATATCGGAGTGTAGTGAAAGTAACTGTAGGCCTTTAACAAAACTTTGCAAAGGATAACGCATTAATCGTAGGTATCTATCTCTGTAATAAGAGATAAAAGATAACAAAATAAAACTAACTGATCATGGACGGATCTATAAAGATTCCATAGTAACCATTTGGCTACGGAACCCTAAAAAAAGACTCCTTTCACTTTCGTTACCGACTAAGTAGGTAAGTACTTAAATACAATCAATTGTGATACATTTTTGACATTGATTGTCGCTGAGATGATAATGCGACTGAACTGATTGAATTTGAACCTAACTTCGATTTGTTGGCAACGAGTTAAATAGATTGAATTTGAACCTAACTTCGATTTGTTGGCAACGAGTTAAATAGATTGAATTTGAACCTAACTTCGATTTGTTGGCAACGAGTTAAATAGATTGAATTTGAACCTAACTTCGATTTGTTGGCAACGAGTTAAATATGTAAATTGAAAACTGATTGTTTATACCTAACGATGAATTTCAAACGATTAAAATTACTGTCTTGACATTAAAAAGAACTGCTTGATTGAACCAAAATCATAGACATACTAAATAATATGGACTGGAAATACCTACGAAAAAAACGTGCCTACCTAAACCTCAAAATGTCTCATAAAATAGCCGCCGATTCTAAGGTTGTGTCAATCAAGCAACACACACACACTTACAAATCTCAATAATACAATATGTAAACAACCATTTGACAGCAGGACTACCACGAACACAACCACAAAATTCGTCTCATAAAATGGCGAATATGGCATGTACCTACAACCGTCACTAAGTCATAACTAAATGTTGCCATAATGAGCAACAACTGAAATATTGTTGTCTCTTTCATCAAATACGTTTACTACATTAGAAAGAATGAAACAAAACGATGTTTCACATTCTGTATCGTATTTCACTCATATTTGTAAAAGCTAATGTATGTATAGAACATCGCGGCGCCTCCATATATTTCCTATCTCAATGACCAAAATAGAACAAGTCGAAACTCGCTTCTTTCTTGGGTAAACGTCACGTGATCACGTCTGTTTCGGCAATTTGTGTTGCCAACCTAGTGGATTTTCCACTAAAACTGGTGGTTTCGATCCGGGGTTTTAGTAGTTAAAATAATAATATTGATTTATTGATTGTTAGTATTACGTAATCATAAAAGAAACCAATGATTATTTCTACTTATTGTTTTCTTTCATAATAACTAAAAATTGTTTAGTGGTAAATTTTGCAACTATGAGAGTAGGGCAGTTTTTCGTTAGTGGTTTTCTGGTGGTGTTTGGTGATTTGGATTGCGAAGTTTTAATAGCATTGGTTTTTGCTAAGCCACCATTGTGGGACAAAAGACACAAATTATACAGCAACAAAAATATGATTGACAAATATTGGGAGGAGATTAGTAACTAATATTATATAATAACTATATTATCATGGATTCATCGAACTTTTTATGTTGTGTTTTCTTTGTGTGTATGTGTTGTGTGTGTGTTGAACTTTGTATGTATGTGTAATCTGTGTCTTTAGATGTTTTATTTTTATGTCTTTGTTTATTGTCCTTTTGTTTTAATGAACCCTTTCGAGGAGAAAAACTCATCCTCCGACGAATTCGAAGACATCATGGACACTATGAACAGATTTACCTGTTTATCGATTGGTACTGCCCCGTATACGGATGTCAGTACTTTAAAAAATGCATTCTTTAATAAGAAAGAAGAAAGAAAGAAAGAAAAAGTGTTTATTCGCCACAAAAACGACATACAATTTTTTGATTTTTCCTTAAATTAAACCCATCGGTAGTATTAGTAAGTACTTAAATTATGTTAGTAAAGGAAGTTAAAATAAAATACCAATTTTGAGTACAGTACAAGGATGATGAGAAAATAAATCGATCGATCGTAAATAATCGGACTGCCGGACAGTAAAATTCCTTGTAGTGCACAAACGCCCTAACTGTTGGCAACACCGTTAACGTTCCCCGCCGGCCGCCGGCGCCAATATATTTATTTCTTTCATTTGAATCTTGTGACAGCTACGCGTACATACGTGCACAGAAAAAAAAATGGTTGTGGCTGCAGTGTATTCGTCTATTTGATTAAATTGAAGAATCTATCATGGGTGACGAGATTGAGACCACAGCGAAGCTCCTCAGGGAATGGGGATTTCAAAAATACATTGATGTATTTAGAGGTAAGCCATTTTATGAACTATGTTACCTACTTAAATAGGTTTATCTAGGAATACTTAAATCATTTCATAAATAAGACCGTTATGTTACTGAAATGGAAATACTTACGAAAGGACAGCTCATTCTAAATTACTTATATATGACTATTCATATAAGTAATTTTGAATGATTTGTTCAAGTTTTTGTGTGGCTAGGTATATTCTATAATGAACCTAGCCACACAAAAACTTGAACATTCAAAGAAGTTCCATTTGAAAATTTTAAGGAAAAACGGTTTTGGTTAATTAAATAGTTTACCTCTATATTGTTAGTTTGTGTGGCATTGCTAATGACAGATGTAATATGTGTTTAATATTGAGATAAATCATGATTGTAGGTACTACATAATTATTGTGTAATCGTAGCCATCTTAAAAAAAAGGACATTAAAATGTACTAGCCTTCTCGTTAAATATAAATGTGACATTCATTATCGTTATCGGCACGTAACTTGGCAAGGTTTTGGCTAGGGATGATGCGTATTTACTGGTGCAGGTATAAAAACCCAGTATGAATTTACCAGTACGCAGACCGCGTATGTACAGCTGAGACCCGGTCCGTACCCGATAGGTATAATAATGTCGAGCTACGCGCCGAACTTAAATCGTATTTACATCGGGTATGACGTCATACCCAGTGCGGCGGGTGCGGCGGCCCAGTAGTTCATAGAATGCGTTCAACGAAAAAAGTCCCGCGGAAATACATGGAACTAACAAGATTTGTTAGAGGTCGCATAGAAACTAGCGCCTTCGCGATGCGGCTTATGCGACTTCTTTCGTTGGACGGACTCTAACGCTCGCGCTCGACCGCTCGCCATTGAGAATACGAAGTTACCCGAAGGTTACGGCGCTTTCCGCGTACTAGGTATGTATCGTTAAAAAACTGTTCACCCTTCATTATGTAATAATTTGAATTGAATTTCTTTTTCATGACTAGTGTGACTTGATGCGAAACCAATTAGTGCAAAACTGTGGCGTTTTATCGACGGAGTGTAAAACAGGAGGTACTTTATTCAATACTAGCTGATGCCCGGGGCCCGCCCGCCCGCTTAACATTATATACTAAAACCTTCCTCGAGAATCACTCTATCCATTGGTGAATACAGCATGAAAATCGTTTATTATTCTTGGTTTATCGCGAAAAGACAGACAGACGCGGCGGAGGACTTAGTTTTCTAATAAGTAGGTAGTGATCATTGTGTTGTGGTTATGGTGCCTTTGCTTCGAATGTTTCTGTTTGTGCTTAAAAATACTGTAAATCAAGGTCAGCCAGTTCAAAATGGGCTGGAAATACACGTCAGATTTTGTTTCCGAATGGCCAGATGAGGCCAGATCAGACTGTGATGAAAAAAACTGACGTATATTCCCGGCATTAGGGGCGGAGTTAAGCTATGCATGCACATAGAACGTTCAGTCATAATAATACATCATTAAAAAATACATTCAATTTAAACCTCCAGTACAAAAGCATGCTACTATTGACACACTTAAATGATTTAAGGGTGTATGTGTTAAGGAGTATAAAGAATGTGTATTGTTGTAAGTTTTTTATCTTACTGTTTTCAGAAAACGAAGTAGACGCGTTAGCTTTAAAATTATTAGATGATGCGCAAGTGAGGGCATTAATTCCTGCAATAGGACCGCAAGCAAAATTTAAAAAAGTTCTGTCAGAGTGGAAGGTGTCGCTTGAAAAGGTAATTTAAGACACAGTCTCAATAAGTCTAATGATAATATTTTCTGAGTTTTTACCTTTACTAAGCTCTATGTTAAAGGTCAGGAAAACATACCTGCATAGTTATTTACAAGTGTTTATTACAGAGTGATGACGATTTAGACCAAATAATTTCAAAGTATGGAGACTCTTTAGACGAGTCCAATCAAATCCCTTCCAGCGTCACCTAGCATCTCATCACGATCTTCTGTGTCTTCACATGTCAATTTTGTAAGTAGTTTTATTTGTACTGCAAAATCACCTCAACCAGTCGCCTGGTCGGTACACATGGTAATATCAACTCACCATCCCCTATTTTTAACCAACTCCAAAAAAGGAGATTAGCTATTCGACTTGTAAGTATGTAATACATTGAGATCCTGGATAATGTACACAAACGAAAATAGATTCCTATTACTTATTTATAATACCACACTGTGCATTTTTGAGTAACACATCTTTCCAGTATCTATTTTTTTTCTAAGTTAGGTAGAATTTGAAGATACACACTAAACTTTTTAGTTAATTTATGCTTATACAATAATACAGGATGTTTGGAAGCTGGGTGCAAAGCCAGGTGTGATAGTTGACACCATTTGGAGCATTATGAGCGTTATACCTAGCTTCTAAACATCCTGTATAAAACTATATAAGACGATTGGTGACATGTTTTTATTTTTAGGATCTTGCTTTGCTCTTGGCAACTACTCCAGATGGTCAACTGCTACTTCAACATGATCAAGAAAAGTCATTGGGAGAACAATTTAGAAAAATATTAGTAGGTACGAGTAATTTCAAAGGAAATTCTTAGACATGACCCCAGGTCAAATGTAACTGCTGATATATATTTAAGTTGGCTTAGCGAGATAAGTAAGTAAGCTTCACTTTCACTTTTAATGGATTATACTTCTTTTGGTGTCTTATGTTTTTATATTTTGTTGTTGTTTTTCTTTTCAGAACGGTTATTTCCTTCAGAAAATCTACATTGTTATTACACCAAACCAAAAGCTGGAATACAACGAGCTCACGGCCGGCTCTACGACGCAGTGGTAAATTTAAAAGCCAAGTACCGAAGACAAAAACTGTATCAACCGCGAGCACGACGCTCTCTGGAGAAGACGTTAACTCCAGAACCGTCTACATCTACATGTAACAGTGTTAGTTTACATAGTAATAAAATATCCATCACGCAAGAGGAAGAGGAGTGCCTGGAGTGGTTACGTTGCTCTTCTGATAATTATGCCTTGTGTGCAGAAAAGTGGCAAAGCACCAACCTGTATCGGAAGCAACGTGTTCTCTCAAATGAAAAAGAGTCTTATATCCAAGAATACCCATGTTTGAAGCGCTCTTGGGGACATGAATTGGTAAATTTTTTCACTACCTACTATGAGTTCTTAATGTATTACTTTAGTCGTAAACTTTTAAAGTTTCTCAAACTACATCAATTTATTTCAGCTCACTGCTGACTTCAATCACTGGTATCCTGAAAATGAACATTCATTAGATGATAAACTACCGTTACTAAAGAGCAAATTACTCAATATATCTAAAACCTTATCAAGACGATCACCATTTGAAGAGGAACTTAAGAAACTAGTGCAAGGTGAGTTTGCTATACTCGTAGTATAGTTCCACCAAATAAAGTAACGTGTCAATCATTTATTTGGTTGGACTATTTCTAGCCGCTTAATAAATACCGTCGTATAACTAACTGCCTAGCCACCCAAAAGAGTTATATACACCTCTTTCAATACCATGCTTCAATTAAATGAATCATTCTAGTCTAGATAAAATTTTGGTTGGTCGGAGCCCTGCCAATTTCAAAGTCAAAATAATCAATTCAATTCAATATATTTATTGATTTTCATGGGTTTACAGTAGATGTTATAGTGTAATGTAGGTAGATTTAACATTCATTTCCAGACACTTAAAAATATCAGTGAAATTCATGGATTACTAAAAATGATTATTAAAAATAACAGTAACTAATTTTTGTTCTTGTTGCTTGACAGATCAAGATCCTGAAACGAGCGTTCTCGCTGTATTACTCCTTATTCCCCACATAATTGGACCTGTTCACTTAAAAAAGAAGCGAATCTCCGCTGCAGAAGTGCGTCAAAGCTTTATATTGCATGTTGAAGAGCAAGGACAAGTCTTGGAAGAGCGATTGAAGCGACACGACAGGTACAAGTCTTTGGGATTGACCATCCAACCTTATATGATAGTTGCAGGTCCATTGAAAAATATAATAGCACGTTACGTTGTTGTTGTTGATATTCTCTACGAATTGCCAAACATCTGCAAAACAGTGGATACATGTTTTAAAATTATATGGGCTCTTAATTTAGAGTATCCTAGTGAATTTTTACCGATCTAGCAATTCTTAGAAAGGGCCATTTACAAGTTTTCTGCAAATGTTATTTCAAAAAACAGAGTTTCATCGTCTGTCCTAAGTTTATTGAGTGATTGTAGTATGTCTGCTGAGTAAAAATGGTTACCTGTTTTATTTGTAATACTGTTGTCATAAACGTACGAGCGTTAAAAGTGCATTTCCAAGTTTTTCATCAGCACCACAGGTTTGAACAATATCACTGCGTAGAAGGCAATTGTTTCCGGTCGTATCACCTCTTTAATTCCATACCCCACAATACGAGGGACCGAAATTTAATTTTTGGACGTCAATGTTCCGGCCACCCTGTATAAGGTCTATCTGTTCATACACGAAATTTCTTAAGGGATCATTGTACTCATCATTACGAACAACTTTAACTATGGGACCAAACCCTGAATGGCGAAAAATCATCATCAAACCAGCTGTTCCATACATTTTGACGAGTTAATGCGAACATAATATTGTAGGGAACACCTAATTTTTTTTATCGCGATTCTGGGTTTGGTCCAATAGTAAAAGTTGTTCTTAATGATGAGTAAGTACAATGAGCATTAAGAAATTTCGTGTATGAATAGATAGACCTTATATAATTTATGTATCTTTAAATTATCTAAGTGTAAATATTTTGGCTTGTTTTCCATTTATTCTGTGGTAAATATAAGATTTTTTTCAGACTAAGTTTAGTAGCAGTTACCCTTGACTCGAACCTTGTTATAATTTACTTAATTCTAAATATTTTGCATATTATATTTTTTGGGTATTTTACTTAATTATAATATTTGTACTTAAATTTTGGACTATTGTGATTACAACAAGTTTTAAATTAAATTTTAGGTATAAAGATCAACGTATTAAAAACACAACAACACTCGTTGACAATTGACGATGTGTATACAACATATTATGTTTAAGTTATTTATGTGTAAATATTTGGGTTTGTTTTCCATTTATTTTGTGGTAAATATAAGAATTTTACAAGTTTAATATGTATGATTATTTTCAGACTAAGTTCAGTAGCAATTACCCTTAAGAATATAGAACCTTGTTTCAATTTACTTAATTCTAAATATATTCGATATAATATTGTTTTGGTATTTTACTTAATTATAAATATTGTACTTACATTTTGGACTGAAATGACTATGTGCATATAAGGTCTATCTGTTCATACACGAAATCTCTTAATAGGTCATTGTACTCATCGTTACGAACAACTTTTACTACAAGACCAAACCCTGAATCACGAAAAAAAAAATCTGCTGTTCTCTACAATATGTTCGCAATAACTCGTCAAAATGTATGGAACAGCAGTTTTTTTTTTCGCGATTCAGGGTTTTGTCCCATAGTAATAAAAGCTGTTCATAATGATGAGTACAATGACCCCTTAAGAGATTTCGTGTATCATGAATAGATAGACCTTTAATAATAATTATCTTTAAATTATTTATGTGTAAATATTTGGGTTTGTTTTCCATTTATTTTGTGGTAAATATAAGAATTTTACAAGTTTAATATGTATGATTATTTTCAGACTAAGTTCAGTAGCAATTACCCTTAAGACTATAGAACCTTGTTTCAATTTACTTAATTCTAAATATATTCGATATAATATTGTTTTGGTATTTTACTTAATTATAAATATTGTACTTACATTTTGGACTGAAATGACTATGTGCATATAAGGTCTATCTGTTCATACACGAAATCTCTTAATAGGTCATTGTACTCATCGTTACGAACAACTTTTACTACAAGACCAAACCCTGAATCACGAAAAAAAAAATCTGCTGTTCTCTACAATATGTTCGCAATAACTCGTCAAAATGTATGGAACAGCAGTTTTTTTTTTCGCGATTCAGGGTTTTGTCCCATAGTAATAAAAGCTGTTCATAATGATGAGTACAATGACCCCTTAAGAGATTTCGTGTATCATGAATAGATAGACCTTTAATAATAATTATCTTTAAATTATCTAAGTGTAAATATGTTGGTTGGTTTTCCATTTATTTTGTAGTAAATATAAGAATTTTACTACTTTAATACGTGTGATTATTTTAAAATAAATGTCCTTAAGAACATTTTTTTTTATTTCACGATACCTGCTACTGTACACGTGCAGTACTCGCTACTGTACTTGCTCAGTTACAGGTAATGTGAAGGATAATATTTTTATGTGTATGCAGTTGCGGGTACGGTTAGTGCCCAGTTACAAGTAACGTGAATAATAGTACTTTTTAATGTGCATGCATATTAAAAAGTACTATCCTTCACGTTACCTGTAACTGTATAACTCATTACCCGCTACTGTGCATGCACATTAAAAAGTACTATCCTTCTCGTTAGGTGCAATTGTGAAACTCATTACCAGCTACTGTGCATGCGCATTAAAAATACTATCCTTCTCGTTAGGTGCAACTGTGAAACTCATTATCCGCAACTGTGCACGCACATTAAAAAGTACTACCCTTCTCGTTAAATGTATCTGTGAAGCTCATTACCAGCTATTGTGCATGCACATTAAAAAGTACTATCATTCTCGTTAAATGAAACTGTGAAACTCATTATCCGCTACTGTGCACGCACATTAAAAAGTACTATCCTAAACGTTACCTGTAACTGTGCACTTACAGTACCCGCTACTGTGTACGCACATTATTTTTTACTGTTTTAAAGAGTATTAAAACATTAAAGTTTTTTTAATGTTTAAAACATTAGTTTTTTTTTATGTTTCAAAACATTAAAAAAAATTACTGTCTCATTAAAAGTTACTGCTTTGAACGTTAGGCTCATATTTTACTGTTCATTTCATTTCATTTATTCATAAAACAATTTACATTGTGTTGAATTTATACACAAGCAATTCACATGCAAATACAAAGAACTATAATTTATTAATTAATATTTCAAGTGAAATTCAAGCAAAGTACTAAAACAGATTTATATTAATGTCCATAAGTTTTAAAAATAATGTCCAACAGTTATAAAACTTAATATTAACAGAACAGGATTAAAATATAATGTCAAACAGATTCAAATATAATGTCAAACAGTTATAAAAAAATAAAAATAAATGTCAAAAGATTCTAAATTCTATAATGTCAAACAGTTATAAAAATAATGTCAAAAGATTCTAAATTCTATAATGTCAAACAGTTAAAAAAATAATCTCAAAAGATTCTAAATTATACAAAGTCAAAAGAGAAAAACAAATGTAAATCATTTATTATTGTTTGACCTTAGTTCCGATATATTATACAGACATTTTTCTAATAAAAAAGCTTTTAATTTTGTTTTAAACAAGTGGGTGTTATAAATCAGGATCTTTATCTCAGAAGGCAACGCATTAAATATCTCTACAGCTTGGTACTTTGAACAATGCTCTACTATATTAAATTTTGGTGATATTAGCTGCTTAAAAATTTTTCTCCGCGTGCTCTCTCTAATCTCACGTTCTTCCTGTGATTCAAACTCATGTACATACTTAGCAAAGTGAGTTAAGAGGACCAATATATATAGGCTAGGTACTGTTAATATGCCCAACTTTTTAAAGTAATCTCTGCATGAGACGCATTGTGCAATTCTGACTATAGTCCTTATGGCTCGCTTTTGTAAGATGAACGCTCTCTGCCAGTTATAACTGTAACTATTTCCCCAGAGCACGATGCTATACCTTAACCTAGACTCGACGAGCGCATAATATACAGTCTTTAACTGTTCTATGTTTAGTTCATCCCTAAGGCTCCTGAGAGCGTAACATGCTGACGATATGGATGATTCAATAACAGCAAGCTCCGGTTTCCAATTTAAATGCGAATCTATATTAATCCCTAAGAATTTAACTTTGTCTACTAATTCAATCCGGTCTCCATTTACTAGTATATCTAATTTGTCATTATTACGAGTCGTAGTCTTAAATAACATGAGGTTAGTTTTACCTGTATTTAGCAATAAGTTATTGGCTGTAAACCATTCGCATATTTTTTGTATAATTATATTTGTATTCAATGTCAATTTTTCTATGTCTTTTGCCCCAATGATTATGTTTGTGTCATCTGCGAAAACAACAAGGTTCTCGTTCGGCTGAGTTATATTCATGAAATTTAGTAAGTCATTCGTAAAAATTATATATAGAATAGGTCCTAAAATTGAGCCTTGAGGCACACCACGTTTTACATAGGTCATTTTTGACTTGAATATTACTTCGTGATTATTCTCGTCTATACTTTTAATTGCTACATACATTCTTCTATTTTGCAAGTACGATGTCATAAGCTTTAATGTCTTGCCTCTTATACCATAATGTTCGAGTTTAGTAAGTAGTAGTTCATAATCTATGGTGTCAAAAGCGGAGCTGAGGTCAACAAACAATCCAGCTACTTTCATTTTTTCATTTAACTTATTAACTATATCATTTATTAAAGTGTTCATAGCATCCGCGGTACCAACGCCTTTCTGATAGCCAAACTGTCTCAGGTTGATAATTTTGTTAATACCTAAATGTACCATTAGTCTATTTTTAATTATTTTTTCAAAGAGTTTTGATAAGGTGGGTAATAAGGATATAGGGCGATAATTCTTCGGATTGGTCTTAGTGCCCTTTTTATGTATTGGAATCACCTTGGCCAATTTCAACTGGTCTGGAAAGATTGACTCATCGATGCATTTATTGAAGAAATCGGAAAGAGGCGAAGCCAATATCTCTATATTCTCCTTTATAATCGATACCGGTACGTCGTCGAAGCCGCATGAATGTTTATTAGCCATTTTGCTAACTAACTTTGCAATTTCATTTGGTGTAGTTGGCTTGAAAGTTATATCACTTTCAACTCTTTTCGTCGTATCCATCAGAAAAGACAATGCTCTATCCTTATCTTTATTAGCTATCGATGATTTGAATACGAAACTGTCGTTAAATATATTTGCAATATCCTGAGGATCAGTGATTATTTTATTGTCTACATTTAAGATAAGATTTTTACGTTGCCTGTTTTTCTTCTTTTTAGTATGTTCGTTTACTATTTTCCATGTTTCTTTAACTATATTTTTTGCGCTGCTTAAATGCCGTGATATAGCTTGTTTTTTGGCTTGCCTAATAACTTGTCTATGAATTCGAACGTACTTTATTTTATAATTTTTGTTGCTGACATTATTTAATGTTCCAGAGCACAGGACTCTTTTCATTTTACTTGATACTTTAATACCTTTTGTAATCCACTTTATTGTATTGTTATTTTTGGACTTTATTCTAATTGATTTTTTGGGATAACAATCTTGGAATATTTTGTTGAAGTAGCTTAGAAACTGATTTATACCCATATTACTCCAAGCTTTTTTAGTAAGACTTCTTTTAAAAACGGAATTATTTTTGTCATTAAAAGATCTTTTAATTACTGTGGTGTACTCGACCTTTTTTGAATTTTTGTTGATGCCTTCAAGAGTCAGATAACAGAAGAGTCCAGCATGACCATCAGCTAAGCCATTATGATCCACAAAACACTGCCCTATGTAGTCACTATCAAGATTTGTGATTATGTTATCTAAACACGACTGAGAGTTATTTCTGATAAAGGTCGGAGTTCTCACAAGATATCTAAAACCATAACATGTCAATGTGCTTAAAAACTCAGAAGATTTTTTGTTTTCAACAAGTACGTCAACATTGAAGTCCCCACATATAATACAGTTTTTGTCAATAAAGTGTTCTAACAATTTTTCTAAGCTTAAAATGAAGCTTTCGAAGTTGTTATCATAGGGACATCGGTAACAACAACAAATGTATAACCCTGTTGCAACATCTTTTGCACCACATATCTCGAAACTTTCGGCTCTGTAAAACTTGCTGATTGACTCAATGTTTTCGCATTCTTTCATTTTATGTGCCAAAATAAGAGTGCCTCCCCTTTTCTTGTTCGGCCTAGTGTTACATGCGACTAAATTATAATTTGACATAGCAAATACATTGGCAGATTTGTCATTCAAGAAATGTTCCGATATACACAAATAGTCTACGAGATTACCTGATGTTTCAATATATAATTCGAGTTCAGTTTTTTTATTGCTTATTCCACATACATTCTGATGAAAAATCTTTAAACAACTAGTATCAGATAATATAGTGCAATTACTTACGTCATATGGCATTATCTCTTTATTCTCGAAAAAAAATATTGTCATTTATAATTGTAGGTGAAACATTTGTTTGTGTGGATGAATTTACAACCACTCTAGATGTAGGTGTTTCACTTACTTTTTGTACCAAATTAGAAGTAGTTTGTGTAGAAACATTTTTAAACATCCGTTTTGCCTTTTGATCTATTAGCACATTATGCACATATTTTTGATAGTTGATCCTGTATTGTAACCGCAATATATCCCTATAAATTAATTTACATGCAGTTAGCTTGTTCAGTAAGGGTCTTCTATTATAGTCAAAATAATTGTCATCAAGTGTAATAAAATTTGAATTTTCACAATTATTGCATACAAGTTTTAAGGTACGATTAACATTTGATACATTTAAATATTTATTATTATAAATCTTACTGACTAGGACGTTTGTATTTTTTATATTTTGCAAAGTGTGATGCAGATAACTTAATATATTTAACGGATTTTTGTCGCTAATACCTCCAATTATTAAAACAAAGTCAGATTTTGTGAAGTCCTTACACATAGTTGCACATGTACTTAATATGTAACTAAGAGGTGCATTTGGTTTAATTACCGACGTAACACTAAAATTATTTCCCACTACTTTTTGAAGTGTATCTCTAATTTTATATCCGGTCTGATCAGCGAAGATAGCGATTTTATGCTTTGGTGCCGGTACTTGCAATAGTTGTTTACAGGATCCATTACCTGTCAGTTTTTCTACGCTTCCATTATCGCCCATGTTTTGTTTCGGCGTTGAAAATGACTTGTTCTTGCTTGTACCCTGTATTTCCCTATCCGTTGATATATGTATACCTCCATTTTCTTGTTCCTCCGCGTTGGATGTAGTTGACTTATGGATATAGCTGACATGTAGTTCCTTGTAACTGTCTGTAGGCGATAAGTTTCCTGTTCCTGTCACTGATGATGACTTATCTAAATTGATTTTTATAGGTGACTTATGAATGAATGCTTCCGACGTATTACCATTTCGGTTCATTGACGATAAGGCATGCATAGTAAACTCTCTAGAAGAGGTTCTGGGTAATCCTGTTTTCATAGTTATTGTCCTGAGTCGACGTTGATATTGTGGTGAATAGAACCTCACAGGTGTTGCCACTGTATCTGAGGAAGTAGAATCCTGTAATCCTACTGATTTAAAAATCTTTATTTTGCTTTCATACTTTCTAATTTTGTCCTTTAGTGATATATTTTCTAAGTTTAAATTATCTATTTCTGAGTTGGCAGACTGTAGTTCCAATTTTAGTTTGTTAATTTCTTCATTCTTTGCGATGATATCCATATTTCCTGAGTTATTATTGTTGGGTAAGCTTTGATAAGAGATATCCATGTCATATTCAAAATCGCTTACATTTAAATTATGTTGTGTTTGTTTTCTTTGCGTGACGTATATATTATCATCATCCATATTTCAACTTCAGAATATTTACAAAAAGTCGAACCTATATCCAGTTCCGAACCGGCGACCAACAACACCTCAGTCCGAATGGATCCCAATGCGCCACCTGGGTTGTTTTTCTTAACTACCAAAATGTACGGTAGATTCCACATGCAGACATCTGTTTATCTGCTTTATCGACTTTCGGTTTCGGTGTTCTTAGACTAGAATACTAGATGTCGCTATTTGATGTTACGTTTGGCACTGGTATTTTTAAATATATATTTTTTTCGTAACGGTTCAAGTAAGATCAATTTATGAATTTATATGAAAAAACTCACAATTTCTGCAGTACCACTTGACTTGTTTGATCCCAGCATGTATTTATTTGAGTATTTTAGTCGAACACGGCACAATCATTGTTTATTATGTAGTAAAATTGCGTTATTGAGAAATGTAAACACTGAGATCAGTTCATAAAAACAACTTGCAAGATCCACAAAGTTTTCAGCGGATAACACTGTCACTGAATGTTTATAGCTTAAAACATTATATCGAATATATTAAATGATCCAAAAACTTATCTCACTATTTTTAAACAATTAAATCTACAGAGCAGGTGTAACTCGTGACGGCAGCGCCATCTTTTTGAAGCAGTACTGTTTAAAGCAGTACAGTTCAATGTTTTTTCGATTGTTTTTACCGCTTATTTTTTTCAGTGTAATAAAAAGATACACTTTCGCTTAGTATCATAGGCTTTTAATACCTAAGTTCTTCATCAAATCTTCATCAAATTAAAATGGGGTCAATTTCGAAACATACTCTTTCAAACAAAAAAAAATTCAAAATCAGTCCACAATTGACGGAGATATCGGTGAACATACATAAAAAAACAGGCCAAGTGCGAGTTGGAATCGCGCACGAAGGGTTCCGTACCATTATCGCAAAAACGGCAAAAAAATCACGTTTGTTGTATGGGTTAAATATTAATTTTATTCTGTTTTTAGTATTTGTTGTTATAGCGGCAACAGAAATACATCATCTGTGAAAATTTCAACTGTCTGGCTATCACGGTTCATGAGATACAGCCTGGTGACAGACAGACAGACAGACGGACCGCGCTGTCTTAGTTATAGGGTCCCGTTTTTACCCTTTGGGTACGGAACTCTAAAAATACATGAAGTCGAACATAGAACCTTCTTCTTTTTGGTAAGTTGGTTAAAACACTGTATGGCACGTGGTAATAGTAAATCTAGCAGCACGAAAACAATTGTTGAAATCGTATAAGTATCTCCAGAGACTATCTCCTAAAACATAATAATGTATACCCAAACAATTTAAACATCTTACGATATTTGTTTAGATGAAGTTAAGACCTACTGAGCAAGTAAAGTACCTTGAGAAAATGCAAAGCTATTAATGGCGTGTACTACGATTTTCAGCTTAAGCCCCGAACACCAGTAAATCATTGGGGAGGATCGTTCACAACCTACTTCATTCCGCTCGTGCGATATAGATAAAATTGCTCCAATGAACATTTGTTTTAAGAGGGCTTCCTTTGTTTTAAATGCCTGGGCTGGAAGATCACGTCTTTAGGTAAAATTCACGCTTTGATTGTACTAAGGGATGCGCAGAAGTGTAGGTAGAATAACCAAATTTCGCTAAATAGGGCGCCTAATATCTGCCACAACAAATATGAATCTAGATTCCTGAATGCTACAATCAACTTGGAAATCGAAACTACGCTGGGGTGTTGCACTTGTGGACCCCACTGGGCAGTATTTTAATCAAAATGTAGGAATAAGGGGCTATTACGATACAACTTCTATTAAATTATAATATATATTATATTATAATAAAATCGTGGATTAATTACGTGACATTTTTGCAGCGTGTGTCAATATTGACAAGATATGTAAATCGATTTGTATGTGATTTGTGTTTTATGTAGAGCCTTTATACCATAGTTTGCGTCTATGAACCAAATAACGTCGATCCAATCGAATCCAATAAATCTGTCAAAAATAAAAAGCTTTTATTTATGACCTGTGAACCCGTACATCTAGACTATGGTCTAAGTATGCATAAATAATCTTACAAGTAAAAATGGCGTAAAAACTTTAAAGTTCCTTAGACGAATATAGAAGTACGTTTATTTTGTTAAAATGCCTTTGAACTCCTGAAAAACATCTACCAGACCTTTGAAAGAGAAATCAACAAAAAAGAACTTAATTGCTTTTGTAGGGTTGTTTTTAACCAACCGTAAATTGCGATAACGAACGCTCTGGTCGATCGCATCGAGTTTTCTGTAAAGTTTTCCAATATAACATTGAATGCAACTAGGGAGCTAAGTACACATTTTTTTAGGTTGCCGGTTTCGAAAAAACTTTTTACTGCTAACCGCAGTAGGGTAGTTGACAAAAATATCCATTTAGTCCGTCAGTTAGATAAACTTAAAATATTGGACACGTATTTTTCTTTTCCACGGAAACAAAAAAGTTCGACGATACAGTGCGTTGAAATATCGTGTCATCACAAGCCCCCACCCCCTACCCCAAGTTTGATGCGCTTTATCTTTGTCAATTTTTATTTCTATACCAATATTATAAAGAGGAAATATTTTTTTGTTTGTTTGTACCGAATAGGCTCCGAAACTACTGGACCGATTTATAAAATTATTTCACCTATGGAAAGCTACATTGTTCCCGAGTAACATAGGTTATAATTTTAACGGGAGCGAAGCCGCGAGGGTCAGCTAGTATTTGATAAAGCAAAAAATACAGGTTCAATATGATTTGATAATCTCACTGACGGACTAAATAGAATTATCATTTGTCTACCCAGGAAACACCCCTATTGGCTTGGAGAGAAACAGATGTACATTCGTTAATTATATGGACATTTCGGGTTTTCGGTTGGTCGGATGGCGAGTTTTTTTTTCGTTCTTTTTTGAGGTGAATGTAACTGACAGAAAGCCAAACATTTCTCACATGTAGATATTTTTCCTATAGCGTATTAAGTTTTAGATTTAATGTGTTTAATGTGTGTGAAAGTCTCCTTTTAAAGTTTGATATATGTGAAGCACAAGCGGGTGTTTATAAAATAGAAATCCTTTTGTGTTCGGACACCAACAGGGTATTGAGAATAACTTATTTCTGTGGAAAGACGATAAGTCAGTCAGCTTGCTTGGTAGTGAAGCCGACAAGATATTCATAAATTAAGATATTTATAAACGAAGGCTTGCTTGGCAGTAGCTTCATGTATAATACTGGTATTATGATGGATTTGGTTAGATTAAAAGTTGAACCTAGTGTAGTTGAAAACACGCGAGAATGATTGATTGGTATTATGAAATTTATAAACGAACACAAAAAAAATATACCTACCAATTTGTACCCACTTGAAATCAGCTGCATTCAGCAAGACAGGATACCGAACTAATAATTGGAAAAAAAAAAGGTTGGCTTTTCTAGAAAACAAACAAATTAACGTCACTCAAATGCTGATTTAAAGTACCTATCAGACAATAACTGAAGGTATTTAATTCCTCCAGTCAATTTTTTTATTAAAAACTAACATTACTTAAATTAAAATACAAAAGTTTCCTTTTGTACCTAATTTTATTTTATCTTCTGATTTTGAAATGTTGGCTTCTTTGTTGTATACTTTTGCTTTGAATCAAGAATAACTGCAAGATTAACTAGTTTTTGTTTCTTTTAAATAAGTAACAAAGGAAGCAGGAATTGTATTGCAGTAGTGAAGATAGTTTTTTCATTTAAATGAGATTAAATACCAGATGTGACTGAAGTTTCAATATTTTAGTTCTCTTTGAATGTTTTCTTTCTACAGACAGCAAAATTAGTTGTTTATCAGTTTGAGAACCTACGGCATTTTTGTCATTTCAATTACAGTTAATTGAACTGTAGTTTTCCCTTCGTACAATTCGTCAGTGATGGGTAAAATCAAGACTTCAGGATGGTAATGTCCGCCGCGGTGGGTTCCAGCATTGTCGAGGCGGGGGGGCTCAGTAATCGTGGCTTGGTCACCCACGGTGAAGCGAAGAGGAACCGCTCTTAAGAAGAGGGGCCGCTCGTCAGGGCTTTTGCCGATAAACCGACGACGTAGCGGCCAACATCTAGGTTGCGGTGCTGCCTGGGCGACATAGTAACTGAGGCGGGCCGCGATGTCGTATGAGGCCTCCCTTACCCATACGATATCGTGGCTGAGGATTGGAGACCGCGGCAGGAGAGGAGCGTCGGTATTGCGGTGCGCCGTTCTCCCTACCTTCCGCGGCCTCGGAGGGGTCGCCACCGTCTGATGGCTGACGCGGTGGGGGACTTTTAACTATTCTTTATTTGCTAGTTCACACTAAGTTACCATTAAACTAAATACAAAATATCCACTACCGAAAAAAAAATATCCGCGAACCAGAAGAAGATACGTTGGAAAGCGTCCTACTAGGTAGACCGATGACCTGGTTAAGGTTGCAGGAAGGCGCTGAATGCGAGACGCATGGGATCGGTCAATGTGGTGAAGCCTGGTGGAGGACTATGTCCAGCAGTGGACTTCTTTCGGCTGAAAAGATGATGATGATGAATATATCCACTTAGGTCAACACAACCATCTTCCACGCTCGTCCTGACCAGACTACCCAACTCCCTCAACACCTCCAACCGTCAACCGTCATAAGATGTGACATCTTTTGACATTTGAATATTATTATCTAGAGTAATCAATTTAACAACTTTTAAATACTGTTTGTGGATACTATATTTTTTTTTGTACAATCCCACTGCACTATTCCCAAACCACTGCAACTCCTGAAAGCCAGAATCAACAGTGGCGACCACCAGAAAAGCGCCTAGGCAATGAAGCTCGACGAAGTCCCGGAGAATGAATTTAACTGTCTTGGATCCCGCAATCATATTCAATAGGAAAATAAAATAAAACGAAGAAAATAAAACTTTATTTTACAACCTACACTGCACCGGCTGTTACTTACGTCTGCAAACACCATTTTAAACACTAGGTCCCAGGCATAAAGTTTCTTTTCTAACAACGCCATGTTTCAAAGTGTTTGCTACTCAATTTCACCTACAAGTCCGAGAAACTCATTATAAGTTTCTGCTCCAACAAGCAAAGGTATAAATTTTATTTTGAATACCTTCACGAACTATTTTTAAGTTCTTTGTATTAGTAGAAGTACTGCTCGGTACTGTTTGTATTCCTAGCTTCGCGAAGACCATCCCTTTGTAATTTACTTTCATTGTATTTTAATTTTGTACGATAAGTTTAGATTGTTCGAGACTGAATTAGTACATATTTTTTATTGTTTATTCTGAAAATCGTTAGGCGCAAGGCTAAATGTCAGACATTCGAGAATCTGTC
Source organism: Orthosia gothica (assembly GCA_949775005.1). Taxonomy (NCBI): domain Eukaryota; kingdom Metazoa; phylum Arthropoda; class Insecta; order Lepidoptera; family Noctuidae; genus Orthosia; species Orthosia gothica. The sequence continues at coordinate 3,086,058 of OX459047.1, forward strand.
TGCATGAACCAGTCTTGCCATGTGTTATCGTGTTACTCGTAAATGAGTTAAAGAGGTCATGTAACCAGTCGCTCCATGTACAAGTAAACTTAAAGACTTAAAAAAATCTTGACATATTTTTGTTTCATGCTACATAATTTATCTAGTAGTAGATACGCTTCGATCGACAATCTATTGAACACGTAATTATAACACGATATCTTGCGAAAATACCCCGATTCAAACAGTAAAACGTCCTTAACTTTTAAACAGCGGAACCGATTTTCATCAAGCATAGCTGAGCACACTCTCGATAATGACACTTTTCAAACAAAAATAAAACGAAATCAAAATCATAATCGGTTCATCCGTTTAACAACTATGATAGCACAGACAGATACACAAGTACACAAACACACAGGTAGACACGTCAAACTTATACAACCTCTCTTTTCATTCGTTACACAAATCTACATTAGAGCCCTAGACAGTAGGGTCAGACTGGCCACATAGAGTACCGGGGTTTTTCCTGGTGGGCCGGTCCGGTCCGCCAGCCGGACTGGCCGCAAACAGTTTTAAAAAAATGTGCCGGAAGTTTTTTGGTTCCCAGTCCGATGCTGAGTAGACAAAGTGTCAAATCCAGCGAAGGGGATGGTCGAAATTCCATAATGATGAGGATTGATCACTTGACATTCCAATAGCGCTTGGCATCAAAAGCATTGCTATACATTTTTGACACTTTTCCATGTTGACAAAAAATATCTATTTAGTCCGTCAGTTAGATAGCCTAAAAATAATGGCCACGTATTTTTCTTTTGCCACGTAAACAACAAATTACAACGATATAATGCGTTGAAATATCGTGTGACGTCACGGTGTGCTACGCTTTATACTGACAAAGTGACGTCACAAGCCCCCACTACTGAACTTTGATACAATACAATACAAATACAAAATCGGTTATTGTCACAATTAGTATATTACATTAAGACGTGTTTGGAGCCTCCCTTTAAGCAAAAATGCCTGTATTAGGAGACTCCGATCTTCCATAGCATTGCCGTGTTTACTTATACTAACTGTGAGTTACTATAAAATAATGTACTGTGATGTGACATCTATGATTATTTAATTTAAATTTTGTTGTTCATTAATTGAGTATTAAAAAAAATATTATTTATTTCTTTAAACATTAAAAAGTAAAATAAGATTAAATTGATAAATGATTTTACAAACAATAAATAACACAATTTCTTGTTTTTGTACGTGGAGTGTTATTTGGTGTGTGTGCTGTAGTGTAGTGTGTTGTGTGTAGTGTAGTGTGTTGTGTGTAGCGTAGTGTGTGTGGTGTAATGTAGTGTGGTGTAATGGATGTGGTGTATTAGATTAAGGTATATTATATGGGATGAGTTTCAACTACTCATCGTGTTCCAGAAAAGCCTCGGTTTCCTCGTAGGTAAGTGGTTTTATCCAGCTTATTATACTTTTTTTACAGCCGCGGTAATTTTTATCGTAAACATACACATGTTTATTAATTCTGTTGTATAGTTGTGCCGAACGTTTATTAAATTGCCTGCTTGAACATCTAGTTTTAGTTTGAGGAATTTTGGAAACTAAATCTTTTCTCCTTTTTGATTTTTGGCTATTATTATACGGTGAAGCTTTATGTTTTTTTAAGATGACTTTTATCTATGTCAATTTTTATGTATTAAATAAAACAAGAAATACGGCTCCAATATTATTTGATAATCTCAATGACTGACTAATAGTAGATTAGTAGCCAAGGGCTGTAAGGCATATCAATTGCAGCCCGAGATATTTAGGCGCACGAGCGCAGCGAGGGTGCCTATAGTTCGAGGGTGCAATTGGTGCTTACAGCCGAGCTAACTATTCTGCTTTACATCTCGATTGTGAAGTAAGTAGAAAAAACCGGCATTACAAGTATATATTTTTTTTTTTTTTTTTTTTTTTTCTAGAACGGAATAGTTCTTCGCCGTTCGATATTTAAAATTGATGACTATTATACTTACAAGAAGACAAGGCTGAATAGCAAAGCGACCTCTTTGGTCATTGGGCTGAATGCATGATCTCTATTGCCAGTATGATGGTTAGATGTACGCGAACTTTTTGAAAGAAAGAAGTGTTTTTTTTATTACTTACCGCCCTAGGGCTTTTCTAGCTACATTATTACCCTAGAGCGCTAATTAGTCACCTACAAGCCCCATTTGGAGATAATAAGAACCTACTTACCGAACATGAGAGATGTAAATATAAGTATCATTTTTCTATCCAGGAAACATCCGTATTGCTATCGCGACGCTAACGTTGATAAAATGTCACTTGTGTAAACCCTCTGAACATTTAAACATCCCAAAAAAAATACTGCCCACTGTTCCTCAGTTATTTTGTATATTTCCTCGAAAACAAAATCTCTCTCCACAAAGGTATGTAAGACTTGTTATTAAAAACAACAAAAGTGCAGTGAAATATCACAGAGAGCACAAAAGAGCCGAAATAAAACTGTCGCAAGATATCACTTCCAGGTTATCGCGTCGCTTGCTTCGAAATGAGCGGTAAAGGCGAATTCTTTGGAATCCACATCATTTTGGCATTGAATAAAAATATACAGAAGAAAAATTTCGTAAGTTAATCTTTTTACCGGACTTTAAAGATAGGCTTGAATGTATGTTTGTATGTAATATTCTTTATTACCTCATATCTTTCAAACCGCAAGACGGATTTATATAATTAAGACATCTTTAGATGCGTCTTGACCGCCGAAGAGTTCTTAAATAGGTGACGTTAAAAAAAACATGGCGGCTTTTGGGCGCCATATTGTAGGGGACCAATTTTTTTTTTCTGTTCCCATCGGTTGATGTATCAAAATGAAGGGATCACAAAAACAAATACCCTTACATGTATAAAACTAATTCGAAAAAAAAGATAACTTAAAAGTTGTAAATAAAAAAGTTAATTTAAAAACATAACCCTTCCCTGCAGTTTGGTAAAAATAGAACTATAAAGATGTAAACAAAACGAAAAACACGCGAATATGTATCCTCCGCTAGCTTATAGCACAGCATGATTTTTTCTTCTTCTTAAGCAGTCAGGTCTTTGATTTTTAAATAAACTTTTTTTCTTGTAGTTAAGTTAAACGGGCAAAAACAGTCCGCAACTTCACGCCTAAGCGTGTATTTTCCGTAAGGGTGGGATAAATGGTCCTTAGATCCACCAGCTCCTCCTATAGTAACCAAAGTGTATATGTGGATATGTCTTAGCTCCCGTGAGGTCCCGGTGAAGGCCACTGGATGTGAGAAGCACAAGAGTCGGTCGTTTGGGAGAGAACAATTACATGTCTTTTAGCTGAAATGGTGATGATGTCTTAACGACTGCTGTTTTATTAGCTATTCTGCAACATTCAGTCATAAATCGGTGCCTAAAAACGAAGAAATATAACCAGAAACACTGACTTACGAAATTGAACTTATTTTTCACTTTGTAGTGTTTTTATTTGGAGGTATATTTTTTTGCAAAACCTGTTTTTATTTATCAGATTCGTGTTATTTATTTTTCTGTTTCAATTTCAGCTTCATGCTGGCAGTATAGAGATTGAAATGTCGAATAACGTTACTAAAATAAAATATTATTCAAAGTGAGCCTTCTTCAAGTACATTTATTTTTACAAGTATTTTTATATTTTTGTGGCTACTGTGCTGGCAGTGGACTTTCCGAGTTATAAGTTGAGTGAAAATTACAAACACGATTGCTGCAGTTTTCCTTACAGCATCTTTGAATGAAATGGGTTAACGCGACGTTTTACCTATGCAAGTATTCCTTTTGAATACGGTACTGTGTTCTTTTTTTTTTTACTGACTTACCAAAAAGGAGGAGGTTATCAATTCGACTGTATTTGTTTTTTTTTTATGTGTGTTACCTCAGAACTTGTTTCTAGGTGAACCGATTTTGATGATTCTTTTTTTATTTTAAAGGTGGTGCTTGTCATGTGGTCCCATTTAATTTCTATCAAGATCTGATGAAGAACTTCGGATATATACATCAGTACTCTTCAATAAATGACGGCAAATCACTCGGGATAGCTGCAATCGCATTTCTGTTTATTGTTTACACCATTTCATAACATAACATCACAATAGTACGCTCTAAAGGGGCACGCAGGTGTAAACAGTTCACGTTGGTATATACTCTTATTCCACCGGATTTGTTTAAGTTTCATGTTATTGGGATAATCTATTCTGGCTTCACTTTGGGCATTATTACTTTGCCTATATAACTCGTCCATTATGTACCACAACTAAAATGTAAAAAATAAAAATAAAAATTTATATATTGTGTTCTTCTTTTCGTTTTTTGACACCGACTTCCGAAATTGAAGTTATTTTTCACTTTGTAGTGTTTTTATTTGGAAGTCGGTTGTATTTTTTGTAAAAAGTTTTTTGGCTTATACTTTTAATGGTAACAGGATTTTATTTTTGGGGTATACTACTTATTATCTCGCGTTCGCAAGTGTGTAAGCTGTTCCTGGAATCTTGGCATCGATTCCCTGGTCATATAAAAGCTTCGGAAGTGGCAGCCGGTATTTAGAAAGGAGACGGTGTGACACATCAGTGTAAAAATTAATTATTCACAAAAAATATTTTTTTAAATCAAGCTTTTTTCTTTTCTACATTTTTCATTTGGTACCCATATCATGGAAGTGCACAAAAAATAACCAGTCGGTCAACTTGGGCCGTCTAACATATTAGATTTAGAAGGATGTCACTAAGCTAACCATGCAATCTAAACGTGTATGCAAAATTTCATTTTAATCGGTGGAGGATAACTGCTTTAAAATTCAGCTGCAAGATTTGACCCGAACACACTTACATACATACATACATTGCAAGTTAAATAAACGCTTGTAACAAATGCAAGCACGTAAGAACGGTTTTGGACCTACGGCTGATCACTATCCGGCCGTATAATAGCCATAACATAGCCAATTCTGCCAGAAAAATCTAATTATTAAATTGAAATCCTATTTTGATTGCCCTTGATAGCAAAAAATATTATATTTCTATATTTATAAAGAAGGATTACTAAACTGCTAACTTTTTAAACCAATTAAAATAAATTAATTACAAAATATCAAGACAAAATTGTCGGCAACCAGGCATCCAGAACCGAAATCCAACGAATTCTAAAATACCTTCAGAAAATGCAAAGCTATTAATGGCGTGTACTACGATTTTCAGCTTAAGCCCCGAACCAGTAAATCATTGGGGAGGATCGTTCACAACCTACTTAATTCCGCTCGTGCGATATAGATAAAATTGCTCCAATGAACATTTGTTTTAAGAGGGCTTCCTTTGTTTTAAATGCCTGGGCTGGAAGATCACGTCTTTAGGTAAAATTCACGCTTTGATTGTACTAAGGGATGCGCAGAAGTGTAGGTAGAATAACCAAATTTCGCTAAATAGGGCGCCTAATATCTGCCACAACAAATATGAATCTAGATTCCTGAATGCTACAATCAACTTGGAAATCGAAACTACGCTGGGGTGTTGCACTTGTGGACCCCACTGGGCAGTATTTTAATCAAAATGTAGGAATAAGGGGCTATTACGATACAACTTCTATTAAATTATAATATATATTATATTATAATAAAATCGTGGATTAATTACGTGACATTTTTGCAGCGTGTGTCAATATTGACAAGATATGTAAATCGATTTGTATGTGATTTGTGTTTTATGTAGAGCCTTTATACCATAGTTTGCGTCTATGAACCAAATAACGTCGATCCAATCGAATCCAATAAATCTGTCAAAAATAAAAAGCTTTTATTTATGACCTGTGAACCCGTACATCTAGACTATGGTCTAAGTATGCATAAATAATCTTACAAGTAAAAATGGCGTAAAAACTTTAAAGTTCCTTAGACGAATATAGAAGTACGTTTATTTTGTTAAAATGCCTTTGAACTCCTGAAAAACATCTACCAGACCTTTGAAAGAGAAATCAACAAAAAAGAACTTAATTGCTTTTGTAGGGTTGTTTTTAACCAACCGTAAATTGCGATAACGAACGCTCTGGTCGATCGCATCGAGTTTTCTGTAAAGTTTTCCAATATAACATTGAATGCAACTAGGGAGCTAAGTACACATTTTTTTAGGTTGCCGGTTTCGAAAAAACTTTTTACTGCTAACCGCAGTAGGGTAGTTGACAAAAATATCCATTTAGTCCGTCAGTTAGATAAACTTAAAATATTGGACACGTATTTTTCTTTTCCACGGAAACAAAAAAGTTCGACGATACAGTGCGTTGAAATATCGTGTCATCACAAGCCCCCACCCCCTACCCCAAGTTTGATGCGCTTTATCTTTGTCAATTTTTATTTCTATACCAATATTATAAAGAGGAAATATTTTTTTGTTTGTTTGTACCGAATAGGCTCCGAAACTACTGGACCGATTTATAAAATTATTTCACCTATGGAAAGCTACATTGTTCCCGAGTAACATAGGTTATAATTTTAACGGGAGCGAAGCCGCGAGGGTCAGCTAGTATTTGATAAAGCAAAAAATACAGGTTCAATATGATTTGATAATCTCACTGACGGACTAAATAGAATTATCATTTGTCTACCCAGGAAACACCCCTATTGGCTTGGAGAGAAACAGATGTACATTCGTTAATTATATGGACATTTCGGGTTTTCGGTTGGTCGGATGGCGAGTTTTTTTTTCGTTCTTTTTTGAGGTGAATGTAACTGACAGAAAGCCAAACATTTCTCACATGTAGATATTTTTCCTATAGCGTATTTAGTTTTAGATTTAATGTGTTTAATGTGTGTGAAAGTCTCCTTTTAAAGTTTGATATATGTGAAGCACAAGCGGGTGTTTATAAAATAGAAATCCTTTTGTGTTCGGACACCAACAGGGTATTGAGAATAACTTATTTCTGTGGAAAGACGATAAGTCAGTCAGCTTGCTTGGTAGTGAAGCCGACAAGATATTCATAAATTAAGATATTTATAAACGAAGGCTTGCTTGGCAGTAGCTTCATGTATAATACTGGTATTATGATGGATTTGGTTAGATTAAAAGTTGAACCTAGTGTAGTTGAAAACACGCGAGAATGATTGATTGGTATTATGAAATTTATAAACGAACACAAAAAAAATATACCTACCAATTTGTACCCACTTGAAATCAGCTGCATTCAGCAAGACAGGATACCGAACTAATAATTGGAAAAAAAAAAGGTTGGCTTTTCTAGAAAACAAACAAATTAACGTCACTCAAATGCTGATTTAAAGTACCTATCAGACAATAACTGAAGGTATTTAATTCCTCCAGTCAATTTTTTTATTAAAAACTAACATTACTTAAATTAAAATACAAAAGTTTCCTTTTGTACCTAATTTTATTTTATCTTCTGATTTTGAAATGTTGGCTTCTTTGTTGTATACTTTTGCTTTGAATCAAGAATAACTGCAAGATTAACTAGTTTTTGTTTCTTTTAAATAAGTAACAAAGGAAGCAGGAATTGTATTGCAGTAGTGAAGATAGTTTTTTCATTTAAATGAGATTAAATACCAGATGTGACTGAAGTTTCAATATTTTAGTTCTCTTTGAATGTTTTCTTTCTACAGACAGCAAAATTAGTTGTTTATCAGTTTGAGAACCTACGGCATTTTTGTCATTTCAATTACAGTTAATTGAACTGTAGTTTTCCCTTCGTACAATTCGTCAGTGATGGGTAAAATCAAGACTTCAGGATGGTAATGTCCGCCGCGGTGGGTTCCAGCATTGTCGAGGCGGGGGGGCTCAGTAATCGTGGCTTGGTCACCCACGGTGAAGCGAAGAGGAACCGCTCTTAAGAAGAGGGGCCGCTCGTCAGGGCTTTTGCCGATAAACCGACGACGTAGCGGCCAACATCTAGGTTGCGGTGCTGCCTGGGCGACATAGTAACTGAGGCGGGCCGCGATGTCGTATGAGGCCTCCCTTACCCATACGATATCGTGGCTGAGGATTGGAGACCGCGGCAGGAGAGGAGCGTCGGTATTGCGGTGCGCCGTTCTCCCTACCTTCCGCGGCCTCGGAGGGGTCGCCACCGTCTGATGGCTGACGCGGTGGGGGACTTTTAACTATTCTTTTTTTGCTAGTTCACACTAAGTTACCATTAAACTAAATACAAAATATCCACTACCGAAAAAAAAATATCCGCGAACCAGAAGAAGATACGTTGGAAAGCGTCCTACTAGGTAGACCGATGACCTGGTTAAGGTTGCAGGAAGGCGCTGAATGCGAGACGCATGGGATCGGTCAATGTGGTGAAGCCTGGTGGAGGACTATGTCCAGCAGTGGACTTCTTTCGGCTGAAAAGATGATGATGATGAATATATCCACTTAGGTCAACACAACCATCTTCCACGCTCGTCCTGACCAGACTACCCAACTCCCTCAACACCTCCAACCGTCAACCGTCATAAGATGTGACATCTTTTGACATTTGAATATTATTATCTAGAGTAATCAATTTAACAACTTTTAAATACTGTTTGTGTATACTATATTTTTTTTTGTACAATCCCACTGCACTATTCCCAAACCACTGCAACTCCTGAAAGCCAGAATCAACAGTGGCGACCACCAGAAAAGCGCCTAGGCAATGAAGCTCGACGAAGTCCCGGAGAATGAATTTAACTGTCTTGGATCCCGCAATCATATTCAATAGGAAAATAAAATAAAACGAAGAAAATAAAACTTTATTTTACAACCTACACTGCACCGGCTGTTACTTACGTCTGCAAACACCATTTTAAACCCTAGGTCCCAGGCATAAAGTTTCTTTTCTAACAACGCCATGTTTCAAAGTGTTTGCTACTCAATTTCACCTACAAGTCCGAGAAACTCATTATAAGTTTCTGCTCCAACAAGCAAAGGTATAAATTTTATTTTGAATACCTTCACGAACTATTTTTAAGTTCTTTGTATTAGTAGAAGTACTGCTCGGTACTGTTTGTATTCCTAGCTTCGCGAAGACCATCCCTTTGTAATTTACTTTCATTGTATTTTAATTTTGTACGATAAGTTTAGATTGTTCGAGACTGAATTAGTACATATTTTTTATTGTTTATTCTGAAAATCGTTAGGCGCAAGGCTAAATGTCAGACATTCGAGAATCTGTCTGCATGAACCAGTCTTGCCATGTGTTATCGTGTTACTCGTAAATGAGTTAAAGAGGTCATGTAACCAGTCGCTCCATGTACAAGTAAACTTAAAGACTTAAAAAAATCTTGACATATTTTTGTTTCATGCTACATAATTTATCTAGTAGTAGATACGCTTCGATCGACAATCTATTGAACACGTAATTATAACACGATATCTTGCGAAAATACCCCGATTCAAACAGTAAAACGTCCTTAACTTTTAAACAGCGGAACCGATTTTCATCAAGCATAGCTGAGCACACTCTCGATAATGACACTTTTCAAACAAAAATAAAACGAAATCAAAATCATAATCGGTTCATCCGTTTAACAACTATGATAGCACAGACAGATACACAAGTACACAAACACACAGGTAGACACGTCAAACTTATACAACCTCTCTTTTCATTCGTTACACACATCTACATTAGAGCCCTAGACAGTAGGGTCAGACTGGCCACATAGAGTACCGGGGTTTTTCCTGGTGGGCCGGTCCGGTCCGCCAGCCGGACTGGCCGCAAACAGTTTTAAAAAAATGTGCCGGAAGTTTTTTGGTTCCCAGTCCGATGCTGAGTAGACAAAGTGTCAAATCCAGCGAAGGGGATGGTCGAAATTCCATAATGATGAGGATTGATCACTTGACATTCCAATAGCGCTTGGCATCAAAAGCATTGCTATACATTTTTGACACTTTTCCATGTTGACAAAAAATATCTATTTAGTCCGTCAGTTAGATAGCCTAAAAATAATGGCCACGTATTTTTCTTTTGCCACGTAAACAACAAATTACAACGATATAATGCGTTGAAATATCGTGTGACGTCACGGTGTGCTACGCTTTATACTGACAAAGTGACGTCACAAGCCCCCACTACTGAACTTTGATACAATACAATACAAATACAAAATCGGTTATTGTCACAATTAGTATATTACATTAAGACGTGTTTGGAGCCTCCCTTTAAGCAAAAATGCCTGTATTAGGAGACTCCGATCTTCCATAGCATTGCCGTGTTTACTTATACTAACTGTGAGTTACTATAAAATAATGTACTGTGATGTGACATCTATGATTATTTAATTTAAATTTTGTTGTTCATTAATTGAGTATTAAAAAAAATATTATTTATTTCTTTAAACATTAAAAAGTAAAATAAGATTAAATTGATAAATGATTTTACAAACAATAAATAACACAATTTCTTGTTTTTGTACGTGGAGTGTTATGTGGTGTTATTTGGTGTGTGTGCTGTAGTGTAGTGTGTTGTGTGTAGTGTAGTGTGTTGTGTGTAGCGTAGTGTGTGTGGTGTAATGTAGTGTGGTGTAATGGATGTGGTGTATTAGATTAAGGTATATTATATGGGATGAGTTTCAACTACTCATCGTGTTCCAGAAAAGCCTCGGTTTCCTCGTAGGTAAGTGGTTTTATCCAGCTTATTATACTTTTTTTACAGCCGCGGTAATTTTTATCGTAAACATACACATGTTTATTAATTCTGTTGTATAGTTGTGCCGAACGTTTATTAAATTGCCTGCTTGAACATCTAGTTTTAGTTTGAGGAATTTTGGAAACTAAATCTTTTCTCCTTTTTGATTTTTGGCTATTATTATACGGTGAAGCTTTATGTTTTTTTAAGATGACTTTTATCTATGTCAATTTTTATGTATTAAATAAAGCAAGAAATACGGCTCCAATATTATTTGATAATCTCAATGACTGACTAATAGTAGATTAGTAGCCAAGGGCTGTAAGGCATATCAATTGCAGCCCGAGATATTTAGGCGCACGAGCGCAGCGAGGGTGCCTATAGTTCGAGGGTGCAATTGGTGCTTATAGCCGAGCTAACTATTCTGCTTTACATCTCGATTGTGAAGTAAGTAGAAAAAACCGGCATTACAAGTATTTTTTTTTTTTTTTTTTTTTTTCTAGAACGGAATAGTTCTTCGCCGTTCGATATTTAAAATTGATGACTATTATACTTACAAGAAGACAAGGCTGAATAGCAAAGCGACCTCTTTGGTCATTGGGCTGAATGCATGATCTCTATTGCCAGTATGATGGTTAGATGTACGCGAACTTTTTGAAAGAAAGAAGTGTTTTTTTTATTACTTACCGCCCTAGGGCTTTTCTAGCTACATTATTACCCTAGAGCGCTAATTAGTCACCTACAAGCCCCATTTGGAGATAATAAGAACCTACTTACCGAACATGAGAGATGTAAATATAAGTATCATTTTTCTATCCAGGAAACATCCGTATTGCTATCGCGACGCTAACGTTGATAAAATGTCACTTGTGTAAACCCTCTGAACATTTAAACATCCCAAAAAAAATACTGCCCACTGTTCCTCAGTTATTTTGTATATTTCCTCGAAAACAAAATCTCTCTCCACAAAGGTATGTAAGACTTGTTATTAAAAACAACAAAAGTGCAGTGAAATATCACAGAGAGCACAAAAGAGCCGAAATAAAACTGTCGCAAGATATCACTTCCAGGTTATCGCGTCGCTTGCTTCGAAATGAGCGGTAAAGGCGAATTCTTTGGAATCCACATCATTTTGGCATTGAATAAAAATATACAGAAGAAAAATTTCGTAAGTTAATCTTTTTACCGGACTTTAAAGATAGGCTTGAATGTATGTTTGTATGTAATATTCTTTATTACCTCATATCTTTCAAACCGCAAGACGGATTTATATAATTAAGACATCTTTAGATGCGTCTTGACCGCCGAAGAGTTCTTAAATAGGTGACGTTAAAAAAAACATGAAGGCTTTTGGGCGCCATATTGTAGGGGACCAATTTTTTTTTTCTGTTCCCATCGGTTGATGTATCAAAATGAAGGGATCACAAAAACAAATACCCTTACATTTATAAAACTAATTCGAAAAAAAAGATTAAAAGTTGTAAATAAAAAAGTTAATTTAAAAAAATATAACCCTTCCCTGCAGTTGGGTAAAAAGTGAACTATAAAGATGTAAACAAAATGAAAAACATGCGAATATGTATACTCCGCTAGCTTATAGCACAGCATGATTTTTTTCTTCTTAAGCAGTCGGGTCTTTAATTTTTAAATAAACTTTTTTTTCTTGTAGTTAAGTTAAACGGCCAAAAACAGTCCACAAGTCCACGCTTAAGCGTGTATTTACCGTAAGGGTGGGATAAATGGTCCTTAGATCCACCAGCTCCTATAGTAACCAAAGTGTATATGTCTATATGTCTTAGCTCCCGTTAAGTCCCGGTGAAGGCCACTGGATGTGAGAAGCACAAGAGTCGGTCGTTTGGGAGAGAACCATTACATGTCTTTTAGCTGAAATGGTGATGATGTCTTAACGACTGCTGTTTCATTAGCTATTCTGCAAAATTCAGTCATAAATCGGTGCCTAAAAACGAAGAAATATAACCAGAAACACTGACTTACGAAATTGAACTTATTTTTCACTTTGTAGTGTTTTTATTTGGAGGTATATTTTGTTGCAAAACCTGTTTTTATTTATCAGAATCGTGTTTTATATTTTTTCAGTTTCATTTTTTTCATGCTGGCAGCATAGAAATTGAAAAGTCGAATAACATTGCTAAAATAAAATATTATTCAGAGTGAGCCTTCTTCAAGTGTATATTTTCGTGGCTAGTGTGTTGGCAGTGGACTTTCCGAGGTATAAGTTGAGTGAAAATTACAAACACGATTGCTGCAGTTTTCCTTGCAGCATCTTTGAATGAAATTGGTTGTCAATTTTTACCTATGCTAATATTCTTTTTGAATACGGTACTGTGTTCTTTTTTTGGCATATACTTATAATTGTAATATGATTTTATTTTTGGGGTATATTACTTATTATCTCGCGTTCTCAAGTGTATCAGCTCAATGCTCCTGGATCTTGGGATCGATGCCCAGTTCGGGTAAAGAGTTACAAGGGTTTTCTGCGTTAGGAATTGCGAAAGTGGCAGCCTGTATTTAGAAAGGGAACAGTGTGACACATCAGTGTAAAAATAAATTATTCACTAACATTTATTTTTTTAAACTAGCTTTTTCTTATTCTTCATTTTTCATTTGATAACCATACCATGGCAGTGCACAAAAAATAACTAGTCCGTCATCTTGGGCCGTCCACCATATTAGATTTAGAAAGACGTCACTTAGCTAACCAAGCATTGTCATCTAAACTAAATGTGTATGCAAAATTTCATCTTAATCGGTGGAGGATAACTGCCTTAAAATGCAGTTGCAAGATTTGACCCGAACACACTTATAATACTCACAACGGATCTTTGTGGCTCTGAAGTTGGATCTGTCAACTTTTGCGCACGAAACAGATTAACTGCATAGAGTAAACGAGATAGGACGATGCGACAAACGTATGCGAGTGAAAGAGACAGTTATACAATGCTATTTTCACTTTCAATATTGACGAAAAAATAGCTAGTGCGCAGCCTCTTGCAGCCAATTCAGAGCCACAAAGATCCGTTGTGAGTATTATACATACATACATACATTGCAAGTTAAATAAACGCTTGTAACAAATGCAAGCACGTAAGAACGGTTTGGGACCTACGGCTGATCACTATCCGGCCGTATAATAGTCATAACATAGCCAAATCTGCCAGAAAAATCTAATTATTAAATTGAAAAATCTAATTATTAATTTGAAATCCTGTTTCGATTTCCTTTGACAGCAAAAAAGATTATATTTCTATATTTATAAAGCAGGATTACTAAAGTGCTTACTTTTATAAACCAATTTAAATTAATTAATTACAAAATATCAAGACAAAATTGTCGGCAACCAGGCATCCAGAACCGAAATCCAACGAATTCTAAAATACCTTCAGAAAATGCAAAGCTATTAATGGCGTGTACTACGATTTTCAGCTTAAGCCCCGAACACCAGTAAATCATTGGGGAGGATCGTTCACAACCTACTTAATTCCGCTCGTGCGATATAGATAAAATTGCTCCAATGAACATTTGTTTTAAGAGGGCTTCCTTTGTTTTAAATGCCTGGGCTGGAAGATCACGTCTTTAGGTAAAATTCACGCTTTGATTGTACTAAGGGATGGGCAGAAGTGTAGGTAAAAGAACCCGATTTCGCTAGATGAGGCGCCAAATATTTTCCACAACAAACATGGATCTATATTCCGGAATGCTATTAAGAATTTTCAATCGACTTGGAAATCGAAACCAGCATCTTTGCTGAGGAGTTGCACTTGTAGACACCACTGGGCAGTTTTTTAATCGAGATGTAGGAATAACGGGCTATTACGATACAACTTCTATTAAATTATAATATATATTATATTATAATAAAAACGTGGATTCACTACGTGACATTTTTGCAGCGTGTGTCAATATTGACAAGATATGTGAATCCATTTGTATGTGATTTGTGTTTTATGTAGAGCCTTTATGCCATAGTTTGCGTCTATGAACCAAATCACATCGATCCAATAAATCTGTCAAAATTAAAAAGCTTTTATTTATGACCGGGAACCCGTACATCTAGCCTATGGTCTAAGTATGCATAAATAATCTTCAAGTAAAAATGGCGTAAAAACTTTAAAGTTCCCTAGAAGAATCTAAAAGAACGTTTACATTGCTAAAATGCCTTTGAGCTCCTGAAAAACATCTACCAGACCTTTGAAAGAGAAATGAACAAAAAAAAACTTAATTGCTTTTGTAGGGAACCAACCGTAAATTGCGATAACGAACGCTCTGGTCCCGATCGCATCGAGTTTTCTGTAAAGTTTTCCAATATAACATTGAATGCATCTAGAGACCTATGTACACATTTTTTAAGGTTGAGGGTTTCGATAAAACTTTTTACTGCTAACTGCAATAGGGTAGTTGACAAAAATATCTATTTAGTCCGTCAGTTAGATAAACTAAAAATATTGGACAAGAATTTTTTATTTTGTTACGACGATACATTGCGTAGTAATATCGTATGACGTCACGGTGTGCTAAACTTTATACTGACAAAGTGACGTCACAAGCCCCCACTCCTGAAGTTTGATGCGCTTTACCTTTGTCAATTTTTATTTATTTGATAAAGCAAAAATACAGGTCCAATATGATTTGATTATCTCACAAACGGACTAAATAGAATTATCATTTTTCTACCCAAGAAACATCCTTATTGGCTTGGAGAGAAACAGATGTACATTCGTTAATTAAATGGACATTTCGGGTTTTCGGTTGGTCGGATGGCGAGTTTTTTTTTAAAAAACTACTACAACAGTTACTTTTTTTTGGGCGCACGGTTGGCACAGTGGTTGAGCGATTGACTGCAGTGCTGCGTGTCGCGGGTTCGATTCCCGCACGGAACAAATATTTGTATGATCTACAGGTAGTTGTTCCGGCTCTGGGTGTTGTGTATGTGAGTTTATATGTTTGTAAACGCATCCACGATACAGGAACAAATTCCTAGTGTGGGGCAAAGTTTTTTTTTTTTTTAATAAAAATAAATAGACTTTCAGAAATCTAAACATTTCTCACATGTAGCTTTTATTTCTATAGCGTATTAAATTTTAGTTTTAGTGTGTTTATTGTGTGTGAAAGTCTCCTTTTAAATTTTGATATATGTGAAGCGCAAGCGGGTGTTTACAAGTAAAATTTAAAAATTTCAAAAACCCCCGACACGTTTATCTTGTGAAATCACCCCGATTCAAACAGTAAAATGCCCATAACTTTTGAAAAGCTGAACTGATTTTATTCAAACATAGCTAAGAACACTCTCGACAAAATTACCTTTCAAACAAAAAAAAACTAAATTGAAATCGGTTCATCCGTTTAGGCGCTATGATGCCACAGACAGACACACAGATACACAGATACACAGATACACAGCAACAAACGTGAAACTTATAACACCCCTTCTTTTTCCGGCGGGGGTTAAAAAGGCTTGGCTTTTCTAGAAATAAAAATAACGTCACTCAAATGCTGATTCGAAGTACCTATCAGACAATAACTGAAGTTATTTAATTCCTCCAGTCAAAACTTTTATAAAAAACTAACATTACTTAAATTAAAATACAAAAATTTCCTATTGCATCTATTCATATTTTGTCTTCTGATTTTGAAATGTTGGCTTCTTTGTTGTATACTTTTGCTTTGAATCAAGAATAACTGCAAGCTTAACTAGTTTAACTTTCTTAAAAATAAGTAACAAAGGAAGCAGGAATTGTATTGCAGTAGTGAAGATAGTTTTTTCATTCAAATGAGATTAAATTCTAGATGTGACTGAAGTTTCAAGATTTTAGTTCTCTTTGAATGTTTTCTTTCTACAGAAAGGCAAATTTGTTTATCAGTTTGAGACCCTACTACATTTTTGTCATTTCAATTAAAGTTAATAGAAATGTAGTTGGGTATCTTCGTACATTTCATCAGTCATCGGTAAAATCCTAGACTAGGGCCTAGGTAATGTGCCCCCTCGGTGGGTTCCCGCATTGTCGAGGCGGGGGGGCTCAGTAATCGTGGCTTGGTCACCCACGGTGAAGCTAAGAGGAACTCGAGGAGGGGCCGCTCGTCAGGGCTTTTGCCGATAAACCGATGACGTAGCGGCCAACCTGTAGGATGCGGTGCTGCTTGGGTGACATCGCAACTAAGGCGGCTCGCGATGTTGTATGAGGCCTCCCATACCCATACAATATCGCGGCTGAGGATTGGAGACCGCGGCAGAAGAGGAGTGTCGGTATTCCGGTGCGCCGTTCTCCCTACCTTCCGCGGCCTGGACGGGGTCGCCACCGTCTGATGGCGGACGCGGTGGGGCTGCAAGGTCCCTATCCTATGCAGCTGAAAAGTGGTGGGAAACGGGGCCTCTGACCTAACCCAGTTAGTTTTAACCTGGTTTGATCCCTGGGGTGATTACGGCGTGCAATGTGTTCTGGTGCCGCTTGGTAACAGGTGACATCGCAACTGAGGCGGGCCGCGATGTCTTATGGAGCGTCCCAGGTCCCATACGATATCGCGGCTGAGGGTTGGAGACCGCGGTAGGAGAGAAGTGCCGGTATTGCGGTGCGCCGCTCTCCCTACCTTCCGCGGTCCAGACGGGGTCGCCAAAGTCTGATGGCGGACGCGGTGGGGCCTCAGGAGAGGAGGAGTGGCGGTATAGCGTTGGCCGCTATTCCTATACCCTGCGGCCGAAATATGGTAGGTGGCGAGTCCATTAAACTTGACTCGTCACAGGGGGACCAAGGGTGCAATAAACGGGGTCGTCTGGCACCCATGTGCTGGTTTGGTCTCCAGGGTGTTCACGCCGTACAGTGTATTCTGGTGCGCCGGTGATAAGGGGTAAACCCCAGAGGAGGTTCCGGAGACGTACAGCCGCGGTGGGTTCGCGGTGAGTACTAACGCGTGCCCATGTTCTCGCCATAAGCGGCACAGGAGGACACCGTGGAGTTTTAGTGGGTTAGATTCCCACATAACTGCGCTATCTACCCTTGGTAGTGCAGTATGCATGAGCATTTCTCAATAAAAAAAATTAAAAAAGGGATAACATTAATGTAATAAACCACCAGACACTAAACAGAGCTAGTACAAATAAATAATACTCAGTGCATTTTTATTTTCTAGTTCACACTAAGTTACCATACACTAAATACAATATATCCACTTCCAAAAACAATTTATCCGCCAACCCGAAGACGATACGTTGGAAAGCCTCCCTCTAGGTGGACCGATGGCCTGGTTAAGGTTGCGGGACGGCGCTGGATGTGAGACGCACGGGATCGGTCAATGTGGCGACGCCTGGGGGAGGCCTATGTCCTGTAGTGGAAGTCTTTCGGCTGAAATGATGATGATGATGAAAATATCCACTTAGGTCAACACAACTATCTTCCACGCTTGTCCTGACCAGACTACCCAACTCACTCAACACCTCCAACCCTCAACCGTCATTAGATGTGACATCATTTGACATTTGAATATTATCTAGAGTAATCCATTTAACAACTTTTAAATATTGTTTTTGTATACCATGTTAAAAAGTAACTAGTTGAACTATTACCCAATAAAAGATGTGTTTATCAAAGAAAACCTAACATTATGTATGCGCTTTTATTACTCCCAAAACATAATTCTATTGAAAGAAACATCTTCTCCAACCGCCTAACACACTTATCTTTCCACAGCTCACTTATTTTCCTTTCAAATAAAAACGTTATAAATGATTCACAATATTCTGAACACATTACCTGCACACAATTATTATTTACCTTAACAAAGAAAAACGGCTTTTTACATAAATTGTACTGAAATAAATAAATTCGGTAATGCGAGGTTTGAAGTGCTAGGCAGTTTTATTTTCCAACTTCGATAACAATGTATTCTTTTTGAAGTATTTATATTGCTTTGTATATCAGCTTGGGTTTTTGGAATTCTATATAAGGAAATAAATAAAAAGTTACCTACAGTAAGAGCTAGGCATCTTTTCTCTTTGAAGATTTAAGAAGTTTATTTAGCATATTTTGAAGATAAACAACAATTTCATATTTAGCACTACAGTCAGTCTTGATAACGCGCGGCAATATATTATACAAGTGATAAGATTTGATACAGCAGCCTATTTGCTTTCGGCAGAGCAAAGGGTATGACTCCATGAAAGAATATGTCAAATTCCCTTTAAATTTGTTCGGTATAGCCAAATATTATTGAACGCTTTCATTAGTGAAGATACTCTTTTCGAGATAGTCCCATTTTTTTTAGCAATATAGTCAGTCCGGTTATTTGTTATTTTAAATTAACTTTTTTGTAATGTTTTAGTTGAGTATCTTTTTTCGAAATTACTTTGAAACATATAAGTGGTTTACTTTTTTTGTAAATGCCTCTTAAAATCCTTCATTTTGATACCCCGTGCGTGGGTTTTGGAAGAAAACCAAAAATTGGGACCCCTCAATATGGCGCCTAAAAGCCGCCATTGTTCTTTTTTTTCAAATTTCAACACTTGCAAGGTTAAGACAATCGATTGACGTAAGAATCATCAAAATCGGCCTACGCGTTTGGTGTCTAGACTGCCACATGGGAACAAACATATATACATACCTAGACTGATAAACTCATTACCCTCCTTTTGTCGCGAAGTCGGCTAAAAAGGTTAGGCAGATTGATTGACAGGTTAGCATTTAGCCTCATAACTGCTAGCGCTGCGTCTGCGAGATTTCTTTCGTTAGAGAGAGTTAGTTCCAGCTAATCTAAGTTTGTCCTGTCTAAACTCAGTTAATTCAAAAATCCCATAGATGAAAGTATTGTCAGTTTCGCCCGAATTTTCCAAATTTAGGGACAAATTAAGACATCTACTGGCGTCTATTTTCATTCTAAGCTGTCACAAATTGTTACAACTTCTGAAACTCCGAATGAAAGCGCTTGGCATTCCCCTTGCCGATTAATGGGAGTTTTACTATTGCAATCACCGTAATACCAATATCTACGGGTTAGCTCGCACTGAGACGCGACAATGCTTGAAGATACTTATTGTTTCGGGTTGCGAAGCGTGGCGCTGCGAAAAGCATCGCGACGCAGCAAGGTGCAACGAGAAGCCACGGGGTGTTTACGAATTCAAGTAAAACAAAAAAAACATATCACGCTGCGTCAGGCTGCTTCTATACGCTAAAAAAAATCACCGGACCTACGCAAGAGTTTCTGTCATACACGACCAATTTATCATGTACACATGACAATATTTTTTTCGAAACTTATCATTTTTTGTTTACGGGGAAATTACCAGGGGGTGTGGGCTGTATACCTCACTAAAACCACCCCGGTGATCACTATCAGCACCTGGAAGGGTCCTCGTCACCTCTTAAAAGGCCACCCCGGAACTTCCTCTGTGTAACGCCTGTTAGGGCACATCCCTGGGGAGGCTGAAAGAATCGCCTCTTCTGAGCCACGATGTGCAGGGCAGCACGTGATCACTGTACTGCCATCCTTCCTGAAGTCACTCCGGGGTCGCGAGTGGTCAGAGTCCCCAATTTGACCACTCGGCCATCACAGCTGCTGGCAAAGACAGGTCTCACCCAATCCTGGCAAGCAAGACTTGCCACTCAGAGGCCCAGGCTGAGCACTCCTCGAGCGTGTGCTGTGCAGAAACAAGGTTGCCTCCACAATGGTGGCAATTTGCCGTGGCCTCTCAAAATCAAATTCAAATAATTTTATTGCATAAAACTTGGTATAAAATGGTGTTAAATATAGGTAAAGGCCTATCGCCCAATCCTATTCAACTCACTGAAGCAACCGTGCCCGGTGAGATGATAATAAAGTTCTATATTGTATCTCTATCTTAACAAGTTCGCGCACCATGGCGTCGCGTCTCGGTGTGAACTAACCCTAGGGAACGGCAATAAAGGACGTCCTTCCGGATTGCACAAATAAATATTTGTCCCGATCCGGTCCCGAAGGTCAATCTGGCAAAATGGGGTTAAACAAATACCTACCGTTAAATAATACGGGGATATCGCGATTGCCGGTGTTGGGAATCGGTAATTCTAGGTAGTGTTCGGGGATTTGGGTATTTAATTAGAGCAGGTGGAATTAATATATCTTTAATGAGTTGGTAACAAGAACGGTGTGACTTAGTTAACTGCTGTTCGAATTCCTGAGGACAGTCATGTTTTATGAGGTCTGATTTTACTAAAGTCTAATAATATTTTATCGGTGGAGAAATATATACATCCAAGGAGCTATATTACTTTTTTGGGTCGTGGCGTGGTGATTAAAACTTACGCCACCATTTTGTTTATTCCCCGCAAGTTTCTATGACAATTTAACAAGTTAATATTTATCAACAAAGATCCACTTTCAATGCTGTTTAAGTGCCAAAAAAAGTTTCTAGCATTCTAACAGTTTTTAAACGATTTTATTTGGGTTTTCCTGTTTGTTTGGGTCGAATTCATTATGTTATAAAACAGTCAAAAAATAATAATTTTGAAAATAAGAAATTTATCACCTTTTTTTCATAGTGTGCCATATGTTATTACTTTATTAGGCATGGAAAACTACAACAGTAGTTTAAGAATATGGATTGATATATTATGGAACAAATAACATATACAGCTCCCAATTTCAGGATCAAACTTCGAAAAAAGAGTATAACCATAGAATACTACACAACTGCAGACTGCAAATGCCACGGTATCACAGTTTCAACAAACGGTCTTGAAATCTACATAATCGGCGTGCTACGAATTGAAGGCGGGTTGGTGGTTCCAGTGGAACGATCCCACATATTCCTACTTTCGAATTGCAATGTTACCTCTTGCCAAAGATCGTTGTCGACAACGACCCCATCCAATCATTGACTGTGGGTACAGGCCGTTGGAAGGTCGTTGTTTTTGTTGACTTTTATAAAAAAAAAAAATGCCGTATGGTAGTGGCACATTTTTGTGTAGTTTCCTTTAATAAGCCAACGCTCTTTACCGGAAAGTTCCCAGTAACAGATTGCTTCGAAGAATTTTTCTGCGCAGTTTTCTAATGATATAAGCTTTTTCCTGATTGCTCGTACTTGCTGAAAGACAAAATATAGCAAAGTAATGAAATATCAAGAGCCTCCAGACAAAGTGACATTATATCTGCAATAATTAATGCCGATATCCCAAAAATGTATGATATCGACATCCCAGGAATGTTGGTATTTAGACAATCACCATCATTATTTCTGAATCTCATAACTGTTCCTAAAACAAAGTTACATCAAAGGCTCTAGAGTCTAGAACAGGGATTCGCAAAGTTTTTTTTTGTTACACCTTCCTACTACGAAAAAAAGTAGCCACGCTCTCCCCACCTTTAGTATTTGTGTTTAAGTAACAAACAGTCATATACAAATATTCTTAAGTTAATGAAGAGCAAGGCAAATATTAAGAAAGGAAGGGTAGAGGTTGTTATGGTGCAAGTTACCCCAAATATAGGTAGGTATGCTCATGACATGATTCCCAGTTCTGGGTTGAATAAAAGAAATTGCACATCGTAGATCATTAGCAATATCATTATTGCGCGGGCAACGGTGTACTATCCACTCGTCCCGTAGACTCACGCCCCTCTTTACTGTTCTTGCACCCCTCTAGTGGGGCGCGCCCCCTGGTTTGGGAATTTCTGGTCTAGACAAAGATTCATACCGTCAGCGAAGGTGATGGTCGATATAACAAAACGTAAAGGATTGGTCACTTGAAATTTCGACAACGCTTGGCACTCACATATATTGTATTTTCCAATAGATTTTTACCCGACTGGAAGGAAAGGGTTATGTTAGGTAGGCGCGTATCTTTCAAACCATTGAAAAGATTTATTTTTAATTTAAGAATTAAGACATCGTTAGATACGTGACCACTCGAAGCGAAGAGAACTAAAAAGCTGTAAACATCAGGGGGACAGCCAGGTCCTAATATGTATCCTCCGAATGCACAGCATGATTTTTTCTTTTTTACAGATTTTTAGTTCGCTTCTTAAGCAGTCGGGTTTTTTATTTTTTTGATAGAATTCCATTTTTTTAGAGTTTCACAGTCACACCAAGTCATACAACAAAATTCTCACCACTCGTCCCTAATAAAATAATAGAGCAAACTACTCTCAATCATAACTTAGATCCGCATCAAGTTCTCACATTTATCCCATTACTTACTTTGTACAAGTTTCTATTGAATTTGCGGCAAATAAGGAAATAGTTGGCTTCCAAGTAAGACGAGCTAGTTGAAGTAGTACAACTAGTTACTAGTTTAGTTGCTAGTCAGTTTGATGGCTAGGTTTTGCTATCGGCTCTACCCGCATCAATGTGCCAACCACGATAGACTTAGACCTATGTTGGAGTCAGCGTTTTTTTTTTTTTAGAAATTGACTTACACTATTCCGTTGTTGTTGAATTAGGTATTTTACCTATGAGGACACGGCGCGGCATACGCTGGCAGAGTTTGCCGCTTGGGAGGAGCCACGCCGTGCCCTTATCTCTGAAGTAGGCAGTGACCTGTCGCTGCCGGCCGTAGTCGAGTCTATGGTCGGAAACGAGAAGTCCTGGGACGCGGTGGTATCCTTCTGCGAAACAGTTGTCTCGCACAAGGTGGCTGCGGAAAGGGGGAAAGGGAGATTTCATCCACTAACCCGATCCGCAGCAGAGCGCCGGGCGTCGGCGGAGGGCGGACAACGCCCCTTTCTAGCCCCCCCAAATGAGTCCAGGGGTAACGGACTCGGGGACGTCCGTCGCCCCCACATATCAGGACCCGAGGTGGTACGCGCGTAGTGTTCCACGCGGGTGATGGTGATGGATGGGCGCGCGTGGAACACTACGCGCGCCCATCTTAGACGTCGCGGGGGGAGTCCAACACCTCACTCCCTCCCCAACTCGAGGTCGTGGCCCGCAGAGGTGGGCCGGCACTAGCCGGGGGTTGCGGAAGTATCGTTGTTACCGCCATCCCCGGTTTAGGTGTGAGACGGAACACCGGGGTGGTTTTTAGTCAGTAAGAGTCTGACAGACCCCTCCGCCCCCCTCAGGGCGGAGGACATCCAAAGAGGATTTTCTAAACGAAAAAAAAAAAAAAAGTAGTTTAACTATGTTTGCAATATTTGTAAGTATGTGAGAACCATGTTCCTATTTATCAAATTAATGGATTCGAACCTGCTAATGCATTTAATACTTTATACCTATACGTAGTATAAAATGTAGTGCTATTCTGGTTGCATCGTCCTCACATATATGAATGTATTAATGTATGTACTTATGTAAATATATAAAGCATTTTTTTTTAAAAGAGTAAGTATGGAGCTTCTTGTCCGTTCTTCTCCATAACAAGCTACTTTGCCGAATGTACGGTATAATCAATTATTATTACTTGTAAATTTAATTGTCGACGTTTAAAAGTGCCGCTTAGTGGCCATGTTGAAAGAAATATTTTTGACTTTTCCTTTTGACTTTGAATTTGCGTCCAGTCTAACCAGATGCAACGGCACACCAGTATTTTATATGGAGCGACTGCCTTTCTGACCACCATAACCCAGAAGTAACTGTGTAACACGATAGCTCTTCGCAAAACTGGTGTCAGATTTCCTGGCATCTGACAATCCGCAACGACTGTCCAAGATCTGAAAAATGACAGCCAGGAACGATGGCTAAACGTGCTTGCCGAGGCATGAAGGAATTTCGCTATGTAAAGATGGTCACCCATCCACGAACCAACTTCGGCAAGCATTGCTTAACCTTGAAGATGGACCCATGCGGCTGTTATATTTTTGCGACGAGCTATGGTGCAGTGGTTCAGAGCTGTCGTGGCCCAGAGGTCACGGCCGCGACTTATAAGTTGTGGGTCGTGGGTCCAAACCCGGGCAGGCGCTTTACTTTGTAAAATTTATTTCATCAAAACGGTGAAGGAAAACATCGTGAGGCAACCGACATGTCTGAGAACCAAAAATTCGAAGACTTGTGATATCCACCAACCCGCACTGGGTCCGCGTGTTGGATTACGGCCCATTCCTTCTCATAGAGAGGAGACACGCACAACGGACCAAATTGAAGTCTAAGTGCGGCAAAGCCATCTATCCTATCCTAGCTACGAGCTCTACCCGCAAAAAAGTCGAATATCCATCACGAACTTACTACTGGGAAAAAAGATGCATATTTAACAAACATCCAGCCTTTTACGTGAATAATACCTATTAGTAGGAATAAGCGATTAACTTGTAGTAACGGGTATATGCGTGTTCGCAAGTTGGTCCAAAGTTACAGCGGGTATCAAGCGTATGAGCGTACTTGCAAACTTCTTTGCCTCTTACTATAAGCTTTGCAAAGTTTTCATTTTATTTGCATATTAGTGCAATGTATTAAATACAACTTTGTTTTCAGGCACATAATGGTGAAATTTTGAATAATTTATTCGGTACTTTGTTAGCTTATCTTTTTGTGATGCGATCAGAAGGACTATAAGTATATTTTTTTTGCATTTTTGAGGAAAAATAAATGTTTGCTTTATTAGGGCGACATTGCAAAAAGGCTTTGATATTTTACTTTACGTATCGGTCAACTCAATCTTAACTATTCAAATTTTGTTCAACCAGTATGTGGCTACTTGGACAGCTCTATCATTCGCCACTTTCAAATTCCAAAAAATGCAGGTGGCAGGGAACGAGGGGCAGCCAAATAGGTTGGCCATATCCTGCAAAGGGGCCCCACATTTGTCAAAGCCTCAAACTTACAAGGCTTTGATAATCAAAGCTATTTATAACATCGGTGACAATCATTTAATAGGAAAATTACTGCAATTCCTGCAATGATATAGGACAGATTATTTTGGTCTCATTTAGAGTGTGGTGTTTATCCGTTCAGTGTTTTCACGTATACAGTCCATTCACAGAAATTTTACCTTTGATTCTTCTTCTTCTGATCACAGTGGTCTTTATTTTCCTTAATATAAGGTTGTTATTTGGTTGCTGTCAGAGGTAAAATAGCTGTCAATGGACTGTACTTTATATCCACATGTCAAACGTAATACAGTCTACCAAATAACCGGCCACTATGAATAGATCCAAATTCAAGAAATTGATCACAAAAAAATGGCCGCCAGCAATCACATCCTATCCACACAAACAAGCGATAGATCAGCGACTAACTACATAGAACACAATTTATACGAAGTACGCAGTTTGGTGGCGTGATAAACACCCGATGAAGGCAATTAAGGTGTCGACAGAGTGCTTGCGTCGTGGTTTCGTTCGTAAAAGTTCGTGTGGAAGGTACGCGTGCGAGCTTCTGAAGGTTTTACATGTACTTAGAAGATAGCGTGGAAGGTGGGTGTGATCGTCAGCTGTTTTGTTGGGTGTGTGAGGTTGGTCTTAGTCTGTTTATTGGCTTCTTCGGTGTTGATGAAGCGATAAATTTAAGTGTTGGTTTGAAAGGAAATTGTGTCCTAATTCGGATACAGTCGGCAGTTAGTACTTAATGATGGAATAAGATTTCGGTAAGATGGAGGCTGCTTATAATAAGGGCGGTTACGCACTACACTTCCGTGTCCGTGATTTGATTTTTGAGTTCAAAATGTTCTGAATTATGTCAGGTTATGACGGATAAAGTTTGGATGTAGTGCGTAAGCTTCCCTACAAGAAGAACTACGGCTATTTCGAAACCGAAATTTCCCGGACACGGATCGAGTGTAGATCGTAACCGGCCTAAGACAAAATCATGAATTCAGGAGCAGGTTTATTTCATAATTTTGTAAAGGAAAAAGAGAGAACAGAGAGTGCACCTCTGCACTACAATATTTCCCGCATCGATAGCTAAAGTTGTAGTCTCCGCCATTACTGAAATTCGGTCACAATTCACAAATTCGAAGAAGAAGCAATGTATCAATAGCCAGAAAAACATTTATCTGAAAAATCTACAGATGTGATAAAAAACTTTTAACGATCAAATCAAACCAAAGTCGGTTTGATTTTTGCAATAAAAGTTTAAAAAAAAAAAAATTGCTTTAATTTCCGAAGTCGGAAATCTTTGATACCTATTGTTTTCCGTTTTTTGACACCTACTACGGAAAAGAAAGTAATTTTTCGCTTTAAAGTGTTTTGTTTTGGCAGTCTGTTTGTTTTTTTTTGTTAAAAAGTTGTTTATTTATCTCTTTTTAGTTTTGGACGTACCTTCAATTACCATGAAAATCATTTATAGCCAAAGTACATCTCACGACGATTCCAACCAGAAGTTTTTTTTTTTGTAAATTTTTTGAGTAATCGGGGAAATACATTTAAATAAAAGATCCCGACGAATTGAGAACCTCATTCTTTTTAGAAGTCGGTTAAAAACTGAAAATATGTAGGTATTTAACATAAAACTTATCTATCTGTCGATTGAAAATTCAGATTTGAATTTCTAATCACCATTTTACATTTAAATCATTCATACTTTCAAAGCTTACTCATGAACTAAAACCGCTGCGAAGAATGTAATTTAAATTCTTATTTATGACCTTCATTCTAAGTTGAACGGCGCCAAGAGCTTGCAATGAAAACAAGGCAGCCTTGACCGTTATATAATGCATTCTGGGCTGTGCTCCACTTAAGAGTTAGTCCAGGTAAAAAACGAGGAAGACAAATAGGTTACTTTAGTTTTGATTGCAGGATAGCTTTTGTAATAAATGGGATGAAAATTGTGGCAATATTCATATATTTGGTCGTGATAGTCCGCACAAAATGATGCTGCAATTTCCGTGTGAACGTAACACAATTTTTTGTTACCATTGTGTCCTCCGATTTTTCCACGAGGTAAATATTTTTTCTAGTAATACTCTAGTACTTACACATGGCTTTTAATTTAATGAATGGAATGAATTGCATTTTAAAATTGAAATCGTTGCAGCGCTAAATTTGAAAATGGAATTTGTAGACTTAACTATTCTAATTTAAAAATTTTATCCGAATACGACGAAGGTAAAAGAAAGGATTATTTTTACTCTATTCATCTAAGGCAATCTTCGCCGATGTAGCGTTCGTAGTAGTACTAGTAGTACGTAATTTACAGTATAGTAGAATACCTCTGCCTAACCCTTAAGAGAACACAGGCGTGGTGTTATGTTATCTAATAAGTTATCAATGGTGGGTGCCAAACCATAAAGTGCATCTAGATAAATCATCTTCATTCAGTAAGCTATGTACAGTAGTCGCACACAGCGGACCTCGTGTCTCTGCGAACTATTGCGCAAGAAACAGTTTGTCATCGAGTATAGTGCATACAGTAAGCGAGATAGGACTATGCGACAAACGTAAGCGAGTGAAAGAGGCAGTTATACAATGCTATCTTCTACTTCAACATTGACACAAAAAAGCGACTGTGCAGGGTCTTGCAGCCTACTTCAGACACAAAGATCCAACAAACAACAACAACACAACAACAAACAAACAACAACAACAGTGAACTACAATGATACAAACAACATTAACGTCACCAACAAGAATGACACAAACAACAACAACAGTGAACAACAACAACAAGAATGATACAAACAACATTAACGTCACCAACAAGAATGACACAAACAACAACAACATTAATATCAACAACAACAATGACATAAACAACAACAACAACATTAATGTCACTCGTTACATACCTACCTCAGTACACATACAATGATAGGTGATGGTATAAAGTTTGTGTAATGTACACAATTCAGCGCAAACACAGATCCACTTCTTTTTCCTAACTCTCATAGTAGGGATGATTGTGACAAATAGGAAATTATCCGGGATACGGGCAAAAATTTCTCTTTTTTTCCCCTAAATATAACCCAGGGGCACAATGAAATAACAATGAAAAGGAACCTTTTTCTCTCATTCTACTATCTCGTTAATAGACCTTTAGAATCCTAAACATGCGTAGAATACCTACAAGCTAAGCTAAAAGAAAGATGAAACCCTCTTTGATTCCTAAAGGTATGCAAGCCGCTCGTTAAACATAGGTCTTACCTACGTGCTACGGATAGTCACGTTAGCTGCCGGTCGTAACATAAATACTGGTAATGAAACATTTATTTAACGTTTTTTCTATGGGTTGAACGTGTGTTCGAGAATATTTAAGATGGATTTCTTACGATGGTTTCTATGTTGTCATTTTGCATGCATGAAATTTTTGTGATTCTAAAGAGTGAGAAATAAGTCGTAAATTGTCGATGGGTAAAATTTGCTTTTTAGTACACCTGTTTTTACCATAGCTCATTTAAATGTTTTATTATAATCAGGATACAACGGCAGTCTCATGTCTAATAACTAGACAACCGTTGGGCAGATAGGAAGATAATAAATGAAACGTGGAAAAAGAGTTAAATTCAACACCAGCACCTGTAACCAAGTTGAAAATACAGAATCGATAACGCTAGTAGAAAACGAATCAATGTATGGGTATGACACATCTGAATAATGTTAAGTCACGTGGTCAGACC
Organism: Orthosia gothica; assembly: GCA_949775005.1. Classification (NCBI taxonomy): domain Eukaryota; kingdom Metazoa; phylum Arthropoda; class Insecta; order Lepidoptera; family Noctuidae; genus Orthosia; species Orthosia gothica. The sequence goes on from OX459047.1 coordinate 3,115,148, forward strand.
ATACAAATAAAAGGTGTTAACGATACAATCGTTACAAGTCGAAAGAGAGTCGATACGAAACGTTTGTAACTTAGCTAGGGGGCTGGCTTGTTGTACCTCGACTTTTCGAGGTAAACCGATAGCCTACACAATAACTTAAACAATTTTAGAACTAAAATATAAGAATAAACAAATTCTTATTCAGTAGATCCCGTCTCATATAGGTATAGACGGTAATGTTAAGGCAGATTATCTTGCAAAGCGAACATGTTCGGATGGCACCTATTTCGTAGCAATGCCACATTACACGGAATTTAATCAGTCCTTAAAAAAAATGTATACAAAATTGGAAAGACTACTTTGATCTTCGTTCCAGGGCTTGTAATATCTGTTTCACTGTGTGAATGTGATCTATAGTAGAAAATTTGCTCCTAAAACCGGCTTTTTTCACTGGTTGGTTGTCCTCCAATGTCAGGCTTATTCTATCGAGAATCACTTTCGAGAATATCTTGTATAAGTTAGACATAAGGCTTATCAGCTAATTAGCAGACATAATAGAAATTAACATTGTCTTTCGCCGCTACGTTGATTTTGACAGATAAGGGGATAGCCTATGTCCTCTTTCGACCCTTATTTCTGAAGCAGTATGATGTGTGAAGTTTTCCATTGTGCGGGAATGTACTAGTATAAAAAATTCTGTTGAATAATTTTGTCATTATAGGGACTAGTTCTTCTGCGGACCTTCAGCAGACTTCAGCAGTTATTTTATAACAAATGATTTAGATTTTGATGACATTAATTAATAATTTACTTAACAAGATAAACTAATTACGTTGGCCTGGCGAGGCGCAACTCCAAAATATCCGACTAAGCTCAAATTAGTACGCTTACGAGGCAGCAGTATGGGTGGTCCTTTGCATTTAATGAGGAAAGGCGGAGATAAACGTGTTGGATTCGGTATTGCCTTGGGGCAAGGTTTTGAGGGTTTAAAATGCGTTGTATTAGCGCTCATTTCTTGATTTATTTCAGTATAATAAATACTACCTATTTCTATAAGTAACTCGTTACATGGAAAATGAAAACTGTAAATTACTATTTATCAATAGCTATCTATAGTAAGGCCACTACCAAATAAAAATCAAAATAAAAAAAACTAATATTAGGCCTCTTTAACCTCGTGTCATTTAACTTAGTCCTGAAATGCCTAGAGATGATTACTGATGCGTAAATACAGTTTTCTGGTTTATGCACTATATAGAAATTCAAAACTGGAAAGTCCTGTTTATATTCGGTTGGATACTTTCAGCCAGCTGCTACCAGCCACAATGTGAAGATTGTCACTCCACCCATCTCTATGTTCTACACCACGTTTGCTGATTTCCGAAAACGCGTCAGTCATAAAGGTGATTAATTCTACGGCTACAGCCGATCTATTTCCATTTCAGCTTCACACTAATTAGTAGAGCAGTCGTAATTCTATAAATATTTAATATTTGAGCAGCATATTCATCATAACAGTGTGTCAAATTAATCAGTGAATGCACTCAGATCTTCATCTACATTTGGTTTTGACGGGTTTTCAAAATACACGTTTGGATGATCGGTTTTTCGCTTGGACATGGACTGTGGTGGGTGACTAGTTTGGAAATCAAAGAAGTACAAGATGTGATGTTTTTCCGATGAACGATAAAGACTGTTATTGTTTGGCGGATGCCAGATGGCCAGCTTCGAACATCTGGAATTATTTATATAAATTTGATTTTCTAACTGTAGCCTTTGTTGTTGTTACACAAAACAGTAGTAACGAAGCCTCCATATAATTAAAATGCTGACCGGCAAATTTCATCCAGATCCGTGCAGCCATTTTGGGGTTATTGAGTAACAAACATACATCCATTTTTATTTTAAAATCAAATCACATCAAATAATTTATTTGCATTAAAGGTACATTGTATTATCACCTAATGAAGTGTGCAAATTATATATTAGGTACTATGGCAACATTAAATATGACACAGAATATATTTAAATGGAATTACAATGGAAAATAGAAATATAAAAAAAAAACGAACAAAAAAAAATTCTAATTATTATACAAAAGTCAAATCAAACTTCAATACTCATTATATTTGTGATATTGGTGACATTTCACATAGGATAAATCATTTCTCATTTATATAATCATTAATTGAATTGAATGAAACATTTTGTTACATGAAATCATGCAAACATAATTTAAATTGGTACATTTTGTGTAGGTCTGTGATACTTTTTGGCAACATATTATATATTTTGAGTGCCATTATAAATTTTGCGCATTTATAAATTAGTTAAAGTAAGATAAGATAAAATCTTTACAACAAAACTTCACAGAATACTTACTATTATTGTCCTTCACAGTCAAGGACACTTCCTTTGCTCCAACAAACGACATAAAAAAATAATAGCAATAGTGCAATTTAGTAAGACGCTGTAAAGCGAGGTCCATTGTACTAAGAGAGAGAGTGGAGGTCATAATCAACGAAATGATATTACGGAGAGCATCACTTGGTAAACGACTTGAGTAAAATCTGGACAGTGGTTGAAGTTATAAGAAATGGCGTATTTTATTGAAGTTTTAACCCGTTTGAAATATTTGCGAAACTTCCTCTTTTGGCTCTGATATTCCCAACAGACCATAGATTACACCCATGTCTGGTTTGTTACAGCTATTGATCTTCTAAATCCATTTATAGGGCAAACCCAATATTCGTTGGCAGGTTTTGAAACGTAATCATGGTTATTGTATCAGAATATATACATTTTATAGTATTTTACAAGTTACAAGCTTTTATTTATTTAACTTGCAATGTGTGTACGTATATAAATAAGTATGTTCGGGACAAATCATGCAACTGAATTTTAATCCACCGATTAAGATGAAATTTTGCATACAAGTTTAGTTTGGACGATAATGCATGGGTAGCTAAGTTGTCACGTCGATATCATCAATATGGCGGACAGCCAAAGATGGCGGAATAGTAACTTTTTGTGCACTGCCATGATATGGGTATCAAATGAAAGAGTTTGCTGAGAAGAATACGAAAAAATCTTATTTAAAAAAAATATTTTTTTGTTAATAATATTTTAAAAGTAGATTAGCCTCGTCACAGTCTACGTACGTGTAGCATAGTAAATTCTTAAAGTATTTGGATGACAGCTGGTTCTAAGGATAAGTATCATATGTTTGAAGAATGATAACATACCAACTATGATATCGATGGATTCAAGGCTGATTTAGTAGCCCGAGCCTGTGATAAAATGATTTGTACAAGTTGCCTACAGTTGCTGTGTCCATAAAGTTATACGACTTATAGATAAGACTGGCCACAATAGCTTAAGTTGTCCTCTGAAAACTCCCCTAGGACTCCCGAGACTATTTTAAATAGTGGTCAATCATTTGAGATTTGGTAAGAGCTGACTTTGAAATTAATCTATTGATCGTTTAAGCTCCTTGTTTGATTATCCAACTGCCTTAGAAGGAGAGGACAGAAACTTTTCTGGTTCTTATATTTCTAAATCTGGAAGCAAAAAGTATGAGGAAAAGTATCCAGGAGATTTTATAATTTTTTATTGTGTGTCCAGTTTTAAATAAATGTCGAAAAAAACTTTAAATTTTACGTTGAATAAATTTTATTGCTACTTATTTATTTAAATAGCCATTTATATTAAAATTATTTTCCTTATTTGCCTCTGGGCGCTACTTAATGTGATTAAATAATCTTTGAGGCACCTTAATTATTATTTATATAAATGTTAGTACGTATAAATATAATGATTTGCCTGTTTTAAAATAATTTCTTAGGTCTATTAAAATTTGGTTTTAAGCCTTTGTGTAACTTGCTTTGTTACTTGTTAGTATGCACGTCAGGCGTATTACGTATCCTTTGTAAGAGCAAAACAATAGTGATGAAACGTTTATGTCATAAAAGTCGGAATTACCTGCAGTGTAGATATGGTAGGTCCTACAATCGTTTGCTTATAGCTCGCTGTTTGTCAAATGCACTTGCCAAAAACCGCCAACAACTCTAAAACTTTTGTAGTGAAGAGCAATTATTGCGGAAAAATCGCTATCGTTTTGCTCTTGTAAAAGATATATTATCATACACGTTGGGTTTGGATGACTGTCATTGACGGTGAACTAAGTAACATAATTATAAATTCAATATGACAGGCTCTCAAAGATGATGGACTAATTATTTTTCATGAAATCCGATGATAAAAAGAAAATTTTTTCCTTCTTCTTTCTTTCTTTATATTTTATTATTCTATAATATTAGTGTGATTTACCAAATAAATGGGTTTTGCTAAGAGGAAAAAAGTGTATTTTATCAAATAAAATATTTATATTCAGTTTTAGTGTGCTTTTATAAATTGCGTTTGACGCACTGTCTCCATCCACCTTCATTCAAGTTTTTACCATGCCAACTTCAAAAAAATCCTTCCCATACTACCCTCCTTTCAAGATTAATTCCCCCAATTGCGCCACAAGCTTAGGGACCTGCGACATCATTATCTGCCCAACACAAGCGTGAGATTAGGACGGACTATTTCATTACATTTTTCCGAGGGATTTCTTTCTTAGTCCCTCGCAGTTGGGACGAGTGAAATTAATGTATCTTGTGGATGGCAATACTTGGATGGCATACTTATACGAGACTGGGTCGGAGGGATCGGGGTAGCTGTGACTTTTAGGTAGCTGGAGATGTGATTGCGGTTTTGATTTTGTTTTGCTTTGTTTGAAAAAGAATATTCAGGAATGTATACTTCTTAACACGTCTCAATCAATTGCTATCCTGAAGATATAGACAAAGGCTCATTCTATCAGCAAAAGCGATGGACGAAATACCAAAATGTATGTGCTCAACGGGATCCCTTTTTTCGCACAATGTTCTTTTTCCTAATATACTTTGGCATAACTGTATTGGCATAATTTATTATGCCATAATAATAATTTGCCATATTTTTTTGGCATATATTTTATGTTGGCATAATTATCTTGAAGGCGAACTCATTTAGGTATAATTTTAATTCGCGTAATGTCACTAGCCCTAATGACTTTAAGCATAATAGTATTAAGGCATACAAAATAATAGGAATTACGGAAACAAATTTGAGTTATTTTTACGTATTTTATTTTTAATTTAATTAAAAATTATATGTGTACAAAACTTAGTAACAGAAACAAATCGCGGCAAAACCGAGTCCACGTAGTCTTGTCTGCCCTACCCCTAGAGTGTTATTTTATATCGCGTAGGCGCGAAGGGGCGAGGCAGTCCACGATTTGAGGAGCAGCTTGCGTGGTATCGCCGGAGCCCCGCAGCGCCGAGGCCGTGACAGAAACCATGCCTGCTGCATGTTGTATGCTGTATGCTTACTGCAAGCATGCATGGTGTTTCCTTTTTTACGTTTTCATGCTGCATGCTTATTGTATAAACATGTGTATTATTGTCTAACATTTAAGAAGTTAATTATTATGCGTAAACTAATTTGTGCTTTAGAATGTTATGCTTAAACATTATTATGATTGGAGTAATTATGCAAAAAAAAAATATGCATAAGCTGTTATGCGAAAATAATGTTTTGGGTAAATATAATTAGTATAAACAAAAGTATGCCATATTATATCTAAAATTTTTATGCAAATGGATGGAAATGGATAGGGAACCATGCTCAACTTGTATAAAGCGCAAGTTCGGACATGCATGGAGTACTGCCCCCACCTCTGATAAATGATAAATGATTTTATTTCTGTAAGTTGGTTTGTACAAACGCTTTTACATATCTAACATTTTTTTTTTTAAAACTAGATGAGGTCGGCGTTTCCTATCTGACTACTCTGAGAAGAAAGGCCGAAATAAACTCAGAGACGGATCTGCCAAATACGAGTATCGACTTGATGCATTTGAGTCGATTGGCAAACGGACCAACAGGCTTATCGGCAACGATGCACTGGTCGCTTCACAACTCCAGAACCTTGAACATCGACGCCGAGTTGCCAGTCTGTTGGTATGTTATCGGTTAAATTTCGGGTAGTGTGCGATGGAACTGCATAATTTGTATCCGCCTAACCCTTTCCATCACCGGACAACAAGTCATACGGCAATGCGCCACTGGTACATGGTGGACATTCCACCCATACGTACAAAGCGTTTTGTAAATACTTTCATTGTGCGCACAGCTAAGTAGTGGAATTCCCTGCCGGAGTCTTTGTTTTCTGATAGCTACAACCTTGGGGTCTTTAAGTCAAGAGTGAATAGGTTACTATTAGGCAAGCGTGCTTCACCGTCAACCACATCATCGCTTACCATCAGGTGAGATAGTGGTCAAACTCGAGCCTGTCGAGCCTTCTCTTGTTGGAAGGAAATAAGAGTAATATAGGTATAATAATACTAAGTGAGATAAAATAAAGAATATAGAACTATAATTATACCAGATATCGGAATATAACACATACATGAATACGAGAAACACTACCAGAGGAGGAGGAATATTTGATAAACGTAAAGGATAGATTTAGCTTCGGTGCCAAAATAGTGAAGAATGTTGCTTTAGACACAGTGCACGGCCAGCTTAGAACGAAAAAGGATATAACGCACATAATTGCTATATACAGACCTAAGAAAAACTAGTCTCAATTTGATCAGTTCCTAATCATCTTCAAGTCAACAAGGATTATTATTCTGTGTGGATACTTAGGGACCCCGTTTCGCTTTATCTTGGACCGCTGAAATTGTAACTTACTGAAGGAAATCATGCATATACGTAACTAAGAAGTAAGATAACATTATCTTATACATAGTAGATAGCACTGGAAGACTTCTAACAAGGTGGACCTGGTGCAAAGCTGCGGGTGCCCCCTGCGCTAGGTGAAAAATGTATAATTTATACATAGGCCGAATCGAAGAAGCGACCCTTAGACGATGCTTGAAATGATGAAAACGGAATGGGAGGCAAAACAGAACAATTTTTATCATAAATTCACGTTACAGCTTCGAAATTGAAAATCTTTTCTCGTTGTGACTTTATCGATAATATCAACAGTATTTGAAGAGACTATTCTACCAAATATCATACTATTTTCATCGAAAAATTCCTTTCTGAGTTTTCTGAAGCAACGCTAGTGAAATAAATGTATCTTTATGGTTGGCAATCACACTCATACGTGATCGGGGTTCAGGTTTCAGAAGTATTTTTCTTGTATTGGGAATTGAATGATGTATGATTGTGTTAGGAAAGCGTGGGTTTTAAGAAGAGTTGTTTTATGGATTCAGTTATTATTTTTGATCGAAGTATCATTATCTTGTTCAGGCCCAATCAATAGGAACAGAACATCACTACTGTATAACCACATTTCACCAGGTATGTTTAAGTCAGAAAGAAATAAAATAGAAAAAACATTCCATATAAATAGGGAAGTCCCATATATACGTAAATAGGGTGATTTTATTGCCAATAACCTCAAATCCAGAATCTGGGTTACTTCTGAGAAATTCCAGGTGGAAAAATGCAAACCATGATTTGAACCACATCATGCGCAGCAGTAGTGCTTGCAAGCAAAAAGACCAACGAGGCTGTTAATTCGGTTAGTACTTTGTTGATCGCTTTGAGGCTCAAACAATGGAAAATTATGTCATAGACACAGTAATCAATTAAGTTTAGCTTGTAATGTTTCTGGGCAGTATCGATATTTAAAAATTTTACCAAGGGTATTTTGACGTTTAAAATCATATAGTAAGTCTTACGTCCATAGGGACTTCAAAAAAAAACTTTTTTGCAAAAAAATACTACCGACTTCCAAATGAAAAACTACAAAGTGAAAAATAACTTAACTCTTGGAAGTCGGTGTCTTACGTAGGTACCATTTTTTTTTGATATGGACACCGACTTCCAAGAGTTAAGTAATTTTTCACTTTGTAGTTTTTCATTTGGAAGTCGGCAGTATATTTTTGCAAAAAAGTTTTTTATTTTTCCCTTTTTAGTTTTGCCTACCTAATAGATACGCAAGTTGTTTCATAAGGTCCCTATAACGCCGAATAGATTACCCGAATAACATGAAACTTGAACATAACCGGTGAAATAAGAGATCTGCGTACACCTTTAGAGCGTACTGGCGTGATGTTATGTTATGAAATGGTATAAACAATAAACAGACATGCGATTGCAGCAATACCGAGAGTGTTGCCGTTATTTAATGAAGAGTTCTGTTGTATATCTCCGAAGTTCTTGATCAAACCTTCAACAAATTAAAATGGGACCAATTTCAAAACATAATCTTCCAAACAAAAAAAGAATTTTCAAAATTGGTCCACAATTGACGGAGATATCGGTGAACATACAAAAAAAAAAAAAAAACATAAAGTCGAACATAGAACCTCCTCCTTTTTGGAAAGTCGGTTAAAAAGAAATATCACTGTAGTGTCAACGTCGAAAGAACAATTTTAGAATACGTATTTTTTCTAGTGTCAGACGGACGCGTCCAGGGAAAATACAATCAATTTCGTAGATGACAGAATTTATATTATTTACGTGACTTGTGACTGCAACTGCTGTGATTTTAAGAGAGTAAACAATACAAAGAATATGACAACAACAATACGACAATATGACATATGGCTCTGAGACGTGTTCGCCTGTGTGATGGGCCTGATCAGAAAGCTTACAGTCACCCAAAGGGCGATGGAGAGTGCCATGTTCTGAGTACCCTTGCAAATCAGAAATTTAAGAGAACCAGGTTTAACGACAGAGCCCGAAGAATTGCCAAACATAAGTGGCAGTGGGCACGGAAAATTGCTCGCAGAACGGTTGGCCGATGGGGCAGAAAAGTGCTGGAGTGGTGACCGCCACCTGAAAGACGTTGCGTTGGCAGGCGTCCCACCAGGTGGACCGATGACCTGGTGAAGGTTGTGGGGATCCAAAGGGTGCGGGACGCACGGGAACGGGCAATGTGGCGCTGCTTGGTGGAGGCCTATGTCCAGCTGTGGACGTCTTTCGGCTTATATGATGATGATGATGAAACAATACAATGGAAAAATAATACAGCTGTTGTTCAAGTAAAGCTTCATTAAACTAGCGTTTACCCACGGTTTCACACCCGTGGTATATCCCACATGGACCATGTATTCCACTAAAACAGGATTACTTCCGTGATGAAAGTAACTTAAGTAGCTTTTAAGTAGCAATATTGTAGCTTTCTCGCAATGAAAGAATTCTCATAATCGGATAAGTATTTGCAGATTATCTCTCACACAAGTAAAATCCTAAAAACACCCGACACATTTTCATTTCATGCTACATAATTTACCTAGTAGTAGACAAGCTTAGATCGACAATCTATTGCAAACGTAATTATGACACGATATCTTGAAAACACCCCGATTCAAACAGTAAAACGCATAACTTTTGTACGGCTGAACCGATTTTCATCAAACATAACTAAGAACAGTCTTGATAAAGTCACCTCACTCTTACTAGTTACTCACCCATAATATGGGGCCCAAAAGCCGCCATATTTTTACTATTTTAATGTACCCAGTGACACTCGCAAGGTTAAGTCGAAGCGATTGACGTAATAATTATCAAAATCGGCCTACGCGTTTGGTATTTGGAAAGTCAAAAGTCAAAGTCGAATATATTTATTTCAACTAGGCCAATAAGCGGCACTTTTGATCGTCAAACAAATAAAAGTTGATTCTACCGTGAACGAAGGCTACATAGGAACAAACATACATACATAGACTGAAGAACTCATTATGCTCCTTTGCGTCGCACAGTCGGGTAAAAAGGCTGATGATGATAAGGTTACTTGGTTTTTCAGATGGATTTTCTCCCGTGGCATAATATCGCACAGAATATTGTCCGTTTTTTTTGGGATAAAACGTGAAAACGTGACACTCTACATTAGTATAATAGTTTGCCATCAATGATAGAATCTGCGTAATCGAATTAGAATTTCCAGACTTTTTTTTTTTTTTTTTTTTATTTATGATGGGTTTGCTCTTGACTCTAGTCTAGGTCAGAGGTGACAGAGACAGAGTCTACGATGGAGTGAGCTTACCCAGAAGAAGCCTGTTCAATCTAACTTTGAAGAGATTCGGGTTGAATGCGTTCGGAAAAACAGACGCAGGCAGTGAGTTCCATTCATTCGCTGTGCGCATTATGAAGGATGTTTGGAAGCGCTTGGTGCGAATTGCTGCCTTCACATACCAACAATATTAAATATTTATTTATTTATTGATTCTAGAAACTTTTAAGACTATCTCGTTTGAGCACAGGTTTCATTCGTATTGTTGATCATAAAATCAATATACATCTTGACTCAATTCAAGACTCGGAATGTATTTGAGTTCGTTAGATAAATAATTGAGTTGGAGAATATTGTGGTCTGGAACTGACCAGGGCTAGCTTGACTTTGAGGATAAGATGATAATTCAATATTTCGTTCTAACTGAATAATATGTTTGAACTCCATCATTTTCCTTTTGCATTTATATTTTGTTTTTGCAACTGTGAATGTCACAGTGATTATAATAATACAATTTTATGTACCTACTACAGCGGTAAGATTGAGGAATGATGTTATAAAACGACGTTGTGGTTTAAAAAAGATGTAGTGACTTAAATTGAAAAGAGTATGTTAAGATGGTTTGACCATGTTGAGAGGATGAATAATAGGGGACTAACGAAAGGTATTTACAAGGCAGAAGTGAATGGAAACGCCGGGATGGGACGCCCTAGAAAGACATACGTAGACCTTATTGGTGATGTTCTTCAGGAAGACCAGGTGCGCAGTACTCATACTCGGTGCCTTATTTTGTGTGGATCTTAAGTAAATAGTACAATATAATTGACTTGTGTTACTTGAATAAATAATTTAATCATTTTTCGTGCGCGGAGTTTTAACTGCCGTCAACGACTTCGACAATGGACGAATCATCTCATTAAAATCTTAATATATCCGTTGATAATATATCAGTGATTCAATTCTAAGATCTAGCCACGATTTATCTATATGTATATATAGTCAAGGGTCAAAAGTGCAGTCATACTCTACCAAAATTCAAATGACTTGTTTTTCTAGAAGAAGTTAAATTATCCACAAATGGTTTAATGTGTTGTACAGAAATTAAAGTATAGTATATCTACTATAGAATTTCAACATTTCACGGTTAATAGGTATACCTATTAACCGTGAAATGTTGAAATTCTATTGCCTAAAAAAAAATTGCTGCTGCTGTTTAGTAGAGTGCACTGCACTTTTGAACCATAACTGTACATATTTAAGTTCATTATTTCAATTAAAAAAAAAAAATACACGTGTAACGATGTAAAGGCCGGGGGTAAGGGGGGCTTTTAACCTTAGGGACCGCGACGGTCAGAATATTTAATAAACCGGCCAAGTGTGTGTCGGACATCGCACATTTAGGGTTCCGTACCAAACCGCAAAATTAAGTTGGTTGTAAACATCGTATTGATCAATAAATTGGTACTAAATATTATTACGTATATTTTATATACGTAATAATAAAGATTATCACCAAATTTCAAGTTCATAGGTCAATGGGGAATTAAAAATTCTTCTGAACAACATTTTGTAAAAAAAGGCTGATTCTGGTTCATTTCTTTGTTTTTCAATATTTTCTAAAAAAAAAATACAGTATTTATCTACTCAATGAGCTTTTAACAATGATAGCCCACTCGATGGTAGGGTAAGTGAAACTATTTTTTCACGCTCCTCTTTATCAATATGGGAGCACCCTTAAAGAAAATAAAATGACGGATAGACAGACGAACACGTGAGTGACAGCCATAGGGCTCCGTTTGGACTCTTCGGGTACGGAACCCTAAAACCTGAACCCCCACCGACAGTAATTTGTGACCCCGGGAATAGAGAGTGCCTCTCTGTTTGCTTACATATATGTGCACCATAATATTTTCTGGTGAATTAAGTCCGGTGGCAGCGGAAGATGCAAAAAAAACCGATTTATTTTATAAGAATTTAATTAATATAGAATTACAATTATATTTCAAAACTAAAACTAAAAGATAGGTATCATTCAGTCGACGATTGACCAAAAAATGTTCACATGGATTACGGAATCGAGTCGCTCGCGTCCGGTGTCGTCTTCATGGCGACACGAGGCACGTGTGCAGCGTCAGCTTCTAGATATTGCGCAGTGTTGTTGCTGTGAGAAATCAGGGCGATGCATACTATAGCGATTTGCCTCGGCTATGCTTGCGTAACACCTCCCCCCGAAGAACAGCGACTATTGAAGACCTTGGTCGTAAATTGCGCTGGGAGATGATCTGTTCTATCCCTTTGTGTTGCTGGTATAGAGTAGATTATCTGCGGTCGATCTTCCTTGTCATCAGATGATTCTTTCTTAAGGTCAATCTGTTTCGGATGACATCTTCGATAAATGAAGTATGCAGTTAGTGCACATGCACTGAATAGTAACACGTACATTGGTATAGTGGTGTGATAGATGCTGCTATCTGAATGTGTATCGAACTGTATCGGTGACTGCAGCGAGATCTCCTTATTGGTAGCGTGGAGATCATCCAAGTTAATAGAGTTGAGATTGAACAGTGGGCGTGCCATTGGGCTAAGTACATCTTCTCCAGGAACATCCATTATTTTCAAAGCTTGACCTTTCAGTCGATCATTGGAGTTTGAGATGATGAACTCTGCTGTCTGGATAAAACAGTTGTGAGGAAGTATGGCGAGGTAACTTCCTTGCAGTTGCTTATGGAGATCTTGCTCGCAGGATAGGCGTACTTTCGTCGGAGTCGGGAAGCTGATGGTATAATGACGGTCGTCGAGTTTCTCGTAGGCTGGTTTTTGAAGAGATGTTGTGACTGGTTTGCATTCAGGAAGTCTCTGCTGCGTGGTGATGAAGGCTCCAATGCAATCGGGCGATGTTCGGCTTAGTACGTTGTGTATCTCTTCACATAGATACCCTTTGGTGGACTTCGGGCATTCAGCCTCTATGTACTTGAAATCTTTCGGATGGATTGCTAGGAATTGGGAGTGGGGGACGAGAATTTCATGGTTTTTATTAGGAACTATGGATATCTTGTATAGGTCATATGTCTGGGGTAGAATAATCGGGAATTTATAGACTATAACTATTTCATTACCTATAAAATAAGAACCTAACTTTATAACATCATAATATTCTCTAGCTCCTATGTCTAATACCTTATTACTACCATATAACCTAGTCAATTTGCTTATTATAGACCTAATGGTATCTAAACTAATGACGTCATGGTGTGCCGTTGACGTTCTTATAAATGCCAGTACGTTCTGTAATTTCGATATCTCTCGTGACACCCGGTCAACGTTATCACTAACTATTAGAATGGTTTGTCCTAGATGAGCATACTGAACTAACTCATGATTCCCCTTATCCAAACTCTCACTAACATTTCTAACTAAGGCTGTTAATTTGTTCTGATTGTCTACCATGTTATCTAGTAATTTAGAGTGTTGAGTTACCCAAGTTTTGGTCAGGCTCACGTGACTGTTAAATTCTGTTAATAACTTGTTTTCATTATCTTGAAGAGATTTTATAGCATTATTGAAATGAACTGCATCTGTATAATCAAGGTTACCGGTTATGCTTTTGACAACAGAACCGAGTCCATCTACGAGACCTCTTTTAGAACGAGTAGTTTCAAATGACTGTAATTGGTCTAGGACGGCCTGAAGCTGATCCTCTAAGTATTCAATATGGGGCCTGAATAAAGAAAGGCTTCTGTTATTAAGGTCGGGGCTTATTTCTCTTAATTGGTTATGAACGGTATTAACTTTATCTTGCAACTCCTGAAGATTAACATGTTGTAGAAATGAATGATAGTGAGTTACTATACTACAGGGGCCTAATTTAAAAGGTAATACACCGGGGCCATCGTCAAGATTTTCAAGTTTTATCTCTTGTGTTAGGGCCGAATGCAGGAGCAGATGAAGTACAAGGAGGGTCCTGTAACAATTGTGAACTTTTAGGTACTCTTTTCAATCTTGATTTAGCAATGGGGCCACGTTTTTTGCGGGTGTATATATGTATTGGTAGGTCAGCCATAACAGTATCGTGCGTGTAGCGAGGTACTATCTTTTGGCGGGAGGCTAAGGGATTTTTCACGAATATTTGTTGTTCAGGTGAGTATTGGTTTTCTGTCTCTCTAGATTTATTACGTGCATCTATTAAATCTTTACGTTGGGCCATACTAGACTCGTGAATTAGATTATAAGCATTAGTCATTTTGTTTTTATGTTCAACTGTATACTGTTGTAATAAATGGATAGTCAGATCTATGTCCAGTGGGTCTCGTGGGTCGAAATGTCCAGTAATAAGATCGATTGGTCTGCATCTAGTCAAGCTATGTATGGAGCTATTATAAGCCAGAAGGGCATAATTTATTAAATTTAAAACGGATTCATTCTTTTGTTGTACTTTCAAAATACGTAGGTGTTCTAAGATTGTTGAGTGGAATCGCTCGACAATTCCATTTTCGTTAGGGGTGTGAGGTGCTATTCTATGGTGTTGGATTTTATGTAGCCTTGTGAACTCGGCGAACAGTTGGTTGGTGAACTCTGGTCCATTGTCTGTCACTACCGTGTAAGGTACTCCGTGGTGGGTACAGAATTTTAATAACGCTTGCACTACACTTACTGCTGTCCCATCTCTTAAGAAATAGGCTTGGGCATACTTCGAGAAAGCGTCTACAATTGTTAGAAACTTTTCACTTTGGATAGTCAACAGATCTAGATGGACGGTTTCGAGAGGTTTACTAGGTGGAGGAACAAGACGAAACTGTTGCTTTATGGGGTTGCGGTCGTATTTAGCCTGGCCGCATACTGTACATTCATTAATAAATTTGGAAATGTGCTCTCTCATTTTAGGCCAAAAGTATCTGTTAGACAGGGCTAGGTAGCACTCATTTATGCCTCTATGGTTCGTTTTACCGTCGTGATATTTGTTGATTATTTCTTGCTGTCTTAAGTACTCTCTAACATTTTCTAATTCGGTTTTTGCTAGCGCTAAGCTCATGGCTGAGTTCTTAAAGGTTTTTTGGATTATGGGAATAACTTTGTACATTGCCAATGGTGGATTTATTAACAAGCCCGTTTTAATTTTGGGGTGAACATACTCTTTGATAGCGTTGATGACATCTTCCTCCAAATTGGACTCTGAAAGTTGAACGGCGGTACGCGTGTGCGTTTCGAAGGGCTTTGTGACGGTTGGCCTTCCTTTGATGTCGCCTACTATAGTTAGTACTAACTGTTTGGTAAATTTGTTGAGTGGTTGTTCAGTGATGGGGACTTCTAAAATGGGATTTTCGCCGTCTGTATGGACTGTTAGAGTGTTAGAGTCGTTTGCGGCCTCCGAGGCTGTAATTGTTCTAGAATCGTCAGCTGATTGGTTCTTTTCAGACGGGTTTGCAACTATTGAACTTACTTCTTCACTATGGATTTCTAGGCGAGATAGGGCGTCGGCATTAGTATTTAGTTTGCCTTGCTTATAAACTACCGAAAAGTCATATTCTGATAGCTTTAGACGCCATCTCGTGAGTCTGGAATTGGGTTCTTTGAGACTCATAACCCATTGCAGAGGCTTATGATCGGTAATAATTTTAAATTTTCTGCCAAATAAATAGGGTCGGAAGTACTTGCAAGCCCAGACGATAGCTAATAGCTCCTTCTCGATGGTGCTATAATTAAGTTCACTAGAATTTAGAGTTCTGGAAGCGTATGCAATGGGTTTATCGGAACCTATCGGACCTTGCGATAACACGGCCCCTAATGCGACATTTGAGGCATCCGTTGTCAATAGAAATTCTTTGGTGAAGTCCGGGTATTGCAAAATTGGATCATTTGTTAGCAATGTCTTACAATGCTCGAAACAGCTGATGTAATTTTGGTCACAAATTATTTTGGATCCCTTCTTTAGACATTGGGTCATGGGTTTTGTGATACGTGCGAAATCCGGTATGAATTTCCTATAATATCCAATGAGACCGAGGAAACGTTTAATCTCCGTAGTGGTTTGGGGTAACGGATAATTATTTATAACACTGATTTTATCCGGATTTGGTTTAACCCCGTCTCTACAAACGACATGTCCTAAAAACTGGGTTTCCAGCTTCAAGAACTCGGACTTGTCCATTTGTATCTTGAAGTTGGATTCCCTCAATCTTTTGAAAACCTTTTCTAAATTAATAACATGCTCTTGCAGGGATGTACTGAACAGGATGACGTCATCCAAATACACTAAGCAAATGTCTTGAAGATCTCTTAGGATATTATCCATTACACGCTGAAATGTTGCCGGAGAGTTTTTCAAACCCATCGGCATCCTTAAAAATTCGTAGTGCCCATTTTCCACATTAAAAGCAGTTTTGTGTATATCAGAAGGGTCTAACTCGACTTGATAAAATCCGCTGGCGAGGTCAAGAGTGCTGAAGTATTGACATTTGCCTAGCTTATCTAGTATGTCGGAAATGTTCGGAATGGGATACTTATCATTGATAGTTTTTTCGTTAACTTTACGAAAATCTATCACAAGGCGCCACTTGGTCTTACCCGAAGCGTCTGCCTTTTTGGGGACCACCCAAATGGGAGAGCTCCACGCAGAATCCGAAGGTCTTATTATATTTTGCTCGAGCCTTTTACTAATTTGATCTTTAACTTCTTGTTTATGGATGTATGGGTATCTGTAGTTTTTAGCATGGACAGGGATTTCATCAGTCGTCTTAATCTTATGTTTAATTTTGTTCGTAAATGTTAAAGGTTCTCCTTCGAGGTAGAATACATCTGAGTACCGTGCGCATAAGGCTCTGAGATTTGCCAACTCTTCTGGATTTAGGTGGTCGGTTCGGAGACGCGATAAAACTTCCTGTGTACGGTCAGATAGTTGTTCTACAGATTCGCTCTGTGCGTTAAATAGTTCGGCAGTAACGGGACGGTCCATGGAAAAGATTACGTCATTTGGTGAACTATTTGAAACTTCTACCCAACCTCTGCTATTTTGTACTGTAGTCAAGCAATCAGAAATTAAGCAATTACTAATTATCTGGTCAGGAACAAATACCTCACCATCGTGGGAATTTATGGGTAATCTTACTAGCTTAGATGTTTGAGCTGGTATGATTTCTTCATAGAGATTAGCATTGCGAGAGTCATACATGGTAATGGGTATCTCAGTATTTCTGGTGACTAGTTTCTTGTCTCTTAAGTCAATGTTAGTACCCCATGAGTCCAATAAATCGAAGCCAATGAGGCCATCAAAATACTTATGGAAATCTAGGATAAATAAGGTCATGTCGCCTTCTTCTTTAAATTCGGGAAAGCTAGGCAGGGTTATTGAATAATTATTTTTATAAACGGTGCGCACGTTGGTTACTTCAAACGGGTTATAGTTAAGAGGCACATTGGAAAAGTATTTCTCAACAGCTTGAGGTGAAATAAACGACTGGTTGGCTCCAGTATCTATAAGGAATTTTAAGGGTGGGTTATGGATTTGTATGTACCCAAGTTGTCTCTGAATGTTAAAATTTACATCTATTTTGGCTTTTCTAATTTCGGTGCCTCGGGAAAATTTCCATCCGATTCCCGGTTTTCGGTACCGGTTTCGTCTGCGTTTGATTTGATTTCTTCTATGACTGGGGCTTCATACAGCCCATAGTTAGTGTAAAAATCTAAGTACTCTTGGTAAGCATCGTAGTCTTGGTTATACGCTGCACAGGCTAAGTCATAGTAGGGATCAAATACAAAGTCATAGTTATTAACCTCGCGCGTTCTAAAATAGTTGCTGGGTGGCGGGTTACCAGCTGTACGCCAGTCGTGTCCAGTAGAAGGTAAAGGTCTAGGCACAAAGTGGCTGACGCCACTCATAGGCCGCGGCGTGTTATTAGAATTAGTGGGCTGCATGGGTGATACATTCGGGAGTCTAAAGGCATTGCCTTGAGCGTTATAATTTGGAGGTGGTGCTCGGAACATCTGTTGAGTCCGAGTAGGGCCGCGTGGTTGTTGTGGTTGGGGTGCATTGTGCCGCCAACCTTGGTAAGGTTGAGTAAAGAATTGCTGGGGACGTGGAAGACCAGGCATGCTGAATATCTGTGGTTTTGCGGGACCGGGCATGCCCATTACAAAAGGTTGCTGCATGAAATTATTTAGTGGCAAATTGGAATTAGGTTTAGAAGGCTGCTGATTATTATCTTTCTTACTAGACCCGCCTTCGGTGCGTTGTTGCATATAAAGGGTGTTAAGCTCTTCCTGAACAAACTCGAGAGCCTTTTCCATCGTTTCGGGACGCATGCAACGGATCCTAGAACCTAAGGGATCTCTTAAACCGCGTAAGTAACATTGTAGGGTCAGTTTCTTGTAAAGGTCGCGTTTCGCTGTAACTGTAGTAGCCACGGTTTCATGCAATGTGACGTATGTCATGATTGTACTGAATAAATTCTGGCAGCGTTCATAGAATTCTTGTGGAGTTGAGGACCCCTGGGTTTGCAATGACAAATCGTTATACAAAGCGGTCTCGTCGCGATGGTCAGCGAAGTTATTAATTAATGCACTCCGAATACCAATCCAATTTTCGGGGATGCCGTTAGTATTTATCAATCGAGCTGCGGAACCCGTAACCTTGTTCAATATGCCATTTATAAGAGCCAAATTGGTTAACTCATTACCCGGTTCTGTATTAAAATATGCTAGTACTAGTTGGTCACAGAGGTTTACAAAACGGGTTAACACGTGAGGGTTACCATCGAAATCGGGCACAATCCTAAGCGACTTTAAGATATCTTCTAATTTACCCTGAGCCATATCTGCGTCCAGTAGTGCTGGTTCACCTAACTGCCTAGATTCGTCTATAATACTAAGCCTATTCGATCTACTACTACCTAAACTAGGGTTACGCGATTCTCTTGGGTGAAAAATTTTGAAAGCTATATTAAACACTAAATTGAATCAAACACACAATATTTAAATTATAAGATGCGTAATTGCAAGAAATAAAAATCTGTAAACGATAGGGAAGGATCTAAGTTAGATTAAAAATAGGGAAGCAAGGACTTGAAAGATTCAAAGTACTTACAACATAGTTTTTCTTGCCGAATCGATGTCTGGATTCACCTCCGCTGGCGCCGCACGATGTAGATTCGGGATACTCGGGAATCGGTAAGTCACGCGGGACTTCGGTCCGATTTTAGGGGAAATCTTGACGCGTCACGTACCGAATATATCTCGATGTATCCTACCGACTGCGCCAATTAAGTCCGGTGGCAGCGGAAGATGCAAAAAAAACCGATTTATTTTATAAGAATTTAATTAATATAGAATTACAATTATATTTCAAAACTAAAACTAAAAGATAGGTATCATTCAGTCGACGATTGACCAAAAAATGTTCACATGGATTACGGAATCGAGTCGCTCGCGTCCGGTGTCGTCTTCATGGCGACACGAGGCACGTGTGCAGCGTCAGCTTCTAGATATTGCGCAGTGTTGTTGCTGTGGGAAATCAGGGCGATGCATACTATAGCGATTTGCCTCGGCTATGCTTGCGTAACAGGTGTAATAGTCTCTGAGATTTGAGATTCAGTCAAGAGGACTATAATTATGAATATATATAAAGAAAGTAATTATGTATCATCAAAATTAAATCATAAAACTATTTTGTGGCCTCTATTGTACTCCAATGTCAGCTAAAGTCTGTGTTTATAAAATCATTTTAATTATTTATTCACTTCAGCAGAAATAATTGAAAACTAGACCTTAATTATTAAGGCACAATTCAAAATGAATGGTATGAATATAAAAACAGTTCTCATTGAAACTTCTATGAGAATATTTTATTAATGAGAAAATAATATTCATAGGTATATATATAGTCAGGAAAAAAATTGATTATAATTTTTTCAACAATTTCTAGAACATAAACTAACTACCTGTTATAGTGTCCAACATTTTTTGAAAATAATCTAACCACAGATATAAATCTAACTAGATGACGCGATTGTATGTACTTCGCGTGTCAAAAAACGGAGTAAAATTGCGATCAATCATCGTATGTTGATATTTTTATTTAGCATTATCGGCACCGAAAATGACTTTTTATGCCATATTGAGTTGTAAAGACTGTATAGATAAAGTTAGCCAAGGCATTGGAAATGTTTTCTTTCATTGGTAAGTAAATTTGTTTATAAAATGTGTGTGAAAAAGTTTTCATCTTACTTACGATCCAACAATAAAGTACTTTTATCACAGTAGTAGGTACATTCTCATGGGAGGATCATCGATTTTCACGCAAACGAAGCCGGTGGCAAATGCAAGTATATCTTATTATATCTTCCCTATTCAACGCGGAAACTAGTCAGAAGGTCAATAGCTACTTCCACCCTATTAAGTTCTATTATTATGTACTCGGTTCCACTTCATCTAAATTCATTGAAGTACTTATCCTTTCCGATGAAAGAGGCTCTTTTATTTGCTGAGCGGACTTCCAATATACGCTTAAAAGTAGTTTAAGTACAGATGGCTAACTGATATCTAGGTACACTGGCTCAACAAATTTTATAAGATTCTATGAAGTTTTTACTGACGAATGAAAGCCTTTACAGCACATATATTTTATAATCTATATGCTCGAGTTATACTACTATCCCGCCTGATGTTAAGCGATGATGTGGTCTACGGTGAAGCACGCTTGCCTAGAAGTACCTACCTAACTTATTATCTGAGAAAAAGCCATACAGTTTATATCATACGTAATATTTAAGTGTGGTCAGTTCAAAGTGTACCAGTATTCATCATCATGAATTCAGACGAAAGACGCCCTAGCTCTGCCACATCCACCGGTCTTGTTCTTTTCACATCCAGCGGACTCTAGTATATTAGATTTGTCACATTTGTGAATAATCATTCAGTAGTATTTAAGGAGACACTTGTATCAACGTCAATTTTTTTATAATATGCTTGCTAACAAGTCACGCCTTTCATTTACGTAAGAACGAATTCTACATACCCGATGCCCTCACCAGCTCAACGGTCTACCTTGTGGACACTTTTCAACTCTGCGTGTTCCAGCAACCATGAAGATTCAAAAACCCATCCATCGTCCATCAGGTGACATCATCGCTTTCCATCAGGTGAGATAGATCAAGCGCAAGCCTACATATAATTTTAAAAAAACTAGCCACGTGTTACTTTTGTTGATCCTGCAATTAAACTCTTTTGCCGTGTGTACTTTTGGCAGTAGATATAATAAAGAAGTCAAGCCGAAAGTGGAGATGAAATTTTAGTCGGGATTTACGATTTTTGTTCCAATATATTTATGTCCCAAAGGAACAGTATCTTTCCGTATCTTCGGTAGCAGAACGATAGTTTCTGCCTTCTACGAATAAATATTATTTCGAGATTTAAGTTCTCTCAAGCGTTGTTCAATATTTACTTAAATCAAAATAGATTTAACTATTTGGTTGACTTGCTTCATTAAATTATTTATAGATGGAATATAATTAAATATAAAGTAGGCGTTTCAAACGGTAACTAAGTAAATTTCAGGAGAGATTGGCAAACAGTGTGTATTTGTCGGTTTATAAAACCTGCTATGATTATTTTTAGGGTTCCGTACCCAAAGGTTAATAAAAAAACTTTTTTGCAAAAAAATACTACCGACTTCCAAATGAAAAACTACAAAGTAAAAAATTACTTTATTTTTGGAAGTCAGTGTCTTTCTCTTTTCCCATTTTTTTGCGATATGGACACCGACTTCCAAAAATAAAGTTATTTTTTACTTTGTAGTTTTTCATTTGGAAGTCGGTAGTATTTTTTGCATAAAAGGTTTTTTATTTTCCCCTTTTTAGTTGTACTTTCCTAAAATAGGCAAGTTGTTTAGTAAGGTACCTATAACGCCAGAATTGATTACCCGAATAACATGAACCTTGAACATAACCGGTGAAATGAGAGATCTGCGTACCCCTTTGTAGTGTACTGGCGTGATGTTTTGTTATGAAATGGTATAAACAATAAACAGACATGCGATTGCAGCAATCCCGAATGATTTACCGTTATTTATTGAAGAGTTCTGTTGTATATCTCCGAAGTTCTTCACCAGATCTTCACCAAATTAAAATGGGACCGATTTCGAAACATATTCTTTCAAACAAAAACAATATTTTCAAAATCGGTCCACAATTGACGGAGATATCTGTGAAAATACATATAAAAAAAAACACACAAGAAGTCGAACATTGAACCTCCTCCTTTTTGGTAAGTCGGTTAAAAATGGGACCCTATTACTAAGACTCCGCGGTCCGTCTATCTGCCTGTCTGTCACCAGGCTGTATCCCATGAACCGTGATAGCTAGACGGTTGACATTTACACAGATGATCTATTTCTGTTGCCGCTATAAGAACAAATACTAAAAACATAATAAAATAAACATGGTACGAATATGGTGCGATAATGGTACGGAACCCTTCGTGCGCGAGTCCGACTCGCACTTGGCTGGTTTTTCTATCTGGTAAGGGTAATTTCCAAATATCTGGTTCAGTGGTTTATTTATTTATGTACACACAAAACACTTAACAGAGAAAAAATTAAATACTGATAGAAGAGCACTAATGTACTTTATTTATATAGAATTATTTTCCAGCAGACCTGCTTTATGTGCAAAAACTTAACAAATGGAGAGACGGACAGGGTAATTTTTGCATTTATAATATTAAGATGAAAATATGGATTTCAATTACTTACTCTCACAGTCACATAATAACAATTATAGAGAGCCAGCAGTGTCAACATGGGTTGTAACAATAAGATACTTTTTACGAAAGCGTTTTTTATAGTTTCCTTTAAACAATAGAGCACAATAAGTTAAATTTGCCACCGTGTACTACCTACCTTATAGTCTGAAAACTACTGAAGTAACATACACCGAAAGTAAATAATAAACCGAAAACATTTTTAACAATTTATTTAACAACAACAATTGATGTATACACTACATAATACAAGGGCAAGAAGAAGGAACAGAGAAATAGGTACAGAGGTCATGTTTATTTCTAATGAAATATCTGTAGTTCGACTTCATCATGTCAACCAAGAACCAAATGTTCAATGATGTCTTTGTTATCAATTCGGTGAAAACCGGGAGCCTTTATGGAATTTAGGCTTTATTTATTAAGCTTTATTTAATCTAAACTTTTCTCTCTCAAAAGCTGGTAGACTTTCATCATCCCATTTTACATTGACTGCACGTTCTTGTAATGCATCACCATGCAGCTGTCCTCATCTAAGTCGCATAGACAGTGTAAGGTATTTGTGTGTTTAGATAGATGACTCTTAACATTTTATTAATCATATAGACTTACTTACCTCCCGTCTGCGCAAACTGATATTTATTTTTAAGAATCATCAGTCATGTGGCCGACATGCAGGTGCTGAGACAAGTATATCTAGCTCTCTGTCAGTCAGTTGCTCAGTACTGTACAGTTTTTTGGGGTGGGGCAACAAAAACACATTTGTTAAAGTTGGAACGTGCCGAAAGAGCCATCCTTAAAGTAGGTTGGTCTCTTCCTTATCTATTTCCTACCACCGAACTTTACAAAAATATGTAAGGTCCTCTCTCAAAGTCAAAGTCAAATGTGTTTATTTCAAGTAGGCCATTATGCGGCACTTTTGAACGTTAAAATTTACAAGCAATAAAAATTGATTCTACCATGCATTCGGAAGTGTAGCTTGTTACGGAGAAGAACGCACAAGAAACTCCATACATACTCTTTTAAAAAAAAAGTTGTACACCATATTTACATAAGTGCATACATTAATAAATTCATGTACGTGAGGACGATGTACCCAGCACTACTATACTACATATAGGTATGAGATAATTACAAGCACTAACAGGTAATAGTACATTACGATATTAGTGCGTTATAACCAATACGCACGTATATCGTACGACGTTTTTTAACACATTTGCGAGGAAACAGAAAAAAAAACATTTTATATTTTGTTCATTTCTAATTATTGAAACAGTTAGTGAAATTACAATTATTAAAATGATACGTAGTTGTAGTTGGTTTTTTAAATATGTTTTTATTATTATTATTACTATTCATAATGTCATTGTTTTGTGTTAGGGTAAATGTTGGAGACGACGAAACTTCTTGAAAGGCGGCAGAAGAGCATTGTAATTCGTCATTATTTGTATATAAAAAAATATCCTCAGTTGAAGTAGAGGGGCGCGGCTCAGGGCAAAAGAATCTTCTGTTGATTTAATTTTTAGGTATTAAAAAGCTTTTAAAATAGCCTGGGGGTTTGTATGTTGAAACTTAAACTCCGAAGGGCACGCATTTACATTCTTTCTAAGTAAGTCAGCAGAGAGCACGGGTGAGGAGTTTAAAGCTGCTGTAGTTTTAAAAGAAATATTAACAAAAAAGTTTTCAAATTCCTGAGCAACCTCTACATCTGATTGTACGGGACCATGTGCAGTCACTAAATTAATTTCAGTTTTACACTGTTTGTTTCTACCTGTTTCATTATTTATTATTTTCCAGGTAGTTTTTATTTTATCGTCTGCTGATTTTATTTTATTAACCGACTTACAGAAAAGGAGGAGGTTCTATGTTCGACTTCTTGTATGTTTTTTTTTTTTTTTTTTATGTATGTTCACCGATATCTCCGTCAATTGTGGACCGATTTTGAAAATTCTTTTTTTGTTTGAAAGAGTATGTTTCGAAATTGGTCCCATTTTAATTTGGTGAAGGTCTGATGAAGAACTTCGGAGATACTAAAACTCTCGGGATTGCTGCAATCGCATGTCTGTTTGTTGTTTATACCATTTCATAACATAACATCACGCCAGTACGCTCTAAAGGGGTACGCAGATCTCTCATTTCACCGGTTATGTTCAAGTTTCATGTTATTCGGATAATCTATTCTGGAGTTATAGGGACCTTAATAAACAACTTGCTATTAGGTAGGTAAAACTAAAAAGGGAAAAATAAAAAACTTTTTTGCAAAAAAATACTACCGACTTCCAAATGAAAAACTACAAAGTGAAAAATAACTTAACTTTTGGAAGTCGGTGTCCATATCGCAAAAAAATGGTTCCTACGAAAGACACCGACTTCCAAAAGTTAAGTTATTTTTCACTTTGTAGTTTTTCATTTGGAAGTCGGTAGTATTTTTTTGCAAAAAAGTTTTTTATTGCTTATATACAGCGCTTTAGCTATTTTGCATGCAATTTTAAAAGTTTTTTAATAATTCGCAACATATTTATCAAAACTTGCATTATACATTATGTTGCTTTAGGCCATAAAGTTCATATAGCTTTGCCCTGCTTTTACGAATGCCTGGAGTCGCCCAATCCATAAATACGAACTTGGTATAAATACTTTTCGCTTTCAGTGAAAAAATTTCATTAAATTGCGTGTTTAGTACTTTAGAAAATTCGGCATAGAACTCATTTGGGTCATCTTTATTATTAAAGTTTTGAACACATAACTTACTATTTACGGTATTATTATTTTTTTCTAAATTTTGACAAGTAATTGGTCTAAATTTTATTTGTATTTTTTGTAAAGGTATGTAGGTACTAAAGGTTATTGTTTGTCCACTGTGATCAGATGCTAACTTATTTACAATTTCTTTATCAAAGTAATCACAATTACAAAAAACGTTATCTATACAAGTCGCAGAAGAAGCTGTCACTGTGGTTGGTTCCATAAAAACATTTTCCAGATTAAATGATTTAAAAAGACCCAACAACCTGATACTGTTAGTGTTATTCTCTAATAAGTTAATGTTAAAATTGCCACTTATGACAATTGATTTGCTACTAGTACAAATTTTGTTTAACACATCTTCCATTACAGAGTCAAACACAGATAGATTCTGGTGACTTGGAGGTCTGTAGACGCACACTACAACATGCTTATCAAGCTCAACACAAGACAATTCAATGGTGTGTTCAACTGTTAGTCTAACAATGTATTTTCTTTCTTTAGATTAAATAGAGTTTTTAATAAGTATTAATGATCCGCCATGTATCCATTTGTTGTCTGCTGAAATGGCTAACTACACAATAATTTTCATAATTAACGGACTTTACTTGATGAATTTTTAACCAATGTTCAGTTAGACAAATAATATCAAACTTGGTTTTTCTAAAAATAATTCAATTTCTAATCATTTGGAAGAGCAACCCTGAATGTTGTGATTTCATAATTTTAAAGAGTGTTGCTCTCCTCTCAGCTTTGTACCACTAAATGGATTGCCAGAAGACACCTTTTTACTGTGTTCTAATAATAACTGATTATTTACAGGGATAACTTTTGTTGTCTCTATTCGAAAATCACCGCATGGTAAGAGTCACATTGAACATTAATATTAAGCTTGACTGGTCTCGACTGATAAAGTCCAGCACAGATCCAGGTCCAAAACCTTGAGAGCTTTCAGCTTGAACTCAAGAATCGTTTCGAGTGTCTAGGGAGCTCCGTGGACGATTACAACGATGGTTTCGTGGAAACTGTCCATACGGTTGGGTCTAAGTTCTTCAAGACCCGTCGTACATAAGCTTCACGGTAGCATTCAAATAACAGGCGTCGGCGTAGTCGACGATTGGCTGAATGGGAGTTTGGGCAAGGGAAATTTTGGTGTTCAAGGGCAAAAAGCTCTGGAGGCATTTCATCAAGTGAAACGTGTAGTGCACCTTGCGACTGACTTCAGCGACATGGGCATTCCACGATAAATAGGAGTCCATGATCTTCCCCAAGTAATTACTCATCCTAGACAACCTTTAAAAGAGGTGTGATAGTACTGTGACTAGGCCGGAAACCAGATTCAAAAGGACAAAAAAGATATTTACTCGATAGAAACAGAGACAGTTCTTGTTGAACAGTGTAGTCAAGAACTTTGGAAAGATAAGAAAGGATGGAAAAGGGTCTGAAATCGGTCAGCGTGACCGGTTTGGCGATTTTGGAAGGAATAATATGGACAAGCTTCCAAGCATCTGGAACAGTGCAAGATAACAAGGAGTAGTAAAAAATGTGAGTCAAAACAGGAATTTATTCTCGTGGAGAGAGAGAAGTCATTCTAGAGCATATATGGTCATAGCCAACTGCGGAGGAGTTGATAGCACAGATAGATTTTTGACATCACTTTCACCCACAGGACTGAAAATTAAAAACGAACACCGCGGCACTGACAAAAAGGAAAGCTTATTGCGTGTGATTCTAAAGTAACAGGTGGACGTGAGAAACGTTTTTTCAGAGCACACACCTCAATGTCTTTGCTAGAAATAACAGAGAACCAATGTCGACAGTTTTCAGAAATTGCCAGACTTCAGAGGAGATCCATTTGTTAAGAGAATTATGAAAGGAACGTCTCTTTGCATCTTTACACATTTGACTACCGCAATTACGCATCTCTTTAGGTTACATCCAACCTGTGGTCTTAGCATATGTCTCTACTTGCCAACGCATCCTTAGTGGCAGAAGTGAACTAGGGAGCCGGAACGTATTTTACTCTAATCCGACGATGACGAGCATGGCGATCGTAAAGTTAAAGTATTTTAGAATTGAAAATATGAACCATATCATTGATACTGGAACTCTCGAAAACATCCACCCAATCGATGACACCAGATTCCCGCAACAATAACTCCAGATCTATGCCCTTGTAGTACCGAAGGAGTATATATGATGACTTGCGCTTAGGAGAACGAATCATGTAAGACATGAAGATGAAGTTGTGGTAGGAAAAACAGGCAGTGAGTTGACCGTGGACTGATACATTATAAGCTCTGGAAACAATCTTAAGATCTAAAAGCGTAGGGGTGGAAAAAGGAGTGAAACATAATTAATAAGCTAACTAAAGATTCTTCAGCACTTTACTAACCTACATACATATTATTATACGTACGTTGGACGACACAAAGCTGCAGCCATATATCTACATTAATGCAGGCGGATACAGTCCTACCTGTGTACGTACGGTCACCCAAAAAAGTCCTACTAAGTCAAACAAATTTGAAAATATTTCTAAACTAACAAAAATACCTTTTGTAACTATGAAAATAACACGTTCACTGGCACAATTTAATGTCACGCATTTTTTGAAGAAAAACTAGTTTTGTAAAATCCGCATTATTTATTATGCTGAATCATACAAAACTAAGTATACCAGCTCAACTGTCCATATTTCCGAATCGGATTAAAACAATGGTAATTTCTATTGTGTCTGGAAATTGACACTTTGAGGGTTAAAGTATTTACGAGAGCAGTGTTACTAGCTTGTTAGCTTGTAGAATATTTTCCAAGTTTGAAAAACTAGGCTTGTGTTATCTGGCCACAATAATTCACTACGAGTAATTTAATTTATATTTAGGTTTTTATTCTACAGAAAAAATTGTGCTGCAAATAATTTTAATGATGAATCAGTTTTTATGAATAATTTAGCAAAAATTGTACGTAAAATGGCAAACAAAAAGTCTTGTGGACACGATGAAGTGCCGATATCGGTGATCAATGAAAATATAGAAATATTAGCGTATCTCCTATCTGAATTCATTAATAAATGTATTGAAGAGTCTGTTTTTCCAGAACAACTTAAATTGACAAAGGTGGTTCCGTTACACAAAAAGGGTACAAGAACGGATCCCAAAAACTACCAGCCAATATCCTTATTACCAATTGTATCAAAAATTTTTGAAAAAGTTATGAAGACTAGGTTAATGGCGCACTTAAATTTAAATAGAATAATTAACTTTAGACAATTTGGATACCAAAAGGGAGTAGGCACTTCAGATGCAATAAATAATCTTGTTAATGACATTATTTGTAAATTGAATGACAAAATGAAAGTGGCTGGCTTGTTTATTGATTTAAGTTCTGCGTTTGACACTGTAGATCACGAGCTACTTCTGGCTAAACTAGAGCATTATGGCATTAGGGGTAAAGCGTTAAAACTTTTGACATCTTATTTAAAAAATCGTAGAATGTACGTAGAAATAAAAGACATGAATGCAAACAATTGTGACATAAAGTGTGTGAGTGAAGTAATATATAAGTCAAAAATGACCAAAATAAGCCGCGGTGTGCCTCAAGGCTCAATCTTGGGACCAATATTGTATCTAATTTTTACTAATGATTTACTTAATTTTATGAACAATACCCAACCCAATGCAGGGCTTGTAATGTTTGCAGATGATACGAACGACATAATCGGCTCGTCAAACGAAAATGAAAATGAGTTGACAGAAAAAGTAAATATGTGTTTAGAAAATCTTTCCGTTTGGTTTACAGCAAATAACCTAATTATAAACCCAAATAAAACCCATGTTATGTTGTTTAAAACAACGTCACGTAACAGCGATAGCATAGCGGTCATGCTTAAAAGGGATAATATTGGACTAGTAAACGAAGTAAAATTTTTAGGAGTCTTTATAGATTCCCTATTAAACTGGAAAAAAGAGCTCGCCACCATCGATTCGTCAATATCTTCAGCTTGTTACGCGCTAAGAAACCTTAGGGACTGTATTGATCTAAAGCAGCTAAAATCAGTATATTATGCATTGGTAGAATCCAGGTTACGATACAGCATTATGTTTTGGGGAAGCAGTTACGGGTATAATTGCCAAAGAGCATTCATACTACAGAAGCGTGCATTAAGAACGATTGACAGAATCCCACAACACGAGTCTTGTAAAGAATACTTTAAAAAATTAGGTATTTTAACAGTTCCAAGTTTATATGTTTTAGTACTACTCAGCCACTTTGCAAAATACATACACGAGCACGAATCACAAGAAGAACGTGAACTTAGAGAGAACACAAGAAGAAATGTTATGAAAAACAAAATTGCAACTAAACTCAATATTGCTAAACACTGCTCTAAATACCAATCGGTGGAATTATTTAATAGGTTGCCTACCGACTTAAGATCATTTATTTACAAGGGTACTCTATTCAAAGCTAAACTTAGGGCGTTCCTGTTGAATAAATGTTTATATTCTTTATCTGATTTGTAGACAAAGGATGGTAATTATGGTTTATGTATTTTAGTATTTTTTTATGACATTTAATATACGCATTGTTGACTTTTTGTATTTTATGGAATAAGTTGACATTATTATTATTTTTTTTACATTTGACATGATAATTTTTACTACACCTTCAACTGTCCATTTCCAGACACAATAGAAATTACCATTGTTCTAATCCGATTCGGTCTGGTGGACAGATGACCGGCTACCATTCATTTAATAACTATTTACAATCTATTGAGTATTGACATAATATTTATCATATGTTATTGATTATTTTAAGTGAAATTTACTGTTTTAAATCCATAATTTTTGTTCTTGGCTGTAATGAATTAAATAATGTACTACTTAATTCAAACACAATGTGAATTATTATATGAATAAATAAATAAACTGAATATGGCAAAAATATTTAACGACTTTTCAAATTACTTTGAACTTATCGTATCAACTTTACTTGTTATAAGTTTACTTATAACGTGCAAACGAATTCCAATCTAGCTCCAACAGCTAACTTATTTGTCCGCCAGTACATTTGTACCTAACTTACGATCCGTCCTAGATACACTTCCTAAACTGCTAGCTATAAATTGTTTCAAACGCGACAACTTTATGTAGTGCTTGCAATCAGTTACTGCTCAAGTTTGTGCTGTATTTTGGGGCTCTGGTTTACGAACAGGTTTTTATTGAGGTCTCGACTGCATTCGATTGGAATAGCACAATGAATAGAGGTAGTTAATTACTTTTGTAACGATGATAAGCAGGTAGGTAGGTAAATTTATATCTTGAAAGCAAATCATGTAATAACTTATAAGCTTTTTCCAGCAGCTAAGCTGGCAGAAATTATCCTATGGGAACCAAATAACTGGCTGAGACCCAGTTTTTGTTTAAATTTCGTTAAAACGCGTTTATTCATCAATTGTTACTCTAAAAAATAGTCAAATAATATTGCCAACTTATTTGAAGATTTGAGAGGCTAACAATTCATAGAAACCGGCCATGTGCGTGTCAGACTTCACAAATTTAGGGTTCCGTAACAAAAATAAATTCTGGTTTTTAGGGTTCCGTAGCCAAATGGCAAAAAACGGAACCCTTATAGATTCGTCATGTCTGTCTGTCTGTCTGTCTGTCCGTCCGTATGTCACAGCCACATTTTTCCGAAACTATAAGAACTATGCTATTGAAACTTGGTAAGTAGATGTATTCTGTGAACCGCATTAAGATTTTCACTCAAAAATAGAAAAAAAAACAAAAAAAAATGGGGGTCCTCATACTTGAAACTGAAACTAAAAATATTTTTTTTCATCAAACCCATACGTGTGGGGTATTTATGGATTGGTCTTCAAAAATTATATTGAGGTTTCTAATATCATTTTTTTCTAAACTGAACTGTTTGCGCGAGAGACACTTCCAAAGTGGTTAAATGTGCCCCCCCCCCCCCTGTAACTTCTAAAATAAGAGAATGATAAAACTAAAAAAAATGTATGATGTACATTACCATGTAAACTATCACCGAAAATTGGTTTGAACGAGATCTAGTAAGTAGTTTTTTTTTAATACATCATAAATCGTAAACCGCAATTTACCAAGTACGGAACCCTTCGTGCGCGAGTCCGACTCGCACTTGGCCGGTTTTTTTTAAATATTTGTTACTGAAATATACGTATTAAAAATATTGTGACCAAATTTCAAGTTAATTTCAATGGGAACTTAACAAAATCTATGGAACAAAATTGTGTGACAGACAACGGATAGACAGACACGTAAGTGGCAGGGCTCCGTTAGGACCCTTCGGGTAAGTAAACCTAAAAAACGAATTTTTAGCATAATTTGAAACCATTGTTTGATTAACCAGGGATGAAAATACTGGGCTTAAGTGTCCTATGTCCTAATCCAGATCATATATTCTACCCTTGTACATTTTCATTATTGCGACCAAACCCGTTCAGTCGTTGAGGTGCCTCTTGACTGTCCATATTTCCGAATCGGATTAAAACAATGGTAATTTCTATTGTGTCTGCTAATTGACAGATTGAGGGAAGAATCACACAGACATTTAACCTTCCAAACATATAGACTTTCACACGTCTACATATTTTGCTGGTAGGTTATCTTAAATCTGCGTAGCACTCAGTGCTACGTCGTAGCAGTTTGCTACGGTCACGTAGTCTTGAGTAAGCATCGCTTTTGTGTGATCGATTCGTAACCAAACAGAGATCTGGGGACAGTAAAGATATTGCCTCTAGATCAGCAGCCTAATTGCGCATGTGAATTTGGCAAGGCAGAGGGTTTGACCGCCATCAATCGACCAATCATATGCCAGATGAAAGACGCGATAAGGATTTCCGTCAATATGATTGGTCGATTTATGGCGATCAAACCTTTTGCCATGCTGAATTCACTTGCGCAATTAGCTGCTGTTCTGCTATCTAACGTGCTAATTCCGAATGGATCGCATTCTCCTCCAGAAATCCCAAGCATGACAGTAACGTATTACAAGAACTCGAGTATATCATTCGCAAGGCAGGCAATAAATTGGTCGAACCGACACAACTGGCCGGAACCAGTCTCGAACTGCACGGAACCAGGGGCACGGTAATGATATCTAACAGTCTTATGACTCGGCCCTGTCCGTGAAATAATTACCTACAAGCGTGCGTCATGTAAATACGCGTAGGTAGGTCCCTCAAGTGTCTCTTTATCACCCTATCCACTTATTTATTTAATAATCCAGGTATATTACTCTGTGAAAAAGACGAAATACCTACCTATTAAAAAAATTAACATATCACGTAGTAGTAGTTTAGGTATATATATTTTTTTTATATTCTTGCCTTTCGGAGGTTACAGGTAAATTAAAAAATGTTATCTCTGGGTGCGTTAAAGAAGAATTAAAGCAACCGAAAACAGTTCAGTATAAGTCTATAATTTATCTCTCCCGTAAGTAAGTACTTGTACTTATTTCAATCACATATTCACAAATCGCACGCTTACTGCTTACAAAATCATCAGACCGTTCGTGACTGTTTGCGATTTTTGTGTATCGAGTGTTGGCCGAACTGGAGGCGCGTAGGTATGACTCGCGTTCCAGCCGTTTGTATGAATATAGAATACTGTTAGATATCATAACCGTGCCGGAACTAAATACTAGTTGTTGATGTTGCTTTATGAAGTTAGCATTAACATAATAGGCGTTAGTATAAGTGGACAAATCTAGTGTGACTAGTAACTGCGATTCTAACTGAATGAGGCGAAATTCAAAACTTGTATAAAACGCACACTATACAGGCGGTATATTATAATATACCGCCTGTATAGTGTGCGGTTAGTCAGCGATGTAATCCCCCAACCTATAGGTTGGGGGATTACATCGCTGATAAAAATGCTTGGCTCAACGCTAGTCCAGCTCCGTAGCCACTAGGGCACAAAAACAAGTGATAAGCAGAAAAGTTCTGAAGTATTGTTGAACCTGCTGAAGACTGTATGAAAGTATTTGTGATCTATAAACTCAATTTATTTTTGTATTATATAACTGCACAGCACATATGTGAGTACTATGTACCAACTGTAAATCTACCATTTACCGTACCTTTGTTTCGTTCGTAGACTTCAGTGTTCTCTGGCAGTTGATAGTGTGTCATGCTCTCTCTAATGTCTCTCTGATGGTGGCACATGTATTGGATCATTCGGTTCCCTTCATGATGGTTGAACTGAGTGGTGGCGATCCATGTGTCATGTTCGTGAACGAGCGCCATCAGTTGGGATTGGTCATAACTTAGGTGCCTCCGCCTGATTTCAATTACCTATTTATTGTATTTTTAATTGTTTGTTTTACTTTAGAAACTTTTAAGTGCGTTATTTTTTTTTTACATCGTTCTCACATATATGTATTTTTTCAACAAGAATAATGTAACCAAATACTTGTAAAACACATTTTTTTTTAAAAGAGTAAGTGTGGAGTTTCTTGTCCATTATTCTCCACAAGAAGCAACATTTCCGAATAGACGGTAGAATCAATTATTATTACTCTAAAATTTATTTTTTTTGACGTTCGAAAGTGCCGCCTAATGGCCTAATTAAATAAAGAAATTTTGATTTTGATTGATTTTGATTGATTAGAGGTTAATGATTATTTTGTGACTTAAGTATAGTATGAGTCACATTTGTACACTAAAATAAAGAATTATTGTAGCCTAAGAAAAGTATAATCAGCCTTTATTGTTCGCACTGCTACTCTTGGGATACAGACCTTCTCCTACCTTTTGCAGAGGTAAGAGGGAATGGGTTTCGAATTAATGCCCCTTTTTCTCTTTTTCAACTCTTAGAGCTTGGTTGAGCATTCTTCTTCTTAGCGTGTCGATAGCAAATATAGTCTCTAAATATTATGTTTGGCCCAGAGTTCTGCCACGACAATACCAACCGAGTATACCAGTTGAGCATTGAAATCTCAACAGTGCGCTTCTAATTAGGCATTTATTTTGGTGTCGCCAAGTTATTAAAAGCAAGCATAACTGTTGCAGTATTGCATCGCTACAACTGCCTCGCTGGCGTTGTAGCAGTAAAAACGACGTGTGAGCTGAGTCTGAGACGTGTGATGTTATATAGTTTGATAGTTTGTTGTAGTCGTAAGCTCCGTCCACACAGAACATAAATGCATAATATGATTAGCGTATGTTATATAGTATGATAGTTTGTTGTAGTCGTAAGCTCCGTCCACACAGAACATAAATGCATAATATGATAAGCGTATGTTATATAGTATGATAGTTTGTTGTAGTCGTAAGCTCCGTCCACACAGAAAATAAATGCATAATATGATTAGCGTAGGCGTGGATAGGTAGATTTGTTCTCTGTAGCGCCACTGCAGCTTCTTTGAGCGAGCACTTCGTGTGGGTTTGGCTGAAGTTCTTTGTCGAGCAATATGAATTTAAGATTGAAAACCCACAGATTTCGATCAAGCGTATTGATAATCCAACGAAAGTGTAGGTATCAATAGAATCGTTTTGGTATAAAAAAACTGCGCATTTAATGGATTTGTAGTTATGACTTCAAAAGCGCGTAGTCTTTTTTTCTGTCCATAAAAAAGAACTTTTGCCCACACTAGGAATTTCTCCTGTACGTTAGTACAGAGTTACAAAAATATAAACTCACGTACCCAAACAATGAGACCGGAACAACTATCCGTAGGAAATACAAGTATTTGGTCCGTGCGGTAATCGAAGCCGCGACACGCAGCGCAGCACTAGTGAAAACAAAATAGCCGCATATTACGCAGAACACTTATGGCCTGCAACCGTGCATAACATAAAAAGCTTCACATTTGGGCACTGATTGTCATCATAAATATTAATTTTACAAGCTTTTATTTAACTTGCAATGTATGTATGTAAGTGTGTTCCTAAAATCTTGCAACTGAATTTTAAAGCAGTTATCCTCCACTGATGAAGATGAAATTGTGCATACACGTTTGTTTAGTTTGGATGACAATACCTGGTTAGCCAAGTGACGTCATAGCAATCCAATATGGCAGACGGCCCAAGATGACGGTCTCGTTATTTTTTGTGCAATGCCATGATATGGTCAAATGAAAGGATTTGCTGAGAAGAATACAAGAAAGCTTGTTTTAAAAAAAGTTTAAACTTCTAGTATAACAAATAATTTTATTATACTAGAAGTTGTTACGTAATGGTTCAGGTTGAACTGCTGGCAGTCTATATTAATTTATTTTATGACATAACTCTAATATCTCCGCCTTAAATGTAAGTAAATTCACTTTAAAAAAATTAAATGCAACATAACTCTAAACACAGTCTCAGTAACAAACCACACACATATTAAGCGGCATTTATGTCCGAAAATAATGGATTTAGTCCGTAACTTTTGGACTCACTTCCCGAACACCACAATTTATTGTTCGGAACGTGACATCTGTATGTGGGACCGGATTCAGTCTCAACTGCGCGGAACTAAGTAGGGTACTGTAATTTTGTGAGCAAATGCAATTTGTACGAGTATTATAGTCGCGTTCATTTTGAAGGGTAGGCAGAGGTTAAGTTTTTTTGGGGTTTCAGAATCAAACTAATAATAGAAATAGGAAAATATGTGTTTATAAGTTCGTTAAGGGTAATCTCTGTAGGAATATAAGATACTAACTGTCCCCCGCGGCTTCTTCATTAAACGTAAGTTCCCTAACGTATAAATCATTCATTAAACGTAAGTTGTGCCAGAAAGCGTTTTCTACCGTTAAAGATTACGTTGAGGACATAAAGGTTTGGGATCAAGTTGCTCCGATTATTACTATTTTTCTTTGCATCCTGTATTTTGTTTTTTTTTTTGAGGTTTTGTTTTAAAGAATTGTATTATTTTAATTATTGTGAATGTGAGGACTTTTCGCAGTTAGTGTTAACCATGGCCTGGCAGATGAGTAATTTATGCGGCCTACCCGAATTACCTTTCTTTGGTATTGTTCGTAGTATCGTTGAGCTTTTTCAATTTTGTGTTGAGCTGCTCGGTTATTGACCAATGCGTGCACTGACTGGACAGGTCCACTCAATCTGGCTGGTTCTTTCCACAAAAGACCATTTCAGACATCAGTCTAAATGGTCTTTACATCATCTAATCAAGGTTTTGTCTGGCGTTTAGAAACCCAGACCTCATTTAGTTTTAAAAAATATGATCGACATGTAAAAGTGTTTGTACAAACCAAATATAGAAATAAAATCATTTATCATTTATAACGAGAGAAAATATTCACGGGATAAAGAGTATCTTATGTGCTATTTCAGACTATAATCTATCTCCGTGCAAAATTTTATCTAGATCCGTCCAGCCGTTTGAGCGTGAAAGCGAGGGTAGAGGAAGAATTTTCTGCCCCAACGGAGCCAGTACACCGAGACAACAGTCTACCCGGGACCACGGTCGTTGCAACACGGCCGAAACGTCGGGCGAAATAGGTAAACAAACAATCGAAATTATCGCGTTAAATTTCCCGTTATAATTATATTGTTTTCAATTATGAAACGCGAAAGTTTAAAAGTTAATATATACAAACACACACACGCACACAAACTCACAAACTTTCTCCTTTATAATATAAGGAGATAATTATATACTAATAAGATTCATCTTCGATTTCTTAAACGAGAAGCCGACACAACTATGTTTGTGTCAGCAGATGCAGCTGAAGACCAATCAACATCAACATCAACAGCCTTTTAAAATGTTTCCACTGCTGGGACTTATAGAGGGAGTGGGCTATAATCCACCACGCAGACCCAATGCGGATTGGTAGATGTCACATGGTTCTAGGACATGCCGGTTTCATCACGATGTTTTCTTTCACCGTTTTGAGAGCAGTGGCAATGAAATAAATTACACAAAGTAATGCAAAAACCTAGATTTTACATGAAATGGTGGCTATCCGAGCTTTACATCTCATTTTCCTTAAAACATGATAACCCTTGGAAATTCTTGTTGTTAGACATTCGGATCTTTACAAATCAAATAAATATCCTAAATTAATGCAAACGTTTTTACTTTTAATTTCTTAATTGGTCTGTAAGTAGATTTAAATTAATTACATGCTGAATGCTTTTATAAAATATTTGAGCAATATATGAGGGTGGATTTGATGATAATTTTGATAGAAATAAAGTTGAGATGTCAGAAGATAAAAAAAAACTCAGAGATTCCACCCAAGATTCCATTATAAGGTTTTCCTAATCGGTTTAGGCCTTTTATCTGATCGCAAACCGGGTAGGTATACAGGTTGAATCCTAAAGTCGGTTGCAAACCAAGAACAAAACTAGTTTGGGTTAGATCGACAATATCTTAGTATAGCTGAGATAATATTTCACACAATTTGTTTAAAGTCCTTAAGTAGGAAATTGTATCCACACAACTTGACTCGAAGACGACTCAAGTCACGACTAAATTCGAGGACGTTAGGTCGGTTACACACTACATCCGATCCGTGTCCGTTATTTGAGTTCCGAGTTCAAAATGTTCTGAATTATGACGGATTATACATTTATAAAACATGAATGGTCTGTATTTAATTTTGTACAATCTTCTATACCATGTTTTTATGCAAACATATTTTATTCTATTCCATAACGGAAAGAGTTCGGATTTAGTGCGTAAGCTTCCCTGTAAGAAGTACTACTGCTTTGTTCACGGACACGGATCGGATGTAGTTTGTAACCGCTTTAATGTCAATAAAGAAATAACAAGCTCAAATCAATCAATTTCAATTTGATCGCGAGATACTATTGTTGAGTCGTGTGGAGGAAATGACTAAGGACCATATCCCAAGTTAGTTTGATAGTAGACTGTAGACTCAGCCACCTTGACAACAAGAAGCCGCGGATGAATATCAATCAAAACAAACAAAAACTCTCCATTTGGTTCAGTCGAGTACAGGACCCTCACCCAGCTGGTCCAGGGGGCAACGAGGGTACCGGATGTTGATACGCACACAGCGAATTGTTTGGACCTTCTGCTGACAACAGATCCAGACAGATACTCTGTGTCAATAGCTTCACCTTTGTCTGACCGTCTGGTGAAGTCTGTGTCCGTCTATTCCCCGCCCGATCCCAGGCCAAGAGGCACCCGGCGGGTTTGGCGGTACAAGTCAGCAGATTGGGATGGTATGCGATCTTTCTTTGCATGCTATCCTTGGCAGCCTACTTGCTTTTCTTCGACTGATCCATCAACGTGCGCGGATGCCGTGACGGATGTGTTGCATCAGGGAATGGAGTACTACATTCCGTTCTCTGACGTAACAATGTCTAGCGAAGACCGGCCATGGTTTGGTGCCGAATGTAAGCGCGCCGACGCGCTTAAACATGGGGCGTACCTGGCTTGGGTCGATGCTCGATCGCGCAAGGCAAGTGACGTGGGTCAGAAGAAGAAAGCCTTCAACAGGGCTGCCAAGTCGTGCAAGATGGTGTTGCGACGGGCTCGGTTCGACCACATCGGCCGAATAGGGACCAAACTTGCTTCTTACCTAGCAGGTAGTAAAGCGTTTTGGTCCCTGGCTAAATCGGTCGAGTCGAACTTCTGCCGTCCCTCACTACCACCACTGCTGAATCCCGACGGGTCGCTGGCCCACTCCGCTGAGGAGAAGGCAAATTTATTTGCCTCTCTTTTTGCGGAATCTTCACGTCTGAATCCTGGTGACGCGCGGCCCCCTTCTTCTCCTGATGGATGCGAGACGAGTATGTTGGAAATTCGGATCCATCAAAAGGACGTCCGTAGGGTGCTGCGCAACCTCGACGTGAACAAGGCTAGCGGTCCTGACGGAATACCAGCAATTGTTCTTAGAACCTGTGCGCCTGAACTGTCTCCGATCTTGACACGCCTATTCCGCCTTTCCTATGAGGCTGGAAAAGTGCCGAATGCTTGGAAGCAAGCTAACGTACAGCCCGTGCCCAAGAAGGGCAGTCGAGCTGACCCGGCCAACTACAGACCCATATCTGTAACCTCCATACTCTTTAAGAGTATGGAACGTGTACTCAATATTAAGCTCCTGGCATACCTAGAAGCAAACGATATCCTTAGTGACCGCCAATATGGCTTCCGCCGAAATCGGTCTACTGGGGATCTTCTAGCGTATGCCATTCACATCTGGAGTGAGGCCATCGAGAGGCACGGGGAAGCGCTTGCCGTCTCCCTCGACATCTCGAAGGCTTTTGATAGGGTCTGGCACGAAAGCCTTATTGGTAAACTTCCTTCATTCGGTTTGCCCGGTGGTCTGTGTGATTGGATTGCAGACTTCCTGAGAGATCGGTCCATTCGAGTGGTTATCGATGGCTGCTCGTCAGACCAATTGGATATCAATGCCGGGGTCTCTCAGGGGTCGGTACTCTCAGCAACTTTATTCTTGCTGCACATTAATGATCTGCAGACTATTGCTGAGAGATACTTGTCCAACGCTCGTACTACCGGGCCTCAGATCCAGTCTCTCCGGGAGGCCATGGTGGAGCGCTTGAACCTTTTCTTGCAGGCAGTCTCCGAATGGGGCGATGCCAATCTGGTCAGGTCCAATGCTGCTAAAACCCAGGCGTGTCTTTTTTCCGCTAAAAAGAGCCAATTTTACCCGGCTCCAACTTTCCGAGATGCGACCGTGGCAATAACTGACCATCTTGAGCTTCTTGGCGTCACGTTGACATCGACTCTCAATTTTGGCCCATACATTGAGGCAAAGGCTCAGCTGGCTGCCAAAAAGTTGGGGATCCTAGAGAAGGTGAGGAGGTTCTTCACGCCGGAACAGCTGCTCAGCTTGTACCAAGCGCAAGTTCGATCATGCATGGAGTACTGTTCTCATCTCTGGGACGGATCTGCCAAATACCAGCTTGATGCACTAGAGTCGATCGAAAAGCGGGCCAAGAGGCTCATCGGCGATGAAGCACTGGTTAAGTCAAAGCTCCAGAGCCTTGAACACCGTCGCCGAGTTGCCAGCTTGTCGGTTTTTTATCGGTTACATTTCGGGGAGTGTGCGATGGAATTGCATGATCTAATTCCGCCCAGCCCGTTTTATCATCGGACTACCAGACGTACGGCGAAGCGCCATCGGTATATGGTAGACATTCCACCCATACGCACTAAACGTTTTGAGAATACTTTGTTTATGCGTACAGCTAAGGAGTGGAATTCCCTGCCGGAGTCTGTGTTTCCCGATAGCTACAATCTAGGGGTCTTTAAGTCAAGAGTGAATAGGTTACTTATAGGCAAGCGTGCTCCACCGTCGACCACATCATCGCTTACTATCAGGTGAGATAGTGGTCAAGCGCGAGCCTATAACAAATAAAAAAAAAAAAAAGGAAAAGATTTGAAAATAGCTGATGCAGTGCCAGTTTCTACTTACTTGCTTAGCTTGCTAGTGTACAGATCGCAAAAAATGTTGTTTGTCCTATAAAATAGTTGTATTCAGAGGCGAAAAATCAATCTAGCTAGGTCTCATATCTGGGAAAAAACGGTTTCCCGAAGTAAATTGTTTACATTATTTTCACCCAAGCAGAACTCGGTCGCCCAGGCACTGAAAACTAATCTGTGCAAGTATAAACAAGAAACATATGAAATTTAAAAAAACGCGGCACATTTTTATTTCATGCTTTTTAAACTACATATTTTTCTAATACGCTTCGATCGAAAATCTATCGAACACGTTATTATGAAACGATATCTTGCGAAAATACCCCGATTCAAAAAGTAAAACGCCTGTAACTTAAAGACGGCTGAACCGATTTTATCAAACACTAAGAGCACTCTCGATAAAGTCACTATGATGCCATAGACAGATACATTAATACACAAGCTACACAAATATAAAAATACACACGTCAAACTTATAAGACCCCTCTTTTTCCTTCAGAGGTTAAAAAAACTACGTCAGCTATGTGAGTCAAACATAAACTAACTTAACTAATCTTGCAGTCTGCAACCGGCTTCTACTCATTATATGCCAGGCCTGTGTTTACATTATAATTGTTCCGCGTTAAGCAGGTAACGGTTAGCTAAATTAATAGCAGTACACGGATTAGTTAGATTAGTCCAAGCGATACTGTTTGAATAGGTGCCTAAGTGACGATTAAACAACGGTTTAATTTGAGTAAGCGATTAGGTTATGATTACAGGTAGTTAGCATTTGTGAAGCTATAGGACAGATGTAACGTCATGATGTAACTGGTATAAAACATGAATCAGCTGTGCCCGCGGCTTCGCTCCCGTCAACTATCCTATCCGACCTACCCTACCCTACCTTACCTACTTATATACTTTGTTTTTAAACCTTCCCTGTATTCTGGTGAACTAAACAAAAAACTAATTATTAATCAAGCCGATTTTGAGCAAGACTAACGAACAGCAATTGATTGATTGATTGGTGGGGCGGTGACCTGGTCAAGGCTGTGGGAATCCGGTGGATGCGAATCGCACAGGACCAATCAGTTTGGCGACGCTTGGAGGCGGCCTATGTCCATCTGTGGACTTCTATCGGCTGAAATGATGATTATACATAACACCGTTTTTTTATTATATTATATTTATAGGATAAATTTCTACTGGTATTACCGGAACCAGCATATAACGCCATGTTCATTTTTGTCATATATCAGAGATAAAGTAAGAGAAAATGAATTTTCTTAATATCATTTTCTGTAGTTTTGCCGATTGTTAATAGTTATTCTGTTATTCGGGGTAGAGATAAATCCAACAAATTAAAGATCATGTAAATCGGTAAAGCCGTTCTCGAGTTATAAATGGTGTAACTAACACGATTTTGTTTTATTTAATAAAAAGATGGAAGACAGAGAAGTATGTTCATCTGTGGACATTATTATGCAAAATCGTTATCATCTTCATCATCATTTCAGCTCGATGTCCACTGCTGATCTCACAAGTCAACCAGTTGCTTGATAATGCTTTTTGCATCCCACCATGTCATCTGTTTACACTGTGGAAGGCTTTCATCTATTTACACGATGCAAAAGAATACTGAACAAAAATAAAAGGTGATTTATCATACACCGCTGATTATTCGTAAAATTAATGTGAAGGATCGTGGCAACACCTGGATGCCTTGTCCATCAAAACATACATACACCGCAAATGATCTATTTTACGATGTGGACATCCTCACACATCATAAATTACCCCCTTCTCCAAAACATAACTCAATTTTAGATATCAAGTCCAGACACAACAATATAACATTCACAAACAACCTTGGGCGCAACCCATTTATATGAGCCATACAAATTAATATTATACTACAAGCAACTATAATTTATGAGGATTTCTACCCGCCTTCCCATTTAGATTATATTCCTCTTGCTAGCAAGATAAGAGTAAAACCACTTAAGTTGTGCGTGTGTCAGTTATAACTAAGGCTTCAGCTCCACGTACGAGTTTATCGCCACGAGTCTGCCTGTGAATCTTTAAATATTTTGCAATCGCAGCGTCAGTGGCGTTGTTGGGGCACTCTAGCATGTGTGTCATATTCTGCACAGGGGCACCACACTTGCATTGTGTATAAGGAGGATATATTAAATCCATTGTACCAAGTTTTGTTTGCAGCAACCTAGGGTACGCAATCAAGTGCTTTCTATAATATAGGCCACTGCAGTTCACGTCCAGATGGTGTTCCGGAGGTTTAAGGAAGTCCTGCTATTGTCGGATGATCTTCACGAGATGAAAATTCTTTCGTCTGTGTATCGTTGCTACTCGTCACGGAATTTTGCGTGACCGCAATAACTCGTCGTGTGACTCGTGTGTCGCGATGGATTGCCGCGTGTCTACTACGACTAATTGCACAATTGTTTTTTATAAAATATTCAGAAAGAGTGCGTTGTGAGTAGACCGTGTCTTGCGGCGAGTAATGCCTGGTTTACACAGTGCGAACTGCTAACTAGACAGTAGATAGCTGATAACATTGTGTACTCGTATGTCAGTAGCTTTATTTGCCGCAAGTGCGGTTAACTCGTATGATACGTCCGTGCAAGTTGCTGCTCTGCTGCTATAACTAACTGGCACACTAGCTCGTACTGTGTAAACCATTAAGTAGTATTTCAGTGTCACTCGTCGCATCGCTGCGATAGCGTTGCCGTGTAAAGACACGTCCATAGAGTTACTTCGTTTCTGAAGGACTTGTCTTCTTCATTGAAGAAGCATGACGATAATATCACTGGACGATACACTCGCTCGTGGAAGTGGCACTTTAATGTGTTCCCTTTACCTAGTCTACTTTGAAGGACTAAAATTAAATGGAAGATGTCTGGCTAAAGTTATTATGTTATACGTGGGACACTCAGAAAGTTTTGCGAAACTAAAAAAAATTGTTCTATACGTACATATATTTTTATTAAATCTTTTCAAAGTACTTTCCACCAGCCTCTATACAAAGATTCATGCGCCTAAACCAGTTTTCAAAACACTTTTTCCAGTCCGCCGCAGACACCTCGTTTACAGCCTGCTCG
The DNA here is from genome assembly GCA_949775005.1 of Orthosia gothica. NCBI lineage: Eukaryota > Metazoa > Arthropoda > Insecta > Lepidoptera > Noctuidae > Orthosia > Orthosia gothica. The sequence goes on from OX459047.1 coordinate 3,159,199, forward strand.
AACGCAGCCAGCGCATCTTCCGGCGACGAAAATTGTATCCCTTTGAGCTGATTTTTTATTTTTGGGAATAAAAAGAAGTCACACGGTGCTAGATCAGGGCTGTAAGGAGGGTGACCCAGGAGTTTGACTGGCGTGCTGTCCAGGAAGTCCCTCGTTTTGAGTGCGGTGTGCGCAGGTGCATTGTCGTGGTGGAGCAGTAGCCCGCGGAGCCCTGTGTTTGGTCGCTTGTTGCTTATAACAGAGAAAACTTCTGGCAAACATTTGGTAGTATACCATTCGGCATTAATGCTTCTTTGATCCCGTAAGGGAATTGATACCAAGTGGCCAGTCAAATTAAAAAAGCTAGCGATCAAAATCTTACCCCCGCTTCTAGATCGCTTCACTTTGGTAGGCGTTGGCTCATTTTGAAACACCCAAACAGTCGACTGGCGCTTGGTTTCTGGGTCGTATTGATAAATACAGGACTCATCACCTGTAACGATGTCGTAAACACGCCGAGACGAGCCTGCTTCAAATTTGTTAAGCATATCACGGCACCATTCCACCCGGGCCTGCTTCTGAGCATCGGTGAGGTTGTGCGGCACCCAGCGTGATACTATCCTCCTCACGCGAAGATGGCTGTGTAGAATCTCGTGAACGCTTCCCGATCCAATCTTCAATATGTGTTGAATCTCCTGATATGTAATTCGCCTATTGTCTTGGATTAAATTTTTCACTGCTAGCACGTTTTCTTCGGTAACAGCCGTCAAAGGGCGACCGCTTCTTTCGTCATCCCCCAAAGTTGGTCGACCGCGCTTGAATTCGTTATACCAACGATACACGGTTGCCTTGGAAGGGCCTTCATCCATGAATGCCATTTGAAGTCTATCGTACGATTCATCCGGTTTCAGGCGACACTTGAAATCGTATAAAATCATAGCTCTAAAATGTTCCCGGCGCAGATCCATATTTCAGTGAGACACAATACTTTGAATTAACTCGCAAAAAATGTGGAGGGAAATTTTGAAATTGGAACTTACTTATTTTTACTTATAAATAATCATATTTACGAAAAACATTATAACTGGCCAGTCTCCCATATATAAAAACTTTTTTTCGCAATACTTTCTGAGGGGCCTGGTATTTAGAAACGTAGACAGATTTAGACTATGATACTTTGTCAGTTTACGGATGGTAGTCTGCAAATTTTGAGCTAAATGAATTAGAAAAGTTGGTGGGTATATAAATCATGTGGCTTGGGCGTTATTTGCTAGGTTTAAAACGTTGACTTTCTTATCGTTATATCGGCGAATATATGTCTAATATTATGAATATAAGTCTAATAAACACTGATTTGTTGCTAATAAGACAAAGTTCACAAGTCCCAATAACTTCGCAACCAGCAACCCAACCTCTGGTAACTGTTGTATCAGGCAGCTGATCTAGAAAATGTTGCGTAAAATATATTTTATCGTTCGAGCCCTCAATCATCTAAGGGGACGATTTCCAAAGGCATTGTTAAGTACGGTCGCATCCTTCTCAATCTCAGCCACAAATGTCAAAAACACCACCTATGTCAATTTCCCTACATTTTCTCATAATTTTGAAATTGGTTCTCGCCGAGATGATGTCCGAGTAAGAGGCACGAGTAATTTTTTCATGTTGATAGGCACGGCACGCATTTGACCACTATCTCACCTGATCTATTATAATTTGTGATCTCTTATATAGAACTTTCATAGTCCCTTCCTTTTCCTGTGGTCTATGATCAACATGTATGCATGTTAGTTATAGTAAATAATTAAGGAGACAAGCGAATTGTATCAATTTACCAGCCTACATAATTTACAGTCAACTAAGAAAATATTCCCAAGAGTAAAAAAGCTAAAACTATAATAAGCTTTTAACATTGGTAACATGAGACCGACCACATCATCGCTTACGATGATGTGGTCGACGGAAAAACACGTTTGCCTAGAAGTAATCCATTCACTTTTGATGTGAAGACCCCAGGTATTAGGTATCTGGAAACACAGACTGCGGCAGGGAATTCCACTCCTTAGCTGTACGCAACCTCTCAACCCCGCGCACAAAATAGTTCACGACGTCGACTAGTTCAACTTTAAGGTTTGTTAGTGAAATCTTCATGCAAAGTGGTATTTAAAAAAGCTTTTATCCAAAATATATTTTATATCTGAAATAATTCCACTAAAGAAAGTTAGGGTCAGCAATTAATCAAACTTACTTCTTCATAAAATATAATTCGGTTATATTTTCACAAAGGAGTATGGTTAGTACCACATTGCTTTTTCTAAGCCTTCTAGAATATTTTTATAATTAAAGCACCAATTATTCGACGAACAAGATTGAAATGATCGATGTTTGTGATCAAGCACGTTTGATTAGAACTTATTTGTAATTAAAGACACTATGCAATATTTTAATCTAAATAGTATTCATTAACGATCACGATTTTCTAAAATCTTTGCCAGGTGGCTAGAAGAAACTGGTTGTGAATGAACAAGGAAATCATTAAAATGGCGTTTGTCCAGTAGATTGCTCAAAACTGATATTGAATTCGATGCAAACTTAATTAAAACTGTTTTACCCTAATTTAAATAATTTCATACGAATAAACAGGGTGACATTTAATTCGTTGGCAAACTGTCAGTATTTAAAAAAAATATCATTATTACCTATAGTGTCATATCCATTAGTTATTTGTCGTTCTCAACTCCGCTACTTCTTAAATCAATTTAAAATCTGAGTCTCTTGCTAGGTATTGTAGAATTGTATGCACCGAAACAAAAACAACACAACACTGTCTATTCTTCAAAGTAATCTTGATAAAAAATTCGTTTACCCAACACAGCAGCACAGTGTGCAAAATATCGTCGTTGGTGAGGTCTATAAAGATGTCTTTGGGTCGGCACTGGGATGTATAGGCCTTCTGAGACATGCTATAAAATCGCGGGAACTCCTTTGGGCTTGTGACATACGAGCAGGATTATGGAACAACTGAAAGGGTGGGTATGTATGTAAAGGTATTACGTTTGCTAGTATGTATATTCTAGCATGCAATTTGGAACTTGTTTCTTAGTGAACATTCTGTTAGCGATCTTTGTATTTAATTGAGCACACCAAGTGATTTTTCTGTGTTGGTAATCATTAATTTGATATTTTTACACTTGCAACAAAGATGGACGACTAATTGTAAGGTTGGTAAACGATAAGTTTGCACTTCTCGTTTCCCGCCCATTCCAAGGTTATGAACAGTGTGGCCCATGCCATCAAAGTCAGTCAATCTTTAATCGAGGTCTGATAAATAACTTTAAGGGTAAGTGCTACTTTATCAACTGTATTTTATAAACTGTGTTCTATAAACTATTTTCAATAAACTGTGTTTTCTGTAACTGTGTATTTCATACGAGAATACACCTGGGTGAGTAAACCCTTTTAAGCATTTTTATTTACATTGCCATCCCCGCTGAAATACCCACACAAGGTTCTAGTCGTTTAAGTAAAAGACGACAATAGTTTGGGCAGAATGATAATAAACTTCATTCTGGTCTGTCAAGTAGTATTTGGTTGTACTGCATGAGATCCTCGATTTCCAGGTCGCGTTGTCTTTTTGCGTTAATTGCATTACGCCCGCCCTCTATTAATAACTGGTGAAATGTTGGTATATTACAATTTACACCCTCAGATCAAATAAAAAGTCAAGATGGAACGTTGCAAACAACATGGGAACGCCGCCTCAGATCAAATAAAAAACTCGACTGACAAGCTAAGGCGTAGTTTCGTTGTACATGTGAGCGTGTAATTGTGTATATAAACGGTAAGGCGTAGTTTTAACCGGCGTCACCATGTTGTTTGCAACGTTCCATCTTGATTTTTTATTTGATCTGTGTTTACACCTCCTAAGCATTTTAAAGGACTATTGTGACGTTTCTAAATAGGTAGCCCTTGTTCGGAAATAGACTGATTGGTTTCGTAATTTCAATGCTTTTACTATTTTGTTAGGCTGAATGTTTTGTATATAATAAAATCGGCAAAGAACCGAAACTATAGTATATGAAGGAAAGATACAAACAAGTAAGCTAAGCTCCAAAGCATTATGTATCAGTACCTAACCAGCAAGAATTTTATTTATTCACCCACCACGAACACGTTAAGAGGTTTTAACACCGTCTTCCCTTCCACCGTTAACCCGTTTAAAAGGGGGTTGCATTTCGAATTGCTCAAATATGAATGAGTTTCGTAAGACATTATTGATGGGATCTGACAACATTGTATGAGATTTATCACGCGTTTGAGGTGAGGCAATGAAAAGATGGTGATGAAGAGTTATTTCACTTATGGTGTGCATTTGGCTCGGCATCTATATACATAAAAATTAATCCCTATTTCCCTTCGTGAATGGCTGGAACGTTTTCTCTAATTTATTTTTGTTGTGCTTGGAGTAGACCTGTTTTTAAGTGAAAACTATAAACTGGTAAACCTAGAGTATAAAAGGACCTAAGGCTAGGAAGAGCGTCGATGTTTGAGGGATGATTTTAGAGCATTATTAATGCAACTGGGTGCGAGTGATCGAGATTTAAATTGAATGTTGTAGATCAAAGAGTATGCCTATTTGATATTTTATTCAATTTCAATACCCAGTAACGGTGTTAATAATTCATAAAATATTTTTTATATTTGATTCATTCTGTTACTCAACTCTACACTAACTGATCGTCCAAAATCTAGTTATTACACTAGATTTTGGACGATCAGTTAATCATATTGTTTCTTACACCAGATAAATGCTCTGTTGTACAAAATTACTGTACCGAAGTTATTAATATAGTCATTTTATTGATTTTATATTGTTTCTGGTTAAAGATATTGAGGCTTGCAACTACCTTTATTGGGTTAATTATTCGATATTCGACGGTCTTTGAATTTGCTTACTGACCTTAGCGTGTCTCTTATATCAAACATATCTGAAGTGACCGCGATGATAAATGCTCTGTAGTACAAAATTACTATACCGAAGTTATTCATATAGTAATTATATTGATGTGTAGTTAGTTGGGTGTGTTTTACATATTATTTAATAGTGTGTACATTATCAAGAATTACGATACTGCTGTAATCTTTATGTGACTTTGTAGTAAATGGTGTTTTTGACAGAGTGACGTTAAGTTATTCTTTTTTTGTTTATTTAAGGAAAACAAACAGTTGCACAAAACGAAATAGTCACAATATCTTAAATATTAATACGTTTCAAAACAATTATGCTATCCACTACGTTCTCCACAGATTAACATTTAAAGTATTTAAAACTAACTAGTAACACATACAACGGTTATTGTCGTATCTAGATTTTAAATAATATATATGTCGCCGCGTAGGCGTGAATTTGCTAATTTATTATCCTAATTAATCATTTTAAGTGTCTAATGTCTATTTAAGTTGGGTTTTGAGTTCAGCGCCATCTATTGGCTCACTGTGGAATCAGTATTGATTCATAATTCGTATACTAATTTCAATGTTTAATTAATACGAGATGTTTAAATAAAACAGGAACACTTATTGTAGTACTTTTGGATTTGTTCCCATCTTAACTATTGCACATTTGACGAAGTAAATGTGTTTCATTATGTTATTCTTATTAAGTTGTCAAACAATGGCGGATGTTATAATTTCTATGACCAATAACCAGATTTAATAATTTAATACGAGAACTAAACAAATTTGAGTAAATGATTAAATACTAAGAAGTCATAAGACTATTTTACACAGCTATGTAATAATGAGAAACTTTCTAATTAGTAAGATTGTTAGATCACCGGAAACTTGAATAGTTTTGTTATTAGATGACTATTTCAATAATAAACTACAAACCACTTTGTATTTGTGAGTATTGAGGTTGTTTAATGTTAAAATAATTAACTGATCAGCATTTTAGTATTGTTTGCTAACTTTACTCAACTATCCAAGTAATTAGTGTCTAAACAAAAACAATATGGAAGTCCCGCCCATTGTTGAGTACGGGCATGGCGCGTACGGTGCATGGTGTGTGTAAAAAATAATAACTGTAAAACTGTTTAATAAATCTGCTAATTGAATAGATGTTTGAAAACCTAATAAACATGTAACGTTAATTGTCATAAAGTGATTGTGTAATCTATAAAAACATTTAAAAAGAGTATCCTGGAGTTTCTGGCTAGGTCTTCTCCAGCGACCGACAAAAGCTTTGGACCTAGCAGGCCACACGAATTCACGATGTGGTTTTAGCTTCAAGTTCATTTGAAAACTCAAAGTGCCTGTAACTAAATCAAATAAACACTCTTGAGTTTCAATCCAGTGTTGTGTGTTATTGAAGTAACCCGCTCCAGTCAAGAATAAAGGAATTGCCTCTAGACATTGGGGTTAAAGATGGCGGTCCTACGATTCATAGGTACTTCGACGTGACATATATAAAAAACAAAAATTGAAATTTGTATGCGTCTATTTTTAAACATTACGGTATTTTATATTAATTTGCTGATCCTTTCGGGTTGCTATTCGTCGGTCTTTGATTTTACTTATTGACTCAGCGTGTCTCACAAAACAAAACTCTCTGAAGTGACGGCGAATCGCGATGCCTATGTTGGTACGTCTGATGATTTTAAGTCTGATGATTGACTCTAAGTTTGATGGTTCGAAGGATCTCCAGTGCCTATACCAGTGACTCATGCACGTTTATATGACTTACCAAAACTAATTCCATATCTATCAGATTGGCCAGTAGCATATTTGTGTTTAATCCCAGAATGGATCCTGTAAGTAAATTTAATACTATTGTACGCAGATAATCAGAAACAAAGATTATTATTATCCTAGGTTGCTGGGCCAACGCCTTCGAGCCCATAACCCGTTCCAGTCAAGACTCAGGATTTACGCGCCAGATAACCAGCTGATACATTGTTTTTCTCATTTAAATTCACCACACAAATCCAGACTTTACCCTTACAAAAAGAAAGTTCAAATTCTCTTGTAACATTTTCCTCTTCCCTATCGATCTGCAAGCCTGGTAAATGAAATCCAGATGTAGCTAAGTACGCATTTGATATTGAAGTAGTATAATCTAAGACAAGTGTGGGTTACGACAAAAAGTGATTGACCCCATTTCGCCTGGGCAGCTTCGTTTTGTCCGATTCGACCCTAAACGAGGGAGATTGGGGAACAATAAGAATAAATCTTTAGCTGGACTGTTTCAATTCCTATTGTACTGTTGTGAGAGATCTACGGATGCTGTGTAGTGTAAATCTATCGTGTTTTCGGATAACTCAATGTGGGTAACTTAAATTAACTTGAAAAACATATCTACCCGCATAGTGATTTGATTATTTTGACAGTCAAGGCTTCACCTTCACCTTTGCTATAGTCGCATAGAACATACAGAATTAAATAAATAATCAGCTTGTAATGTTCCCACTGCTGGGATGTAGGTCTCCTGTCTGTAAGAGGGAGTGATGGATGTACCACACGAGCTCAGTGTGGGTTGACGAATGTAATATTATATAATCGAATTTTTGGTTCTTGGCTATACCAGTCCAGTTTCCTCTCGATGTTATTTACTGTTTTCAAGAGCAGTTGTGATGATTTCACAATCAAACTAAAGCGCCTGCCTGAGTTTGAGCTTATTGCTCACTGTGCCAATAGAACCTAACTTTGTCTTCCCATCTTTTTGACTGAATCAACTCCCTGACAATTCAAAAGCGCCTGTAAATGTTTTAATTTAAATACTTGCTTGGAGCTAGAGTTTTCTACTTAATTCAACCAAATTGACATTTAAAGCTTCTCAAACAGTTTTCTATCTAAAGTTATTTGTAACAAAATATCTTTTGCGTTCCTAACCAACTTCAAACTTCATAGTTTGCCTTTGATGAAGTCTCTCTTATTTTCCTTTGCTTCTCCAAGAACTGAAGTTATTCAAGTTTACACTTATAAAGTATGATCTAGTTTTTCTTTAGCGACTCCTTGATTGCATTCAATGAAGGATCTCAAGGATTGACTCTCTTAAGTAGGTGGCTTCGGATTTTGTTTTTGTTTGAAAAAGGTTCAAGTTTGAATAGGAGTGCAGTTTATGCTGTTTTTCTTTTTAGCTTGTCTTAGCCTAAAACTGATTTGAAGTCGTAGATTTATCCCATTTTTATATGTGTATTTAACCCACGACAGGAAAAGAGGGGTGTTATAAGTGTGACGTGTGTACCTGTGTGTTTGTGTATCTGTCTGTGGCATCATAGTTCCTAAACGGATGAACCGATTTTGATTTAGTTGTTTTTTTTTTGTTAGAAAGGTGACTTTATCGAAAGTGTTTCTAGCTATGTTTGATTAAAATCAGTTTAGCCGTTTAAAAGTTATGGGCGTTTCACTGTTTGAATCTGTGTATTTTCGCAAGATATCGTGTCATATTTATGTTTTCGTTAGATTATCGATTAAAACGTGTCTTCTACTAGATAAATTAGAAAGCGTGAAATATTTTTGTTTGTTGATTTGACGAAGAGTGGAGTCTTCTTCTCGCCTCATAACAACACATAAAGTAAAATCACGCCAAACCTTCGCCTCGTGATGTGATTACGAGATTCTAGGAAGAGAGTGTGCATCTTTGTTTTAATAATCCTCTACTAACACCAATCATTGATTCTTTTGATAACCTAAATTATTATGAAAATAGTTTATCTATTTGTTGTACAAATCCGCACATTCAATAAGTTTATGAGTTCAAATTCATAACATTCGGTATGAAAATCATCAAAAAATATAAGAAAATAATTAAATGGGTAAAATCGGTAAATTCACCTTCAGACAATATTCACGGGTGAAAGAATCGAGGTTCATACGTTCACCCCTATGTATAGCGTAATTTCGTCTAGTTTTTAGAAATTTTCTATTTTAGGATATAATTCTTGGTTGGAAATAGAAACTACAAAAATACGGGGGCGTTTTATTAAGATATTAATATCATCATCATCATTTCAGCCGAAAGATGTCCACTGCTGAACATAGACCTCCCTAAGTGTCGCCACATCGACCGGCTCCGTGCGTCTCGCATCCGCCGGATTCCCCCAAACCGGCAGGCTTATTACGTATGTTGCAAGCGCAAAACGATAGCGATATTTGTGCAATCAATTGTTGCTCTTCAATACAGAAGTTTTGACAGCAGTGGTGGCTCAGTGGTAACGGCCGCGACTTACAAGTTGTACGACTACATCGTGAGGAAACCGGCATGTCCTAGAACCAAAAATTCGAAGACATGTGACATCCACCAACCCGCACTGGGCCCGCGTGGTGGATTACGGCCCGTTCCCTCTCACAGAGAAGAGGCCTGTGTCGCAGCAGTGGGAAAATTAATAGGCTGATGATGTGATGATGATGATGACAGAAGTTTTAGAGATACCAGTGGTTTTTTATAAAAAGTGCATTTGATAAACAGCGAGCGATTAGCAAACGATTGCATAGAACCTACCATACCTACACTGTAGTAATTGCGACTTTTATGACATGCAACGATCGCGCGATGATTGCTGATTGCTGTTTCTTACGTCATAAGCCTGCCGGTACTATTATAGGGACAGCTCGTTATTTATAGTAAAGCAAAAATATTAAAGGACTCCCTAAACGTCTACCAAAAAACTTTTCAACAAAAATATTAAACCGACTTCCAAAACAAAACACTACGAAGCGAAACATTACTTTCTTTTCGGAAGTCGGTTTCTTCCGTACATATTTAGTTTTTTTCGAAAAGAAAGTTATTTTTCGCTTTGTAGTGTTTTGTTTTGGATGTCGGTTTAATGTTTTTGTTTAAAAGTTTTTAATTTTTCTTGGGATGGAACTCAAAAACTGCTTGTCAGATTTTGATCAAATTTAGTATTTTTTTGTGGTCCCAACCACATGAAAAGTATCTGCTTCCAAATAAAAATTATTAAAATCGGTCCACCTCGTAAAAAGTTCGAAGGCAACACACATAAAAAATTTCAGGCGAATGGAAAATCTCTCCTTTTTGTTAACTACAAAGAAATACAAAAAAAAAGGTAAGAGAATGGGCTGTAATTCACCCCGTAATAATAGGCGTAAAAATAAAGAATAGAATCAACGAATTAAGTTAACACTTCAAAAATATTATTTCAAATGAATTGGAATGTTTCTGAAGCGCTTAGTAATTTAAGACAATGATATTGTTTCAGTTCAAGCCGCAAAGGAATCCAAGCGTGGTGACATGTGCTCATTGAAATAATTATCTTTGTTTGAAATTGTCATGACATTTGAATATAGCATTAATTGTTTGAAAGATATCATTGAGATTAATGTAATATTAGACTTATATTAATCATCACATAAAATAATCTTTATAATGTCATCTAAACGTTTAAGTTTATTGAACTTTGAAATCCACACTTACTAATATTATAAATGCAAAAGTAACTTTGTGTGTTTGTTTGTTTCCTTTTCACGACTAAAGGAAACAGACATCTCTTTAATATAGGCGACACAGACCGCCTTCTTTGCAAGGGCTGCTTTAACGCTGAGCAATCAGCCACCCACGTCATTCTGGAATACGAGGCTGTGGCTTCACAACCTGCGCAAATAGTCGGAACATTGAGTTTGCTCCGCGAAGTTTGTGAAGCCCCCGACTTTATGCTTTCGGGCGGAGTTAGGCTTACGACATTAGCGGAAAATATAGTCTCTATTCTACTCCACGCCTCATGGCTGACGGAATGACTTGGTGCACGGGTGGGCCATGACGTGGATTAGGATATAGAATACTTAATTTGTATCCCATATATCCCCTTGGGATAATAAAACACGTTTTAAAAAATAAATAAAAAAATAACACCCGAGTGGAGCCGCGAGCAGAATCTAGTATAAAATATTATTTAAACTGAAAATAATCCCGAGATGAACTCGTAAAGTAATTACAAACTTAGGAAGCACGATGCTCCAGTCCTCGACATAGCCAACTTTACCTATTGAGCAATCTAATACACCTTTCAAATTTATTCATTGCCATCAAAGGCAACTTTTAGTGTACGATTGCTAATGGGACATCTTATTTACAAGTTAATACTTTACACTTTTGTATCACCCTTATTATCGACGTTTTGAAAATTTCTAACAATATTAACACGTTTGCTGCCGTAATTACTGAATCAACTAACACGCAAAAGGTTTTAAGACTGTAACGACTACGGATTTTTTATCCTATGTTACCCGGGCCAAAATAACGAATCGATTGACGCCTTATTCATCAAAATCGGGCGAATAGTTTAGGCACTACGTAGGAACATACGTAAATACAAACATACATACAAACATAGACTGCTAAAATCATAAACCTCTCTTTTGGCTTCGCTGTAGTTGGGTAAAAAGCCATTGTGTCTGCAACAGCGTTGGCCTGTTCTCCAGGAATCGTGTATTTTTTTGAGATAAAATGTTTTTTATAACCCTCTGCGGTAGTGTAGCTTTCAAAGTTTGAATCAGTAAAAGAATTTTCGAAATTGGATCAGTAATTCCAGATTACCATTTAGAAACATATAAAAAACCGGCCATTACCAAACCGCAAAAACCAGTGGGTTGTAATAGGATTTTTTTCCATGATTTTATTTTAACACTTTGTCGGAATTATTAATATGTATGTAAGAGCGGGCGTACTCAGGGTCCTCAAATGATAACGATCAGACATCTTGTATACACTTTTTATTACTCACACCAACAGTACGTCTCACAACTTAATTTTATAATGAGATGTGCACAGTTCAATACAATTCAATACTGAATTCTTTCGACTAGAACCAGCCTATTTATACGTTTAAACAAATTACAAGACGTCACACAGCAACAACATCCGGTGACATTCGTTTATCAATTAATTATAGATTTAGGTTTGTAAAAATACAGTAATTGTGTATATTATTTGATTAGTAATTTATAACACTTTTTACAAATATTTTGAACGGATTTAGCTACCAATCATTTTATTTAAATAAACTAACAGTCAGTGATATACCTTCCATTTTTGATTTTATAATATTACTCAAATAAAAATAAATCTTTACAATAACAATACATAATTCGTGTTTCCGTTATTTCATGTGCCTTTTTGATGTTTGATTTCGTCTGTGGTGCTAGTTTCATTTACCAGCGCTATCATGTATATCAATGCCAAATTATAGCTTTCTTGTACTAAGAGTCTCTGAACTAAGCTGTGGACGGACAGACGGACATAGCGAAACTATAAGGGTTCCTTGTTGACTTCGGAATCCAAAAAATTAGGAAATTAAAACAAAAAAACTGATTTATCAATATATTGGTATTTGTTAGTAAAAAATACGTAATAATTAACATTATCACCAAATTAGAAGGGGCAGTAAAAAAAATCTTCTGAACAAGATTTTGTAAACAAAATTGACTTCTCATTTCCCCTTGTTTTCCTATATTTAAACAAAACACACAGTATTTATATCCTAACACACTCGGTGGGGTAGGTCTAACAATTTTTGTGCGTCCCTCTTTAGCAGTATGTGAAAATTATGCCCCTCTTAAAATACTTTTTGACAACATGTATGACTTTGGGTCAACAAGAAGCTTATACTGTGAAAATAAGATGTCTGTAGCTCTAAACATTTGGCTATAAAGCCTGTGTGACAGACGACGGACAGAAGGACAGACAGACGGACACGTGAGTAAAAAGAAATTTATCAGACACATCTTTGCCAGGCGCACTGCTAAAATTATTAAAAACTAAGAATTATCTCCGTTTTCTTGAAAGTCATTTCTTAAGTAAAAAGACAAAAGCTTATTTTATTGAAAAATAAACCTAGTTTTGGCCGATTACTAAGATTTCTCAATTTATTTTTTTCTTATTTAAATATCTATCTGTTAATGTCCGATTTCTAATGCCTTATTTAAAAGTAAAAAATTGACTTTTATAACTTTGTACTTTTGTATCATCCTCAATATCTTCCAATTGTCAAAGTAAAGAAGCTTTTAGGTACAGATGTAGCATTCTTTTCAAATTTACAGCCAGACAACTCCCAATACTAGACGACTGGTAACCAAAACCTATCCGTTCCGCAATATAGGAACCACCACGGAAATAAATCACACAGGAACTATATAGGCCTCTCATAACTGGTAATAGCGGGCGGTGCTCCACGTTAATTAGAACCGGGTCGCTCGATCTATGCGAGGGCACGTAGCGGTACCCGAGTACCCGTGTGGTACTCGTCACCTTTGAGGGTAGGCTGAAATTATCTGTTTTGCTTAAGGTAGGCAGAGTTTTAGGTCAAATGTTGGAGGAAAATCCTAGCTAGGTATATTCTACGTTTTGAGGATGATGTTAGAAAATTTTGGTATTATTTAGGGTCTCAAATTAATTTAAAAACAGAAACCCGACTACTTAAGAAGCGAAGAAAAGCTTTTTAGTTCGCTTCTTAAGCAGTCGGGTATTTGATTCTTATTTTTTTTGTATTTATAACTTTTTAGTTATCATTTATTTACAAATTATTGATTTATTTACAATTTTTTTCGAATAACTTTTAAACATATAAGTGGTATGTATTTTTGTAACCACCTTTGAAAACCCTTCATTTTGATATCCCACTCGATGGCATTGGAAGTAAAAAAATATGGCACCGACATTTTTTTTAAACTATTTCCGTCACTTATCTAAGATCAATCCGTCTAGTGGTATTCAAGAATAAGGTAATAAAGAATATAGCATACTTGCAAGATACGCGCATAAAACATAACCCTTTCCTTGCAGTCGGGTAATAATGATAGGAATAGCGCCCACTATAAAAAGTTAAAACTATTCTTATTAAAAAAACGGTAAAATTTGCCGCATTTTAGGTAGTCACAAATTACGAGTATAAACCAATGAAAAACAGAAAATAATATTGTAGGAAAGAAACGCCGGGAGGGGACGCCCTAGAAAAACATACATAGACCTTATATCGAAAGGCCAGGATATTCTTCTGAAAGGCTAGGTGCGCAGTACTCATAACCAGCGTGTGTGTATCACTACTACGTATAGATAGTACTACTACTAGATGTATGAATGTGAGTGAAGCAAAAGAAGTATGTAAGAATCGTAGCAGGTGGCGTTCTGTAGTTTCTGCCGACCCCCATGGGAAAAAGGCGTGAGTTTATGTATGTATGTAATTGCAGGATACGATGACGGTAATTCTGTCATTGATGTACGAAAAACTGCACGGTTTTTTGAGAGATAAGACACGGGCGTGAAGCTTCAGGAAAAAAAACTGGTCAGAGATTTGTGCTTAGTTTTTTTTAAGAATATTATCTGCTAGTGTTTGCTTCATCTATCTGTACTGATGAATATAGGCCTATCAAGTGATGCCACATCGACCGCTCTTGTGTATCCAGCGTATCCCGCAACCATGTGAGCGTAACCATGTCATCGGTCCATCTAGTGGGAGGTCTTCCAATGCTGCGTCTTCTGGTACGCCGAGCCTCTCTAGAAATTTTCGGACACATCGACCATCCGTTCTGCAAGCAATGTGCTCTGCTAATTTGCAATTGCATCTTAAGTTAAGCATTTTTTCGAGTTATATCGGTAACCTTGGTCTTCCTGCGGATATCTTCATTTCTGATTCGATTACGCAAGCCCTTGCGATAAATTTATTACGCTAAACTGAAGTGATGGAGTATTGCCATTCTTACTCAGCGTGGCTTGCAACTCACTCTACTACGTTAATTACAATCTGCGAGTGTTCGCTCCATCTATGTCGGCTCATGTAATCAAGGGTGCGATAACTTGCTGCGTCAGCGTTACTTGGGGTTTGTAGGAAAGATTAGAGTGCATTATTTTATGGGAGTAGGTGACTGACGAGCAGCGATATGAAAATTGGAAGGAGTAAATAACAATAAAATAGCGTTTTTTTTTTTTATTTGACATTTGACCTGTGTTTGCCCTTGACTCTAGTCTAGGTCAGAGGTGACAGAGACAGAGTCAACGATGGAGTGAGCTTACCCAGAAGAAGCCTGTTTACTCTAACTTTGAAGAGATTCGGGTTGAATGCGTTCGGAAACACAGACGCAGGCAGTATATTAGCATTATTCAGTTTCTTACTTCTTTTTCTATATTGGAACCATAGATCTCGTTCAAACCATGGTTTGAACGAGATCTATGCAATTATCGTTGGAAGTTTACATGGTGTACATAATATATTTTTTTAGTTTTATCATTCTCTTATTTTAGACGTTACAGGGGGAGGGACACACATTTTACCACTTTGGAAGTGTCTCTCGCGCAAACTATTCAGCTTAGAAAAAAAATATATTAGAAACCTTAATATCATTTTTGAAGACCTATTCATAGATACCCCACACGTATGGGTTTGATGAAATTTTTTATTTTTAGTTTCAGTTTCAAGTATGGGAAAAAAAACCCCCAAAATTTATTGTTTTTTTTTTATTTTTGTGTAAAAATCTTATTGCGGTTTACAGAATACATCTACTTACCAAGTTTTAACAGCATAGTTCTTATAGTTTAGGCAAAAAATGGCTGTGACATACAGACAGACAGACATGACGAATCTATAAGGGTTCCGTATTTTGCCATTCGGCTACGGAACCCTAAAAAGACATAAAAGTAGGATTAATTCTGTAGAAATGCGTTCCTTGCAAAGTATGTGTGTTGTAACTTTAAATGATAGATTGAGGAATGATGTAATAAGACAACGTTGTGGTTTACAAGATGTAGTGACTAAAATTGAAAAGAGTATGCTAAGATAGTTTGGCCATGTTGAGAGGATGAATGAAAGGCGAATAACAAGGCAGACGTGAATGGAAACGCCGGGAGGGGACGCCCTAGAAAGACATACACTGACCTCATTGGTGATGTTCTTCAGAAAGGCCATGTGCGTAGTACTCATAACCAGCGGGCGTGTATGACTAGATGCATGAACGTAACTGAAGCAAAAGCAGTATGTAAGGTTCGTAGCAGGTGGCATTTTGTAGTTTCTGCCTAAAAAAGGCGTGAGTTTATGTATGTATGTATATACGTATTAATAAGCAGTTCATTCGGCCACTATCTAACCTGATATTAAATTCGTAGGCATGTGGTCGAGGATGGCTTATTATGTCCGTGTTTATGTCGTTTCATGATCGGCCCAGTCATTTCCAAACTACGTTAAGCTCGGCATCGAGTCTAACCGGACGAAGCTGAATAGCAGTATTTACACTGAGCAAGCTTTTCTGATTACCATTAACTGAAGACTGATTGTCAGATTTGCAAGACTTCTTCTGATTACCCGTAACGAAGCGCGACGTTCAAAGATTCATCAACAATAGCGGGTGCAAAACCGATACACTCGTCTCTCAGTATGCATTGTTTGGTCCACAAACCTATTTCAGCAAACGTTGCTTAAACTTGAGGATCGACCTGAGCATCTGCTATTGCTTAGCCACGATCCCTCACAGACATCATCGTGATTGCTAAACAAAGCCCCTCCTCAAGTGTCGCCACATTGACTGGTCATCAAACAGGTCATCGGTCCACCTATATAGTGGGAAGCCTTTCAACGCTGCCTCGCCTTCTCACAGACAAGTGACAAACAAAAGAGTATCGCAACAATAGTAGCACCGAACTATCGAATGCATCACGTTAAACAATTTGTATATTGCGAACACCAGCGGATGCCAGAGTTCACACAGGTGCTTTGATACATTATCATTTGTTGAAATCACCACACGGATATTTCACATGGGTATTCTGTGGGTTACCATCCTTACATATCTAGCCTCCTTCGTGCCTTGGAAAACAGGTGAAGCGCTTGGTCTCGGCTGTCATTTGAAGATCTTTGACAGTCGTTACGGCAGTCGGTATTCATAAAATCTGAAACCCTCTTGCCAAGGAGTATCGTGTTATCCAGTTACTAGTTTGTGGATGCCAGGCAAACAGTCGCTTTTTAAATACTGATACTCAGTTGAATCCGGTTAGACTGGAAGCAAACCCAGACATGATGTGGAAAAAGGCTTGGCACATTGATTTTTTTTCATGCCGATGATTCCTTTTTAGAGTTCTGTAGTCAACAAGGAATCCTTATAGTTTCACCATGTCCGTCTGTCTGTCCATCCCTCTGTCCACAGCTTAGCTCAGACACTCTTAGTACTAGAAAGTTATAATTTGGCATGGTTATACATATTTATCACGCCGAATAAGTGTAAAATTAAATCAAGAAAAATATTTTTATAGGCTTCCTCCTGTACACGTAAAGTGGGTCTGCTTTTTTTCTCGTCTGTCCCATGGTTTGGATATCGTTGGATAGGCCATTCAAAAATATTACGGATCTGTGAAAACCATTTTTAAATGGTTGGCAGTTAACGGATGTAGAAACCGCGCGTTTGGTCTATTTTATTTAATTACTTTCACAGCAAATTGTCATACGGTATTTTACTGTGGGGTCGAGCGGCTGACATTGAATCCATATTTATATTGCAAAAGAGAGCTGTCAGAGCCATATATAAGTTAAGTCACCGTGAATCTCTTCGGGAATTGTTTAAAAATATTAATATTATGACAGTTTCTTGCCAATTCATTTATGAAAATATTATGTATGTAAGGAAAAATATACATCTCTTTAGTAAAGTCAGTGATAGACGCAATTGTAATACCAGAAATAAAGATCAGTTAGATCATCCTTCTTACAGACTAGCTAAAGTACAATCATCTTTCATGGGGTACTGTGTTAAATTCTATCACAAAATACCTTGTGATATATTAAAACTAAGTGAAAGTAAATTTAAAACTTTAGTTAAAAGCACTCTTTGTAAACAAGCATATTACAAATGAGATAATCATATTCAAGATAAGAATGCTTGGAAACATGCTGGTCCTGCTCCATAGGGAAATCTTTGGTGTTGACAAAATCAAATTTGTAAAATTTATATTCCTATTCATAGTTATTGTATTCATTTTGTTTTTTTTTTTAGAAATTGACTCACACACTGTTCCTTTGTTGTTGAATTAGGTATTTTACCTATGTTTGTAATATTTGTAAGTATGTGAGAACCATGTTCATACTTATCAAATTAATTAATTTTCCTGTTAATGCTTTTTAATACTTTATACCTGTACGTAGTATAGTGTGTAGAGCTATTCTGGGTGCATCGTCCTCATATATATTAATGTAAATTATACATATAAATTATGTAAATATTGTAAAACACCTATTTTTTTTTTAAAAAGAGTAAGTATGGAGTTTCTTGTGCGATCTTCTCTATAACAATCTACTTTCCGAATGCACGGTAGAATCATTTGTTATTTCTTGTAAATTTAAATTTAAATTTAAGTGACCTTCAAAAGTGCCGTTTATTGGCCTAATTGAATAAATATATTTGACTTTGACTTTGTAATACAGCGCGTAAAATTTAGCTTTGAATTGAAAGTGTATGAAACTGTTTATACCGAACTCTCTGTGCGCGAGTTGACTCGCTCATGGCCAGTTTTTCGAAATTGATTGAGAACGTGTCACGAGTGACATGTGATGACAGTCATCATCATCATTTCAGCCAAAAGACGTCCACTGCTGGACATAGGCCTCCCCCAGGCGTCGCCACATTGACCGATCCCGTGCATCTCGCATCCAGCGCCTTCCCGCAACCTTAACCAGGTCATCGGTCCACCTAGTGGGAGGCCGTCCAACGTATCGTCTTCCGGTTCGCGGTCGCCATTCCAGAACTTTTCGGCCCCATCGGCCATCCGTTCTGCGAGCAATGTGCCCTGCCGACTGCCACTTAAGATTGGCAATTCTTCGGTCTATGTCGGTAACTTTGGTTCTCCTGCGGATATCATCATTTCTGACGTGATCACGCAAGGAAATGCCGAGCATAGCCCTCTCCATTGCCCTTTGGGTGACTTTAAGTTTTCTGATAATGCCCATTGTGAGCGACCACGTCTCGGCCCCATAGGTGATCACTGGCAACACACACTGGTCATAGACTTCTGTCTTGAGACACTGCGGTAAATTGGACGAGAAGATACCACGCAACTTCCCGAACGCCGCCCAGCCGAGTCGGATTCGACGGTTGACCTCTTTCTCGAAGTTGGACCTACCCAACTGGACCGTTTGTCCCAAGTAAACATAATCGTCTACAACTTCCAGTTTCTCCGATCTTAATAGGAGTGGGTGTTACTTGGGCATTCACCATGACCTTGGTTTTGTCCATGTTAATTTTAAGACCCACTCTTTCGGAAGCTCTACTGAGGTCATCGAGCATTTTACTGAGGCTCTCCATGGTCTCAACCATGACCACTATGTCGTCGGCAAACCGAAGGTGAGTGATGTACTCGACATTAACGTTGATGCCAAGCCCTTTCCAGTCCAGAACCTTGAAGACGTCCTCCAGCGCAGCAGTGAACAGTTTCGGAGAAATGACGTCTCCCTGTCTTACGCCGCGCTGGAGAAGGATTGGTTTCGAGTTCTGATCCTGAAGACGGACTGACATGGTGGCGTTTTTGTACAGACACTTCAACACCTCAATGTACCGGTAGTCGATCTGGCACCGTTGGAGAGACTGCAGTACAGCCCAAGTCTCGATCGAATCGAAGGCTTTCTCGTAGTCCACAAACGCTAAACAGAGAGGCAGGTTATACATATATATTGACCATGCTTCAGACTACGTAGAAGTGATATATGGCGTACCACAGGGCAGTGTCCTCGGGCCCTTATTATTCTTAATTTACATTAATGATTTGCCGAAAACTGTGGACTTTCCTATGATTCTTTTTGCAGATGATAGTACAGCCATATTTTGTAACAAAGATTATGCTTCACTGGAAAATGTTACAAACACCACATTGGTTCGCATTGTCGATTGGTTAAAAACAAACAACCTTCTTATTAATTTACAGAAGATTAATTTAATGATATTCAGAAACAGGACTAAACCACCAACAGACTTAAACATACATTATGATGGAACAAAAATTAATGAAGTTGATGTAACAAAATTCTTAGGTTTGAATGTTGATTGTAATTTAAATTGGAAATCACATGTAGAATCTGTCTGTTTAAAATTAAATACATATTCCTATATGCTGTACATGCTCACAAAAATTGTAAACATATCCACGGTAATGACAGCCTACCATGCGTATGTGGTATCCACGCTGAGATATGGTTTAATTTTCTGGGGGAACTCGACGGAGTGGGAGTCTGTTTTTAAAGCCCAAAAAAAATGCTTACGTGCAATGTGTAGACTTAAGAACACAGAGAGTTGTGAACCATATTTCAAAAAACTTAAGATTTTAACTTTACCTAGCCTCTTCATTTATGAAATATCAGTTTTTGTTAAAAATAATATGCATATGTATGAAAAATTCCAAAGTGCTAGATATAAAAATAAAATTCAGTTTGCACCATGCAGAACTTATTTAATGGGCTCCAGTGTTTATTGTATGACATCCAAGATTTTTAATAAATTGCCATGTTGCATTACTGATATTGACAACTTGCACATATTTTAGCATAAGCTAAAGGAATTTCTAACTGATAAGGCGTATTACAGTGTGAAGGAGTATCTAAACGGGAATCCTTATGGCAGATAGTATTAATGAAAATAATAATGACATACTCTGATCTCAATTATTATTTATCTAGGACTTTATTTTATTTTATTGACATTAATTTAATTATCTACTCTGACATTTATTTAATTTTTGACTACTGGATACCCCTTGACATTAATAATAAAATAGTTTAATGATTTTGTAATATTTATTGTTATTCGGCTTGATATTGAATATTTGTTGTATTTTGAAACTGAGTTGTAATTTATGTGTAAGATTTTGCATGCCCATATGACGGCAGAGCATGGAGAACATTATCAAAACATGTATAACATCTTTACCCCTACCTATGTTGGCAAATATATAATTTTTGAATTTGAATTTGAATTTTGAATTTTGAATACTCTTCGGTCTTCTGTATAACCTGCCGCAGCGTATGTATGTGGTCTACGGTGCTAAAGCCTTTTCGGAATCCGGCTTGTTCGGGAGGCTGGAAATCGTCAAACCTGCGCGCAGTCATAGTGTTAGAATAATATTTGTTTTGGGATATTTTTTACCATGTATATTTTTATTTTGGTTCTCTCTCAACTCTCAATCAAAATCAAAATATATATGGTAAAAATATCCCAAAACAAATATTAATTCTAATAATTGTGACCATGCAAGCTTAAAAAAAAGTCATAGTGTTTATGACTGTCATCACTCATGTGTTTCTTTCATATTTTTGTCTTATATCGGCATGAACTATACGAGAATAATCATGCTATGGTAAAAATATGAGCCGGTCAGTCAGATGGTATGTAGTGATTACTATAATATTGATTTTTTTTCATGCCGATGATTCCTTTTTAGAGTTCTGTAGTCAACAAGGAATCCTTATAGTTTCACCATGTCCGTCTGTCTGTCCATCCCTCTGTCCACAGCTTAGCTCAGACACTCTTAGTACTAGAAAGTTATAATTTGGCATGGTTATACATATTTATCACGCCGAATAAGTGAAAAATTAAATCAAGAAAAATATTTTTATAGGCTTCCTCCTGTACACGTAAAGTGGGTCTGCTTTTTTTCTCGTCTGTCCCATGGTGTGGATATCGTTGGATAGGCCATTCAAAAATATTACGGATCTGTGAAAACCATTTTTAAATGGTTGGCAGTTAACGGATGTAGAAACCGCGCGTTTGGTCTATTTTATTTAATTACTTTCACAGCAAATTGTCATACGGTATTTTACTTTGGGGTCGAGCGGCTGACATTGAATCCATATTTATATTGCAAAAGAGAGCTGTCAGAGCCATATATAAGTTAAGTCACCGTGAATCTCTTCGGGAATTGTTTAAAAATATTAATATTATGACAGTTTCTTGCCAATTCATTTATGAAAATATTATGTATGTAAGGAAAAATATACATCTCTTTAGTAAAGTCAGTGATAGACGCAATTGTAATACCAGAAATAAAGATCAGTTAGATCATCCTTCTTACAGACTAGTTAAAGTACAATCATCTTTCATGGGGTACTGTGTTAAATTCTATCACAAAATACCTTGTGATATATTAAAACTAAGTGAAAGTAAATTTAAAACTTTAGTTAAAAGCACTCTTTGTAAACAAGCATATTACAAATGAGATAATCATATTCAAGATAAGAATGCTTGGAAACATGCTGGTCCTGCTCCATAGGGAAATCTTTGGTGTTGACAAAATCAAATTTGTAAAATTTATATTCCTATTCATAGTTATTGTATTCATTTTGTTTTTTTTTTTAGAAATTGACTCACACACTGTTCCTTTGTTGTTGAATTAGGTATTTTACCTATGTTTGTAATATTTGTAAGTATGTGAGAACCATGTTCATACTTATCAAATTAATTAATTTTCCTGTTAATGCTTTTTAATACTTTATACCTGTACGTAGTATAGTGTGTAGAGCTATTCTGGGTGCATCGTCCTCATATATATTAATGTAAATTATACATATAAATTATGTAAATATTGTAAAACACCTATTTTTTTTTTTAAAAGAGTAAGTATGGAGTTTCTTGTGCGATCTTCTCTATAACAATCTACTTTCCGAATGCACGGTAGAATCATTTTTTATTTCTTGTAAATTTAAATTTAAATTTAAGTGACCTTCAAAAGTGCCGTTTATTGGCCTAATTGAATAAATATATTTGACTTTGACTTTGTAATACAGCGCGTAAAATTTAGCTTTGAATTGAAAGTGTATGAAACTGTTTATACCGAACTCTCTGTGCGCGAGTTGACTCGCTCATGGCCAGTTTTTCGAAATTGATTGAGAACGTGTCACGAGTGACATGTGATGACAGTCATCATCATCATCATCATTTCAGCCAAAAGACGTCCACTGCTGGACATAGGCCTCCCCCAGGCGTCGCCACATTGACCGATCCCGTGCATCTCGCATCCAGCGCCTTCCCGCAACCTTAACCAGGTCATCGGTCCACCTAGTGGGAGGCCGTCCAACGTATCGTCTTCCGGTTCGCGGTCGCCATTCCAGAACTTTTCGGCCCCATCGGCCATCCGTTCTGCGAGCAATGTGCCCTGCCGACTGCCACTTAAGATTGGCAATTCTTCGGTCTATGTCGGTAACTTTGGTTCTCCTGCGGATATCATCATTTCTGACGTGATCACGCAAGGAAATGCCGAGCATAGCCCTCTCCATTGCCCTTTGGGTGACTTTAAGTTTTCTGATAATGCCCATTGTGAGCGACCACGTCTCGGCCCCATAGGTGATCACTGGCAACACACACTGGTCATAGACTTCTGTCTTGAGACACTGCGGTAAATTGGACGAGAAGATACCACGCAACTTCCCGAACGCCGCCCAGCCGAGTCGGATTCGACGGTTGACCTCTTTCTCGAAGTTGGACCTACCCAACTGGACCGTTTGTCCCAAGTAAACATAATCGTCTACAACTTCCAGTTTCTCCGATCTTAATAGGAGTGGGTGTTACTTGGGCATTCACCATGACCTTGGTTTTGTCCATGTTAATTTTAAGACCCACTCTTTCGGAAGCTCTACTGAGGTCATCGAGCATTTTACTGAGGCTCTCCATGGTCTCAACCATGACCACTATGTCGTCGGCAAACCGAAGGTGAGTGATGTACTCGACATTAACGTTGATGCCAAGCCCTTTCCAGTCCAGAACCTTGAAGACGTCCTCCAGCGCAGCAGTGAACAGTTTCGGAGAAATGACGTCTCCCTGTCTTACGCCGCGCTGGAGAAGGATTGGTTTCGAGTTCTGATCCTGAAGACGGACTGACATGGTGGCGTTTTTGTACAGACACTTCAACATCTCAATGTACCGGTAGTCGATCTGGCACCGTTGGAGAGACTGCAGTACAGCCCAAGTCTCGATCGAATCGAAGGCTTTCTCGTAGTCCACAAACGCTAAACAGAGAGGCAGGTTATACATATATATTGACCATGCTTCAGACTACGTAGAAGTGATATATGGCGTACCACAGGGCAGTGTCCTCGGGCCCTTATTATTCTTAATTTACATTAATGATTTGCCGAAAACTGTGGACTTTCCTATGATTCTTTTTGCAGATGATAGTACAGCCATATTTTGTAACAAAGATTATGCTTCACTGGAAAATGTTACAAACACCACATTGGTTCGCATTGTCGATTGGTTAAAAACAAACAACCTTCTTATTAATTTACAGAAGACTAATTTAATGATATTCAGAAACAGGACTAAACCACCAACAGACTTAAACATACATTATGATGGAACAAAAATTAATGAAGTTGATGTAACAAAATTCTTAGGTTTGAATGTTGATTGTAATTTAAATTGGAAATCACATGTAGAATCTGTCTGTTTAAAATTAAATACATATTCCTATATGCTGTACATGCTCACAAAAATTGTAAACATATCCACGGTAATGACAGCCTACCATGCGTATGTGGTATCCACGCTGAGATATGGTTTAATTTTCTGGGGGAACTCGACGGAGTGGGAGTCTGTTTTTAAAGCCCAAAAAAAATGCTTACGTGCAATGTGTAGACTTAAGAACACAGAGAGTTGTGAACCATATTTCAAAAAACTTAAGATTTTAACTTTACCTAGCCTCTTCATTTATGAAATATCAGTTTTTGTTAAAAATAATATGCATATGTATGAAAAATTCCAAAGTGCTAGATATAAAAATAAAATTCAGTTTGCACCATGCAGAACTTATTTAATGGGCTCCAGTGTTTATTGTATGACATCCAAGATTTTTAATAAATTGCCATGTTGCATTACTGATATTGACAACTTGCACATATTTAAGCATAAGCTAAAGGAATTTCTAACTGATAAGGCGTATTACAGTGTGAAGGAGTATCTAAACGGGAATCCTTATGGCAGATAGTATTAATGAAAATAATAATGACATACTCTGATCTCAATTATTATTTATCTAGGACTTTATTTTATTTTATTGACATTAATTTAATTATCTACTCTGACATTTATTTAATTTTTGACTACTGGATACCCCTTGACATTAATAATAAAATAGTTTAATGATTTTGTAATATTTATTGTTATTCGGCTTGATATTGAATATTTGTTGTATTTTGAAACTGAGTTGTAATTTATGTGTAAGATTTTGCATGCCCATATGACGGCAGAGCATGGAGAACATTATCAAAACATGTATAACATCTTTACCCCTACCTATGTTGGCAAATATATAATTTTTGAATTTGAATTTGAATTTTGAATTTTGAATACTCTTCGGTCTTCTGTATAACCTGCCGCAGCGTATGTATGTGGTCTACGGTGCTAAAGCCTTTTCGGAATCCGGCTTGTTCGGGAGGCTGGAAATCGTCAAACCTGCGCGCAGTCATAGTGTTAGAATAATATTTGTTTTGGGATATTTTTTACCATGTATATTTTTATTTTGGTTCTCTCTCAACTCTCAATCAAAATCAAAATATATATGGTAAAAATATCCCAAAACAAATATTAATTCTAATAATTGTGACCATGCAAGCTTAAAAAAAAGTCATAGTGTTTATGACTGTCATCACTCATGTGTTTCTTTCATATTTTTGTCTTATATCGGCATGAACTATACGAGAATAATCATGCTATGGTAAAAATATGAGCCGGTCAGTCAGATGGTATGTAGTGATTACTATAATATTATATTATCTGTGGTCGTATGTATGTGGTCTACGGAGCTAAAGCCTTTTCGGAATCTGGCTTGGAAATGAGACGCATGGGACCAGTCAATGATATGGCGACACTTGGGCAAGTCCTAAGTTCAGCAGTGGATGGCTATTGGCTGAAATAATGACGGTGTAATCAATACTCAGTTTGGTTACACCGACCGACTGACTGATAGAAAATAACTAAGTATTAATTAAATAAATAAATAATAAATGAAATAAACTGGGTATTGATTACAATTATTACCTACATATTTTTTTTTTATCGTCTTTAGCTTGCGCTTGACCACTATCTCACCTGATGGTAAGCGATGATGTGGTCGACGGTGAAGCACGCTTGCTTTGAAAAATCCTATTCACTTTTGACTTAAAGACCCCTAGATTGTAGCTATCGGGAAACATACTCCGGCAGGGAATTCCACTCCTTAGCTGTACGCATAATGAAAGTGTCCCCAAAATGTTTAAGTGCCGTTATCTATGTTTATTAATCAACTGCATGGTATGGCTATTAAAAGTGCCCTAACTATTACTAGAAATTTATTTAGAATGTGGAAAACCGTTAAAAATTATGAAAAATAAATAGTTATGCAGAGAACCGCAAAAGTCTGATGATGAAACTGCAATGCGGTGACCTACATAGAAAATTCTATGCCGAGGCCGAGTGTAATGGTTATGCTTGCTTCGAAATACATTGTAAATAAAAAATAAAAAAAACACGCTTTAATAGAAAACCAAACAAAAATGTAGAAAATGATTATCAATAAAATTTAAATTAAGAATAGTGTGATTAATAAAAAAATGTGTTTTGTTACAACAAAGCGTGGGTTGCTTTTTAAGATTATATTCAAAATGACTCTACTTTTACCAATATCAATTCGAATCAATAAAATAATATTACAATTAACATCAGGCATTCCACGCTTTTTAAAAATGTAATATTATTTTTGTTACACACTCTTTATAATTTAAATTTATTTTCTACCACTTAGTTTGGTTTTCTATTAACGCGTGTTTTTTTAAAACTTATATGTTTTTAACTTTTTAGTTCAATTTAGTTTTTTAATTTTTTTAAACGACAATTACGACATAATTTTTATGTATCATCAATAGTTTTCACTCCAAATAATCGATTTCATAGGTAAAATTTTGCTATTTCGGGTTATATTATTGAAAACGAAGAAAATATAAAACTCAAATTGCTCGCCTCTGCATATACAGGTTGTGATAGATGAGCCCTAACAAACTCATTATCCTAACAGTCATATTCCTAGAGGGTGTTACTAGCGATAAATTTACACTCACACTGAAATTATTATCTTGTAAATCTTTGTTACTCTCGCCGGGGGATGAAAAACTGTGTGTATGTTCTTTCATAAAGGGAATTATGTAGTTCCCAGGTGTTATGAAATTGTACACTTTTAAATCTAGATTTATGTAAAAAGTTGGAATGGTCAGTAGTTTTTAAGCTGCATTAAAAACATTCCTTATTCCTGTGTTCGTTATTTCAGTACAATATTGTTTTGAGGTTTGTAGAATACATTTTTGGCTTTAGTTAAAGCAATATAAAAGCGCTTACGATTAAAATGTCCAAGTATGGGATTGACATGCGGTACCTAGGTATATAAGAACTCCCCCCGGTGGGTACCCGCATCGTTGAGGCGGGGGGGCTCAGTAACCGTGGCTTGGTCACCCACGGTGAAGCGAAGAGGAACCCGAGAAGGGGCCGCTCGTCAGGGCTTTTGCCGATTAAGCCGACGACGTAGCGGCCAACTAGTAGGTTGCGGTGCCGCTTGGTAACAGGTGACATCGCAACTGAGGCGGGCCGCGATGTCTTATGGAGTGTCCCAGGTCCCATACGATATCGCGGCTGAGGGTTGGAGGCCGCGGTGGGAGAGGAGTGTCGGTATAGCGTAAGCCGCTCTCCCTATCTCCTGCGGCCGCAAAATGATAGGTGGCGGGGCCATTGACCTTGACCCGTCCCGGGGGATCAAGGGTGCCATACACGGGGTCGTCTGGCACCCATGTGCTGATTTGGTCCCTGGGGTGGTCACGGCGTACACTGTGTTCTGGTGCGCCGGTGATGGGGGGTACTCACCCGAGGAGGGTCCGGTGACGGACAGCCGCGGCGGGTTCGCGGTGAGTGCTAACGCGTGCCCGTGTACCCGCCATAAGCGGTACAGGAGGACACCGTGGAGTTTTAGTGGGTAAGAGTCCCACATAACTGCACTTTCTCCCCGTGGTAGTGCAGTATGCATGAGCATTTCTCCACGCAAAAAAAAAAGGTATATTAGAACTAAAATTTTGAGTGTTCAACCATCTGTATTGCTGTTAGAATATCGCTTTGTTTACAACCTTTTGGTTGAGAGTTAAACGGGCTTTAGTTGGACAATTCGGAGTGTTCGGACAGACGTACAGGACCCAATTATAAATAACTAGATTAAAATATTAGAGTATATTTATCTATACTAATATTATAAAGAGGTAAAGTTTGTGAGTTTGTGACGTTGTAAGGGGTAATCTCTGGATCTTCTGAACCGATTATGAAATTTTTTTCACCAGTAGAAAGCTACAACATTCCTGAGTACCAAAGGCTATAATATATTTTACAAAAAAAAAATTATAATTTAAGAGATTCTTATGAAAATTACAATAATGTAACCCAAGGTAGCAAAATGTTGCCAATAAATTTATTCTATGGAGTGCGCTGAAAAAACTTTTGATGATAGATAAAAATAGGCAGGGTAGACAGGGAAGGTAGGTAGTGTGACTACACGTCATTTATCTCTATATTTTAATATTTAAAATACTGCGCATGGCCGGACAGATGTGTTGAACACATTGAGACGCGGACCTTTGGGTTTGACAGGCTGTGTCATAAACTATGGAACACGAACGTTTGACAAGATAAAACAAAACCCAACCTTTTAAAGATGCTCATAAATTGCCCTTTTAAAGTAAAAGCTGTCAAGACAGAAGTAATATTCTAAAGAGTCTTGGAATATCTGATTTCTAACACGAACCAGACCCAAAACAATTAAGCGATGCACAACAAACTGAATTGAAGAGAAAACAGATGGTTTGCGGATGAAAGAAGGTTGGAGACGGGCTTGTAGAGGCGAGAGGTAGGGACACTTAACTTAAGGCGGGCAGAGAGGACGGATTGATTTGGAGAGAGATCGAAAGAAGTCCGTACTGGTCGAATACTAGGCTCGGAACGGAATAGGAAAAGTCGCGTCGTTGTAACGTATCGTGTTAACGAGTTTAATTATTAAGTTAATTATAATTTAGTCTATTCGCGTTAATATGGTGTGAGTGCGTGCCAGTATGAATGGGGTAAGTTTTAATCTTTGTATTACATAGGTAGGGACAATTCACTAATGTACTATTTATTCTAGCGTGGCGAACTCTTGTATTAACTTCCTAAATCCACCCTTTGGCAGATATTTGTGGCTAATATTTGGTTTAGGGAAGCAGCGAAGCCTGTCGTCACACGTTACATGCCCTAATTCATAATTTATACACTATACAATGACTCATTTGATTATGGACTATTATTGACTTTTGACTGACATCACATACATGGAAGGCGGAGCCGCTAATACTCTTTTCTGTATAAAATAGGCTAAATATGGCCGCTCTTAATTGAGCACGTAGCAGAACCAAATGTTAGTTGTTAAAATATACTGTTTCCTAAGAAGGTCTAGCTCAGAACACTTCGCGAAATACTTGCTGTCACTCAATCCCAGGGAGGGGGGTAGGTTTCAGCCGGTAGGCATCACAAAGAACCCCAAATTACATCGTCTAATGACGCTTAGGGAACGTGTCTCGTTAAAACCACACCAAGCCGTTTTGTAGGCAATTACTAAATCGTCACTATTTAGCGAGACACGATATTGGATGGCTGCCGTCCCTGACGGCCCCAAAATCCACGCAATGGGCAGTTTAAGGAGATGAGAGGCGACGAATAAATCCGCTCTAACGTACGGCAAGTATCTTTCGCATTGAATTCTGCTATAGACTGAGTCTACGGTACGCTTGCATTACTTTTGTATTGTCTTAGTAAAGGGTGAATAGGCCGAGAGAGTGCTACTTATTATAGCCCGCGTCCAGTGTAACTGGTAGCATGTCTCGCTCAAATGGCAGAGGCAAATAGGCACAAAACTGACAGTCTTAGGACTGGGCAAGGCATGCTAGAGCTTAGGGAGCCTGTATTCTTGGAGCCGCAGCAGATTCTCACTAGAAAATGCAGTCGAGGCCCAGCAGTACACGTTACGACGGACCTGCTGCTGAAAAGCGGTCTCACGTCATTTGGGTGGGAATCTAGACTATTGCCAATTAACTAATTAACGTAATTCAATTAAACGTAATTATGAATGCAAGCGTAGCGATCCTACCAACTTCCTTTCGTTAGGTAAATAATGCACTTTGCAATCCCTTTGTCTAATTAACTTCATACTTCACTATTGTTTTACTTATTTAGCCCTTAAGGCTATCAGACAGAAATGTGTGCTGGAAGTTTGTTTTCATCATTTCTTCTTACCAGCTATTACACTACGAAATGATGGCGGGATGGGCGCTTTTGGGGCTGTCTGTAGGTGAGTTGATATTATCAACTCCAGTTACTTCCTGAGTTAAACTCTGAATGAATGTAAATTCATTATCCGCGACCATTATTCGGTCTTTGATAAATACTCTATACTTTAGTGTAAAGAGTTTCCCACACAAGCTTTAGTTAATTGTAACAATTTAGTTTATATCCCCTTAGTTATATTTTATCCTTCTAAACCACTTTCAAGTTATAATTTTATAACTGTGAATTCCAAAACAAAACAAAAGCATAATTTGGAATACACTTGTCGGAAGAGAATTGACCAAGCCAGGTGACGAAATTCATTGTGCAGCGCGGAATGGCGGGGCGCTGCATCTCTGTTAACAACAGAGCCGACTTTAACACCAAATCTAGGACATTTTAGGAAAAACTAAATTTTTATTAGCCTAGGGTCGTTTAGGAACAGTCACAGTAGGTAGCCAGTTGACGGGAGCGAAGCCACGGGGGTCAGCTAGTTTATTATATGTTTGAATCTCTGATTGAGATTCAAACATATAATTAGGTAAAGCCTAACTTATGTAGGTATGCAAAGTATACGTTTAGATCAGATTGGTTAGCCAGTTATATTGGTTTTGCTAATAAAAATTGTCTCATCAACATTGGGAAATATTTTAATGAAGGTATGGTTTTTCGAGTAGGTAGTTAATCTTATGTACTGTGTTGTTATCCGACTGTGGAGGAGCCCAAAAAGAGAGTAATATTTTTTGAAAATTATTTACTCATTTATTTAGAAATGTCATGAGTTTTCATTTAATATTTATAGCTAAATAACAGTCTTAAATATTTACTGGTCACTATAGCAAAACTGCAAATAAAAACAATGCCTCAAACCAAAAGCACACAATCACGTTACTAGCTACACTCCAAAGTATACCTTACAAAATCCACACACGGTTTATTTTGATAAAGAGGTAGTGCCAAAGTACCGTCAGTATTTTTGCTGAATGGGACTTCAGGGAATAAGATAGGACCCATGGGCTGTCCCGCCAATGTAAAAGATAAAAGCATGATGTACAGGTGCTGATTTATGGGAAAATTTACCAAGCCGACAAAACGAGGCTTTATTGTTCGCTCGTTTATTTTAATTTATTGTTTGAGGGGAAATACTCCGTGGCCCAGCTTTGCCTGAAAAATGGACACTCTGTAACTTTGTTAGGTTCTCATACATTTGGAAAAATATATTCTTAATAAAAACTAAGTCGGTGTCAAAAAACGAAGAAACGAAAACAGGAACACCGAATTCCGAAATTGAATTTATATTTCACTTTGTAGTGTTTTTATTTGGAAGTCGGTTGTATTTTTTGTAAAAAGTTTTTTTTTTACTTTTTAGTTGTAGTACATAATGGAACAGTTCTATAGGTTAGGTATCTATAATGTCCAAAGTAAAACCAGAAATGATTATCCCAATAACATGAAACTTAAACAAAACTGGGTTAACTGTTTGGGGGCTGAGTCACCCGCGACCGTAGGTGAGTACCCCTTTTGTTACCCTACACGTGGTCCCCGGGTGGTGCTAATCAGGTGACACTTACTGGTGGTAGGTTTCGGCCGAAGGCTTGCGACCACCCACCGAGCAAAGACGTACCGCCAAGCGGCCTAGCCGTGTTCCGGTACGATGCTCGGTGTAGCCACAAGAGGAGTTGGGTCGAGGTAGTTGTTCCACTGCAGGCAGACCAGCCTGACTCGCGTTGTTATAGGCCTATCGGGAGTCTAGTCGCGGAGGGTAGCGGGATCCGAGGCACGGTGCGCCGCTGGCCGACCGCAGGTAGTTGGGGGCCCAAGTAGTGTGCCAGCCACACACGAAAGGCTGCCCCGCCAACTGTCGAAAAATCCCGGGATGCGCCATCGTGCTGGTTGGCGACCAGACGAGAGTGCCCGATGGACATTCCCGGGGGGGCTCGGGCGTCCCCGCAGTCTCCAGACTGGTCCCCCAACGATGGCGTCCTGTCTGCGTGTGTCTGAAGGTTGCCAGCGTGGAACCTCATCTCACTTCCTTCTCCTCACCTTCCTTCACTCACAGCAATAATGCCAAGGAACAAAAAGAGAAAAGCTGAACAGCGGCAGCACTCACTCTCACATAAGGTGCACCTCAGCAACATCCGAGGTCTGCACTCGAAC
This sequence comes from Orthosia gothica, assembly GCA_949775005.1. Taxonomy (NCBI): domain Eukaryota; kingdom Metazoa; phylum Arthropoda; class Insecta; order Lepidoptera; family Noctuidae; genus Orthosia; species Orthosia gothica. The sequence continues at coordinate 3,191,662 of OX459047.1, forward strand.
CTTGTCGCAGTCCATCACCACCTTGAGACTGAGAAACCAGCACTTTTGTTCCTTACGGAGACGCAGATCGGATGTCCGTCGGACGTGGCGTACCTTTCTTACCCAGGATTTACCCTGGAGCACAAATTCAAGCCACGTGCGGGTGTATGCATGTACGCCCGTGACGACATCTGCTATCGGCGTCTCCGTGACCTTGAAGACTCTAACTACTCAGTGCTATGGGCCCTGGTGGACACAGGTCTGGATAAGATCATCTATGCTAGTGTCTACCGATCGCATAGCGGTGATCTGGAGACAACCAGGCTCACACAGTACCTGAGTGAGGCGGCAGATGTGGCTCAGCTACGGTACCCCACCGCCCAACTAGTGTTACTGGGGGACTTTAATGCCCACCACCAGGAGTGGCTCTTCCCATACCAGTGCACTGACCATGCTGGACGAGAGATACGAAATCTTTCGATTGCGCTTAATCTCACCCAGCTGGTGCAGGGGGCTACGAGGGTGCCGGATGTTGATTCGCATACGGCCAATTGCTTGGACCTTCTGCTGACAACAGATCCAGACCGATACTCAGTGTCGATATCATCACCTTTGGGTAGTTCCGACCACTGTCTGGTGAAGTCTGTATCCGTCTACTCACCGCCCGATCCTAGCCCGAGAGGCACCCGGCGGGTTTGGCGGTACAGGTCAGCAGATTGGGATGGGATGCGATCTTTCTTCACATGCTATCCTTGGCGGCCCACTTGCTTCTCTTCGGAAGATCCATCGTCATGCGCTGACGCCGTCACTGATGTGTTGCGGCAGGGGATGGAGTACTACATTCCATTCTCTGACGTAGCGCTGTCCGGTGTTGAACGACCATGGTTTGGTGCCGAGTGCAACCGCGCAAATGCAGTTAAACACAAGGCTTACCTGGCATGGGTCGACGCTCGTGTGCACAAAGCGAGTGACGTTACTCAGAAGAAGAGAGCCTTCAATAGGGCTGCCAAGTCCTGCAAAAAGGCGATGCGAAGGGCACGTTTTGACCATATTAGCAGAATCGGGAACAAACTAGCTTCATACCCTGCTGGTAGCAAAGCGTTTTGGTCCCTGGCTAAGTCGGTTGAATCAAACTTCTGTCGCCCCTCACTACCACCACTGCTGAGACCCGATGGGTCACTGGCCCACTCCGCCGAGGACAAGGCAAACTTGTTTGCCTCCCTTTTTGCGGAATCTTCACGTCTGAACTCTGATGGCGCGCGGCCCCCTCCGTCTCCTGTTGGATGTGGGACGAGTATGTCGGATATTCGCATCCATCAGAGAGAAGTCTTTAGGGTGTTGCGTAACCTTGACGTGAACAAAGCTAGTGGCCCCGATGGGATACCGGCAATTGTACTAAAAACTTGTGCGCCTGAATTGTCTCCAATCCTGACACGCCTATATCGCCTTTCGATAGTGACTGGAAAGGTGCCGAAGGCTTGGAAGCAAGCTAACGTTCAGCCCGTGCCCAAAAAGGGTAGTCGGGCTGACCCTGCCAACTACAGACCCATCTCGGTAACGTCCATCCTCTGTAAGGGTATGGAACGTGTGCTGAACAATAAGCTCCTGGCATACCTAGAAGACAACGATATCCTCAGTGACCGCCAATACGGCTTCCGCCGAAATCGGTCAACTGGGGATCTTCTAGCGTATGCCATTCACATCTGGAGTGAGGCCATCGAGAGGCATGGGGAAGCGCTTGCATGCCAGGGTCTGGCATGAGAGCCTTATTGGTAAGCTTCCTTCCTTCGGTCTGCCTAGTGGTCTGTGCGATTGGATTGCTGACTTCCTGAGGGATCGGTCAATCCGAGTGGTTATCGATGGCTGCTCGTCCGGTCAGTTAGGTATTAACGCCGGAGTCCCTCAGGGGTCGGTGCTCTCGGCTACACTGTTTTTGCTGCACATAAATGGCCTGCTAAAACCCGGAACCTTTGGGTACGCAGACGACAGCACGGTTGCTGAGAGATACGTGTCCGGCGCACGGGCTACTGGGCCTGAGATCCGGTCTCTCCGGGAGGCCATGGTTGGGCGCTTGAACCTGTCTTTGGAGGCTGTCTCCGAATGGGGCGATGCCAATCTCGTCAGTTTCAATGCTGCTAAGACCCAGGCGTGTCTTTTTTCCGCAAAAAAGAGCTTATTCCACCCGGCTCCATCTTTCCGTGGTGTGACCGTGCCGATAACGGACCATCTCGACCTTCTTGGTGTTACGTTAACATCGACCCTCAATTTTGGTCCTTTCATTGAGGCAAAGGCTCAGTTGGCTGCAAAAAAGTTGGGGATCCTTGCAAAGGTGAGACGGTACTTCACGCCTGAACAGCTGCTCAAATTGTATAAAGCGCAAGTTCGGTCATGCATGGAGTACTGCTCTCACCTCTGGGACGGATCTGCCAAATATCAACTTGATGCACTTGAGTCGATTGACAAACGGGCCAAGAGGCTTATCGGTAACGATGCACTGGTCGCCTCAAAGCTCCAGAGCCTTGAACATCGACGCCGGGTGGCCAGTCTGTCGGTTTTTTATCGGTTACATTTCGGGGAGTGTGCGATGGAACTGCACAATTTGATTCCACCTAGCCCTTTCCATCACCGGACAACAAGACGTACGGCAATGCGCCACCGGTACATGGTGGACATCCCACCCATACGTACAAAGCGTTTTGCGAATACTTTCATTGTACGCACAGCTAAGGAGTGGAATTCCCTGCCGGAGTCTTTGTTTCCTGATAGCTACAACCTTGGGGTCTTTAAGTCAAGAGTGAATAGGTTACTTCTAGGCAAGCGTGCTTCACCGTCGACCACATCATCACTTACCATCAGGCGAGATAGTGGTCAAACGCGAGCCTATAGATAAATAAAAAAAATAAAAAAATAAAACTGTTCACACCTGCGTACCCTCTTTAGAGCGTACTAGTGTGATGTTATGTTATGTAATGGTAAAAACAATTAACAGACATGCGATTGCAGCTATCCCGAGTGATTTGCAGTCATTTATTGAAGAGATCCGATGTATATCTCCAAAGTTCTGCATCAGATCTTGATGAAATTTACACAAGGATTTTTGGACCACACGACAAGCACCAGCTTTCAAATAAAAAAAGAATCATCGAAATATGTCCACCCAGTAAAAAGTTCTGAGGTAACAAACATAAAAAAAAAATACAGTCGAATTGATAACCTCCTCTTTTTTGGAAAGTCGGTTAAAAATAGTGTCAATCTATGGTAGCGAGACGTATTTCTAGGCCATCAATACTGACTTAGAGTTTAAAACTTGTCTATCAAAAGGGTTAAAAGTCTGTTCTAAAAAGCCACAAAACTTCCAACTAGAGGCTTAAGCCATCCCAAAACGAACAACTATTGTGCCAAAAACCACAACAAAGGTACTGAAATGATTCCTTAAATACTATCTATAGTACACACAAAAGATGTCCAATGAGGATAAATAGATAGATGCAGAAGGTGAAAAGTTCATCGCTAAATAATAACAGCCACACGGGTAGCAGGGATCCGAGACGCACGGGATGACGGGACCGGTCAATGTGGCAACGCTTGGGGGAGGCCTATATCCATCAGAGGACGTCTGTCCGCTCATATGATGATGATGACACGATTAATCTTCAAGGTTAAGCAACGCGCGCGCAAAGTCAATCCGTGCATGGAAAGGTCATTCATTACATTTCGAGACACCTTTGGGCCTCAGAAACCGCGTAAAGCTGTTGGTCCTGGCTGTCATATGTCAATCTTTGACATGGATGGATCCTCCTTATTGCGTCGTATTCCTCAGTATTGAGGGTCGTGATCTCCCTTCTGCATTACCTTCTCTCGAATGATCTTTCTCCATATGTTTCTGTCTGTCCCATTTCGTCGCTAATCCGGTCCATTCGGTACAGAAGTGCAGCCATTTCCGACTCAATTGCTGCAACAAGAGTAGTGTTATCGTTGGTGATTTTCACACCACCAACTGTGATGCCTCCTTCCCAATTCTCACAAGTACGTCTCATAATGTGCTCTCCATAGGCGTTGAATAGCTGCCCTGCGGATCTTATTATTATTCAAAATATTATTATAACCCCACCGCACTATCTCAACATTGAGGTCGTGGCAGGGCTTGCGCGCTCCAATGATCCCTAGAGTTGTGCCGGTAGATCTTACTTTCTGTCAGCTTTCTGGCGAGCTGGTGGGCAGTGGCGACCTCACGCACCTGATCTCCCGGGAGAAGTCTTGTTCCCTATTTCCGACTTGCCTTTATTGGCCGGTCAGAGTGAACACTGACGGGTACACAGCTCCCACCTCTCTCTTGCCTCAATTGCCTGGCTAGAGTGGTGATTCGCAAGAGCAAACGTGTTTGGTGGAAGAAAGAAAGAAAGAAAGAAAAATATTTATTTGTGGCCCGCACAGGAGACACGAGAAATAAGCATACAATTAAACAATAATAAAATAAAAACCCCGTGCGAGACCAAAAAGGCTCCTATCTCAGCATGTGCAGCGATATCCAAAAAAGATGATAACGCTCCGCTGATATTCTGATAGGGCCCACTGTTGATGCCACGGACACATTTACGGAACCATGACTTATATAATAAAAAATAAAATAGAAGAATATAAATAAATAACGTGGGTCAAAGTATGTGCAAGTATAATACAAATATATAAATAAAACATATTAAATATAGGTAGACCTAGAAACCGACATCCGCAATACAATATAATATAATAGAAAGTATAATTCAGTAAGATGCTGGTAGGAATCTTGACTATACTGCTGGGATTGTACTGATAGCCGTGGTATACCTCTACACTCCTCCAAGCACCCCCGGATATGTTTGTCCAAGACAATAGGTCACTTAAGTGCGAGTGACCCTTTATGGGGGCCCATTAATTGAGCGTGCAAGTCACCCCCTGCCATTTTATATCCGTGTAGTTCAACAGTGGTCAGGCAATTGCCAATAGTCATTCCATAGTTTTAGGAAGTCGATCCACTATAGCTCCCAAACTCATAGCCCAATATATTTTTCTCCATATTTAACAGTAGTCCTGCACCAACCGGGGATTGTCCTTGAGTGCACTTACGTAGTGCCTGAAAGGATAATCATCGGTTGGTGTCACATAACATTATACATATCGAATAAGGCCTCTGCGAGTTGGCTCGGCCCCTGGCATGCCTTTCAAAGGTCCGGGACTGAGTCCCGAGATTGTTAAACACAAATAAAATAATGTTAATAATAATGTAAATTGTAATTACCCTTCTTACTACTTTCTACTGCAATAGTAAGAAAGGAGATCCAATTAACAATATTAATACTGGTATTAAGATTGGTAGTAACTGTCCAGACCATATCATGATGTGCGTAGCGGCTATTTTCTATTTCATGAATAATCATCATGAATTTTTCAATTCTTCTGGCCACGGCATAAAACACACTTCACGTATAGCGAGTGCAAGCGCTCTTGCCACTTTCATTTGTTTGAGGTCTTCATACGTACGCGTCTATTTGTGCGTGCGCCTATTATCAAGTCGGTCTTCTGTATACACCTATCTATTCTGTGACATCTTTCATCAATAGTGTAGGTAGGTATTCGTGTTGTGGTCACTAATCCTCTTGTGCCTCAGTTGCCATAGTTACAACCCCTGGGGTGTACCTTGTGTCAATTTACAGGGCTTTGTTATGTATATCTATCGAGTAGTTGGGAGATTGATGAATTAAATATGATATTAATAGATACCATACAGTTAAGGGATTGGAAGCCACAATTTCTTTGCGGAAGATAACAAAAGTATTATATGAAACGGATAATGAGGAGAATCTTCTCTGAGTAAATTAAAAGCCTTGGTAGAAACTGCTAGATTTGTCCACTAAGCCTAGCTGGATTGGCTATGAAAATAAAATAACTTAAATAGAACAATACTCACTACCGCTGAGTCAGCTGAATTGGGAGTGGGCTAAATAGTAGGTAGCATGTCTGCTGAAAGTCCAAAGCATTGACGCATACCTACAGCTTCATGAGTGAAAAATATGAATCAGATAACTCAGTATATTTTAATGGGGCCATATATAGTGAGTTATCATATTTAGCGAAAGGCAGGAACACCGGAAAAATATGTGGATATACAGCAAATAGCTACATGCATTATGTATAATCAGATTCATATCAGCTAAAAGACGGTCACTGCTGGACTTAGGCCTTTCCCAAGTGTCTCCACATCGACGAGTCCTATTCGTCCCGCATCCAGCGTATTCCTGCAGTCTTAATCAGGTCATCGGACTATCTAAAGGGAGACCTTCCAACGCTGCTTCTGCCGGCACGCGGTCACTACTACAGAACTTTTCAGTCCCATCGATTAACCATTCTGCGTGCAATGTGCCCACAGCCACTTAAGGCAATATATACGCCCCAATGTTAAAGCAGTACTGGCCGTGCGCCCGCTCGGAGTATCAAGAACGAAAAATATCAATATTGAACCTCCTTTTGAACAGTTTTGTTTGCAAAATATAATTTGATTTACATATGCTATTTTAGTTATAAAGAAATTCCAGCCATCAGTTTTTCTGTATAAAAATATTTTTAAACATCCAAGTCGTTTTGGAGGAGTATCCAAAATTTGCGAAAAAATATCGTGTAGCTTATTTTTATTTTAAAGCAAAACTATTATTAGTTAGATTAGTTACAAGAAATAACCTTGTGTTCAAAATTATGTATACGAATCAATGATAAATATATATTATTTTTAAACCTTTTAAGCTAGCCGTTATTAGAAAGTAACCGTTTTACGGCTCTAAAGAGGTGTGGCGATTCATCGGGCGGTAACACTGGTTCTCTAGCAGATATCTTCATTTCCGATTAAATCGTGCAAAGAAACTCTAAGCATAGCCCTCTTGATTGCTGTTTGGGTGACTTTAAGTCAGCTTATACAAATATTAAAAAATAATATTAATAAAGCGTAGGCAGATATGAAGAACACTCACATTTTGCTAATTAAAATGCTTTTTTAAGAAACGTAATACAGGAGCTCATATTGTATAATGTCTTCTGACATCTTTCCTTAAGAGTCCTAATAATATTATCTTGCGTACCTTATGGCTCATTAGCACTTTAGAAATATCTTTAGCACCTTAATGACGCTCTCGAAATGGTACTTGAGAATTTCATGTATGTCTTCTGGTATTTGGGCTTTTGTCTGACTGAATAACAGTAAATTGTTTGCCATTCATACCTACATACTCATATTTTAGGTGCTTTACTCGGAATGCTTAATTATCTGCGCTATAGGTTTTGCTATGTACAAATTGTACATTCAGTTTTTCCGGGTCTAAATAGGGTAGTTTACTGAAAATTTGTTTTTGGTCCGTCAGGTAGATTAATAAAAAATATTGGACGCTTATTTTTCTTTTGACACGTAAACATAAAGTGACGACGATATAATGCGTTGAAATATTGTGAAACGTCTCGCCGCTAGTACACTTTATACTGCCTTAGTGACGTCACAAGCCTCCTCGCCTGCACTTTGATGCACTTTTACTTGGTAATTTTTTATTGATTTGGTAAAGCAAAAAATAAGTGTCCTATTTGATAATATCACTGACGGACTAAATATAATTATATTTTTCTACACAGGAAACATCCCTATTAACATCTATTGATTTCTCAGCACAGTAAACATTACAGACATTGTTACACTTACGCTACATGATATGGTTTAGTTTACTGTGAGAGATTGGTACCTAAGCTAGACTTCAAAGTCCTGTGTTTCAGGTCATCAGAGGCTCTAGACAAGCGTCATTCGACGTTAGCGAAAGCGACGGTCAAAATGCCAAAATGTAAGGGAATGATCACTTGATATTTCAATGGTGTTTGACATTCCCATACAGTTTTGACATTTTCCGTCACGCTTGCGATGATAGAATGTCACTTGTTTTGGGCCCAAGGTCTCCACCCTCTAGCAGTTAGATCTTCTCTTCTGAGTCGGGCTCTCTTGGCCGAATGGTCGTGGTCATGGGTGGGTCCTGATGCATGATGGCCCTTGCCATGCGTCACCATTTGGTTCTATTGATGCAATGTGGGAACAGTCGGTCATCGTAACTTTGGTGATGTTTTTAATAAGATCTGCCCATCTGATCGGAGAGCGACCCTGGGATCTCTTGCCCCCATTCTGCCTTGGATTACAAGCAGTTAGATTGTTGAAGTAAGAGTGTAGAATGGTTACATGTAATAATAATAATTAAAAAAAAACAATTTTTAATTAGGACGTTGTATAGTAACTTTTAAAGTCTCAAGCTCAACATAAAGTGTTTAAAAATTATTTAGTAAACCTACTAAATATCATCTGCTTTAAGCAAACGTGGCGATTAAAGTGACGTATTCCACATTGGGTACCCGTTTTAACGGTACGTGAGTTATTGGCACCTGAGGTATTCCTCTTAATTTTTCTTCCACATTTGCAAGTGTTGGAACGTTTATCTTTTATAGGAAGTTAACATCGAAAAGTCAATTGAAACCAGTAGAGAGTAAAAAAAAACTAAGTAAAATATAACAAAAAAAAAACATAGTTTCCTCTTTTGATTTTTAGTTTGATGTTGTACATTATAGTACTCATTTATACCTAACTATCAGGATGCCAGAATCATGAACGTATAATTATATTTGCGGGGCTGGAATCATTACCGGTAGATTAAGTAGGCCTATGTCCAGCAGTGGAATACTTTCGGCCATCAGCTGAAAGTCGTCCTGTGATGATCATGATGAAAGACTAACTTAAGTACCAGGAGATTATAATCATTAAGAAGTATCACCGAGGCTGGAATCATGAGATGTAAAAATACCAGGAGATTTTAGATCCTGACCGCCTGGTACTCCATTAATCGCTACTCTCTATCGCTTATGATTCTTGGCACGCAAATACTTCTTAACGATTCTGGCCTCCTGGTAGTTTGGGTATAAATGCTCATATTGTTCTACGTCTACCTGAAAAAGCAAAAAAGGAAGTTTCAAACGTCCCAACACTAGCACCTACTGATCACTAGGTGCGAAATGTGAAATAAAATTTTAAATAATAAATTATTCCACTAATGGCATCAGCGAAAAATATCAATAGGTCCGTATGTGGAATATCTCAGGTGCCATTAAAACGGGTGCCCAATGTGGAATACGTCATTAAAGTGAGTGCCTTTTCTGTATCAGAAGAGGCCTTTACCTTGTAGTAGGAAAGATAAGGGCTAGTATTATTAAACAAATAAGGAATCGACCACAAACACGAGTAGGTAATAAAACATTTTGATAACATTTGAAATAACTGCTGAATGAAGAATGATGCCACTAAATATATACAATTTAAAAGTACGAAAATTTATTTTTCTGTATACCACGGTAACTAAAGAACCCCAAAAGTTGCCTGGACACCATGGAACATGAATTATTCGTTTCTTTCTTACTTATAAATTTACCAAAATCCCGTCGTCCTGATCCAGGACTAAGCGCTTCCTTATATCTCCTCCATTTTTAAATAAACAATCTCTTACAGAAATAGTGTTGTGAAGCAATATAAAGAATTCACGGGTTCTTAACGATTACGCTTTTAAAATTCCCCTTGGCTGTTACTGGGCTACGGTGGAAGAATTCCTAATTTTTAATTCAATGGATTTTGATGTTGGGATATATTTTCTGGCACGATAAAAGTGGCTGGAGGTTTATTTTGTGTTTCGTGGATATTGCACTAATTTGGATCATTGGGTATATTATGTAATGACTATATTAAAACAAATGAATATGTTTATTTGAAAGTGTACCATTTAATTTACCGAAAACAAGATAATTCAGGTATAAAATTAATTCTATGAATATGTGAAATTAGGCATAGGCATTTAAACCGAAATTAGGAACGGCATGTTCCTAATTTCGGTTTAAATGCCTTTAACGAATGTTTTTATAGTAAATATGAATGATGTTAAAGTAAAAGAGGGCCAAAGAAACAAATGGATGGACCGTGTGAACTAGGTATGGCTAGAAAGATCAACCATTTTATATATTAGCTAAAGTACAGACTTCTTTTAAGGGGTACGGTGTTAAATTATATAGCAAATTACCTTGTGATATATTAAAACTAAACAAAAGAAAATTTTAACTTTTGTTAAAAGCGCACTGTGTTACGCATGGTCAACCTTAATAGATCGCTGCATCGGCATACCTGCATATACATTGCACACGGCACCTACGGGCACGAAACGCAAGCTCAGCATAACGTGACCAATTGACGTCAATCGAACCTTTCCATAGAAACATAAAAACGTGGAGCGGCACTTTTGGATCTGACATCGACCAATTGACACTTTAATATAATTAGTCGTAATTTCAATACTTTGTAATACAGTAATAAATTAGTTATTAAAATAAATTTGCATTTTTTTTGGATCCTCCGGTTGCACCCATCGTAATTGGCGCAGTCGGTAGGATAGTCCAGTAAATTCAGTGAATCGATCACCGACAACGGGCTATTCGAACCTACGGGTGTGCGGCTACGGAGGAGTATCCGAATATCGATACCCCAGAGAGATGCAGATTTGGTAAGTACCTAGATCTACTAGAGTTGCTCGCCTTCCTATATTTTAGTATCCTTTGTGTAATTTCCTTTTTTTTTCCCCTGTGTTTCCTTTGTGTTAATTTCCTCAAGTGTTTCTATTAAACTTTCAAAATTTTTCACCCACGTATATCACGGACTCCTAAGTCGAGTATTTCTAATAGGAACTCGCAAATCGATGCGAATAGGAATTTAGATACTATATTAGAAGATAGTGAAAGTGTAGAATCTTGCTTAATCATAGAGAATAATTTAACTAACAAAATGAGTACCGATTTGGTAGATCAAGTTTACAAGGCCTTACGCCTCGTTCCCGAATTCGACGGGAACCCGAACGTGCTCACGCGGTTTGTACGTTTATGTGACCAACTTGTCGCGCAATTTGTTAGGGCAGAGCCAGATTACGAACTAAGTAATTTATCCTTGTTGAACGGCATACTTAATAAAGTTACCGGAAATGCCGCCCGCACAATAAATTCAAACGGCATTCCCGAAACCTGGCAGGGTATTAGAAACGCCCTGATTAATAACTTCTCGGACCAGCGGGACGAGACCGCCTTATACAATGATTTGGCCCTGTTAACGCAAAAGAATTTATCACCACCGGAATTTTACGAAAAGTGCCAAACTTTATTTAGTACAATTATGACGTATGTGACCTTGCATGAGCCCATATCTACTACCATCGAGGCCAAACGGGCACTATATAAAAAATTAACCCTACAGGCATTCGTTCGTGGCCTAAAAGAACCTTTAGGCTCGCGTATTAGGTGCATGCGACCCGACACCATCGAAAAGGCCCTCGAGTTTGTGCACGAGGAAATTAACACCATGTACTTACAGCAGCGTAATGACCATTTGCCGGAGCGGAGACCTGTGCAGTCTACGTCTTCATTTAATCCCAGTACGTATCAGATTAAGTCATTTAATTTGCATACTCCACAGCCAGTCACTTTTTCAGCGCCGTTTAATCAGCCCGGTCCCTCCAAAAGTTTTTATCAGCCACAACCGCCAAGGCCAATGCAAGCTTGGGGACCCCAAGTGCCTTTCAATCGCGGTCCCACGCCAACCCAACAAATGTTAAGCGCACCCCCGCCTAACCATAGGCCCCAGAGCAACGTGTTCCGATTGCCTCAACAAAGGCCTAGTTACACGCCCATTAATAATGGCCCTAAGCCCATGAGTGGTGTAAGCCACTTTGTTCCTAAACCTATGCCGAGACCTTCGACAGGACATGACTGGACTCAGCAAGGAAATCCACCTCCCAGTAACTACTTTAAGACTCGTGAGATGAATGTTAACGAAGTAGACTTTTACGACTATTATGAATACCCCGACTATGCCTATAATGACTATTACGACCAGTTCTACCCTGTACCTTACAATTACGAACCTGTGTATGAGCCACTAGCTCATAGTGATTATGTTCCTGTGCACGTAGAGGAACATCAGAATGTGCCTGAAGGAACATCTGCCCAAGGAACGTCTGCTGAAGGCCAGGATTTTCATACAGCCCCGAAATCAGACAAACCAAAATAGAGATTAACTTACAAACCCAGAGACAACTTCCATTCATTCAGATTGCTAATCCACCCATTAAACTATTAGTAGATACCGGGGCGAACCTATCTTTTATTAGCCCGAACGTTGTAGAAAGATTTTATCATCATATCCAGTGTAATTATGAGCCTTTCGAAGTCACTAACATCCACGCGACAACTCGTAATAATTATTCCATTACTATACCGTGCTTCCCGGAATTCGGAGAAACCTGTGACATTACCCTATACATTTACAAGTTCCACAATTATTTTGACGGCTTAATAGGCTTAGACTTACTAGAAAAGTTAGAGTCTAATATAGATCTAAAGAATAAGGTTCTTGTTACACGTAACTCATCTAATCCCTTGCGAATGTATGATTCACGTAATTGTAATCTTTACGAGGACATAGTACCCGCTAATTCATCCAAATTAGCTAGAGTCCCCATTAATCTTCATGATGGTGACGTAATAATATCAGAGCAGACTATTTCCAATTGCACTATTCGCGACTGTGTTACTTCTGTTAAAAATAACCGTGGCATCATAGAAATAACTAATCCAACTAAACATGATGTAGTTTTCTCAATGGACAGGCCAGTTACCGCGGAACTTTTTAACGAGCAAAGCGCGACCATCTATCAGCCTAGCGATCGCGTATCCGAGGTATTATCAAAACTACGCACTGACTATCTGAATCCTGAAGAACGAGCCAACCTAGAATCTCTTTGTGCACAATATGCTGACGTTTTCTATATCGATGGTGAACCTCTAACTTTCACCAATAAGATAAAGCATAGTATTCATACCACCGACGAATTACCTGTCTATACTAAGACCTATAGATATCCCTTTGTTCACAGACAGGAAGTTCAGGATCAGATTAGCAAAATGTTAGACCAAGGGATAATCCGTCCCTCGCAGTCAGCCTGGAGCTCACCCATCTGGGTAGTTCCAAAAAAATCTGATGCGTCCGGAAAGACTAAATGGCGCATAGTCATTGATTTTCGTAAGGTCAACGAGAAAACCCTCGATGACAAGTACCCAATCCCCAATATTAATGACATCTTAGATAAACTTGGTAACTGTCATTACTTCACAACTCTAGACCTTGCAAGTGGATTTTACCAGGTAGAAATGGACCCAGCCGATATTCACAAAACGGCCTTCAATGTAGAACACGGGCACTTTGAATTTTTACGCATGCCCATGGGTCTCAAAAATTCTCCATCCACGTTTCAACGCGTGATGGATAATGTCCTCAGGGACCTCCAAAATGTCATATGTCTCGTGTATCTCGATGACATAGTCGTTTTTAGTGTTTCCTTACAGGAACACATGGTAAATTTAGAAAAAGTATTCAAGAGATTAAGGGAATCAAACTTTAAGATCCAGATGGATAAGTCGGAATTTTTAAAGCTTGAAACTTCATACTTAGGTCACGTAATAAGTAAGGACGGTATTAAGCCTAACCCCGATAAGATCATCGCCATCCAGAAATTCCCTATTCCTAAGACAGCTACCGAAATCAAACGCTTTTTAGGCCTGTTAGGATACTATAGGAAATTTATTCCTGACTTTGCGCGCATTACGAAACCCATGACGCAATGTCTCAAGAAAGGTTCTAGGATCACCTTCAATGACCCTAACTACATCGACTGTTTTGAAAAGTGCAAATTACTACTGACTAACGACCCTATACTGCAGTACCCTGACTTTTCTAAGGAATTTGTGCTTACGACTGACGCATCTAACTTTGCCATAGGAGCTGTCCTTTCTCAAGGACCTATAGGACAAGATAAGCCCTTAGCATACGCGTCCAGGACATTAAACTCCAGTGAGATTAACTATAGTGTAATCGAGAAGGAGTTATTAGCCATAGTTTGGGCTACTAAATACTTTCGTCCATACTTGTTTGGGAGAAAGTTTAAGATAGTTACAGACCATAAACCCTTACAATGGGTTATGAGCCTTAAAGAACCAGGCTCCAGACTCACACGTTGGAGACTTAAGTTAAGTGAATACAATTTTACTACAGTATACAAGCAAGGCAAAAAGAACACTAACGCCGACGCATTGAAATCAACAACGAGGACGCTATGTCCATAGCGGTAAATGTATCTAAAAAGCCTCACTCAACAGCAGGTTCTGAAACACTGACAGCCCCTACAAACAACCCTGACATACTCGGCAACTCTGACACAGCATTTGTTCACACTAGTAACGAAGCCCCTATTCTAGAAGTGCCAATATCAGACGAACCCTTAAATAAATTCAGTAGACAAATCTGTTTTGTACTTGTAGGCGATATTAAAAAACGACCGACAGTGAGTAAGCCATTTGAAACGCATACCCGAACTACCATTCAACTATCTGAGTCTAACCTGACTAACGACGTTATTAATGCAGTTAAAGAATATGTGAACCCTATTGTCAAAACCGGTTTAATCATCCATCCTCCTCTTGCTATGTATAAAATAATCCCCATAATTCAAGACAACTTCAAAAGCTCTTCAATGAACATGGTTCTAACTAAAGTTGAATTAGAGAATGTTAAAGACTACCTGCGTCAACTAGACATCATAAAGAAATACCACGAAGGTAAAACAAATCATCGCGGTATCACTGAATGTTACTTAGCCCTATCTTCTAAATTCTACTGGCCTAAGATGAAAGAACACATCTCCAAGTACATAAATGAGTGTACTATCTGTGGTCAGGCTAAGTACGACCGTCACCCCATCAAGCAAAGATTTAACATTGTACCACCCCCTAGTAAACCTTTTGAAATTATCCATCTAGATCTGTTCACAGCTCAAACAGAGAAATTCCTTACCATTGTAGACGCTTTCTCTAAGTATGCACAAGCTTATCACCTTAGAGATAGCACCGCCTTAAGTGTAGTACAAGCTCTACTTGTATTTTGCACCCACCATGGGGTCCCATTGACTATTGTCACGGACGGAGGCCCTGAATTCACAAATCAGATTTTCTTAGAATTCAACCGAGTTCATAAAATTATTCACCATAAAATATTAGCGCATTTCCCTAACGACAATGGCATAGTAGAAAGATTCCATTCTACCATTTTAGAACATCTTAGGTTATTGAAATTAGAGAGACGAAATGAACCAGTCGTTAATCTTATGCCTTATGCCATCTTAGCGTACAATAGTTCGATCCATAGCTTCACAAAATGTAGACCCTTGGACTTGATAACTGGACACTTTGACCCTCGAGACCCAATAGATATTGACCTATCTGAACACTTACTGCAACAGTACTCACAAGACCATAGGAAACGAATGGGTCAAGTATACGACCTTATTAACCAGACATCCTTACATGACAGGACACAACTGACTGAAACCCGTAACAGGGACAGAGAACCCGAGAAGGACTATACCCCTGACCAGCAAATCTTTGTACGCAATCCCATGGCGTCTCGACAGAAGTTAGCCCCGCGTTATACGCAAGATACTGTACTCGCAGATCTTCCAATCCACATCTACACGAAGAAGAAACGCGGTCCAGTAGCAAAATCTCGCCTTAAGCGAAGTCCTAAAGATCCCACTTTGTTACAGGATAATACTATGGCTGATGACCCGACATCCGGCACAAGGACAAGAGATAACAGTTGAATCACTTGACAATGGACCAGGACTACTTCCCTTCAAATTAGGAGCGGCAAAGATCGTTTCCCATTTCCATTCTTTCCTAAGTCATATAGATTTAGAGAATATCCATCTTCAAATTGAAGTGGTAAAAACACAGATGGCTGAATTAAGTCCCATAGTTAACAATAAAACCTTATTCCTATTCGACCCTCATCTGAAACATCTCAATAGTAAAATCAATTTAATTACTAGTAAAATTAGTATGTTTGAATCAACTCGTAGTAAAAGAGGCCTTATCGACGGTTTGGGTTCTGTAATAAAATCAATTTCTGGTAATTTAGACTACACCGATGCACTTAAATACGAAAACGCCATAAACACCTTACGTAATAATGAGCATAAATTAGAATTAGAAATTAATAACCATGTTAGTTTAAATAGTAAATTTATTTCACGTAGCTCTCAAATAATAGATAGTATAATTTCAAATCAAGATAAGATGAGTAAAGCACTAAACTTAATTTTGGAAAGTAACGCTAATAGGGATACAGATTTAATTAAATACGCCCATCTGGCCCAACATCTGTTAATCTTAGGAGATAATGTAGAAGATCTTTATGAAGAATTACGAAGTTTAGAGAACACCCTAACATTTATTCGTGCGTCGAGTACCCCGTACTCTTTATTTAATTTAGATGAAATTAAGTATATGTTAGGTAAATTAAGGATTTTATACGCTAATGACGAAATCCTTGACGTAGAAATTAGGCATTTTTATGAAATAATTAAACTAGGTTACTTCTATTCTAATAAGCAGATAGTAGTAGTTATAAAAGTCCCGATAGTTGTTTCCTCCACATATAATTTGTACAAACTTTCCCTTGTTCCTAACAGAAACCACGAAACTCTTATACCACCCTCACCTTTCGTAGCACTCTCTAGCTCAGACTCTAGGTACATAGAGACAGAATGTCCGAAGGTAAACTCCATATATCTCTGTGAGTCAACAGCCAAACTACAAATCCAGAGCAAACCAGATTGTATCCAGCATCTCATAGTCCATCAAGAACTTCAACCCAGCTGCAAGCTGACACCCGTAGCTCTCACCACCGAAGCCCTGGAAACCCTGGACGACAAGCATTATACCTTAAGTTTTCCTGTACCAACAAAAGTGAAGATGTCTTGCGGTCAAGAACAGTACCGGACCCTACGAGGCAGCTATTTGGCAATCATCCCCCACAACTGTAACCTGAGAACACCCGCCTTCACCATCTCCAACACTGACGACCACATCAAAGGACATGTCGTGAAGATCACTGAGATGCCCCTAAACAACGAGTCGAGGCCTGAAAATTATCCGAAGCTCATCCTAAATTCGCCAAATCTACAAAAACTTCACACGCTTAGCAACGAGATAGCGACGCAACTGCCTGTACATTTAGATGACGTCACCGATCCCGTCATTTACCACACTACTATACCCATGTACCTCGCACTATCCGGTACATGCGCACTCATCGCCACTCTAATCTATCGTCGGCTACGCATAAGAAAAGCATCCAGAGAAATCACAGAAAACTTCAACAGCAACCCTGAAGTCGTCTACGCAATCCCACCACCACGCACTATCAACCCAAGCCAAATAAGGATTGACCCTGGATGTCTACCAGCGACCATCTTGAACAAGTCCATCGATACTCGCTGTTCTACGGGGGGAGGCGTTACGCATGGTCAACCTTAATAGATCGCTGCATCGGCATACCTGCATATACATTGCACACGGCACCTACGGGCACGAAACGCAAGCTCAGCATAACGTGACCAATTGACGTCAATCGAACCTTTCCATAGAAACATAAAAACGTGGAGCGGCACTTTTGGATCTGACATCGACCAATTGACACTTTAATATAATTAGTCGTAATTTCAATACTTTGTAATACAGTAATAAATTAGTTATTAAAATAAATTTGCATTTTTTTTGGATCCTCCGGTTGCACCCATCGTAATTACTGTGTAAACAAGCATATTACAAATTAGACAATAATATTCAAGAAAAAAATGCTTTGAAACATGCTGGTCCTGGTCCTGGTTCTATCTTTAGTGTACACAAAATCAGCTGGTTTTTCTGTACATTCATAATTACCGTAGGTATTGCTTTTTATTTTCTTTTAGTTTAAGAAATTGTCTCGCACACTGTACCGTTGTTGTTGAATTAGGTAATTTACCTAAGTTTGCAATATTTGTAAGTATGTGAGAACCATGTTCCTATGTATCAAATAAATGAATTTACCTGAATGTTTGTAATACTTTATATCTATAAATAGTATAGTCTATATTTGTCTATTCATCCGAATCGGATTAAAACAATGGTAATTTCTATTGTGTCTGCTTATTGACACTTGAAGGTATAGCCAGAAGTAATGAAAAATTATACAATTAGAAACTTTAAAAATAAATTAGTGGCCTTCCTAACAGAAAAATGTTATTACTCGATTAATGATTTTTTAATGGACAAAACTTTTTAATCAGCAATGTGTTTATTTTTTTTGCTGAAGAAACGTCTTATTTTGACTTTTTTCAATATTATTTAATTTATGAATAATTGAAATAATGCCGTGAGATTTTAATTTGTAATTTTAATTTTTGGATACTTATTTAACATTTTTTATGAATTTAATGATTTAATAATTCTGTGATATTTGAATTTGTAATTTTATTTTGACATATTTCAATATTAATTAATGTATGTATAATTCTAATTATTCTGTGACATTTTAATTTGTAATTTTATTTTTTAGATTCTTAATTAATAATTTTTATGAATTTTTGCGTGCCTATTTCTAGGCAGAATGTACATGGCTCACTCCTATTTATAACACCTGTATTTTAATGTAACCTACATTCAATGCAAATAAATGGTTTGATTGATTGATTGATTGAGTCTGGATGCAATTTAACTTTGAGTTTGAAAAGAAAAATAATTACCTATTGGGATGACGGCAAGAAGAGATGTGCTGCGAAGAAAAACATTATGCTTACTAAGTTGACCCAAATAAAGATAAGGACAGGAGGATGATGATTATGGGCGTTGTATTGTCTTATGCATAACATGACGTATGTCTTCACTATTCAATGAATATAGTTAATTCAAATCTTTGTTTACAGAAATAAATCACCTCTTATCGAGATCTTCTACTGCAATTTATGTATTCTAAGAATGGGTTAACTTAACTCAATTGATTTATAATTGTTTCTTTAGACGTTAATAATAGTGTGTTGAAAATTGAAATGAAGATGATATAATGCATGCACGTGCATGTGGCGAGTAATCTTGCAAGCATGTTGTTTTATTAATTAGCAAATTACTAATGTTGTAAGAAATGTTTCGAATATAAATATGGCGTAGAGAAAAAGAAGATTATAAAACCGGTAAAGTGCGAGTCTGATTCGCGCACAGACGGTTCCGTATATACAGCTACATTCACCAAAATAAATAGGTGACATTACTAACGTTCATAAAAAAACAAACCAAGTGCGAGTCGGACTCGCGCACGAATGGTTCCGACCATTATTGCAAAAAAAAACCGAAAAAAAAACACGTTTGTTGTATGGGAGCCTACTGAAATATTTATTTTATTATTTGTATGCATAGGGAGAGGGCGAGCATCATTTGTAAAAAAATCAACTGTCTAGCTATCACGGTTCATGAGATACAGCCTGGTGACAGACAGACAAACAGACGGACCGCGGAGTCTTAGTAATAGGGTCCCATTTTTACCCTTTGGGTACGGAACCCTAAAAATGAAAGCACCGAACATTGCCCTAACAAAGGGACAAAATTAACTTTTCCGTTCGAAAACTGTTGTCCCCATACATCTTAAACCCATATCAGACAACATCTTAAAATTATTCAATAACAAATACAAAATCACTAATAGATAAATACAAACAAATAAATACAACATCAACACGTCATCATTTTTACTTTTCCAAGTACATTTTATAACTTGGTCGACTATTTCTCGTAAACTTGTTAGGCCTACTTAGATGTGATAGTTTTCCTTTTAATTTCGTTAAATATCGTAATACTGTCGTGAACTTTTTCAGATATCCAAATGCAACCATTTAGGTGACAGGGCAGGCGGGACACTTGACTCTAACAAAAAAATCCCATTTATAGCTTAATTTTACGCGTAGGGATCCCTGAATCGAAATATGATTTTCATAGAACCGTAATATTTTAAATGGCATATCCAACGATACCCCACACCATAGGATAGACGAGAAAAAAAAACATCTCCAGTTTACGTGTACAGGAGGAAGCCTACTATATGCATGCCGAATTATAGCTTTCTAGTACTAGAAACTAGACTCTTAAGTCTCTGAGCCAAGCTGCGGATGAACGGACGGACAAACAGACGGACATGGTGAAACTATAAGGGTTCCTTGTTGACTATGGAACCCTAAAAACAATCAAACGATGGATGGAGATTTGACATGGGTAAAAGAGGGAGTGATTATACATATAAGTATGCAAGTAGAAAAGTCATTTTGCGCCGTAATTTTAATTAAAACAAAAAAACGAGGAGGAGCTTGCGTTTTAGTCAAAAGAGGTCTCGAATATAAAGAACTAACGGAAATATCACGGCAATCAATAACAAACACTTTTGAATGTTGCGGAACTGAACTAGTGCAACAACGATTGATTATTATCTGTATATATAGGCCTCCGAAAATGAATAACCTGAATATGTTTTATGAAAACTTGGATAACATCCTAAAAACTGTTTGTACAAAATCTAATAAGAAAATTGTTATATGTGGGGATTTCAACATTGATATTCTGAAAAGAAACAACGTTACTAGGGACTTTGAGTACTTTCTTTCCGGGCACAATCATGATCTAAAGGTGCGACAACCGACTAGGTTATCCAGCAACAGTTGCCTAGATAACTTTGCTTGTAGTTCTTAGTTAAAATGTAAGTATGAAGTGCTTGACTTTGCTTTGTCTGATCATACCGCCCAGTTTTTAGAAGTAAAAGTAAATAAAACCTGCAGAATAAGCTACTGGCTCACTAAGAAACGTGATCTTTCAAAAGAAAATTTAGTTAGATTTAAGAATCACCTTCAATGCTTTACCTTTTCAGAAATATACAAAACAGAAAATGCGAACTAAGCCTTCGATTACTTTATAGAAAACTTTCTTATGTTGTATGATCTCTGTTTTCCAAATAAGATTGTAACTATAAAAACAAATAAAACAGTGAAATGGGTTTCACGTGGAATACAAGTATGCAGTAAAAGACAGCGGCAATTATTGTGGACATATAGGCGCGAACCTTCAAGCGAAAATAAAAATAAATTTAAAAACTATTCCCAAAAATTTAGAAAAATAATCAAGTTAACCCAAAAGGCTCAAAATAATTATTTTATAAATGCATCATCCAGCAAATCTAAAGCTTCATGGTAAATTATAAATAATAATCCACGCACTAATGAGCAAATTTCTCAAATTAAAACCCAAGATACAATCATAAGTAATCCAAAAGATATTGCAAATGCCTTTAATAATTTCTTTATCGATCAAATTCAGACAAACAATAAGATAACACCTGTAGCTACTAACATGTTAAGCAATCCGCATTCAATGTTTATGTCTCCTGTCTTACCTCAAGATGTCATGGGATAATAAAATCTCTAAAAAATAAAAACAGTTTCGGACATGATGGCATAGCTACAAAAGTAGTAAAATTTGTATCGGATAACATTGCCTCACACCTCAGTCACATAATAAACTTGTGCATAAGCTCTGGTGTGTTTCCAAAAGCGTTAAAAGTAGTTATCGTGAAACCGCTCTTTAAAAAACTCGAAAGGGAAAACTTAGCCAATTATAGACCCATTGCCTTAATTCCTATTTTTTCTAAAGTCATCGATAAAATGATATATGAATCAATTAATATTTTTTTGTGTAAGTATAATATTCTATGTAATGAACAAAAAGGTTTTAGGAAGAATAAAGGTGTTAATTTAGCTATTTACGATTTGATAAATGTAATCTTAAAAAACGTTGACACAAAAATACCAATATGTGCAATTCTCACTGATATGACAAAGGCTTTCGACTGTGTCCATCATAAAACCTTGCTAACTAAGCTTGACACGTATGGCATAAGAGGAAACGTCCTTGATCTTGTTAAATCATATCTGAGTGAACGTGAACAATACACGGAAATATCTAGGATATGTATAAAGAGCAAACGCGAAAAGAAATACTTTTCCGAAAACAGAGATGTCAAACACGGCGTACCTCAGGGCGGGGTGTTGAGTTCTCTTTTATTTCTGCTCTATATAAACGACTTACCACGGCACATTAAAGACCCAATGATTTTGTTTGCTGATGACAGCACTGCATTAATCAGTTGTTCTGATGCAGATAAGTATGAACAGGACATAAACAGTACACTCAAGGACATTGTAAATTGGCTTGATGACAATAAATTAGTAATTAATTTAGGAAAGACTAACATAATACATTTCTATCAGCGCACATCAATCCCAAATTTAAAAATTGAACTTAATAAAACTAAAATAGACCAAGTACAAAAATCAAAATTCTTAGGCATAGTAATCGACAGTCAAATGACGTGGAAACCTCAAGTAGAAGAGGTCTGTAAAAAATTGAGCATATCTGCGTATGTCCTATTCAATTTGGCTAAGAAGGTTAACATCACCACAACTTTGGTTGCATACCATGGTCTCGTAGCTTCCATTCTGAGATACGGTATAGGTTTCTGGGGAAATTCGTGCTTGCGGGAACCTGTTCCCGCAAGCACAATATTTATTATTCAAAGCCCAAAAACGTTGTTTGAGGTCGATGTTGAATATGAAAATGGCTGAAAGTTGTGTTCCAGTGTTTAAGTCCCTAAAGCTGTTAACATTTCCGGCAATGTATATTTTAGAAATGGCAATTTTTGTTAAACGTAACATGCATCTATTTACTACAGTTTCGCAAACTAGTAAGAGACCAATCAGAAGCCAGTACAAAAATCTTTTACTAGTTGAGAGTTGCAATACTGCTTTATTTAAAAAAAAAATATTAATATGGGACCTACAATTTATAACAAAATACCTGACACAATAAAAGATAACACTATACGCAATTTTAAAAGGAAATTAACAGCATTATTGATTGAAAAGTGTTACTACTCGATTAACGATTTTCTAAACGACAATGACTAAAATTTATTCTAATTTAAATTTCTAATTTAATATAATCATAATATGTTTTATGCAATTTAACGACATACCAACTTATTTAATTGTATCCGTTTTGAACTGTAATACTTATTTTTGTATTTTGAGACTAGTTTTTTGATTACCTACTCGTTTACTTAATTAATTAATGTTTGCATGCCTAATCTGGTAGATTGTACAGGGATCACAATTGTTTTTTTTTTATACCTTATGTCATGTACCTACAATCTGTGCAAATAAAATAAACTTTACTTTACTTTACTTTGGCTACTGCGCTGCATATCGGTTCGAAACCTCCACGAAAAAAAATATGCGTATGGTTTAAAGATTCCTAGTTGTTCTGTCTTTGTGTATGTCAGTTTATATGTTGGTAAACGTACCCACAATACAGGTGAAATTCCAAGTGTGTGGCAAAGATTAAAAAATCCGGCCAAGTGCGAGACGGACTCGCGCACGAAGGGTTCCTTACCACTAACGCAAAAAACGGCAAAAAAAACACGTTTGGTGTATGGGTGCCCCACTTAAATATTTATTTTGTTCTATTTTTAGTACTTGTTGTTATAGCGCCAACAATACATCATCTTTGAAAATTTCAACTGTCTAGCGGTCTACGGTTCATGACTTACAGCCTGGTGACAGAAGGACAGACAGACAGACGGATCGTGGGGTCTTAGTAATAGGGTCCCATTTTTAGGGTTCCGTAGCCAAATGGCAAAAAACGGAACCCTTATAGATTCGTTATGTCTGTCTGTCTGTCTGTCCGTCCGTATGTCACAGCCACTTTATTCCGAAACTATAAGAACTATGCTGTTGAAACTTGGTAAGTAGATGTATTCTGTGAACCGCATTAAGATTTTCACACAAAAATAAAACAATAAATTTTGGGGGTTCCCATACTTGAAACTAAAACTAAAAATATTTTTTTTCATCAGACCCATACGTGTGGGGTATCTATGGATAGGTCTTCAAAAATGATATTGAGGTTTCTAATATCATTTTTTTCTAAACTGAATAGTTTGCGCGAGAGACTCTGCCAAAGAGGTAAAATGTGGTCCCTCCCCCTGTAACTTCTAAAATAAGAGAATGATAAAACTAAAAAAAATATATGATGTACATTACTAGGTAAACTACCAGCGAAAATTGGTTTGAACGTGATCTAGTAAGTAGTTTTTTTTAATACGTCATAAATCATAAACCGCTATTTACCAAGTACGGAACCCTTCGTGCGCGAGACCGACTCGCCCTTGGCCGGTTTTATCTTTTAGGTATGGAACTCTAAAAATAATGAACATGAAGAAATAATTAAGAATAACAAGGCCTGGACAATGTTAACAATAGCGATGAAAATTGTCAAGAATATACAGGATTGTACCGTTTGTACCGTATGGTGACGGACGTAAAGATTTCACCATCCCATATCTTCCCGTGGGTGTCGTAAGAGGCGACTAAGGGACACACCAGAGAATGGGCAGCAGCGTTCTCTGTGTAATTAAACAACAAACTGCGATCGCCAACCCGCCTGCCAAGCGTGGCGATTATGGCAAACCCCCGCAAAACCTAATGAACAGCACAACGAAAAAACGGCCCCGAGTGCCCGGCAGCCCGTCTACCCTCGGCTACGGTAGCGGTCAAGGCGATGGCGTGGCAAGGGGTGCTAAGAATCCCCGGAGTGGACCCGGCTACCCCTACAAACACCGACGACTGGACCTGGGAACATATAACACGCGAACACTCCGGACCGACGAGAAGATAGCCGAACTTGAGGAAGAATTGAGCAGGTTACGATGGAGTATTATAGGGTTATCTGAAGTCCGAAGAGAGGGGGAGGACTCGATAATCCTCAAATCCGGTAACCTGCTCTATTTCCGAGAGGGAGACCGGCAGTCCCAGGGTGGTGTTGGGTTTATCGTCCACAAGTCTCTTGTGAACAACGTGGTGAAGATCGAGAGTGTGTCGACCAGGGTGGCGTACCTTATACTCAGAATATCCGCAAGATATTCGCTGAAGGTCATACAGGTCTACGCCCCGACCTCGGCACACCCCGACGACGAGGTAGAGGCCATGTATGAGGATATCTCTATAGCCATGCATGGTTTCAAAACTCACTTCACCGTTGTCATGGGGGACTTCAACGCGAAACTGGGCAAACGAGACGAGGATGAGCTGCAAGTGGGGCAATTTGGAGTTGGTCGTCGGAACCACCGGGGTCACCTACTGGCCAGTTTTATGGAGAAGGAGGGCCTCTACATGATGAACTCCTTCTTCAGAAAGCGTGAGCACAGGAAGTGGACCTGGCAAAGCCCCGATGGTGCAACTAAAAACGAGATCGACTTCATCATGTCAACCAAGAAGCAAATGTTCAATGATGTCTCAGTGATCAATTCGGTGAAAACCGGGAGTGATCACCGCATGGTAAGAGGCACATTGAACATTAATGTTAAGCTTGAAAGGTCTCGACTGATGAAGTCCACGCTCCGTCCAGCACAAATCCAGGTCCAAAACCCCGAGAGCTTTCAGCTCGAACTCCAGAATCGTTTCGAGTGCCTAGGGAGATCCGTGGACGAATACAGCGATGGGTTCGTGGAAGCTGTCCATACGGTCGGGTCTAAGTTTTTCAAGACCCGCCGTACAGATAGAAACAAAAAGCTCTCTGATCATACTCTCAAGCTCATGAAGGAGAGGCGTGAGATGATCCTGCAGTCTTCAGACGATTCGTTGAAATACCGGCAGCTAAATAGACGGATCTCAAAGTCCTTGAAAAGCGACCTCCGCCGCTTTAATACTGAAAGTATTAAAGACACGATTGAGCGGAACAAAGGCTCCAAGGTCTTTGCAAGAGATCTGTCTATTGGGCAGAGCCAGCTCACGAAACTGAAGACCGATGATGGCAGGATCGTGTCCGCCAAACCGGAGCTTCTGAGGGAGATCGAGAGATTCTATGGACAGTTGTACACGTCAAAAAGTAAACCCGTCGCGAATCTAGCGAATGACCCAAGAGCTAGATTGACCCGACACTATACCGAAGACATTCCGGACGTCAGCCTGTATGAGATTAGGATGGCTCTGAAACAACTTAAGAACAACAAGGCACCGGGTGATGACGGAATTACGGCCGAACTCCTGAAGGCGGGTGGAAAACTAGTACTTAAGGCCCTTCAGAAGCTTTTTGATTCCGTCATACTCGAGGGCAAAACGCCACAGGCATGGTGCAGGGGTGTGGTGGTACTCTTTTTCAAGAAGGGTGACAATGCCCTACTGAAGAACTATAGGCCCATCACACTCCTTAGCCATGTCTACAAGCTGTTTTCAAGAGTCATCACGAATCGTCTCGCACGCAGGTTTGACGATTTCCAGCCTCCCGAACAAGCCGGATTCCGTAAAGGCTTCAGCACCGTAGACCACATACATACGCTGCGGCAGGTTATACAGAAGACCGAAGAGTACAACCTGCCTCTCTGTTTAGCGTTTGTGGACTACGAGAAAGCCTTCGATTCGATCGAGACTTGGGCTGTACTGCAGTCTCTCCAACGGTGCCAAATTGACTACCGGTACATCGAAGTGTTGAAGTGTTTATACAAAAACGCCACAATGTCAGTTCGACTCCAGGATCAGACCTCGGAACCCGTCCTTCTGCAGCGAGGTGTGAGACAGGGAGACGTAATATCTCCGAAGCTCTTTACCGCTGCACTGGAGGATGTCTTCAAGGTTCTGGACTGGAGAGGGCTAGGCATCAACGTCAATGGCGGGTACATCACTCACCTTCGGTTTGCCGACGATATAGTGGTTATGGCTGAGACCATGGAGGACCTCAGTACAATGCTCGATGATCTCAGTGGAGCTTCCGAAAGAGTGGGTCTTAAGATGAACATGGACAAAACTAAGTTGATGTTGAATGCCCATGTTACACCCACTCCTATCAAGATTGGAGACTCTACACTCGAAGTTGTGGGCGACTATGTGTACCTGGGATAAACGATCCAATTGGGTAGGGCCAACTTCGAGAAAGAGGTCAACCGTCGAATCCGACTCGGCTGGGCAGCGTTTGGGAAGTTGCGCGGTGTCTTCTCGTCCAACTTACCGCAGTGTCTCAAGACGAAAGTCTATGACCAGTGTGTGTTGCCAGTGATGACATATGGCTCTGAGACGTGGTCGCTTACAATGGGCCTTATCAGAAAGCTTACAGTCACTCAAAGGGCAATGGAGAGGGCTATGCTCGGAGTTTCCTTGCGTGATCGAATCAGAAACGTGGAGAATCGCAAGAGAACCAGGGTTACCGACATAGCCCGAAGAATTGCCAAAATTAAGTGGCAGTGGGCAGGGCACATTGCTCGCAGAACGGATGGCCGATGGGGCAGAATGGTTCTGGAATGGCGACCGCGAACCGGAAGACGTTGCGTTGGAAGGCCTCCCACCAGGTGGACCGATGACCTGGTGAAGGTTGCGGGGATCCGCTGGTTGCGAGATGCACGGGACCGGTCAATGTGGCGACGCTTGGGGGAGGCCTATGTCCAGCAGTGGACGTCTTTCGGCTGATATGATGATGATGATGATACAGGATTATACATATAGGATTGTCTTGTACTACAGAAATGTCAGGCGGTCAATCCCCATAATTTTCGTTGATTGAATTTCACTCTGTCTAAAGTCCTTGAATAAGAGAATGATGATACTAGTCGCAAAGACTTCCAGCACTTAACATACTTTTCGCATTTACCAATAGGTACAAATCTAGACCTATCATTTCAGCCAAACGATCTCCACTGCTGGACATAGGCCTTCCCCAGACGTCACCACATTGAGCGATCCCGTGCGTCTCGCATCGTGCGGACTCCCGCAACCTTAACCAGGTCATCAGTCCACCTAGTGGGAGGCCTTCCAACGCATCGTCTTTCGGTTCGCAGTTGCCATTCCACCACTTCCCGGCCTCATCGGCCGTCCGTTCTGCGAGCAATGTGCCCTGCCCACTGCCACTTAAGTTTCGCAAGACCTATGTATACCTAAAACTGAAACACACGTATTGGCACTACTGCCAACTGAAACACACGTATTGGCACTACTGCTAACTGAAACAGGACAAACCTACCGTTGGAGTGACGAATTGAATCAGGTCAATAAAAAACGTCAAAGCGACAGCCCCTTTGAGACATATCGATACCGGAAATTTCAATTGTCGTAAAGGACATTTTGCCGAAAATGAGTTATATATATATTTGGAATCAGCGGCGCGAGCTCTATCGATTCGTATATTTAAAATAATTCTATCTTTAAAAAAAAGCCCCTTACGACCTGGATTTTCAACAGCTCTAGCTCGTTTAATTTTTACTTTTTGGGATGTATCGTAAAAATATTTTTTTGTAGGGAGCGTAAAGTCATCTTTTCATTATTTATGAGATCGTAAATCTCATTTTTGCATTGAAAAGTGATATACGACATTATAAACAATATCGATACCGAAAATTTCAATTGTCGTAATGGACAAATAAACACGAGTTTTTAGAAAAATAGGTAGTAAAACTAAGTGAAATAAAAAGGTTTTTTTAATTATCTATTATTTATTAATCAATATATTTAGTAAAAAAGTGGCATAAATGTTAATCTAATAGGAACTCAAAATTTAAACAAAATGTTATGCCAATTTTTTATTTATATCGCCAGTAATCGGTGCCGAAACTGAAAAACAACTGATTTTTTTAGAATAATCAGCTAATAAACTAATCTAGTTTTTTTTATTTCTTTTTTAAACTCAAACAATATTATTTTATCAAAACAGTTGTTACGCTTAATAATAAAATTAAAATAAACAAAATAATAAATGTTGCCCACCAGAACTCAAAAATCAAACAATTGACATTCTAAAATTAAAATCAATAATTTTTATTTCACATAGGCCTACATGGGCACTTATAAAACGTCGACAAAAGGTGCACGGTTCGGGTTGGTCGATTCCTATGGAGAAGAACCGGCAAGAAACTCCATGGTTACTCTTTTAAAGTCAGTTCACTTGACTTCAGTCTTTTAAAATTATTAGTAATGATAATGAAACTTATTTATTTGTCACTTAGGCATGTTATACCAATATTATAAAGAGGAAAGTTTTTTTGTTTGTTTGTATGTTTGTACCGAATAGGCTCCAAAACTACTGGACCGATTTTAAAAATTCTTTGACCTATGGAAAGCTACATTATTCCTGAATTTCCCGAAATTTATTAACATAGGCTATAATTTTGACGGGAGCGAAGCCGCGAAAGTCTGCTAGTATGATACAAAATTAAAATAACCACTAAATTATAGTATTGGAAAAATTATTTTTGTGCCAAAATTCAATGCTCCAAGCGGGGTAACTGATTCATGTCCTGCTGGGAAAATTGGATGATCATTTTGAAAGTAAAATCTTAAAGATCAATTGTGTCGATATTAAGTTTAAGACTGTTGATAAACATTGTTTGACTTTAAAAAACTAGATAGTAAAAAACTAGTTAGAAGATTAGTTTATTTAACTGATTATTCTAAAAATCGAGTTGTTTTTCAGAATCGCAACGATAACTTGCGATTTAAATTAAAAAAATAGCAATGCATTTAGTTTATATCTTGAGTTCCTATTAAAATAACATTTATGGTACTTTTTTACTAAATATTTTGAATATTAAATAAAATATAACAAAAAAGTATTTTATTTCACATAGTTTTACTACCAATTTTAAGTATTTCTATTTAGAACTTTAGTTTATTTGTTCCTTTTTCCCCCTTAGTCTCTGATTGAATTAACTTTTACCACCCATTGATGACCAAAATTAGTCCTTTACGACACATCTGACCTTATCATAACCAATTTTTCGTTGCCGTAAAGTACTTCAGTTAATTTTTTTTGGGCTGTAAAGGACTCTCATTTTCGTCAATAATTTAGTTTGGTTTATTTTGTTAATGTATATGGATAGAACACGAAAAAATAGTTAGGATTTCTTTTGGCATCATGAATATTGTTCTTTGTTTGACAAAGATATTAGACAAAAACATTTTTTATTTTTGTTTTTTGGCTCTACTGAAAAGTCGTGTTTTGTCCTTTACGACAATTGAAATTTCCGGTATCGATATAATTCAATTTGAAACTAGACATTTCAGAAAGAAACTTTTATATCCGTGTGAGTCAATAGGGACTCATGTTTTATATGTTCGGATTCGGAAGTGGTGAAGGAGAATTTGTTTTGTTTTTATTAGTGCGGTGGTTTCTAGGGAGTTCTCGGGGTTCAACTAACTAATATATACGTACATAAAACTACGTGTTTTTACTGTGAAGATAGGCAGACACTACAGAACGCCACCTGCTGCAATCCCACTTTCTGCTTTGTTTACGTTCATACTTCGATCATACATGTCCGCCGATTATGAATGCTACGAACGAATGAACTAATGTTTTTCTAAATTCTGTTAATGACTTCCCGAATGATAAAGGTTTATAAATGTACCTTAAATTCTCTTGTAATTGACATTTTTATTGATAACAATTTGTTATTATGCCTAGATAAGCTTATTGATTTATCACATCATATCATCAGCCTATTAATTTTCCCACTGCTGGGACATAGGCCTCCTCTCTGTGAGAGGGAATGGGCCGTAATCGAACACGCGGGCCCAGTGCAGGTTTGTGTATGTAACATGTCTTCGAAATTTTGGTTTTAGGACATGCCGGTTTCCTCACGATGTTTTCCTTCACCGTTTTGAGAGCAGTGGTGAAGAAATAATTTACACAAAGTAAAGCGCCTGCCTAGGCTCGAACCCACGACCTTCAACTAGTAAGTCGCGGCCGATACCACTGTGCCACCACCGCTCTCATTGATTTATAATCGACTATATATATGACAATTGAGTTATGTATGTGTTTTTTTTTGACGCCATGTTAGTACTAATAATAATGACTTTATTGTATTATTGTATTGTAAATTCAAAAAATAATGATTTTGCATGCCTAATTCTGTACCATCTCGAACTTGAAACTACATTGTTGGCAAATAAATAATTCTGATTCTGTGTTTTATGAGATGCAGTCATACTCTTTTATAATAAAGTTATATTCTGTTAAATTAAATTCGCTCAAGTGAGACAATTTACATAGCAAACTCATTTCTTTTGAAGATTGAATGATCCATCCTGAATCAGAGAAAATTTAAAATCGAACAATTCAAAATTTTGTTTCTTACGCTTTTTTCTTATAAGTATCTTTCATTCTATCCATGATTTTAAGTAGGTGTCATGGTAAACAGTGAAATCAAATTGACAGAAAAGGTAAAATGTATACCACATTACAACGTTACTGGCTATTTATGGCAGAACGGCGCGGCGGCGTTAATAAAAACTTAGTACAGGCGCTAATAGCGACAATTTATTTTACCGCTTGCCCTTAAGGTAGTAAAGAGGCTGTAAGAAATGCGAGTAGGCAATAAAGACGAACCTTTTGTACAGTAATTGCTTAGTTTTATAAGCCTTTGCCTATCCAGTCTTATTATATTTAAGGTGATTTATTTTGCCCAATGCACTTGATAAGATAAAATATTGTTACATAAGCATGCTTAAGGGCCTACCGCCACTTTAGTGCCGTAAAACGGTCACTTTCTAAAGCATACTCCTAAGTAAAGTCTAGGTTACAAGGTTTGAAAAAAATATTATATTTATTATTGATTCATGTAAATTATTTATGAAACAAGGTTTTTTCGTGTAACTAATAGTTAAGCCTTAAAAAAATAATTAACAACACAATTTTTTTACGTTATTTTTGGATACTCCTTCAAAACGACTTGGAGACTTAAAATATTTTTACACATAATAATTGATGGCTATGATTTCTCCATAAATAAAATAGCATAATTATGTAAATCAAAGAATATTTTGCAAACAAAATTGCAGAAAAGGTGGTTCAATATTGATATTCTGGCTTCGAGCGGGCGCACGGCCAGTACTGCGTTAACATTGAAGAATATAATATGTCTTAATTGGAACGGCAAAATAAATGAATAAAAGTACAATTAAAGGAAGTACAGTCAACAGCACGACAAACTACGAAATCCACCTTGTAGTTGACTGTAGCTAAACATAGTAAAAAAATGTGCAATGAAAAAAGAGTAGCAATCAGCTTGAGCCTGCGACTTTGTCCGCGTGGACATTATAATGTATATCCCAGCCGCCTGCACCTTTCGAGATCTGAATGATATTTCTGTCCAGATAGCTATATACTGGGCTAGACGGCATTGGGAAGTCGGCAGTATTTTTTTGCAAAAAAGGTTTTTTATTTTTCATTTTAGTTGTACCTATCTAAAATAGGCAAGTTGATTAGTAAGGTACCTATAACGTCCGAATAAATTACCCGAATAACATGAAACTTGAACATAACCGGTGAAATGAGAGATCTGCGTACCCCTTTAGAGCGTACTGGCGTAACGTTATGTTATGAAATGGTATAAACAGACATGCGATTGCAGCAAACCCGAATGATTTACCGTTATTTATTGAAGAGTTCTGTGGTATATCTCCGAAAATCTTCATCAAATCTTCACCAAATTAAATTAGGACCAATTTCGAAACATACTCCTTCAAACAAAAGAATTTTCAAAATCAGTCTACAATTGACGGAGATATCGGTGAACATACATAAAAAAAAAAACATACATGAAGTCGAACATAAAACTTCCTCCTGTTTGGTAAGTTGGTTAAAACACTGTATGGCACGTGGTACAAGTAAATATAGCAGCACGAAAACAATTGTTGAAATCGTATAAGTATCTCCAGAGACTATCTCCTAAAACATAATAATGTATACCTTAACAATTTAAACATCTTCCGATATTTGTTTAGATGAAGTTAAAACCTACTAAGCAAGTTTTATGATCATTGCTTGCATAGTCACAGACTAATTAAATACTATCCCGACGTCTATCACTTTGTAAACACACCTCTGCAGTGTAGGTAAAGTTTGTTTGAACAGTATTTGATACGGCATGCACTTAGTACTTGGTTGGTATTCCTGGCCCGTAGTGTAAATGGGTCACGCTATAGTAAAGTTCGTCATCCATTGCACAGATAACCTGCGCTGTGGCTCTGTCTTGCACGTGAGTCCTAGCATTATGCTAAGCGATGGCCTCTTTGCGCGGATGTGATGTGAAGCATACTTTCCCTATTTGTGCTTTCGTTTGTATTTTTTTTAACGCTTACGTTTGTATTTTTTTTAAATAATTTCTTTTTCTTTCTTTCGTTTTCCTGTCGTTGCTAGCAGCGGCGATTTAGAAAGCTAAATCGCCGCTGCTTGCAACGACTACAGACGCTAATGCTTAGTAAATTCGTGCTCGCGCAAGCCAGAATGGTCGCGGGCCGTCAATTTCTGTGAGTATTGACACACCTGGTTTGTATGGCCAGTTTTATCAATACTGTTTCTAGCAGTGGCCACCGAGGCTTTTCTGTGGTCCTCTGCTACGTCGAATATACCTAGGAAAGGTTTGCCACGTTAGCTACATGGTTCATTGGTTTACCAGCCACGCATCTGTGCTTTAATTTGCAGTGGATGAAAAAGCATAAACCTGTTACCAAAACCAACCGTTTACTACAGCTACCATTTGTCGTATCACCAACGCAATAGAAGTCAAAATCGGTTGAACGGGCTGTAAAATGCGCTTATTTAAATGTTTACAAAGCTCGAAGTCACTGCAAAGGCAACGTCTAGAGACGGCATCGTTAATACTATTACAATTCTGTCTTTGTCATTAGTGTCGTATTATGACGAAACGGTGACACGTTTGGTTTGAACACATTGCCGCTTCCTGTAACTGTCGAGGGCTCTCCGTGCAATCTGTGCTCTATAGTTCCCACCAAAAACTTTCATTCAAAGCGAAGCTAAGTCCACATGCGTAGCTTAGCTGTGAGTTGTTGTGTAGCAGTGCCTTAACGTATGGGGTATGGAGAAAGTTTGTATCCATTAATTGCATCTATAGAAGTTAGCTAGTTTCTTTGACTATGCAAAGTTGATCTTTGTTATCAATTAATGTTGGAACAAGTTAATTGTGTTGGTATAACTTGCTTATGTGTGTGAAAAATAGCCGTTTTTTAGGGCTCTTTAGTCCAATTGCTTAAATTAACTCTTACTAGCTTCTGCCAGCGGCTTTGCCCGCGTAAATGTCGAATATTATCCCGAGGAAACATATCCCGGGATAAAAAGTATCCTCTGTGCTATTCCTGACTAAAATCTATCTCTGTGCCAAATTTCATCCAGATCCATCCAACCGTTAGAGCGTGAAGAAGTAACAAATATACAAACACACACACACACTTACAAACTTTCGCCTTTATAATATTATTGATGATGATGATTTCGTTCTGTCCTAGAACCTATACATCGACAAATGGAAGAAACTTGTATTCTATGAACCGCTGCGCGCTGTAGGCAAACATTGTTATTAATCTTGAAGATTAGTGTAATAAAATGCTGCGCCAGACGGCCATTTTTCTGTAAAACAGATTTTCAGTGATCATTTTATTATCAGTACCTGGGCGACCGAGCTCTGCTCTGGTGAAAAATGATCGATTTATCACCCCCGAAACCCCCTGCATACTAAATTTCATGAAAATCGTTGGAGCCGTTTCCGAGATTCAGATTATGTACATTTATACAAAAATTGCTCGTTTAAAGGTATCAGATACTATAATAGACAAGTATGTCAAAGAAAACCTCGCTCTTGCACCCTAATTTTGCAAGTTCATAGTTTAGGGTACGGATTGTTTCCCTTGCATTCATATATATATTGCTTCATATGTTCAAAAATCCGTATACTCGGCAGCGTAAAACACGCAATGAATATTGTTACGTTCCCAAACTGAATGGGAAGGAGTATGCTAAGTATGTGAGAACCATGGGATCCTGCCGTTTTGCCGAAAAGATTTTGACAAAATTTTATTACCCAAACAAATTTTACCAACCTTTTTTTATACCATTGCAATATTTCGAATGATTTTAGTACGCATATTTTTATTTGGTCCTATTTTTACTTGGCAAAATATCACCAAGTATAATGTCATTATGGCATTTGGTCTTTAATCAAATGATTTATTATAGCAAACAATCTTTAGACAATAAACGTTTGGTGAAATGATTTGTTAAGACAAAAAAATTAAGTCAAAAATAAGATTTTTCGGGAATTATAGTAAGCATGCTTGATAGATTAATGATAATTCGATAATTATGGTCAATGAATTAGTCCAAGAGCGAGCGAAGCGAGCTCGGGAGCTTAGGGCACCCCGACACGGATAGGTTAGGTTCGAAGGAGATGACGGGAGCTGAAGTGAGCGAGCAAAGCGAGCGAACTCAGCTCTCGTCATCTCCTTCATGTTAGGTTACTTTAGACCCTGAAGTCAGAAATAGGAGCCCCGCGCAGCGGGGCTCCGTCGTCTTTGTTGCTTAAATAGTAATCGTACTGACACATTGTAATTTAATTTGTATATTTTGCGAAAATGACTTATGATGCAAATTTTTGTCATTGACTAAGCAATTGACTGAATAGAAATGGTAAATTGAAAACTGAAGATACTAAATATTTGGCTTATTTGATTTTGCGTAAATACTGTTATTCCAACTGAAATATTTGACTAAATAAAAATTGTTAAAAGTACTAGTTGGTAAACAAGTATAGTTTAAACGTTCATTTCCCAAACATTAGGTTTGCGTTACAATTTTAAGTGAATAGATTTTTTGCTAAGTAATAATTTGGCAAATGAAATTATGCGAAAATTTTTTTGGGAAGTGAAATTTTGTCAAATTCCTTTCGGTCAAACAAGGGAGACCCGAGAACCATGTTCCTACTTATCAAATTAATTAATTTTCCTGTTAATGCTTTTTAATACTTTATACCTGTTCGTAGTATAGTCTGTGGAGCTATTCTGGGCGCATCGTCCTCTCATATATTAATTTATTAATGTATGTACTTATGTAAATATTGTAAAACACCTATTTTATTAAAAAGAGTAAGTATGGAGTTTCTTGTGCGTTCTTCTCCATAACAATCTACTTTCCGATTGCACGGTAGAATCAATTTTTATTACTTGTAAATTTTAATTTTAATTTATTCGACGTTCAAAAGTGTCGTTTATTGGCCTATTTGAATAAATATATTTGATTTTGACCTTGACTTTGAAGTGTTGTTTAACTATTTAGATACGCAATTAGGGTGCAGGTTCCTAACCATCCGTAACTACCGCTCTTCCTAACATTGAAAACATTATCTGCAAAGCGTAATCATATAACCCTTGTCCCTTCCTCAACAATAATTGTTCAGAAGTCTATCAAAGACCGTTTATCAAATAATCAAAACCTTTATAACACACCGTTAAACTGACACTTCAGCCAATCAACAATGCTGTACGAGTAACAGACCATTACATCCGTAGGTACCCCTCAAACAATGTCAAGTCCTTAACTTGATAGAATCAGTAATTATACTGTATTGGCAATAAAACGGACGTTTTATTAATAGGACGAAATGCTCCTGACAGGGGTTTTATGTATTATTTATTGATCTCCATTGGTATGACCTTCAAGGGTAGACTCATAAATGTTTATGGTCTCGCTGTAGCGATATTAGGAGCAGTTTTTTTTTTTTTTTATTATTTGTGATGGGTTTGCTCTTGACTCTAGTCTAGGTCAGAAGTGACAGAGACAGAGTCTACGATGGAGTGAGCTTACCCAGAAGAAGCCTGTTCACACTAACTTTGAAGAGATTCGGGTTGAATGCGTTCGGAAACACAGACGCAGGTAGTGAGTTCCATTCATTCGCTGTGCGCATTATGAAGGATGTTTGGAAGCGCTTGGTGCATATTGGTGGAATGGCGACAAGGTAAGGATGGTAACTTGCAGTACGTCTAGATGTCCGATGGTAGAAGGGGGCTGGTGGAATGAGGTCGTGGAGCTCTTGAGCACACTCGTCGAAGTACAGTCTGTAGAAGACCGACAAGCAGGCAACCTTGCGGCGATGAGCCAAGCTATTAAGCTTGGCATCCACCAGTTCAACGTCGCCGATGAGCCTCTTGGCTCTGCGTCTCTAAATCTATACCTTATGGTAGAACATATCACGGCATTTGACAAAAATTCTACCTTTTTCATAAAAATTAAACCGACTTCCAAAGCAAAACACAAAAAAGTGCAAAATAACTATCGTTTCGGAAGTCTGTGTCTTAACTCTTATTTTTATCATTTTTCGACACCGACTGCCAAAACGATAGTTATTTTGCACTTCTTAGTGTTTTGCTTTTGAAGTCAGCTTATTTTTTATGAAAAATTTTATTTCTCTCTTTTTAGTTTTTATACACCATCACTAAAAATAAACAAGTTCTATAGTAAGGTACCTAACGGATTATCAAAATACCCAAATATATATATAACTCAAATTATACATTCGTGTTGTTTGTCGCTAAAGAGTTCGGTTGTATGCTCCATATCTTGAAGACTGCTAAATCGTGTTTGATGAAACTTGCACTTTTCCTTAAGTTACAAGTTTATACTCAATCCAACACAAAAATAATGATCACGATCCGATGAGTAGTTTCGGAAATGCGTGGACAAACATATATACACTTATGAAATATGATGCACGTGTTTAGAAGCCCACATAACATATGTGAATATTGTGCAGTTCCAACAATATCACATACATATGTGTCGAATTCATTACCTCCTTCTTTTTTTTTGAAGCCAGTATAATTAAAAAATCTCTATTTTAACCTTTAACATTTTGTTTATAAGATCTATATATGATGACAAGGACAACTACATAACATCACGCCTGTATCTCCGGAAAGGTTAAGCAGAGGTACACCCACATATCCTCAGTTTTGTTTAAGTCCCAAGTAATAGGGGGCGAGCCTTTTGCCATCAACCGGCCACAAATCCTAACTCCAGGTTGCTATTGAGAAATTCCAGATGAAAAACCTAATAACACTTCTCCCGAATCGGGAATCGAACCCTGGA
Organism: Orthosia gothica; assembly: GCA_949775005.1. NCBI lineage: Eukaryota > Metazoa > Arthropoda > Insecta > Lepidoptera > Noctuidae > Orthosia > Orthosia gothica. Next base: position 3,229,657 of record OX459047.1, read on the forward strand.
CCACCTAGTCAGCAGTGATGCTTGCGAACACTAGACCAATAAGAAGACTAGCGAGGAGGTGAAAGGAAGGTAATTTAAACTTAAAGAGGGTAAATGACAAACTGGGTAGGGTAGATGAAAGTTGGTATTGTATATTGGTTTCTTGGAAAGTCATTCTCTAAGGCTGAGAAGCTGACCATCGGAAAGCCGCCAATCCAGGCAGGACAGTACGTGTTTTTAGGGTTCCGTAGTCAAGGATTCCGAAAAGGCTTTAGCACCGTAGACCACATACATACGCTGCGGAAGGTTATACAGAATACCGAAGAGTATAACCTGCCTCTCTGTTTAGCGTTTGTGGACTACGAGAAAGCCTTCGATTCAATCGAGACTTGGGCTGTACTGCAGTCTCTCCAACGGTGCCAAATCGACTACCGGTACATCGAGGTGTTGAAGTGTTTGTACAAAAACGCCACCATGTCAGTCCGACTTCAGGATCAGGCCTCGGAGCCTATCTTTCTGCAGCGAGGTGTGAGACAGGGAGACGTCATATCTCCGAAACTGTTCACCGCTGCACTGGAGGATGTATTCAAGGTTCTGGACTGGAGGGGCCTAGGAATCAATGTTAATGGCGAGTACATCACTCATCTACGGTTTTCCGACGACATAGTGGTCATGGCTGAGACCATGGAGGACCTCAGTATAATGCTCGATGACCTCAGTAGAGCTTCCAAAAGAGTGGGTCTTAAAATGAACATGGACAAAACCAAGGTTATGTTGAATGCCCATGTAACACCCACTCCTATCAAGGTTGGAGACTCTACACTCGAAGTTGTGGAAGATTATGTCTACCTGGGACAAACGATCCAGTTGGGTAGGGCCAACTTCGAGAAAGAGGTCAACCGTCGAATCCGACTCGGCTGGGCAGCGTTCGGGAAATTGCGCGGTGTCTTCTCGTCCAACTTACCACAGTGTCTCAAGACGAACTTCTATGACCAGTGTGTGTTGCCAGTGATGACCTATGGCTCTGAGACGTGGTCGCTCACAATGGGCCTCATCAGAAAGCTTACAGTCACGCAAAGGGCAATGGAGAGGGCTATGCTCGGAGTATCCTTGCGTGATCGAATCAGAAATGTAGAGATCCGCAAGAGAACCAGGGTTACCGACATAGCCCGAAGAATTGCCAAACTTAAGTGGCAGTGGGCAGGGCACATTGCTCGCAGAACGGATGGCCGATGGGGCAGAAAAGTTCTGGAGTGGCGACCGCGAACCGGAAGACGATGCGTTGGAAGGCCTCCCACCAGGTGGACCGATGACCTGGTGAAGGTTGCGGGGATTCGCTGGATGCGGGACGCACGGGACCGGTCAATGTGGCGACACTTGGGGGAGGCCTATGTCCAGCAGTGGACGTCTTTCGGCTGATATGATGAGTCAAGGAACCCTTATAGTTTCGCCATGTCCATCTGTCCGTCCGCAACTTAGCTCAGAGACTATTAGTATTAGATAGCTATAATTTGGCATGGATATACATAATAATCACGCCGACAAAGTAGTGAAAAGAAACATGAAACAATTTTCTTTTACGGTACCTGCTGTACAAGTGAAGTGGAGATGTTTTTTTCTCGTCTATCCAATGGTGTGAGGTATCGTTGGATAGGCCATTTAAAAAATATTGCGGGTCTGTAAAGTCAAAGTCAAAGATGTTTATTTCAACTATGCCATTAGGCAGCACTTTTGAACGTAAAAATACAATATTTGGGCAGGCAACACAGTTTTGCCAGTCCAGTCCAACGTGTCTCCAACTGTACAACCCATTTTTAGTTTGCGTAAAATTAAGCTTCAAATTGCAAATTTTTGTTAGAGTCAAGTGTCCCCTCCCTGCCAGCTAAATGGTTGCTTTTGGATATGAGAATAATTCACGGCAGTAGTATACGTATAAATAAATAAAATAAAAGTAAAACTAGAACAGGTAATTAGGTTTTAATCAATTACTTATATCATTGAGCTTACAAAACATATTCAATAAAAAAAAATCAAAGTATTGATGCGAAAATCAGACAGCTCCGGGTACAAATTACATCCTCCATAAACAGCTTGGCTTGCCCTTAAGTGCTTAAGGCGGGTTTACGATCGACCCACGATAAATCTATTTAATGTCCCTATCGACAGCTAATAGCAAGCACTCGAACAAGCTGGAGCTTGCAGTAAGCGATAAGCGAACAGAGTTTTTATATCGAAAATTCTAATTTGAATTGTAATGTGAGGTATCTATATATCTAAATGCTAGGGTATATAGGTGTACAGTGGAAGAGTGTAATGCTTTAGAAACTCACAATGAGTACCATACAATGAGACATTCTATTATTGATTTTTATCGTTTGTATTCCACCAGCTAAAGGCTTACTCTACTCTCTTTGCTGCGATCGTCAAAAAGTACAAAATGTGTGGCACTGATTCCTGAAATGTCACGGGGTAAATTCCGCAATATTTGTACTTTTCGAGAGATAGAATGTCTAGTTTATTGTTTCTTACGAACTGCCGTACAGTATTACCTAGTAAAGGAGAGTGTGTCAGCGGTTTTCAGGGTGGAGTTAGAGATGTGTCATCATCATCATCATCACCAGCCTATTAATGTCCCCAATGCTGGGACACAGGCCTCCTCTATGTGAAAGGGAATAGGCCGTAATCCACCACGCGGGCCCAGTGCGGGTTAGTGGATGTCACATGTCTTCGAATGTTTGGTTCTTTCACCGTTTTGAGAGCAGTGGTGATGAAAATAATTTTCACAAAGTACAGCGCCTGCCTGGGCTCGAACCTACAACTTGTATTAAGTTGCGACCGGGATACTACTGGGTATCTGAAGAATATTCAAAGATTTCTTACCTTTTTGGTCACACAATAGGTTACGACCGTTTATTAAACAACCAAGCTCTAAGAATTTATTTACAGAAGAATAGGAAAACACTACTTAACTTGGCTTACTTTATCCACCAGTACAGTACCGGAGTTAATACCTCCATTCTCGTACACAGGAAGAAAAACGTAGTTCTTTTCTTTATCTCAGAAAACCTCAAACAAAAATATATTCAACCCAGTTTTTAAAGCCAGTTTGCCATCCGCTTCTGCGTCAACACGCCCCGCTTCGTTTCCTGAACATAACCTCTTAGATTTTATGGTCTCTTACTGTTTACAAAATGGCGCCGTTAAAGTCCAAGTGGCATAAACAAAATGTTTTGTGTTACAATACGTAATTTGACGTTTCATTTTGTAACTGATTTGCTGGGGAATTGAAAATGAAACACGTAATAGAGAATGTTTTAAAGCCGCCTATTTACCTATCATTGAAATTTAAATAAATAAATAATAATTAGAGATAGCCAAATCTCTAAGACTGCCAGTACATAACAGGTACCTAAAGTTTATAGGTAGGCAGTCACTTCGTGTTACATACTAGTATTCAGCTGCATCCGGTGTGAACAGAAATCCTTTTTATTTCTTCCAGTTTGGAAAAGCCTTATTGGATGTTAATTGATTTTATTGTTGGTTGTGTTGGTTGATTGGATGTGTTGTGTTGCGTGATTTTGTTGTTGTGTTATGGGGGCCTAAGGGTCTGTCAGACTCCTAGTGACTTAAAATCACACCGGCGTTTGATCTCACACCTAAACCGGGGATCGTGGAAACGTGCGATTCTTCCGCAACCCTGGGTGGTGCCGGCCCGCGCCCGTGTACCTTGACCTTGGGTCGGGAGTTGGAGGGGGTGGGAGTGAGGTATTTGACCCCCCCCCCACGACGTCTAAGAGGGGCGTGCGTGGAACAGTACGCACCACCACCTCGGTTCCTGTTAGACAGTTAGGGCTGGCGGCTGATTTTCAATACAGGAAGGTGTTTTTTTTTTGCTTGTAGAAATGCTCATGCATGATTGTGCAATTATGTGGGACTCCAACCCGTTAAAACTCCACGGTATCCTACTGCACTGCTTGTGGCGGGAACACGGGCACGCGTTAGCACTCTGGCTGTCGGCAAACGCTTTTTTTTTTATTATCGATAGGCTCGCGTTTGACCATCACCTCGCCTGATGGTAAGCGATGATGTGGCCTACGATGAAGCACGCTTGCCTAGAAGTAACCTATATCGACAATCCTGCACCCCTACGGCTACACCGCGACCGCCATCAGACGGTGGCGATCCCTTCCAGGCCGCGGAAAGTATTGAGAGTGGCGCATCAGAATATCGGCACTCCTCTCCCGCCGCGGCCTCCTACACTCAGCCTTACCAACTTATTTACTGTTTCTGATACCACCAAGAAAAAATAAAATAACTACGTACACGCATCAAAGGCCTAAGTTAATTAATCAATAGGAAAATAAAATAAAACGAAGAAAATAAAACTTTATTTTACAACCTACACTGCACCGGCTGTTACTTACGTCTGCAAACACCATTTTAAACCCTAGGTCCCAGGCATAAAGTTTCTTTTCTAACAACGCCATGTTTCAAAGTGTTTGCTACTCAATTTCACCTACAAGTCCGAGAAACTCATTATAAGTTTCTGCTCCAATAGGCAAAGGTATAAATTTTATTTTGAATACCTTCGCGAACTATTTTTAAGTTCTAGTACTGCTCGGTACTGTTTGTATTCCTAGCTTCGTGGAGAGCATCCCTTTGTTATTTACTTTCATTGTATTTTGATTTACCCGATGGGTTTGGATTGTTCGAGACTGAATTGGTATATATTTTTTATTGTTTATTCTGAGAGTTGTTAGGCGTAAGGCTAAATGTCAGACATTCGAGCATCTGTCTGCATGAACCAGTCTTGCCATAGGTTATCCTGTTACTTGTAAATAGGTTATATAGGTCATATAACCAGTCGCTCCATGTACAAGTAAGATTTAAAAACCTAAAAAAAACCTTGACATATTTTTGTTTCATGCTACATAATATATCTAGTAGTAGATACGCTTCGATCGACAATCTATTGAACACGTAATTATAACACGATATCTTGCGAAAATACTCCGATTCAAACAGTAAAACGTCCTTAACTTTTAAACAGCGGTACCGATTTTCATCAAACATTGCTAAGAACACTCGATAAAGTCACTTTTCAAACAAAAAAAAAACCGAAACCAAAATCACAATCGGTTCGCAACTATGATAGCACAGACAGATACACAAGTACACATACACACAAAGGTATACACGTCAAAACTTATAACACCCCTCTTTTTAACCCCCGCCAGAAAAAGAGGGGTGTTATAAGTTTCACGTGTATTGTTGTGTATCTGTGTATCTGTGTGTCTGTCTGTGGCATCATAGCGCCTAAACGGATGAACCGATTTTGATTGAGTTTTTTTGTTTGAAAGGTAATTTAGTCGAGAGTGTTCTTAGCTGTTTGAATCAAATCGGTTCAGCCTTTCAAAAGTTATGTGCGTTTTACTGATTGAATCGGGGTGATTTCGCAAGATAAATGTGTCGGGGGTTTTTTAAATTTTGAAATTTTACTTGTCATTCTTTACACACATCTACATTAGAGGTTTAGACAATAGGGTCGGACTGGTCACATGGAGTACCGGGACTTTCACCGGTGGGTTGGTGCGGTCCACCAGCCGGACTGGCCGCATGCACGCTGAGTAGAAAAGTCTCAAATCGGGCTGAGGGGATGGCCGAAATGCCATAATGAAGAGGATTGATTACTTGACATTCCGATAGTGCTTGGCATCAAAAGCATTGCTATACATTTTGACACTTTTCCAATAGGGATGTTGAAAAAAAATATCTATTTAGTCGATTAGTTAGATAACCTAAAAATATTGGACATGTAAACAAAAATTTACGACGATACAGTGCGTTGAAATATCGTGTGACGTCACGGTGTGCTACACTTTATAGTGACAAAGTGACGTCACAAGCCTCCACTACTGAACTTTAATGCGCTTTATCTTTGTCAATTTTTATTTATTTAATAAAGCAAGAAATACGGATCCAATATTATTTGATAATCTCACTGACAGAATAAATATAATTATCATTTTTCTACCCAGGAAACATGCCTATTTATTTACGATACAGAATACCCTAGTTTAGAAGACAGAGTTTAGTCTATTGTGTACAGATTTCTGCAGCATCCAAATGTTTAATGTTTAATTAATATTGCTACCACAACAGTGTCTTTGAGAAAATGTCACTTGTCTAACTCTCTGAACATTTAGGCATCCCAAAAAAAATCCTGACCTCTTTTCCTAAGTTACTTTGTATATATCCTCAAAACAAAATCTCTCTCCAACGACGTGTTATTCAAAACAACAAAAGTGCAGCGAAATATCAAAGAGCGCACAAAAGAGCTGAAATAAAACTGTCGCAAGATATCACTTCCACGTTGTCGCGTCTCTTGCTCCGAAATGTGCGGTAAAGGCGAATTCTTTGGAATCCACATCATTTTGGCATTGAATAAAAATATACAGAAGAAAAATTTTATAAGTAATCTTTTTACCGGACTTTATAGGCTTGAATGTATGTTTGTATGTAATATTTTTTATTACCTCATATCTTTCAAACCGCAAGACGGATTTATATAATTAAGACATCTTTAGATGCGTCTTGACCGCCGAAGTGTTCTTAAATAGGCGGTTCTTAAATATAAAAAAAAAACATGGCGGCTTTTGGGCGCCATATTGTAGAGGAACAATTTTTTTTTCTGTTCCATCGGTTGATGTATCAAAATGAAGGGGTCACAAAAATAAATACCTTTACATGTTTAAAACTAATTCGAAAAAAAATGGTAGCTAAAAAGTTGTAAATAAAAAAGTTAATTTAAAAAACATGACCCTCGCCTGCAGTCGGGAAAAACTGAACTTAAAAGATAGAAAACAAAACGAAAAACATGCAAATATGTATCCTCCGTCTGCATAGCATGATTTTCTTCTTCATCTTAAGCAGGTTTTTGATTTTTTAATTAACTTTTTTCCTTGTAGTAAAGGTAATTTAAACGGGCTGGTGTCATCAACTCCACGCGTCTAAGCGCGTATTTTCCATACGGGTGGGATACATTTTCGATGTTCTTCGATCTACCCCAACTCCTGTAGTAACCAAAGTATTTATGTGGATAATAATTAGGTAAGTCTTAGCTCTCGTGAGGTTCTGGTGAAGGCTGGGAGTCTGCTGGATGTGAGAAGCACAAGAGTGGTCGATCGTTTGGGAGACAACCAATGCATGTATTTCAGCAGAAATGGTGATGATGTCTTAAGGACTGCTTTTTCATTGGCTATTCTGCAACATTCAGTCATAAATCGTAAACGAAGAAATGTAACCAGAAACACCGACTGCCGAAATTGAAGTTATTTTTCACTTTGTAGTGTTTTTATTTGGAGGTATATTTTTTTGCAAAACAATTTTTTATTTATCAGAATCGTGTTATTTATTTTTTCAGTTTCAATTGCTTCATGCTGGCAGCATAGAGATTGAAATGTCGAAGAACGTCGCTAAAATAAAATATTATTCAGAGTGAGCCTTCTTCAAGTGTATATTTTCGTGGCTAGGTGCTGGCAGTGGACTTTCCGAGGTATAAGTTGAGTGAAAATTACAAACACGATAGCTGCAGTTTTCCTTGCAGCATCTTTGAATGAAATTGGTTGACGCTTTTTACCTATGCAAGTATTCTTTTTGAATACGGTACTGTGTTCTTTTTTTTGGCATATACTTTAATTGTAATATGATTTTATTTTTGGGGTATATTACTTATTATCTCGCGTTCTCAAGTGTATCAGCTCAATGCTCTCGGATCTTGGGATTGATTCCCAGTTCGGGTAAAGAGTTACAAGGGTTTTCTGCGTTAGGAATTGCGAAAGTGGCAGCCTGTATTTAGAAAGGGAACAGTGTGACACATCAGTGTAAAAATAAATTATTCACTAACATTTATTTTTTTAAACTAGCTTTTTCTTATTCTTCATTTTTCATTTGATAACCATACCATGGCAGTGCACAAAAAATAACTAGTCCGTCATCTTGGGCCGTCCACCATATTAGATTTAGAATGATGTCACTTAGCTCGTCGCTTAGTTCCTCCACCGATTAAGATGAAATTTTGCATACACGTTTAGTTTGGATGACAATGCATGGTTATGTCATCCAAACTAAACGTGTATGCAAAATTTCATCTTAATCGGTGGAGGATAACTGCCTTAAAATGCAGTTGCAAGATTTGACCCGAACACACTTACATACATACATACATTGCAAGTTAAATAAACGCTTGTAATAAATATACCTACTAGTAAACCTACGGCTGATCACTATCCGTCCGTATAATAGCCATAACATAGCCAATTCTGCCAGACAAATCTAATTATTTAATTGAAATCCTGTTTCGATTTCCCTTGACAGCAAAAAAAAAATATATTTCTATATTTATAAAGCAGGATTACTAAACTGCTAACTTTTTAAACCAATTAAAATAAATTAATCACTAAATATCAAGACAAAATTTTCGGCAACCAGGCATCCAGAACCGAAATCCAACGAATTCTAAAATACCTTCAGAAAATGCAAAGCTATTAATGGCGTGTATTACGATTTTCAGCTTAAGCCCCGAACACCAGTAAATCATTCGGGAGGATCGTTCACAACCTACTTAATTCCGCTCGTGCGATATAGATAAAATTGCTCCAATGAACATTTGTTTTAAGAGGGCTTCCTTTGTTTTAAATGCCTGGGCTGGAAGATCACGTCTTTAGGAAAACTTCACGCTTCAATTGTACGAAGAGATGAGCGGAGGTAGAGATACATTTTGGCGAGAAATTGCGACTAATAGCTGCCACAACAAACATGAAACTTGATTCGGGCATGACTCGGAAATCGAAACCAGCACCTTCACTGAGGAATTGCACTTTTGGACACCACTAGGCAGTATGTATTTTTAATCGAGATATAGGAATGAAGGGTTGCTACGATAAAACGTCTATCTAATTATAATATATATTTACTCTACCTAACTAACTTTACCCTAACCTACCTACCAACCTACTCACCTACCCTACCGATCAACCTACGTACACTACCCTACCCTACATACCTACCTACCCTACCCGACATACCTACCCTATCCTACATACCCTAATTACCCTAACCTACCTGCCTACCCACCCACATAACCTACCTACCCACCTTCCTTATCTACCCTACCTACCAATTTGTTAAACTATTTTGAATAAGAATTAATACTACAATACGAATGTAACAAACTTGTTTCTATCAAATTAAATTATGGAACACAAAAGCTGCTATTTTGACTTAACTATGATAGTGAGATATATTCTCTCGGAAACTTTTTTTAGTTAATAGTGAGTACTTTAATCATGCATTACATATTTTTTTAAAATAATGAATTTTATAGGCAAGCTTTTGCTACTTTGGGTTACATTATTACAATTTTCAAAAGGATCTCAATTTAAAAAAAAAAAATATAGCCTTTTTTACTCGGGAATAATGTAGCTTCCCATAGGTGAAAGAATTTGTAAAATCGGTCCAGTAGTTTCGGAGCCTATTAGGTACAAACAAACAAAAAAATCTTTCCTCTTTATAATATTGGTTTAGATATTGTAATAAAAATGTGAATTCACTACGTGACATTTGTAGCGTGTGTCAATATCGACAAGTTTTGTGAATCGTTATTTTATATAGAGCCTCTATACCATACTTTGCATCTATGAAACAAATCACGTCGATCCGATAAATCTGGCAAAACTGAAAAGCTTTTATTTATGACCTGTGAACCCGTACATCTAGCCTAAGGTCTAAGTATGCATAAATAATCTTCAAGTAAAAATGGCGTAAAAACTTTAAAGTTCCCTAGACGAATTTAGAAGAACCTTTACATTTCTAAAATGCCTTTGAGCTCCTGAAAAACATCTACCAGACCTTTGAAAGAGAAATGAACAAAAAAAAACTTAATTGATTTTGTAGGGAACCAACCGTAAATTGCGATAACGAACGCTCTGGTCTCAACTGAATCGAGTTTTTTGTAAAGTTTTCCAATATAACATTGAATGCTAGATGCATTGTACACATTTTTTTAGGTTGCGGGTTTCGAAAAATCTTTTTACTGCTAACTGCAATAGAGTAGTTGACAAAAATTTCTATTTAGTCCGTCAGTTAGATAAACTAAAAATATTGGACAAGAATTTTTTATTTTGTTACGTAAACAAAAATAACGATGTTACATTACGTAGTAATATTATGTGACGTCACGGTTTGCTTAACTTCATACTGACAAAGTGACGTCACAAGCCCCCACTCCTGAAGTTAGATGCGCTTTATATGCTTCAATTTTTATTTATTTGATAAAGCAAAAAATACCGGTCCAATATGATCTGATAATTTCACTGACGGACTAAATAGAATTATCATTTTTCTACCCAGGAAACATTCCTATTGGCTTGGAGCGAAACTGATGTACATTCGGTTTAAATGGACATTTCGGGTTTTTGGTTGGTCGGCTGGCGAGTTTTTTTTTTCGTTCTTTTATTTATTTATTAATCACAAAATCAACAGCTCTTATTACTATTATTGTTCTACTATTACAGCCAATTACGGATTTGAATTTTGGATTTTTTTTTGAGGTGAATGTTACTAACCGCTACTATCAAAAATCTAAACATTTCTCACATGTAGCAATTTTTTCTATAGCGTATTTAGTTTTAGATTTAGTGTGTTTAATGTGTGTGACAGTCTCCTTTTAAAGTTTGATATATAATTATGTGAAGCACAAGTGGGTGAAGAAATCCTTTTGTGTTCGGACACCAACGGGGTATTGAGAATAACTTCTTTCTGTGGTGAAACGATAAGTCAGTCGGCAAGTTTGGTAGTGAACCCGACAATAATTTCATAAATTATGATATTTAGAAACGAAGGCTTACTTGGCAGTATCTTCATGTATAATATTGGTATTCTGATTTATTTGGTTAGATTAAAAGTCGAACCTAGTGTAGTTGAAAACACGCGAGAATGATTGACTGTTATTATGAAATTTATAAACGAAGACAAAAAAATATATCTACCAATTTATATCTACTTGAAATCAGCTGCATTTAGCAAGACAGGATACCGAACTAATAATAATTGGAAAAAAGAATGGCTTTTCTAGAAAACAAACAGATTAACGTCACTCAAATGCTGATTTAAAGTATCTACCAACAAGACTAAAATGAGCAGAGTCAGCTATTTCGACAAAGCAAGATCCTTCTCCTTCAGCGGAACTAGCAGCGTGAATTAGCAATTAAGTAACACCAGCACCGAACGGAAAACCAAAACCAAACGAAACCAAACGAAATATAACACAACCACAAGAAAAAGTCCCAACCAGGCTGGTCACCTTGGGACGTTAGACCACCACCCTCTAGAAAATAAGCAACAAACGAGAAAAACATTAAAAACTAAACCTTTAATAAAAACAACACAAAGAAAAGATAAAAATAAAATATTTATAGCAACCCTTAATACAAGGACACTCAGAACAGATGATAGACTGGTAGAACTCGAACACGCATTACAAAGAATAAACTGGGACGTTATAGGATTGAGCGAAGTACGACGACTAGGAGAAGAAGTGAGAGAGCATGATGACTACATATTCTACTATAAGGGAGAAACAAAGGGGCTACATGGGGTAGGCTTTATCGTCAAAAAGCATCTAAAAGAGGCCATTATACAATTTAGAAGCAAATCGGAAAGAATCGCCATTTTGGACATGACTATACAAGAAGGAAAGGAGCCATGGTCCATAATACAAGTTTATGCGCCATAAATATTAATGGATGTAGGCTGTCATACCTGCGATTTGCAGACGACTTGGTACTGTTCGCCGAGGACCCAGTCACTCTACAGGAAATGCTCTTACAACTGACAACAGAGAGTCAAAAAGCAGGTCTGACCATGAACACAAACAAAACAAAGGTTATGACCAATAGTCATCACCAAAGAATCTGTGTAAATGACCATGACATTGAGTATGTGAATGACTACACCTATTTGGGTCAAATAATTGCACCAAACTTGCAGATGGACAAAGAATTGCAAATACGGGTAAATAACACCTGGGCTCGCTACTGGTCGCTGAAAGAAATATTGAAGAACAAAAACACTCCAATGCCAATCAAGCGTAAAGTATTCAACATGTGCATCCTACCAATACTTACTTACGGGTGCCAAACCTGGGGCCTGACAAAGGCTCACAGCCAAAAATTAAAGGTATGCCAACAGGGGATAGAGAGAAGCATGCTACACATCAAGCTGAAAGACAAGTGGAGACTTACCAAAATCAGAAAGACCACAGGTGTGACAGATGTCTCAAAGAAAATCAAGAGACTTAAATGGCGTTGGATTGGTCATGTGATTAGATCTGCCAAAGAAAAATGGACCAAGGAGGTCATATCCTGGTACCCCAGAGATGTAAAGAGAACAAGAGGAAGGCCACAAAGAAGATGGGAAGATGACCTACCACAAGGATGGCGCAGATCAGCAATGGACAGACATAAATGGCGAATTCTAGTGGAGGCCTATGTCCAGAGAGGACAACCTGATGGATTGAATTGATGAATTAATGCTGGTGTTACCAATTTTTTAAGAACATATTGTGTAAAATAGAATTAAGTATTAGCAATAGGAAAATTAGTAATACGGCTAGTTAGTAAGAAATGTAAAAACAAAATCAGAGATTAAAGGCTATTTTTATTTTAATTTTATTTATTTTATCAGACAATAACTGAAGTTATTTAATTCCTCCAGTCAAAAATTGTATTAAAAAATAACATTACTTAAATTAACCTTCGCTTCATATTTTCCTTTTTACTTCACTCTCTTTCACAAAATTTTGAAGTGTTGTGGCACTTCAAAATTTTCTAAGCATGGACAGCAGGCTGGCGCATAGCATGGAGGAACTGGAGAAGCTGTTTAGCTCCCGCATGCATCAATATGAAGAGAAGCTGCAGAGAGCTACTGCCGGATGTGACCCCACGCACTCAGACCTTGCATCTTTATCCAAAGATTTCACGGACGTTAAGTACTTCGTCTGCAAAACACTGTCACACCTTAAGACGCAGATTGAACTGTTATCGACAGGCCTGGATAGTCATGAGACAGCTATGAGGAGAAAGGTTTTGTTGTTTTACGGAATCCCTGAGAGACCGGGTGAGAAGTTGTGTGACACAATCCATGAAGTTATCTCCACACAGCTCAAAATTGATGATTTCAAGACTGAATTTTTGAATGTGTGTCACAGACTTGGAGCCTCCCAGGGTAAAACTAGACCCGTGCTGGTGCGTTTCAATGAGATGGAGCATCGTCGGTTGGTCTGGGACAATAAAACTTCGCTCAAGGGCAGCGGGACCACCATTTCGGAATTTCTGACCAAAACACGGCATCAGGTGTTTATGGCTGCCCGCAAGCACTTCAGCGTTAATAGTTGCTGGTCTGCAGAGGGAAAGGTCATAGTCATGACGCCTGACAAGTCTCGCCGGAAGATAGCAACATTGGGTGAGCTTCAAACTCTAATCGCACTATTCCCCACTGCAGCCAGTGCTGGTACTTCTAACGATCCTGGGCGTGCTGATTCAACCTTGACTGCTGCCGCTGCTTCATTGCCTAAAACCGCAACCCCTAAAGCGAAGATTGTGAGGAAGGCACGTCACTGAGTCAGTGGTTTCATTTGACCCCCGTTTATTTTTAACGTAGTGTGCAATTTCGGTGCATTTTTGGATAAGTTTCTACTCATGTTTATCTACCCTTGTCTAAATTAACGCTTTAAATGTCTGATGGTAGATGTATTTACTTATTCATTTTAATTTCACTTTTCTTTTGCTTGACAATTTGACATTGGCATGATGTTATTGTTTATGACTTTTGACGTCTGTCAAACTCAGATGTCATTCTCGTTAGTTTACGTTTTGTTTCACTGTTCGTTTGTGTTGCCGTTTTGTTGTGGTGACTGTTATTCTCGTTTGCAAATTTTATTTTGCCTTTGTTTTTTTCACTTTAATGACTTTACTTTTTTGCTTAAAAACGTTGTTAAAATCTCTTCCAACTACAGCGTACAGGTGGTTTTATTAGTTGGGCAGCAACTTATTAAGTTGTTATTATTTTTTGTATATTTTGATTATTTTTGTTCGTTTTTTTTTTTATTATTTATTTTTAGAAATATTTATTTAAAGGTATTTTATTTAGTTTATTATACTTGCATACTATGATTGATGGTGATTTAGATGTTGCTTTTTTCTCATGTTCTTCCTCTTCTAGCAGCTTCCTTAGTGCGGCGAGTGGCTCTTCCACTCCTCTGAGTCTTGATGCTCAGTTAACTTCCTTGTTTTCCCACTATCGCAATAACCTTAACATAGCTCACATCAATGCCCAGAGTGCTCCTAGCCATTATTCTGATCTTCTGGCTTCCATTAACTGTGCTCACATGGATGCTTTGCTGATCTCCGAATCCTTTCTGAAACCTTCACTTTTATCGGTTCACTATGCCCTCCCTGGCTTTGTTCTTATTCGTAACGATAGAACGGAGAAGGGTGGTGGTGGTGTTGCCATTTACTTGCGTGCTGGTATTCCCTTTAGGGTTATCAGTACATCACCATCTTCCTACTCGGGCTCAGCGGAGCATCTATTTTTAGAAATCTCTTTACATCACGTTAAATTGCTTCTTGGCGAGATGTATAGTCCCAACCTCAGTGTCGATTACTTTAATTCTTTTGATTCGCTTTTGAACGATTTTTGTCCTACTTACGACCACGTAGTCTTGATGGGTGACTTTAACACTTGCCTTCTTAAAAATGACTCTCGTACTCACAAACTTCAAACTCTCTTGTCTTCTTTTAACCGCAGTATTATGCCTCTCTCTGCCACTCATCATTTCCCAAATTGCACCCCTTCTCTATTGGATTTAATGATTGTTTCAAAACCTAATAATGTATCTCTTCACGGTCAGCTCTCTGCTTGTTTTTCCTATCACGATTTAATCTTCATGTCCTACAAGATTCGTCCTCCAAAGCGCAAACCATCATATATTTTCCTTCGGAACTACAAGGGCATAGATCTGGAGGCATTGCTGCAAGATGCAGGTGGCATTGATTGGACGGATGTGCTTGAAAGCTCTTGTATTAATGATATGGTTCGTATTTTTAACTTTAAGATACTCAGCCTTTATGATCGTCATGCTCCTATTCGTCGAGTCAGAGTAAAGTATGTTCCGGCTCCCTGGCTCACCTCTGAAATAAAGGATGCTATGGCAAGTAGAGATCGTGCCAAAAGAAGGTTAAAGCTCCGTTCTTCTGAGCGCAACCTGAGTTCGTATCGTGAGATGCGTAATCGCTGTAGTCGTATGTGTAGAGATGCAAAGAGACGCTACTTCCATAATTCTCTTGACAACCGGAACTCCACTGAAGTCTGGAAGTTTCTGAAAACTGTCGGCATCGGTAAGTCCCCTGTCGTTACTAGTAATGTGACTGACGTGTGTGCTCTAAACAAACATTTCTCACTTCCACCCGTTACTTTGGACCCACATGTCAAATCAACTACATTAAATAAGCTTTCCGCCTTGCCGGTGCCGCGGTGTTCGTCTTTCGGTTTCAGCCCTGTGAGTGAAATTGATGTCAAAAAATCTATTTCTGCTATCTCCTCCTCCGCAGCTGGTAATGATGATCTTTGCTCAAGAATGATTACTCCTATCCTCTCCACTATACTTCCCGTTTTAACACACATTTTTAACTACTCCTTGTTTTCTTGCACTGTTCCCGATGCTTGGAAACTAGCCCATATTATTCCGTTACCCAAAATACCTAACCCGGTCTCACTGTCCGATTTCAGACCCATTTCCATCCTTCCTTATCTATCCAAAGTTCTTGAGCACATTGTTCATCAGCAACTGTCTCTGTTTCTATATAGTAATGATCTTCTTAGTCCTTTTCAATCTGGTTTCCGACCTGGTCACAGTACTGTCACAGCTCTTTTAAAGGTGACTGATGACATCCGCTGGGCTATGGATCACAAATCTCTGACGCTACTTGTGCTTCTTGATTTCAGCAGTGCCTTCAACTCTGTTGACTTCGATATCTTTCTTGGTATCCTTAAATCTTTAAATTTCTCCTCTTCCACTATTGATTGGTTCGACTCCTATCTCAGGGGCCGCTCACAGCGGGTACGCCTTGATGAGTGTTCTTCGGATTGGTGCTCTCTTGCTGCGGGTGTGCCCCAGGGTGGCGTTCTCTCTCCTCTTCTCTTTTCTATTTTTATTAACACTGTTACTAGAATCATCTCCTGTAACTTCCATCTCTACACTGACGACCTCCAGCTTTACCATCATTTTCTTAGTTCTGATGCGGAGGCTGCCGTGGCTGCCGTAAACAGTGACCTGGAGTTGATTGGGGAGTGGTCGCAGTCCTTTGGGCTGCAAATCAACCCTAGGAAGTCTCAGGCCATGGTTATTGGCGGTAGGCATTTGCGGAACAGGCTTGATGTTGCGTCGCTGTCTCCACTCTGGTTGAATGGAGTACAGATTGGGTACACTAATACGGCTAAAAACCTGGGGGTAATCATGGACTCCTATTTGTCGTGGACTGCCCATGTCGCTGAGGTAAGTCGCAAAGTGCACTACTCGTTCCACTCGCTGAAATGCCTCCAGAGCTTTTTGCCCTTGAAAACCAAAATTTCCCTTGCCCAAACACTTATTCAGCCCATCATTGACTACGCCGACGCCTGTTATTTGGATGCTACCGAGGAGCTTTTAAATAAACTTGAGCGTTTGCAAAATGTTTGTATTCGTTTTGTTTTCAACCTTAAAAAGTATGATCACGTTTCAGATTTTCGCAAGTTACTCAAGTGGCTCCCTATTCGACTTCGCAGGAACTCTCGCATATTGTGTCTATTATTTAACATCCTTCATAATCCTAAAACACCTTCCTACCTCCGTGAACGCTTTTCCTACTCACGTCCTTCCGATGCACTTTGCAGGTCGCACCTTAAAAATCATCTTAATATCCCTTCCCACACTACCGACTTCTACTCCTACTCTTTTACTGTGTACGCCGTGCGATTGTGGAACGCTCTGCCGCCTGACATCAGAGACTGCCAAACTCTTACAATTTTTAAGAAAAGAGTGAAAGACCACTACCTTTCCATTCCGTCATAGTTGCTTAAATATGTATTTTTTTATATATATATGTAGGATCAGGGGTAGCCGAGCGGTATGTATGGTCAGGATTGTGGCGTTCCCAATATTATTGGGATAAACAAGACTACAAACAATAACAAGGTCTTTAATTACAGTACTAGTTTCACTATAACAGAACAATAAAAGTAACAAGATAAAGAAGGTTAAAAAGGTATAGTAACAACAATACAGTTAATCGAACAAACCCTTAAGGTTACAGTTCGTACAGCAGCCTAAGCCACCCAAATACAAAGTGTATCGTTCGCCATCAGCAAGCCAATACAGCTATGCGAATATACAGCAGTGCTGTACCAAATAAACCGACAGTTTTGTCGGGAGCAGGGGAGCTCTTTGTTGAGTCTAATCCGAAGATAGACTAACTTGCATACTGATGCAAGCTCTTTTATACCTTGCTATCCCTCCACAACAACTCTGTCCTTTGACGTACGGAAGTACGTCACGTGTTTACTTGATACAAAACACTAAAATGTGCTAAATCTAATAAGACTTAGATTCTAAAATCATCAAGTAATACAAGAATAATTGTCGTAAGCAAATAATGGTTATAACACAAAGAATAATCAAATTAACATGTCAACAATCGTTTTGAACATTACCATCGATTACTATTATCAAAATAAGTTGCCAAAAATCAATCTATGCGTACACCGAGTACTCAATAAATTATGATTTGATTTATTAGGCAATAATTGATAGTAAAATCACTTAAATTAGTAATAAGAAAACAAGTTATTACAAATTATGTTGACTACCCGCAAACTTCATTGATAACCATCTCCGACACGGCCAGAACGGACATTCCTACACGTCCTCGTGAGGTTCTGAAAAATAAAAATCACTTAAACCTCAACCGATCGGCCTTTCTGACAAACAAAAACCTTTACAAAATAATAATAATAATATATAATATAATCTTTATTTGCAGACTTTAAAGTCCATATTGTTAGAATTACATGACTTATTTAACTATTATTAGTAACACATACATTCAACGAGTACAACACAAATAGGGAAAAATAGTATTATACAATAGAAATAAAAAAGAAATAAATTCAATTAGATGGCCCTAACAGCTACTTATCCGACCTGGGTGTGCAGCCTAACCCATCGGCCAAGCATCGGGCAGTCCCACCGGTCACTCAATGCCCTCAACATGCTGTGGGAGCTGACATCTGTTCTATGCCGGAGTGATGCGCATCGCTTTCGGATAATGGCATAGAAATCATCTACCCTTGCATCAGCGAACATACCCGATGCGCTACAAAATCGCGGCAGCCCCAAAAGCATTCTGAATGCATTATTATATTGCACACGCAGAGCGCTGTATGCTTTCTGCGTATACTTGACCCAGAGGCTGCAGGTGTAGAATGTCTGACAATAGGCTCGAAAAAGCGTCATTTTAACTTCGTACGTACACCGTGCTAACCTCCGGGCCAGCATATTACTTCGAACAGACAGCGCCCTGCGCTCCCTCTCTATGTCTAGATCATCACATAGATCCTCAGTGACCCAGTGGCCCAAATATTTAAATTTTGAGACTCGCTTCAAGGGGATACCTGCTAACGAGACGCACGGCACATTTAAGTCTCTTCTAGCGCCAACATTAAAAACGACTAACTCACTCTTAGCGACGTTATACCTAAGGCCCTGAGTCACCGCGTAATCTTCACAAACCTTCAATAAACGTCTTAAGGCACTGATTGAAGGACTCAGCAAGACCATATCGTCCGCATAGCTGATGTTGTTCATAGCAACACCATCAACATGACAGCCAATTCCAGTATTGCTGAGCCCAACAATCAGCTGGTTTATAAACAAATTGAATAGGCGAGGGGAGGTGATTCCCCCTTGCCTTACCCCACATTCCAATTTATACTCTTTGGACAGAGTCCCTGCCCACCTAACATTGTTTACTTGGTTTTCGTACCAAAATTTTAGTAGAGAAGTTACCTCGGGTTCTACTTTTTCCTCTTTTCCTAGCTTACCCCACAGCAGGTCATACGACACGTGGTCAAAAGCCCTAGATAAATCTAAGAAGCACGCATTAACTGGTGTTTTCCTATCCGTATAGTACCGGACCGTCCGCTTTAGACACATAATGGCACTTTCTGTTGATAGCCCGGGCCTGAAGCCAAACTGTGCATCGTGCAGGACTGTCCAGCACCTTAGCTATGACCGTAGCAAGGGATATTGGTCTATAATTGGTGGGATCTGCAGCATCACCAGTTTTGTTCTTTATGATAGGCACAACTATGGTTCTCATAAGAGCACTAGGCAGAAAAGAATGACTTATGCACAGTCTAAAAAACATCGACAAAACTCTCGGCAAGTGTACACCTGCATACCTAAGGTGCTCGACACTGAGATGATCATGTCCTGGGGACTTTCCTCCAACCATATTCTTAATTACTTTCACGACATCTTTATTTGAGAACTTAACATCCAATTTCATGCTCACATCAGCACCAGTCACCGTCTGCGTCGCATGATCAACTGTGGGATTCGCTAAGGGCCTGACTTTAAAATGGTCTGCAAACATATTAGCAACCTGTGTGGAGTTATTTTTACCACCAACACTTATGGGGAGGCTCGACCTAGGGTTCAGTTTGTTTGAGTTTTTCCAAAAATTTACAAAGTCCTTAGATTTATGATTTTCAGCTAATACATCTAGTTTAATTTGTTTTTCATTCCGACGACACCATTTTAATTTACTTTTGAAAATTCTTCGTGTATTACGCATTTTGTTATATTTAATACCTGTATCTGGTTTACCACTCAGCTGCCATTCTTGAAAAGCCAGTCGAGCCTCCTCGTAAGCTAATTTTACATGTTTATTCCACCCAGGTACAGGTTTATACATTCGTGGCTGATTAGCCGCCGCACTACACTCAGCAGACTGTTGGAGAATACATATTATATTATTGTATAAATCATCCAGAATAATATTGTGGTTTGCATTCTTACAGTGAGTGTCTGCACAGCTACCAAACTCATGTGGAAAATCTATTTCTCGCAAACCCTCATTACACATTTCCTTGTATACACTTATCTGACTCGAATCACGTTGCCCCCAAACAATGTTATTACAGTTAGGTTTAGGTAATACTATATTAGGCGTTAATAAATTAACTTAAGATTACATTCTAACTCTATAGGCATATGATCCGACCAATATACATTGTACAGTACCTTTACATTAACGAGTGTCTGTCGCGCGGCCTCAGTCGTAATACAGTGGTCAAGCCAGCGCCTACACCCGTGCGCGTCGCTCACGAAAGTGTATGAGTCACGCGGCAGGCACTCAATATCTGCACATGACCATTGTTGTTCCTCACAGATCTTAAGTAATTCACTATAGAATAACTCACCAGTATGCGCGTTATAGTCACCCAACATAAATACAGTTTCTATATTATTACTGTCAATTATAGCTGCAATTTCACTTAAACAGTCAGTAAACTCAGTTAAGTTGTCACTGGAGTTGGTAGGCATATACACCGAAAACACTAGCATTTGTCTGTCGCACAATCTCACTTTTACCGCCGCGATACGAACACTGCTACACTGTATAACACTAACCATGGAGAACAGACTCTTCCGCCACAGAAGTGCTACACCTCCATAGGGTCGACCACGAAGTAGACCTGCTGCCGTGTCCACTGCAGAGCTTCCGGTGAATGCAAAGTCATTGTGTATGTTTCCCAAAAAAGCCAGATCATGCGGCAACAACCACGTCTCCTGCAGTGCAATAATGTCCGCAGCGGCGCACAGTCGTCTGATACAATCAACTGACGTCGTAACGCTTTTACAATTAAAACTTATTAACTTTACTGGCTTATTCATTGTTGATTATTTAAATACAACAAATTGCCGGAAAGACACGCCTTCCGGCCATATATTTTCATCCATAAAGACTGGTAGCTTCCTCTTAGGTACTAAAAATTTG
The DNA here is from genome assembly GCA_949775005.1 of Orthosia gothica. Lineage (NCBI taxonomy): Eukaryota > Metazoa > Arthropoda > Insecta > Lepidoptera > Noctuidae > Orthosia > Orthosia gothica. Next base: position 3,250,791 of record OX459047.1, read on the forward strand.
TAGGCCTCATATCCCTTGCGATTCTTCATATTAACTTTCTCAGGTGATATCACACTACTTGTGTCTTGTTTAGTACATAATCCGTTATGTCCTTTGTGGTGGCTGCCATATCCACATTGTAAATATAAAAAGGTATTTTTATATCTGCAGCCTTAAACTTATTGTCGGGAATAGTTGAACCCTTCCCCTGATTACCAATAAATCGATTTGCGGATTTATTGTTTTTCCGTTGCTCCACCTTTTTCCACTCTCCATCCTCCACAATATTCGCCCAGGTCTTATCCACGTCACATGTATCCAACAATAAATCCCTACTATTTTGCAAATCAGCTTTCGTATCATCATGTTTCGCCCGGTGCCGTACATGTACGCGGGCCTCATTCACTTCATTAGGAATTGTCGGAACCGCAGTTGCTATCGTGGCCTCCACGCGCTGCGCACATGCCAATGTATGTGTGAGAGAGAAGGGCGCACCTTGGTTGTGTTGAGTGCGAGCGAGAGCGTGCGGCGACGAATGTGATGACGCACCTTGCTTGGCAACAGTAGGGGCATCGGTCGTTGAATTTGAACTCAGTACTTTACTTTTCTGTGTTGTTATACCCACATTTATTGATTTTTCTGTAGTCTGCAAGTCATTGTGCGATTTATTATCATTGCTATCGCATATATCTATGCAGGTGCTCTCATCTAGTAAAAAAGCACCTCTTCGTTTATTAACATTAACATTAGTCTCTGACCTTTCAATAGACGAGTGTTCTAGGTGTTGAGACTCACTTTTTCTTTTATATACCAGGCCCCTCAGAAAGTATTGCGAAAAAAAGTTTTTATATATGGGAGACTGGCCAGTTATAATGTTTTTCGAAAATATGATTATTTATAAGTAAAAATAAGTAAGTTCCAATTTCAAAATTTCCCTCCACATTTTTTGCGAGTTAATTCAAAGTATTGTGTCTCACTGAAATATGGATCTGCGCCGGGAACATTTTAGAGCTATGATTTTATATGATTTCAAGTGTCGCCTGAAACCGGATGAATCGTACGATAGACTTCAAATGGCATTCATGGATGAAGGCCCTTCCAAGGCAACCGTGTATCGTTGGTATAACGAATTCAAGCGCGGTCGACCAACTTTGGGGGATGACGAAAGAAGCGGTCGCCCTTTGACGGCTGTTACCGAAGAAAACGTGCTAGCAGTGAAAAATTTAATCCAAGACAATAGGCGAATTACATATCAGGAGATTCAACACATATTGAAGATTGGATCGGGAAGCGTTCACGAGATTCTACACAGCCATCTTCGCGTGAGGAGGATAGTATCACGCTGGGTGCCGCACAACCTCACCGATGCTCAGAAGCAGGCCCGGGTGGAATGGTGCCGTGATATGCTTAACAAATTTGAAGCAGGCTCGTCTCGGCGTGTTTACGACATCGTTACAGGTGATGAGTCCTGGATTTATCAATACGACCCAGAAACCAAGCGCCAGTCGACTGTTTGGGTGTTTCAAAATGAGCCAACGCCTACCAAAGTGAAGCGATCTAGAAGTGGGGGTAAGATTTTGATCGCTAGCTTTTTTAATTTGACTGGCCACTTGGTATCAATTCCCTTACGGGATCAAAGAAGCATTAATGCCGAATGGTATACTACCAAATGTTTGCCAGAAGTTTTCTCTGTTATAAGCAACAAGCGACCAAACACAGGGCTCCGCGGGCTACTGCTCCACCACGACAATGCACCTGCGCACACCGCACTCAAAACGAGGGACTTCCTGGACAGCACGCCAGTCAAACTCCTGGGTCACCCTCCTTACAGCCCTGATCTAGCACCGTGTGACTTCTTTTTATTCCCAAAAATAAAAAATCAGCTCAAAGGGATACAATTTTCGTCGCCGGAAGATGCGCTGGCTGCGTTCGAGCAGGCTGTAAACGAGGTGTCTGCGGCGGACTGGAAAAAGTGTTTTGAAAACTGGTTTAGGCGCATGAATCTTTGTATAGAGGCTGGTGGAAAGTACTTTGAAAAGATTTAATAAAAATATATGTACGTATAGAACAATTTTTTTTAGTTTCGCAAAACTTTCTGAGTGTCCCACGTAATTCCTCCACTAGACTTATAGTTGCATAGGTATCTTTAATGGTCTTAATCTCCGATTGCAGTATTATGATGTTTTTTAATAAATTTGTAACATCTACGTGATCGAAGGTAAGCGGAGGTAGCTTCTGCAAGTCACGAGCAACAAAAACCGGTATGAGTTCTGGGTCTGTTTGTTTGAAAAGGTCTATAATATCAGCCAACTCCCTTTCAGACTTGCCTTTGCATTTCCTGTTGATTAAACGCTTGCTGTTTGGAATGGCTTGATGTAATAGCTTCTTTGCACTTGCTACGTCTTCCTCAGAAAATCCACTTTTGCATATTTGTATAAGACTCTGATTGTCCATAATATCAATTTTGTTTTGTATAAACGACAAAACTTCACTAATTACAATGTTACATTGGCTACATTTTACAATATTACGTGCCACTTCACTTTTTCGTTCCGGCGCGAGCGCAGGGGTCACTGCCCCTACTACTAAGACCTCGTTAGCGTCCATTCGTAATGAGTACGCGCGGTAGACTGGTCCACTCTAATCGGATTCGCCTGAGTACCAGTATTACAAAAGGTATGTTGAAAAGAAAAATCCTGAATTAGTCAAATAAAATTATTATCAACTGTTGCATCGCAACCATTCAAAATTACCATACTGCTACTGACAATACTTGACAAGTAATTCGGAGTGGCATAGAACAACCCGCATAGGTATACCAACAACCCGCTTAGGTATCCAACAACCCGCTTAGGCGTCAACTTTGAACAACTCTCCGAGTGGCATAGAACAACTCGCATAGGTATCCACACAACCCGCTTAGGTATCCACACAACCCGCTTAGGTATCCACACAACCCGCTTAGGTATCCACACAACCCGCTTAGGTATCCACACAACCCGCTTAGGTATCCACACAACCCGCTTAGGTATCCAACAACCCGCTTAGGTATCCACACAACCCGCTTAGGTATCCACACAACCCGCTTAGGTATCCAACAACCCGCTTAAGCGTTTAGGCCAACATCAGATTGAGCGTCAAGTCCCACCATCCGATTAAGCGTCAAGATAGACAACCCAATTCAGCTATAGTATGTCAGCAGTTGAATCATTCTCAGTGTCAACATTGACATCATTACTAATAGTAACTAGACATTCAGGCATTTTTCGTACACGATCATGGGCAAATTTGCAAATCTTGATTTAGTTATATATTTTTAATAAGAACAAAATCGCCAACATCAAACATGACCAGTTTGAGCCTTATTTTCATCAAAACAGGACTTTCTGTCCACTACCAAATCAGTAATTGAACATAAACTTCAAAATTGAATCTCTTTTTGAACACAAACTTCAAAATTGAATCTCTTTACGAGAGAACATTCGACTTCACTGTCGAAATAAAATGGAAGCGACTCACCGAGTATTCCATTCCAACACTGCGTGCTCTTGACCTCACAGACTGCTAGCCTGCCGTTGGTCTTAACCTCTTAGAAGGTGACACGTCAGTCTTCACAGACAGCATCTGTACCAGTAGCTTGCAGCAGAGGCTCCTCTGCAACACAATATGGTATCTGAAACGTAAAAAACGCTACGAGAGTACATGTTCACACAGCTATCTTAACCATACACAGCTTTGGTGGAAATAAACCGGTGCAGCGGTGTAGCAACCTAAACCGGCACGGTAACATGGGTTATTATGGACACCGAATGTGAGTGCTGCCTATCTAAAACATGAACCGTATATGGGATTTAGAGAATCCAATAAATGCCATAGCGACAGTGGCATTTTAAATCTCTATTAACGAGGCCTGAAAGGGTTTACCACCTTTTTTTAGATAGTTGGGCTCTGACTCGAAAAGAAGAATACCGTGCTTTTTTATGTCATTTGGAATTATCATAATTTCCAGAATGATTTGTTTGGTACGGTAATGCTATACTACATCGCTCTAATGTCCAAACAATAATAGCCAGCTAAGGAACAGCCAGAGATTGTAGAATATTAATTCTTCAGCAAAACTAAAACTGGATCAGCGATAACTAACATGAGATTATGACCTCACATGGGCCGTACCATAAAAAACCCAAAATTTTGAACAATGAACACACTTGTCTATAGTCATAACAAATTGAAAACGACTCACCAGATTGGCATAAAGATCAGTGTGTATGGATCTTGCCACACGTCGACACGCTCCTCCTTGACATGTCCAGCTGTTGTGTTGTTGCTAGCTTACTTACTGTTCAGTTCCGGACAGATGTTTCTTTATTAAAGTTTCCGAGGGTAGTTGCAGAAAACTCATTATGCCTGGTCAGAAGAATTCTGAGACTTTCTATTAAGAAGGGACAAGACACCTTCGATAGCAAATGCTAGTCGATGAGCACGGGAATCTAATTTAGAGACATGGGCCAGTACAGCAGAAACAGCAATGTGTTCGACACCTAGGCTATTCCATTTGATTGCTCAGTCGACTGGCATATGCAGCCAAAGTTTTTCCTTTTGGTAAACTATTGTGAGGGTATAGCTCAAATAATAAGCGAAAATTACTTTGACACGTCTTATTGAATCGTGCCTGCCATAAGGCAGCATTTACAGAAGTGATAAGCAAAGCTAAACAAAAACATCTTCAATCACCTTCCAAAACCAAATATGAGGGTGGCGGCAACAATTGTCGAAACGTCATAACGACAGAGGAAGAGACTTAAAGTCTGTCCAGGTCATGCCTGTATACGATGCTTGGGAAAGCCATGCATCAGCACCACCCTTTATGGCTTTAGTGAGGGTAATAATAAGAGCCACCTCGAAGAGGCTTTTCTGATAGGCAAATATCAACGGTTGTACTTTAAGTACTTGGGCATTGGAATCGGGTAGGTCTGGGTCAAATCGTGCAAGCGAATTACAGTAGACGGAGCAGAGTGCGTCAATTAACTTCGCCATTTTATGGTCCTGAAATTCTATCATTAATCGCCATGGGTTACCAATACCTTGAGATTCCTGGGCAGAGTCCCGCTTCTGATGTAGGATCAGGGGTAGCCGAGCGGTATGTATGGTCAGGATTGTGGCGTTCCCAATATTATTGGGATAAACAAGACTACAAACAATAACAAGGTCTTTAATTACAGTACTAGTTTCACTATAACAGAACAATAAAAGTAACAAGATAAAGAAGGTTAAAAAGGTATAGTAACAACAATACAGTTAATCGAACAAACCCTTAAGGTTACAGTTCGTACAGCAGCCTAAGCCACCCAAATACAAAGTGTATCGTTCGCCATCAGCAAGCCAATACAGCTATGCGAATATACAGCAGTGCTGTACCAAATAAACCGACAGTTTTGTCGGGAGCAGGGGAGCTCTTTGTTGAGTCTAATCCGAAGATAGACTAACTTGCATACTGATGCAAGCTCTTTTATACCTTGCTATCCCTCCACAACAACTCTGTCCTTTGACGTACGGAAGTACGTCACGTGTTTACTTGATACAAAACACTAAAATGTGCTAAATCTAATAAGACTTAGATTCTAAAATCATCAAGTAATACATGAATAATTGTCGTAAGCAAATAATGGTTATAACACAAAGAATAATCAAATTAACATGTCAACAATCGTTTTGAACATTACCATCGATTACTATTATCAAAATAAGTTGCCAAAAATCAATCTATGCGTACACCGAGTACTCAATAAATTATGATTTGATTTATTAGGCAATAATTGATAGTAAAATCACTTAAATTAGTAATAAGAAAACAAGTTATTACAAATTATGTTGACTACCCGCAAACTTCATTGATAACCATCTCCGACACGGCCAGAACGGACATTCCTACACGTCCTCGTGAGGTTCTGAAAAATAAAAATCACTTAAACCTCAACCGATCGGCCTTTCTGACAAACAAAAACCTTTACAAAATAATAATAATAATATATAATATAATCTTTATTTGCAGACTTTAAAGTCCATATTGTTAGAATTACATGACTTATTTAACTATTATTAGTAACACATACATTCAACGAGTACAACACAAATAGGGAAAAATAGTATTATACAATAGAAATAAAAAAGAAATAAATTCAATTAGATGGCCCTAACAGCTACTTATCCGACCTGGGTGTGCAGCCTAACCCATCGGCCAAGCATCGGGCAGTCCCACCGGTCACTCAATGCCCTCAACATGCTGTGGGAGCTGACATCTGTTCTATGCCGGAGTGATGCGCATCGCTTTCGGATAATGGCATAGAAATCATCTACCCTTGCATCAGCGAACATACCCGATGCGCTACAAAATCGCGGCAGCCCCAAAAGCATTCTGAATGCATTATTATATTGCACACGCAGAGCGCTGTATGCTTTCTGCGTATACTTGACCCAGAGGCTGCAGGTGTAGAATGTCTGACAATAGGCTCGAAAAAGCGTCATTTTAACTTCGTACGTACACCGTGCTAACCTCCGGGCCAGCATATTACTTCGAACAGACAGCGCCCTGCGCTCCCTCTCTATGTCTAGATCATCACATAGATCCTCAGTGACCCAGTGGCCCAAATATTTAAATTTTGAGACTCGCTTCAAGGGGATACCTGCTAACGAGACGCACGGCACATTTAAGTCTCTTCTAGCGCCAACATTAAAAACGACTAACTCACTCTTAGCGACGTTATACCTAAGGCCCTGAGTCACCGCGTAATCTTCACAAACCTTCAATAAACGTCTTAAGGCACTGATTGAAGGACTCAGCAAGACCATATCGTCCGCATAGCTGATGTTGTTCATAGCAACACCATCAACATGACAGCCAATTCCAGTATTGCTGAGCCCAACAATCAGCTGGTTTATAAACAAATTGAATAGGCGAGGGGAGGTGATTCCCCCTTGCCTTACCCCACATTCCAATTTATACTCTTTGGACAGAGTCCCTGCCCACCTAACATTGTTTACTTGGTTTTCGTACCAAAATTTTAGTAGAGAAGTTACCTCGGGTTCTACTTTTTCCTCTTTTCCTAGCTTACCCCACAGCAGGTCATACGACACGTGGTCAAAAGCCCTAGATAAATCTAAGAAGCACGCATTAACTGGTGTTTTCCTATCCGTATAGTACCGGACCGTCCGCTTTAGACACATAATGGCACTTTCTGTTGATAGCCCGGGCCTGAAGCCAAACTGTGCATCGTGCAGGACTGTCCAGCACCTTAGCTATGACCGTAGCAAGGGATATTGGTCTATAATTGGTGGGATCTGCAGCATCACCAGTTTTGTTCTTTATGATAGGCACAACTATGGTTCTCATAAGAGCACTAGGCAGAAAAGAATGACTTATGCACAGTCTAAAAAACATCGACAAAACTCTCGGCAAGTGTACACCTGCATACCTAAGGTGCTCGACACTGAGATGATCATGTCCTGGGGACTTTCCTCCAACCATATTCTTAATTACTTTCACGACATCTTTATTTGAGAACTTAACATCCAATTTCATGCTCACATCAGCACCAGTCACCGTCTGCGTCGCATGATCAACTGTGGGATTCGCTAAGGGCCTGACTTTAAAATGGTCTGCAAACATATTAGCAACCTGTGTGGAGTTATTTTTACCACCAACACTTATGGGGAGGCTCGACCTAGGGTTCAGTTTGTTTGAGTTTTTCCAAAAATTTACAAAGTCCTTAGATTTATGATTTTCAGCTAATACATCTAGTTTAATTTGTTTTTCATTCCGACGACACCATTTTAATTTACTTTTGAAAATTCTTCGTGTATTACGCATTTTGTTATATTTAATACCTGTATCTGGTTTACCACTCAGCTGCCATTCTTGAAAAGCCAGTCGAGCCTCCTCGTAAGCTAATTTTACATGTTTATTCCACCCAGGTACAGGTTTATACATTCGTGGCTGATTAGCCGCCGCACTACACTCAGCAGACTGTTGGAGAATACATATTATATTATTGTATAAATCATCCAGAATAATATTGTGGTTTGCATTCTTACAGTGAGTGTCTGCACAGCTACCAAACTCATGTGGAAAATCTATTTCTCGCAAACCCTCATTACACATTTCCTTGTATACACTTATCTGACTCGAATCACGTTGCCCCCAAACAATGTTATTACAGTTAGGTTTAGGTAATACTATATTAGGCGTTAATAAATTAACTTAAGATTACATTCTAACTCTATAGGCATATGATCCGACCAATATACATTGTACAGTACCTTTACATTAACGAGTGTCTGTCGCGCGGCCTCAGTCGTAATACAGTGGTCAAGCCAGCGCCTACACCCGTGCGCGTCGCTCACGAAAGTGTATGAGTCACGCGGCAGGCACTCAATATCTGCACATGACCATTGTTGTTCCTCACAGATCTTAAGTAATTCACTATAGAATAACTCACCAGTATGCGCGTTATAGTCACCCAACATAAATACAGTTTCTATATTATTACTGTCAATTATAGCTGCAATTTCACTTAAACAGTCAGTAAACTCAGTTAAGTTGTCACTGGAGTTGGTAGGCATATACACCGAAAACACTAGCATTTGTCTGTCGCACAATCTCACTTTTACCGCCGCGATACGAACACTGCTACACTGTATAACACTAACCATGGAGAACAGACTCTTCCGCCACAGAAGTGCTACACCTCCATAGGGTCGACCACGAAGTAGACCTGCTGCCGTGTCCACTGCAGAGCTTCCGGTGAATGCAAAGTCATTGTGTATGTTTCCCAAAAAAGCCAGATCATGCGGCAACAACCACGTCTCCTGCAGTGCAATAATGTCCGCAGCGGCGCACAGTCGTCTGATACAATCAACTGACGTCGTAACGCTTTTACAATTAAAACTTATTAACTTTACTGGCTTATTCATTGTTGATTATTTAAATACAACAAATTGCCGGAAAGACACGCCTTCCGGCCATATATTTTCATCCATAAAGACTGGTAGCTTCCTCTTAGGTACTAAAAATTTGTAGGCCTCATATCCCTTGCGATTCTTCATATTAACTTTCTCAGGTGATATCACACTACTTGTGTCTTGTTTAGTACATAATCCGTTATGTCCTTTGTGGTGGCTGCCATATCCACATTGTAAATATAAAAAGGTATTTTTATATCTGCAGCCTTAAACTTATTGTCGGGAATAGTTGAACCCTTCCCCTGATTACCAATAAATCGATTTGCGGATTTATTGTTTTTCCGTTGCTCCACCTTTTTCCACTCTCCATCCTCCACAATATTCGCCCAGGTCTTATCCACGTCACATGTATCCAACAATAAATCCCTACTATTTTGCAAATCAGCTTTCGTATCATCATGTTTCGCCCGGTGCCGTACATGTACGCGGGCCTCATTCACTTCATTAGGAATTGTCGGAACCGCAGTTGCTATCGTGGCCTCCACGCGCTGCGCACATGCCAATGTATGTGTGAGAGAGAAGGGCGCACCTTGGTTGTGTTGAGTGCGAGCGAGAGCGTGCGGCGACGAATGTGATGACGCACCTTGCTTGGCAACAGTAGGGGCATCGGTCGTTGAATTTGAACTCAGTACTTTACTTTTCTGTGTTGTTATACCCACATTTATTGATTTTTCTGTAGTCTGCAAGTCATTGTGCGATTTATTATCATTGCTATCGCATATATCTATGCAGGTGCTCTCATCTAGTAAAAAAGCACCTCTTCGTTTATTAACATTAACATTAGTCTCTGACCTTTCAATAGACGAGTGTTCTAGGTGTTGAGACTCACTTTTTCTTTTATATACCAGGCCCCTCAGAAAGTATTGCGAAAAAAAGTTTTTATATATGGGAGACTGGCCAGTTATAATGTTTTTCGAAAATATGATTATTTATAAGTAAAAATAAGTAAGTTCCAATTTCAAAATTTCCCTCCACATTTTTTGCGAGTTAATTCAAAGTATTGTGTCTCACTGAAATATGGATCTGCGCCGGGAACATTTTAGAGCTATGATTTTATATGATTTCAAGTGTCGCCTGAAACCGGATGAATCGTACGATAGACTTCAAATGGCATTCATGGATGAAGGCCCTTCCAAGGCAACCGTGTATCGTTGGTATAACGAATTCAAGCGCGGTCGACCAACTTTGGGGGATGACGAAAGAAGCGGTCGCCCTTTGACGGCTGTTACCGAAGAAAACGTGCTAGCAGTGAAAAATTTAATCCAAGACAATAGGCGAATTACATATCAGGAGATTCAACACATATTGAAGATTGGATCGGGAAGCGTTCACGAGATTCTACACAGCCATCTTCGCGTGAGGAGGATAGTATCACGCTGGGTGCCGCACAACCTCACCGATGCTCAGAAGCAGGCCCGGGTGGAATGGTGCCGTGATATGCTTAACAAATTTGAAGCAGGCTCGTCTCGGCGTGTTTACGACATCGTTACAGGTGATGAGTCCTGGATTTATCAATACGACCCAGAAACCAAGCGCCAGTCGACTGTTTGGGTGTTTCAAAATGAGCCAACGCCTACCAAAGTGAAGCGATCTAGAAGTGGGGGTAAGATTTTGATCGCTAGCTTTTTTAATTTGACTGGCCACTTGGTATCAATTCCCTTACGGGATCAAAGAAGCATTAATGCCGAATGGTATACTACCAAATGTTTGCCAGAAGTTTTCTCTGTTATAAGCAACAAGCGACCAAACACAGGGCTCCGCGGGCTACTGCTCCACCACGACAATGCACCTGCGCACACCGCACTCAAAACGAGGGACTTCCTGGACAGCACGCCAGTCAAACTCCTGGGTCACCCTCCTTACAGCCCTGATCTAGCACCGTGTGACTTCTTTTTATTCCCAAAAATAAAAAATCAGCTCAAAGGGATACAATTTTCGTCGCCGGAAGATGCGCTGGCTGCGTTCGAGCAGGCTGTAAACGAGGTGTCTGCGGCGGACTGGAAAAAGTGTTTTGAAAACTGGTTTAGGCGCATGAATCTTTGTATAGAGGCTGGTGGAAAGTACTTTGAAAAGATTTAATAAAAATATATGTACGTATAGAACAATTTTTTTTAGTTTCGCAAAACTTTCTGAGTGTCCCACGTAATTCCTCCACTAGACTTATAGTTGCATAGGTATCTTTAATGGTCTTAATCTCCGATTGCAGTATTATGATGTTTTTTAATAAATTTGTAACATCTACGTGATCGAAGGTAAGCGGAGGTAGCTTCTGCAAGTCACGAGCAACAAAAACCGGTATGAGTTCTGGGTCTGTTTGTTTGAAAAGGTCTATAATATCAGCCAACTCCCTTTCAGACTTGCCTTTGCATTTCCTGTTGATTAAACGCTTGCTGTTTGGAATGGCTTGATGTAATAGCTTCTTTGCACTTGCTACGTCTTCCTCAGAAAATCCACTTTTGCATATTTGTATAAGACTCTGATTGTCCATAATATCAATTTTGTTTTGTATAAACGACAAAACTTCACTAATTACAATGTTACATTGGCTACATTTTACAATATTACGTGCCACTTCACTTTTTCGTTCCGGCGCGAGCGCAGGGGTCACTGCCCCTACTACTAAGACCTCGTTAGCGTCCATTCGTAATGAGTACGCGCGGTAGACTGGTCCACTCTAATCGGATTCGCCTGAGTACCAGTATTACAAAAGGTATGTTGAAAAGAAAAATCCTGAATTAGTCAAATAAAATTATTATCAACTGTTGCATCGCAACCATTCAAAATTACCATACTGCTACTGACAATACTTGACAAGTAATTCGGAGTGGCATAGAACAACCCGCATAGGTATACCAACAACCCGCTTAGGCGTCAACTTTGAACAACTCTCCGAGTGGCATAGAACAACTCGCATAGGTATCCACACAACCCGCATAGGTATCCACACAACCCGCATAGGTATCCACACAACCCGCTTAGGTATCCACACAACCCGCTTAGGTATCCACACAACCCGCTTAGGTATCCACACAACCCGCTTAGGTATCCACACAACCCGCTTAGGTATCCACACAACCCGCTTAGGTATCCAACAACCCGCTTAAGCGTTTAGGCCAACATCAGATTGAGCGTCAAGTCCCACCATCCGATTAAGCGTCAAGATAGACAACCCAATTCAGCTATAGTATGTCAGCAGTTGAATCATTCTCAGTGTCAACATTGACATCATTACTAATAGTAACTAGACATTCAGGCATTTTTCGTACACGATCATGGGCAAATTTGCAAATCTTGATTTAGTTATATATTTTTAATAAGAACAAAATCGCCAACATCAAACATGACCAGTTTGAGCCTTATTTTCATCAAAACAGGACTTTCTGTCCACTACCAAATCAGTAATTGAACATAAACTTCAAAATTGAATCTCTTTTTGAACACAAACTTCAAAATTGAATCTCTTTACGAGAGAACATTCGACTTCACTGTCGAAATAAAATGGAAGCGACTCACCGAGTATTCCATTCCAACACTGCGTGCTCTTGACCTCACAGACTGCTAGCCTGCCGTTGGTCTTAACCTCTTAGAAGGTGACACGTCAGTCTTCACAGACAGCATCTGTACCAGTAGCTTGCAGCAGAGGCTCCTCTGCAACACAATATGGTATCTGAAACGTAAAAAACGCTACGAGAGTACATGTTCACACAGCTATCTTAACCATACACAGCTTTGGTGGAAATAAACCGGTGCAGCGGTGTAGCAACCTAAACCGGCACGGTAACATGGGTTATTATGGACACCGAATGTGAGTGCAGCCTATCTAAAACATGAACCGTATATGGGATTTAGAGAATCCAATAAATGCCATAGCGACAGTGGCATTTTAAATCTCTATTAACGAGGCCTGAAAGGGTTTACCACCTTTTTTTAGATAGTTGGGCTCTGACTCGAAAAGAAGAATACCGTGCTTTTTTATGTCATTTGGAATTATCATAATTTCCAGAATGATTTGTTTGGTACGGTAATGCTATACTACATCGCTCTAATGTCCAAACAATAATAGCCAGCTAAGGAACAGCCAGAGATTGTAGAATATTAATTCTTCAGCAAAACTAAAACTGGATCAGCGATAACTAACATGAGATTATGACCTCACATGGGCCGTACCATAAAAAACCCAAAATTTTGAACAATGAACACACTTGTCTATAGTCATAACAAATTGAAAACGACTCACCAGATTGGCATAAAGATCAGTGTGTATGGATCTTGCCACACGTCGACACGCTCCTCCTTGACATGTCCAGCTGTTGTGTTGTTGCTAGCTTACTTACTGTTCAGTTCCGGACAGATGTTTCTTTATTAAAGTTTCCGAGGGTAGTTGCAGAAAACTCATTATGCCTGGTCAGAAGAATTCTGAGACTTTCTATTAAGAAGGGACAAGACACCTTCGATAGCAAATGCTAGTCGATGAGCACGGGAATCTAATTTAGAGACATGGGCCAGTACAGCAGAAACAGCAATGTGTTCGACACCTAGGCTATTCCATTTGATTGCTCAGTCGACTGGCATATGCAGCCAAAGTTTTTCCTTTTGGTAAACTATTGTGAGGGTATAGCTCAAATAATAAGCGAAAATTACTTTGACACGTCTTATTGAATCGTGCCTGCCATAAGGCAGCATTTACAGAAGTGATAAGCAAAGCTAAACAAAAACATCTTCAATCACCTTCCAAAACCAAATATGAGGGTGGCGGCAACAATTGTCGAAACGTCATAACGACAGAGGAAGAGACTTAAAGTCTGTCCAGGTCATGCCTGTATACGATGCTTGGGAAAGCCATGCATCAGCACCACCCTTTATGGCTTTAGTGAGGGTAATAATAAGAGCCACCTCGAAGAGGCTTTTCTGATAGGCAAATATCAACGGTTGTACTTTAAGTACTTGGGCATTGGAATCGGGTAGGTCTGGGTCAAATCGTGCAAGCGAATTACAGTAGACGGAGCAGAGTGCGTCAATTAACTTAGCCATTTTATGGTCCTGAAATTCTATCATTAATCGCCATGGGTTACCAATACCTTGAGATTCCTGGGCAGAGTCCCGCTTCTGATGTAGGATCAGGGGTAGCCGAGCGGTATGTATGGTCAGGATTGTGGCGTTCCCAATATTATTGGGATAAACAAGACTACAAACAATAACAAGGTCTTTAATTACAGTACTAGTTTCACTATAACAGAACAATAAAAGTAACAAGATAAAGAAGGTTAAAAAGGTATAGTAACAACAATACAGTTAATCGAACAAACCCTTAAGGTTACAGTTCGTACAGCAGCCTAAGCCACCCAAATACAAAGTGTATCGTTCGCCATCAGCAAGCCAATACAGCTATGCGAATATACAGCAGTGCTGTACCAAATAAACCGACAGTTTTGTCGGGAGCAGGGGAGCTCTTTGTTGAGTCTAATCCGAAGATAGACTAACTTGCATACTGATGCAAGCTCTTTTATACCTTGCTATCCCTCCACAACAACTCTGTCCTTTGACGTACGGAAGTACGTCACGTGTTTACTTGATACAAAACACTAAAATGTGCTAAATCTAATAAGACTTAGATTCTAAAATCATCAAGTAATACAAGAATAATTGTCGTAAGCAAATAATGGTTATAACACAAAGAATAATCAAATTAACATGTCAACAATCGTTTTGAACATTACCATCGATTACTATTATCAAAATAAGTTGCCAAAAATCAATATATGCGTACACCGAGTACTCAATAAATTATGATTTGATTTATTAGGCAATAATTGATAGTAAAATCACTTAAATTAGTAATAAGAAAACAAGTTATTACAAATTATGTTGACTACCCGCAAACTTCATTGATAACCATCTCCGACATATATATATAGATAGGTATTAGTATTTATTGTTTTAATATTTATTTTATAAATATGTTTGTTTATATTATTATAACATAAGTATATTTAATTTGTTATCGGTATTGTTTATCAGTTATTACTTAGTTTTAAATCGTTTTGTGTTTATTATTTTTGAACCCTACACACTATGTCTACATCTCTTTTTTCTTCATCTTTCCTTTCGCAGGTATGCTGGAAGAGATTTCTATAGAAATAAGCATCACCTATGTACCTATTTTTCTGTTTCTTCTTCTTGTTTGTATATTTTGTGTGTGTGCATAAATGGTTAAATAAATAAATAAAAATAAATAAAATACAAAGTTTCCTTTTGTACCTAATTTTATTTTGTTTTCTGCTTTGAAATGTTGTCTTCTTTGTTGTATACTTTTGCTTTGAATCAAGAATAACTGCAAGATTAACTAGTTTTTCTTTCTTTTATATAAGTAACAAAGGAAGCAGGAATTGTATTGCAGTAGTGAAGATAGTTTTTTCATTTAAATGAGATTAAATGCCACATGACCAGAGGAGCTCGTGGCTAAATAATAACAGCCGCATGGGTCGATCTTCAATGTTAAGCAACGCTTGACGGTCCGTGGATGGGTGACCATTTCAACATACCGAGTTTTCTCCGTGCCTCGGAAAGCACGTTAGGCCGTTGGTCCCGTCTGTCATTTGAAGATCTTTGACAGTCGTTACGGGTAGTCAGAAGCCTGAGATCTGATACCAGTCTTACCAAGAGGTATCGTGTTAACTAGTTACTGGGTTGTGAAGGTCAGATAGGCAGTCGCTCCATGTAACACTGGTACTCAGCTGAATCCGGTAAGACTGGAAGCTGACCCCAAAAATAATTGGGAAAAAGGCTAGGCAGATGATGATGTGACTGAAGTTTCAAGATTTTAGTTCTCTTTGAATGTTTTCTTTCTACAGACAGGCAAATTAGTTGTTTATCAGTTTGAGACCCTACGGCATTTTTTGTCATTTTAATTACAGCTAATTGAAATGTAGTTTTCCCTTCTTACATTTCATCAGTGATGGGTAAAATCCGGTTTTCAGGATGGTGATGTCCGCCGCAGTGGGTTCCCGCATTGTCGAGGCGGGGAGGCTCAGTAATGGTGGCTTTGTCACCCATGGTGTAGCGAAGAGGAACCGCTCTAAGGAAGAGGGGCCGCTCGTCAGGGCTATTGCCAATAAACCGACGATGTAGCGGCCAACATGTAGGTTGCATGTGTTGCCTGGGCGACATAGTAAACCGGCTCCAACTTTCCGAGATGTGACCGTGCCAATAACTGACCATCTTGAGCTTCTTGGCGTTACGTTGACATCGACTCTCAATTTTGGCCCATACATTGAGGCAAAGGCTCAGCTGGCTGCCAAAAAGCTGGGGATCCTTGCAAAGGTTAGAAGGTACTTCACCCCAGAACAGCTGCTCAGCTTGTATCAAGCGCAAGTTCGATCATGCATGGAGTACTGTTCTCATCTCTGGGACGGATCCGCCAAATACCAGCTTGATGCACTAGAGTCGATCGAAAAGCGGGCCAAAAGGCTCATCGGCGATGAGGCACTGGTTAAGTCTAAGCTCCAGAGCCTTGAACATCGTCGCCGAGTTGCCAGCTTGTCGGTCTTTTATCGGTTGCATTTCGGGGAGTGTGCGATGGAATTGCATGATCTAATTCCAGCAAGCCCGTTTCATCATCGGACTACAAGACGTACGGCGATGCGCCATCGCTACATGGTAGACATACCACCCATACGCACTAAACGTTTTGGAAATACTTTCATTATACGTACAGCTAAGGAGTGGAATTCCCTGCCGGAGTCTGTGTTTCCCGATAGCTACAATCTAGGAGTCTTTAAGTCAAGAGTGAATAGGTTACTTCTAGGCAAGCGTGCTTCACCGTCAACCACATCATCGCTTACCATCAGGTGAGATAGTGGTCAAGCGCGAGCCTATAATATATGAAAAAAAAAAAAAAAAAAAAAGTAACTGAGATGGACCGCTATGTCGTATGGGGCCTCCCTTACTCATACGATATCGTGAATGAGGGTTGGAGACCGTGGCAGAAGAGGAGCGTCGGTATTGCGGAGTGCCGTATGGTAAGGTATGGAGATACCTTTTGCGGCCTGGAAGGGGTCGCCACCGTCTGATGGCGGACGCGGTGGGGGACTTTTAACTATTCTTTATTTGCTAGTTCACACTAAGTTACCATAAACTAAATACAATATATCCACTACCGAAAAAAGAAATATCCGCGAACCAGAAGACGATACGTTGGAAAGCCTCCTACTAGGTAGACCGATGACCTGGTTAAGGTTGCGGGAAGGCGCTGGATGTGAGACGCACGGGATCGGTCGATGTGGCGACGCCTGGGGGCGGCCTGTGTCCAGCTGTGGACATATTTCGGCTGAAATGATGATGATGATGAATATATCCACTTAGGTCAACACAACCATCTTCCACGCTCGTCCTGACCAGACTACCCAACTCACTCAACACCTCCAACCATCAACCGTCATTAGATGTGACATCATTTGACATTTGAATATTATCTAGAGTAATCAATTTAACAACTTTTAAATATTGTTTGTGTATACCATGTTAAAAATAACTAGTTGAACTATTACCCAATAAAAGATGTGTTTATCAAAGAAAACCTAACATTACGTGGGACACTCAGAAAGTTTTGCGAAACTAAAAAAAATTGTTCTATACGTACATATATTTTTATTAAATCTTTTCAAAGTACTTTCCACCAGCCTCTATACAAAGATTCATGCGCCTAAACCAGTTTTCAAAACACTTTTTCCAGTCCGCCGCAGACACCTCGTTTACAGCCTGCTCGAACGCAGCCAGCGCATCTTCCGGCGACGAAAATTGTATCCCTTTGAGCTGATTTTTTATTTTTGGGATTAAAAAGAAGTCACACGGTGCTAGATCAGGGCTGTAAGGAGGGTGACCCAGGAGTTTGACTGGCGTGCTGTCCAGGAAGTCCCTCGTTTTGAGTGCGGTGTGCGCAGGTGCATTGTCGTGGTGGAGCAGTAGCCCGCGGAGCCCTGTGTTTGGTCGCTTGTTGCTTATAACAGAGAAAACTTCTGGCAAACATTTGGTAGTATACCATTCGGCATTAATGCTTCTTTGATCCCGTAAGGGAATTGATACCAAGTGGCCAGTCAAATTAAAAAAGCTAGCGATCAAAATCTTACCCCCGCTTCTAGATCGCTACACTTTGGTAGGCGTTGGCTCATTTTGAAACACCCAAACAGTCGACTGGCGCTTGGTTTCTGGGTCGTATTGATAAATCCAGGACTCATCACCTGTAACGATGTCGTAAACACGCCGAGACGAGCCTGCTTCAAATTTGTTAAGCATATCACGGCACCATTCCACCCGGGCCTGCTTCTGAGCATCGGTGAGGTTGTGCGGCACCCAGCGTGATACTATCCTCCTCACGCGAAGATGGCTGTGTAGAATCTCGTGAACGCTTCCCGATCCAATCTTCAATATGTGTTGAATCTCCTGATATGTAATTCGCCTATTGTCTTGGATTAAATTTTTCACTGCTAGCACGTTTTCTTCGGTAACAGCCGTCAAAGGGCGACCGCTTCTTTCGTCATCCCCCAAAGTTGGTCGACCGCGCTTGAATTCGTTATACCAACGATACACGGTTGCCTTGGAAGGGCCTTCATCCATGAATGCCATTTGAAGTCTATCGTACGATTCATCCGGTTTCAGGCGACACTTGAAATCGTATAAAATCATAGCTCTAAAATGTTCCCGGCGCAGATCCATATTTCAGTGAGACACAATACTTTGAATTAACTCGCAAAAAATGTGGAGGGAAATTTTGAAATTGGAACTTACTTATTTTTACTTATCAATAATCATATTTTCGAAAAACATTATAACTGGCCAGTCTCCCATATATAAAAACTTTTTTTCGCAATACTTTCTGAGGGGCCTGGTATGTATGCGCTTTTATTACTTCCAAAACATAATTCTATTGAAAGAAACATCTTCTCCAACCATCTAACACACTTATCTTTCCACAGCTCACTTATTTCCCTTTCAAATAAAAACGTTATAAATGATTCACAATATTCTGAACATATTACCTGAACACAATTATTATTTACCTTTACAAAGAAAAACGGCTTTTTACATAAATTGTACTGAAATAAATAAATTCCGTAATGCGAAAGTGCTAGGCAGTTTTATTTTCCAACTTCGATAACAATGTATTCTTTTTGAAGTATTTATATTGCTTTGTATATCAGCTTTGGTTTTTGGAATTCTATATAAGGAAATAAATAAAAAGTTACCTACAGTATGGCGCCCAAATCTGCTATTGTTCTTTTTTAAATTTTCGACACTCGCAATGTTAAGAGTAACAACCGATTGACGTAAGAATCATTAAAATCGGCCAACGCGTTTAGTCTCTAGACCGCTACACACAGATAAACTCATTACCCTCCTTTCGTCGCGTAGTTGGGTAAAAAGGCTAGGCAGATTGATTTACAGATTAGCATTTACTCTCATAACTGCGAGCGCCTCTTCTGCGAGATTTCTTTCGTGAGACCGACTCTAGCTAATCTAAATTTGTCCTGTCTAAACTCAGTTAATTCAAAAATCCCATAGAAGAAAGTAATGTCAGTAAAGTTGTGGCCGAATTTCCCAATTTTAGGGACAAATTAAGACATCTACTGCCGTCTATTTTCATTCTAAGCTGTCACAAATTGTAACAACTTCTGAAACTCCGAATGAAAGCGCTTGGCATTCCCCTTGCCGATTAATGGGAGTTTTACTATTGCAATCACCGTTATATCTAAGGGTTAGCTCACACTGAGATGCGACGCGATGAAACAATGCTTGTAGATACTAATTGTTTCGGGTTGCGTAGCGTGGCGCTGCGAAAAGCATCGCGACGCAGCGAGGTGCAACGAGAAGCCACGGGGTGTTTACGAATTCAAGTAAAACAAAAAAAACATATCAGCTGCGTCAGGCTGCTTCTATACGCTAAAAAAAATAACCAGACCTACGCAAGAGTTTCCGTCGTACACGACCAATTTATAATGTACACATAACAATAATTATTTCGAAACTTATTTTTTTTGTTTACGGGGAAATTACCAGGGGGTGTGGGATTTTTACCTCACTAAAACCACCCCGGTGATCACTATCCGAACCTGGAAGGGTCCTCGTCACCTCTTAAAAGGCCACCCCGCAACCCCCTCTGTGTAACGCCTGTTAGGGCACATCCCTGGGGAGGCTGAAAGAATCGCCTCCCCTGAGCCACGCTGTGCAGGACAGCACGTCATCACTGTGCTGCCATCCTTCCTAAAGTCACTCCGGGGTCGCGAGTGGTCAGAGACCCCAATCTGACCACTCGGCCATCACAGCTGCTGGCAAAGACAGGTCTCACCCGATCCTGGCAAACAAGACCTGCCACTCAGAGGCCCAGGCTGAGCACTCCTCGAGCGTGTGCTGTGCAGAAACAAGGTTGCCTCCACAATGGTGGCAATTTGCCGTGGCCTCTCAAAATCATATTCAAATCATTTAATTGCATAAAACTTGGTATAAAATGGTGTTAAATAAAATGGAAAAGGCCTATCGCCCAATCCTATTCAGGTAGCAGCTCACCGAAGCAACAGTGCCCGGTGAGAAGATAATAAAGTTCTATATTGTATCTTTATCTTATTAAGTGCGCGCACCATGGCGTCGCGTCTCGGTGTGAACTAACCCTAGGGAACGGCAATAAAGGACGTCCTTCCGGATTGCACAAATAAATATTTGTCCCAATCCGGTCCCGAAGGTCAATCTGGCAAAATGGGATTAAACAAATACCTACCGTTAAATAATACGGGGATATCTCGATTGCCGGTGTTGGGAATCGGTAATTATTGTAGGTAGTGTTCAGGGATTTGGGTATTTAATTAGAGCAGGTGGAATTAATATATCTTTAATGAGTTGGTAACAAGAACGGTGTGACTTAGTTAACTGCTGTTCGAATTCCTGAGGACAGTCATGTTTTATTAGGTCTGATTTTACTAAAGTCTAATAATATTTTATCGGTGGAGAAATATATACATCCAAAGAGCTATATTACTTTTTTGGGTCGTGGCGTGGTGATTAAAACTTACGCCACCATTTTGTTTATTCCCCGCAAGTTTCTATGACAATTTAACAAGTTAATGTTTATCAACAAAGACTCACTTTCAATGCTGTTTAAGTGCCAAAAAAAGTTTCTAGCATTCTAACAGTTTTTAAACGATTTTATTTGGGTTTTCCTGTTTGTATGGGGCATATTCATTGTGTTATAAAACAGTAAAAAAAAAAAATACCACCTTTTTTTTCATAGTGTGCCATGTCTTATTACTTTATTAGGCATGGAAAACTACAACAGTTGTTTAAGAATATGGATTGATATATTATTGAACAAATAACAAATACAGTTCCCAATTTCAGGATCAAACTTCGAAAAAAGAGTATTACCATAGAATACTACACAACTGCAGACTGCAAATGCCACGGTATCACAGTTTCAACAAACGGTCTTGAAATCTACATAATCGGCGCGTTACGAATTGAAGGCGGATTGGTGGTTCCAGTGGAACGATCCCACATATTCCTACTTTCGAATTGCAATAATAATAATAATAATTCACATTCAGTTTCATAAATCCACAACAAATCCAATAAAAGTTCAGAATATTACTTGAAACCAGTTGACGCCGTCACTGACAGACGTCAACCAAACAATTTATAGAATGTAAAAGTGTAAGGAAAAAGCAATATAATGTTGACGAGAGCAGCTGCCTGTCGCGCACGCCATCCACCCCCGGACTCGTTGCTCAGCTCCGCCTCGCCGCCGCCGGACCTCGGATCACCAGTGTCATCGGCGGCTACAGTTGCGTCGAGCTCGAGCGACGAGTATTTTTCCCCGCCGACGTCGCCAACACCTGTACGTCGGCAGGGGAGAGGCCGGCCACCGAGGAGCTTGGGATCTAGGGGCCAACCGGCCCCGAGCCGGGTCCCCGCTGCCGGTGGTTGTGTGCAGCGCATGAAATGGACTCAAGGTATGAATGAGAACGTCATGCGCGCATATTACGGGTCAACAGAGGGGGGCACTAACCTCACTGCGTACCGTGTCAGGATGCTGTCTCTGTTTCGGGACCTAGAACCAACCGTCAACGTCTCGGCCCAACGATTGTCATATCACAGGTTGGACGACGCCGCACTTGATAGGCTGCGCTCAGAAGTGCTAAGCAACCAAATCGTCTCAACCCCGACACAGACCGCGGCACCGCCAGCCACTATTGTGATCCCGCCGCGGTCCAATCATGTTAACGATGAGGCAGATGATAGGGTTGCCACAGTAAGTAGCCAGTCCAACGAAAGATTGAGGAGCGCACTGGAAGATGCGCTTCGCGAGTATAGGTCAACACCGACTGAAGTTCGACCCCGATTACCACGGTTGCCTATGCACAAGAAGAATAGGGCGCTGGTGTGTGCTTTGGACTCGCTGCTTAAGAACATCTTTGAAAGCAAGGAGAACCTCGTTGATACGCATTCAATCCTGTATTGCGGGGCTGTTGCGGCATGTCGTTTAGCTAATGTTAAGTTCCGAAATGAAACTATTCGACCAAAGCCTGCCGTGCCAGCCTGGCAATGCAGGATCGAACAGCGTATCGATAGGGCTAGGGTACTCATCGGCAAACTATGCCGCTTCAGAGAGGGCAATACACGACCACGTGTGATGCGCTTCGTGAGGCGGGCATTTTCGGGGACTGGGATCAGTCCTCAAGAATACATGTCCCGTGTCACGGAGCGCATCGACTTCTTGAAGCAGAAAGTGTGTGCATGGGCCAGCCGTATTCGGCGGTGGGTTGACAATAAAAATGAGTGAAGCAGAGCTCAAGGTAGAAATAACTAAGTTAGTTAAAGAGCGCGGTATCATTAAGGGACGGGTAACAAGATTTTCTGAATATCTAAACACTTTAATTGGTTTAAAAGAAATTTCTTCTATTCAATATAGAGAATTAGAATTGAAATTGAATAAAATGCAAATGCTTATGGAAGAGTTTGAGGTAATTCAAAGCAAAATAGATTTATTGCATTCTGATAGTACAGAGCAAATTAAAGAAAGAGATAATTTAGAAAACCAATTTATTCACTTAATAGCAAAGAGCCAAGAAACCTTATCTAATTCTCCACTGAAAAAGGCTGAGAATGAAAATTGTGAAAGAGAAAACAGTGACCATGCATCAAATAGTAGCTGCCGTGCATTTAATGACATAAAATTACCCACAATCAAACTCCCTACATTTGATGGGAATTACCTTAACTGGTTAGAATTTAGAGACACTTTTCAGTCAGTGATTGACGGCAATGAAAGTATTGCACCAATTAATAAATTTCACTACCTAAGATCTTCACTTGAAGGAAGTGCAGCTGTTGTTATTAAATCAATAGAATTTAGTTCCAAAAATTACAAGGTTGCATGGGACCTGTTATTTCAGAGATTTGATAACAAAAACCTTTTAATAAATAATCACTTAAAGGCATTGTATAACATAGAGTCGATTCAAAGGGAATCTTATAAATCATTGCGGTTTATCGTTGACCATGTGTCAAAACATTTGCGGGCTCTTGACACTCTTGGCCAGCCTACTAACATGTGGGATGTTCTTATTATTTTTACAGTCTCAGCTAAATTAGATATTCACACGAGTAGAAAGTGGGAAGAATACAAGGGCAACCTTGCAGATTCACCTTCACTTAATGAATTTTATTCTTTCCTACGCAGTCGAGCTGACCTACTTGAGACTGCCTATTTTAATAATAGTCGTCCTGACAAACAGGTGGATTATAAGCCTAGGGTAACCAACCAATCTAAAAACCTAATTGTATCCATAGATAAAAAGGAAAACAAGAATTGTTGTGCTTTATGCAATGAAAATCATCGTTTGCATGAATGTTTAAAATTTAAAAATATGAATGTAGACCAGCGACTACATGAAGTGAACAAATTAAAGTTATGTAAAAATTGCTTGCACAGTGGTCACAATGCTTTTCAATGTCAGCTGAGAGCTGTTTGTTGCCAATGCAAAAAGAAACACAACACCTTAATTCATATAAATAAAGGCAACCCTATATCTACTACTGAAACCGAACAACCCTCTATAACTTCTTCATTGGCTGTGTCACTGTCAGTGGCATCTAATGACCAGGTTTTGTTAAGCACGGCGCTAGTCCAAATTATAATAAACAATAAAACATATATAGCCCGTGCGCTGCTGGACACAGGTAGTCAATCATCATTCATTACAGACAAATTAAAAAGGAAGTTAGGGCTAGCAATCAGCCCCGGTGGTTCAGTGAGCATTTGTGGGATCAATAACGCTTCATGTAATATTACTGAAAGTTGTCATATTAAAATTAAATCTAGATGTATGCCTTTCGAATTAAATGTTAGGTGTCTTGTAGTACCTAGAATAACAGGCATCTTACCAAATACTACAGTTGACACAGATCGTATAAAATTACCTGGAAATATCACTCTAGCTGATCCTGACTATTTTACCCCGGCTGAGGTCGACATCCTCTTAGGAGCAGATGTGTATTGGGAAATAGTTGGCTCTAATTTAATTAAGCTAGGCAGTAACAAGCTGGTTCTACAGGAGCCTATGCTCGGATGGCTCATAAGTGGCCCCATTAACGGTAATCAGTCCGCTTCAAAGATTTATTGTAATTTTACTCAAGAGATAAAGGAATCGTTAGAATTTTTTTGGAAAATTGATGACTTACCAGCCACAAAAACATATTCCATAGAAGAGCAGCTTTGTGAGGATCATTTCAAACAAAACGTGTCTCGTATATCAAATGGTAGATTTTCTGTCTTAATGCCAATGAAAGAGTCGCCTGAAAAAGCTCTTGGGGACTCTTATTATATAGCAAAAAAATGTTTTGAGAGTCTAGAAAGAAAATTTATAAAATATCCTGATTTAAAGGTGAACTACAAGGCATTCATAGATGAATACAATAGTTTAGGGCATTTAACTAAAATTACTAGACCAGTATTTGGGTACTACATGCCTCATCACGCTGTAATTCGTGAAAAGAGCGAAACTTCAAAGCTCAGAGTAGTATTTAATGCCTCTTCTAAAACTAGCTCTGGCAAATCACTAAATCAAATTCAAATGATTGGTCCAGTAGTGCAAAGTGATTTAATATCTATTTTAATGCGGTTTCGCATGCATAAATTTATTCTCACAGCCGACACCGAAAAAATGTTCCGGCAAATTGAAGTCGGGCGACAGCAGCGCCATTTGCAGCTTATTCTGTGGCGAGATGATAAGTCCCAATCGATAGATGTTTTACAACTCAATACAGTTACATACGGCACTGCCTCTGCACCATTTTTAAGTACTCGATGCCTTTTACAACTAGCAAATGAGTGTGAGGATGAGTCTATAGCTTGTGTAATACGAAACGATTTTTATGCAGATGACCTAAATACAGGGTCAGAATCTATAGAAGGGTTAAAACACATCTATCATGAAGTTGTAAATACACTTAATTCTGCATGCCTACCCCTTAGGAAATTTCGAACAAATTGTCCTCAATTATTTGACAATGAATGTGATTCTTCAAAACCCATTGATTTCAACAAAGAATCTAGTGTATTAGGTCTCAATTGGTGTCCCAAGGCTGATACACTGCAATTTTCTACAGACCTAGAGCCATCTACTCATATAACTAAAAGGTCAGTAATTTCTACTACTTCTAAGGTATTCGATCCCTTGGGATTATTGTGTCCCTGCATTATAGTAGCTAAAATTTTACTTCAACAATTATGGTCCTCTAAGCTAGACTGGGATGATCCAGTACCAGCTGAGTTTTGTAAAAACTGGGCTAACCTATTAAAGGAATTTTCAAATTTAATTAATATTCGTATTTCAAGGCGAGTTATGTGTGATACACCCACTTATATAGAGTTACATTGTTTTGTAGATGCTTCTCAACAAGCCTATGCAGCCTGTATTTACCTGCGTTCTGTAAATCATAATCAGGAAGTTACAGTCAGATTGTTATGTGCTAAGGCACGAGTTGCACCAATGAACCCAACTACTATTCCCAGATTAGAGTTATGTGGCTTCTTGCTAGGTGCACGCTTATGTTCAAAGGTATTAGAGTCAATAAATTGTAATGTCAATCGTTAATTTATATGGTCAGATTCACAGGTTGTGCTAGGATGGGTGAAAACCCCACCCAGGGATCTTAAAGTATTTGTGTGTAACCGAGTGAATAAAATCAATCAGCTAGCAATTGGATTCACCTTCTGTCATGTCCCCACAGAACAAAATCCTGCAGATATTGCGACCAGAGGTGTGACTCCTAAGCAACTGCAGTCCTCTCTCCTCTGGTGGGAAGGGCCTTCGTTCCTCGCTAATGACCCAACTTGTTGGCCTACACAAAACCACACGCAAATCCCTAACATCTTACCAGAAGTTAAACACTCACACACCATTGAATGTTATGTTAGTGTTACAAACAAAATAATTCAATTTGAGAAACATTCTAATTTAAATAGATTAAAGAGAATATATGTCTATGTACAACGTTTCATAAATTATTGTAAAAATAAAGAAGCCAAAATCAATGGCCTATTAGATGTTAAGGAATTAGATGACTCTTTGATTATGTTAGTGAAGTTAAGTCAGTTAGAAAGCTATGCAGAGGAAATTAAATCGATTAAAAATAATAAAACTCTTAATCGTAAATGTAAATTATTGCCTCTAAATCCCTTTATTGATTCAGATGGCGTATTAAGAGTTGGGGGTCGAATTCAAAACTCAGATTTTGCCTATGACAAAAAACACCCCATTATTTTGGATGCAAAGCATCATTTGACTAAATTAATATTAAGATACAAACATGAACGCTTATTTCATGCTGGTCCTCAACATCTTCTAGCCTCAATAAGAGAACGATTTTGGCCTATAGGTGGCAGACACTTAGCACGTAGCACGACAAAGCAGTGTATAGTTTGTATTCGCCTACGTGGGAAGACATTACAACCTTTAATGGGAAACTTACCTGCCGAAAGAAGCTATTCCATGTTTCCTTTCTACTCGTGTGGTGTAGATTTTGATGGCCCGTTTTTGATCTCTAGCCGTAAGGGTAATAAAGGCAATCGTATTTCAAAATGCTACCTATGTTTGTTTATTTGCCTCTCGTCCAAAGCGATTCATTTAGAGTTAGTCAGCGATATGAGCACTGAAGCTTTCATTTTGTCTCTGCGAAGGTTCGTCTCTAGGAGAGGTAAACCTAATGTTATATATTGCGATAATGGTACCAATTTCAGGGGCGCGAACAATGAAATAAGTAGAATACTCAGGTCCAGTCGTGAGTCAGCTATTAATTATGCCAATAATGAAGGCATTAAGTTCAAGTTTAGCCCTGCATACTCACCTCATTTTGGAGGTATATGGGAGGCAGGCGTTAAATCCGCAAAGCACCATTTGAAGCGTGTAGCCGGCAATGCTTCCCTGACATTCGAGGAGCTCGCGACTCTATTCACACAAATCGAAGCCATTTTAAATTCTCGCCCCCTTACTCCTCTCTCAACCGACCCAACCGATCCCTCCCCATTAACCCCAGGGCACTTTCTAATAGGGCGACCTCTCACCTCAGTGCCATCGTTGCCTATCACCTGCAAGCATCCCAACAGATACCAATATATTGAGCAGCTGCGACAGCAATTCTGGGAGAGATGGCGTCGGGAATATGTTGCCGAACTTCAAGAACGCACTAAGTGGAAAATGAGGCAATGTGAGCTTCGTGTGGGCGATCTGGTGATCTTCAAAGAAGAAAATCTTCCCCCACTACAATGGAAACTTGGCCGCATCACCCATTTATATCCTGGGAAGGATGGCATCAGCAGAGTTGCCGAAGTTCTTACTTCAAAGGGCACATTACGGAGGGCTATTAACAAAATGTGCATACTACCGGCCCACTAATGACGCAAAGGATGTCTCTGACAACGACGGCGCGAAGAATCAAGATTATCTTGGCGCTAATACAACAAATAAAGCAGAAGTTTGAAAGCCACACTTTCAAGACCCGGGAAGATGTACGCGCGCAGCACTATTATTATACGCGGGCAACACTAGACGAGCAGAGCGTGCCGGCGTCGGCGCGCGGCGCCGGCCGCACACTCCGCAAACACGACCGAACGAAGCAGCACGCGCAAGCACGCGTAGCGATTGTAGTACCTACCTACCTACTCAAAACCTGTAAAAGTGTTCAATTTATAATACATTTAGTTTTATCAAGAAACAAGTTTGTTTAATTTCTAAACATACACATTGAAAGTAACTTCATAATGTCTGCCTCTCAGAATGGATGTAGGAATGGGTCCCGCGGCACTAAGGAGCTACTCCTCATTGACATGGCCATAAGCCAGCAGGTTCGTCGATCCCGCAAGGATCTGTCGACATGCTGGATAGACTACAAGAAGGCCTACGACTCTGTGCCGCATACATGGCTCATGCGGGTGCTGGAGTTGTACAAAATAGATGCAACTCTACGCGCCTTCCTTGAGTCATGTATGGGGCAATGGAAGACGGTCCTTTGATATCCAGGATGTCGACTGATTCAAGGGGATGATGAGCCTGTTTGGATTAAGCGGGGGATATTTCAGGGCGACAGTTTGAGTCCACTTTGGTTCTGCTTAGCCCTGAATCCTCTAAGTACACTGCTGGAGGATTCAGGTCTAGGCTATCGGCTGAGAAGAGGTGGTCAGGTTATATCTCACCTCCTTTACATGGATGATCTGAAACTCTTTACCCCCAACAAATTCCAACTGACGGAGCTACTGAAGGTAACTGAAACCTTCAGTGACTCCATCAGGATGGAATTTGGTGTGGACAAATGTGCAGTCATGCATGTAAAGCAAGGGGAGATTATGGAATCCGAGGGAATTCAACTCTCTGATTCCATACACCTCAGACACCTCTCCTCGACCGAAACTTACAAGTATTTGGGTATGTCGGAAGCGTTGGGCATTAACAGTACTGACATGAAGCAACTGCTGAAGGAGCGTTTCTTTGGCCGCCTGAAAAAGGTATTAAATAGCCTTTTGTCAGGTGGAAATAAGGTGCGCGCCTTCAACAGTTGGGTCATGCCGGTTTTGATGTACTCTTTCGGCATACTCAAATGGACTCAGACTGAGCTCGACGCCCTTGATAGGAGGGTCCGGACACTGCTGACCGCAAACCGGATTCATCACCCACGATCATCAGTGATGAGACTGTACATCCCGCGGAAATGTGGGGGTCGAGGCTTTTTAAACGCCAAGACTCTTCACAACCGCGAGGTGTGCAGCCTCAGAGAATACTTTTTAAAAACTGAAGTGGGTATGCATCGGGATGTGGTCGCAGTGGACAATGGACTCACCCCGTTGACCATGGCTAAAGAGAACTGGCGCAAGCCTGTAATACTAACTACTGATGAACGCAAAGAGGTATGGCAAGGCAAGGAACTACACGGACGCTTCTATCGGGCTCTCCATGGGCCCGATGTAGATTTGCAAGCGTCTGTATCCTGGCTACGTTTCGGTGACCTTTTCGGGGAAACTGAAGGTTTTGTCTGTGCAATTATGGACGAAGTTATCCTGACGAATAACTATCGGAGACATATAGTGAAGGACGGAACGGTTGACGTGTGTCGGGCATGCCACCGTCCGGGTGAATCCATCAGACATATTATCTCTGGTTGTTCTCGTCTGGCTAACGGCGAATACTTACACAGGCATAACCAAGTGGCCAGGATTATTCACCAGCAACTTGCTTTGAAGTACAATTTAGTGGATTCAGAGGTACCGTATTACAAGTATGTGCCCGACCCAGTTCTCGAAAATGACCATGTCACGTTGTACTGGGATCGGTCTATCATCACTGATAGGACTATTGTTGCCAATGAGCCGGATATAGTGATGATAGACCGATTAGCGCGCCGCACAATGATAATCGATGTCACCATCCCACATGACGAGAACCTCGTGAAAGCTGAGAAAGAGAAACAAATCAAGTATCTCGACTTGGCACACGAGGTTGTCGACATGTGGAATGTGGACTCGGCGATCATTGTGCCGATTGTCGTTACGGCCAACGGCCTGATGGCCAAGAGTCTCGACGACCATCTGTCGAGGCTGTCATTGCGCGGTTGGATCAAGGGCCTGATACAGAAGGCAGTACTCCTCGATACGGCTCACATCGTGAGGAGGTTCCTGTCTCTGGAGCCCTAACCACCGGTAGCTTGGACCCTGCTCCCGACACCAGCGGAAAACCATTATTTTTTATATTTTTAAATGTTTTTTTTTATGATTTGTTTTTATAAAGAAATATTTAAAAATGTAATTAAGAAATGTGCACAAAATTAAATAAACGAAATAATAATAAAAATCTTTATTTATCTCGACATCAAAATACAGTGACTATCATAATACTTAACCTTATATGGAGAAGGGTGTCTGAGATGGGTAAGGCCCTGTGTTACAGTAACCTCTTGCCAAAGATCGTTGTCGACAACGACCCCATCCAATCATTGCCTGTGGGTACAGGAAGGTCGTTGTTTTTGTTGACTATTAAGAAAAAAAAAATTGCCGTATGGTAGTGGCACATTTTTATGTAGTTTCCTTTAATAAGCTGAAGCAATCTGTTACCGGAAAGTTCCCAGTAACAGATTGCTTCGAAGAATTTTTCTGCGCAGTTTTCTAATGATATAAGCTTTTTCCTGATTGCTCGTACTTGCTGAAAGACAAAGTATAGCAAAGTAATGAAATGTCAAGAGCCTCCAGACAAAGTGACATTATATCTGCAATAATAAGCCGATATCCCAAAAATGTATGATATCGACATCCCAGGAATGTTGGTATTTAGACAATCACCATCATTATTTCTGAATCTCATAACTTTTTTTTTTTTTTTATATATTATAGGCTCGCGCTTGACCACTATCTCAACTAACTGTTCCTAAAACAAAGTTACATCAAAGGCTCTAGAGTCTAGAACAGGGATTCGCAAAGTTTTTTTTTGTTACACCTCCCTACTACGAAAAAAAGTAGCCACGCTCTCCCCACCTTTAGTATTTGTGTTTAAGTAACAAACAGTCATATACAAATATTCTTAAGTTAATGAAGAACAAGGCAAGGATTAAGAAAAGAAGAGTAGAGGTTGTTATGGTGCAAGTAACCCCAAATATAGGTAGGTATGCTTTTGACATGATTCCCAGTTCTGGGTTGAATAAAAGAAATTGCACATCGTAGATCATTAGCAATATCATTATTGCGCGGGCGACCGTGTACTATCCACTCGTCCCGTAGACTCACGCCCCTCTTTACATGTTTTTGCACCCGTCTAGTAGGGCGCGCCCCCTTGTTTGGGAATTTCTGGTCTAGACAAAGTTTCATACTGTCAGCGAAGGTGATTGTCGATATACCAAAACGTAAAAGATTGGACAATTGAAATTTCGATTCGCTTGGCACTCACATATATTTTGTATTTTCCAATCGCTTTTTACTCGACTGCAAGGAAAGGGTTATGTTTGCCGCGCGTATCTTGTATGTTTGTATGTATGTAATATTATTTATTATCTCATATCTTTCAAATCGCTAGACGGATTTTAAGAATTAAGACATCGTTAGATACGTCTTGAACGCTCGAAGCGAAGTGAACTAAAAAGCTGTAAACATCAGGGGGACAACCAGCTCGCTAATATGTATCCTCCAAATGCACAGCATGATTTTTCTTATTTACAGCTTTTTGGTTCGCTTCTTAAGCAGTCGGGTTTTTCATTTTTTAATAGAATGCTTTTGTTTAGAGTCTCACAGTCACACCAAGTCATAAAAGAAAATTGTCACCACTCATCCCTAATAAAATGATAGAGCAAACTACTCTCAATCATAACTTAGATCCGCATCAAGTTCTCACATTTATCTCATAACTCACTTTGTACAAGTTTCTATTGAATTTGCGGCAAATAAGGAAAAAGTTGGTTTTCAAGTAAGACGAGCTAGTTGAAGTAGTAGTAGTAGTTACTAGTTTAGTAGCTAGTCAGTTTTATGGCTAGATTTTGCTACCTGCTCCACCCGCATCAATCTGCCAACGAGAGCGGAGTCAGCGTTTTTTTTTTTTCAGAAATTGACTTACACTGTTCCGTTGTTGTTGAATTAGGTATTTTACCTATGTTTGCAATATTTGTAAGTATGTGAGAACCATGTTCCTATTTATCAAATTAATGAATTTACCTGTTAATGCATTTAATACTTTATACCTATACGTTGTATAATATGTAGTGCTATACTGGGTGCATCGCCCTCACATATATGAATGTATTAATGTATGTACTTATGTTAATATTGTAAAGCATTTTTCTTTAAAGAGTAAGTATGGAAATTCTTGTCCGTTCTTCTCCATAACAAGCTATTTTTCCGAATGGACGGTAGAATCAATTATCATGACTTGTAAATTTAATTTTCGACGTTTAAAAGTGCCGCTTAGTGGCCAAGTCGTAGGAAATATTATTGTCTTTGACTTTGACTTTGCATCCAGTCTAATCAAATGCAACGAAACACCAGTATTTTATATGGAGCGACTGCCTTTCTGACCACCATAACCCAGAAGGAACTGTGTAACACGATAGCTCTTGGCCAAACTGGTGGCTTCTGACAATCCGCAACGTCAGTCAAAAATCAAAAAAATGACAACCAGGACCGATAGCTAAAAGTGCTTGCCGAGGCATGGAGGAATTTCACTATGTAAAGATGGTCACCCATCCACGAACCAACCTCGGCAAGCATTGCTTAACCTTGAAGATGGGCCCGTGTGGCTGTTATTATTTAGCCACTAGCTAAAGTGCAGTAGTTTAGAGCAGTGGTGGCCCAGTGGAAACGGCTGTGACTTACAAGTTGTAGGTCGTGGGTCCAAACCCGGGTAGGCACTTTACTTTGTATAATTTATTTCATGACCCCTGCTCTCAAAACGGTGAAGGAAAAGATCGTGAGAAAACCGTCATGTCTTAGAACTAAAAATTTGAAGACATGTGACATCCACCAACTCGCACTGGGCCCGCGTGTTGGATTACTGCCTATTCCCACTCATAGAGAGGAGACGCTCGCACAACGGACCAAATTGGATTCTAAGTGCGGCAAAGTGGTTCCATCTATCCT
Source organism: Orthosia gothica (assembly GCA_949775005.1). NCBI lineage: Eukaryota > Metazoa > Arthropoda > Insecta > Lepidoptera > Noctuidae > Orthosia > Orthosia gothica. The sequence continues at coordinate 3,283,939 of OX459047.1, forward strand.
ATCCTAGCAACGAGCTCTAACTGCAAAAATATTGACTATCTCTCACGAACTTACTACTGGGATAAAAGAGGGTATCCTATGTCATACACCCAGGTCATGGCCGAGTTGCTGTTCAGCCGTTGAGGTATGATTGATTAACAAACATCCAAACATCCAGCCTTTCACGTGTATAATACCTATTAGTAGGAATAAGCGATTTACTTGTAGTTGGGTATATGCGTGTTCGCAAGTTGGTCTAAAGTTACAGCTGGTATCAAGCGTATGAGCGTACTTGCAAACTTCTTTGCCTCTTACTATAAGCTTTGCAAAGTTTTCATTTTATTTGCATATTAGTGCAATGTATTAAATACAACTTTGTTTTCAGGCACATAATGATGAAATTTTGAATAATTTATTCGGTACTTTAATAGCTTATCCTTTTGTGATGCGATCAGAAGGACTATAAGTATATTTTTTTTGCATTTTTTGAGGAAAAATAAATGTTTGCTTTATTAGGGCGACATTGCAAAAAGGCTTTGATATTTTACTTTACGCATCGGTCAACTCAATCTTAACTATTCAAATTTTGTTCAACCAGTATGTGGCTACTTGGACAGTTCTATCATTTGCCACTTTCAAATTCCGAAAGATGCAGGCGGCAGGGTTCGAGGGGCAGACAAAGAGGTAGGCCATATCCTGCAAAGCGGTCCCATATTTGTCAAAGCCTATAGACTCAAACTCATAAGCCTTCGATAATTGGGTTGTTGAATTTAAAAAAACGATTTTTTTAATGTATATCGAAACTTTACATAACTTAAATTATATTGTCGTTTCAAAAAACTCCTAAATATTTTTTTTCAATTTATTATAAGCAATTGAAAACCGATAAAATTTTGAAAAGAACCACGTGACTACAAACGGGCCATGAGAGGACAATGAGTCGCCATGTTGGTGACGTCATAACGTTCAAGGAAATCATGATACTATAGTGTCAACTACACGTAGATACACTAAAATATCCGAAAACTAGTGCAAAAATATTAATAAACAACAAATTTTATTTAGTCATGTGTGATAAAGGATTTATAAAGGCTAATGTCGATAATATACCCACCTGATGGACGAATTGGAAGTTTTGAGCATAAATAAAGTAGTCGTAATGAATAATACGTGAGAGTGGACCGGTGTTAGATATTGTTGTTAACCAGGTTCATTAGGAAACATAATTGTCATAACGTCATCGTTTTTACATATAGGTAGGTAATATTGGTGTAAAATAAAAAGTAAACAAACACGATTGGCGCGAAACTTTGACTTTGGATATCAAAAAACTTCATTATATACCACTAAATATGATACACATACACATAAAATTTTTGGTAATACCCATTATTTACATATCCCTTAATAGAGGAGCTCGTAGCTAAATAAAAACAGCCGCGCTGTGCGATCATCAAGGTTAAGCAACGCCTGACGAGGTCGGTCCGTAGATGGGTGACCATTTCAACATACCGTGTTTCCTCCGTGCCTCGGAAAGCACGTTAAGCCGTTGGTCCCGGCTGTCATTTGAAGATCTTTGACAGTCGTTACGGGTAGTCAGAAGCTTGAGATCTGACACCAGTCTTGCCAAGGGGTACCGTGTTACCCAGTTACTGGGTTAAAGGCTAGGCAGATTGACAATATCCCTTAATAATATTGAACACTAATGTCTATATTATATATTTACAAACACTAAAAAGTTTGTAGAACAGAAACGTAAAAATATTAACTTGGTAGATTTTCGTTTCACTAATTCTTCCCTACATATCTCTTAAATACGTCGATCGATTCTCACAATTCAAACAGAAATGATAGTTTTACGCCCATATCTGTCATTTAAGTATAAAATAATGAATATATCACCATAAACAAAAAAACATTTTTTCGTTTTCAAGTTACGTAATTATACAACAATGTCAACTTTGCTCGAAAGTTCCCTTAAAAATTTCATATTCTCAGTCTTTAATGATCAAAGTAAGAATTTAATACGAATCTAATACTAAATTAGAACAAGATAACAACAGAATTAACACATTATAATTGGAATCTAGTTAGACATAGAACATTGCTCAAATTTTGTAGATTGCTAGGTACTAGGGGCTATTGCGCGAATCACATATAATTGGTATCTTTTTGTAGTATTCGTACATAATGGTACGAAGCAAGCACGATAACTTTTAAGGTTCGATATTTATGATCAATATATTCGATATTCATCAATATATTGACGATAATAACAAGATTGAATCGGTTAAAAGTCAAAACACTGTATCAGCTATGTGCTACAATGAGTAGAAATGAACGTTGTGACGTCACACGGGCTCGGATTTGTTCGGCAAACTATCGGGGTGTTTTCGGAACTGGATTCAAAAAAATATTTTCAATTGCATTTTACTTTGTAATTACAGTGAAAAAAAAAAACTAAAAATAGTTTTGTATGGAAACTTATATATGATCTTTTCATTTTTTACAAAACAAAAAAAATTGGTTCAACAAACCAATTAAAGCTATTTATAACATCGGTGACAATCATTTGTTAGACAAATTACTGCAATTCCTGCAATGCTATGGGACAGATTATTTTGGTCTCATTTAGAGTGTTTTGTATACGTTCAGTGTTTCCACTTATACAGTCCATCCACAGTAATTTTACCTCTGATACTTCTTCTTCTGATCACAGTGGTCTTTATTTTACTTAGTTTATGGTTGTTATTTGGTTGCCGTCACAGGGGTAAAATAGCTGTCAACGGACTTTATTCTACTTTATTTTCATATGTCAAACGCAATACAGTGTACCAAATAACCGGCCACTATGAATAGTTCGAAATTCAAAAACAAAATCACGAAAAAAAATGGCCGCCGGCAATAAAATCCTCTCCACACAAACACGCGATAGATCAGCGACTAACTTACTACATAGAACACAATTTATACGAAGTACGCAGTTTGGTGGCGTGATAAACACCCGATGAAGGCAATTAAGGTGTCGACAGAGTGCTTGCGTCGTGGTTTCGTTCGTAAAAGTTCGTGTGGAAGGTACGCGTGCGAGCTTCTGAAGGTTTTACATGTACTTAGAAGATAGCGTGGAAGGTGGGTGTGATCGTCAGCTGTTTTGTTGGGTGTTTGAGGTTGGTCTTAGTCTGTTTATTGGCTTCTTCGGTGTTGATGAAGCGATAAACTTAAGTGATGATTTGAAAGGAAATGGTGTCCTAATTCGGAGACAGTTGGCAGTTAGTACTTAATGATGAAATAAGATATTGGTAAGATGGAGGCTGCTTATAATAAGGGCGGTTACGCACTACACTTCCGTGTCTGTGATTTGATTTCAAAATGTTCTGAATTATGTCAGGTTATGACGGATAAAGTTTGGATGTAGTGCGTAAGCTTCCCTACAAGAAGAACTACGACTATTTCCAAACCGAAATTTCCCGGACACGGAGCGAGTGTAGATCGTAACCGGCCTAAGACAAAATCATGAATTCAGGAGCAGGTTTATTTCGTAATTTTGTAGAGGAAAAAGAGAGAACAGAGAGTGCACCTCTGCACTACAATAGTGAAATTCGGTCACAATTTACAAATTCGAAGAAGAAGCAATGTATCAATAGCCAGAAACCATTTATCTGAAAAATCTACAGATGTGATAAAAAACTTTTAACGATAAAATCAAACCGAAGTCGGTTTGATTTTTGCGTCAAAAGTTAAAAAAAAAAAAAAAATACTTTAATTTCCGAAGTCGGAAATCTTTGATAATCTTCCGTTTTTCGACACCTACTACGGAAAAGAAAGTAATTTTTCGCTTTGAAGTGTTTTGTTTTGGAAGTCTGTTTGATTTTTTTTGTTAAAAAGTTTTTTATTTATCTCTTTTTAGTTTTGGACGTACCTTTAATTACCATGAAAATCATTTATAGCCAATGACGACGATTCCAAAAGCAGTTTTTTTTTTTGTAAACTTTTTGAGTAATCGGGGAAAATACATTTAAATAAAAGATCCCGACGAATTGAGAACCTCATTCTTTTTAGAAGTCCGTTAAAAAAAACTTATCTATCTGTCGATTGAAAATTCAGCTTTGAATTCCTAATCACCATTTAACATTTAAATCATTTAAACTTTCAAAGCTTACTCATGAACTAAAACCGCTGCGAAGAATGTAATTTAAATTCTTATTTATGACCTTCATTCTAAGTTGAACGGCGCCAAGAGCTTGCAATGAAAACAAGGCAGCCTTGACCGTTATAGAATGCATACTGGGCTGTGCTCCACTTAAGAGTTAGTCCAGGTAAAAACTGAGGAAGCAAAATAGCTTACTTTAGTTTTGATTGCTGGAGGGCTTTTGTAATAAATGGGATGAAAATTGTAGTAACATTCATATATTACTTTGGGTCATGATAGTCCACGTAAAAATGTACCCAGCTCCAATTTTCGTGTAAATAAATGTAACACAATTTTTTGTTACTATTGTGTCCTCCGATTTTTCCACGAGGTGAATATTTTTTCCAGTAATACTATAGCACCTACATATGGTGTTGAAATGAATGAATGATAAGCATTTTAAAATTGGAATTGTTGCAGCGCCTTATTTTAAAATGGATTTTTAGACTTGACTATTCTAATTTTACATTTTTTATCCGAATACGGCGAAGGTAAAAGGAAGTGTTATTTTCACTCTATTAATCTAAGGGAATCTTTGCCGATGTTGCGTACATAGTCGTACATAATTTATAGTACAGTAGATTACCTCTGCCTTACCCTTTGGGGAGACCAGGCGCGGTGTTATGTTATCTGATAAGTTATCTGTGGTGGGTGGCAAACCATAAAGTGTATCTAGGTAAATCATCTTCATTCAGTAAGCTATGTACAATAGTCACACAGCGGATCTTGTGTCTCTGCGAACTATTGCGCAAGAAACAGTTTGTCATCGAGTATAGTGCATACAGTAAGCGAGATAGGACTATGCGACAAACGTAAGCGAGTGAAAGAGGCAGTTATACAATGCTATCTTCTACTTCAACATTGACACAAAAAAGCGACTGTGCAGGGTCTTGCAGCCTACTTCAGACACAAAGATCCAACAAACAACAACAACAGTGAACTACAATGATAGAAACAACATTAACGTCACCAACAAGAATGACACAAACAACAACAACAGTGAACAACAACAACAAGAATGATACAAACAACATTAACGTCACCAACAAGAATGACACAAACAACAACAACATTAATGTCACAAACAACAACAACATTAATGTCAACAACAACAATGACATTAACAACAACAACATTAATGTCACTCGTTACATACCTACCTCAGTACACATACAATGATAGGTGATGGTATAAAGTTTGTGTAATGTACACAATTCAGCGCAAACACAGATCCACTTCTTTTTCCTAACTCTCATAGTGGGGATGATTGTGACAAATAGGAAATTATCCGGGATACGGGCAAAAATTTCTCTTTTTTTTTCCCAAAATATAACCCAGGGGTACAATGAAATGACAATGAAAAGGAACCTTTTTCTCTCATTCTACTATCTCGTTAATAGACCTTTAGAATCCTAAACATGCGTAGAATACCTACAAGCTAAGCTAAAAGAAAGATGAAACCCTCTTCGATTCCTACAGGTATGCAAGCCGCTCGTTAAACATAGGTCTTACCTACGTGCTACGGATAGTCACGTTAGCTGCCGGTCGTAACATAAATACTGGTAATGAAACATTTATTTAACGTTTTTTCTATGGGTTGAACGTGTGTTCGAGAATATTTAAGATGGATTTCTTACGATGGTTTCTATGTTGTCATTTTGCATGCATGAAATTTTTGTGATTCTAAAGAGTGAGAAATAAGTCGTAAATTGTCGATGGGTAAAATTTGCTTTTTAGTACACCTGTTTTTACCATAGCTCATTTAAATGTTTTATTATAATCAGGATACAACGGCAGTCTCATGTCTAATAACTAGACAACCGTTGGGCAGATAGGAAGATAATAAATAAAACGTGGAAAAAGAGTTAAATTCAACACCAGCACCTGTAACCAAGTTGAAAATACAGAATCGATAACGCTAGTAGAAAACGAATCAATGTATGGGTATGACACATCTGAATAATGTTAAGTCACGTGGTCAGACCATACAAATAAAAGGTGTTAACGATACTGTCGGAGACAAACGCGGCACCGGCCACCGCTGCGACTACGGGAGGGCGACGGCGGCGAGCGGGGAGCGCGGGACGAGACACCAGCCGCCGCGCGCCGCTGACCTGCACCGCCACTTACTCCAAAAACACGGACCAGATAGCTCGCGTTCTTACGTCCAATATACGGAACCATTCCTTTTCATACAGTCCGCTATTTTATTTCTACCACCTCGAAGAATCCCCAACAAATGGTCCTCTCACCGTGAAAAAGGACACTAAGGACGTCTTGAAGCTTATTTGGAGACCGAGTCAAGAAACTTTGACGAGTCGTACGCGCCGGCCATTACGCGACGACTTTCGAAGAGGTCAAGGAAGGACATTTGAAGGACGAATAAACCGTTTTGTCACTGGATAAAGGATAAGACATCTTGTGAGTTCGTTCCTATTTATTCCTCTTATTCCCTCTTCTCTTAGCTAATCAGATTGATATTTCCATAATCCCATTTTCATATTCTTTATTCCAAAAAATATTTTTTCCCTTCTAAATAGATACAAATCATATTCATTTTGCTAAAACTTGAGTAGGTGCTTTGTGCATTCTTCATACGTTACAACTCATAGAATAAAACATATGTACATATACTGCTATCTCTAATATTTAACTCGAGCGTTGAGCGCCTATCGCATGAATCATCTTGTTTACTTCAAATCGAAACGCACAGTCATTGTGCTCAGCTACCTGGTTTTTATTTATTATTGCTAAAATATACTTATTACGCTTACCGTGCCACTAGCATATTAATTTGAGGTAAGCAGTTGCCTTTATTGCGATTTGTTACGCTTTGTGAGCATGTCTGAACTTAAAACTTTAATTAAAAAACGCTCAGCAATAAAATCAAAGCTTACTATTTTTGGCAATCATATTAAATTAATAGAATCTTCTAAAACATTAACGGAAATACAAAGCATAGATTTAGAGTGTCGTTTACGAAAATTTGAGCCCTTATGCGAGGAATTTGACGCGTTACAGACTGAAATCGAGATCCTATCTGATGAGCCACCAACCGATGAAGTTTCAGTGGAGCGTGTGCAGTTTGACAACGACTACTACCCGCTGGTGGCCAAAACCAAGCACCTGCTTGCTGCCGGAGGAAAGGGCAGCGGGTCTGTGATGGAGTTCAGCGATGCAGAGTCAGGTGGGCGAGTGAGAAATTTGGTTAGGCTACCGAAAATTGACTTACCACATTTCAGTGGTGGCTATCAAGACTGGCTTGAATTTAAAGACACATTCCTTTCTCTCATACATAACAGTGATTGCATAGATAACATTAATAAATTCCACTATTTACGGGCTTCTCTTAAAGGAAGTGCCGCTCTGATTATTAAAAACATCGATTTTAAAAGTGACAACTATAAAATTGCGTGGGAATTATTGTGCGAGCGATTTGATAACAGTCGCTTACTGATTAATAACCACTTACAAGCTTTGTTTAGCATAGATCCTATTCGATCAGAATCATGTAAGTCAATTCAATATCTTATTGATGTAACTAACAAAAACATCAGGGCACTCGCATCATTGAAAGAACCCACTCAGTACTGGGACACGCTAGTAATTTATATGATGTCAACTAAACTTGACAGTGTGACGGGTCGAGAGTGGGAAGAACATCGGAATACGTTGGCTTCATCCCCAACCCTATCACAGTTCATAACATTTTTAAATAACAGAGCAGACTTATTAGAAACCTTAGAGGAAAACAATAAAAACAATAAAACAAAATCAGAATCCATAAAAGCGAAAAGTTTAGTAATAAATAATAGCACAAATAGCAAAAATAAAAATTTCAAACGAAAATCATGCCCATTATGCGACGATGAGTCACATCAGCTGTTCAATTGCGAATCTTTTAGAAGTCTACCTCAAGAAACTCGACTTTCTAAAGTAAAGGAGTTCAAGGTGTGCTTTAACTGTTTACGTTTCGGTCATGCAGCAAAGAAATGTTTTTTGTCACACTGCAAATATTGCAAAGAAAAGCATAACACACTTTTGCACGTAGAAAAATCAGAGCAAACAGCTTCTCGTGAATCGTCTAATTCGTCTTCAAAGGATATCGTATTGACAACTGATGTTTTACCAGTTACTACTCCGATGCGTGTTTTCCTTTCCACAGCGTTGGTGAGAGTGGTTGACGACAGGGGTAACAAACACACCGCCAGAGCGATCTTGGACAACGGTAGCGGAATAAATATCGTTTCCGAAGCTTTCTGCAGTAAGCTGGGTTTGCCGAGGCGGAACGTGAGCTCCATGGTATCAGGTTTTAATAATCATGTATCCAATAGTACACAGTCTTGCAATCTCACAATTGAGTCATTGAATTCTAGCTATAGGACCAACATTGATTGTCACGTGTTTACCAACGTCACCACAGCAGTACCAATTACATATATTAACACACAACACATTCAAATCCCTGCAGGCTTATGTCTATCTGACCCCTCTTATAACATTCCTTCTAAGGTCGATCTTCTTATCGGGGCGGACGTCTTCTGGGATATTCTAGGTTGCAAAAAGATTAGCCTAGGCAAGAATCAACCTATGTTACGTAGTTCGGAGTTTGGATGGATAGTCACTGGTCACATCACGAGTCCGAAAAGTACATTCAGTCAATGTTTTTTTACTCAAGGTCAACTTGATATTGATCTCACTCGTTTTTGGGAAGTAGATAGTGTTTCTCTTGTGCATTCTCAATCCGCTGAGGAACGTGCGTGTGAAAATAGTTTTACTGACAACACAACTCGTAATGACGATGGTCGCTTTGTCGTCACCATTCCTCTCAAGCAAGATCCCCAGGTCTTGGGTGATTCTTTTGAGATGGCCAAGCGCCGTTTTTTATCGCTTGAGAGAAAATTCGAACGAGAACCAATATTCAAGGAAAAATATTTAAATTTCATGAAAGAATATGAACAGTTGGGTCACATGACTGAAAATAAAACCCTTTTTCCATACAGTGACACGGCCAACTACTACCTTCCTCATCATGGCGTACTTCGGGAGTCCAGTACAACAACTAAGTTGCGTACAGTCTTCGACGCTTCTGCCGTCACCACTTCAGGAATTTCTTACAATGAAATTCAGATGGTCGGTCCTACTGTCCAAGACGATCTCTTATCGATTCTCCTCAGATTCCGCCAGCATAAATTTGTAGTATCGGCAGACATTGAAAAAATGTTTAGATCTATTGACATAGTACCCCTTCAACGATCGTTACAGCAAATAATATTTAGGTATGATTCCTCTCAACGCTTAAAAACCTACACACTTAACACAGTTTGTCAGGGGACTGCATCAGCACCATATCTCGCGACCAAATGTTTAAGTAGTTTGGCATCCACAGTCAGCGATAATAGCGTCAAATACAGTATATCGCACGACTTTTACTGTAACGATTTATTAAGTGGATCCAGTACTGAAAGCGAAGCTATAAAGTTATGTAAGGGAATTACTGCCGCCTTAAATACAGCAAAATTCAATATTCGCAAATGGAAATCAAATAACTCGTTCATTCTTAACGAACTGTTCTCAGGTAAAATTATAGATTCAAACACATTTTTAGATCTATCAGATAATAACATAAATAAAACTACAAAAACATTAGGTTTATATTGGCTTTGTCAGCAGGATATCTTATCTTTCTCAATTAACATTGAACTTCATGAGAAGGTTACTAAACGCCACATACTTTCTGTTATAAGCCAAATATTCGACCCATTAGGCCTTGTAGGTCCATGCGTCGTCGAAGCAAAATTGATTATGCAGAAATTATGGGTCAATAAAAGCTCTTGGGACGAAGAAGTTTCGTCAGACATTTTACATCTCTGGTCTTCATTTGCTAACACATTACCCTGCCTTAATAAGTTACATATTCCTCGATGGGTTCTTAGTGATCTTTGCGTAAAGATTGAAATCCATGTATTCACAGATGCTTCTCAAAGTGCGTATGGCGCATGCGTCTACATTCGGTCTGTGTGTAACTCGGGGATGGTGCGTGTTCAGCTCTTAGTCTCGAAAAACAAGGTTGCACCGATCAAACCCACAACTATCCCACGTCTTGAGTTGTGTGGGGCCTTATTAGGTGCAAGACTGTGTACTAAGGTACAAAATTCGTTAACGATAAACATTAACATGTGTCGGTTTTGGTGCGATTCCACAATCGTATTAGGGTGGTTGTCCACCCCTTCAAATCAACTTAATCAATTTGTACGTAACCGTGTTAATGAGATTAAGGAAAGCACCAGCGGTCACACGTGGAGCTACGTGCCGTCCAAGGAGAACCCGGCAGATCTAGTTTCTCGCGGGGTGAAGGCTGATATTATCAGCGACGCCTCTTTGTGGTGGTCGGGCCCATCGTATCTGCTCGATTCAGAACAATATTGGCCAAAAATGCCTAATGAATCCCAGAAACAGGACCTACCGGATCTCCAACCTTGTCTTGTTATAAATAATAACGTAAGCAAGAACGATGACGATAAACTATTTACAAAACTTATACCTAAATATTCACAATTTACACGTTTACAAAGAGTTATAGCCTATATACAAAGATTTATTTATAACTGTAAAAACAAAACAAAGAAATTCTGTGATCATCTTTCTTGTGAGGAATTGCAAAATTCATTTAATTTTATCATGCATACTGCACAGTTAGAAATGTTCCCAAATGAATATCTTATCTTAAAATCAGGTCACGCGTTACCAAAGAAAAATAGATTAATATCATTGACCCCATTTCTTGATTCAAATGATATCTTGAGAGTGGGCGGTAGACTTGATAATTCACCGTATAGCTATGACATAAAGCATCCTATATTATTATGTGGCAAACATCATTTAACAAAAATAATATTTCATATGCATCACTTAAAGCTTTTACATGCTGGACCTCAGCTATTGTTGTCCAATATTCGTCAAACTTTTTGGCCTTTAGGAGGAAGGAATCTGTCTAAATCCATAACGAAAAGTTGCATAAAATGTTTCAGATTTAAAGCCAGCAATGTTCAGCCCATAATGGGACAGTTACCTGAATCCAGGACTGCACTGGAATTCCCTTTTTTGCACTGTTCAGTGGATTATGCAGGCCCAGTTATGATAGCTAACCGTAAAGGTCGAGGTTGCCAACTGATTAAATCTTACTTGTCCATCTTTGTCTGCTTAGCTACAAAAGCCGTGCATTTGGAGCTCGTCACAGATCTGACTAAAGAGGGATATATGGCCGCTCTAAATCGGTTTGTGGCTCGTCGAGGGAAGCCTCAAAGTATAACCTCCGACAATGGGACTAACTTTGTAGGTACATGTAACGAGTTACATCGTTTCCTACAGGACTCAAGTTCCGAAATTAGTTCTGAAGCCGCCCAAGAGGGTATAGACTTCCTCTTCATTCCAAGCTACACCCCTCATTTCAATGGTATGGCTGAATCTGCTGTCCGTTCCACTAAATATCATCTTCGTAGGCTTCTCCAACTTACACATTTCACATATGAAGAAATGCACACTTGTCTGACTCAGGTGGAAGCCATTCTTAATTCACGTCCTATCACCGCCTTAAATTCTGATCCTACAGACTTCACACCTTTAACACCCGCTCACTTCCTAATAGGACGATCACTTGTGTCAGTTCCACATCCACAGCTGACGGAAAGAATAACTAGCCTTGAGCGATACAAACGAATCGAGTTTGTCAAGCAACATTTCTGGAAACGATTCACCAACGAGTACGTCACTACTCTGCAGCAAAAGACGAAGTGGCCTACTGCGTCAAGCGAACTCAAGTTGGGTTCCTTAGTCCTTATAAAGGATAAGGCGCTGCCTCCATTACGTTGGGCCCTGGGTCGTTGTGTGGCCGTTTTCCCAGGAGCTCAGGATCAAGTCGCTCGAGTCGCCGATATAAGGATCAAGGGAGGAACCATTATTCGAAGGGCGTTTAATAACATTTGTCCCCTTCCAGAACCTGCTTGTTGAATCAGCTGCCTACCTACTTCAACCCGGGGAGTATGTCGGAGACAAACGCGGCACCGGCCACCGCTGCGACTACGGGAGGGCGACGGCGGCGAGCGGGGAGCGCGGGACGAGACACCAGCCGCGCGCGCGCCGCTGACCTGCACCGCCACTTACTCCAAAAACACGGACCAGATAGCTCGCGTTCTTACGTCCAATATACGGAACCATTCCTTTTCATACAGTCCGCTATTTTATTTCTACCACCTCGAAGAATCCCCAACAATTGTTACAAGTCGAAAGAGAGTCGATACGAAACGTTTGTAACTTAGCTAGGGGGCTGGCTTGTTGTACCCCGACTTTTCGAGGTAAACCGATAGCCTACACAATAACTTAAACAATTTTAGAACTAAAATATAAGAATAAACAAATTCTTATTCAGTAGATCCCGTCTCATATAGGTATAGATGGTAATGATAAGGCAGATTATCTTGCAAAGCGAACATGTTCGGATGGCACCTATTTCGTAGCAATGCCACATTACACGGAATTTAATCGGTACTTAAAAAAAATGTATAAAAAATTGGAAAGACTACTTTGATCTTCGTTCCAGGGCTTGTAATATCTGTTTCACTGTGTGGATGTGATCTATAGTGGAGAATTTTCTCCTAAAACCGGCTTGTTTCACTGGTTGGTTGTCCTCCAATGTCAGGCTTATTCTTTCGAGAATCACTTTCGAGAATATCTTGTATAAGTTAGGCATAAGGCTTATGTCCTCTTTCGACCCTTTTTTCTGAAGCAGTATGATGTGTGAAGTTTTCCATTGTGCGGGAATGTACTGGTATAAAAAAAATTGTTGAATAATTTTGTCAGTATAGGGACTAGTTCTTCTGCGGACCCTTTCAGCAGTTATTTTATAACAAATGATTTAGGCATTAATTAATAATTTACTTAACAAGACAAACTAATTACGTTGGCCTGGCGAGGCCCGAACTCCGAAATATCCGACTAAGCTCAAATTAGTACGCTTACGAGGCAGCAGTAGGGGTGGTCCTTTGCATTTAATAAGGAAAGGCGGAGATAAACGTGTTGGATTCAGTATTGCCTTGGGGCAAGGTTTTGAGGGTTTAAAATGCGTTGTATTAGCGCTCATTTATTGATTTATTTCAGTATAAGAAATACTACCTATTTCTATAAGTAACTCGTTTCATGGAAAATGAAAATTGTAAATTACTATTTATCAATAACTATCTATAGTAAGGCCACTACCAAATTTAATATTAGGACTCTTTAACCTCGTGTCAATTAACTTAGTCCTGACATGCGAGATGATTTTTGATGCGTAAATACAGTTTTCTGGTTTATGCACTATATAGAAATTCAAAACTCAAATTCTAAACAAGTCCTGTTTATATTCGGTTGGATACTTTCAGCCAGCTGCTACCAGCCACAATGTGAAGATTGTCACTCCACCTATCTCTATGTTCTACTCCACGTTTGCTGATTTCCGAAAACGCGTCAGTCATAAAAGTGATTAATTCTACGGCTACAGCCGATCTATTTCCATTTCAGCTTGCTTATTATGACGTTGCACGTAACAACCCTAAATCATTTCCAACCGATTCACACTAATTAGTAGAGCAGTCGTAATTGTATAAATGTTTAATATTCGAGCAGTATATTCATCATAACAGTGTGTCAAATTAGTCATAGAATGCACTCAGATCTTCATCTACATTTAATTTTAACGAGTTTTCAAAATACACGTTTGGATGAACGGGTTTCAGCTTGGACTTGGACTGTGGTGGTTGACTAGTTTGGAAATCAAAGAAGTACAAGATGTGATGTTGTTCTGATGAACGATAAAGACTGATATTATTTGGCGGATGCCAGATGGCCAGCTTCGAACATCTGGAATTATTTATATAAATTTGATTTTCTAACTGTAGCCTTTGTTGTTGTTACACAGAACAGTAGTAACGAAGCCTCCATATAATTAAAATGCTGACCGGCAAATTTCATCCAGATCCGTGCAGCCGTTCTGGCGTTATTGAGTAACAAACATACGTCCATCTAAATTTTCAAAACAAATCAAATCAAATGATTTATTTGCATAATACATGATAAAAAGGTGTTACAGGTTTATACCTGTAACACCTTTATAACATGTACATAAAAGGTACATTGTATTATAACTTAATGAGGTGTGCAAATTATATATTTTATACTTTGCCAACATTGAATATGACACAGAATATATTTTAAATGGAGTTACAATATTAAATAGAAATGTCAAAACAAAAATCGAATTTAAAAAATGTCAAATTATTATACACAAGTCAAATCAAACTTCAATACTCATTATATTTGTGATATTGGTGACATTTCACATACTAACCATTATTATCCTTCACAGTCAAGGACACTTCCTTGGCTCCAACAAACGACATAAAAAAATAATAGCTATAGTGCAATTTAGTAAGACGCTGTAAAGCGAGGTCCATTGTACTAAGAGAGATAGAGAAGGTCATAATCAACGAAATGATATTACCGAGAGCATCCCTTGGTAAACGACTTGAATAAAATCTGGACAGTGGTTGAAGTTATAAGAAATGGCGTATTTTATAATGAAGTATTAACCCTTTTGAAATATTTGCAAAACTGCCTGTTTCCCTGTATGGTCTATTATCAAAAACTTTGAGCTCCAACACTCCCAACTATACTGGACATAGATTACATAAATGTTTGTTTTGTTTCAGCCATCGAACTTCTTAATCCGTTTATAGGGCAAACCCAATATTCGTTGGCAGATTCTGACAAGTAATCATGGTTATTTTATCAGAATATATACATTTTATAGTATTATATTTAGCAAATTTCAAGCTTTTATTTAACTTGCAATGTATGAATGTGTGTATGTTTGGGTCAAATCTTGCAATTGAATTTTAAAGCAGTTATTCTCCACAGATTAAGATGGAATTTTGCATACACGTTTAGTTTGGATGACAATGCATAGTTATCTAAGTGACGTCATTCTAAATCCAAGATGGAGACTAGTAATTTTTTGTGCACTACCATGATATTGGTATCAAATGAAAGGGTTTCCTGAGAAGAATACGAAAAAAACTTGATTTCAAAAAAAGGAAAAGAATATTAAAACTAAATTAGCCTAGTCACAGCCTACGTACGTGTAGCATAGTAAATTCTAAAAGTATTTGGATGACAGCTGGTTCTAAGGATAAGTTATAATATGTTTGAAGAATGATAACATACCAACTATATATCGATAACTAGATATCGATGGATTCAAGGCTGATTTAGTAGCCCGAGCCTGTGATAAAATGTTTCGACCAATTTGCCTACAGTTGCTGTGTCCATAAAGTTATACGACTCAGAGATAAGCTGGCCACAACAGCTTAAGTTGCTCTCTGAAAACTCCCCGAGGAGTATAAATAGTGGTCAATCATTTGAGATTTGGTAAGAGCTGACTTTGAAATTAATCTATTGATCGTTTAAGCTCCTTGTTTGATTATCCAACTGCCCCAGAAGGAGAGGACAGAACCTCTCCTGGTTCTTATAATTCTAAATCTGGAAGCAAAAAGTATGGGGAAAAGTATCCAGGAGATTTTATAAATTTTTATTGTGGGTCCAGTTTTAAATAAGTGCCGAAAAAAGCTTTAAATTTTACGTTGAATAAATTTTATTGCTACTTATTTATTTAAGTAGCCATTTATATTAAAATTATTTTCCTTATTTGCCTCTGGGCGCTACTTAATGTGATTAAATAATCTTTGAGGCACCTTAATTATTATTTATATAAATGTTAGTACGTATAAATATAATGATTTGCCTGTTTTAAAAATATTTTCTTATGTCTATTAAAATTTGGTTTTAAGCCTTTGTTTAACTTGCTTTGTTACTTGTTAGTATGCACGGCAGGCGTATTACGTATCCTTTGCAAGAGCAAAACAATTGCGATCAAACGTTTATGTCATAAAAGTCGGAATTACCTGCAGTGTAGGTATGGTAGGTCCTACAATCGTTTGCTTATAGCTCGCTGTTTGTCAAATGCACTCATGTAAAAAAAACCGCCAACAACTCTAAAACTTTTCTATTGAAGAGCAAATATTGCGCAAAAATCGCTATCGTTTTGCTCTTGCAAAAGATATATTATCATACACGTTGGGTTTGGATGACTGTCATTGACGGTGAACTAAGTGACATAATTATAAATTCAATATGACAGGTTCTCAAAGATGATGGACTAATTATTTTTTATGAAATCCGATGGTAAAAAGAAAATGTTTTCTTTCTTCTTTCTTTCTTTATATAATACCAGCTTCTGCCAGCGGCTTCGCCCGCGTGAATGTCGAAAATTATGCCAATGGAACATATTCCCGGTATAAAAATAGACTATAACCTATCTCTGTGCCAAATTTCATCCAGATCCGCCCAGCCGTTTGAGCGTAAAACACTCACAAACTTTCGCCTTTATAATATGATTGTGATTTAACAAAAGAATGGGTTTTGCTACGAAAAAAAAAGAAAAAAAAGTTTACCTTATTAAATAAAATATGTATATACAGTTTACGTGTTCTTTTCTAAATTTCGTTTGATGCACTGTCTCCACCCACCTTCATTCAAGTTTCTACCATGCCAACTTCGAAAAAAATCATTCCCATACTACCCTCCTTTCAAGATTAATTCCCCCAATTGCGCCACAAGCTTAGGGACCTGCGACATCATTATCTGCCCGACACAAGCGTGAGATTAGGACGGACTATTTCATTACATTTTTCCGAGGGATTTCTTTCTTAGTCCCTCGCAGTTGGGACGAGTGAAATTAATGTATCTTGTGGATGGCAATCATACTTATACGAGACTGGGTCGAAGGGATCGGGGTAGCTGTGAGTTTTAGAATGGAAGCTGGAGATGTGATTGCGGTTTTGATTTTGTTTTGCTTTGTTTGCAAAAGAAAAGTATTGTATGTAAGTATTCAGGTATTAATACTTAACACGTCTCAATCAATTGCTATTCTGAAGATCTACACAAAAGGTCATTCTATTATATCTATTCTTGGTCAGTAAAAGCGATGGTCTAAATAACAAAATGTAAGTGTTCAACTAGTATAAAGTGCAAATTCAGACATGCATGAAGTACTGCTCTCACCTCTGGGACGGATCTGCCAAATATTAACTTGGTGCACTTGAGTCGATTGACAAATGGGCCAAGAGGCTTATCGGCACCGATGCACTGGTCGCCTCAAAGTTCCAGAGCCTTGAACATCGACGACGAGTTGCCAGTCTGCCGGTTTTCTATCGGTTAAATTTCGGGAAGTGTGCGATGGAATTGCAAAATTTGATTCCGCCTAGCCCCTTCCATCATCGGACAATAAGACGTACGGCAATGCGCCACCGGCACATGGTGGACCTCCCACCCACACGTTAAAACGTTTTGCGAATACTTTCATTGTGTGCACAGCTAAGAAGTGGAATTCCCTGCCGGAGTTTTTGTTTTCTGATAGCTACACTTGGGGTCTTTAAGTTAAGAGTGAATAGGTTTCTTCTAGGCAAGCGTGATTCACCGTCGACCACATCTTCGCTTACCATCAGGCAAAATAGTGATCAAACGCGAGCCTACAGTCAAATAAAAAAATATAAAGGGATTGATATAGTCGGAAACGGCTCAGTTGCCCAAGAAGGAAAAAAATATGAAAAACCTTTTGACAACTGGATGTTGGCAAAAAAGGGAAATAAGATTACCAATAATAATGTTTACGCCAATGGCAGCGACCAGAAAATATTCATCAGTGAAGATTTGCCCAAGTATAAGCGTCAACTCCTATCACATCACATCATTAGCCTATTAATTGTTCCCATTGCTTGGATACAGGCCTCTCTGTGAGAGGGAATTGGTCGTAATCTACCACGCGGGCCCAGAGCGGGTTGGTGGATGTCTCATGTCTTCGAATTTTTGGTTTTAAGACACGCCGGTTTCCTCACGATCCTTTACCATTTTGAGAGCAGTGGTGATGACATAATTTACACAAAGTAAAGCAGCTGCCTGGGTTCGAACCCACGACCTACGACACGTAAGTTGGGGTCCTTACCACTTGGCCACCACTGCTCTGTCAACTCCTATGGACAGTTAGAAACCAACTTAATCCAAAAGGGTTCCAGTAGATTTGGGTTCAAGACTGTAGTATTCTAGTCAAAAAGACTAGTCAAGAAAAAAATATTTACAACATAAGATCATAAGAAGAATTGAAAAAGCTCGAGAAATGTAAATAAACACGTGCGACTAGCGCTGCGAGTTACACTAGGTGATTTGCTATCTTAACATTTGATCGAACAGTTGATTTTGGCACTGATGTTGTGTTTAAAAGATACTGTGACATAACATCATTATATTACGATATGACTCTGAATAAAAGATGTCATCATACATCTGAACATAAGGTCGATGAGAAAATACTTGAATGAGTTACATGTCTTGTTGGTAGGAAATAAGTGTAATAAAGGTATAATAATATATATATATTTTTTTTCTTAACACTAATCCCCACCAACGAAATTGGCGCCTATTGAAATGCAAACACATACATTCCGTTCAATCTTTCATTCCTCTCACACTTTTATTCCTCATACTAAAGTTCTTCTTGCATTCATCCTCTTGTACACTGTGTGGGTTTTCACATTTTTATTTCAGTCGGGTGTAAAAAATCTTAAAATATATATACAAGTTACAGTTCTGTTTATCCCAGAAATAAAATTCAATAAAAAGCTAATTATCACAGTTGTACAATAATATTAAGACATGGTCGGTTACAATGGGCCTTATCAGAAAGCTTACAGTCACTTAAAAGGCAATGGAAAGGGCTATGCTCGGAGTTTTGCCTTGCGTGATCGAATCAGAAATGTAGAGATCCGCAAGAGAACCAGGGTCACCGATATAGCCCGAAGAATTGCCAAACTTAAGTGGCAGTGGACAGGGCACATTGCTCGCAGAACGGATGGCCTATGGGGCAGAAAGGTTCTGGAGTGGCGACCACGGCCTCCCACCAGGACGACAGATGACCCGGTGAAGGTTGCAGGGATCGGTTGGTTGTGGGACGCACGGGACCGGTCAATGTGGCGACGCCTGGGGGAGGCCTATGTCCAGCAGTGCACGTCTTTCGGCTGATATGATGATGATTATGATGAATACTAAGTGAGATAAATATAAAGAACGAAGAATTATCACTATACCAGATATTGGAATATAACACATAAATGCATACAAGGAATATTGATATACGTAAAGGATAGATCTAGCTTCGATGCCAAAATAGTCAAGGCTAACACTTTAGAAACACTGCATGGTCAGCTTAGAAGGGAAAAGGATATAAAGCACATAATATCTATATACAGACCACCTAAGAAAAATAAGTCACAATTTGATCAGTTCCTAATCATCTTCATATCCACAAAGGTTTATCATTCCTAGCGTATACTTTTAGGTACCCCGTTTCCCTTTATCTTGGACCGCTGAAATTGTAATTAATAACGGAAATTATGTTTATACGTAACTAAGAATTGAGGTAACATTATCTTTATAAAAATTGTTAACGGAACGAAGGGGCCTGGATCTCACGACACAGGGAATCCTAGTATTAGATCTAGGAATTCAATCAACTAGAATGTAATCTTATGAAATAAATTGATTCTTATTCTATAAAAAAACCGGCCAAGTGCGAGTCGGACTCGCGCACGAAGGGTTCCGTACTTGGTAAATTGCGGTTTACGATTTTAGACGTATTAAAAAAAACTACTTATTAGATCTCGTTCAAACCAATTTTCGCTGGTAGTTTACATAGTAATGTACATCATATATTTTTTTTAGTTTTATCATTCTCTTATTTTAGAAGTTACAGGGGGGGGGACACACATTTTACCACTTTGGCAGAGTCTCTCGCGCAAACTATTCAGTTTAGAAAAAAATGATATCAGAAACCTCAATATCATTTTTGAAGACCTATCCATAGATACCCCACACGTGTGGGTCTGATGAAACAAAAAATTTTTAGTTTTAGTTTCAAGTATGGGAACCCCCAAAATTTATTGTTTTATTTTTATTTTTGTGTGAAAATCTTAATGCGGTTCACAGAATACAT
This sequence comes from Orthosia gothica, assembly GCA_949775005.1. NCBI lineage: Eukaryota > Metazoa > Arthropoda > Insecta > Lepidoptera > Noctuidae > Orthosia > Orthosia gothica. The sequence goes on from OX459047.1 coordinate 3,304,245, forward strand.
CTACTTACCAAGTTTCAACAGCACAGGTCTTATAGTTTCGGAATAAAGTGGCTGTGACATACGGACGGACAGACAGACAGACAGACAGACAGACATGACGAATCTATAAGGGTTCCGTTTTTTGCCATTTGGCTACGGAACCCTAATAAAAAGGAATTAAGCCAAATAAAAAACATTTAAAGATACATAATAGATAGCGCTGGAAGGCTTCCCACAAGGTGGACTGTTGACCTGATGCGAAGCTTAGTGTGCCCCCTGCGCTAGAGGCAACATGCATAATTTGTACATAGTCCAAATCGAAGAGGCGTCCTTAAACGATGCTTTGGTTCAACAGTGGACGTTGAAATGATAATGAAAACGAAATGGGAGACAAGGAAAAACAATTTTATCACAAATTCACGTTACAGCTTCGAAACTGAAAATCTATTCTCGTTTTGACTTTACCAATAATATCAACAGTATTTGAAGAGACTATTCTACAAAATAACATACTATTTTCATCGAAAAATTCCTTTCTGAGTTTTCTGAAGCAACGCTAGTGAAATAAATGTATCTTTATGGTTGGCAATCACACTCATACGTGATCGGGGTTCAGGTTTCAGAAGTATTTTTCTTGTATTGGGAATTGAATGATGTTTGATTGTGTTAGGAAAGCGTGGGTTTTGAGAAGAGTTGTTTTTAGGATTCCGTTATTGTTTTTGATCGGAGTATCTTTATCTTGTTCAGGCCCAATCAATAGGAACAGAACATCAAAACAGTATTCCCTGAAGGTTTAAGCAGATGTGCACCAACAATATACCCAGATTTCACCAGTTATGTTTAAGTATGAAAGAAAGAAAGAAAAGACATTCCATATAAACAGGGAACTCCCATAAAAATAGGGTGAGGGGTGAGTGTATTGCCATTAACCTAGCTCAAATCCAGAATCTGAGCTACTTTTGAGATATTTCAGGTAGAAATGGTGGTGAAAATGCAATAACACTGTGACCAACCCTCGAGTCGAACCCAGGACAGCAACATGCGCAGCAATCACAGACATAAATCTAACTTGGTGGCAGCAATGGTGCTTGCAAGTAAAAAGACCAACGAGGCTGTCAATTCGGTTAGTAATTTGTTGATCGCTTTGAGGCTCAAACAATAGAAAATTATGCCATAGACACAGTAATCAACAGAGCGATTGATTGATAAGTTTAGCTTGTAATGTTTCTGGGCAGTATAGATATTTAATAACTTTTACCAAGGGAATTTTGACGTTGAAAATTATAGGTATTCGTACCGGTACTTGCCTGTAGTCCCCAGTCTAGTCCCCCTCGGGGTACCATGAACAAATATTTTTACCCGTGGATCCCCCAAGGTGGACAAAGTGGTACCATAGGCAAATTATTTGACCCGTGGTACCCTACTTTGTAATGTAACCGTACAATATCAAGAACGAAGGGCGTTCATTTTTTTTAAAAAAAGAGAAAGAAATATCACTGTAGTGACAATTTTACGTTTTGTTTTTTTATATAATTATAGGCTTGCGCTTGACCACTATCTCAGCTGATGGTAAGCGATGATGTGGTCGACGGTGAAGCACGCTTGTCTAGAAGTAACCTATTCACTCTTGAGTTAAAGACCCCGAGGTTATAGCTATCCGGAAACACAAACTCCGGCAGGGAATTCCACTGCTTAGCTGTACGCATAATGATAGTATTCCCAAAACGTTTAGTGCGTATGGATGGGATGTACACCATGTACCGATGGCGCATCGCCGTACGTCTTGTAGTCCGATGATGAAACGGGCTTGATGGAATTAGGTCATGCAATTCCATCGCACACTCTCCGAATATCAAACGATCAGAAATCAGAAATCATTTATTTTGCAATGAATGTGGGTACAAAATAAGATGTAAGCATTACAAAAAAACAGTTCCAACAACACTCTACCTTACGGCATGCAAAAGTAAAACATATTTATATCTACTCAATTATACAACCAAATAAACAATAAGAACACAAAAATTGTACAGGTTTGTGGATCTACAACCTTCCTACATAAACTAAACATAAAAAACAAAATCTTAATCCTATATTTTACAAATAAATTAAATCGATTATTTTGCATACATTATCAAGGCACATAGTACAATTTGAAACAATATTATAAATTATTAAATCATTATATCACACATAAATAATTATTATTATGTATTTATTTTATCACTATATATATAATTTCATCATTATATCATGTTACGTTATTATCATCCAAAAAATCTTGTATAGAATAATAACATTTATCTATTAGTAAGGATTTTAGCTTCTTCTTAAATATGCTTAATAACATTTATTTGTAGGCATGAGGTATTTTATTATAGATAATGGGTCCCATTGATAGTAAGCTTTTTCTTAATAATGCCGTTTTGTATCTAGCTGTAAACATTAGATTTTTGTACTGCGATCTAACAGGTCCCGGACGTGTTCTAATATCGTCCATTAGGGTAAAAAGGTGTATGTTTGTTCTAACAAACATTGCAACTTCAAGTATATACAACGACAGAAAGGTGAGTAATTTTAGAGACTTGAACATAGGTGCACAACTGTCGGTATTTTTAAGACTAGTCATCGATCTTTTGCAACGTTTTTGGGATTTGAATATCCTCTCCATCTCAGTAATGTTACCCCAGAATATAACTCCGAATCTCAAAACTGACGCAACTAGACCATGATAAGCTTCCAGCACGCTGCGACTGCTTACTTTTTTTGCCAGGTTATAAAGTACGTACGCTGACTTGCTTAACCTCTTACATACATCCTGCGAATGCGGTTTCCAGGTCATTTTGTTATCAATTAGAATACCAAGAAATTTTGTGACATTTGTCGAGTCTACTTTTTGCCCATTAAATTCAATATTAAAATTTTCAGCTCCTAGACGCTGATGAAAATGCATAATTTTCGTTTTTTGTATATTTAATATTAGATTATTTCCATTAAGCCAATTTATTATGTTTTTCAATGCATTATTAATGTCCGTTTCATAATTATTTTTATTTCCGCATTTTACTATTGCCGTACTGTCGTCTGCAAATAAAACCATAGGTTGTTAAATATGGCGAGGCAAGTCGTTAATGTATAATAGGAACAATAACGGTCCAAGTATACTACGATGTGGAACGCCATACTTGACTTCCCTGAAGCCGGATAGATATTTATATTCTCGTTTAGTTTTCACACATATCCTTGATATACGATAAAAAACCGACAAGCAACTCGGCGACGATGTTCATGGATTTTACTTAAGGCGGTACCCCGAGCAAAACGCCGTGCAAGCCGTTTTTTGTGCTGTTTTTAGGAGCAATCTACTCGTTATTTAAAAAGAAATATCAATTAATAAAAATACATAATATTGATAATATTATGTATTTTTATTAATAATATATTCATAATATTGATTCTAAAATGGTAAATTTCGTTTTTTTTTAATGTTGTATATATTTCACTAATCTCCTTCCAAAAAAACATAAAAATGAGAAATAATTATTGATATTATGCATCTCCTCGTAAAGTGTTCATTAATTATTTTTTGTACTAACACTAATGGATAGTCAATTTAATAACGAACATTTTTGTAGTTTTTTTTTTCAAAAGACCAAAATTTGATTTTATAAAGATTTTACTCTAAAATCTGGGCGTAATCACTACTGTAATTCATGCACCACCAGTGCCGCTAGACCAATAGGAATGCTCATATCTCATGCCGATTTTTTGGTCAGGGTACCGTCTTAACCAGTGCCGCATTGCCGATGAGCCTCTTGGCCGGCTTTTAATATATAAAAAAAAAAAAAAAAAAAAACCTATAACACCCAGCGATATTGTAGCTTTCTTGCAATGAAAGGATTTTCATAATCGTATAAGTATTTGCAGATATTTTATTTTAAATTTCATGTTATATAATTTACCTAGTAGTAGACACGCGTCGATCTACAATCTATTGAAAACGTAATTATGACACGATATCATGCGAAAACACCCCGATTAAAACAGTAAAACGCATAACTTTTGTACGGCTGAACCGATTTTCATCAAACACGGCTAAGAAAAGTCTTGATTTTTCTAGCAAATAAATATTTTGATTTGATTTGATTTGATAAAGCCACCTCACTCTTACTAGTCACAGTAGTCACTAACCCACAATATGGTGCCCAAAAGCCGCCATTTATCTTTTTACACTCGCCAGTGACACTCGCTAGGTTACGACGAAGCGATTGACGTAAGAATCATTAAAATCAGCCTACGCGAATTTTATTTGAAATTCCACATATGAACAAACATACATACATAGACTGAAGAACTCATTACCCTCCTTTGCGTCGCACAGTTGGGTGAAAAGGATAATGATAATAATCATGATATCCCACATACTATAGCCCTTTGTTTTTGGAACAAAATGTGACACTATACATTAATATAGTTGGCCATTAATTATAGAATCTGCGTATTCGAATCATAATTTCCAGAGACATCCTTCACATTCAAACAATATTAACCTTGAAAAAAAATATTAAAAGATTTACATACATACATACATACATAAACTCACGCCTTTTTTCCATGGGGGTAGGCAGAAACTACAGAACCACCTGCTACGATCCTTACATACTTCTTTTGCTTCACACACATTCATACATCTAGTCATACACACACGTCGGTTATGGGATAAAAAGATTTGTTTTATATTTATTGATTCTAGAAACTTTTAAGACTTTCTCGTTTGAGCACAGATTTCATTAGTATTGTTGATCATAAAAGCAATATTTAACTTGATTCAATTCAAGACTCGAAATGTATTTGAGTTCGTTAGATAAATAATTGAGTTGGAGAATATTGTGGTCTGCAACTGACCAGGGCTGGCTTGACTTTGAGAATAAGATGATAATTCAATATTTCGTTCTAACTGAATAATATCTTTAAACTCCATAATTTTCCTTTTGCATTTATATTTTGTTTTTGCAACTGTGAATGTCGACGTCTTCAAGGTTCTGGACTGGAAGGGGCTTGGCATCAACGTTAATGGCGAGTACATCACTCACCTTCGGTTTGCCGACGACATAGTGGTTATGGCTGAGACCATGGAGAGCCTCAGTAAAATGCTCGATGACCTCAGTAGAGCTTCCGAAAGAGTGGGTCTTAAAATGAACATGGACAAAACCAAGGTCATGGTGAATGCCCATGTTACACCCACTCCTATCAAGATCGGAGACTACACTCGAAGTTGTTGATGATTATGTTTACTTGGGACAAACGGTCCAGTTGGGTAGGTTCAACTTCGAGAAAGAGGTCAACCGTCGAATCCGACTCGGCTGGGCGGCGTTCGGGAAGTTACGTGGTCTCTTCTCATCCAATTTACCGCAGTGTCTCAAGACAAAAGTCTATGACCAGTGTGTGTTGCCAGTGATCACCTATGGGACCGAGACGTGGTCGCTTACAATGGGCCTTATCAGAAAGCTTAAAGTCACCCAAAGGGCAATGGAGAGGGCTATGCTCGGAATTTCCTTGCGTGATCACGTCAGAAATGATGATATCCGCAGAAGAACCAAAGTTACCGACATAGCCCGAAGAATTGCCAAACTTAAGTGGCAGTGGGCAGAGCACATTGCTCGCAGAACGGAAGGCCGATGGGGCCGAAAAGTTCTGGAATGGCGACCGCGAACCGGAAGACGATACGTTGGAAGGCCTCCCACTAGGTGGACCGATTACCTGGTTAAGGTTGCGGGAAGGCGCTGAATGCGAGACGCACGGGATCGGTCAATGTGGCGACGCCTGGGGGAGGCCTATTTCCAGCAGTGGACGTCTTTCGGCTGAAATGATGATGATGATGATGAACTGTGAATGTCACAGTGATTATAATAATACAATTTTATGTACCTACTACAGCGGTAAGTATGTGTGGTGTAACTTTAAATGATAGATTGAGGAATGATGTCATAAAACGACGTTGTGGTTTAAAAAAGATGTAGTGACTTAAATTGAAAAGAGTATGTTAAGATGGTTTGACCATGTTGAGAGGATGAATGAAAGGCGACTGACGAAAGGTATTTAGAAGGCAGAAGTGAATGGAAACGCTGGCATGGGACGCCCTAGGAAGACATACGTAGACCTTATTGGTGATGATTTTTAGACCAGGTGCGCAGTACTCATACTCGGTGCCTTATTTTGTGTGGACCTTATGTAAATAATACAATATAATTTACTTGTGTTACTTGAATAAATAATTTAATCATTTTTCGTGCGCGGAATCTTAACTGCCGTCAACGACTTCGACAATGGACGAATCATCTCATTAAAATCTGATTATATCCGTTGATACTATATCAATGATTCACTTCTAAGATCTGGCCACGATTTATCTATATGTATATGTATATAGTCAAGGGTCAAAAGTGCAGGCATACACTCCCAAAATTCAAATGGCTTGTTTTTCTAGAAGAAGTTAAATTATCCACAAGTGGTTTAATGTGTTGTACAGATTTCAACATTTCAAATTTCAACATTTCGCGGTTAATAGGTATATACTAATATACCTATTAACCGCGAAATGTTGAAATTCTATTGCCTAAAAAAAATTGCTGCTGCTGTTTAGTAGAGTGAACTGCACTTTTGACTACACGTGTAACGATGTAAAGGCCGGGGGAAGGGAAGCTTTTAACCTGACCGCGACGGTCAGAATATTTAATAAACCGGCCAAGTGCGTGTCGGACATCGCACATTTAGGGTTCCGTACCAAACCACAAAATTAAGTTGGTTGTAACAGGAAAAATTAGAGAATTTCAAAGTAAACATCGGATTTATCAATAAATTGGTACTAGATATTATTACGTATATTTTATATACGTAATAATAAAAGCTGATTCTGGTTCATTTCTTTGTTTTCCAATATTTTCTAAAAGAAAAATACAGTATTTATCTACTCAATGAGCCTTTAACAACGACAGCCCACTTGATGGTAGGGTAAGTCAAACTTTTTTTTCACGCGCCTCTTTGTCAATATGGGAGCACCCCTTAAGAAAATAAAAAAATAAATGACGGATAGACAGATGAACACGTGAGTGACAGCAGTAGGGCTCCGTTTGGACCCTTCGGGTACGGAACCCTAAAACCGGAACCCCACGAAAGTAATTGGTGAACTGTGGATTAGAGAGAGCCTCTCTGTTTGCTTACAGATATGTGCACCATAATATTTTCTGGTGGTAATAGTCTCTGAGATTCAGTCAAGAGGACTATTATTTATTAATATAAGAAAGAAACTAATTATGTATCATCAAAATAAAATCATAAAACTATTTTGTGGCCTCTATTGTACTCCAATGTCAGCTAAAGTCTGTGTTTATAGAATCATTTTAATTATTTATTCACTTCAGCAGAAATAATTGAAAACTAGACCTTAATTATTAAGACACAATTCAAAATAAATGGTATGAATATAAAAACAGTTCTCATTGAAACTTCTATGAGAATATTTTATTAATGAGAAAATAATATTCATAGGTCAATCATCATAGTCAGGAAAAAAATATATTATAAGTTTTGACAAGAATTTCTAGAAATAAATTAACTACCTGTTATAGTGTCCAATATTTTTTGATAATAATCTAACCACAGATATAAATCTAACTAGATGACGTGATTGTATGTACTTCACGTGTCAAAAAACGGAGTAAATCAATGATCGTATGTTGCGCTTTTCATTTAGCATTTTTGGCACCGGAAATCCACCGAAACCTAGGAAAATGACTTTTTATGCCATATTGAGTTGTAAAGACTGTATAGAAAAAGTTAGCCAAGGCATTGGAAATGTTTTCTTTCATTGGTAAGTAAATTTGATTATAAATTGTGTGTGAAAAAATGAGGTATACAGATGGAGGGACTTGCGTTTTCTATTTAGATGTATGTCTGTGAATTTTACTAACCATCCAACGATAAAGTACTTTTATCACAGTAGTAGGTACATTCTCATGGGAGGATCATCGATTTTCACGCAAACGAAGCCGCTGGCAAATGCAAGTATCTCTTATTATAATCTTTCCTATTCAACGCGGAAACTATTCAGAAGGTCAATAGCTACTTCCACCCTATTAAGTTCTATTATTATGTACTCGGTTCCACTTCATCTAAATTCATTGAAGTACTTATCCTTTCCGATGAAAGAGGCTCTTTTATTTGCTGAGCGGAGACTTCCAATATACGCCTAAAAGTAGTTTAAGTACAGATGGCCAACTGATATCTAGGTACACTGGCTAAACAAATTTTATAACAGTTTTATAAGATTCTATGAAGTTTTATACTGACGTATGAACACTAACTTTACCCTAACTTTTGACATTTGGATTGCGCATATCTGGGCAAAATCATATAATTTATATCAAACATAATATTTGAGTGTGGTCACTTCGAAGTATACCAGTATTCAGCATCATTAATTCAGACGAAACGTTATTCTTTTCGCAACCAGCGGACTTCCGAGGCCCTCACCAGCTCAACGGTCTACTTTGTGGACGCTTTTCAACACTGCGTTTTCTAGCACTCATGAAGATTCACAAAACTAGCCACGCGTTACTTTCGTTGATCCTGCAATTAAACTCTTTTGTCGTGTGTACTTTTGGGTGTGGATATAATAAAGAAGTGAAGCCGCAGTGAAGATGAAATTGTAGTCGGGATTTACGATTTTTGTTCCAATATATTTATGTCCCAAAGGAACAGTATCTTTCCGTATCTTTGGTAACAAAACGATAGTTTCTGCCTTCTAAGAATAAATATTATTTCGAGATATAAATTCGCTCAAGCGTAGTTCAATATTTTGCTCCATAAAATGAAAATATATTAGATTTAATTATTTCGATTGACTTGCTTCATTAAATTATTTATAGACTGGAATATATGGAAGTAAAAATAAATATAAAGTGGGCGTTTCAAACGGTAACTAAGTAAATGTCAGAAGAAATTGGCAAACAGTGTGTATTTGTCGATTTATTAAACTTGCTAAGATCATTATTCCATCTGGTAAAGGTAATGTCCTTGTATCTGTGTCCCACATTCTATTTTCTATAGAACCACCAGATCTATTTTCTTAAAAACCAAGGGATAGAAAAATATAGCTTCTGACAGCGACTTCACCCGCTTGGAAGTCGGAAATTATCCCAAGTAAACGTCATCCTGCGATAAAATTATCCTATGTTCTTTTACTAAGTCAAATCTTCATAACAAAATATCAAAACTGGTTTAGTGATTTATGTGCAAAAAAGTAACAAACGGAGGACTGGCAGGGTTATTTTTGCATTTATAATATTAAGATGAAAATATGGATTTTAATTACTTAATCTCACAGTTTTAATCATACACCAAAAATTAAAGAGAGCCAGCAGTATTAACATGGTACATTAAGATATTTTTTCGCGTAAGCGTTTATTTCGTTCCAAAACACAAATCGCAGGCGTAGGCAAAACCGCCGCCAAACTAAAGTGGAATTGGGCAGGCCACATCTGCCGTATGTCGCAACAGAATTGGGCAAAAGTAACCACTGACTGGATTCCTAATAACGACGCGGTAGGCCCAGAAAGAGATGGCGTGACGAATTAGACATCTATTTGAACGACTGGCCAGATATAACTAGAGATAGGGCAAAATAGAAAGACGGAAGGAAGGCCTTTGCCCTGCAGTGGGACATAACAGGCTCATAATAATAATAAAGCGTTTATTTAGTTTCCTTTAAACAATAGAGCACAATACGTTAATTTTAACTACTAAAGTAACATGCAACGTTAACGGTGATGTAAATGATAAACAAAAATCATTTTTTAACATTTTCTTTAACAACAACAATATTGATGTGCACACACGTAATACAAGGACAAGAAGAAGGAACAGAAAAATACGCCAAATGGAGAAAACCAACAAAAAAAAAAAAAAACGGCCAAAAAAAGGTTTTTAGGTTTTTTTTTTTTTTTTTTTTTTTACGGCCTGTAAAATCGGTTCAGCCGTCTATAAGTTATAGGCGTTTTACTGTTTGAATCGGGGTATTTTTGCAAGATATCGTTTCATAATAATGTGTTCGATTCGTTGTCGATCGAAAAGTATCTACTATTAGATAAATTATGTAGTCTTAAAAGCATGAAATAAAAATGTGCCACGTTTTTTTTAAATTTTATATGTTACTTGTTCATTCTTGCTTGCACTGATTAGTTTTCAATACCTGGGCCACCGAGTTCTGCTTGGGTGAAAATAAAGTAAACAATTTACTTCGAGAAATCGTTTTTTCCCAGATATGAGACCTAGGTAGATTGATTTTTCGCCTCTGAATACAACTATTTTATAGGATAAACAACATTGTTTGCGATCTGCACACTAGCAAGCTAAGCAAGTTAGTTAAATCTTGCACTGCACCAGCTATATTCAAGTCTTTTCCTTTACTCGACTGAACCAAATGGAGAGTTTTTGTTTGTTTTTATTGACATCCATCGGGGGCTTCTTGTTGTCAAGGTGGCTGAGTCTACAGGAAGTTCATCAAACTAACTTGGGATATGGTCCTTAGTCATTTCCTCCACACGACTCAACCCTAGTATCTCGTGATCAAATTGAAATTGATTGATTGGAGCTTGTTATTTCTTTATTGACACTAGGGCGGTGACGTACTCCCCCCCGGTGGGTTCCCGCTTTGTCGATGCGGGGGGGCTCAGTAACCGTAGCTTGGTCACCCACGGTGAAGCGAAGAGGAACCCGAGGAGGGGCCGCTCGTCAGGGCTTTTGCCGATAAGCCGACGACGTAGCGGCCAAAATGTAGGTTGCGGTGCTGCCTAGGCGACATCGCAACTGAGGCGCGCCGCGATGTCGTATGGGGTCCCATACCCATACGATATCGCGGCTGAGGGTTGGAGGCCACGGCAGGAGAGGAGTGCCGGTATTGTGGTGCGCCGCTCTCTCTACCTTCCGCGGCCTAGACGGGGTCGCCACCGTCTGATGGCGGACACGGTGGGGCCGCAGGGGAGGAGGAGTGCCGGTATAGCGTTGGCCGCTCTCCCTATCCCCTGCGGCCGAAAAATGGTAGGTGGCGGGGCCATTGACCCTGGCCCGTAACAAGGGGACCAAGGGTGCCATACACGGGGTCGTCTGGCACCCATGTGCTAGTTTGGTCCCTGGGGTGGTCACGGCGCATAGTGTGTTCTGGTGCGCCGGTGATGGGGGGTATTCCCGAGAGGAGGGTCCGGTGACGGACAGCCGCGGCGGGATCGCGGTGAGTGCTAACGCGTACCCGTGTTCCCGCCATAAGCGGCACAGGAGGACACCGTGGAGTTTTAGTGGGTTAGAGTCTCACATAACTGCGCTATCTCCCCGTGGTAGCGCAGTATGCATGAGCATTTCTCCAAGCTAAAAAAAAAAAAAAAAAAAAAGGGCGGTGACGTACTACATCTGAACTCTTTCCATTATAGAATAGAATAAAATTAGTTTGCATAAAAACATGGTATAGAAGATTGTACAAAATTAAATACAGACCATTCATGTTTTATAAATGTATAATCCGTCATAATTCAGAACATTTTGAACTCGGAACTCAAAAAACGGACACGGATCGGATGAAGTGTGTAACCGACCTAACGTCCTCGAATTTAGTCGTGACTTGAGTCGTCTTCGAGTCAAGTTGTGTGGATACAATTTCCTACTTAAGGACTTTAAACAAATTGTGTGGCATATTACTCAGCTATACTAAGATATTGTCGATCTAACCCAAACTAGTTTTGTTCTTGGTTTGCAACTGACTTTAGGATTCAACCTGTATACCTACCCGGTTTGCGATCAGATAAAAGGCCTAAACCGATTAGGAAAACTTAATAATGGAATCTTGGGTGGAATGTCTGAGTTTTTTTTATCTTCTGACATATCAACTTTATTTTCATCAACCAATCCGCATTGGGCCTGCGTGGTGGATTATTATAGCCCACTCCCTCTATAAGAGGTGGAGTCCCAGCAGTGGAAACATTTAAAAATGCTGTTGATGTTGATGTTGATTGGTCTTCAGCTGCAACAAACATAGCTGTGTCGGCTTCTCGTTTAAGAAATCGAAGATAAATCTTATTAATATATAATTATCTCCTTATATTATAAAGGAGAAAGTTTGTGAGTTTGTGTGCGTGTGTGTGTTTGTATGTTTGTTACTTCTTCACGCTCAAACGGCTGGACGGATCTAGATAAAATTTTGCACGGAGATAGATTATAGTCTGAAATAGCACATAAGATACTTTTTATCCCGTGAATATTTTCCCTCGGTATAAATGATAAATGATTTTATTTCTATAATTTGGTTTGTACAAATACTTTTACATGTCGATCATATTTTTTAAAACTAAATGAGGTCTGCGTTTCCTAAACGCCAGACAAAATCTTGGTTAGATGATGTAAAGACCATTTAGACTGATGTCTGAAATGGTCTTTTGAGGAAAGAACCGGCCAAATTGAGTGGACCTGTCCAGTCAGTGCACGCATTTGTCAATAACCGAGCAGCTCAACTCAAAATTGAAGAAGCTCAACGATACGACGAACAATACCAAAGAAAGGTAATTCGGGTAGGCCGCATAAATTACTCATCTGCCAGACCATGGTTAACACTAACTGCGAAAAGTCCTCACATTCACAATAATTAAAATAATACAATACTTTAAAAAGTTAATATTTTAGTCATTGCAACAAAACCTCAAAAAAAAATACAAAATACAGGATGCAAAGAAAAATAGTAATAATCGGAGCAACTTAATCCCAAACCTTTTTGTCCTCAACGTAATCTTTAACGGTAGAAAACGCTTTCTGGCACAACTTACGTTTAATGAATGATTTATACGTTAGGGAACTTACGTTTAATGAAGAAGCCGCGGGGGACAGTTAGTATCTTATATTCCTACAGAGATTACACTTAACGAACTTATAAACACCCATTTTCCTATTTCTATTATTAGTTTGATTCTGAAACCCCAAACAAACTTAACCTCTGCCTACCCTTCAAAATGAACGCGACAATAATACTCGTAAAAATTGCATTTGCTCACAAAATTACAGTACCCTACTTAGTTCCGCGCAGTTGAGACTGAATCCGGTCCCACATACAGATGTCACGCTCCGAACAATAAATTGTGGTGTTCGGGCAGTGAGTCCAAAAGTTACGGACTAACACCAACTATTTTCGGACATAAATGCCGCTTAATATGTGTGTGGTATATTAGTTAGACTGTGTTTAGAGTTACGTTTTATTTAAGAGTTTAACCTAACTTTAAACTCATAAATAAAACGTTATGTTATAACATCTGAGTTATGTCATTAAATAAATACACTTTACTCCACCGGGAGTCAAAGCCAGAAGCCACAAGTGACATTCTTCCATCGAAAGCGTAGCGATAGCGATTGAAAAAATTATGGCAATGTCAAACGCTATCGAAATGTCACGTGATCAATACCGTACATTTTGGCATTTTGAATCGCTGCCATCGAATGACACTTGCCGAGAGCCTCAACCTCGTTCTCAGCTGTAACCTTTGCAGAAACTATTCCGACGAAACAGCTTGCAGTATCTTTTTATGTCACCATCATCATCATCATATCAGCCGTGAGACGTCAACTGGTGGACATAGGCCTCCCCCAAGCGTCGCCACATTGATCGGTCCCGGGCGTCTCGCATCCAGCGGATTCCCGCAACATTCACCAGGTCATCGGTCCACCTGGTGGGAGGCCTTCCAACGCAACGTCTGCCGGTTCGTGGTCGCCACTCCACATCCGTTCTGCGAGAAATGTGCCCTGCCCACTGCCGCTTAAGTTTGGAAATTCCTCGGGCTATGTCGGTAACCCTGGTTCTCTTGCGGATCTCTACATTTCTGATTCGATGACGCTATCCTTTTTGACAATCGCTGTCGCCACGCTTGCAATAGTAGAATATCACTTGTCTAAGGTCTCGTGTATACAGAACCGTTGCATTGCTAAAACGATGTTTTCCGGATTCTTTGTGTGACAGCTGGTTGCACAATTTTAACCGTAGTTAAAGTTTTTGGAGTATTTTATTTATTTCCAAGAATAATTAGTTTACTATAAAAAATGATAATTCTCATCCAATTATCGTCAAAGCCAATAAGCGATTTGTTAACATTCTTGATATGACGCTTATTTTGCCACGTTAGCGTACTACCTGTATGAAAATTATATAATGTTTCTAATTCCAACCATAGTCTACTTGTGTTCCAAAAGTTTATCTATCTATCTATACGTGGGACACTCAGAAAGTTTTGCGAAACTAAAAAAAATTGTTCTATATGTACATATATTTTTATTAAATCTTTTCAAAGTACTTTCCACCAGCCTCTATACAAAGATTCATGCGCCTAAACCAGTTTTCAAAACACTTTTTCCAGTCCGCCGCAGACACCTCGTTTACAGCCTGCTCGAACGCAGCCAGCGCATCTTCCGGCGACGAAAATTGTATCCCTTTGAGCTGATTTTTTATTTTTGGGAATAAAAAGAAGTCACACGGTGCTAGATCAGGGCTGTAAGGAGGGTGACCCAGGAGTTTGACTGGCGTGCTGTCCAGGAAGTCCCTCGTTTTGAGTGCGGTGTGCGCAGGTGCATTGTCGTGGTGGAGCAGTAGCCCGCGGAGCCCTGTGTTTGGTCGCTTGTTGCTTATAACAGAGAAAACTTCTGGCAAACATTTGGTAGTATACCATTCGGCATTAATGCTTCTTTGATCCCGTAAGGGAATTGATACCAAGTGGCCAGTCAAATTAAAAAAGCTAGCGATCAAAATCTTAACCCCGCTTCTAGATCGCTTCACTTTGGTAGGCGTTGGCTCATTTTGAAACACCCAAACAGTCGACTGGCGCTTGGTTTCTGGGTCGTATTGATAAATCCAGGACTCATCACCTGTAACGATGTCGTAAACACGCCGAGACGAGCCTGCTTCAAATTTGTTAAGCATATCACGGCACCATTCCACCCGGGCCTGCTTCTGAGCATCGGTGAGGTTGTGCGGCACCCAGCGTGATACTATCCTCCTCACGCGAAGATGGCTGTGTAGAATCTCGTGAACGCTTCCCGATCCAATCTTCAATATGTGTTGAATCTCCTGATATGTAATTCGCCTATTGTCTTGGATTAAATTTTTCACTGCTAGCACGTTTTCTTCGGTAACAGCCGTCAAAGGGCGACCGCTTCTTTCGTCATCCCCCAAAGTTGGTCGACCGCGCTTGAATTCGTTATACCAACGATACACGGTTGCCTTGGAAGGGCCTTCATCCATGAATGCCATTTGAAGTCTATCGTACGATTCATCCGGTTTCAGGCGACACTTGAAATCGTATAAAATCATAGCTCTAAAATGTTCCCGGCGCAGATCCATATTTCAGTGAGACACAATACTTTGAATTAACTCGCAAAAAATGTGGAGGGAAATTTTGAAATTGGAACTTACTTATTTTTACTTATAAATAATCATATTTTCGAAAAACATTATAACTGGCCAGTCTCCCATATATAAAAACTTTTTTTCGCAATACTTTCTGAGGGGCCTGGTATCTATAAAAGCGAAAGGTGACTGACTGACTGACTGACTGATCAATCAACGCACAGCCAAAACTGCTAAGCCTAGAAGCATGAAAATTGGCACAAAGGTTCCTCAAGTGACGCAAGTGTGCACTAAGAAAGGATTTTTGAAAATTCCACCCCTAAGGGGGTAAAAAGGGGGTTGAAAGTTTGTATGAAAAATCTAATTCCTTCGACCAAAACTCTTGATACTTAGCACAAATAGTATTCTAAGTAAATGATAAAGATTGACATTATTAGTTTTTCGAAACTACCCCCAAATAATGATTTTGGGGTTGTTGAAATTTGTATGGAAAAACTGATTTCTTGGGTCAATAAACTTGAAACTTGCCACAAATACTAACCTAAATGAATAACAAGGGTTGCTATTATTATTTTTCGAAACTACCCCCAAAAGACGATTTAGGGGAGTTAAAGTTTTTTTGAAGAATCTTATTACTTCAGTTAATAATCTTGAAACTTGACATAAATACTAATCTAAATAAACAATAAAGACTTTCATTGTTAGTTTTTCGAAACTACCCCCAAAAGATGATTTAGGGGATGTTATTTTTTTTGAAGAATCTGATTTATTGGGTGAATAAACATGAAACTTGACATAAATACCATCCTAAATAAACAATAAAGTTTGTGATTATTAGTTTTTTGCAACAACCCCCAAAAGACGTTTTAGGAGGTATTACAGTGTTTTTGAAAAATCTCATTTCTTGGGTCAATAAACTTGAAATTTTTCAGAAATACTAACCTAAATGAATAATAAAGATCGCTATTATTATTTTTTGAAACTACCCCCAAAAGAAGATTTAGGGGATGTTAGTTTTTTTTGAAAAATCTGATTTCTTGGGTGAATAAACTTGAAACTTGGCATAAATACCATCCTAAATAAACAATAAAGGTTGTCATCATAAGTTTTTTGCAACTACCCCCAAAAGACAATTTAGGGGATGTTATTTTTTTTGAAGAATGTGATTTCTTGGGTGAATAAACATGAGACTTGACATAAATACCATCCTAAATAAACAATAAAGGTTGTCATCATTAGTTTTTTGCAACTACCCCCAAAAGACGATTAAGGGGATGTTAATTTTTTTGAAGAATATGATTTCTTGGGTGAATAAACATGAGAATTGACATAAAAACCAACCTAAATAAACAATAAAGGTTGTCATCATTAGTTTTTGCAACTACCCCCAAAAGACGATTTAGGAGGTATTAGTGTTTTTGAAAAATCTGATTACTTGGGTCAATAAATTTGAAACTTGCCACAAATACTAACCTAAATGAATAATAAAGGTCGCTATTATTATTTTTTGAAACTACCCCCAAAAGAAGATTTAGGGGATGTTAGTTTTTTAGAAGAATCTGATTTCTTGGGTGAATAAACTTGAAACTTGGCATAATTACCATGCTAAAAAAACAATAAAGGTTTTTATTATTAGTTTTTTGCAACTACCCCCAAAAGACGATTTAGGAGGTATTACAGTGTTTTTGAAAAATCTGATTTCTTGGGTCAATAAACTTGCCACTAATATACTAACCTAAATGAATAATAAAGGTTGCTGTTATTATTTTTTGAAACTACCCCCAAAAGACGACTAAGGGGTTGTTACTTTTTTTGAAGAATCTGATTTCTTGGGTGAATAAACATGAAACTTGACATAAATACCATCCTAAATAAACAATAAAGTTTCTTAATATTAGTTTTTTGGAACTACCCCCAAAAGACGATTTAGGAGGTATTACAGTAATTTTGAAAAATCTGATTTCTTGGGTGAATAAACTTGAAACTTGCCACAAAAACTAACCTAAATGAATAATAAAGGTCGCTATTATTATTTTTTGAAACTACCCCCAAAAGAAGATTTAGGGGATGTTAGTTTTTTTGAAGAATCTGATTTCTGGGTGAATAAACTTGAAACTTGGCATAATTACCATCCTAAATAAACAATAAAGGTTATAATTATTAGTTTTTTGCAACTACCCCCAAAAAACGATTTAGGAGGTTTTACAGTGTTTTTGAAAAATCTGATTTCATGGGTCAATAAACTTGCCACTAATATACTAACCTAAATGAATAATAAAGGTTGCTGTTATTATTTTTTGAAACTACCCCCAAAAGACGACTTAGGGGTTGTTATATTTTTGAAGAATCTGATTTCTTGGGTGAATAAACAATAAATTTGACATAAATACTATCCTACATGAATAATAACGGTTGCTATTATTATTTTTTGAAACTACCCCCCAAAAGACTTTTGTCATTTTCTTTATTTTTTGTCTTTTTTAAAAAAAACGTTGCCCCACACTAGGAATTTCTTCCTGTATCGTGGGTGCGTTTACAAACATATAAACTCACATACACAAACACCCAGAGCCGGAACAACTATCTGTAGGTCATACAAATATTTGTTCCGTGCGGGGATCGTACCCGCGACACGCAGCGCAGCAGTCAATCGCTCAACCACTGCGCCAACCGTGCGTCCAATAGACGATTTAGGGGATGTTATTTTTTTTGAAGAATCTGATTTCTTGGGTCAATAAACATGAAACTTGACATAAATACCAACCTTAATAAACAATAAAGGTTTTCAATAATTAGTTTTTCGAAACTACCCTTAAAATACGACTTCGGGGTGGTAAAGATTTTTGATTACTTTTACTGCACAAAGCTTCTTTTTATGACGTTGGGGAGCACTTAGGAGGGATTTTTGGAAATTCAACATTTTAAAGGGTTAAAAGGCAAAATAATAAACGATGGCATCATTAGTTTTTCGGATTTACCCCCAGAAGACGATGTAGGGGTGTCAAAGTTTCTTTGAAGAATCAAATGGCACAAGGATGGGGACCTCTACATCGATTTGGAACTACCGAACTGGTCCGTTTGTCTCAGGTTTAATAGCAGCTCATTTTTAATACAGATATAAAAAATAAGCTATTCGAATTACTAATGCTTCGCAGACGAAGTCGCGGGCAACAGCTAGTTCAATATATTTTATTCGTGGAGGCTTGATAGATACCAAACCATTAAAGCATACTTTCATAAAATTAGTAGGAAGTACCATTTCATCGAATATTAATTCGTGCAATTATTAAGATCCTTATCAGAATAAACAATAATAAGCACTCTATTATATAATATTTGGACAAACAACAAAGAAATATTTGTCAAAACCAAGACGGAATTAATCATACTGATCCTATTTCTGTCTTCTTCGCCTTTCAAAATACTCCAATAATACAACGTTGTTCAAATCAAAGAGAGTTTTTACTTCAGAAGAATTTTAATTATGCTAAGAACTTGTGCATCTTAATGTATTTTGTATAAGTCGTTAAAGGAATCAAATAGCAAGTAATAGAGATTAGCCTTAATGATGAAAATTTATATATAGCTAAAAGCTAGTTAAATGGTCTCAAGTTTGGCAAGGATAAGGGAATTGAACTAGAGGCTCTAGACTAGTAGAGCATTCGATGTCAGCGAAGGCGATAGTCGAAATGTTAATATGTAAGGGATTGATCACGTGATTTATCGATATCACTTGTCAATCCTTTACAACTTTGCCTTTTTGACAATCGCTATCGCCATGTTTTCGATACCAGATTGTCACTTATCTAGGGCCTCTATAGGTCATCCTTACTTAACCTTTAACTTAGCATTTTGTTTACTAAGTTTAAATATCTCGTTTTGTTGTCTTCTTTTTAGCCTATCGGACAAGCAATTATTATTTTATGTCTTTCTAGTTAAAAAAAATTCTTGTCCTATTCTAGGTATTTCTCATATCTTGTGGATGCGTTTACAAACATATAAAGCCACATACACAAACAGCCAGGTCCGTATTTAATTCCATATTAGCCTCTTCCCTGCCCAAAGAGTTATATATGACTCACGTGATTGTTATCTATTGTGTCTGCTTTGTGGACAGTGGTGGCCCAATGGCAACGGCCCCGACTTACGTATCGTAGATCGTGAGTTCAAACCCAGGCAGCTGCTTTACTTTGTGTAAATTATTTCACCAGCACTGCTCTTAAAACGGTGAAGGAAAACATCGTGAGGAAACCGGCATGTCCTAGAACCAAAAATTCGAAGACGAGTGACATTCACCAACCCGCACTGCGCCTGTGTGGTGGATTAAGGCCTATTACCTCTCTCACAAAGAGGATGCCTGTGTTCCATTATAAGGTGTGTGTGGTGTTACAATATAAGGCTTGTGATGATGATGATGTGGACAGAGAACATGTTAAAGTTAAATTGTTCGTTTAGCCCAATATTCAGGTACCGTAACGTTAGCTGACGCAGTCATTAGGTCTTCATGTATACAGGTGACAGTTTTGTTATAAAACCACTTTTAACAAAAATATTAAAAAGCTAGATTGATAACGATAAAAACCTTTTTTTCGTTACCCTTAGCTGACATTTCGGTGTCCCAAAAATCTCTTTGACTCATTTGCAATATTGCCCGGGCCATGATGTGCTTCATCCCGTCGTGGCGTGATTGATTAACAGATATCCAAACATCCCAACAATCAGACTTTCACACACATAAAGGGCCTAATTTATAAAAAAAACTTTCTTTGTTTAGTTTTAACACTGATTCTTAATTAGTACTTTCGCAATTGTATATGTCAGATCACACACATCCCATCATTGTATTTATGGTGTGAATGTTATTGTTTTTTGTGTGTTTGTAATTTGTATTTTTACTATGGACTCTTATTTGAAAATAAAATTTATTATTATTATTGTATTATAATTATTAATTCAAATGTTATATGGAAAATTGGAATTTAGAATTTGACAATCAGTGTTTAGCTTAATTATTGACTTTCGATCTAACCGAATGCAGATTTATACATAATACAGTCGTATTTGTCATAAAATGTCTGCCAGTCTGACCTTCACAAAAACGATACCCCTTGGGACCTTATATCTCATTTACCGAACTAAGCAAATCAAAAAATAATCTACACATGCTAGTATTATATTTATAATCTATGACTACAAATTTCATGAATACAATCCCCGTTAATCGGAACATTTCGTTTCGTCTGTCGGTTTGTCCTACTGGCGCAGTTACATATCACTTATGATAAAAAAGTTTTTATATATAAGGCTGAATTTTAATATGAAGTATGACAGGATATTTCAATTCGAAGCTCAAATTATAAGAATTCAATTTCGACTCCTCGATTGTCGGATTAGAATTTCGAGAAAACGCCATTCCTTTTTTGTATCTTAATCTTTTTATTTTCGTAAGACAGGATTATTTCGTGATGCAAAGAATATTAATCTGACTGAAAGATTATTTTGTCCTAAAAATAATATACTTTTACGAAATAATGTTAACATGTCACATTTAGGATTTTCATTTCTTTCTTGCTTTGTATTTTCTACTCTCACTTAGTATTTCATATTCTCATAATATTGAGTGGCTTGTAATTTTTAGGTTTCAGTGATATTAAGAAACACTGGAAATTATTTTATAAAACATCATAATGGATGTATCAACTTTTTTTAAATAATCGATAAAAAAAATTGGATAGTGTACTTTCGAATTATTGAGAGACTGAAATTCAGTTTAATTATGTTAGATTGGAAGCCGATCCAAATATAGTTAAGAAAATAATGCAGATAGTATGACTTATTAAGTATTGAAATTAATTTATCAATACTACGTTTCTGTCCTAAACTAATGCTAATCTACTTCTTCGTATCGATGGTACATTCATGGGTCAAAAGTGCAGTGATTAGGACTGCACTTTGGACACTTAACTGTACATCTAAATTTTAGGGGCCAAAATACTTCAACACTAATCCTAATAAACCAACTAAACCGAAGATCAACCGCCAAACGAACACCAGTGCCATCGGCTTTCAAGGCGAGCGTAACGGAAAAGATAAAGTTAGCCCATAAATCCATGCTTGTCGGCCGCTCGCGATAAGCCAGTTTGCTTAGCCACCCCTTTACCTGGGGCCGTGGGTCAGACAGTACTGTAGCGGTATGTAGGTCAGTTCTGCATATGTACGTTTCTGGGTAAGATAGGAGAAGTAAGAGGTACTAACTCCTAGACCTGAATGATTATTTATGTGACTAAAAGAGAGACGAATGTAAGTGTGGACGTATGGCTTAGAGAAGAAGATCTGTAACTATTTTAATATTAACGATGACAATGATTTTGAAATTAACGATAACAATGATTGTTTGTATTCTATAGTGATAGTTTGAGTTACATGTTGCCTAGATAACAAGACGTTACTTTTTTTTTGAGGTCGGAAATTATCCAATCAGTTCTCCCGCTCTGGGTAAAGCAGAACTACTGACAGCACCGCGGACGCGGCTTAGGGTCTCGTCGGTGCGCATATTTGTGTGAGTGTGCCGTTTCGAGCGTTTGTAGGTAGTTTCCATACTGTTTGTATATTTATACTGTGGCCTCAGGTTGGGATTGTGGAACGACACAGATTCGTAAAAAAAAATCCTATCTTCACCACCTCTTTTACTATCTTCTGCTAGTGGCTTCGCCCGTGTGAAAGTTAAAAGTATCTGTCCTTCTTCAAAGTCCGAGGTCTAATTTATCCCTATGCCAAACTTAATCAAAATTGGTTTTGCAATTTAGGCGTGAAAAATTATCAGATATACAGTTTTACAATTAAAATATTAGTGTGTTAATATTAATATTACCACTCTGTTTGCAAAATATTACTTGTACCTACGGTGTAAATGAATCCCCTAACTTGGACCGCCTTGGCACAACTCCACGGTTACCGTAATGAAATTAATGACAGTACTATTAACCTGGCTCGCAGTCGCCTGCTTTTCTATTTATGTTGAGATCACAAATATCAGGTTTAGACTATTGTAAAGCCACGATTGTGTTTTATTTCGAACAAAAAAAAATACGTTGCAAAGAGAACGATCGAATTAGATAAACAAGGAAGTTCTAAAAAGTTCGGTTCGGGGTTCAAAAAATAAGTTTGTATCCTACACAGACTTCTTTTTGAACCCAGAGCACCGATACGCTTCGGGAGCCACTGCTAGAGACGACACTATCAAAACTTTTCATAGAAAAACAACGTATCAGTCAGTGTAATACAATGTGGAGAAGCCAAGGGGTGGATTAAAGAGTCACACCAACTCCATGGCCCACCTGGAAATCTCTAAACTGACTATGAAGCCAAGTGTTTCGTTGCAGGCACAACTTAGATGGGGTACTCCAATGACCCCGAGTGCAATTGCCTCACCTCTTGTGCTCTCTGTACAACAACGCCTGCACCCTGAAAGACTTTTTTGAGGCAAATGAAAACGCTGTTGCCGAGGCTGAATTCTGGTCAAAACGTATTTAATTTTGGAGTCATTGATACGACGGCGAAGTGCCACCGTTTATTCATAAAATTGACTATTCGTGTTAATTCTGACTATGTTAATGGCAGTTGCATCTTGTGCTTAGCGCACATTGCTCAGGCACAAATATTATTGGTATTGGCATTAGTAGTCACTGCCAGCGTGGTGATTCCATGCTCTGAAGTTAAGAATAACAAGTGTGATTGTATTGCATTATTCTGTAAGGTTTTGTGATTTATAAAAGAATCGTCAATAATGTTGTTCGAGGGTTGAACAAACATGGTTGCCTATGGTGATTTTCTAGATTCGATGGCATAGTCGAGTTTTAATTTAATTTTGCTAAAAGTTCGCATTGTGACTTAAACAGTCCTCCCTACTCAAAGATATTAATTACTTCTGTCACCAGCAGTAATAGTTTGATCTGAACATCTTAAATACCCCTTATAACTAGCGTACGTAGGTACTATATTTTCATCTACCTATAGTTGTTTCGATTTAGTATGGTAATACTAGTCATTGACCCATCTAAATTTGTTGATATTCTAAATGCATTGAAAGACAAAAAGCCGTCCTAGTTCTTCATTTTTTTATTACAGATAGGCTTGCGCTTGACCACTATCTCACCTAATGGTAAGCGATGAAGTGGTCGGCGGTGTAGCACGCTTGCCTAGAAGTAACCATCAACCTTTTTATTTGCTTTTACTAATGAGAACAAAGAGATGTAAGGTAAAGAGCAACGACCTCTATTGTCATGCTAAAGCGAAACTACTATAGCTAGACAAAAATATAGACCTACGTAAAATCGAGCCTATAAATAAAACTTATTCAAATATTCCAACTTTACGTTTCAAGTATTCATTAAGTCCAAACTTTGGCTCAATAAACAACAGCCTGATAAATGATTGGAAGCCAACAAAACCACATTTCATTATTACAAAGTTCAAGAAGCAATATAGCGCAAATATTCGGTTCGAAAACATAAATCAGGGCATTATTTTTAATGAACACTCGGTAACGCTCGATAAATCCAATACTTTAGCGATTCGGACGCATTAACGAATGATAACCAGTGGACGTCCAAAATGGGGGGACATAGAGTGTAAAATGAATGTGGAGGTGCCCAAAAAAAAAACCTTAGATTATTTATTTTGGTGTTTGAATGGGACTTCGCCTTTAACATGCTGACTTGCTGAGAGTTGGCTGTTTGTCGAGAACGTGACGTTCATTAGTAGTAGTGGTAGTTTTTCGTTTTGGAATTTTCTGTTTTTGTTAGTATTTATGGCAAGCGTCGTACCTGGCGGTAATAAACTATTCTTATTTATTTTAACTTATCTGAGATGCAAGTACGATACAATGCATTAATGCAAGTATTGGTATTTGTTTTATTTACACAAGGACTGTGACTGAAAAAACGTTCCGAGTTCTGGAGATTCTGGGCTCTGTAAGAAGGTGTGGGTCATATCTACCATTCCGTGTAGGTTGATTTTTTGGTTCTAGTATGTGCTGTTTTTTCGCATTGTTTTCATTTACCGTTTTGAGAACAATGGCGATGAAGTAAATTGCACAAAATAAAAAGCAAGAATTGGCGTGATGGAGTTCAACATCGAGGGAAATTGATGAAACGGGTTCTGCCGGGGAACAAACCCACGAGTCACGACCGACATGTCACTATAAGATACGTTTGTCGGGGCTATTACTTTTGGTTCAAAATTATATTTCTCACAAATATATGTACCTACAGTAGGGTGGAACGAAAAATTCTAAGATTCTTATACTACCAATCGATGATACTTAGTATTAGAAGTGTTTACGTAAAATTTCAGCTATTTATATCAATATTTTCAGGTGGTGCATGCGCAATTTTTGGCTTACAAACAGAACTTTTTTTTACGAATAAATCGCTGTCTTTTCTACAATATTGATAATTTAAATTACTAAAGGAATGTATAACTATAAAAAAACGTTTAACTCCACAAAAATACGTTTTTAATGTTCTACATGTGAAGTTGTTTTTGGCGAAAATACTGAGATTTCGTGTCGAAAAGTGGTATGCCTTACCTGGTTTTTATCCTCATACTCTCTGGTTTCTGGTCCGTAAACAGATATGCCTCTGTTACGAGAGTCACGCACCTCTCCACCGCCAAGGATACTTTTCAATTTCAAGCAATGTACCTCCTGAGAAAATGTTAGAAATTTCTATCTCGGTTTATTTCATTGTTACTGGCGGTGCAGTTATCTTTTTACTCTCCCAATCTATTAAATCATAATCCCTAGGCACACCAAACTTAAGTTCTGGAAATTGGATTTCGCGAAATATCTTCCCTTTGCACTGATTTCTTGCCTTTAAAACTCTCTGAACAGCCAGTTCACTTATGGGTATCTTGGAACATAACTAGAAACATATTTTGTACTGCATTTCTTTTAATAGCTTATCTCACAAATACAACCACCGGAATGGATTCCATTGGTTCTACTTTCATGTCGAGACACTTGTATTTTTTTATTATAGACTATTTAGCATAAAGTTCACTTCTCTGTCGGCAGTTATTACGAAGAAAAATTCCTAATATGAAAATATTTGCAAAACAAAATATTGATATTTTACAACAAATTTAATACGTTTATACGCGAGATACGGCTAAGAATAAAGAAAAATAGTATTTTACGACAAAAATTTACGAAATAACTTAAATTTTGCTGGTACAATTTAGAACAAAAAATGCAAGTTTTTTGTAAACTACCCTCACGGTGCGCCATCTGAAAATAAAGTCGTAGATTTTCGGTTTTTCTTACAAATGAAGCTTTCCTATTGGGACATCAATTAACGATACAGGCGATGCAAAAAAAAAAAAATAACATCAAAAACTATAACCCGACTACTGAAAAATCATGCTCTAAAAAGTATGAAACAAGAAAATATTCCCGTAAATTCACCGTGGTCGTATGCCACCTATCAAAACAAAACAATACATCCTGCAAAGTAGCACTTGTTAGAGCATTTTTCAGTAGGTAATCGGGTTTTAGGTTTTCAACTTATTTTTTATTTAAAGTATTTTGGGGTTTTGCAGAGCCTGAGGGAACAAATGAACGTAAATGCATACAAACATACTTACATACCGGTCAACAAACACTTTGCGACGCCGTTATCGGGTAAAAAAATACTTTTCATGATTTTGACGGAATATGTCTCGCAAACGGTACGCTTGACAAAAATATGATGTACGAAATCCTTGAAATCCCTGTTCAATGATACCACACGTGATGGGGTGCACGGAAAAAAAAATTGTTCTTGACTTCGTGCCCCCTAAAGGGCGCCACATTCAATTTAAGGCGGTACGCTGACTAAAAAATCGGCATGCGATATCAGCATTCCTATTAGCCTAGCGGCACTGGTGGCGCATGAATTACAGTAGTGAATACGCCCAGATTTTAGAATAAAATCTTTATAAAATCGAATTTTAGTCTTTTGAAAAAAAATATGACAAAAATGTTCGTTATTAAATGTCTATCCATTAGTGTTAGTACAAAAAATAATTAATGAACACTTTACAAGGAGATGCATGCTATCAATTATTATTTCTCATTTTTATGGTTTTGTTGGAAGGAGATTAGTGAAACATATATACCTCTTTAAAAAAAGAAAGTATACGACCATTTTAGAATCAATATTATAAGTAGTTTTTTTTAATTTATTAGTTAATGTTTCTTTTTAAAAAACGAATAGATAGCTCCTAAAACATCACGAAAAACGGCTAGCGCGGCGTTTTGCTCGGGGTACCGCCTTAATGTGACGTCACGTAGCCTATAACCAGCGGACAAACAAATGGTTTCCAACAACACCTCATAAAATTTGTCAAATTATGATAGATAGTTTAGAAGTTATGATGAAACAGATAAACATACATACATACACACATACCGGTCAAAAACATAACCCTCCCTTTTGCTTCGCCATAGTCGGGTAAAACAAATTGTTTTGCTTTTTCGCTCCACCCTAACTTATAGTATTAATATGTTATTGAGCATAGGATATAGGATTACCTAAATTCACTAATTACTAACAGACTTAATTGGCATATCTCCATACATAACGTGCTCCATGTGCCCGCTATTACAATAGAATTCCATTTTAATTGAGAACCGACGTCAATTTTATTGGTCGCTAATGAAAATCTTCGATAGCCTCCATGGAAATTTAATACTTAATTGCTTTTTCATCAACATACGTAATTGGATTGCATTCATCGCTTTTATTTTCGGAATTTAACAAGCAAGAATTCTTGGAATGGGTAATGAAAATCGACGAGGTGGATCACGGCTTTTTTAAGGCTCAGTTATTTTATCCGTACTCAACTCAACCAATGGTTAAAAATTCTAACCAATGTTTTAAAATTTCGGTAAAAGGCGTTTAATCGCCAATTGTTAGTCTAATAAATGGTCGAATAATTAACTCTTCAACTTGCTGGATTATTTGTGAGGTTAATAGTTAAAAATAATGGTGTTCGAAATTTACAACCATTGGTTAGCATATTTAACCATTGGTTAAGGTTACTACGGATCAAGAAACTGAGTCTAAGAAAAAGAAAAGCGATTTTACTATTGAACTTAGGTATTCCGAAGAACAATACCATTTTTTTAATACCAATGTGTTTACCAAGCTTCCCGCATTGTCGAGGCGGCTGGCTCAGTGGCCGGCCGGGCTTAGTGGCCGTGGCTTGGTTACCCACGGTGAAGCGAAGAGGAACCCGAAGAGGCGCCGCTTGATGAGGCTTTTGCCGATAAGCCGACAACGTAGCGGCCAACATGTAGGTTGCGGAGCCGCCTGGGTGACATCGCACCTGAGGCGGGCCGCGAGGGCCTCCTATACCCATACGATATCGCGGCTGAGGGTTGGATGCTGCGGCGGGCGAGGAGGGCTAGAATTCTCTACCTTTCGCGGCCTGGACGGGGTCGCCACCATCTGATGGCGGACGCGGTGGAGCCGCGTGGGAGGAAGATTGTCGGTATAGCGTTGTCCACTCTCCCTATTCCTTGTGGCCGAAAAATGGTAGGTGGCGGGGCCATTGAACTTGACCCGTCACAGGATGACCGAGGACGCCATACACGGGGTCGCCCCGTGGTTTGGCCCCTGGGGTGGTCACGGCGTACTGTGTGTTCAGGTGCAGGTCATGGGGGGTACTCCCCAGAGGAGGGTCGGTGACGGACAGCCGTGGCGGGTTGGCGGTGAGTGCTAACGCACTGACTGGTGGTGGAGTATGCATGAGCATTTGTCAAAGCTAAAAAAAGGGCTCAGACAATAAAAGATATAATATTACATCACGTTAGATCGTGATCATGGAGCTGTAGATAAACTAAAAGTCTCTTTTTACCAGCAACAAAGATTGTCAAAAATGTCAAAATCAGTAAAATGTCACCGTCCCATACCCATAATAACCTGATATAATTTCCCTGTTTACAGCCCCGTAACTACAATCTCTCCTGTCAGTTCTGCGATGTGTGTGTTATATATGCTATTACCCTACTACGGCAAAGCAAGAGGGAGGGTTATGTTTTTGACCGGTATGTATGTATGTTTATCTGTTGCCTCATAACTTTAAAACTACTTATCATAATTTGACAAATGAGGTGGAAGCGTCTTGTTTGTCCGCTGGTTATAGGATTTATGACGTCAAATTAAATTGAATATGGTGCCCTCTAGGGGACACGAAGTCGATTTGTGGTATCATTGAACATGCTAATTTGCAGAATGTATTGTTTTGTTACGGCATACGACCACGGTTATCCTCTAAACTCCACTATGTATTTCTATGAAATGCAATAAAATATTTATTACATGTAAGCTGTTTATTTACTACCCGATACATATCAAACAGTTTGTACATAACAATTTCAGATGAGAATATTTTCTTGTATCATACTTTAAGAGCGTGATTTTTCAGTAGACGTTTTTGAATTTATTTTATATGATGGAACCAGCGTGCCTGAAAGATGCCTGTTCACTCTAGTTTTAAAGGCTTGAAGGGCTAGAATACATTTGCTAGCGATCAAATCATTTGGTACAAACATCATGCCCGGTAGACGAAATTGGTGATCACACTAATATTATAAAGGCGAAAGTTTGTGAGTGTGTGTGTTTGTTACTTCTTCACGTTCAAACGGCTGCAGATCTGGATGAAATTTGGCACAGAGATAGATCCCTGGAATATGTTCCTTCGAGATAATTTTCGATTTCCACGTGAAGGCCTTATCTCTGTCAGGTCGCGTCGGATTTCTAACTCATTCACTACGGGGGTAAAGGATCAGAGAATGCATCTTTTTTGCGGACACACGTGCACTATAATGTATCCTGCGAACTTGGCTAATTACCGTTTAGATTGCCAACCGTGACCGTAATTCAATCGGGAGGATCGTTTTTTTAGAGATCAAGTACTGATAGTAGACGGTAAATGTAAGAAATACCGGCAAAAACAACAATTTGGAACAACATAATAACAATCCTTGTTTCAGCCATCGTAGCCAGCTATTTTCAAATCTCGAACACAATATCTGCACCACAAAAGTTATCAAACGCGTTCCGTGGTACAAAGCAAAGAGCACTGAACACAATGTTGAACACAATTGTACACGCACGGAACAATCACGTACACTTCAGATCGTAATAGTGAGGAAATACAATATGTTTCGAGTTGTTACATGATAAGCAACTGGTACTGTATGGAGACTGAGTATGTACCAATTTATTTTATAATGAAAGTTAAGACAACATTGTTTTTTAAAAGATGTAGTAACAAAAATAAAAAATAAAAAGAGTGCTTAGATATTTTGGTCGAGTTGAACTCGCGCACGAAGAGTTCCGTACCATTATCGCAACCAACGGCAAAAAAACACCTTTGTTGTATGGGAGCCCCACTTAAATATTTATTTTATTATTTTTTTATTATTTGTTGTTATAGCGGCAACAGACATACATCATCTGTGAAAATGTCTATCAAATGGCTATCACGGTTCATGAGCCTGGTGACAGACGGACAATGGAGTCTTAGTAATAGGGTCCCGTTTTTACCCTTTGGGTACGGAACCCTAAAAACTAATAATTTTT
The DNA here is from genome assembly GCA_949775005.1 of Orthosia gothica. Lineage (NCBI taxonomy): Eukaryota > Metazoa > Arthropoda > Insecta > Lepidoptera > Noctuidae > Orthosia > Orthosia gothica. The sequence goes on from OX459047.1 coordinate 3,334,281, forward strand.
CAGATATTAGATTGAAATTCTCCATACAAAAATTTAATTAAACATAAATAATAGTAAGCATAGTTTTTAAACCAAACTTAAGAGAAAAACGTTTTAAAAATGAGGCCTTTATTGGTAAAGTTCATCATAAATGCCGAATTGGTCTGCCAGGCGTTCAGGTGTGTTGATTATTCAAATAAGCTTGATTGCACAAAACGATAAAACATAAGTTCAGAATTTTAGCCGTTTGGGGTCCAAGTGCGCATCGAGTTTTTCGAGACATACTACCAGCTCGTCGACTCTTCACGTTACCAGAGGATTAGCCTTTTCTTCAGCTAGAGTATCAGCATTGCCATCTAACGTAGCAATGCTGCCAGCCTTCTGGGCACGTTTCCCATTGACATCGATGTGGACGAATTTTTTGAAGCACAATGAGCCCTTTTCCTTCTCCCCTTTGTATTTGTATATTGGCTTGTTTTTTTTTACCCGACTGCCGAAGGAGGGTAATGTGTTTATTAGTCTATGTATGTATGTTTGTTCCTATGTGGCGTTCTAGAGACCAAACGCGTTGGCCGATTTTGATGAATCTTACGTCAGTCGATTCATCTTAACCCTGCGAGTCTTACTGGCTACATTAAAATTGGAAAATAGAAAAATGGCGGCTTTTGGGCGCCATATTGTGCGGATGAAATTTTTTTCTTCCAAATCTATCGTGTATGTCAAATTAAAGAGTTTTAAGAGGTGATTTCAAAAAAAAAAATCTAAAAAAATTAACTTAAAAGTTATAATAAAAAAAGTGAATAAAAAAAACCCGACTAATATAAAAGCGAACTATAAAGACGTAAACAAGAAGAAAATCATGTTGTGCAGTCGGAGGATACATTTAGTTCTGGTCAGCCAGCTTGCGAACAGGTATCCTCCGACTGCACAGCATGATTTTCTTCTTGTTTACGTCTTTTTAATTCGCTTTTAAATTAATCGGGTTTATTTTTTATTTTTTAACTGACTTTTATTTTAGAATATTCAATTATATAATTAATTACCTATATGTTAATATATTTTGTAAGATTAAATTTAAAAAAATACAATTCAAAATGAACAAAAACCTAATGAAGAAAACAAACACGTGTGTTAGTAATGTATCTTCTACATCAATGCATACCTAAAAACAAATAAAGCTTCCAATTTCAAAGGTCTAACATTTGATATTGCAAAAAACACACCAGACTTATTACCTTATTGAAATGTGGGACATAATAAATGTGACATGTGACATCTTGATCCTTGAGACGTAAAAGAATATAATATGTTTTCCTATATAATAGCCAATTTGCTATTCGCAAGTAAGCTTGAAGTTGAAGATACAAAGCTGCTAGATGAAATACAGAAGTAAACTTACTTAATTTTGCTTTACATTTTTATTAAAGTTTTTCTTATGTCATTGGTTGTTGTTACCAATGACAATAGATAGTTGATAAACGATAGTTGAACATGAGTAAAATATCTTCTTTGATCAAGAAATTATTTTGTCATAGGTAGTAAAAATTATATTTGAACATTAATAAAATTATGTTCTTTAATCAAGAAATTATTTGTCATTGGTAGCAAAAACGATAGTTGAACATGAGTAAAATATTTTCTTTAATCAAGAAATTATTTTGTCATTATTAGCAAAAACGGCAGTTGAAAAATGAGTAAAATATGTTCTTTTGATCAAGATTTTCTCAGAAGCAGCCTGGCGTTCGGATTTCTGCAAATTTGCGCTCATTAACAATTACTGGCACCTTTTGTCAATCAGTTGGCTCGTGTTACATGTGACATTATAAAAGGCAAAACGTAGCTGTAGTTTTTACCTCTCTCATAGATAATAAAACCGGCCAAGTGCGAGTCGGAATCGCGCACGAAGGGTTCCGTACCATTATCGCAAAAAACGGCAAAAAAATCACGTTTGTTATATGAGAGCCCCCTTAAATATTTATTTTATTCTGTTTTCAGTATTTGTTGTTATAGCGGCAACAGATATACATCATCTGTGAAAATGTTAACTGTCTAGCTATCACAGTTCATGAGATACAGCCTGGTGACAGAAAGACAGACAGACAGACAGACCGCGGAGTCATAGTAATAAAGTCCCGTTTTTACCCTTTGGGTACGGAACCCTAAAACGGCTCGGTACAAGTCTTACAGATCTTACAGAGGGTTCCGTATAAACAGCTACATTCACCAAAATAAATAGGTAACATTACTAACGTTCATAAACAATGAAAGCACTGAACATTGATGTAACGAAGAGACTAAATTAACTTCGCCATTCAAAAACTGTTCTCCCCTTAAATCAATGTACATTTTTTTAATTTTTCAAGTACATTTTTTAAGTTGGTCGATTATTACTCGTAAACTTGTAAATCTTTCATGGCTGAGATAGATTTCCTTTTAATTTCGTTATATATATAATAGATTCAGGCCGAGTTTCTCACCTCTAAATTATCGCAGAATTAATGTGACAAATTGTCAAGCAGGCGTTATCTGCTGTGATTGGTTGAATGAATTTGCAACAGCCAATCTCAGCAGATAACGCGTGATAATTTAGAGGTGAGAAACTCGGCCCAAGTGATTAAATAGGGCACTATGTATAATGCCCGGACTCATGAATCTAGCCAAGTCAAATCGGGCAATGTAATGAATATTGATTTAACTATTTATCATATTGTCTGGTCATTATCAATATTGCTACGCAACGGTAGGGCAATTTGATAATCATGTTCAATAAATTAGTCCAAGAGCTAGCGGAGCGAGCTCGGGAGCTTAGGGCACCCCGACACGGTCTCCTTCGTGTTAGGTTACTTTAGACCCTGCAGTTTGTTGCTTAAATAATAATCGTACTTATCTATTCTATATTAAAACCAACGTCAACCACTCAATACAATTTTTTATTACCTGGCCCAATAAGTGAAGGGCATTATTCAGAAAAACCGGTCAATTTCATTATTTTAATAGTTTTTATCATATTGCCTACTTATATTGGACATTTTTCAAATTGCCCGGGCATTATAATATATACTTCTGGCGTAATTTTTTTCATATCCAAAAGCTGGCAGGGGGGCACACACTTGACTATAACAAAAATTAGCAATTTAAAGCTTAATTTTACGCAAATGGATTCCGCAATATTTTTAAATGACCTATTCAACGATCCCCACATGAAGTTTTAAAAAAACATCCCCGCTTTCCGCTTTATTTATTTATTTTATTTATTTACACTTTATTGTACACCAAGAGAAAAAATATTCAAAAAGACATCTTATATCTAAAACCAACATACAACAGGCGGCCTTATCGCGACTCGCGATCTCTTCCAGACAACCAAGAATGGAAAGTGACAGCCTGGACACAATATGGGGTTGCACTTGGTGCAAAATTAAAAATTAAAATAAAAAGATATTAAGAAAGTAGGTACTAAATACAAAAAAATAAAATAATAATAGATACATAAATACATACATACAACTAATATACAGACAAGAAAAAAATTCAGCTTCTATAAGATTATGATCACAGTAACATGTAGTGCTCCTTCACAAGTCGCTTAAAAACAGGCAGTGATTGCGCGCGCCTTATAGTAACAGGCACTGCATTCCATAGACGAGTGGCCTGGACAGTAAAAGATTTGTCTAGGAAGATAGTGGAGTGCATTGGCATTTTCAGTTTCATATTATCCGATGACCTAAGAACTTTCACGTGCGAGTCACACAGAAACTGAAATCGTTTCTTGAGATAAAGAGGGGTAGAAGGTAGAAAGAGAATATTATACAGGAGAGAAAGAATATGAGCATTCCGGCGATGGCGAAAAGGCAACTACTTGAGTTTCACACGAAATTCAGAAACATGGTCATATTTGCGCAAACCAAATATGAACCTTATACAAAGATTTTGAAGCCGCTCAAGTTTATCAAGTTGCACTTCAGTGAGGTCAAGATAGCTGGCATCCGCATAATCAAGGATGGGTAGCAGAAGAGATTGTGCAAGCGCAATCTTGGTTGCAGTCGGCAGAAAATTACGCAGTCTTCTCAAAGATCCAGCAGATGCAAATAGCTTGCGGCTAACTTCCTGCAGCTGGGCAGTCCAAGAGAAGCTTTTGTCAAGGAATATAGCCAAGTTCTTAACTTTCTCGCTAAAAGGGATAACAGAATTGTCAAAAGAAACTTGGGGTAGAGTCATCCAGTTGATCCTTGAGACCGTTCTTGAACTGCCCACCACCAAAACTTGCGTCTTTATGGGATTCACCTTAAGTCCGAACCTCTTGCTCCAGTCGCATATACGGGCCAGATCACTATTAATGGCCGAGATAGCCTCAGATAGATTTCCAAGAGGAGCTCGTGAGTAAATTTGCAGATCATCTGCATAAAGGTGGTAGGAAGAAATTAATTCGTTGGAGATTGAGTTAATAAAAACAGCAAAAAGTAAGGGAGATAGAACGCCGCCCTGTGGTACCCCGGCACAAGTACTACACCAGGAAGACAAGGTCTCTCCGATGCAAATACGTTGAGCCAAGGATGCCAAGCAAAACATCGAAATCCACGGTATTAAAGGCATTTCTAAAATCCAGTAAAGCCAAAACCGTTAGATTGCCCAGTTCCATGGCAGACCTTATATCGTCAGTAACATTCAGAAGCGCTGTAGTGGTGCTATGACCAGGACGGAAGCCGGACTGGAAGGGGTTAAGGAGATTATTTTTGGAGAGGAAGGTGCTTATTTGGTTGTGGATTAAGCGTTCAAGGACTTTGGATAGAAATGGCAAGACAGATATTGGGCGATACTCGGCAAAGGATGTGGGATTGGATTTTTTAGGTAAAGGAATTATTTGAGCGTCTTTCCATGAGCTTGGAAAGACACTGCTAGACGCGGAAAAATTGAGGATATGGCAAATGACGGGAAGGATAATGTCCAGCACCGGGAGTAGCATTTTGCGGCTGATACAGTCGCTTCCTACTGCGTTTGATGAAATCGATTGTATGCTCTTCTTAACATCACATGTAGTAAATTGACCAAAAACAAATAGAGAATAACTGGGAGTCGGAAGAGATGAAAGATGATTCAATGTATTTAATTTAGTAGTCCTATCAAAATTGGACGAAGCAGTAAAATGATTATTCATTGCATCAATATTAACATCTTTAGGAATAGTCTCCTCCCGTGACTTACCGACCCCCAATGACCTTAGAAATTTCCAAACTTTGGATGCGTCCCCATTTTGGACAGAATCATGTATATGTTGGCGATTAGCTTTACCACTTTTTCGGAGTGATTAATATGTATATCCATGTCAAATTATAGTTTTCTAGTACAAAGAGTCTCTGAGCTAAGCTGCGGACGGACGGACAGAAAAATGGACATGGCAAAATTATAAGCCGCCTTTTTTAATTGGGGTTTTTCGGCGTAACATAAACATTGCTTTTTCCATCGTTTCCAAAAACAATATTTTTGTATTAAATAACTTCAAACTGTGTCTGTCCTTGCAATCTCTTCCAGCCCTCTAAGTCTATACAACTCCTTAAAAACCCGAGCATTACTCTCAGTTCCCTTGCTACTATATTACTTATGGGCATCAACCCTTTAGGGATGAAGTTTTATATTAAACATCGAACTTTCTCGAATGCTCAGTCCTATTACGAGCAAAGGAAACTCAGTCACATGAGAATTTCATATCGCTTTCATATATTTTTGAAGCCGTTTGCGTAAGGACCCTGTATTTTTTTACTAGAACAAACTTAAACCAGCCTGTGTTTATGTAAATTCTTAAATTTTTTTACTCCTTACGGAATACACGTTTGGTCCTTTGTAAACAGTTTGTAAGCGACGCTAATGTATCTTACAGTTTTTGCCAGTTATGTTTTAGTCCAATGTTTTAAATTGGACTTTCGATGAAAAATACCAGTGGTCAATCACAAAATAACTTAGCCTGTTCTTAGGATAGCACTCCACGTTGAAAAGTCAGGTTTTACTCCGACGAGCTGTTTCACTAGTGTATTTTTTCAATCTGAAATATCTCAGTTACAGCCCGATTCTTTAAATAAACTCGCCGTGAAAACTTAGGTGACGTGAACATGAAGTGACCTGTTAATCGTGAGCTGCTAATCTAATTGATAGAGCACACCACTATAGCAACAATAAGACGCGTTTTGCTTGCCTTTTTACTTTCCGGCTGACAAAGGTTCTGTCCCGGCATGGGCCCTTTGTGAAGTACCTGTGCAGCATAGCTCTGGAGCCGACGTCCGATTGCCACCATTGTGACAACTGCCTAGATGTCACGTCAGAACACACCCTTGGGGAGTGTCACGTTTGGAGAGTGCAGCGCCGTGACCTCGTCGCGGTGGTCAGAGTTGCGGATTACCTCCCGCTTTTGATCGTGGTCCAGTTCAAGGTTGGAAGCAAGAGCACTTAGGACGCCGTCGCCTTCTTCTGCGAGGAAGTGATGGTCGCAAAGGAGGCCGTGGCAAGGGAGAGGGATACAGAACCTCCCTCCCTATTCATAGTACACGCACCGAGTGGCCCAGGCCGCGGCATAATCTCCAGCCGCCATAGGATGTGGCCTCTAGTTAGCAGACTTGGGGTGACTGTTGCCTAAAAAGTCAAATGCCCGAGAAGGTGGCGTGCATGGGGTCCGCATGAATTCATGCGGGCCAATACCTAGCCGGGGAAGTGTGACGAAACGCGCAAGAATTCCAGTGCCCCGGTCAAATCTAGCTGCAGAACACCGAATGGTTTTAGTCGATCAGAGTTTGTCTCAGAGTCTACTTCGCTCGCCCCATAGCGGCGGACATCCATGAAGATTACAACACGTTAAAAAAAATGGCATTCCAATGATAGTAGAGATTGACAAATCACTTCCCTAAATTATCTTCATGTGATTATTACAAATAACACTACTGCACCACATAACCCTTCCGGAAAAACTGAGAAAGACTAGAGCCGACGACACATTTATTTATTTAGGCTCACCAACAATTGTTAACACTAAGAAAATTACAGTAATTATTCACTTAAAACTATAGTTGAGTATCACAATTTTACCACATATGCTAAAGTATTGAACAAACATTCAGAAACAACTTAATAAACTAAAAAAATGTGATAAAATGATATCTAAAACATCTTACACTATAAAATTAAAATTTATAACCATAAATTAGACTACATAACATCATGTGTCAAATTTCGGAAATTGGTAAGTGAGTCCGCATGCACGTCTACTAAATCGCTGCAACTACTTAATAGTTTACACAGCCGAGGAATGGCCGAATTGTCACCGAGGACGGTTCTACGTTGTGGAGGGTAAAAAGGAGTGATAGGAGCACGGGGCTGTCTAGCTGGAGCTCGGAACCTGATCCTGCCTAATAACTGAGGACAGTCTATTTTGTTACGCAAGATTTTAATTAAGAAACTTGAATCTATGATATTTCTACGTTTCTCTAAAGAGTCTACATCCAAGTCTACGTCATACTTCACATGAAGGGTGTGATGTTTCAATTTAACCTGCATATTAGTGTTTTGCCACTGTAACGATAGGACAGGCATGTATATGATCTGCCTCATTGATCATACACACAACTACTCTCTTAAATTACAATCAATACCACAATCAGAGGAACGGCCATCTAATACATTAACGTATAGGTTTCTTGTCAGCCGACATGTTCTATCGTTGTTCGAAATAGGTTATTGTGGCAACGTTACTGCTGACCCACTTCTAACTAGTCCGTGTTGGACTAGCAACACTTGCCCTGGCTGTCATCTCAATCACTTTAAGAGATCGATAGGAGGTGGGTGACATGCTTGTAGGTACCAAGTTGGCATTAATGAATGAACTAGCTTAGATTTATTGTTACTCATTGGCAGCCACAGATAAAGAAATGGTATAAAATTTTACAAAATTTGTTTTGGCGATAACCTTTACAAAGTGATTTTTAAGTATGTTACGTCTATGGGTGAAAGTACAAATGAATGTGAACAACAATAACTAAAGAGACCAACTGAAAATATAATAAGCTGTTCAGATAATTTATCTGCGCATAAATAGACAAAATGCAGAGACCAATCGATTTCCGTTTCACATTTTGGAGTAGTTTCACTTTTTCTTTTTAGGGTTCCGTACCCAAAGCGTAAAAACGGAACCCTATTACTGAGACTCCGCGGTCCGTCTGTCTGTCTGTCTGTCTGTCACCAGGCTGTAACTCATGAACCGTAATAGCTAGACAGTTGAAATTTTCTCAGGTGGTGTATATCTATTGCCTAAAAGAAAATAAAATATATATTTTTAAGGGGGGCTGCCATACAACAAACGTGATATTTTTGCCGTTTTTTACTAAAATGGTACGGAACCCTTCGTGCGAGAGTCCGACTCGCAATTGGCCGGTTTTTTTTTACTTTTCCCCTCACTAGGAATTGCATCCTGTATCGTGGGTGCGTTTACAAACATATAAACTCACATACATAACATCGGGAGCTGAAACAACTATCTTTAGGTCATACAAATATTTTTTCCGTGCGGAAATCGAACCCCTGCACGCAGCGCAGCAGTCAATCGCTCAACCACTGCGCCAACCGTGCACCCAAATTTTAATAATTATAAATTTATGAGTGTAATTGTAAAAAATACAAATATGTGTTCTTGAACTAAAATAAAAACTATTTCAGGTAAAATATGCGTTATCTTTAGGTTATCTTGTTTGTCCATACAAAATAAGCTAAGATTTAATTTTTCCGGAAACGGCAACATGGTGTCAAAAATAGCAAATTTTGACAGAATGCTTATGATTTTCACTGAAATGTCAGCTGTCAAAAAAGCTAAAAAGCCATCAACCAATCATATCATTCTCGTCAAATGACAGTCAGCGCGAAAATTTAAAAGAAACATGTCTTAAAACTAAATGTACATTGTAATATACATTAGGCGTTTAGGAATAGTACATTTTGATACAAGTGCGGAAAGTTTGTTATTGCGTACGAGGCCGAATGAACACCCGAGCCGTAAGGCGAGGGTGTTATGGGGCCGAGAAACGCAATAACAAATTCCCACGTGTATCAAACGACGTTTTTCAATACACTTTCGAAGAAATAAAATAATAAAACGATACGTATTATGTCATAAAAAATACTTGCTCCGAAAATGACGACGCCTTTTTAGTAACTTTCCACTGAAGAAAACTTTGCAAAGCTGCCATATATTTTACCTTAGATTTAGATGGCAACAGGCTATCGCAAGCATTTTGTGCCTCAATCACAATATCCGGCGGAGTACCATCTAAAGAATTCTCTTCAAAACTTAAATTCGACATTTTTCACAAATAACTCAAATTATTAAGACAACATTCCTTTTTTTTCCCGCGCTTTATGTTCGCAGGTTAAAGGAGAAGCAAAGGTATGAAGCCGTTAAACAGCCTCACAGGAAAAATATAAAATTCAAATATTTTTTAATTAAGAACACAAATAAAATGTTCACTAGTTCATAAAAGTAATATTTGTTTAAAATAATCATGTTTATTAGTAGTATTCTTTTTATAGACACAATTTAAATATTCAAAAAATATTTACGCTGTAAAAACGCAAATCAAAATGATGAGATTAAAAAAAAAACACGGCTGCTCTATAATAGTCAGTGGTGTTTTTTTTTTTAATTTCTTATGTTTTAATCGAATTACCGCACGCGTGCTGTAATCTTATTACCGCACGCGTGCGAAATATGTTGCATGTCGAACCTAATCGTAGTGCAATAAGAGCTAGTTTTCGAGGAAGTGTATTGAAAAAGATTTTGGTTTTTAGATCTGGGCCGGAATGCTGCATGCTACTTTGTTCAATACATTGCACACTGGGCCTTACGAGGTTAAGCATTTAAAAGATTGCTAATGAATTCAACTAAAAATTTTTACTAAATACGGGCAATTAAAAAGTCGCTACAGCTAAATAAGCTTTTTCAAAATCCTTTGGAACACTACAAAAATCTTCCTCATGAAAAATTTAAGTGGCATCATACTAAGGAACGTAGAATATTACCCAACTTTTAAGATGTTTAAAAAGGTTTTCTTGAATAAAATATTTTGAATCTTGGTTGTAAGTAGGCTTTTACTGTATAGGTATGTAACGGATGTTTTTTAGACTGAACACATACTGAACAGTTAGTATTTTTTTATCTAGTTCTTTTTTACAAGCTTTTATTTAATTTGCAATATATGAGTGTATGTATGTATGTAAGTGTGTTCGGGTCTAATCTTGCAATTGAATTTTAAGACGAAATAAGATAAAGATGACATTTTGCATACACGTTTAGTTCGGATGACAATGCATGGTTAGCTAAGTGATGTAATTTTAAATTCAATATGGCGGACGCCCCAAGATGGCGGACTAGTTATATTTTTTGCACTGCCATGATATGGGTATCAAATGAAAGGGATTGCTGAGAAGAATACAAAATAATCTTGTTTCAAAGAAAGATATTTTAGTGAATAATTTTATTAAATGAACATGGATGAACCAAAACCGGAAATAAGAATCTTAGCAGATGGCATTTTATAATTTATACCTACACTCTTGGGTAAGACGCCTGAGTTATGTATGTGAGTTAGTATTCAACACGGAAATGCTAGCTCATTTAGGACTTGAAACATGTACCTATACAGGGTGTCCCAGAAATCGACGTCAAGCCGTAAATGGGTGATAGACCAAGTTATAACAGTTCTCAGAAAAATACGAAAAAAAATCTATCTCATGTTTTAAAAAAATTATGTTCACTTTAAAAATTTACTAAAAAAATCAATCCCTGTAATGGTTCTTTAACTCCAATTGCTACAAATCCCATAATTTATCAATTTTTTTTATGATTATGTAATCTTGAATAATGCTTGTGTAGATTTTTGCCTAAAATTTAAAGCCAACTCCTCCTACTTAGAAGAAAATTAAATTTTTTCAAAACCAAATTATTCAAATTTACTGTTTCGCCCAACTTTAACTGACTGTACTGAAAAAAAAATGTACTACGCTAGTTTGGCAAGTAACATGAAAAATTGGCGCATTTAATAAGGATTCAAAAATGGTGTAACACTTCCTAGATTACGTTTTCAATAATTGGTCAAATTTTTTTTTGTAAATAGTATCGGTTTTTACCCAAAATGTCCATACTTCCTTAAAATGACTTTAGCTTACCTAAAGCTTTGCTAAACTCCGTTTCTAGTTCCATAGAGACGGAGAGAGTCATTTTACGAAGTGTGAGCGAGATAAGAAATCGAAATTTGACGTAATTTAAGAGCAAAGTTATGATAGTGACTCAACCTTTTTACTTTAAGTCAGGACCAGATTTCTCATCTTAGAAAAAAAAAACAAATTATCAGATTTAATTTTTAGCACCGTTCACTATCAGAGGGACGATTCCCTAACCAAGTACATGGTGAAGGAAGACATCGTAATCCGTACGAAGACCCAAGTGCTTCTGTACGTGGAATCGAAACAAGCACAGGTGTATCTAAGAGTACCGCCCACCGAATCTTAAAAAAGAACGAGTTCCACCCGTATCATGTACAGCGAGTACAATCATTACTGCCACGGGATTACGCTCCCAGAGTTGCGTTTTGCCAACGGATGCTAGAAAGGCACAGAGAAGACCCTCGATTCTTAGAGAAGATTTTATGGACCGATGAGTCAACATTTAAAAAAGTTGGCTACATGAATTTGCACAATTTGCACGAGTGGCATGTAGAAAATCCAAATTTGATGAGGCAAGATAAGTCACAGTATCGATTTAAAGTAAACATGTGGACCGGGATACTAAATGGCAAAATAATTGGACCTTTTGAGCTGCCAGAGATTTTGAATGGCGCAGTTTATTTGGATTTTCTTCAAAATACTTTACCAGATTTATTAGAAGACGTGCCACTGAACGTTTACAGGGAAATGTGGTTCCAGCAAGATGGCTGCCCAGCGCATTATGCCCGTTTAGTAAGAGAACATCTTGATGAAGAATACCCGCTCAGGTGGATAGGGCGCGGTGGGACAATCTTGTGGCCACCCCGTTCGCCTGATTTAAATCCCCTAGATTTTTTTTACTGGGGAGCGGTAAAAGAGAAAGTGTACTCAAAAACAATAGAGAATTTAGCCGAGCTGCGGGAAAGAATAACGGAAGCCGTTGTCTTTGTAAACAGGGGAAGATTTGCCCGGAAAATAACCAGATCTTTTTTAAGAAGATGTCGTGCTTGCATTGCCGTCGAAGGAAGGCAGTTTGAACATTTATTGTAATAAAAAAAAAAAAAAACTGATAATTTGTTTTTTTTTTCTAAGATGAGAAATCTGGTCCTGACTTAAAGTAAAAAGGTAGAGTCACTATCATAACTTTGCTCTTAAATTACGTCAAATTTCGATTTCTTATCTCGCTCACACTTCGTAAAATGACTCTCTCCGTCTCTATCGAACTAGAAACAGAGTTTAGCAAAGCTTTAGGTAAGCTAAAGTCATTTTAAGGAAGTATGGACATTTTGGGTCAAAACCGATACTATTTACAAAAAAAAATTTGACCAATTATTGAAAACGTAATCTAGCAAGTGTTACACCATTTTTGAATCCTTATTAAATGCGCCAATTTTTCATGTTACTTGCCAAACTAGCGTAGTACATTTTTTTTTCAGTACAGTCAGTTAAAGTTGGGCGAAACAGTAAATTTGAATAATTTGGTTTTGAAAAAGTTTAATTTTCTTCTAAGTAGGAGGAGTTGGCTTTAAATTTTAGGCAAAAATCTACACAAGCATTATTCAAGATTACATAATGTTGTGATATGCGAACTATTTGTATGAGCTTTTTATTTTTAATCTAAATTCTAATGTTTCTATGGTGACCCTTCCTTCATCATTAAATCAACAAAGTGACAACACGTATTTTAATTAATTTATATTTCCTCTTTATAAAACAAATAACAACATGTTATCAGCACGAAGATCTAATAGGAAATATAGTAAAATTTTGTGGTTGTTGAAGTTTTTGTTGTTGGTAAGTTTTGCGGAAAATGCCTAACGGAGAAGGATCAGCTTCCACACATAGAGGAGCAGTTTCCTCGTCCATCCCGAACTTTGTGTTAACTAATAGGGAAGGATATAGTACATGGAAGTTCCGCATGCGAAACTACCTCTTGCATGAAGAATTGTGGAATACAGTAGTAGGTTTCGCACCTGACGACTCAACCCCACAAAGTGTTAGGAGTAAGATTGATCAGAAAGCATTGTCGAAAATCTGTTTGACGTTAGATGGCCCACCCATCACTTATGTTCGCGCGGCCAAAACGGCGAAAGAAGCATGGGATTCTTTGAAGTCTGCTTATGAAGACAAAAGTATGGGTCGACGTTTGTCCCTCGAAAGGAAATTATACAGAATGACCTTAGATCAATTTGAAAATATAGAATCCTATATCAATGGCGTACTGTCAGCAGCATTAGATTTAGCTGATATTGACAAGGTGATAGACGATGCATCGATTGCTGCGATTTTGCTTGGAGGTCTCGGTTCCAGATACGAACCACTAGTCATGGCTATAGAAAATAGCAACGTAAATATCACCACAGAAATGGTTAAAACGAAACTGTTGAATGAAATGGCTAAGAATCCGAACGAAACATCTACGGAGTCAGCGTTAGGCTCTATAAATCGACCTGGAAAATTAAGGAAGAAAAATAAACCTATTGTTTGTTATGATTGTAACACGCCCGGACATAAAAGACCTGACTGTCCCTTTAGAAAGAAGAAACCAAAGACAAAGGAAGCTACAGCTTTAACGGCCCTAGCTGTCTCTGAGGTCGATAAAAAGGACGTGTGGTATATAGATTCCGGAGCAACAAAACACTTAACTTTTAGGTCGGAGTGGTTATCAAATTTTAAGCCTGTTGATTTTGGTAAGGTTACAGTTGCCAATGGTGACGAGCTTGTTTGTCAGGGTATTGGTGATGTAAGTATTAATACTGAAGGCAGTATTAACAGTATCTGTGATATAATGCTCGTGCCAAATCTTAATACAAATTTACTTTCTGTAAAAAGGGTAGTTGATAAGGGTTTTTCTGTTTTATTTGATAAAAGTGGATGTAACTTCTTTGAAACTAAAAACTTCTCTTATAGCGGGAATTCTATTTTACATGGTTCTCCATATGGTGGTCTGTATGCGCTAGACTGTACTATTAATAATCACCAAGTTAATGCTTATGATGTGCACTCTGACTCATGTTCTAGATATTTACTCTGGCACAAAAGATTGGGTCATTTGTGCCGCATCGGAATGGACCAATTGAAAAATAGAAATGTTGGCGTAGATTATACGGTCGTAGACAAGGGAAGTTGCATAGCTTGTGTTGAAGGTAAGCAAGCCCGAAAACCTTTTAAGAAAGTTAAATATGAAAAGGCAACAAAGATGTTAGAGTTGATTCATTCGGACCTATGTGGGCCGATGTCAATATCGTCATTCCGAGGTAATAAATATGTTTTACTGTTTATTGATGATTTTTCACGTTTCGTTTTTCCTTATTTTCTTTCTTCAAAGACAGAGATTTTGGAAAAGTTTTGTTCTTTTCAATCATTAGTGGAAAGACAAACTGGTGCTCAGATAAAAGTCTTGAGGACAGATAATGGTACAGAATATGTAAATAAACGTTTTACTGATCATTTAACTGCACAAGGTATAATTCATCAGACAACTGTACCCTATAGTCCACAACAGAATGGTGTTGCGGAACGCACTAATAGGTCTATTGTGGAAAAGGCACGTTCGATGTTGGCTGATAGTTCACTCCCCAAAGCATATTGGGAAGATGCATTTTCTGTTGCAGTGTACCTTAAAAATAGATGTCCATACAGAGCTTTGAGTTGTGGAACACCATTTGAAAAATGGTTTGGAGATAAACCTGACTTAAGTAACTTGAAAGTTTTTGGTTGTCGAGCACTTGTAAATATTCCATCCTGTCATAGAAGTAAGTTAGATAGTAAGGCTAATGAACACATATTTGTAGGATATTCGGATGATCCTAATGCCTATTATCTCCGTAATGCATCCAATCCAAGGAAGATGATAAAGTCTAGAGATATCGTTTTTTATGAAGATTGTTTCACAGAGTTGAAAATAAATAAATCTTCAAGTCATGGTTGTCAAACTGCTCCAATCTTGGAAAATAGTAGACCAATTGACTTAGACTTTAATCCGATTGAGTTTTCTTCCGAGGCAATCCAACGTGAACGTCAAGGTATTGTAGAAACAGGTTTCGGTAATAATGATTGTGAATCTGGTAATGTTCAAACACAGACCATCGAACATGATCCGGTAGATAATACTGTATATGATTCTCCAAATGATCTATCAGATGATCCTGTAGATAATGATGATCATCACTGCACAATTAATAATGTTAATGATGAGCGGCGATACCCCCTCAGAAACAGAAGACCACCTGATTTTCTTACATACCTTGCTGAGGATAATTTAGTAGAACCTATCACGTATTCTGAAGCAGTAACTGGACCTGATGCTGAAAATTGGAGATCAGCCATGCAATGTGAGTATGAGTCACTTATTAAATTGAAAACGTGGCAACTCGTGGAGAAGCCAAACCGAAAAATAATACCTTGTAAGTGGGTTTACAAACTTAAGACTGACTCCTTAGGAAATGTGGTCAAGTATAAAGCGTGACTGGTTGTAAAGGGTTTCAATCAGATAGCTGGTGTAGACTATTATGAAACCTTTGCTCCAGTGATAAGAAATTCGTCTTTACGCACTTTGTTTGCTTTGGCTGCAGAGAATGGTCTCATGATGCGTCACATTGATGTAGATACGGCTTTTCTCAATGGAGACCTGGAGGAGGAAGTCTATATGTACCAACCTGAAGGTTTCGTGGTTAAAAATCAAGAACACAAGGTTTGCTCGTTGAATAAGTCGCTTTATGGACTTAAACAAGTACCTAGAGTTTGGAATATAAAACTCGACGAAACCTTGGTTAAAATTGGTTTTCATAGAACCCCATCTGAGCCTTGTATTTATAAGAAACTTTTTGGTTCGGAAATCGTCTTATTGGCAATATACGTCGATAACATTATTATTTTTTATAAAGATGTCAAATCGTTTGAAGTCAAAAAATATTTTTCGATGTCCTTCTTGACAAGAAGGACATCGAAAAATATTTTTCTATAAAAGATTTGGGCTTATTAAACTTTTATTTAGGTTTAAATATATCTCAAAAGGACGGAAAAATAGTTTAAATCAAATAACTTACATAAATAAAGTTCTAAAGCAGTTCAATATGGAGAATTGTAAGGGTGTGAAAACACCACTCCAAAAACTGAAGCTTGATAAAGGTTCTGAGAATGTTGATAAGAATATTCCTTACCAGCAATTGGTAGGCTGCCTTATGTTTCTAGCTGTAAACACACGGCCTGATATAGCATACACGGTGAGTTTTCTCAGTCAATTCTTAACATGTTATGATAAGAGGCATTGGAATGTCGCAAAGAGAGTGCTAAATTATTTAAAAGGCACTGTTGATTACAGTATTACATACAACAAAACGGGGAAGTATTTGGACTGTTTTGCCGATGCCGACTTCGCGAATAGTTTTGATCGACGCTCATATACTGGTTTTTGTGTGAAGCTTGGAGATGGTCCAATATCGTGGGAGAGTAAGAAGCAACACACAGTTGCGTTGTCTTCCACTGAGGCCGAGTATTTATCACTAGCGGCTGCTGCGAAAGACGTAATTTTCTTGCGACGTCTTATCTGTGAATTAACAGGTAAGTGCCAAACTGTGGTAATTTATACCGATAGTCAGAGTGCACGTCAATTGGCACTTAATCCAGACCACCATAATCGGACCAAACATATTGACGTGCGATTCCATTTTATAAGGGAAAAATTAAACAACAAGGTCATCAATTTGAAGTACATGCCCAGTGAGGAGCTACCGGCTGATGCGTTAACTAAGCCTTTAGGCCCTGTAAAGTTTAAAACTTGTATAGTAAATATGGGCATTTCTTGATAATTTGTACCTAATTGTTAATTGATGTTCTACCTTTCATATTTAGATAGAATTTAGATTAAGGGGGCATGTTGTGATATGCGAACTATTTGTATGAGCTTTTTATTTTTAATCTAAATTCTAATGTTTCTATGGTGACCCTTCCTTCATCATTAAATCAACAAAGTGACAACACGTATTTTAATTAATTTATATTTCCTCTTTATAAAACAAATAACAACAAATAATAATAAAAAAAATTGATAAATTATGGGATTTGTAGCAATTGGAGTTAAAGAACCATTACAGGGATTGATTTTTTTAGTAAATTTTTAAAGTGAACATAATTTTTTAAAAACATGAGATAGATTTTTTTTCGTATTTTTCTGAGAACTGTTATAACTTGGTCTATCACCCATTTACGGCTTGACGTCGATTTCTGGGACACCCTGTATACTAAGTAATACTAAAAAATCACAAATCCTAAAAAGGAGTCATTGTGCCCATCATTATGAAAAGCTTTTATTATAAGACCGATCTTGACGTCGCGAAGTAAAAATCTCCTTTTCAATACATTTTGCCGAGGTATGCAGGCATAAATGTAAGGGACAGTTGCGTTATACCTCAATTAATTCCATTTAGACATAAATATATTATCATAAATATACAATTACATATTCTAAAAAAACTGCCTATATAAAAATACAATGAGGAGAGGTACAAGGGCTCACTATGCATAAAAAAAAATCGTCCACATCGATGTCAATGGAAAACGTGCCCAGAACGCTGGCAGCATTGCCACATTGGATGGTGTTAGTGGGGTAACTCGAGTCCCACTAACGTGCAGAGTGCGTCGCCAGTAGAAATTACAGGGAATATGGTTTACTGGTAGTAGAACAAATAAAGTTTAGATAAAACATAAGTTGGTTTTATTCATGATGACACGAGAACACAATCTTTTGAAAAAACAGTGACAAGTAAAAATAATAGACCGGTAGAAAAATAAACTTATGTAGAACAAAAAGATCTGTATCAAAACTAAATACTCTTTTTATTCTAACACTCCTCCTTAAGTTCATTTCTCCACTTTCATCCATCACACACTCACACAACACCCATATTCTGTGCACACCACTTGAACTTTCCTTTCAACAAAGATTTTGTCAAAGTATCTGCAACCATATGAGCTGTCTCTACATACTCAAGTAAAATATGCCCATGCTCGACAGACTCCCTTATAAAATGGTGTCGCACATCTATGTGCTTTGTACGTTGATGGTGTACAGGGTTATACGCAATGGCCACAGCAGACTGGCTATCACTGAAGATTTTCATTGGCGCCTCAGCTTGACCAGTGACCTCTGAGTACAATCTTTTTAGGAATATGCCCTCCCTAGCAGCTTCAGATAGTGCTACATATTCAGCTTCTGCTGTGGATAGAGCAACCGTCCTTTGTTTTCTGCTTTCCCAAGAGATTGAAGCTCCCATATGCAGAAAAACCATACCGGAGTATGATCTTCTATCATAGCAACTGGCATGACTTGCATCTGCGTAACCCTCAACTTTACTTATTCCTGTCCTCTTGTACTGTAGCCCAAGGCATTTAGTACCCTTCAAATATCTCAGCACTCGTTTAGCTGCTATCCAGTGTTCCTCAGCATAGCAGGTGTTGAATTGGCTAAGATAATTGACTGAATGTGCAATATCTGGCCTCGTGCAGACAGATAAGTACATCAGTGAACCAATTAGATTCTGATATGGAATCGTCGGCTCAGGTTTGTGTTCTGGTCCAGGTTTCTCTAGCTTTTGACCAGGAACTGATGGTGTTGAAGCAACTTTGCAGTCAGCCATCCCAAAAACCTTTAAAATTTTGTTGACATACTTCTCTTGGTCAACTTTGACTCCAATATCGTTCTGCGTTATGTGCATTCCCAGAATATCCTCTGCCTTCCCAAGATCTTTCATTTCAAATTTTGTCATGAGGTCTCTTTTCACTTTGCGCAGCTCTTCCGCGTCATTCCAAAATATCAGCATATCATCCACGTATACTGCTAAAATGATAATCTTCTTACCCTGGGATCTCGTGTATATGCACGGTTCATTTTTACATCGTTTAAATTTTAACTGCAACAACTCATTGTTCAGCTTGTTGTTCCATGCTCTGGGGGCTTGTTTTAACCCATAAAGCGACCGTTTAAGCAGACACACATAGTCTTCTTTTCCCTTTTCATGAAAACCTTCTGGTTGTTTCATGTACACATTTTCCGTTAAATCTCCATTCAGGAACGCTGTTTTTACGTCCATTTGATCTATATGTAAGCCTCTTTGTGCTGCTATTCCCAAGAGAACTCTTAACGAGCTGTGTCTCACCACTGGAGAGAATGTCTCGTCATAATCAATGCCACATCTCTGGCTAAAACCTCTGGCTACAAGTCGAGCTTTATATCTTCGTCTATCATAACCTGTTAGTGGGGTAACTCGAGTCCCACTAACGTGCAGAGTGCTACGCCAGTAGAAATTACAGGGAATATGGTTTACTGGTAGTAGAACAAATAAAGTTTAGATAAAACATAAGTTGGTTTTATTCATGATGACACGAGAACACAATCTTTTGAAAAAAACAGTGACAAGTAAAAATAATAGACCGGTAGAAAAATAAACTTATGTAGAACAAAAAGATCTGTATCAAAACTAAATACTCTTTTTATTCTAACAGATGGCAATGCTGATTCTCTGGCCGAAGAAAAGGCCAGCCCTCTGGTCACGTGAAGAGTCGACGAGTTTTTTGCTAATGTCTCGAAAATCTTGATGTGCACTCGAAGCCCATGGATCTAATGTTTCAACCCCAAACGGCTCAAACATTAGTTTACTTCTTGTATTCGGAGACCTTAGTTTTACGTTTTATTCTTAGTTTGTGTCAACAAAAATGTACTTTAAACTGTCTACGAAGCCAGGTGGGCCGCTGTAGGCAAAACTTAGTCAGGGGTACTCCCATGACTGACAGTACGATTTTGGAGCTACGTCCCAAACAATATTATTATCGTGCTATAGAAGATGAAGAACAAAATAGTGCAAATCCCAGAAATATATTCGACTTAACTTTATAGCCGCATCGCCAGGTCGTAAAAAGCTAATTCCATCCACGAAAACGGGGCTAAGAATTGAGAAAAGTAAACTGATTTCTGTCGTATCGTATATGTGAAGATAGCGGTAGAGTGGCACAAGACCCGTAGAACGTTGTCATCGCGAGATCCCTCTGAAAGTAGAGCACTGAGTGTGGACTATGTTACAGGTGATAGCAGGTTATTTTTTTTAATTCTTTTAGACGTCTGGGCCCAACTAAGTCGTGACACATTCGTAAGTGTAGTATCGGTTTTTGGTTTACATAATATATTGTTCCACGTAAAATGCTTATACCTATCAATCTATATGGGGCATAAGTAAATTATAAACTATTTATACTTAACCTAAGTAGTCTTTATTATTATAGCTTAAACTGTTTGCATGCCTTACTTAGGATCATTATTTTTAAACTTAACATCTGTAACTAATTTCTGTGCAAATTAGTTCTATTCTATTCAAAACACACTGAGGCATGGAAATAAATATATAAATAAATATTCCTGTAGGTACCAAGACTGTCACCCGGAAACATGTCCAGAAGATTGATTGCTACGTTTAAAGGCTATGCTGATTCTATGGACAAAGAACGACGACTCAGGTTAAAGTGGGCAAAACTGAGCCAATCATCAAACAAAAGCGTAGACCATAGGCGTACGCGTAGTAAGGAAAACAAAAAAAAATATGAAGAGACAATTATATTATTTTTTGCATAATTTTCTCCATCCAGAAAAATACTTTTTGGTAGCAAAATTACATGGCCGTTTACACTTTAAGGCCCACATCAGATTCATCAACCTAAGGGAGGGACGACTAAATTGAATCAGCATTTAAGGCAATATCCAAACGCCTAACCGCTCAATCCTCACACCAGACCCCAGGCCGGTGTCGTAGCGAGCGTTAAATCCCCAACTTCGGTAACACGACGGTACCGACGGTTTTATTTCCAAGTTACCCCACTTCACCCACCCGGGTATCGTCGGGTACCCGGGTATCGTCTATGTTCGAGGAAAAATATTTGACACGAGCGACCGTATGTTGGAAGTGTCCAAGTTTAAAATTAGTCCACATTGTAAATATTGTTTGTTATTGTTTGAGAGCAGTGGTGGCCCAGTGGTATCAGCCGCGAGTTACAAGTTGTAGGTCGTGGGTTCCAGCCCAGGCAGGCGCTTTACTTTGTGTAAATTATTTCTTCACCACTGCTCTCAAAACGGTGAAGGAAAACATCGTGAGGAAACCGGCATGTTCTAGAACCAAAAATTCGAAGACATGTGACATCTACCAACCCGCACTGGGCCCGCGTGGTGGATTACGCCCATTCCCTCTCACAGAAAGGAATGTTAACTATGACACTCTCATGACTGAGAGGCTTCTGTACCACAATAACAAGGAGAGATTTTTATAATCACCGGTCTTGGATGACGAACTGTTGATTAGATCACCTGTTGTAAAGGCAAAATGTGCTTTAGCGAAAATCTGCTGGTTATTATAGAATTAAGTACTGCTCAAGCCAATGTTTTCACTTTTTATCACTTCAGTCTTCATTTATTGTCCCCAGACAATTTTACTTTTAAAACAATTGCCAAAATGACTTTCTCGAGCATCGTGGTTACACCAAAGCGAAAAGTTTTCGCCTGTCCCCTGCAATATACGCAGATCATTCTTTTTCTTTATCCACCGAGGCAAAAAATTGCTTCGAAACTTTTTGGTTTATATTTTTCAGGATCTGCATTTTTTTAACTTCGGCAAAAAAGAATCGTGGGAAAGACGGTTTGTGAGTACAAATTTTATTCGTATACTTTAGAGATTTAAATAATGTATATTTGCGTATAGGTTTTTATAATATTTATATTGTAAAAGTTTTATGAGTCCATTAGTGGAAGCCTGTTGTAACTTTGTTCAAAATAATATTTGGGTAGGTGCATAATACGTCTCTTGGGCATTTCCTTAAAGTAGGCTGCCTGAGACTAGACGCCGTGACGATGTTTAGGGGAGGTCAATATCCAGCAGTGGACGTTTTTTCATGGACAGGTACATCTGTTTCATCGTCATCATCGTAATTTCAGCCTGGAATCGGACACTACTGATTATAGAATTTAGCTTTTTTGTGCTTTACTTCCTGTTTTCTTGCATCTATCATTCAGGTGTTGGCCACGACTTTGACGATAGTCAACCTGTTTTATTTATGCAAAATATTTCTACATCGCTATTTTGACCTTTTTGCCTTCAAAGCTTTAGTCTAGCATATCGACGATTTTGGTGGTATCGTTATAGTTTTTCAAAATACAAGTTGAAGTTGTACAACATAAACACAAACTGAAAAAGGTTTTCGTTGTGTTGCACTTGCTAATCTTGTAGCTGCGGTATAAACCTATACTACATGTAGTGGTGGTCCAATGGCTAAGTCCGTGCCAGTCGTGCTTGAGGTCGTGGATTTGAATAATAATAATAATAATAATAATAAATCATTTATTTATCTCCCACAAAGTACAATTTTGTTTCTATTTAATGTTACAAATATTGGAGGTACAAAGGTTTGTGGGAGTCAGGAATCCAAACTAGGATACCCTGTGCTATGGACTCCTGGCCCCCCTCGCCGAGATTGGGATTTACTCAAATGTAGAATCAAATTAAATTAAATTAAATCGTTTACATTGTAAAATAATAAAAAATAAAATAAAAAATAAAAACGTGTGTGTATGTTTGTTAGTATGCGAAGTGTGAGTGTGACGTGGAAGAAGTCGTGTGCGCGGTGTGGTGTTGTGTGTGTGTGACAGAGAGAGAGTAGGATGGTGTTCTGTGTGAGTACGTATAAAAATGGATGTGTGTATGAATGTGTGCGTAAAAGGGTGGCGGTACGTGTTTATGAAAGACGCTAAACTAGGATAAAATAGTAAGCAGTTTTTCCGTTTCTTCGTAATCTAGTTCTAAAAGCCACTCTGTAAGCTTCTTTTTACATTCTATCTTAGACAATTTAACGATTTCAAGATTTTTGTTAATCTTATTATATAGTCTGCTTGCTCTGAAATTGAAGAAATTTTGGGCAAAAGATGTTCTTACCGGAGTTGTTTCACAGACTTCATAGAATCGCCTTGTGTTAACCTTCTTTTTAGCTGTAGCTATAGGACCGTCCATAGAGGAGTGCTTTTTTAGAACTGTTAGCATTATATAAAGCTGCCTGACCGTTAATACATTTGCTTCGTTATAGAGAGTAGTTGTAGCGTACAAACGTGGTTTGAAGAGAGCAACCTTTAGAAGAAGTCGTTGAGCTCTCTCAACATTTATGATATTCGTTTTAAACGAGCCGCCCCAGGTGGAAATACCATACGATAGGATTGATTGGCAAAGAGATTCATAAACATTTTTAACCAGTTTCCAACTCGCTACATGCCTAAGATTTTTAAATACATGAACGAGTTTTCTTGTTTTCTGGACCAGATGTGAAATATGCTGTTTAAAAGATAAGTTTTCATCGATTATTATGCCTAAGTATCTTATTGATTCTGTTTTTGATATCATTGGGCACATGGTACAGTTTGTGGTTACAGGATTACATGTGTGTGCATAAATGTTGAAATTATTGGTGTGTGATGCTACATTGTGTATTGTAAACTCTATATATTTAGTTTTACTGGCATTTAAGGTCAGTTTGTTAAGTGCAAGCCAATGAGTCACTATATTAAAGCCTTCCTGAGCCGCAACAAAAGTTTCGTCCCATGAGTTTCCATAAAACGTTAAGGTAGTGTCGTCTGCATAAGACATTATATGGCAGTTTCTAATGTTTAGCTGGCAAAGGTCATTTATGTAGCAAAGGAAGAGGGGAGGGCCTAAGATACTGCCTTGTGGGATACCAATATTTATCGGTCTTTCTTCACTCAGCGTATTGCCTATCCGAACTGACTGATTTCGATCTTGTAAATAGTTCTGGAATAGTTTTAATTGAGTGTTCCTTATTCCCATATGTTCTAGTTTGGAAATTAGTATATGTGGGCACACAGTATCAAAAGCTTTCCGAAGGTCTAGAAAGATAGTCAAGCATTTTTTCTTACTATCCAATTTGCTCACAATATGTTCAGTGAATGTATGAATACAGTCGTTTGTAGATTTCCCTTTTCTAAAGCCATACTGGTTAGGTGATAAGATGTTTTTATCCTCTAAGAATTTCACAAATCTGTTATTAATAATCCTTTCAAATACCTTTGAAATGGAGGTGAGCAAGGAAATTGGCCGATAGTTTGCCACTTCTTCCCTGCTACCGCTCTTAAAAATCGGGATAACAATTGATTTTTTGAGGGATTCTGGAAAAATGCCCTCTGCCAAACATCTATTCAGGATATAAGTAAGGGGAGGGACTATATGGTTTTTTAAATTCTTAAGGACCGTTGACATTATATTGTCCCACCCTGCTCCACAATCCGAGCGGAGGCCGCTGATGACCCCTTCTACTTCCTCTTCAGACGTCTCCAAAAGCACAAAACAGTCACAAGCAGACTTGACAACATTTGCCGCGTTCGCTGGGAGTGGAGAAAGACCATTTGGAATTTTACTTTTCAACTCCATGCCCACGTTTGCAAAGTAGGAATTTACTGCGTTAACTGAATCTTGTGGGGATGATTTAATATGCAAAAGTTCCAACGGTGCACATACGGGTATTTGATACAAAAAACTGGCCAAAAGTCATTTTTACAAAAGTAACCGCGCAGCTATCCTTTGTTATGTTTTAACAATGGGACACTCTATTCATTAAGAAACCGGTACCCAGAAGGGGCTAGAGCGCTCCATGCGCCCTCAACGTCAGTCGGAACTCATCTGTTGTGCTAGTGACACGTTTGTTTTCTCGGCGCTCGCAAATTTCAATTGCTGTTTAAGACTAATCATACTGTTGTGTTTAGTGCAAACCCCAAAAACCATCATGGAATCTTCAGGCACAGGCATGAACTTTATTTTGAATCTATTGTGCTACTGTTAGGATCACTTTTTCATTCTTTAATTGTACCATAAAGTCATGAGTATTTTTATGCAAAAAAAAACACGTAAAATAGGTTTCCTTCGTCAAATTAAGTATCAGATAAACATAGTTAAGCTAAAGTTTATACATAATCGTGTTCTTTGAACCTTCTAGATTTCATATCAAGAGAAAAACCTTCCGCCTCTTTCCGCCCCTATGAAATATAGCCTCTGAACAAAAATAGGTTTTTTTCGAAAAAAAAACAACACTTAGTGTTTCTTTGATTTTAACATAGATTTTTTCTTGTTGGCAGGTCCTTATGATGAGTCATCGATGACAATAACAAGAGAGGATATGTTTAACGTAATAAAACAGTGCGACTACAAAAATTTAGATAAAAAACTGGACTTTCTTGAGCATAAACTAATTGAAATGACCAAATGCCCCGAGGACAAAACTAAAGTACTCCGCCATTGCTTAAAATCATTTAAACATCATTACAAGCTAAAATGGACCTCAGCAAGCTACAAAGAATGTCGTTTCCGAAAAACGAATGAACAATGGCTTAAAGAAAAAATTAAAATTGAAATTGAAAATTGAAAAAATTTTCGGTGTTTCTGAAGTCAACAGCCGAACTATATGTGCAGTTATACAACTGGCACCCCATGACGCCAACTTTGCATAAAGTTTTGTGTCATGGGGCTTTGGTAATCAAACATGCTCTTTTGCCGATTGGACAATTATCAGAGGAGGCAGCTGAGTCGCGGAATAAACATTTCCGCCTATACAGGCAAAACTTTGCAAGAAAGTTTTCGCGAAAGAATTGCCTCCAAGATGTCATGAACCGCCTTCTTCTGACCTCTGATGTCTTTCTTAGTAGCAGCAGCAGAATGCAATTCAAAAGGAACAGGAAACCACTATCGCAAGAAATTCTACAATTTCTTAAAGTTGAATACGAGTGTCCCGCGGACACTGACACTGATAATGCTGACCCGGGCACTAGTACTGATCAAGCAGATAGCGATAGCGAGTCTGACGAATATTAGCTGTATAAGTTTCTCTGTAAATATTACAAGAAAATGTATATTTAACTTTTATTTCGATGTAAATTACAGTTTGTACATAGCTTTTCATTTATGTATTTTGTAAGGTTATGTAAAAAGTAAGCGTTATTTTTAAATCATTGTGTATTTTTAAATGCTTTTTTTATTAGTTATTGTACAAATAAATCACCATAATGCTTGAAATAGAAAATAATGTTTTATTTTATTTCGATTTTATTTCACACGTAAGTCCCTTTGGAGAAAAGGGTATAGAAATGATTGGGTTATACTAAAATTAATATGAAAAATAATTAGGAGGCACAATTGACCCAAAATTACCAAAAAAAGGTTTTGGCCAGTTTTTTGTATCAAATACCCGTATGTGCGGTGGTGAGTTTGATTTTTTTAGATTGGTAATATTTTTAATAGCGGACCAAAGTTTTTTGTTATCGCTTCCAGCCGAAGCAAGCATATTCCTGTCATATTGCCTCTTACATTTTTTTATTATGTCATTACAAAAGTTTCGATATCTTTTGTAGGATATTTTTAAGATATTATTGTCAGGATTATGTTTTAGTTTGTAATGCATTCTGTCTCTTGTTCTTATGCACCTCAGGAGGCCAGGAGTAATCCATGGTTTTATGGCAATTTTGTTTCTAGGAATTTTAATATTTATTGTGTTGTTTATTATGATTTTTTGTAAATTTTGAATTAAATAAGTCATGAGGTCATTAGGATTTATGCTATTATCGTATAGATTATCAAAGTCAATATTTTTGCAGTCATTTTGTAGATTCTCAAAGTCAATTTTGTTCATAAATTTTGCTTTGGTATTTTGTCCACTTAAGCGCAGACAGAATAGGGTAGCCTCATGATCAGTAACTGCAGACTGAAGAATAAAAGTAAGAAAAGAAACTTTAGTTTTAATTATCACATGGTCCAGACAACTAGACCCTCTAGTTTGTTCATAATGTGCTGGTATCATACCAAAGAATGAAAGCAGGTCGAGATAGCTTGATGTAGTTACATTTGAATCCTTGATATTTATATTAATGTCTCCCATCAAAATTACATTTTTGAAACCGGATAGTTTTAATAGCAGTTCCTGTAAAGTGCGTAAAAAATTATCTAATGTGTGAAAACTAGGCGGTCTGTATATTGCAATTATGGCGGTATTTTTATTTATTTCAATGAGTAGGCAGTTGGCTTCTGAGATATCTGGTTCTTGTATATTGAAGTTAATGTCGTTATTTATGTAAACGACTACACCGTCATTTTGGTTATAGTTACGTGTAGTTGAAAAAGCAGAGTACCCAGGCACAAGTGGTAAGTTATTAACGGACGAAAGCCAGCATTCAGACAGAATTATAATATCACAGTTCAGTTGCAATCGTTTTAGTAAAGTATTCAGGCTAAGAAATTTTTTGTTAATACTTCTAATATTTTGCTGCAAAATTTTTAAAAATGAACTGGGTTTAGTTATAGTAGCTTTACAAGATTCAGGTTCACAGCTGTACAATGCCGTCAGAACTAAATTTTCTAAATTGTTTACATTGTTTAGATCAGCGAATTTTGTTTTTCATATAATGTTGGTGTTTGGGTTTGCGATTTCGAAGTGATTGTATGTTGAGCGTTTTTCGTTTTGGGTGTGTGTGGACAATGATAATATAGAAATTCTTACGAGTATTAATGTATAATGGTGTGATAATGAGATGCGGGTGAATGTATTTAGTTGTGAAATGTGTATAGTATTGTGGACATGCGTATGAGTAGATACAAAGTGTTTGTGATAAAATAAATAAGACATGCAAAACCCTAATTGCTAAGATTATAAAATTACAACACGGTTTAAATAGTCAGATTTTCGGTACCAGTAATTCAAGATCGGCTTCACACTTAACTATTATTGGTTTTTCTGGTTCACTTCTTCGCAGGAAAACTCTACCAGCTGAGGTCCAACAGTATGAGTAGTCATGCTCTTTCGCGAATTTTCTAGCTAGGTAGAAGAGGTGTTGGGTTTGAGGAGGCAAGAAGTCAGATACATAGATAGGTGTGGCAGGGCCGTCCATATTTAGGTGTTTAGAGCTGAGCTTGTTCTGCTTGTTATTTGAGTTAAATTGTCTTGCTTTTTTAATTAAGTTTTCTTTAGTAGTAGTGCTAGATAAGTCGACTATAATTTTTGATGCTTTGTCCTTTTTGCTGATGCTATACGCCTCTTTAATTTCCGATCTTTGGAGAGGAACTCCAACAGCATTGGCTGTATTTAGAACAATCAACCTGAGTTCATCTTCACTTTCTTTTAAAGATAAAGGAATATTTTTAATTTCTATCTTTTTTGTGTACAGCATTCGCTCTAAGTTGTCAACTCTTTCCTCAAGTTGGTGAATATACTTGCGGTCCGTTTTCTTTTCCAATTCTAACAGGTCTAATTTGGTCCGCATATCCTCATATTGACTCGATACAAAGGCGATGGATTCTTTAATTTCGGAGTTTTGTTTTAACAACTCCGTCATCATATTATGCAAAACACTTAACGAAGCATCTGTTTTGTTACTACGTGATTCAGATTGTTTGCAGTGAGGGTCAAACAATTTTTGCATATTATTCATAAAGCGCTCGTTTCCGTCGTCATGTTTACGCTTTCTTGTAGTAACATATTCATTTGTTTGAATATTAGTTCGAGAAGTATCGCTTTCCGTCCGTCCAATATATATTTAAGAGTAGTAAATCAGATGTCCCAAAAAGTTCTGCAATTTGCGGGGCTCGAACTCGAGACTCCACGAACCGTCGATTGCAGGTAGCGGCTTACGTCTCTAGGCCACTCAGACTGTAACGATTGGTGCGAATTAGGTGATGTGTTTCCAATACTAATAGGATCACAGACGTGTGTCATTTAAGCGTCGGCACAAAGACAAAGAAGTTTTTATTAACGATCACTTTAAAACTTTGAAATGTTTTTGCTTATTTCTTCTGCAATATTTAATGCATTGATTTAGTTTTTTCACTGTATGTTCTTACTTTTGTTGTGAACGTATTGGTGTAACTTTAGATCAATTTACTGCACCATTAACTAATTTTTTGTAATAAAATGTTCGCGGGTACAAAAACACGTCTGCTCGGCACAACATCCAGGTGGGGGGGGAAAATACAGGCAAGTACCTATGTGACTTTTTAAATTCATATGTATTTTCTAAGTTTATCAAGTGATCAAAATATCAAACAACCGGATTTTCCAGGCACGGTTTTAAGAACTCACAATGTAAACCACCTAGTTGTAAGACGAAATTTGCCCAACGCTGAATTTTTTTGTGTGAACTATTATTAATATATTTAATATTAATTATATTACATAAACTCCACACAATACATACAGTTCTTACACTACATTAACTGTATTCATTGCATACACTACATACATTCTCGTACTTTCTAACAAACATACTCACACACACGCCAGTAAAGCCAAAATTAGTGTTAAGTCTAGCAACTTATTGCTTAATTTATAAATTTTATTTTATTGTTAAGATTTTAGTTTTGTTTCCTTTTTTATTTTCCTGCCTAAAGAGCCTATGTTTGAAACATCTCAGTGTTAACTTGTTTGTTGCCTTATCGGCCACAGTAATGAGGAATACAGTACCAATTGTAATACAGTACCAACTAGCACAGGGAGTATTGTGACCGATACTGGCGGCCTTATTATTTTGTAATTATATCTGAGATAACTTGTTGAAATAAAATCGTGAGGAAAACTGGACTTATAATGTTTATTATAAGATTGTGCTACATTGGTGTAATTGCTGCAAGGCGTTCCAGTGCGACGATAAAAAAATAACATAACATATTCAATCACAAATTCTCCTACAAAATATCGTACAAGGTCAAGAAAAATCCAAAAGAAAACGTCAGAACACCATTTAGAAGACGTTCTATATTTCGGATATGATGGTAGGGCTTTCCGCGCTAGTTAGCAAGTAGCCTCGGGTGACTAAACTAAAATAGCGGCGCGAAATACACTACCTCGCCCCAGTAAATGTGGACTAAAACATTTTGTATGTACAACGGTATGTTGGGAATAGTGGTTCCCGGCAGCCATGTTTTTGGTCGTATCGTTTGAGATTTGGTGTGTTCTGGTAATTGGGTTGTCGCGTTACTGTTCGCCTTTTATCAGCATTCAATTGTGTTGCTCTCGTCTTTTAATGAAGTTTTTTTGCAATTATTATTATTCAGTTCATAGTGAAGTGGCATGAAATTTATTGAATTTTTGTTAAATAAAATCCGGCCAAGTGCGAGTCGGACTCGCACATGAAGGGTTTCGTACCATTATCGCAAAAAACGGCAAAAATATCACGTCTGTTGTATGGGAGCCCCTACATATTTATTTTATTCTGTTTTTAATATTTGAACTGTCTAGCTATCACGGTTTATGAGATACAGCCTGGTGACAGACAGACAGGTGGACCGCAGAGTCTTAGTAATAGGGTCCCGTTTATACCCTTAGGGTACGGAACCCTAACAAACGCCAATATGGCGATTGTCTGTCTATAAAAAGGAGCTTAAGTATTCGGCGGGTTATTAGTCTGCATGATGTTGAGATTTAGGCTTATGATCTATCGTGTTCTTTTACTGCAGAAGTTTTTAATTATTCTCTGGTTCATAGTAAAATCATCACCACGCTTACCATCAGGTGAGATAGTGATCAAGCGAGAGCCTTTATATAATTTTTAAAAATGGTATGAATAATCTTGCTTTTTTGTTCATTAGTATAAAACAACTTTAATATTATGATAATTTTCTCTGGCGGAATATAATAATACCAGCTCGCTTCAGTAAATGTGGACCAAAACCTTTTGAAGGTTCACGGTAGGAATGTTGTTCCCAGCAGCCATGTTTTTTGGTTGAATCATTTGAGATTTGGTGTATTTTCGTATTTGGATTGTTGCATTACTGCTCTGCTCTTTTGTGACAGGTGTTGAAGTTTTCATCTATGCTTGTAATGTTCTTTGAGAATGGGTACAGAGAGAATTAAAACGGGGCAAGCCAAATAGATTTTTTTTAAAGTTTCTCTAATAAAAATTGGACTTCCCATACAAAATTGTCATAAGCTGACTAAAATTTGAATGGGAAGTACATTTTTTTTTGAGAATTGAGTTGGACTTCCCTGGAGAAAGTTACTCATTTGCTTGCGCAGAATAAGTTATTAAAATTTGGCCCATTTTCCGTTAGAGCTGTGTAAAGACTGCATTGTGTTTATAAGGCAGCAGAATTCAATCAGTCAATGATAAGGCAGCGATAATAATAGCTTGATAAGATTAAAATTAGACGAAGCTTCGTGACCTCATCGAAAATGCCTGGAACTGATTACCTATGGCAACTTAGTCAATTGATATACGGTCTACTACACATTTCTCTCAAATGAGCATCGTTATCATCAAAGCATTCGATGCTCATCTTATTCAATATGATAAGTATGCGATACACACTGACTAAAGTGGCATATCCACGTATTGTATGAGCCTTGGTAACAATAGAAACAGCCTCGAAGGGACCCTCCTGGTTGCACGATGCAAATGGTGTCGATAGGCGAAATCGCGTATCATCATCATTTCAGCCAAAAGACGTCCACTGCTGGACAAAGGCCTCCCCCAAGCGTCGCCACACTGATCGGTCCTGTGAGTGTTGCATCCACCGGAATCCCGCAGCCTTGACCAGGTCGTCGTTCCTCCTTCCAACGCTTTGTCTACCGGTACGCATTCGCCACTCCAGAATTTTTCGGCCCCAACGGCCATCCGTTCTGCGATCATTGTACCCACTGCCACTTAAGTTTGGTAATTCTTCGGGCTATGTCGGTCACCTTGGGTCTTTTGCAGATGTCTTCATTTCTGATTCGATCGCGCATGGAAACGCCAAGCATAGCTCTGTCCATTGTTTTGGTTCCATAAGTCATCACTGGCAACTTACACTTGTCATAGACTTTCGTCTTGAGACACTGACTGTGGTAAAATGGACGAAAACATACCGCGCAACTTCCCGAACACTGCCCAGCGAAGTCGGATTCGACGGTTGGCCTGTTTCTCGAATTTAGACCTTCCTAATTGGACAGTTTACCCCAGGTAGAAATAATCGTCCACAACTTCAAGTGTCTGACCATGATAGGAGTGGATGCAACATGGGCATTCAACATTACCTTGCTTATGACCATTTTGATTTTAAGAGCCACTCTTTGGGAAGCTCTACTGAGGTCGTCGAGCATTGTACTGAGGTCCTCCATGGTCTCAGCCATGACCACTATATCGTCGGCAAATCGAAGGTGAGTGACGTTGATGTCTAGACCTCTCCAATCCAGAACTTTGAAGACATCCTCCAATGCAGCGGTGATCAGTTTCGGAGATATGACGTTGGACTGACAGGGTGGCGTTTTTGTTCAAACACTTCAAAACCTCGATGTACCAATAGTCAATTTGGCACCGTTAGAGAGACTGTATATAGCCCTAGTCTCGATTGAATCAAAGGCTTTCTCGTAGTCCACAAACCATCTTTGCTTTCTTCTTCGGTCTTCTGTATAACTTACCGCAGCGTATGTATGTGGTCTACAGTGCTAAAGCCTTTTCGGGAACCGGATTCTTCGGGAGGTTGGACATCGCAAAACCTGCGCGCGAGAGAGGTTTCTAAGATTTGATCTGCCGCACGATCATTTGCCGCTTTTCCCTGCTAGCTGGCACCCTGGTCACTCATGCAAGTAAGGCTCAATTTATTAGTCAGATCTGTTCAAACTTCCGCATGAATTTCCAAAAAGAAAAATTGGAACACCCGATCTACGAAACAAAACAACCACTTTATATGTATTTGGTAACGAGTTTCCAGGAAACGAAAAGTCTGTCGGTAAGTCGACCTTAGTACATGTATATGTGGGTCCATGCATAGGTACCTACATTATTTATGTTTAATGTCTTCATACTGATTTTTAATCCTTTGATACGATCCTCTCAGTTGCTAATTTTAATCGACTGCCGAAGGAGGTTAATGTGTTTATCAGTCTTTGTATGTATGTTTGTTCCTATGTGGCGTTCTAGAGACAAAACGCGTTGGCCGATTTTAATGATTCTTACGTCAATCGATTTGTCTTAACCTTGCGAGTGTCACCGGATAAAATAAAATTAGAAAATAGAAAAATGGCCCAATATTTTATTTCCTCCACAACAATTGTGTGGGGTATCAAAATAAAAGGGTTTTAAAAGGTGAGGGCTTATATTTAAATATACTAAATATGAAAAAATAAAATCAACTAAACGTAATAAATTTAAAAAGTTAATTCAGAAAATCAAAAACTCGACTGCTTAAGAAGCTAACTAAAAAGACGTAAACAATATGAAAATCATGCTGTGCAGTCGGAGGATACATATTCGCGAGCTGGCTGACCAAAATTATATGTATCCTCCGACTGCACAGCATGATTTCTTCTTGATTTATTTGCTTTATTCTAAATTGGGCTAAAGACAAAGATTGTGCAGTCACTACTGGCATTCAGTTTTTATTTAAAAAAACCTTTTTTGTACTACGCTTGTGTCCAGTTTTATCATAGAGCAACACGGACCACCGTCGAACCGGAGGGGAGTAGCCATTCGCAGGCATTCCCCTCTGTCAAAGTACAAGTCCACGTGGTCCTATGCGTACAATAAAACTAGTTGCAGCCGCACTGCTCAGTAGACTAAATCTAGTTGCGCGAATGAATCGACGTCCTAAAAAAATGCCGAATTGTTCTGTTTTTTGCTGCAAAAAGAGATCTGCCACGACAAATTTACAATAAGATGGCGTTATCTTTCATATGTAAGCAATTTTTAATCACATTATTACTATTTACTTCTATAAAACTTAAAAATTACAATATTATCGGTCGGTGACGTTTCGGATTTGTTTACCAACACAGGCCGCTCGCCCTCATGCAATATGCGGATCGGTCGAGCAACTGATCCGAGTCTGTTTCCGAGTAGTCGTCTGTCACCGAGCGATAGTGTTGGTACCGGTTTGTTTGTAGATAGTTATCGATAAAAATGGTCAAGGCAAAGGAGTCTATATCCATACAGAGACATTTTTGAGATTGAGTTTTCTGATTTATTTATTGTAAGCTTTATTTTAATGTACAGACACAACCACATGATAGTCCGAATGGTGATAGACGATTCGGGTACGTTGATTATGGTTTTGATTTATTAACAAATAATACAGATGAAACAACAGATGTCCTAGTATTTCTATTAGTAGGCATTAATACTCCATGGAAAGTCCCAATCGGATATTTTTTTGTTAAAGGCACATGTGCTAAGTTAAAAGCTCAGCTTGTACCTAAAGCCTTTGAATTAGTACATGAAACTGGAGTGGAAATAAAAGCATTAACGTGTGAAGGCGAAAAGCAAATTTAGCGATGACCACAGAACTAGGTTGCTGCTTAGTTGCAAATAAATTGCAAACTACCGTATTAGAAAAAAATAAAAATTGATTCACCACGATACACAAGTTTTTGGGCATTTTGATCTGTATTAAGAGTACCAAGTCTATCTTCCAAGATATAATACAAAACCAACAAAATGGCCTGAAATATATGCCACTCCACAGGATAAGTCAAGATCACATCAAACTCTTTTTTAGATTGTAAGAAGTCATGGTGGTTGTTGCGATAATCCCTCAAGCTCTCAGTTTGAAGCAATTTAATAAGAAATACTTGTTAATACAGAATTAACCAAACTGGAAGCGGCACAAACTCGAAACTCTTTTCCATTGGAAAAAAATTGGTACTAAATTGCACATCAAGAAGAGAAGAAGTCAATTTTACCAATTTTATTAACGACTAGCTGACCCCCGCGGCTTCGCTCCCGTCAAAATTATATCCTATGTTACTCGGGAATAATGTAGCTTTCCATAGGTGAAATAATTTTTGAAATCGGTCCAGTAGTTTCGGAGCCTATTCGGTACAAACAAACAAACAAAAAAATCTTTCCTCTTTATAATATTGGTATTGGTATAGATTTAATTGATGAGATTGAAGCTCTAACTTTTTTATCCCCTTTTGCCGAGAAAGTTGTAGAATACATAGCTGGATTTGTTATTTCCTCGAAATCAAAAAAAAAAAATGCAATACGTGCATAAAAGGTTTGCTTGGGCCGATTGATGAAAAAAGTTTAATACACCAAAAAAGCAGAGGACAGTTATTTTTTACTTCAAAATAGGTAATTCTTTTATGGCCGGATTTGTGAAAAAGAAATAAGACGACGTTTAAGTGACGACAATAAACCTACACGATCTTGTACTACACATGAAATCGTGACACATGCCATAAAAAGTTTATTGGCAAAGACTTGTTTTCCTCTATTAGTTACCATTTACACAAAAATGATTTTACAAATCATAATTTGGAACTGGCAATATTAATAATGGAAAAATTTACTGCTACAAGAATTTCATTCTTAATGAAAAAAGCAGACCCACAAAAATGTATTTGTCATATTTATACAAAACTAATCTATTGAAAACCAGTGATAGATACAACTATCACTGGTTTTTAAAATTAACATTAAGTTTATTTGATAGATGATAATTATTGTAGTTCATAAATAAAGTCAATCTTTATAACACTCTAACTTTGTATCACTTTTTAAACCGTATATCCCGAACCGAGTTCTTGAATTTATCGATAATGCGTATCGACATTAGTTACAACCACGGCTGTAAGCAACTTGTCAGTGTAGTTGCGTCATATCATTATACTGTCATGACACAGAATGTATCCATGTGTATGTAAAATTGTTAGTGTATTTTTAAATTTTTAAGTGTGAGTTTCGTAGTAACAGACGATTATTTTTGTGTGAGAATTTGTTAAAGTGTGGGTAGAGCAGATTTCCCCCCGCAAAAAATGACAGACAGTTTTGTATCGCGAAAAAACGCTATGGCTACTCCCCTCCGGCACGCCGGTGGTCCGTGTTGCTCTATGAGTTTTATTTTTCTTACATTCAAACAAAAACTAAAACCGTCTGACGAAAGTAAGCCTCCCCCAATGTGAGCAAATGCAAAGTGGTAATATTTTAGTAAAACATGTATCAGTAATTCTGGGCTATGCGTACCCTACGTTCTACGTTCATGCGTTGCATAGGCAATGTATGCAAAACGTGATACGTGGCTGAAGGTAATAAGATTTTCATAGTACGGCATTACGGGCCGTATTGTAGTGAAAGTGATATGCATACAGGTGATCCGGGGTTAGGTATAGGTGAGAGAAAAGCTTCATCACGTGGGTGTAGTTACAAATTCATGCTATAGAAGTGTGGCTTTCTGTCGACTGGGTTATTTATGTGTGCATAGGCTACTGCAATTTTTTAATATTTAATTAATAATGTAATTTTAGGGTTTTTTTTGATTGCGTCTTAAGTTCCACCAGTTTTATCTAAGGCACAAATTTGTTTATTTCATCTATTGATATGTGAAAATTCTATCTGTTTTCTGAAACTGCGCTCCCCTGGCGTACATATGCCACAGGAGTTCCTATTAAAAGCCTAGGATTGTTATTTAGTGACACCGATCCTGAAAAACCAAAACATAAGCTTGCAACAAGGAAATGATATAAAAAGTTTTTATTTACAGAAATTATCTATTACGGATGCAATAAAGAATCTTCAGATAACGACAAGAAACCCTTACTTGCAAGCAAAAACAAACTTCCTCGTGATTAGATTAGTTGGTATAATCTAAGTGTAACGAGACTTCAAGCAGCTAATTAAATGACGGCGCCGACATTGCCGCGAGCTATGATTTGCAGAACGAACACTTTCCTTGGTACGGATGAGAGGAGCAACTTTACTTATTAATATAGGTTTTTTACTGCTTTTAAAACACAAATGAGGAGAAGAACAAGATTCATAAAAATGAAGAGAGATTTTTTTAAATCATTATTCGAATAGTTCAAATCTGAAAAATACGAGTCGACCTGTAGAATAGCCAAGCTCATGTTATGCTAGTGGGACTAACTTCCCATGGACGGACTTACGTAAAAAATATCTTAGGTCATAGAGTGGAGTGGCTTTAAGAGAATTTTGCAAAGCCATATTTATGGAAGGTGACCTGTCGTTTCTCAGAGAGAATGCCTATGTCCCAGTAATGGGATCATAAAAAGTTGACTATGCTTATGAAGCAGGTAGTAACCATATAAACTCAGTATCATACAAGTAAAATTTCAAAATTTAAAAAATCCCCTGCACATTTATCTTGCGAAAACACCCCGATTCAAACAGTAAAACGCCCATAACTTTTGAACGGCTGAACCGATTTTATTCAAACATAGCTAAAAACACTCTCGCCAAATTCACCTTTCAAACAAAAATCAAAATCGGTTCATCCGTTTAGGCGCTATGATGCCACAGACAGACACACAGATGAACACACGTGAAACTTAAAACACCCCTCTTTTTCCGGCGGGGGTTAAAAATTTACCTTAATTTACCTTTTTCAACTAATCTTCTTCAAAATAATTTAAATCATAATTCAATAGTAAGTGGTTCTATTAATCAAGGCACGCAATCAAATAGATTAACTGAATAACGTAAAAATCAGTTAAGGGTTGTTTTGCTGCCTGGAAATGTTTAAATTTGCTCAATTCAAAATGTATAACGGCTATAAATAAAATTGGCATCCACCATTTTTTTTTGCCCTTGTTCAGCCGTTTTATACCGTTCTAGGGTGGTCCAATTTTGCTACTCCTGGAATGTATATTTTATCAAAAGTTGTATAACGGCTCCTGCTCTTAAGAATTGTGTTAAGTATGAAATCTTACTGTTGTCAATTTAAAGGTACTTTAAAACATACTTTGAACAGATATAATTATTATTTGGGTTTAATGCATGTGTTTCTAGCAGCACAAGCTTGAATACTATTTTCGGAGACGTTGCGATTATTGTGATGCTGAGTGTAACCCGATTTAAAAATAGAACTATGTTGTCAAGAAGGCTCTTGACAACATAGTTCCATTTTGAATATCTCCATCGCTGATATCAGCCTCTGAGGCCAGAGGCTGATATCAGCGATGGAGATATTCAAAATGGAAGGTATAGATCACGCGAAGTTTCGGAAGCGCTTGTTAATCCCATATATTTTTACAAGCTTTTATTTAACTTGCAATGTATGTATGTACGTGTATGTATGTACATATGTGAGTGTGTTCGGGTCAAATCTTGCAACTGAACTTTAAAGTTGTTATCCTCCAACGATTATGATGAAATTTTACATACACGTTTAGTTTGGATGACATTGCTTGGTTAGCTAAGTGACGTCATTCTAAATCCAATATGGCGGACGGCGCATGTTATTTTTTGTGCACCAACATAATATGGGTATCAAATGAAAGGCAAGAATACGACAAATGCTTGTAAAAAAAATAACAAATGTATAATTTTATTACATTTTCCAATGCTATCATGACAAGTTCGTTGATAGATTTTACTTGTCTAGAACCTCAGCAACTACTAATGTATAAGACATTTATTTTGCTCAAAAGATTACATTAGTCACTTACAGAGAAAATACAATAATAAGTAAACAAAAAAACCGATTAGCGTTTTTAGTAGGGTAGATGTTGAAAATGTTAGTGGAGATTGTGTATAGTTAGCTCAGACCAACAAACAAAGATAGATGGCGCGTCGCGAACATCATATGTGAAGCCACAAAACTATGCTCCTCCGAGTAAATATACACGCTCACGCACACACCTACACTAAAACTATGCTCATTGCTCTTAGTACGTTACGAGTCGTCGTCTAGTTAACATATATTCAAAAAATTGAATTATGCCTTCATGTGTAGTGAAAACTTGTAAAAACAATAGCAAAGCACATAAAAAGTCTACGGAATTACTTAACACATGTTAGTCCTTGAAATAACATCGTTTATTTATTAAATATACTATGAGTTTTAGGTTACTTGGAACAAAAAACCTCAACGAACGAAAGCAGTGACACCTTTCAATTGAAACCAATATTGTTTTGTCGGGAGGCTCCCCAGAAAGACATACATAGATCTTATTGGTGATGTTCTTCAGAAAGGCTTGGTGCGCAGTACTCATAACCGGTGTACGTGTATGACTAGATGTATGATTGTGAGTGAAGCAAAAGAAGTATGTAAGGATCGTAGCAGGTGGCGTTCTGTTGTTTCTGCCTACCCCCATGGAAAAAAGGCGTGAGTTCATGTTTGTATGTATTGTTCTGTCCGGGACAGATTCAATCTAGTTTAAATATTACGGCTTTAAAACCAATCACCTTTTTATACAAACCACTAATTTCTCCACCCACGAGCTAAAATTGGCAAAGTTAACGGCCAGCCGAAGTGTTGGGTACAATTCCCAACAGTAACTCAAAACTACGATTCTATTCAAATAGACTACAGCCCGACCAACTTAACTGTGCAATTATGAGTGGCGCTGTTCGTCACCATTTCACCAAAAACTAAACAAAAACCGATATTATGCCCCATTCAAAATGTAAGTTCCAAAAACGTCCGTTTCACAGATAAGTTGGTCGGGCTGCATCTACGTCGCGCCCCATTTTCGATATAAACTTAGATATTACGTGGGTTCGCTTGTCTCTATTTAATGCTAATAGTCGTAACAATGCTCAAACAAAAGCTGTAGGCGCCAATTAAGCGTGAACAGTTGTAGTTTAGAGTTTAAATTAATAGCTTTGGAGTTGTTTTTAAATTTATTTCAGATCTAAAGTTTTGTGTTCTACCACGGAAGTTTTCGAGTACGGAATCGAGCGGGTGGAGCATGTTTATTATCAAAGTTTTAGACTGTTAAATAATTTGATATTATCGTTCTAAATAGTTCTTTTCGGGTTTTTGTGGAAACTATTGTTATTTGAAGTTGCAAGTGATTCTGAGAACTAGTTCAAATTTATTGTTTGCTACTTTATTGTCAGCAAGAGTTATAGTGAATTTTAGTTCTGTTGCATACAATTTGCAAAATTGTAACTTCTCTAGTAGTAGTTTCTGGTTCCGGAAACTAATTTAGCCGTGGCGAAATATTTCAAATTTATTGTTATGCAGTTTATGCTAATTGAGAATTAATTTCATTATTTTTAAAGAACGTTGTCTCAGACTAGGAATTTCTCCTGTATCGTGGTTGCATTTACAAACATACTCGTATAAACTCACATGCACAAACAACCAGACCCCGAGCAATTATCAATTTGCCATACAATTATATGTTCCGTACGAGTATCAAACCCGCGTTACTCAATGCAGCAGCCAATCGCTTAACCACTAAGCCAGCCGTGTCCTCAATTTTATTTTGCAATTGTTATACAATTTCAGTAACGCATGTCAAAGGTTTTACTGGAATAAAAGTTCAGATACATTTTAATTCAAAAATATGTCAATAACAACCGTCACTTCAATCTCAGTATTAAATTGAAACAGCTGGCTTAAAACCTCAATGTTAAAAGTAAAGCTAGCTTTTATCTAAAGTAGTTTCCAAAGAAGCGTTATCTTGAGAAGATTGCAAGCATGAATTAAGAAACAAGTAGCAGTAACCACTTAAAAGTAACGACTGTACATCGCTATTTGATAGAATCCTCTAGCAACTCCAACAAAGTTAGCCTAAGATACCACTGCTAACATCTGCATCTGCAAATATTTTCTTTTCTAATTAAACCTAATTACCATGAATGATACTTGACAGTACTTGATAGTAGTAGGAATATCTAACCGCAATTTACGTAATAATTTACGTGTAATTGTAATTTACGTAATAATTTACGTGTAATTGTAATTTATGTCTGATAGTTCTATATAAGATACTAGCTGTTCCCTGCGGCTTCGCTCCCGTGGACCACTCCACAGGACCCGTTTTCAGGATAAAAAATATAGCCTATGTCACTCAGGAATAATGTAGCTTTCTATTGGTGAACAATTTTTAAAATCGGTCCAGTAGTTTCGGAGCCTATTCGGTACAAACAAACAAAAACATATTTCCTCTTTATAATATTGGTATAGATTCAAATGAAACGTCATTTAAAATAAAGTGATGTAGAAAATAGACAAAAAAAGGCTAAGGCTAGCTTTCAGATAACCGCAATCTATTATTAGTAAGCTTACCTGAGAGCAGTGGTGGCCCAGTGGTGTCAGCCGCGACTTACAAGTTGTTGGTCGTGGGTTCGAACCCAGGCGCTTTACTTTGTGTAAATTATTTCATCACTACTGCTCTCAAAACGATGAAAGAAAACATCATGAGAAAAACGGCATGTCCTAGAACCAAAAATACGAAGACATGACATCCACCAATCCACACTGGGCCCGCGTGGTTAATTACGGCCCATTCCCTCTCACAAAGAGGAGGCCTGTGTCGTAGCAGTGGGCACATTAAAAAAAGGCTGATGATAAAGCTTACCTGTGGTAAGCTTACAACAGGTGTAAACCCTGGCAACCCATAAATTGCGGCTAACTGAAAGCTCGTTGATTTAGCATATTATGCATTACGCATCCGCGTCACAAAATAAATTCTAAGTGTAGAGCAAATTAAAACAAAAAAAATCTCGGCTATTTATTGCCAGGCAACCCTGCTGTGATCTATTTATCTATAAAGTATATTCATAAAAATAAAAAAAATATTATTAGCAAATTGACTATAAATTGTTGAGGTGGGATCTCGTACTAATAGCAACTCCAACAAAGTTTGCAATGTAAAATAGTGGATCTTTTACCAAGCAAAATGCATTTCTGAGTTGAGTCTAGTAGATTTGAGTCATTAAGTTTCGCCAGGTGACTATACGGAGCACTTTACAAAATATCGTCTTAAAAGCTCGTCTCAGAAGTGAAAAAGGCAGTCCATTGAAGTTACCTGACTGGGCGAATATTTAGAGGCCTATTCAGTGCTACGTTTAATAGTTTTAGAGGCGAAGGGAAATGGTGGAGACGAAGGTGATATTGTCAGTTCTTGGTTCTTGGCTAGTGTCCTTAGTCTTAACCCGTCTTGGGTTTTAAAAACTATATATGTATTTTTTTACCGACGTAATTAAGGTGCAGGTTATCAATTTGACATGTTTAATATAGGTTTTTTTTTAATATAATATATGACCACGCATATCTTTTAGTTCAATTTCTAATGTTAATACCAAATTCAAAACACAATTTCTGATTCCTAAAAAAAAAAAACTTTTTAATTCAATTAAAAATCTATCGCAATTAGTGCAAAGCTCAAAATTGTACGACTCTATGTCCGCAATGACATAGTTTTATAAATTATATAAAACGTCTTAAGTGCACAATGAGTACTATAACAAGAAAACTTTAATATTTTGAAGGTGAAAAACTAATTATCGGCCAAAAGGTCATGATTCAACTTGCTTGACTTTACACCCAGTACTTTTGCTACACCTCTTTCTTATCCTTACGGTAATACAGTTATGATATTATTATGTTGAGTAATTATAAGTAAAATGTAGTCTATAAAATATGAAGCTTTAAATTCAAATATTATCTCATTTGGTATATGAAAAATTAACTCGGAAAAAGCTCGTTCTTTTTGCGCATGGAAAACGTTTGCGATGAGTTAATAATGTTCTACTTGGCATTTCATTCGTGCTTTCAAATGATAGTTTTTAGGTGATTTTTTCTTTAAAAAATATTTTAATTTTTATACGAGTAGTTTTTGTGAAATTGGTTCTATGTATATATGTCAATGGTACTTTATTTTATTTAAATACATCATTCAACCTAGTTCATAGTTACATAATTACTACCTTCTGCCAGCGGCTTCGCCCGCGTGAAAAGTAGTTTATCATCCCAAGAGAACATTATACCGGGATAAATAGTAGCTTATGTGCTATTCCAGTCTATAATCTATCTCTGTGCCAAATATCATTCAGATCCATTGAGCCGTTCTGGCGTGATTGAGTACCAAACATACATCTATCCATCCAAACTTTCACATTTATAATATTAGTATGATAATATTACTAGCATCTGCCTGCCAACTCCAAATACGGTAAACGATTTTTTCTCAAAAATGGTATGTAATGTTGACATAACATCTCTAAAAAGTATCCAGAAAGTGAACTCTACCGGAGACTATTCACAACTGTCCGGTAAGAAGCGAGATTTTAAATTTGGAATCTCCTACTGTCCAGTAAGTAAGTATGTAATTTACTTACTGGACACTTGGTCATCCTTCATCCCTTTTTTTTTTTATGGCTTCGCACGGTTTAGGTCATCCTCTTTAGATCTGCTTAGAAAAAAAAAACATAGTACCAGACACAGATTAGAGTTTAGCCATTATAACATGGTTAGAGGGAGGCTCCAAATATATATCTATCTCTTTTTGGTATGACATTTTATGAGATACATAATATATTTTGGAGCCTTAAACATCCATTTTATTGTCTGTGACACTTTTTTTTTTTTTTTTTTTATGGGTCTGTGACACATAACGCGACGCAGAAAAAGTATGCACGTTGCGTTTTGTACTTAGTAATGTTGTAGAAGTATAGTGTGGGATTTTATGTTTGTATTTAGTCATTTCAGTTTATAAATCATGTTGGATTAAAGAGTCCGTTAATCAAGATGTACAACAAACAAATATAAATGCCCCCGGTAAATCGATCACAATATCTATCAGTAATTGCCCTAATATGAATGTAACCTTCAATATTAATTAAACGAATTTGTTGTTAAACTTTCTTTCATTTTTGAGAAAAGCATTATACAAACCTCAACCAGTAAGAAAGCCATCCTGGCCTCGTATATAACCGGACCTCACCTGCGGTTCGGTCCGGTTAACTCATACTCGGCCAGGAAGGCTTACTTACTGGATTCTGCTGTAATGTACTAGAAACGTGTCGGTATAATCAATGAGATTGTGTGTCAACTTTGTCTTTAAAATGTCAACACACTTTGAAGCATCTAGTTTTGTAGGTAGTGTCCATTTACCATCAAAAGGGCTGCCTGCTTGCAATTTGGCAGAATGTGCCCATCTATAGTGTATCTTTGTTGCTCTTGTACTAGTTTAGTCGACTATTATACTCGAAATAACAAGTGTTAAAAGCTACAAGGTGAAGCTTACAGTTAGAAAAAGAATAACACGAAAGAGTCGCTACTATGATAATTGAAATGATACCTACCTACCTATAAAATTCCAAACACTTTTTCAGAGCGGAAATTCTGAAATTAGCACCTCTATATCGTTGTCAAAACTTCGCTTCATATTTTCGTCTACCTGTTTCCTGCGTAATGTAGTCTCGCAAAATAAAAGGCAAAGTTGCCAGCATTTTGTTTCATTTTCTCAAAAATCGACGTCTGATCTTTATTACGGTGACAATCATTTTCCTCGTTAAGGATGGTTTTCCATAAGAGTTAGCTAGGCGGTGCTAGGATGTGTAACGGCGCTGTGAATTTTTTTTATTGTTTGGTTTTGTTGTTTGTTGTCACTTTTTTATATTATTTTATTTTTGTGTGATGTGCTTGACAAATAAATGTTTTCTTTCTTTCTATTCCACCAAAGCTGTGCGAGGAGCTTTTGCGATGCGAGGATGTGTAGCTAAGCTGTGAAAATATATGCAGCTGAGTGGTGCGAGGTTGCATATCGGATTC
Source organism: Orthosia gothica (assembly GCA_949775005.1). Taxonomy (NCBI): domain Eukaryota; kingdom Metazoa; phylum Arthropoda; class Insecta; order Lepidoptera; family Noctuidae; genus Orthosia; species Orthosia gothica. Next base: position 3,379,004 of record OX459047.1, read on the forward strand.
TGTTCTACAGTGCGCGGACGGGGTGCGGTGTGCGCTTATTAAGTTTCTAGCACTCCTGTCGTTTCATCACCTGTGATGGGCCCGTATCAGAGCCTAAAGACCCAAGTATTCAATTAGTGCGTCCTGCCTGTTATGACTTACAGAGAGGGTTATGCTTGGAGTCTCTCTGAGGGATCGAATCCGGAACGAGGTGGTACCGGCAAAGAACAAAAGTTGTCGACATATCTCAGTGAATAAGCAAGCTGAAGTGGCATTGAGGCGGCCATATTAGCCGTAGAACCGATGACCGTTGGGGTAGACGGGTACTTGAGTGGAGACTGCGAACTGGTAAACTAAAGGTGGAGCTGCGATCTTCGCAGGGTGGCTGGTAGTAGCTCGATGAGAGTTGCAGAAAATCGAAGCAAATGACGTGCATTTGGAGAGGCCTATGTCCAGCGGTAGACTGCTATATGCTGATGATGATGATGAGGGGCCCGTTTTCCTCGAATGAATCCCTCACACTCATCTCTCGTTTTTTTTTTTGTATACACCGAGGCATTTTAGTCGTCTAACAAAAGCAACCCACTTCTGATGCCCATGAACATGAACAACTTTCTCCAAGTCATTAAAAATTATCAAAAAAAAAAAATTGTGTCTCCCACACAAATTTTGATCAGCTGATGACAACATTGGTTGGAAAATCCTCTGCTGCTTTTATAGTGCGACTAAAATGCCACGGTGTATATAAGTACCTAGCTCCGCCTTTTCCCACCAAAGGCTCTAGACTAGGTATTCTTAAACTATTTTGGGCAAGAGACCCCTTTTCTAAAATTAACTGATCTCATACCCCTATTCAATAACTTTAAAAACCCGCTTATTAACTTGCCGAGTTTTCTACAGTACAACAATGATACTTCCTACTAAAATATATGTCATTCTTATAACAAGCTGGTTCACGTAACAAAACTTATACAGTATCTTGAAAGTTTAAAATAAGAACTTGTGTTAATTAATAGGTGTCGATTTTTGGAACTCGTCGATCCTCAAAATCAGTTTACGTTTATGTCGACCCTGGGAAACCGATTCCGACCCCAGAGGATCAATATCGATCGCTTCGGGAATCTCGATCGAGCTCTAGAGAAGCTGTCATTCTATCAGCGTTGGAGATGGTTGAAATGCCAAAATGTAAGGGATTGATCACGTGACATTTCGACGTTCGCTAGAGTTTTGTTGATAAAGAAAAAAAGAAAGAAAAAAATATTTATTTGTGACCCGTACAGGAGACACGAGATAAGCAAAAACACATGAAAAACCGGCCAAGTGCGAGTCGGATTCGCGCACGAAGGGTTCCGTACCATTATCGCAGAAAGCGGCACAAAAATCACGTTTGTTGTATGGGAGCCCCCCTTAAATATTAATTTTATTCGGTTTTTAGTAGTTTAGGTTTGTTGTTATAGCGGCAACAGAAATACATCATCTGTGAAAATTTCAACTATCTAGCTATCACAGTTCATGAGATACAGCCTGGTGACAGACAGATAGACAGACGGACCGCGGAGTCTTAGTAATAGGGTCCCGTTTTTACCCTTTGGGTACGGAACCCTAAAAACAGTAAAAAAAAAAAAAAAATTTTTATTTATTATATACTTTATTGTAAACCACTTAAATAATTACAGGACTAAACATTTATAAAGATAAGTAACCCAGTGCAAGACCAAAAAGGCTCCTGTCGCAGCATTTCCATGTTTGTGTGTGTGTGTTATACATACAATAATTTTTTTCTCGAACCTCAGAGCTCTGCTTAGTCTAGATAAGGTTCGGAAAATGAAGTAGTAGATTTTTCCTAGCGCACAGCCTCGCAGATCTTATGGTGGAAAAGATCCTTAGGAGGAACAAACTTAATGAGCGAAAGAGGATCCAGGGTGGATTAAAAAAAAAAATATCTCAAAAGCTTTTGGTGTTTATTTCTTTTTGGTGCAGTCGTTACTAATTATTGGAGTTGTAAGAGTGCTGATTAAAATTCTAAATAAGTCTGTGATGTCTCCTTTTATGTGCTTTGAGGTTTGTTCGGCTTTTTATTATGAGGTTAACTTAAAGGTTGAACATGGTAAGTGCGTCTTTTTTGCTATTTGAAGTAGGTAATGAAACCTGAGATGATGAATGATGATAGAGGGATAAGTCTTTCAATTTTATTATTTTGGAGGGTTTTCACCGACGTGAAAGACTAGCTTTTCACCAGCGGCTTCGTTCTCGTGCCCTATTTTCAGGAACAATGCACTTTTTCGAAATAAAAAAGTAGTGTAGCTTTACATCAATTAAAGAATTTTCAGAATCGGATTATTTCTTCCAGTTTTTTTTGTTTGATATGATTGCTATTGCATGTCCATAATTATTTTGCTTTCTAAACTCTGATAACTCAATAGCATAACAGGTGAAATAGTGCTTTTTAGTTGCTGAATTTAGTCTAAATTAGTGTTCTTGTGTACCGTAATTACCGAAGCAAACATAAAGCTGAACATTTATTTATTTATTTGGCTTACTAACTTAACAAAGAATTGAACAAGTTCAAGTTCATTACTTGAAATCACTAGCTGAACAATTATATTAATATTTTTGGCCTTGAGTTGTAAGATTTATAATCTTACTTTTCTAGGAAAGAGCCCTGAGAATCTAATGTCTTTTTTTTTTGGGACAATCCCACCGCACTATTCCCAAACCACTGCAACTCCTGAAAGCCAGAATCAACAGTGGCGACCACCAGAAAAGCGCCGAGGCAATGAAGCTCGACGAAGTCCCGGAGAATGAATTTAACTGTCTTGGATCCCGCAACGAAATTAATCAGAAAAGAATAACGGAGAAGTAGGAAAAATGTAAATTTCCACTTCTCACGCTTCACTTTCAGAATCTAATGTCTGTGGAAGATGAGATGATTCTGTGGCCAAGGTTTTTATCAAGAGCCAAACAATAAATAGATATTCAGGTAGGTCGTTGCGGCAATACCCAGACCATTGTGTCTTCTTGGTCAAACACATGTACTATCACAAGTTCATTTTCTGTTAGGCTGTTATAAGCTTAATATTCCCGCAGAGCAGTGGTGGCCCAGTGGTATCGGCCGTGACTTACAAGTTGCAGGTCGTGGGTTCGAGCCCAGGCAGGCGCTTTACTTTGTGTAAATTATTTCTTCACCACTGCTCTCAAAACGGTGAAGGAAAACATCGTGAGGAAACCGACATGTCCTAGAACCAAAAATTCGAAGACATGTGACATCCACCAACCCGCACTGGGCCCGCGTGGTGGATAACGGCCCATTTCCTCTCACAGAGAGGAGGCCTGTGTCCCAGCAGTGGGAACATTAATAGGCTGATGATGTGATGTGATGATGTGAAGCTTAATATTTGGATGACTTAAACAGATAGTGGTTCCGGGTTTGGCCGTGTTTGGCTATGTAAGTTTAAATGTTTGTAAACGCACCCATATTACAGGAGAAATCCTTAGTGTGGGACTAAGTTTTTTTAATCAAACAAAAAATAACTAACAAATCAAACCACTTTTTATTTGTATCGTTATTAACCCTGATGGAAAAAGTTTGACGTGTGTACCTGTGTATTTGTGTATCTGTCTGTGGCAACATAGCTTCTGAACGGATGAAACGATTTTGATTTCGTTATTTTAGATTTTCGTACCTCAAAAGTTAAAACGGAACTCTTATAGGATCACTTTGTTGTCCATCTGTCTGTCCGTCTGTCTGTCAAGACCCTTTATCTCGGGAACGCGGTATCGAGTTGAAAGTAATATCGTATACTAAAGTTTGTAATCAAACTTCTAGGTCAACGCAATCAAGAGATACAGCCGTTAATGACGCATATTTTACACTCGCAAGGGAATCAAAATCTACAGGTACTTCCCGTTGACCTAGAATCATGAAATTTGGCAAGAAGCAATGTCTTATCGCATTATTGATAAATGATAAATGATTTTATTTTTGTAAGTTGGTTTGTACAAACACTTTTACATGTCGATCATATTTTTTAAAACTAGATGAGGTCGGCGTTTCCTATCTGACTACTCTGAGAAGAAAGGCCGAAACAAACTCAGAGGTCACAGTCTCTTTTAAAGTCTTGACAAAAACTTGGTTATATCTTGTGAAGACCATGTAGACATATGTCTGAAATGGTCTTTTGAGGAAAGAACCAGCCAGATTGAGTGGACCTGTCCAGTCAGTGCACACATTTGTCAATAACCGAGCAGCTTAACTCAGAATTTACGGAGCTCAACGATTCGACGAACAATACCAAAGAAAGGACATTCGGGTAGGCCGCATAAACTACTCAAACTGCCAGACCATGAGTAAAAACTAACTAAGTTATAGTACCGTATGGTGACGGACGTAAAGAATTTCACCATCCCATATCTTCCCGTGGGTGTCGTAAGAGGCGACTAAGGGAAAAACCAGAGAATGGGCAGCAGCGTTCTCTGTGAACTTTAATAACAAACTGCGATCGCCAACCCGCCTGCCAAGCGTGGCGATTACGGCAAACCCCCCCAAACCATGAATAGCACAGTAAAAAAACGGCCCCGAGTGCCCGGCAGCCCGTCTACCCTCGACTACGGTAGCGGTCGAGGCGATGACGTGGCAAGGGGTGCGAAGAATCTCCGGAGTGGACCCGGCTACCCCAATAAACACCGACGACTGGACCTGGCAACGTACAACACGCGAACACTCCGGACCGACGAGAAGATAGCCGAACTCGAGGAAGAATTGAGCAGGTTACGATGGAGTATTATAGGGTTATCTGAAGTCCGAAGAGAGGGCGAGGACACGATAATCCTCAAATCTGGTAACCTGCTCTATTTCCGAGAGGGTGACCGGCAGTCCCAGGGTGGTGTCGGGTTTATCGTCCACAAGTCCCTTGTGAATAACGTGGTGAAGATCGAGAGTGTGTCGACCAGGGTGGCGTACCTTATACTCAGAATATCCTCAAGATATTCGCTGAAGGTCATACAGGTTTACGCCCCAACCTCGGCATACCCCGACGACGAGGTAGAGACCATGTATGAGGATATCTCTAAAGCCATGCATGGTTTCAAAACTCACTTCACCGTTGTCATGGGGGACTTCAACGCAAAACTGGGCAAACGAGACGAGGATGAGCTGCAAGTGGGGCAATTTGGAGTTGGACGTCGGAACCACCGGGGTCACCTACTGGCCAGTTTTATGGAGAAGGAAGGCCTCTATATGATGAATTCCTTCTTCAGAAAGCGTGAGCACAGGAAGTGGACATGGCAAAGCCCCGATGGTGGAACTAAAAACGAGATCGACTTCATCATGTCAACCAAGAAGCAAATGTTCAATGATGTCTCTGTGATCAATTCGCTGAAAACCGGGAGCGATCACCGTATGGTAAGAGGCACATTGAACATTCATATCAAGCTTGAAAGGTCTCGACTGATGAAGTCCACGCTCCGTCCAGCACAGATCCATATCCAAAACCCCGAGAGCTTTCAGCTCGAACTCCAGAATCGTTTCGAGTGCCTAGGGAGCTCCGTGGACGAATACAGCGATGGGTTCGTGGAAGCTGTCCATACGGTCGGGTCTAAGTTTTTCAAGACCCGCCGTACATATAGAAATAAGAAGCTCTCTGATCCTACTCTCAAGCTAATGAAGGAAAGGCGTGAGATGATCCTGCAGTCTTCAGACGATGCGGTGAAATACCGGCAGCTAAATAGACGGATCTCAAAGTCCTTGAAAACCGACCTCCGCCGCTTTAATACCGAAAGCATTAAAGATGCTATCGAGCGGAATAAGGGCTCCAAGGTCTTTGCAAGAGATCTGTCTATTGGGCAGAGCCAGCTCACAAAACTGAAGACCGATGATGGCAGGATTGTATCCGCCAAACCGGAGCTTTTGAGGGAGATCGAGAGTTTCTATGGGCAGTTGTACACGTCAACCAGTAAACCCGTTGCGAATCTAGCAAACGACCCAAGAGCTAGATTGACCCGACACTATACCGAAGATATCCCGGACGTCAGCCTGTACGAGATTAGGATGGCTCTGAAACAGCTCAAAAACAACAAGGCGCCGGGTGACGACGGAATCACGGCTGAACTCCTGAAGGCGGGTGGAAAACCGGTCCTTAAGGCCCTTCAGAAGCTGTTTGATTCCGTCATACTCGAGGGCAAAACGCCACAGGCATGGTGCAGGGGTGTGGTGGTCCTCTTCTTCAAAAAGGGTGACAATGCCCGGCTGAAGAACTATAGGCCTATCTCACTTCTTAGCCATGTCTACAAGTTGTTTTCAAGAGTTATCACGAATCGTCTCGCGCGCAGGTTTGACGATTTCCAGCCTCCCGAACAAGCCGGATTCCGAAAAGGCTTTAGCACCGTAGACCACATACATACGCTGCGGCAGGTTATACAGAAGACCGAAGAGTATAACCTGCCTCTCTGCTTAGCGTTTGTGGACTACGAGAAAGCCTTCGATTCGATCGAGACTTGGGCTGTACTGCAGTCTCTCCAACGGTGCCAGATCGACTACCGGTACATTGAGGTGTTGAAGTGTTTGTACAGAAACGCCACCATGTCAGTCCGTCTTCAGGATCAGACCTCGAAACCAATATTTCTCCAGCGTGGCGTGAGACAGGGAGATGTCATTTCTCCGAAACTGTTCACTGCTGCGCTGGAGGATGTATTCAAGGTTCTGGACTGGAGGGGCCTAGGCATCAATGTTAATGGCGAGTACATCACTCATCTTCGGTTTGCCGACGACATAGTGGTCATGGCTGAGACCATGGAGAGCCTCAATACAATGCTCGATGACCTCAGTAGAGCTTCCGGAAGAGTGGGTCTTAAAATGAACATGGACAAAACCAAGGTGATGTTGAATGCCCATGTTACACCCACTCCTATCAAGGTTGGAGACTCTACACTCGAAGTTGTGGAAGATTATGTCTACCTGGGACAAACGATCCAGTTGGGTAGGGCCAACTTCGAGAGAGAGATAAACCGTCGAATCCGACTCGGCTGGGCAGCGTTCGGGAAGTTGCGCGGTGTCTTCTCGTCCAACTTACCACAGTGTCTCAAGACAAAAGTCTATGACCAGTGTGTGTTGCCAGTGATGACATATGGCTCTGAGACGTGGTCGCTTACAATGGGCCTTATCAGGAAGCTTACAGTCACTCAAAGGGCAATGGAGAGGGCTATGCTCGGCATTTCCTTGCATGATCGAATCAGAAATGTAGAGATCCGTAAGAGAACCAATGTTACCGACATAGCTCGAAGAATTGCCAAACTTAAGTGGCAGTGGGCAGGGCACATTGCTCGCAGAACGGATGGCCGATGGGGCAGAAAGGTTCTGGAGTGGCGACCGCGAACCGGAAGACGTTGCGTTGGAAGGCCTCCCACCAGGTGGACCGATGACCTCGTGAAGGTTGCGGGGATCCGCTGGTTGCGAGACGCACGGGACCGATCAATGTGGCGACGCTTGGGGGAGGCCTATGTCCAGCAGTGGACGTCTTTCGGCTGATATGATGAAGTTATAATAAAAAAAACAAAAATCCACATAGTCTTCACATTCACAATAATAAAAATAAAATAATATAATACTTTAAAAAGTAAATATTCTTGTCATTGCAAGAAATCAAAAAAAATATTAAAATTTAAAACAAAATTCACGGTGCAAAATATAAAAAAAAAACAAAATTAATTGGAGCAGCTCAATCCCAAGCCTTTTTGTCCTCAACGTAATCTTTAATAGTATAAAACGCTTTCTGACACAACTTACGTTTAATGAATGATTTGAATTTATTAAGACTTAGATCTTGTACGTGGCTTGGAAGCTTATTATAAAAGCGTAAACATTGACATCTAAACGAGCCACCTATCTTCTTGAGCCTTGTTGTAGGTACTACAAATTTGTGTTTGTTCCTAGTATTTATGTTATGGATATCACTGTATTTTTTAAACAATTTTATATTTTTATGAGCATATAAAAGATTTTCATAAATATACTGGGAGGGCACAGTCATTACATTAATCTCCTTAAATTTCTCTCTGAGAAAGTGCCTCGGGCTTAATTTATATATTGATCGAACAGCTCTTTTCTGCAAAACAAAGATATTCTGGATGTCGGCGGCATTTCCCCACAACAGAATACCGTACGACATTACACTATGAAAATAGCTAAAGTATACTAAACGGGCTGTCTCTATGTCAGTTAAATTACGAATTTTTCTAACAGCATATGCTGCGGAGCTTAGCTTCTTTGACAATTTATCTATATGTGGGCCCCACTGAAGCTTAGCGTCCAAAGTTAAGTCTAAAAATACTGTGCTATTCTCAGGATTCAATTCTTCGCCCTTTATCAACACATCAGTTTTCACCTGCCTAACGTGAGGTAGGATAAACTTAATGCATTTGGTTTTTTTTTCATTAAGGAGTAAATTGTTAACATTGAACCAGTGAACTACTTTTGAGATCGCGCTATTTACTTCGTCAGTAACCAGCTGCTGCCGTTTAAGTTTAAACAAAAGTGAAGTATCATCTGCAAACAACACTATGTCATGGTTATCCTTTATGAGGTAAGGCAAGTCATTAATATAAATAAGAAACAAGAAAGGACCAAGAATCGAGCCCTGCGGGACTCCCATTTTTACTATAGATCCGGGTGATCTTTTTCCATTAACGTCAACAGTCTGAATCCTATTACTCAAGTAAGAAGTAAGAAGATCCAGAGCGCTGTTCCGGATCCCGTAGTGGCAGAGTTTCCTGATTAGCGTTTCATGAAGAACACAATCAAATGCCTTGGACAAATCACAAAAGATTCCCAGGGCATCGCACTTATCTTCCCATGCATTATAAATATGTCCTAAAAGCTCAACATTCACATCAGTAGTTGAACGACCCCTTGTAAAACCGAACTGTTTGCTATGTAATAATTTATGCTTATTAAAAAATCTTTGCAATTGCTCTAAAATTAATTTCTCAAATATCTTACTAAAAGTAGGTAGTACTGAAATAGGTCTATAATTTGTTGGGTCTGATGTACTACCTGATTTAAACAAAGGTATTATTTTACTATTCTTCATTAGGTCAGGAAACTCCTCACAGTCGATACAATTATTAAAGATAATAGCTAAACTAGGTGCGACAACATCAATAATAGACTTAGCAACTTTTACAGAATGACCCCACAGATCTGCAGTCTTTTTAACATTTAAAGTGTGAAAGGTTTTAATTATGTCTCTACAAGTAATATGTTCAAAAAGAAATTCCGTATCGCAGACATTAACATTTTCTTTTAGCAAAGACTCAGCAACAGAAGGTGATGAGTTTAGGGATTTAGTAGTTGAAATGGGAATATCCAAAAACAAATTTTCAAAGGCCACTGCGACTTGTGAGTCTGATTTTATGATGTTGTCATTAATAGACAGGCTGTAGTCAGTATTTTGGTTACCAGATCTTCCCGTTTCACTATTAATAATATTCCAAGTCGTTTTAATAACATTACTACTGTTTTTAATCTTTGAACTCAAATAATGTGACTTGGCCAAACTACAAACTTTTTTAAATAATTTTGAATAATTTCTAACATATAAGTTAAATTCAGCAGTGTTTACATAAGGCCTTTCACTGTACAGCTCATAAAGCCGTGTTCTACTTTTATGAATACCAATGGTCGCCCAATCACCGAATGATGCGTTACTATAACGGAGATATTCTTGGGAATAAAGGTCGAATTAAATTGTTTACAGTATATGCTAAAAAAATCATCATATAGGTGATTAGGATCAGCATGAATTGACAAAATTGGTAATTTATGTCTTTAATAAATTACCAATTGTTTAGCCTTAAAAGCTGCCAAACGACTTACAGTTTTGTGGTTAACAGTGATATCCTTTTTAGCCAATTTGTTGTTTAGGTTTTGTATAGTAATCCTCTGCCCACAATGATCAGAATCTAGTAAATTTATAATTTCTTTGTGGACAGGTATAACATTAGTATAAATATTATCTAAGCATGTGGCACTAGTAGGGGTTATTCTTGTGGGCCACAGACTTATTATTTTACTACAAGAACCTGAGTTTTCTAATAAATTAACATTAAAATCACCACAAGTGATTATGGATTTATTTGAGTTACAAATCTTGTGTAACACTTCATCCATTACCTTTTCAAAGCAGTCATACAATCCTGAAGGGGGTCTGTATACACTTAATACAATAAACTGCTCCAATTCTATACAAGCTATTTCAACTGTCCGCTCAACAGATAGGCTCACAATATCCTTACGGTCCTTAAATTTAAGCTGGTTACTTACTAAAATCAAAGAGCCACCATGTATAGCATTAACTCTGCTAAATGAACTACCAACCTGGTGATTATTAAAATTTAACAAAAACTGGTGGCTTTTAAGCCAATGTTCTGTTATACAAAGAATATCAATGCTATTAAAATTCATAAATAAATCTACTTCTAAATCTTTGTTAAAAAATCCTTGAATATTTTGATGCACCAGGTTAATACTATTTACTGATTTTAAACTTTTATTTGATTCTTTTTTGCAATTTTCGTTATGTACAGTTTTGCAAGAGGTTTTCCCTATTGTCCTAAAATATTAAAGGCAAACATCCAGAAACAGTAATTTGTACTACATTAAAAAAAGATCATTAACTTATTTGCAATTGGTTAACTGATTGCGACTTATGTATGGGGACTAACTACAGTTTGCCAACGGCAAAGTTAATCTTGTCCCTCAATTCTGTTTACCTTTTCGTTAGAGAAATGTTCGGTGCCCTCATAATTTATGATCTTCAGTAATGTTATTTAATTATTTTGGTGAATGTAGTAGTTTATACGGAACCCTCTGTGCACGAGTCAGACTCGCACTTTGCCGGTTTTTTTGTTTGAGAGGTTACTTTATCGAGAGTGTTTCTTGGCTATGTTTGATGCAACCGTTAAAAGTTTATGGGCTTATTACTAATTGAACCGGGGTGTTTTCGCAAGATATCGTGTCAAATTTACATGTTCAATAGAAGCGTGTCTACCTGCCTAGCCTTATTGCCCAACTATGTTGGGGTTGGCTTACTGTCTAACCGGATTCAGCTGAGTACCAGTATTTTACATGGAGCGACTGCCTATCTGACCTCCACAATCCAGTAACTGGGTAACAAGATACCCATTGGCCATACTGATGTCAGATCTCAGGGTTCTGATTTCCCGTAACGACTGTCAAAGATCTTCAAAAGACAGCCTGAACCAACGACTTAACGTGAAGAATAGAAGCGTGTCTACTACTAGACAATTTATGTAGCATGAAATATAAATTTGTCGGGTTTTTTTTTAATATTTTTATTTAACTTGTTATATTAAGTCAAATAAAGAGAGTGCGAATTTAATGATTTTGTGTATATGTGCAGGATAATTTTTGCAACACTTCCAATATTTGTTAAATTCTTTTACCATTTGAAAAGCACATTGTTCCAGACACAAAGTTTCATTCGATATGGTCGAAATATCAAAACGTAGGTCGTTTATCACGTGACATTTCGATGACTTTTGATTTTCCCCTGAATTTTTGACATTATTCCATCGTCGCCGAGTTGCCAGCTTGTCGGTTTTTATCGGTTACACTTCGACGAGTGTGCGATAGAATGGCATGATCACATTCCACCTAGCCCATTTCATCATCGGACTACCAGACGTACGGCGATGCGCCATCGGTACATGGTGGACATCTCACCCATACGCACTAAACGTTTTGGAAATACTTTTATTATGTGTACAGCTAAGGAGTGGAATTCCCTGCCGGAGTCTGTGTTTCCCGACAGCTACAATCTAGGCGTCTTTAAGTCAAGAGTGAATAGGTTTTTTCTAGGCAAGCGTGATTCGCCGTCGACCACATCAAAGCTTACCATCAGCCCCCCTAGCCAAGTTACAAATGTTTCGTATCGAATCTCTTTCTACAATCGTTAACGCCTTCTATTTGTATGGTCTGACTACGTGACTTAACGTTCAGATGTGTCATTCCCGTACATTGATTCGTTTTATACTATGCGTTATAGATTGTAGATTGTCAACTTGGCTACAGGTGCAGGTGAGATAATGGTTAAGCGCGAGCCTATAGTGAATAAAACAGTTTCACCACGCTTTCATTTAAAGTGTGTTATTTGTCAGAAGGACAAAGGCTATATAATTTTGTATACAAAACCTGAGCAAAGTCGGCGCGGAACGCATGTATATGTAATACTTTAAACGAGGAATTCTTGTATATATGTATATATATATTTATATAATCTGTATGCAGGGGGTTTCGGGGGCGATAAATCTATCTAGCTAAGTTTCATTTTTAGAAAACGTCGTTATCTCTATTTTCACCCGAGCGGAGCTCGGTCGCCCAGGTACTTAGATTAATGTTAGGTGGGTACGTCCTTCTCGCGATCTGTCCGCATTCACGCTAGAACGTGAGACCCACTTATCCTAGTTGCGCGAGTTTTATTTCATGGATATGTTATCTGCTATATCCAGTGAATACCCGCAGCTGTATAGCTGCATCAGGTTTGACTGCAAGCCGACCGCAATATAGATATTGGCTATGCATACTTGACCCCCATTTATAAATTTAAGGATTTGAATTTGAGTACGTAGTTATCGAACTCTACTTCAGCCTGGCATTTAAGGTAACACTAGTCGATCATTCTTCCTACAAACGTAGTCTGGTGATTACTCCAATGTTTGACGATGTACGTTCAAAATATAAAATGATTTCAATTTGTCTCATTATTACCTAGCCCTGTATGGAAACAAAAAAGTAAAAAAAAAAATAGATAGTTATGAGCGTCGAAAGTGCCATATTTCAACACTAATATTAGGGCATCTTTAGGCGGAAATAGAAACCATAAGAAGAAGGAAAATTGCAAAACGACCACCGTACAGGGATAGATTAGTAGTTAAACAATGCAAATAATTTTAAGTTTTTAAGCTGACATGGTCACAATCATTAGAATTAATATTTGTTTCGGGATATCTATATATTCCGAAGATCTATAACAAGATGCCTACAGTAATAAAAGTACTGGACGACATAAGTAATTTCAAAAAAGCTCTTTTTAAACTACTGGTAGATAAAACGTATTATACAATAGACGAGTTCCTATCTGACAATTTTAATATAATTATTTAATACTAATTGAAAATATCAGGATGTTCTTATATTAATCTTCTTTACATTGTGACATACCTACTTGACTGATTTGGATTTTAATATAATGATTTTGACATGATAGACAAATATTGAATTTAATGTAATAACTTATTTTATTTAATCTGTTATTGTATAATTTAATCTAATGACTAATATTATTGTAACGTATTGTTTGTACGCCCTGTGGGTAGAATGTAGTGATACTTTAAAGATATGGCCTAAGCTTGTTAACACCTGTAATTAACGACACCTACATTGACAAATAAATGGATTTGTTTTTTTTTTGATTTTGATATTTACCATGTAACAGCTAGCTGTGTATGCTTGTAACGGTGCCGAAATATCGAGCTCTCAACCAAATGCAAAATATACATGGTAAATATCCCGAAACAAATATTAATTCAAATAATTATATTTTGAAAATATACATTTAGTCGTTTTTAATGATATCTAGACTGCCAAAGGTCTGTTTATAAAATTTCGCGCGCTCGTTTTCGGCCTAAATCATCATCCATTTCGCTACAAACTTGCAAAAGTGCTAATTCGTACGCGAACTAGCTTCTTACTGCTTATCACAGCATATATCTCTTTCGCACGTGTTGTTGGATGAGATAGCATGCATTTTAACCCCGCGCACAAAATAGTTCGTGCCGTCGACAAGAGCATCCTTAAGGCCCACTTGCCCGAAAAACTTAACTCGGAGTGAGTTGCTAACACGGGGTTAAATTGACATTTATAAGGGTTTACACGTCCTTAACTCCATATTATATGCATACATTAACTTACGCCTTTTATTCACGCCACCTGATACGATCCGTACCCACTCCTTTCACTTCTGATTCTTCAAATTCTCAATGGAAAAGGCAAAAGGCAGTTTCTACGTAAATTATGAGATATTTATGAGATATTTTTTGCCATATAAAAAAATATCCGTACCCCAAATCCGTAATTAATTGAGTACAGAGGAGATTAAAGTGTACACACATCTAGGTTATTGGGTTCGTAATTGTAAGCCTTCCACACACACAAATGGGATTGCCTGGTGTTGCCATAGAGCTAATTGCGATATTTTTCTCGAGTGCATTTTAAAACGAGATTACATACAGTGGCAATTTATCACTTAGAGCTAGTAAAACCTAGGGTTCGCATAATTTACTACATACCGTAAAATTTAAAGGCTCTCGCAAACAAGTGCAATGCGTTCATGTGAAAACTGGTTTTCATATAAATTTTGTGCGACTAAAATATCTGTGGAATAAATTAAATTCTATAATGGTAATATGCAACAACAAAAAATAAAAAAATTCAATCGATAAGTGCCATAAAAATGCATAAAAATATGACATTATCAAACTTCGCGCGTTGTTGGACGAAGACGCTGGACGCAGTGGACGCCATATTGCTCTTCTATCCATGAAATTGTACCAGTCAATGTAAACATCATAATTATCATACCGAAAAATACGAAAAGAAAACATACAAAAATAACGAATCAGATAGAGAAATTAGAAATGCAACTAAATGTGTCCATGTTTCTGATTGTATGGAATCTTTCATAAATGTTATCTTAGTATAAAATATTTTTACTTCAGCCTTATATTTGTGAAACACTAATCAGTTTTCCTGTTTATAGCTCTTCTAAAGGATTACCGCCCCCATTAAGTCAAGTCCATCAAACTAGTAACAGGGTCTTCCAGTTTAACTAACAATTTAGACCTTTCGGTGACCTCCAGTAAGCCATGCGACCTTAGCTTTAATTATAGCTAAGGTTAGCTTGAAGGCTTGCCCTTATCTTAGTTAAGCCACGATCGGCCTCAAGATTAGACAATGGACTTGTACGAAGTTAGATAAAATGGCGCAGTTTGGTACGCAAGCAAAACATGAGACTGAAGTGAGGCAGGTTTTTGCTGTCTGGATAAGTTTCTAGTCGGAACATGAACTTAACATTACCCTTGACATTTCGCCGCTGTCGGAAAATGAACGTTGTTACCACTCTGAAGGTCGTAGCTAACTTACACCACCCCACTCCAACACCGCTCCCGCACACCACTGCCTCAAACGGAGCTGATTGCTCGCTGTCCACGTGCCGACAGCTAGCAGGCAAACAGCTGTCCACGCGCTTACAACTAGCGTACACCGTGCGGGTCACCCGCTTGTAGCGCGTGCCATCAGCTGTCGAGTGGTACTATGGCGGTAAGCTCACTTATAGCACAGATAATATAATACTAGCAAACAGATGCCTCATCCCATACAAAAAAACCGTGCCGACGTAACTAGCGTTTTTCATCTGCTTAATCTTGTTATTTTTGTGAGTACATCAATCGCGTTTGATCCCGTTTCACGGCAATAGATGGTGTTAGCAGCGCATTGCAAGTAAAAGGGTTTACGAGGTTCGTGAATATTTTTTTCTTTAAATACAGTGAAGGTTCGTTTTATAGTATTTTTTTGCACGTTGTTACAGTTTTTTTGGACCAATATGTGTTAAAATGCAAATTTTAACAATCGAGTTGAATGCCTCAGAAATTTAAAAATGCGCCATCTATGGCATCAATTTTAAATGATCCGTTCAAATAATCTTTGAAATGTGAATTAAGAGCCCAATATTCCATAATTTTGTACTAAGGAGAGTTAATTAAACAAGAACATACAATGTTTATGTTCAATTCCAGATAATGTTAATTTTTAACACAATTCTATTGAATTGTGTGTACATGTCGCGTCATCTAGTGAGATTTATTTGAACCAAATATTCTTTCTTAGCAACGAGACCCCGTGCTAATAGCGAGCTGTCTGCTAATTTATGTTGTCAATTTAAAGTCTATCTGTCGGAGGAGGTCGTGGCTAAATAATTACAGCCGCATGGGTCGATCTTCAAGATTATGCAACGCTTGATGAGGTGACCATTTCTACATACTGAGATTTCTCCGTGCCTCGGCAAGCACGTTAAACCGTTGGTCCCGAATGTCATTTGAAGGCCTTTGACAGTCGTTACTTTTTTTTTTTAATTGTCTAAAGGCTCGCGTTTGACCACTACCTCGCCTGATGGTAAGCGATGATGAGGCCTACGGTGAAGCACGCTTGCCTAGAAGTAACCTATTCACTCTTGACTTAAAGACCACAAGGTTGTAGCTATCAGGGAACAAAGACCTTGGAAGGGAATTTCACTCCTTAGCTGTGTGCACAATGAATGTATTAGCAAAACGCTTTGTGCGTATGGGTGGAATGTCCACCATGTACCAATGGCGCATGGCCGTACGTCTTGTAGTCCGACGATGGAAAGGGCTATGCGGAATCAAATTGTGCAGTTCCGTCGCACACTCCCCGAAATGTAACCGATACAAAACCGAAGCTTGAGATTTGATACCAGTTTTGCCAAGGGGTATCGTGCGTACGGTTTTTTTTACTCTATGTTACCCGGGCCGTAATACCGAATAGATTGACACCTTATTCATCAAAATTGGATGAATAGTTTACAAACATACATACCTACTCATACGATAATGGCTTAGACTGCTAAAATCATAACTCTTCCTTTTGGCTTCGCCGTAGTAGGGTATAATTCAAGGTGCCTTTCAATTCATTGGCAATATTTGTGGGCGTAAAAGAAGTCATAAAAATAAAAAAAATATTTATGAGTCGACAAAATGAATGAAATAGTTGATTTATTTTTCATATCATCAAGCTTATTGTAAAAGCATCTATAAGTTCATGAGTATTTTCACCACCTAAAATATAAACAATGACTGAAAAGTCACTCCTTATTAAGCTTGTAACAAAACAGTTACGCGATTCACAGAAACATGATGAAGACAAAGTCAATCTGCCTAGCCTTTTCCCAACTATATTGGAGTCGGCTTCCAGTCATCCAGATTGAGCTGAGTACCAGTGTATTACATGGAGCGATCAGATCGACTGCCTATCTGACCTCCACAACCCATCGACTGGGTAACACGCTAAACCTTGGCTAGACTGGTGTCATCAGATCTCAAGCTTCTGACTACCCGTAATGACTGTCAAAGATCTTCAAATGAAAACCGGGACCAACGGCTTAACATGCTTTCCGAGGCACGGAGGAAACTCGGTATGTTGAAATGGTCACCCATCCACGGACCGACCTCGTCAAGCGTTGCTTAACCTAGATGATCGATTATTATTTAGCCACGAGCTGAAGACACACACAAACATAAATAAAGAATACGTACCAGTATTACAATATTCAAGACTGAATTTAGATACAAGAAATGCCTTGAAATTCTTCTCCTCGTGTACAATTAATTATAGTGTTTCTGGCTTTCACGTCAAAGAAACAACGTTTTGCTACACAATAATAGATAAATTAGACAAAAACAGGCGTACAATATCAAAAGATCTAAGGAAAATTAAGCTAAAGTAAATAATCAACACGCTTTTGTAACGAAAGTGGCTGAATTTAATGAAAATGCTTTGAGGAAACTTATTTTCTTGATCGGGTAGAATTATAGATATCTTCCTTTAGTAATAATTTATTCTTTTTTACCCGACTGCCGAAGGAGGGTAATGTGTTTATAAGTCTATGTATGTATGTATGTATGTATGTATGTATGTATGTATGTATGTATGTATGTATGTATGTATGTATGTATGTATGTATGTATGTATGTTTGTTCCTATGTGGCGTTCCAGAGACCAAACGCGTTGGCCGATTTTGATGATTCATACGTCAAACGATGCGTCTTAATCCTGCGAGTGTCATAGGCTACATTAAAATTGGATAATAGAAAAATGGCGGCTTTTGGGTGCCATATTGTGGGGGCCCAAATTTTTTTTTTCTTCCAAACCCATCGTGTGGGGTATCAAAATAAAGGGTTTTAAGAGGTGATTTCAAAAATATATAACACTTATATGTTTAAATGTATCTAATTCGAAAAAAACTAACTAAAAAGTTATAAATAAAAAAACTTAATTCAAAAATCAAAAAACCCGACTGCTTCAAAAGCGAACTAAAAAGTCGTAAACAAGGAAAATCAAAAAACCCGACTGCTTCAAAAGCGAACTAAAAAGTCGTAAACAAGGAAAAAATCATGCTGTGCAGGCGGAGGATACACCAGATTTTGGTCAGCCAGCCCGCGAATATGTATCCTCCGACTGCACAGCATGATTTTTCCCTTGTTTACGACTTTTTAGTTCGCTTTTGAAGCAGTCGGGTTTTTTGATTTTCCTTGTTTACGACTTTTTAGTTCGCTTTTGAAGCAGTCGGGTTTTTTGATTTTTGAATTAAGTTTTTTTTTATTTTATGTGGTGGTAAGCTTAATTTCGCCCAAAGGGCAATGGAGAGGGCTATGCTTGACGTTTCCTTGCGTGATCGTATCAGAAAAGAAGACGTCCGCAAGAAAACCAAGGTTACAAACATAGCCCGAAGAATTTCCAAACTTAAGTGGCAGTGAGCAGGGCACATTGCTCGCAGAGCGGATGGCCGTTGGGGCCGAAAAGTTCTAGAGTGGCGGCCTTCTCTAGGTGGAGCGACGACCTGGTCAAAGCTATGGGAGTCTGGTGGATGCGAAACGCACGAGAGCGATCAGTGTGGCGACGCTTGGGGGAGGCCTATGCCCAGCAATAAATAATGGACATTATAAGGTTAAATTGATAATTTAACCTTTGAGTTTGTGTTTACCATAATCATTTCACCCGATAGACGTCCCCTGCTGGACATGGGTTTCTTCCAAACATGTTTACATCTGTTCTTGTGGTTCTCGCTTTATTTATTTAATTAAAATAGCACAGCCACATCATATGCATTATGAATCGACAAAATAATCTTAACCTATATTGGACCAAAATGTATGACAAGTACGGCGCACATTTCACTCGTTGTAACATTGTAGCATTTCAGGGCGGTCTATAAATTAAACAATTCAATTCCAGACACAAAAAAATAGAATTTTAAATATAGGTTAAAATCAGTAGGTATAATAATCAAAGTACATACAAATTAAATTAAAAACATTAAAAAAAACCTAAATCATAATGTCATGAATCAACATTTTAAAGTCAAAATCGTTAAAAATAAATACAATAAAGTCGAAAATCATACCATGAACTCAATAATCAAAATCATTTTTACAAAAAAATAAAACAAAAAAATTTATTAAAATCAAAAAGTCAAAATCAAATCATAAACGGTTTGCATCAGATATTCGGTTTATCTTATGAGAGGTCTTCCTCCTATATCCGGTTGCCCCTTCAGAATCATATAGCCGCATCAGCTATCCGATCTGCGTTGTGTAATTCTCGTGAATAAAGACCTAAAACTATAATATATTAGGCTATGAATAAAACCACCAAAATAAAGACTGACACAGAAGTAAGCTGGGTTACTAGAATAAATACTCAACCCTACTACAAACAAGTTATTTTTGGCCTAAAATCAACTAAATAGTTTAACCAAGAATCTGAGAAAACATGAAAACCCGCTCACATTTTTTTCAACAGTCAACTACGACTGAAAAAACCTTTCACATTCAAGACTTCTTTTCTAAGGCAATCCCCTCGTTTCTAAACGACGCTACTGATTTAGAAAATCCTACCCTTTCGTGCAAGTACTCGCGACTAAGCCTTTACTCGGTATGTAAGTACATTGATAGTATACAAGCCGGGTTTTATCAGGGATTACCGAACGGTGGAGTCAAGTTTTAGAAATGGATAGATGTGGATAATAAAGGTTTTAATTAGATACTAAAAAGTTTTTCAATTGTTGCGGGTAGATTTTGGCTGCCCGTGGCGGCCATTTTGTTTTGGTGACATCTATCAAATATTTTGTTTAATAATAAGTAACT